>OY284486.1:75535373-77935373 GCA_958336395.1 Ctenicera cuprea | reverse complement strand
TTGAAACGCATGTTGCAATATTGCTCAGCTTTAATAAAGCAGTACTGACGATGCGAAGCTTCAAAACTATGAGCGCAGTTTTGTTAGCAATAAAAATGCCAACGCCTTTGTTCGCCTTCCCAGCAATTAACGCCAGGAAAGGAATGATCTTACACAATTACAAATGAAAATTTGTGTATTAAATGAAAACCGCATCTTATCTTTACCTCTCTCCCTCTGTACCACGACCACGGTCTGTTTATTCTTCCACGACAGTCTAAAAAATTGTTTAACACAAAAATATCGACATTCACCTTGACGGTTACGACAGCGCGGGAATAAAGTTGACGGAGGACTCGTACAATCTCATAGCAACGAAAGAGTATAGGACTAAACGCAAACACGCAGAAATATCAGTTTATCATTACGATCAATTAGATCAGCCGTAAGATAAACGCTTGAAAACTATTAAGCTTCACTTTCCGGTCCACAGATCGAGCGTCAGCCTCCGGTCACTCCAAATCGTGCTCTAGCCTCTGGACAACCGCAGATCGAGTTCTAGCTTTCGGGCACCAGCCCTACCTCCAAATCGAGCACTAGCTTCCGGTCACGAGAACTATTCTCGTAGACTCATTCTAAAGTTGTACGAATTAACCCTCAGATCGGGCATTACCTTCGGTCCGGGGCAACTCTGCACTCAGCCTCGAGACAAGACAGCCACTACGTACCCCAGGACTCGACAAAGCCTTTTTCAGCACTCCGAGTTCTAAAATCACACACCAGATCTGCACGACACCACCTTAGCCCCACGAGGTGCGTCTCAAACAAAGCACCAAAGCTGACCAGAAATTGTAAGATCCAGATTCGGTCAATGAAGCTTCAGCCAGATCCACTTGTTCCTTTTTATTAATCTTTCACCTAATTGATTTTGGTTCCAGAGTTTCTATTTGTATATTAGTGTTGTAATAATAATATTGGCTACAAATAAACATACTTCCAAGCAGCAATAATTTGAATGATGTTAAGTTAATCAATCCGACAAAAATAAATATATGGGAAGGTTTAACAAGAACATGTAGTCTTGAAGAGGATTTGTGGGTGCGAACTGAGAAGTGCTTTATTTTTTTTATTTTTACAATGTGTTTATATTTTTTTGTATAGCGACTAGTTTTAAAAATTTACACTAGTCAAATCAACAAACATCATCACCGACAATTTTAATGACTACATTTATAGAACTGTTAATTAAAAGGTTAGATTTTTTGTATTTAAATTTCTGTCACCTTCTCGTGGTAAATTTCACGAGCCGCTACTGGTGAAAACTACGCATTAAAGATATTAAGAGCAGTTGAATTCATTTTCCGTGACATTTTGTAAGTTAATGAGAAAAGGTTTACAATGCATCAAAGGTAGGTATGTAGGATGTAGCTTGTTGGTTACTATATGTCAGTTAAATTCGTGACGGATATAATCAGGTGAATGGAGGCGTTAGGCCCCATTCACCCCTTATTAGACGCCTGTATTATTCAACTGCCCATAGTAAACTAAGCCTACAGCAGAGATTAAATCAAGCAAGGATCTGTGCAGGGTAATTACTAACAGATTCTATGTCCTGACAGGGATTGAGGTAGTTTCTTAACTGTTTAATTTATAATGAAAACTATTATGTAATTTTACCTATTAAATGGCCCAATTAAGGAATTGGGGTGACAGTATCTTTTAAACATGCGTTGAGACCAAGTAGACTATCAGTAAAGGTCGGATTTATATGCATTTGTATAACTTTTGCAAGCTAATTACAGTATTTTTTTGCATTTTCTTTGACTTTTATAAACTTACTACAAAATAATACCATACGTATGCAAATGTATGTAAGTGTTACAGCTAAATATCGAAACCGCTGCGCAATTTCCGTGTTTGGGCACAATATGGTTGGGCATATTTTAACGAGTGCATATTTCACAATAAATACATATTTCACTGCTTATTTACTAATTTTCCTCAGAGTATTGTTACCGATTTCCACCTGCACTTTCGTGTTTTTTGTTCTGAAACTGATTATTTTCTCTAAAAAAAGTGAATAATTTTTTATCAGGACTAGAGAAAATTGTGCAAACTGCTACTATAACGTACTACTGTTTACTGTCTTTTGTGTTTTTATAGTTAATTACAAGATAATTGCAGTCCTGTCAATTTTATCGCCGCAATTGCGAACGTTTACATTCCGCATATTCTTAATACACTTAATCAGTTTTACACTGAAGTACAGTTACGTTCTTAACTTATATAAAACCGTAATAATAAAATTTGTAACTTTACTTTGAAAATTTATACAGTAAATCCGTAATTGTCCCACCATAACAACACTGCATTTCGGAAACACTTATCGCTATAACACACTGGCGGGCTCTTACATGTTGGCGCGGTTTATTAATTGCAATAAAAGTTTACATGACTATGATTTCTGTTAGTATAATTGGATTATTTATGGCTACTTTAATTGTACCAAGTTGGAAATGCGTATATTTATCGCGCTGACAACAAACAATTAAGTAGCAGAAGAATTCCGCAATTTATCGGCTACAAATTGAAAAATGGATTAAGTTCCGCTTACTATTACAAAGTCTTTACTACAAAACTATTTACTACAAATTCTAGTTGCATCTGTAGAAACTACAGTTTTACTGACGACTTATTTATTATCGTGTCAAGGCAGCCTAGATATTTATTATGTTTGCCGGTTTTGTTATTTACGTTAAAATCACGTAGGGTAATTGGGCCATGAATTTAATATCTCCCGAAATATCAATTTTAGTAAAAACGCTCGGACACTTATACTTCAGTTTTATCCCAGCAACATTTTAAGCATATTGCTGTTACCAAAGGGTTAGGCGACACGGTGCAGTGACTTGATCTTTATTTTTCAATTGTTATTTAAACAGACTTTCACGGTGATTTTATTAAAAATTTGTACAATTAAGCGTTCATAGTTTGTTTGTTACATTTCCCCGAAAACCCGTCAAATACTTTGATTTTTATTCAAAACGAAAGTAAACTTCACCGACCCTGCTAATGTCACTGCGGACTTACACTATTGAGAAATCACTGTTCATCCGTATTTATAAAATTCCCGAGCTTTGTTTAGAATTAAAATGTTTATACCATGAGAAAATTGAAACGGACACTACCAGATTTTGTTAAACTTACTTTCGGCGTTGTGTCTCAACAAATCGCAGTTTATTTGATAAAATTAAGAAATATTTGTTGGATTATAAAGTTTTGAGGAAATTTGAGCTTTTGGGAGCGTCGTAGTATTTTCAATAATACGAAAATATTATAATTAAGGTGGACAGCGCACAACGTTTCGTAACAACATATTAATACTCATTTTTTCTGCAATTTTTTATATATTTTTTAGTTGACAATAGATTAAATATTAAGTAATTCTAAACAATTAAAAACACCCTTTCCTATTTAATTTATTTTGTAGAGCACTTTAAAAAAATAATTATTAAATACTAATTTATATTTTATATTGCGTCTTTTCTATTGCTTAACTTTTAAAGCAGCATATGAGCAAAACATCAAAAAGGTAGTCGTACAACTGACGTTTAAAATTTTAAAATACGTGCATATGATTAAGGAAGGTTACGACCTCTGCTGACGGCGAGTTCGGGCGGTAGCTTTACAGACATTCCAGTTACATGCCGAGGAGGGTGCGCAAGTCATGAAAGTTCGAATGAGGTAGGATCGGCTGTCGGCTGATTGCCGAACTCACCAGACGCTAGTAAAAAAGGATACGATTATAATTTTATTTGGCAACTAACCTAAAACATTTTTTGATGATTTGGGGGTTTATAACAAGCAAAACATCTTTAAAGTAAAATGTTTTTTGAGAATACAGTAATAAGAAGTGTCTTTTTGTAAACCTCATCCGGGATTACACATAGTCTAAACTGGTTCTCTCACCGAAAAACGAGGAAGTATAATAACAACAATTTCGTTATTTTGTAAAAATCTTGAATTCGAAAAGATTTATCACTTAAATCAAAACTTTCATACACTGAAAGTATTGGAAAGTAAAAACTGCAAGCTCAGTTGCCAAATAAGTTACATTAGCGAGAATAGATAAGGAAGTATAATAACAACCTTTCTCAGTTGCCAACTTGTTAGAATTAAGATTTTGATTTTCGCTTTAAATAGCAAAGCATGTCTGAAGCATGCTGTAAACTCTACAGTAATCAAGACGTCTAGACATTCAAGAATTTAATATTCTTTCTTAAATATTCTTGGAAACAAAGGAGTTGAACATTCATGAAATGTAGGTTGATGGGGGAAGTTATTATCTATCACACCCAGACTTTCATCATCAACGTATGCCTCAACACGCATCAATACTTGAAGATGGTTTTCAATATTGTCTGGAACTTACATTATTAATAATAATATAATATATACTTACAAGAAATGTTGGAGTCTTCTTCGTATTTCCTAGAGTTTGTAGTTACAGCATAACGGTATACTAAACATAACAAGAATATTATGCATAAACCGTTGAGGAGAATGATTTATGAAATGAGTTTATAACGACGAGGGGTTGTTGTCTATTTTTGCTGATTTTCCGGAGTTCTGGCAAATTATTTGTTAACGTCTTAGTTATAGAGCCGCTGTTTAATCTACGACATAAATTTGTGTAAATGCATTCAGAAATTAATTTTGGTCGTCATAGCACAACACCGGGCATTTATCTTCATTTCCAAGTATAATGCTCCTGCTACAATATTTTAATTACGTTGAAATTTTTTATTCTCTCTGGATATAAAATGCGCATATATTTTTAAAACTTCTGCCGCTGTTTAAAATGCGTGCATTCTTTTCAGAATGTTTTGTTTACGTGTTTCGCGCCATGCATGCCGACCAATTTAAAATTATTTGTTGTATGTTGGACTGAATAATATATTAAACTTTTTGTTTTATTTATTCATTTCTGTTTTGTAATGTTGCGTTACATTTAGTCCTGTGCTATTGAATAATATAAAATTATATGCATTTGAAACATGTAAACAGCTATCTGATCGAGCTATAACATTAGCATGTTTTGAACTTATTCTGGGAGTGAAAAGAAGCAAATTAAACATTTTAGTTCGTAACCGACCGTCAGATTTTACCAGTGATATCTTTGCAGTTACGGGAAATTTATTTAAAGTTTTCTAATTTGAAGTTAATTCGATGCTAATTTACCAATAATACCTAATGGCCAATCAAAGTTTTATAATTAGTAGATACTGGTGCTGGTGTTGCTGCAAAATCCAATTGGACTTGGATTTTAGAAAACCTCGTTTTGTCTCAGACTTAAAAAACATTATCGAATTGTACGACCATTTTTTATCATTAAAGGCGTTTAAACAATTATCTTACTTGGTAAGATTTCATCTTTTCTAGTTTGTGTATTATATTACAAACAATGAATATTGTAAAAAAATGGAAACTGTGAGGAGAGAAGTGAAAATGTGCTTGATGTATTTATTAACACACATGAGCGCCCATGCGATTTTTTTAGAAGGTCCAAGTGGTTAGTTTGACAATTGAGTTTGGAGGGTGTAAAGCACCCTTCTTGGACGGGATACTCTCTTCATACAATTAAATAAAAAGTTTAGTAGAGAATAAGAACAAGAAGCAATTGCGTAAATTAAGTCAATATTGTCGGTTTGTTCATTCGCACGTAACGCCCCTCTTTGAGCTAAATAAAAAACAAAAATTTTTAAACAGTTGCAAGCCCTCGGAGCATCTTCGAGTGCTATAATGCTCTTCAGTCATTTTGTATCTTTTAGGTAGCAGGTCGGAACCGGACGTTTGGGCGCGGCTGTATGGGCGCGCCCGTTGTTGCGCAGAGACAATTCAACCCAAGCCGTTTGGACGCAGAGACGTTTGGGCGCAATCGTAATCTATTGTAAGTTAATTTATAGAAAATTCAATTTTGTATTAAAATCGCGAAGCTATCCAATTTGAAAAATAAATTGTTAAATGTTAAGTAGGAGGACAGACATTTTCAATTATTAGAATTCAAAATTTATTTGGTGTCAAAAAAGTTGGTAATTTTGTTATTATATTTATGTAAAAACTCTGAGTGTCGTGTTAAATGTTATTAAATAAATGAGTGGATATTAAAAGTTAATTAATTAAAGAAAAAGGCAAAATCATAATTTCCCTTATTGCGCCGAAACGTCCCAGCGCCAAATCGTCCCAGCGCCAAAACGGGCCGCTGCGAAACGTCTGAGATTTGTCAACTCGTTTTTTTTAGAAATAAGGCCGTAAAGTCAAAATGCGATCTCCATTTTGAAGCTTTAAAGAAAAAAGATCTGTTGTAAGGTTTTCTATCAGATTTCGTTTCCAAATTTAAAAAAATACTTTCAAATGAACATGTTTAACTTGTTCTTCCGGTTTCGAAATATTTTTAAAGTTTAGTTTTTCCGTGAATTTGTGATGTATCCTCCAGACAGGAAAACTTCACTACAGGTTGATGTAATGCAGCTATTCTAACGTATATAACGTCATTTTGCATTTTACTTACAACTTATCAGGTATTTAATTGTCATGTAACTATGTATTAGGGGTTATGTTGCTCACTGTGCAGTAAATTAACTATAATATTGCTTAAAATTGATGATAAATAGTCACATTACCAAAACTTTGTTATAGAAGCAAAATAGAAACGTGTCTCTTACGTTACGTCCTTAAAGTTACATTGTAGTAACATCATGTAATTAAATACAGAAATAGGGAAATAATAGGTATGTGCCTACAATGTTACGGTGATGAAGTCAGAATGTAGTAACAGAACGTGAACGAATAACAACAACTTAACGTAAAAGTACCTACAAAGTCACAATTTCTTTACTACGCAGAAACCGCATTGTTACTATACACTAATGAATGAGTAACAACGGTGAACGGGCTCGCTGAAAGCTGCCCATACACTACACAGTCGCAATTTCTTTACTGTCTAGAAACTGCATTATTACTTACTATATATTAGAGAATGAGTAAACATATCGAAATCGGACTTTCCGTTCGGGAGTTATATGGCACCACTCACGTGCATACGCACATGCATAAACGTACACCTCGTACTACACACCTACTCACAAACAGACATTTGCTAAAAACCACTTATTTTGGTTCCTGGAAGGTCAAAACATGTCGTCGTCGTAATCAGCCTTTTACGTCCCACTGCTGGGATCAGGCAGTCTTCTCTTCCACATACTCTCCCTAGCGATAAGGTGGAGTACGGGGGACCTACAGTTTAACGTCGAATCCGAACGACTAAATACCAGAGAAGGCTTCAGGCATTGAAACCCCACGGCCTACACCGAATTGGGAAATGTGAGTGGAGGGTTGCTGCATAGTTTTTTTTTTACTGCTGCATGGCTGCGGCGGGGAATCGAACCCCAGACCTTTAGCGTTAGAGGACAAGCGCCCAACCTCTGAGCTACCGCCACTTTTAAAACAAAACAAAACACCCTAAACATGTCCGTTCAAAATCTCAAATTCGAGAAATTTCATGAAATTAATACGTCCCTAATAAATAATAATATAAGAAGATGTAGGGCAACCGCCACAAGACTATCCTCAGTTAAATTTATAGACATTTTGAATTTTAGAAATTTTTGATACTACAATTGTTTCCAGATTATTTAGAAATTTTGAAAATTCAAGAAATTTTGAAAATTGCTGTACAAGTAATTACTTTGAAAGTTATAGAAAAATAAGCGCAAAGCGAAAAAAGCCTCGCTGAATGAACCCATTTGCTCCAAATTCTATATGACGACCACAATACCTTCCCCTGTAGATACTTCGTACAGCGAAGAAGGTAAAAAGAATTTGCCTAAAAATTTAGCGCTAGTTGTGATTTTCACGTATTTTTACTGCAAACGTTCTGAAATTTGAATTTTCGTAAAACCCCTAGATGTGAAGTTAAATTTTTACAAGCGTAATCGCTATTATTAAAGCTACGTTACAATTTGAAAATAGTTTGAAAGTTAACATCATGGCCTTTCGTATGATACTAAATACAACTGGTTTTTGATTACTTAAACATTGTTAGACATTATGGTAACTGTTACCCCCTCCCTCTCCCACACCCAGCGACTCAATACACAATTTTCATAGCGGTCAAAGTACATAACGAACAGCACATTAGAACGATGTGTACTAAAAGTTACACATTTGGCTTTTTCAGATCAGACAACAAGGCAACCCGCTTATTACGTACTACACTGATAAGAGGCATATTCGGGTATAACGTACAAACCCGACAGACCCTAGTCTAAATTTTATGCCACACCAATAATTATTATTGGTCATATACTTCGGTTACAATGCAGCAAGAGGCAAAGTAAGTAATAGTTATTTATGTTACTAGTGGAATAAAGGCGTTATTACAACACGAGTTTAAAAGTTGCACGACGAGGTCGTAGACCGAGTCGTGTAATCAAACGAGTGCCATAATAATGCTTTACCCCACGTGTGACATACAGCATTTTTTCTATGACTGCTCAAAATTTGTAAAAATATAATTTTTATGCTTGAAATGATATTTGACATTTTGCATTAAATTATTTGCAAATGTCAAGTCACTTTTAAAATACTTTTGATTTAAAATCAAAGGAACAAGATAGGTTCGACTTGTTCAATACTATGGCAACCAGCCAGTTTTCTTATAAACAAAGCTTCAGTTTTGTTTGTGTAAATAAAATGAGTTAGGTAAAAAATCCATTATACCACTAGTGAGATAATGAACTTCATTACCTAACGCAAATGAATGACATAATAAGTCCTTATCCAAGCAGTCGTAGATAAATGTGTTTTATAACCAATTTATGTATGAAGTTGCTTATTTTGGCCGACCATGTTATAAATTCTTTTGAAGAAAAGCATCTATCCATTCATATATATATAAAAGCTCAAAGGGTTTTCTTCTCCGGTTCCTCCAGCGGCTACCGCTTCACCAATTTGGACCATTTTTTTTCAATGAAAGGACTCTATTCTCAGATGGAACATGAAACCTTTTTTTATTTTTATTCTACGTCGATTTTGTAATAATAATTATTTTAATTTATAATATATATGAAAGTCTGCTAGACGCGCTTCACTTGAGGCGACATCTACACTTACGCCGCGTCTCATTATAGGAACTAATGCATCACGTGATTTAGCATTTTGCCGGTTCTGTCAACGCTCAGTCTGTCAGTGCATTGTGCGCTGGGGTAACACTAGTACATATATGGAAGCTCAAAGGGTATTTTTCTCCGGTTCTTCAAGCGGCTACCGCTTCACCAATTTGGACCATTTTTTAACCATGAAAGGTCTCTATCCTCAGATGGAACATGAAACATTGTTATATTTTTATTCTACGTCGATTTTTTAATAATAATTATTTTAATTTATATATGAAAATCTGCTAAACGCGCTTTATTTGAGGCGACATCTACACCATGGAACTAATGCATCACGTGACTTAGCTTTTAGCCGGCTCAGTCAACGCTCAGTCTGTCAGTGCATTGTGCGCTGGGGTAATACTAGTGTTTAATTTAATAGTTATTTAAGTATCAAGGAATGTAAGGACGTAATAACATCCGAGGTAGGCGAATACGAGCTGAGGCGAAGCCGAAGCTTGTCGCCTGTCGAAGATGTTATTAGTCGATACATTCCGTGTTACTTATTAAATTTTTCACGCTACCGGCAATGTAAGTAGGCCTACAGGTAGAAATTTAATCATATTTTTAAAAGTTCGTTTTGACAGCTGTCATCGGAATTATTTTTTAAAAGCCCCATTATTCTAAGTTGTCTGTGCTTGTTACCATATCAACGAACAGTTAAAATCAACATTATTTTCCTAGGAACGTAAGTGACACTATTAAGTTCCGTCGTCAAGGGTAACTAGTACACGAATGTTATCAGCCATTTACGATCCCTGTAGCTATGGATGTAAGGCCTACTTACATCGCCGGTAGCGTGAAAAATAATTTGTTACAG
This sequence comes from Ctenicera cuprea, assembly GCA_958336395.1. Classification (NCBI taxonomy): domain Eukaryota; kingdom Metazoa; phylum Arthropoda; class Insecta; order Coleoptera; family Elateridae; genus Ctenicera; species Ctenicera cuprea. The sequence goes on along the minus strand of OY284486.1, from coordinate 77,925,359 downwards.
TAAGATGCAAATTAAATTATTTCCGTACAGGCCTTTAAAGCTTTAAAATACTATAAATTGACAATTTAAAAATACTCTCGATTTAATTCAAAATTTATATAAAGTAAAATTTATTTTTAAACGTTATACACATCTGTAATTTGCATTTTATTTCTTAGATTTAATACATTCGATAAATAGTAATGTAATAATAATAAATTAATGAGGTTATTCTTATCTCGTAGTACATATGTCAGATAAAAGTTGAAGTTTCAAAATTGTGAACACCTGCTGCATTGTTACTTTTTTGTAGTGTTACGTGCAGGTTTTAATTGTTCGATAGTGATAGTGTAAACGCAGGATGGAACTTGCAGCTTGTCTCCAGAATTTGTTATTTTGTATCAGTTCTTATACGGTAATGAAACGTGTTACATGTGTGAAGGTGGTGTAGTGTACTTTATTGTTGATTTATTATGAAGTGTGGAGAAAATAACTTGTTCAATGTTAACACTTATTCGTGTAATTTTTAAAGGTATCTAAATATTAAAATAATTATTCATTGTTATTTAATATGGCCAACTTTAAGAAGTTGTTCAAATAGAAAATTTTTAACGTTATTTTATACTGATAAATAGATTCAAATAAAGACTTTTCTACATTGGTTTTATTAGTTGTCAGTACCTAATTTTTATCGTTTTTACAGGAAGAGAAGCGGTTTTTCCGCAATATGCTGTAAGAATCGAAACCAGTTATATCTCTGGGAAAAGGATCCTTATCAGTATCACTGCTACTAGTTATTAAGGTAAGATGTTTATTTTGTTTCTGGCAAGGTTTCGAAAATACTTCTATTAAAGGTGCAGAGGAGTACAAGGCAACTCTAAAAATGTTTATTTTTCATTTGAGAAATATACATATTAACATATACAATATAGCATTTTTCATTTATTTTGTGTTACGTACGTTTCTAAAAGGTCTGACATGAATTTAACCACGCATTTTTTTCAAATATATTTGGTTAATTTAATATAACTTACTTATACACTGTGTCCATAAAGTAACCCCCCCCCCTAACTAACTTTTGAACGACTTAATATTTTACTACAAAATTTGGTGTGCTTTAATGGGAAAATAAATACTATTTTTTAGTTCATAATTAAATAATGTATCATTCAAAATGGCGGCTGAGCGCCATTTTGAAATTTTGTTTTTTAAATAGAAAGGGGGGTCGAGTGACACCTCATTTGAAAGGTCTTTTAGTTCTGCGTCTGATCTTAGAGTTTCAAAGAAAAATATTCAGCCATAACAAAATGACAATGTTTGAAAGTAAAGAAGTCTATTAAAAAAAAAACTAAGAATTAAAGCAAAAACAAATGAAATTAAGTGTTCGAAATGTTCACCATTCACTTCTTGGCACATAAAAAGTCGGATATGACATTCCTGCCTTACATTTTCATAAGTTTCTGGAGTGACATTTCTGTAAAAAACGCATTACAGAAGTTTGCAGAAATATCACTCCAGAATCTTATGAAAATGTAAGGCAGGAATGTCATAACCGACTTTTTATGTGCCAAGAAGTGAACGGTGAACATTTCGAACACTTAATTTCATTTGTTTTTGCTTCAATTCTTAGTTTTTTTTAATAGACTTCTTTACTTTCAAACATTGTCATTTTGTTATGGCTGAATATTTTCGTTTGAAACTCTAAGATCAGACGCAGAACTAAAAGACCTTTCAAATGAGGTGCCACTCGACCCCCCTTTCTATTTAAAAAAAATTTTCAAAATGGCGCACAGCCGCCATTTTGAATGATACATTATTTAATTATGAACTAAAAAATGGTATTTAAGTTCCCATTAAGGACACCAAATTTTTTAGTAAAAGTTAGTTGGGGGGGGGGGGCGTTACTTTATGGACACAGTATATAATAAATAGCTCTTTATAGAGATACAGAAGGTACAGTACAGCAACGTAGCTGTGCCGGTTAGATTTGATGTTGTAGGATGTCTTAATATGAAATATTTATGAAAATATAAAAGGTCAGAATTTTTGTTTAAGTTCAACTGAAGCGCTTTATTCTTTTTTTTAATGGTGTTTGGTTTGGTAATGGTATAAAAGTAAATAGCTTAATAGTGTAGTTTTCTACCGTTTCCAGAGCCGGTATTTTATCGCCAGCCGGCTTCTGGCTTTTTTATATAGTTATACAATTCTCCGAAATTATCCGATTTGATAATTTATATTTATAATCCCTGCTTTTACTTTGTTTCGAGTAACAACTGTTTATCAATATAAAATAATAACTGAACAACGGATTATCCAACATGCAAATTTTGTATTTCAGTTTGCAGTAATTTGATGATGAAACCATTGTTTGTTTCTAGCTGTTTAAATTGGCTATTTCAACATAAACATAGATTAGCAAAGACCGGACTTTTAGTACCAGAACAGCAAAAAATGTTTTGCTGCCTCCTAATTTAAATACTGACTAAATACTAGACTAGAAATCCGGACTATATTAATAAGTAACAAAAAGAATTCAAATCTATTCAGTCATATGTGAAAACTGTTCCACGATTTTGCGAGGTTTCAACTGCAATTTTGAGGTACATCGTTTTGTTCAGTGTTACTTTATGGTTGAGCTAAGCCAGAGGTTTCAAGTTTTACAAAAGTGTTTTGTGTATTAGTTTTGAAGCACCTGTCCATGCATATTATACGCTTATAAACTCATAGCTCGAGATAATAAACCAGCTGGTCAGATGAATAACACCGCAAAAACCAGACTTTTAGTCCCAGAAAACCAAAAATAATTCACTAAAATTCAACAAGTAAACAAAAAGACTGGGCGTACTTAAATCCATTCATTTATACGTGAAACATGTCGCACAATTTTGCAAGGTTTGTACAACTACAACTGCAATATTTGAAATACACCGTTTCGTTCAGTGTTAGTTTATTGTTGACCTGGGCCAGAGATTCTGCACTAAAAAACATTTTTGCAAAGTTTCATAAAACTGCTTCGTATTACTTTTGAAACCCGTGCCCATGCATATTCTACGCTTATCAACTCCGTCAACAAATAGTTCGAGATAATGAATCAGCTGGCCAGATGAATAAGCGATAGAAAAAGTTATCAACCAAGTTATACCACGAATGAACTGAAAAGTAATGGGGTTATTTATTAATTCACGAAAACATGTTGCATAGCAACCAATAATAAACAGTAAAATAGTAAAATTTCCTAAATCGTTACAAACACATTTTGTTACGCAAGAAGTCTGAGCCATTTAGTCCGATTAGTTTTGACTTACGAGTGGTATACGATTAAATTATTGCACAAATAATATATCGAATTAGCAAATTAATTTTATTTTTAAAAGTATTATTAATAATTAACCAGATATATGAGCAAAATATAATCAAACACAAATAATTAATTTAAAAATTATTGTATATAACAACTCGAATCAAAGCAAGCGATACTTTAACAAAAATCCTTTTCAGAATTATAAAATGTTTTCTGACATCAAGATCGGTTGGTCCCTTGAGAAATGTCAAGACTTCAGCGTAAATAAAATTTTCTCTAATTTCTTGACAAGTGTATTTATAAGTCTCGGAAGATTTGCTGGCTGCTGCAGGACTCTAGTTAATAACTAAAAAGATTAGTTATTAAAAAATGCAGAAATTTTGAAGAACCTGTTGTAAAATGTATTTCTTAATACACTGCAAGTATTTTACCATAATTGAAATATTCATTTAAATTTTTTTAATTATATTAATTAATTTCATGTTCTAAACGACGTTTTGTGCTTTCATTTGCAGCAAAATTACCATTCATTTGCATAACGATTTTCAACAATACTGAGAACAAGTACATGTCCGCTACAGTAAACCTACAAGTCTAATTATTATTAATTAAATACACTACATTGAAAATTCTATCGATTCAAATTGTAATAATGGTGAAATTAATGTTTCTTAACAATTTGCGAATTTATGATTCAAAACCTCAGTTCGTTTGCTATTGTATGTACATTCACGTGCGATCGGTGATGCTGTTCTACTGTAAATCTTTATTTGAAATAGAGTTGGAAAAGCTCGTCGAGTTCAATTCTAGGACAGACATGGTTGTGTATCGACGACAGCTAATTACAAGCATGTCGAATTTCTGCTGCTTGTACGAGTACAAGATTGAATTCCTCTGCGGCTGATTTATGTGTTACTTTTATTTGGACAACATAAATCAATTCGGAATTACCTTTTGGTACCGTAATGCTGTTTATTGTAAGGAAAATTACTCTAACATCAGGTTTGAAGTGTCCCCCAGGACAGCAGCCTCTATTTGAACCGAAACTGGAGGCGCCGTGCGTCTCAATATTAAATTATAACTGTTTCTTTACAATAGCGCATTTTAATAACGAAACAAAGAAAAATATTTCAATAGGAGAATTATTTAAAGAAATATTTTTTTCTTGTACAATTTCTCTCGTAAATATATTTCGCGCTTAAAAAATAGTTCTTTCAAAAAATATTTCTGTCTTTAAAAATTATTTTTATCTGGAAAATAGTTCTATCATAAAAATATTTCTCAATCGGAAAAAGTTCTCTCTTAAAAACGTTTCTCTCGCTACCAAAAATTTCTATCAGAATCACGGTTTCCGTATGAAACAAAGAGATGGCGCTACTAAGTTCCGAGCGGTGCTTGGAACAGCGAAACAATGAGCTCATTGTAAAGCTAGAACGCGCAGCTATGCTTCAGAGTCGTACAAGTTTATTCTTTTTTTACTTCTAATTGTAACAGCGTAGTATGAGAAAGATATAAACTATGCTTACTTTTACTGTGCCCGCCATTTTCTTTCTAGGTGGACATTCCAGACATTATTTCGCAGTACCAAGCACCGGCGGGAGATAGGCGTCTTTTTATCATACGCAAACTGTAATTGTGAGAGAAATTCAATGTAGCGAGACAAATATTGTATGCGAGAAATTTTTATAAAAGGAAAATATTTTTTGAGAGAATATTTTTAAGAGAGAAATATTTTTGAGAGACAACTCTTTCCAGTGAGAAATTTTTGTTTAAGAAAACATTGTTCAAAGAGAAATTTTTTGGGAGAACTTTTATCAAGAGAAATATATTTTTTAGGAAATGTTTTCAAGAAAAAAATATTTTTACGAGCGAGCTTTTTTAAACGAGAAATATTAGAACCAAATATAAATATTTTTCTAAAAAAATTTGTTATTAAGATATTTTTCTTAGTTTTCTTGAAAAAATTCTGACTTTTAAAAAAGTTCTTTTATTTTTAATAAATAATACCACAGATAAAGTTAACACTACAAATATACGACCCTTTATACAAAATGTCCGCCCATATTTGGAGACGAAATTAGCGTTAGTTTGGCGGCAACGCACCAGACCAATTTTAGGGCGCTGCTATCGCTATTTGTGTATTACTGTTGAAATGTGTTGGGAACTGTTTTATCGGGGATTTGAGTGTATCTGTCACATCATGAATATAATTTAAGTAGAATTGGCTTCAATATTAATTATTTACGAAAAATTGCGATTTGACAATTGAACATGGCAGATGGCTGTCTAACTTTTGGTTTGAATATGTGCTAAGTAATCTGCTCAATTACAGTCATCTGTGACTTAATTATAAATTGTCATTGCAGCGCCATCTTTTTGCAGATTATTAATCATATAAAACAAGCTGCCTATAGCTCACATATTTACCGTATATCTGTAGTGTTAACCTTATCTGTGATAATACTGAAAGTCTATTGCAAGAAGGCATAAATTAAAACAAAAAAAACATATTTTTGTTTTTGCAACAATATTATTGAACTGTTGAATTTACCTCACTGAGTTTTTTTAAATTTCAATCATGATTAAAATTAGGTAATAATTTGTTCATCATAAAACATTTTTAATAACTTCTGGTACTTTAAAGAAAATTACCGATAATATTTTTCTGCGTGAAAAAGTTAATTAGGCTAATTTGAAGAAACTTTATCACACTGAAACAATTATTTTAAAGCTAAGAACAAAACGTAGTGTTCCAGTTGCAGCTTCTTTGTAATTATCTTCATTTGTATTTCTCATGTTCATACTTTTGCAAAATGTTGGCTACTTCTTCTACTGACTTTATTTCTATTACCCACGGCGTATTTTCTTTCGCCGCCAAATTGCATGAACTGCATCCAAGTCGAGTTTCGTGGTTTCTTAGCGGTCTCTGGCCTAGCTTTAGAAATAGCATTAACAATATTATCAAAGCAAGGAGCCCCGAATCGCGCAAAAGACGACATTTATGTGATACGAAATGTTTAGCAAATTTTTCAACAGTACTGTAATGTTGACCTGATAATTTTCGATCCACTCGTGCATACTGCTTTAAGAAAATTCCCGAGCGTGTTCCAGTAGCGTGCCTTGCATCGCATCGACAATCTGGCAATCTCGTCCAAGGCACCCTTCGTTGCACTAGGGAATTGTCGTTGCAATAATTAAACAAAAAAAAAGCAGGGAGGGCTTTTAAAACTTGAAAATTTCCAAGAGGTTATTGTTCAATAACAGACCACACGATTTAAAAAAAAATACTGTTAGCTGCTACAGCTAGAGCTGACCAATGAAATGGTTGAGCTTTTCGTATACGAGTTTTTAAAATACGAAAAGTAAATTTATCAATTCCAGCTTTACTTCGTTAAAGTCCATATCTAATGAGTATCTGTATATAAAATACTTAATTACTTTATATTGTTAAAGTAATTAAGTATTTTATATACAGATACTCATTACGAAAAGTAAAGCTTTTTCGGTTTAGAACTTTGGGCGTAGCGACGTTTGGACATGGGAAATTTGCTGTGTTTTTCTTTAATTAATACAGATTTTAATAGCCAGTTAATTATCTAATAATATTTAAAACCAGTTTTTGGATTTTTACATAAATTATTAGCAAAATTAACAACTTATGTAACACAAAATATTAAAACAAGAAATAAAATAACAGAAAAATTTTAATTTTATAGGAATGTCTCACTATCCTCTGCTTTTCTAAACTTTAATGATGATACATATTTAACAACTTCTAACCAAATTAGATAGTTTGTGGTTTTTTATAACAACATAGAATTTTGTGTGTGCGCGCTTCATAAACCCCAAACGGATGATCTGAATTTGACGAGCTGATGAGAAAAATAGGCTTTTAAAAAAAATTTAAAACTGAAAGCGAAAGTTAGACATGTTGTTTTGGTAGCACCTTTCTCGGAAACATTTTTTAAAATTAAGCAATAGAATCTGATAAAAGGCCTTTGGGTAAAGCCTGCTATAAATTTTTGAAAATTTTGGCTCTAACGCTTAATTACTCAAGAACGAGTTATCAAAGTTATCTAAGCGGGATAAAACATTACAATTTTCTTGGAGTATACATTTTATACAATGTTACAACAAAAATGAGAACTTCCAAAACTACTAAATCTGCGAAGAGAAAAAAAGCAAAATTTTGACAGTGTTAAAAAAAATTTGCTTAAAAGCTGGCCACACGATTAGTTTTTTTTTTAATTTTGTGAACTCGTAGATCTAGGAATGAGCTATAATTTAGTTCAGGTCCCAGTTCGCTAGTTTTGCTGTGACGTCTTCTATGAATTTTTGAAAATTGCATTTTCCTGCCTCTTTAATTAATAAATGTGGGTGTTAGATACGTTATATTGTTATCATTTTCTTAAGTATAGGATTTTATAACTTTCGAAACAGAGTATAATAAAAAACGTTAAGACAAACTGAAAGTTTTCTCTGAATGGTCTAGCTTTTCAATGCCGGCGGCTATACATTTTTTAAAAGTTTTTACTTTAACGCTTATTTACTCAAAAATGACTTGCAGATCTACGTAAACTTGCCTTAGATGAACACAACGTCACCTCCTACAAAAATCATGAAAACTACTAAGTGTGGGCAAAATTTTGGAAAATTTCTAAAAAATATTCTTGATTAATTGCACACACAATTTTTTTAATTTTGTTTTCTTTTCTCTGGTGTTTTATAATGTTCTTTACTACTAAGAAAACTTGTTCCAAGAAATCAAAAAATTCCATATTTTGTCTCACAAAAACAGAGTCAGTGCACCGGGTGCGGCAATAGTGCGTGGGAGTTCGATAGCTCGTACACCGTAACAGATAAAAAAATCTTTCTAATGTAGATGTAAACTGTCGGTAAATGCGCATTTATACATAGAAATTATTTTCAAATATACAGGGTTTTACAAAAAAGTGTGGCACGCTTAAGGTATTTTTTTTTAAATGAAATGCCCTAACGATTTTTGCATATTTAACACTTCTCTTGGGATGTTTTTTCATATCTAAAACATTAGCGCTACCTAGTGTCCGGTTTAGAAGAAATAATATTTTTTTCAAAAAAACTTATTGTTACATTACTCTACTTAACAATTCACCACTTCCGCGGCCGCAGCTTTGAAGACGAAATTAAGTAAGGACCTTATTGTAGGAGATTGTAGAGTGCCCTTGTTTAAATATCGTAGAGCCACCAGTTATAAACCAAAGTTATTCTTTTCAACTGTTTCAAATGAAATACCCTGTGTATCTTTTAACGATGTTATGTAGAATTAAAAAACGAACATTTTTTTGTGTGTACATCCTCATGGCTATTTGTAACCACTTTTGATTTATAGCAAAAAGTACAAAATTTAACAATATTTATTTAAAAAAAATTAAGTTTTTTTTTTAAATGAAACAATAGAAAAAAATTATATTAAATGCTCCCCATGTTGCCCATTTTGATTGACACACATTTCTATGCGCCTTTCAAATGAGGTTTCTACTTTTCTTAAAATTACCGGTGTGGTACTTCTAAAAGGATGTAATATCCTTCATATTTTGGATTGTTGTTGGTGTATCTGTATAAACAATTTTTTTCACGTATCCCCATAAAAAGAAATCCATTTTTGTAAGATCGGGAGACCTAGCAGGCCATTTAGTAGGTCCATTCCTTCCAATCCATTGATGTGGGTTGATATTATTTAGGTGGTCTCTTACTGCATTTAAATAACGTAGTGGAGCACCATCTTGCTGAAGCCACATCCTATTTCGGATCCTTTGAGGAAAATTCAGCAATAATTGTGGCAGATAGTTCTCCAAAAAATGAAAATAAATAGCTCCAGTTAATGTACCATCAAAAAAATGTGGCCCTATTACATGTTCTCCAATAATTCCCCCCAAACGTTTATGGACCATCTGTGCTGGTTATCAAGTTGCCTGAAAAAGTGAGGATTTTCCGTAGCATAATAATGGAAATTGTGCCTGTTAACTAATCCATTTTTATGAAAAGTTGCCTCATCAGTGCACAAAACATTGTTGAAGAAAGTAGCATCTTCTTGCATTTTACCTCTGGCCCAATTACAAAACTGTAAACGCTTCAGAAAGTCGTCATCGCTTAATTCCTGGTGCATTTGAATGTGATATGCATGAAACTTATTCTTTTTAAAGATTCGACCAACAGAACTTCTACTTATTCCTGCTAATGAGCTCACTTCTCTCTAACTAATATGGGGATCCTCATCCTAACTCATTTTCTTCGTTCACAACATTTTTAATTCGTTCACGTTTTTCATATTGCACATTGCCGGTTTCCACAAATCTATCAAGCAAGTTTTGGAATCTATCAACTTTAGGGAGCCTTCGTTGGTGGTAAATACTATTGGCAAGCAAAAAATTTCTTTCCGACTCGCCTAAAGTAAAAATCATGTCTACAAGTTCTTCTTTATTAAAATTTATTTGGAAAACTCAAATACTACAAATAAAAACTGATGGTCGATAACTGCGAGAAATGTACGTTTGACGTTTGTGCAAAACAATTGCTAGCGAACAGATGCTTTATTGTTTTGTCGAACACAAACAACCAAAATAATTTACAACCAATAATAATTAATAAATATTGTTGAATTTTGTACTTTTTGCTCAATAAATTGAAAGTGGTTACAAATAGCCATAAGGATGTACATACAAAAAATGTTCGCTATTTAATTCTACATAACATCGTTAAAAAATATACACGGTGTTCCATTTGAAAAAGTTGAGAAGAATAACTTTGAAGTTCTCAAAATTTGACAATTAATTTTGAACACCCTGTACATGGTGGCTCTACGATATTTAAACAAAAGCACCCTACAATTTCCTACAATAAGGTCCTTACTTAATTTCGTCTTCAAAGCTGCGGCCGCGGAAGTGGTGAATTGTTAAGTAGAGTAATGTAAAAATCAATTTTTTTGAAAAAAATATTATTTCTTCTAAACCGGACACTAGGTGGCGCTAATGTTTTAGATATAAAAAAACATCATCCCAAGAGAAGTGTTAAATAAGCAAAAATATTTGGGGCATTACATTAAAAAAAAATACCTTAAGCGTGCCGTGCCACACTTTTTTGTAACACCCTGTATATTTAAAAAAATATTTATGTATGCGCATTTACCCACAGTTTACATCTGCATTAGAAAGATTTTTTATCTGTTACGGTGTACGAGCTATTGAACTCCCACGCACTATTGCCCCACCCGGTATATTAGGTTTTTCTCCAAAGTTTCTCAAAAACTCAAGCATAGGGCTTGAGGACGTTCAAATTACCAGTTCAAGTTAGCGTTTAACGAAACGGACACTGTTTCAGCTCTTTCTCTGTTTATAGCACTGTCGTTTTATTAAGAAAATAAATAATTTACTCATATACAACTCGTGAATCCGTAAAACTAGTAGGGGTAACCAATCGGGTTTATTTTCCTTAGACGAGTTTTTGGCTTAAACAGTTTTACCGCTAATAAATTTAGTCAAACTACTACTTTGTTTTATAAAATTAGGGTTGCATTTCAATATGTTACCCCTGAAATAATTTAATCATATCATATATCAATCCTGAACTGAAAAGTAAAGGGGGAAAATTGCACAAACGTCCTACGTAGCAAATCGTGTTAATTTTTTTTTTAATTATTTTGGCGCAAACAATTGCAGGTCGCTTGTGTTACATCAAACCACGTGAAAGGGTAAAATTCTATTAATACACAACCTACTACGCTGACGCTAATCAAATAATAACATAAACAAAAAGTTGTTAAATTTTATACACAAATAAACATTTATATTGAGTGAAGAGTTAGTTATGTCTATGATTCGGTTATCTAATTATATAAATAATATTGAAATGTACTGTATAAATTATTTTGTTTTGCATTATTTTGAGCTGCGGGTAGGAGCGTCTTCACGCTATTTTTCCATTAAAAATACACATTAGTCGGTCCCTGGCCTTGAAAGTTTTACCAAGAAGACGTAGCTGAATGCTTCCAGGATTAGTTAATTTTATCAGTAAGGGTTAGCAATAAATTATTGACATTTTATCACATTCTGTGGCTAATACGGCTGGAACCAACTCAGCAGTTAATAAAATTACGAACCCTTGTTTACAACCGCAGCTCGCAATAACCCTATGTCACAATTATAAGCGAGGGTAATGGAATACCCACCCGGCTTCGCAACATTTTATGCTAAATCTGAATCGGTATCGTTACAGTCGGCTTTTCCATGCGTTGGTCCTTGACCTACAGCGCAAGGAAATCACCCGCTACCCAGCTATTTGTGCTAAGGCTGTGTATCTCGTTTGTTATTCATTTCCCTGAAGCAGTTTCGTGTTATCTTCGATTTGGAGCTCTAATTATTTACACCCGAAAATTCCGCATTTGTTTATTTTTGTAATTATGCAGTCTCTTAAATTTGATTTGCAACGTAAATAAAGTTGTTCAATTTTAACATAAATTTTTATCATTAGCGCTATGTTTAAATCGTAGACAACATATTTTAGGTATCTGTAATAGATTGGCACACAAAACCTGAAAGTATTTGCTTTGCAGTGAAATTTGTATGTAAAAAATATTTTATAATTAATATAATCAAGCAAATGTTAATAATTCTTCATAGTGTTGTCAGATATACATGGTTTCGGCTTGTTAATTCACAGGAAAAATCAGGTTTCTGTGAGAAATGCAATTTTTGCTGTTGTCAAAAAATACACCACGACACGAGACGGAAGTTATGTATTAAAATAAATGTAACTCAAAGCATTAAATATGAGGCTGAATTAGTTCAGAAATGAGTTCATTTTGTGTTTAATTGCAGAAACTAGATGGTAGCGCGCCCATTTCATTTCCACGCGTATTTTTTGTATGGCGTTGCCTCTTTCTGGGTTTATACTGTAAATTTTATGATGCATTAGTAGGTATAAAAAAATTAGAAGTAAAAGAATGGCTGAATACAAAATCAGTACAAATTTTCGGTTTTGCCGATCACTTAGTAGTACTAGCAAGAAATATGAATACTTTAAGTAAAGTGGTAACAAGATTGAAATCAGAAGCCATAAAACGGGGACTTGAAATTAAAACAACGAGAAAACGAAACTAATGATAGGAGGTCTGAGCGATAACCAACCCAGAATATCACAAAAAGTAAAAATACAAAACGACGAATATGACGTAGTAAGAAGTTTCAAATACCTAGGGGTGAATCTCAACGAACAAAACAACATCAGTGAGGAAATAGGTGAGAGGATCCAAGCCGGAAAAAAAGCTATGTGGGCAAATAATAAAATACTAAATGATAACATTATAAAACGAAGTGTAAAATTAGAAATATACAAGGTGTTAATGAATTGTAGGGACAAACTTCTAGGGCTTGCAAAACACAACAAAGCAATCAACTTTTGTTAATAAATGTGTGGTCAAAAGTGTTTCCTTTAGAAAATAGAGCCTCTTAAAGATTCTTTAAGAAGTACCTGAAAATAGGCAACCTAAATTGCATTTTCAATTATTTTGCACAGGTCACACGGAATTTTGAAAATAAACCATCTAGACATACATGCATTCAAATAACGTCAATTTTGACGCAAATCGATATTTTTGTGATAATTTTTGACTTTTCTTGCATTCGTTTCTTTCTGTGCCTTTTATAATTCGTTTTTTTCGTTCTGTGATTTTTTTGATAATTATTTTCTTCGTTATTTTCGTTCTGTTTCGTATTTTTGTGTTATGGCAAATTATACTTTTGTCGAACAGCATGACATGATGTTCATGTATGGGGTAACGCACGCGAAGCTGCTCTCCTGTACCAAGAACATTTTCCGAATAGGAATCGTCCATCGAACAAGGCCTTTAGTGTAGTTTCACGTTGGCTGCGGAAGGAAGGTATATTCGTTGTCAACAGACACAACTGTGGAGCTACCAGAACAAGGCGAACGGTGGATTTTGAGGAAGAAGTTTTGGAGAGAGTGGCTGGAAATCCTTCTACTAGTTTAAGAGCCATCGCTGACCCCACTTGATTTCTTTTTGTGGGGTCATGTTAAAACGTTAGTGTATGCTACCCCACTTGAAACTGTAGAAGAACTTACGGCGCGTAATCTTGCTGCACGTGAAGAAGTTCAACAAACTCCTGGTATATTTGGAGCGGTGCGCAGGAATTCACTTCGTAGATGTGCTTCTTGTGTAGAAGCTGGGGGGCGACATTTTGAACATTTACTATAATTTTTTAAATTTTTGAATTAGTTATTGTAAATTTTTCAAATAGTTGAGTTTTGCTTTGTAATTTTGGTTTTTTCTATTGCTTAGTTTTGAAACATTTTGTTAATTAATTTATTTTAGTTTGAATTTGAATTAGAAAAATGGGAAAGAGGGCTTTATTTATCCTGTATTACTTTCCGTCGTTATGGAAACAAATAGTAGGTAGTAAATAGAGTTGCCTACATTTAGGCGCTTCTTAAAGAATCTTTGAGAAGATCTATCCCTGAAAAGAAACACTTTTGACAAAACATTTATTAACAAAAGTTGTTTGCTTTGTTGTGTTTTGCAAGCCCTAGAAGTTTGTCCCTACAATTCATTAACATCCTGTATAATACTTTAATAAAACCGTATGAGTTGTACGGATGTGAAACCTATATCTTAAACGAACGTGATAAGAATAAACACTTTGTGTTCGAATGAAGAAACCCCAGAAAAATATTTGGGCCCACAAACGAAAATGGAGAACGGAAACCAAAAATGAAGTTTGAAATAGAGAAACTAATTAACAACCAGAACATCGTTAGCTGTATCAAAGCAAGAAGAATAGGGTGGCTTGGACATATCCACAGAATGCACAACGATAGAGCTCCGAAAATATTAACCAAATGGAAAGCAGAAGGAACAAGGAAGATAGGAAGACCACAAAAACGATGGGAGCAAGATGTAATCAACGACCTAAACGAAATGAAGATAAGAAATTGGAGAAAATTGTTAGAAAATAGGAAGAATGGGGAATAATGATCAACAAGGCCAAATCCCACCAAGGGATGTACGGCCAGCAGAAGTAAGAAGTAGGTATTAGTAGGTAGATAATAAACACCTATTGAATGCGAAAAAAACTTAAAATTTTAACGGAAGTATATTACCGAATCTTTACAATTTTTTTTATGTATGTGCCCGTATTCGAATTCCCACTAGACCAGCGGCTCTCAAGATATATTTTAATGTGGCCACCATTGTCGCCATCAATGAGGCCCCGAGAAGTTACGCATAGCTTATCGCACTTCATTACTTAAGAAAAAGTGATTCTCAACTTATAGTCCGTTGGACTATGGGTTAATTCATAATTCTCTGTAATTTCTTCCTTAAGTCTTTACTAAGTCTATAAATAAACCAAAATTGCAAGATTATTATCAGTATTCACTTTTTTTCTAAATATTCTACCAATCTTCAATCAGAACAGCACGGACGCTGTCTCAGCTGTCATGTTCCTCCGCGAGGCACCGTTGTGCACTTTCCACGCGCATGCTCTTGTCCATTCGACCATATTAAGGATAGCACCTACATTTACTATGAATTCAGTCATGTTACTATTTAGTTATGATAGTCATTTTTTATCATCAAATTATGTATTATTTTTAAATGTTCACTTAACAAATGTTTCGAATTTAAAAACTGTAAATATTATTTTCAGTACTAATCTGTTTTAATTAATCTTGTTAAAATTTGTTCATTAAAATCATTTATAATGAGAGTATTATCATAAACTAATTTAATTTATGGTATTATGCATAAATTAGTTCACAATCCATTTGTAAAAAAATACTTTTAATCCTAGAAGTGTCCTCTATTACTAAGACCCAGCATCTATCTTTTCCTGGGGCTTTAGCTAGTGGACCAAAAAAGTCGCAAATTGCAATGTGTTCGAAGCGCTGAGCCGGTACTGGGGTTTGTAGTAAACCGGCGGGCAGGTCTTAACATACTCCAAAATGTATTTCTTCATAACCGTCTAGAAGTAGATGGTAGCTACGCCGTGGTAGGTTCTTTCATCATTGGGGAGCCGTGGTACTCTTCAAGGATAGATGCTCGTTTTTGGCTTGGCACTACTAGTTGGGCTTCCTCGCAGTCGGAGTCTGAGGAATACCGAAATAAGAAGGCTTGGGACATAATGTATGTGCGGTCGGTCCATCGAACGAGGTTTCTGGGCGTGGGTTCCTTGGATTCGAAGCAGGTTATCATTTTTTTTAACCTCTGGTTCCTTAAGCTGGGTTCTTTGGATGTCTTTGCGGGACGTCTGGAGATGTCACACTGGTGACTGTGCAGATGTCGCAGTTTCTCTCCGGGTAAGGCGGACAGGTTGGTCTGGAGAGCGTGTCGGCTATCACATTTGTTTGTCCTGGAGTATAGATAAGCTCCAGGTCGTAGGGTCGTAAGGTGAGTTCCCTCCTAGCGAGTCTTCCGGAAAGCGTTTTCAGGCTCATCAGCCAGCGGAGTGGCACATGATCGGTGGCTACGGAAACCAGACTTACTTCTATATAGCCGCGGCATTTGGTCATGGCCCATATTACAGTCAAAGCCGTGGCGAAGTAGTTATGTTCTGTGGAAGTTAGAAGACGACTGCCGTACTCGACTCGTATCGGCGTTTATTTGGTTCAGTGCCTTGGGCGAGGACGCCTCCATTGGCGTAGACACTGGTGTCGGTTCTGACCGTGAACGGACGACTTTTGTTAACCTGTTGTAGAATTTGAGGAGTTGTCAGCAGGGTCTTTAGGGCTTGAAAGGCGTCGTTTTGGGTTGAAACCCAGGCCCAAACGGCACCTTTCTTTGTGAGGACCGATAGCGACTTTAAAATGGTTGCAAAATTTGGTACCAATCTGCGGTACTAAAAAAAGCACGCCTGTAAGAACGACACTTGTGTCTTTACGTTCTTGCGTGGGGCGAGCTGCGTGATCGCTCGCGTCTTCACAGGGTCTACTCAGAGTTTTCCTGGGGTATTTGACGTTAGTACACGCAAACCTACTCTTGGCTCGGCGTGCGTTTAATTGGAATTGGATTAGTCTCTCTAGGTCCCGGAGGTGTTCTTCGGGATTCTGGGAGAAGACGATGATGTCTTCTAGATACGCGAGTACCGTGGTCGTCCCTAGCCCGGTGCGGAACCTATCCATGGTCTTTTGAAAGATCGCCGGTGCGTTTGGGAGGAGTGTTAAACTGTTTAAAATCTTCACAATTTATTAGTTACTTAAAATTTCTTTTTCATAGTCTTACAATTTTCAAATTAAAAGATGTTCTTCCTGTTTCATATTTTGAATTTCTAAAAATATATTAAAAAAAATATTCTATTTAACAAAATTCCTGGGAATATTTCACAATTTTATGAATATTATTTTGAACTTTCGCCACAATTTAAATTTTTTTTCAAAGAAACTGCTCCTCATTCCCTGAAAATAGAATTCTTAAAATACAAGATTAAATATTCGTGAATTATATTACAACTTTCTGGAGGTTCTATAAAATAATAAATATATCTTTATGTTTCAAAATTCTCATAATTTTTTCTAAAGGTTGCAAAATTTCTGATGGACGTCATTAAGATCTTAAAATTTTTAAATTGAAACGTACCTTCCACTTTGTAATTTAACTCTTCCTTGCTGTTTGTTTAACAAACATAAACTTGCGGCTTACTGAATATTTGATTCCAACAATTTCAAATAAAGCCCTAGTTAGTTCCAGTTCTAGACTAACTGAATTAATTTCAACAGTTTCAGTAATTCTAACATTAATCCACTAATTCCAAGATGTTTACACTGATTTTAAAATAAATAGGAGTACATTCTACAAATTCCACTTTAATTTCGTGTACTTCCGTTATAACTCCTCCGTAACTCCAATTCGACTAATTTCGCAGCAAATCTACACATTTTAAGCTAATAACGGCAATCTGTAAAGTGAGAGAATTTCAAGGACTGTAGTTTATTTTCGTATTGGTTTGTTAAATTTCACGTCAAGTTGCATTTATTTCAAAATAATTTTAGTGAAGAGTCAACCAAGACAATTTATTAAATGTTGTTTTACTTAATTCGGTCATGTTGTCCAGTGAAATTGGAATAACTAAAAATAAACAAGGTTATCAGCGGAACTACTTCGCGATTCTGTCTTGTAATTTATTGATTTAGGATAAATTTTTGATGTCGTTCAGTACTGGTATTGTCAATTTGCGCTTCTTGTATTTTTGAATTAATAATTTACCTTTTATAAATAAATCATCAGTTGATAAACTGTAATGTATTTAAATACAATATTTAAAGTCAGTGTAAGTTTCCTAAATTGTACAGGATGTTTGTTAATTATTTTACAGCTTCTTACTTTAACTATTTTAGTTATTATTTTAAATTTTGACGTCACAGATGACTTACTAATAATGAGGACAAATGTCAAATTTTGCAAATATTTTTGTATTATTTTAAGCTAAGTGCTGCCGGTATTGGAAAAAATATAATAGGCAACACGTAATGTTACAAATTAAAATTGCTGGCAGTTTTTTTGTTTATTTTTCAAATTTATTTGTAAATAACCCCAAAGTTATAAAACTCAAACTTGGTAATTTACTGCCAAAAAAGAACTGTATTATAGGCGTCCTCATTTTTATCTAAAGGGGTTAATTTAGCAAAGTGATGAATTGTTTACATAACCTCCTTTATAGCTGACTACATACATATTTAAGCGGAAGATATTCTACACGAAATCAGAGCCGTCAGTCGAATATATTTATAGTAGAATTTAAATTTTGAATGGATTGTAATCTGACTTCGCACTGCGGTGCTCTCTACATACCAAAACGTATCTCAATGTGAATTATTATTCCGGAAAGCAATTTTTGATCGTAAAACTGAAATGAACCTATTCTGAACTCGTAAGGATTTCGGATGAATGCAGGAATTACAATCCGCGTTTTACCCAATGTGAGCGATCCATCCAAGTCGAGTCGCGTTTTGCCTCCGCCAAATTGTGGATTTTAAATTAGAAAACATGAAGCCATAAAATTTACAGCAAAGATTTCGGTTAGTAAATGTAATCATCTGTTTTACTTTTAAAAGAAAACTAGATTAAAAGCGGGACATTCTCAACACGCGCCGGAAGACGAAAACGGAAGCAAACAAAAATAAACAAAGGTTTTTATGGGGCTCAGATTCAATTTTCTGAGGTACATCCTTTGACTGACGAACTTGCACGGCGTCATCTCGGCAGGAATAGTAATCTTGGCAGAGTTCTTTGTGAATTCCGTTTGGGAATCAATCAAAGTTGTTTGAAATGCAAGCCACATTTTTCCCGAGTCCGAGCATCAAATTGCAGATTTGTAAAGCGAATTCAAAGCCTGTAGTAACCGAACAAACTTAACCAAATTAGTATTTCGGATGTTCATCAAAAACCATTTTCCAGTTCTTAATCAGATTTATTCGGACGAGGATTGTTTCGCAAAACGCATTTAACTTTGCATACAAATTAACTGCGAATTTATTAATATTGCCGCATGTTACGTTACGTAATATTCAAACAAGTATGGCTTGCAGAATTTAGGTTTGGTTGAAATTGAACAGTAAAATCCAAGTAACCAAACAATGGCAGTTGATAAACTAATTAAACTATGATAATAAACCCTGTTGTACAAATTTTCAGTATTAGGGTGATTGCCATTCATGCCACTATCAAGCAAAGTGTAGGTTATTAAAGAGTAGATGAAAATCCTAGGATAACACTTAATTTAAATTAAACGGAGCCTAATTAGCTAGCTGTACGTGCATCTGTAGCTTTATGTAAATAATTTTGGTCGGGAAATTTTACGCTTTGTTACACGCAAACATGACCCGGTCTTTGTGCCATTTGTTTTCCTGGTGCACAAAGGCAAATGCATGTAACTACGCCGGCGATTTGTGTGTAAGTTGGCCCGACAAAATGCTCCAATTACTACAGTGCAAAATTAGTTAAATATACAATTTATTTGACCGTAACAAACCGAGACCGTAAACTGGCAATTTAAGGTTTGGATTTCACAATTGTTTATCTAAACTACCTGTGCTTAATCGTCAAAGCTTTGACAATCACTGACCTGTACCAAAATCTTTATTTCCACCGACCTATTTAATTTCTTGACGTATCATTTTCTATTTGTTTACTATATTGCTTTTAACGAAGTAATGGTGTGACCATTAGTTCAAGCGTACGTGTGTTGGTTAAAAAATAAGTAATTACGAACATATTTTACAAATAAAATTTTAAATACTAAAAAGTAATTACACCTAATTAAAGCAACATTTTAGGAAACATTATTTAACGACTAGTCCAATTGTTCGAAATTGCTTTTAAAATTATTTTGGAACACTTTAACATATCCAGCTATAATGGAACTACAAACATTAAATTTTTTAAGTTGCTTGCGACTGGTTGAATTACTCAAAATAGCGATTTCTTCCGTTCGGTAAGTAAAACAAGCGTATAACTCAAATCAAACAAAACTGTATTTTAAAGTTCCTAGAAACAATTTAACAGAGTGTAAAATTATATAGACTCGAATAAATCTTCCATACAATTCCATAACCTTTCTAAAACCCGTTAAAACTGCGACGATAGTTAGAAAGTGCAGGAGTATTCCGCCACGTACAAAAAAAAGAATCTACTCGTGTATAACAAATCCGTAACTGCTTCACCGTAACACGGCGACGCAAAATGATCTGAAACCTAATTTAGGCTGGCCAAAACCTCTTCCTGGCTGATCCTGCTGACGTAACGCAATTCGTCAAATTTATTGCAGTTTACAGTATTCAGCCTTGTTTTAAAATTGTGTTTGAGATTTTTAAGAAAATTTTAATAATGAACGTCGTACTAGTTGTCGATAAGCATGCAATATTTCTATGTGTATCCGTCTATAATAGATGTTGCTTAAATTTACACAGTGCGTTAAAATTGCTTAGTACTCAAAGATTTTTTATTTGACCGTAAATTTATTGAGTATAAGTGAAATACTTTTTACTTCAACAATATTTATTTATTTTAACCTTATACGCATTTCGTATTATCAATGGTTGCATTAAAGAGTAAACAACTAGTGTTATAGCAACAATAGAACTTGATGACTTGAAGTAATAATTATTTTATTTATACTCAATAATAATATTCATTTGATTAGTTAAATTCTATACCAAGCTTAAAAAAATTAATTTTTATAATATAATTATGCATATAATAAAGGATACTTCAACACTTGTGTTGCTCGAGCACAAGTTGGAATATTGTATTCAAAGGTGCCGCCGTCGGTTACGCCTAGTTAAATACTTTGGTTTTCTGATTAAACAATTTTTTTTATACAATGTTTTGGCATAGTGTGAAATATCATACTTCTGCCAACATTTCTTCTCGGATAACTACGGTTAAATATTTAATAACAATATAAAGAGTGTTTGCGATTGTTCGATAAAATTATGGTGTAAGTTCACGAGTGCTAGTTAAGATGGTTGCCCAAATCTTAATTAACACGAGTTAACTTACACCATTATTTTGTAGAAGAAAAATCATGACACGAGTCGTATTTGTCTTGACTGTATCACACATTAATTTTGACGCATTTTTGGTAACACTGAATTAGTCAGAAATGCTCGGGTATTTTCGGGAATTGGTGCTCTTAACATGGTATTGTTTGTTTGTTTTCTAATGTTTTGCAGTGTAATTTAATTTTTTATTGTGACATTTTTATTTACTGTTGCTGTTAAGTGTTATTGTAAAAACGAATATTTTTGGAGAAAATTCGCTAAGGTATTTCATAAAATTTTTGAGATTATGTACATTATTTTGAACTAAGTTTTTAATTCATATAACTTGTAAAACAGAAATTACACTGTTATATTTCCGATACAATTTTAACAGATCCTAATTTTTTTAAAGCAAGTTAGCATGTCATTATTATGTTTATTATAAGTGTACACTAAAATTTAGGTCTGTCATGATTCGAACTATGACTTAAACACTCGCGATTCATGTTGATTGACATCGGTATCAGCGGCTACTGTTGACGTTTTCGTATTTTGCATTTTGCTTGTGGCTGATCTATAGAAAATTATTGTTTTTAATTCATAAATTATGTTATAATTAAATATGATACTTACTTCTGGCCGAAGCAATGAAAAACTATATTGAAGTAATAATAAATATACCCAAAAAGCAGTGCACATAAGTTTTTTGAAAACTTAAAAGCGATTATCCGAAGCTACTGTGGGTTTAATCACTTGTTTAAACAGCAAGATGAAGTTTAAACAGTATAAAACAAACGTGATTGGTTCATTTTACGAAAAGGAAAATTTGTAATTGGTTCAATGAATAGTGAGTAGTATAGTCAATAATAAAAAGGTTAATGAGGCTCCCAAACGCGTTTTCAATAACTTAAACGTACTGCAATTCTATTTGAAGTATACTGTGTATAAATGGTTTACTGATTTAAATTTAAAAACTAATTTGCATGAAATTTTAGGGAAATATAGCACTCGGAATTACCCAATCCCAACCCAATAGTTATACGTTGACGCTTGCTTTTACATTGCCTATTTGCTTATCACGAGTTATGTGAGGTAGGTCTTGTTTTGGCAATAAATTTTTAAGTATTTCAAAATTCAACTAAACTAAAGAATTTTTACCGCTTATAACGGGAACAGAGTATTACCTTTTACTACGAAATAACGTCTGTCTGTCTGTTTGTTTCTAATACTTAAGCTAAGCGGGTGCTTACGGTACATTTAATTACTATATTAAAAAATCTAGTTAACAATACTTGTTTGTATAATTGCTACATAATTTGCTGTTTGCTGTCAAATATATTACCGAGAAGCAGTACACCGGCGCCCAATGTCGCTGTTTGTTTTAAAATACCTATTCTTTCATATTTAAGAAGCGAGCGATACCAATTTTGCGTGAAGCAAAGAGTGTTGTATAGTTTTACATACTGAGGACTAATTAATTCCTAGTATTCAATATAGAAAAATGTACAAGTAAAAGCAGCAATTGGACAAATACATATTGAACAAGTATATTACAAGCGATTTTTGCTCATAAATTTGCCTAATAAATGTAGCCGTTTAAAATTTGCTTATAAGATCTGTCAAATATATCATTAAACAGTACTGCGCTGGCGGCGTTCAGTGCCGATATTTGTTGATTATTCATTCTCATTCAGGAAAAAATAGTGTTAAGCTGTAGATTGTTAACAACTCACCAACTTTGCATGAAACAAAAAGTGTTGTATAGTTTTACATAGTGAGTACTATTTAAATTCTATTTTTTTATTTGGAAATATGTACAAAAAAAGCACCAATGAGACAAATAGATATTAAACAAGTTTTTTACAAGCAACTGAAAAATACAGTATCTTTCCATATTTAGTTATTTGTGTAAAAGGTGCTGTATTTTCCAAGTGTTGTTATTCTACAGTTCGAGTGTTTAGAATTTATTACAAACAATTTTTGCTCATACATTTCTAAAATAAATGCGGCCAACTCAAGTTTACCTATGAGATCTGTGAAATATATCACGGAATAGCACTACGCCGGCGGGCGCCCAACTCAGCTGTTTTAAAACGATTATTCATTCATGTTTAAGAAGCGATAATGTTAAGCTGTAGATTGTTAACAAAACACCTATTTTGCGTAAAATAAAGAGTTTTGTATAGTTTCATACATAGTACTAATTAATTCCTAACATTAAATCTAAAAATATATACAACTAAAAGCAGCAATTGGACCAATAGATAATAAACAATTACAGAACAAGCGATCGATGCAACATCAACTGTTGACTTTTAATCTTGCCTCTGAAACTGACATGTCAACATGTCGGAAAACCTATAAGGCTAAAATAAATAACCTGTTGAAGTTAAGTATTGTTTTATTTACAATAAATTAAATGGAGAAATATTCGTTTACATTCTTTATGAATTCTCTTTTTTTAAAGCACATTTTAACGCATCTTTAAATATTTAAGCAGCACTTTCCTAGAATGCCGCCGCGTTAATATGACTAGATGACATTCTGTTTATACTTGGCGTTGTTGGCTTCTGATGCGTATGTTTTATTTATGTTATATTTCTGTCTGCATTTTTTCTTTGTGTATAAAATAATTATCTTCTTAATGTGCAGTTGAACTTACTATATATTAATAATATAATAATATATAAATGCTTATTTGGCTTCACTGATTGTTTAGCAGATCGATCTCAAGTGCGAAAAAGGGTTAGCAGAAGGGACGGTAAAAAAACTCGCCCGTATTTCAGACAAAGAAGACTTTTTTATCAGGCTATCTTTGTTTTACCTTTACACACCTCGTAAAAGGACAATGTAGACGAATTTTATATTTTTCCGTAAATGCTTTTCTGCTGAGAGTCGACACACAATTTTCCATTCCATTAATCAAACTGGCCATTCAGCGTGTGCCATTGTTGCTTTGGGGCTACATTAATGAAAAATGGAGAAATAGATGGACGCGTTACCCCATCCAGCATTGGGAAAACCCGAAACTGCTTCGTGCATTTATTAACTGGCCAGATTTTGACAGGTTTATGACAGCAATACTAATAGAGTTATATCTGACTCAGGATAACTCATATTTTGTATATCAAGCTAAACAGGTAAATTATTGTTCCTTTGTTACCTTGAATGTAATATTTTCAAATTCTATAGTTATAAAATGAAATTGATATTTTAGCTATTTTACCTTCCAATACTCTGTTATAATTTCTTAAAAATATAATTGTGTTTATGTATGTGTCCCTATTGACAGCAATCTGACGCTGCTTGAAACTTATATAGTCTGTATTTAGTTTTAACTGAAAAGTAGTTTTCCAGATAGATTTGTAAAAAATTAAATTTTAGAAAAAAAAATTGAGAATTGGCTTATTTTTGCTTTACAATTTTTAAATGCAACTTCGGAGCGCCAACAGGTAACAACTGATTTAATAAGGACCAAGTTTTGAATGTAAAATATATTCAGTATACGTTGAGATCTCACCCACTTTAACTATATACAAATTAAAATACCGTATTTAACTGAAACAAAATAGTTTATGTACATAAAAAAAACAAAAATTCTGGGTGCGACTTTATTCCCTGCTGCATAATAAGCAGCTGCGGATACGGACGGGTGTCGCGTCCCTGGTTTTTACACTAAATTAAGAGTACACAAAATGGTTGCATAATCAGCAAACTTAGGAGAAAATTAAAACGACCATGACGGCCGAGGTAAGCCAATTATATTTTATACCAAAATTCAACAATGTGAGTTATTTTCTGCATTGAAGTGATAAGGTTGTCTTCTAACTTCATTCTTAGTATTGATACCAAAGAGCAGTGATATTCTCTATACTTCATTTTAGAAACTGACTCAGTCCGGCGGGTCGGTGAAGTTTAGCTTTTGGTTTGATTAACAATTCTAAGCATTTGAAGGGTTTTTATAGTGAAATATTATAAACGAACTTTAATCGCTCCATTATTCAAATTTGTAATATATTTAGTACCAGTGGGCGGCAAAGTTTAACTTTCGGTTTGAATAACAAAGTTTCTATCGAAATATGGAAGAAATATTGCAAACGAGCAAATTATGATCACTCGAATATTCTAAATTGCAATACACTCAGTACATACAAAAGGTAAAGTTCAACTTCTGGTTTGATCAACAATTCAAAGTGTTTGGCGGGATTTCGGTGAAATATTTGCTATATACTCGGTACGAGCGGTAGGTAAAATTTAACTTTCCGTTTGAATAATAATTCTAACATTCTGAGGGGATCTCGGTAAAATATTACAAACGAACTATGATCGCTTCATTATTTAAATTTGAAATATGCTCCGTAAGAGCAGAAGGTAAAATTTAACACTTTCGGTTTGAATAACAATTCAAACTTTCTGACGGGATCTTTGCGAAATGTTACAAACGAACTATGAATTATTCAACTATTAACTTTCGGTTTAAATAACAATTACAAGTTTCTGACGCAATTTTGGTGAAATATTACAAACGATTTATATCAGCTTGATTATTCAAATTTGCAATATACTTAGTACGAGCAGGAGATCAAGTTAAATAAACAAGTGTTTGACGAGTTCTCCGGAATCATTACAAACGAACTTTGATTTCTCCAATGTTTAAGTTTGCAATAAGACCGGATCAGGACAGCTAGTAAGCTCTTGACAGTTCTGTTGAAAAATTCTCCGCTTTCTGACTGGCGTGTGCATTTTAAAGGGAGAGGGAACTACTCCCATTCTTAGTAAGGGTTAACGATCTGGTTTTGATTTATTATATTTTACAGGTTATGGATCTGACCAAAAATAAATTTGACGGCCGAAAATAACCTTGTTTCTAGTTTCTCTGCCAGAAACAAGCCTAAAAGCTATAGCCCAATAAAAAAATATACTGAAATTTAGCACTTTTTTTCTATCTAATAGACATTGTCTTAAGCGACATCTGTGTCAATTAAATTAATATAGACAAGTGCATACGTCTCTAATGACTAAACTAAACTTGTAAAAAGAAAGTTTATCTGAAAATTTTGCGACAAACTTTATTGCAGACATATAATAAATGTAAAAGAAAAACAATAGTTGTAACATCTTTGTCTACTCCAGACAACTTTAAAAACAAAAGCCAATAAGCGTTTAGATCCAAGAGGAATAGATGTAGTTAAAGTTAAAATACGGCTCATCGATCAATAATCTACTTATTTCCGGTGTAAGACAAGATAGCACTAATAAAATTTGTGTTACTACATCGTCCGATGAAGCTTTTTGAAGAAATACTTACTAAATCTCCGAAATGACTTTTTTATAGCATTTCTGTTAGATTTCTGCGAACGGCGAAGACCTGCAAAAATTGGCTTAATAGTGTATAAATGTGAGTGATGACTTCTTTTCACTATCTTTGCCAAACAGGCCAAAGCTCGTTTAATTGGATTGTATTTAATACTATAGAAATTTATTTGATTATTGAAATTTTACCCAAACGTTAGATTTAACGACCACGTTATTTAGAAAAAAAAAAACCAAAAGATCTTTTGTTTTCATGTCATCTTTAAAATTGAACTAATAAAAGGTCTAAAATATAATTTGCCGTCTTTTTCATAATAAGGCTTTTAAAAGATGATATCAAGTTTAATTTCAATTTCATCTTCTTTTAATCCTCTTAAACTGAGTGGGTTGGCAACCGAAACAAAGCGTCACGCTTGAGTTGAAGTTAATCCAAGAAAAGTTTATCTAAAAAGCTTTGAAAGGAATTTAAAATTGTACGGAGACGAAATAAATCGACCACATAATACTTGTACGTGATTCGAATAGTTTAACTAGTTACGATTATTTTTCTCTTCTGCTTTTAGTTTTGTGTAATAGTATAAGTACCAAACGGCCCAAAACTTTTATATTATCTGAAATTTACTTTTTTATTTAAACGCCCAACGCAGTACTATCATAAATAATCTATGTGCTAAGAATGTATTTGTGCACCGTGCGTCAAAAAAAATCAATTAGAGTAAGCCATGGCAAGTGTAACGTTTGTCGTGTTCTTACTTCTTATATGTAAATATTGAACGCCAAATAAAAGGTTATATGTATTCAATCGTGCAATGTAATAAAAGAATACGCTTTATTTCTAAATTTCAGCAGAAAAAGCAAATAGCGGTTTCCAAGGGCGTAGGCATTTTGAAGAGACTGCTGATAGCGAAACGTTGGCGCTACGCAAGAATACGTGTTGAAGCTTCCAGCTTTGGAATCTCTCATCGCTTTTGCTTCCATAGGTATGGGGCGCCAAGTGTAAAGTGAAAATTTGCTGTGCATTTCACGGTATTTAAGGCAATTTGTCGCAATATTTATTCTATATACACACATTTAGCTTAATGCTTTTTATTTTAATAAATCATTCTAGATTTAAATAAATTCTTAAACATTTGGTTTAAATATTCCAATATTTAATAAAGCATTGGAGATTTAAATCAATTCTAAAACATTTATTTTAAATTTTCAAATATTTAGTAAACCTTTATGTATTTAGCCAAATCTGCACATATTTGTTTTAATTAAATCTTTCAATATTTAATAAATATTCGCAGATTTAAATAGATTTTTACCGATATAAATAAATCCTTACAGATTTAAATAAATGTTTCAACATTTAATTTTAAGCCGTCACATTTAATGTTAACCTGTCATATTTATTTGACCTTGGTGAGCCCAGCCGACTTAGAACACCAAGACCGTTTGCACCGGTAGTAAAACGTAAGGCAGGGCGAGGTTGGGAGCGTTCAACGCTTAAACAAAACAGACTAAATTACGTTCTCAAGGGAATGTTGAGAAAATTTTATTGTATGAATAATAAATTATGCAATGTTTATGTTGTTATTAATGATTGAACTAACATTAATTGTACAAATTCTTGAAATACGGAAAACGTGCTCATAATTGTTGAACGTTAACACCAGTTTAAACGGTCTTGGTCTTCTATGTAGGCTGGGTCTACCAAGGTCAAATAAATATGACAGGTTAACATTAAATATGACGGTTTAAAATTAAATGTTGAAATATTTATTTAAATCAGTAAGGATTTATTTATATCGGTAAATATTTATTTAAATCTGCAAATATTTATTAAACATAGAAATATTTAAAACAAATATGTGCTGATTTATCTAAATACATTAAGATTTACTAAATAGTTGAAAATTTAAAGTAAGTGTTGTAAGATTTATTTAAATCTCTAATGCTTTACTAAATATTGAAATATTAAACCAAATGTTTAAGAATTTATTTAAATCTACAACGGTTTATTAAAATAAAAAGCATTTAGCTAAATGTGTGTACCTATATATAATAAATATTGAGACAAATTGCCTTAAATATCGTGAAATGCACAGCAAATTTTCACTTTACACTTGGCGCCCCATACATAGGGACTATGGTGCAGACTTCCTACATCTTGTATAAAATATACAACGTACGGAATTCAATAATCTAATGCAGATACTGCAAATAAAATAGGACAAAGTTAAATAAAGAAAAAAAAATCTGCAAAGAGATCTCTTTATCGGCAGCTAATGTTGTGGTTGGTCCACTCGAACTAGTCTTAAACCACTGTTGATAAAAAAAACTGAAAAACAGCTTGTACTGAACAGCCCTGGAAGACGATTTTAAGATAAAACAATTCCCGCAAAAAAACTTCTGGAAAAAAACCGCATAAAAAATCCTATAAAATCTCTTAAAAAAATTCTTGGGAAAAAGATTCGTCTTTATAAACGATCAGCAAGAAATAACACATATTTTTTGTTTTGAAAAGCTTTCTCTTACAGTTATCTACCAGCAAGAAACTAGCTGTGCTTTTGTTTTCAGGATGTTCGGTATACAATTTTTTTTGGAAATTAGTTTACTTGGTTGTTTTTCTGGGAAATGTTTCTACTGCAGGACTTTTTACCCGGGATTTTTTTGAACGATGATGGTCGGTGGGTGTTATTTCGACCAAAGTTTTCGTTTCCTTCATGAACTCAAATTGGCTTTTATAAACAAAACCAGAGTTCGGCGCCACTGATGAAATTAATAAACTTTTCCCAGCAAACTTGTTCTGGATCTTCTTTCCGGACTTTTTCTCTGTAAACCGAAATTGGCTTCTATAAGCAAAAGCAAAGTTAGGAGTCACTGATAAAATGTATTTGTACTAGGTCTATGTGTATAAAACAGTCGTGCATAACTTGTTCTGATGTTAATAATTTCAAATATTAATGCAAGGTTTTTTTACTGAGTTTTTATTAGGACGATGTGTGTCGACGGATCTTTTTTCCACCGACATTTTTCTCAGCAAATTTGTTTTAGAAATTGTTTCAGGAACTTTTTCTTCGTAAACTAAAATTGGCTCCTATAAGCAAAACTATGGTTAACCGCCACTGCTAGAATTAATAAACTTATCGCAGCAAATTTGTCTTGGGTCCGTTTTTCAGGGAAGTTTTCATCTTTTTATGAATCGAAATTTGCCCCCATAAGCAAAACCAAAGTTAGGCGCTACTGATGAAAAAATTAAAATTTTCCCAGCGAACTTGTTTTGGGTTTTTCTTTATGGACTTTTTTTCGTAAACCGAAAGTGGCTCCTAGGAAAGCAAAGTTAGGCACCGCTGGAGGAAATAATAAACGTTTCACAGCAAATTTGTTTTGGGTTTTTCTTTAGGGACTCTTTTCCGTAAACCGAAAGTAGCCTCTAGAAAAGCTAACGTAGGCGCCACTGTTGGAATTAATAAACTTTTTCCGGCAAATTTGTTCTAGGTCTTCTTCCTGCGTGACGTTTTGTTTGTGAACCGGAAATGGTCTCTATAAGCACAAGCAAAGTTAGCCACCGCTGATGGAATTAATAATAATAAAGTTTTGCCATCAAATTTTTTCTAGGCCTTGTTTCAGGAACTTTCTCTCTGTAAACCGAAAGTGGCCTCTATACGTAACAGTAAAGTTAGGCGCCATTGATGAAATTAGCAACTTTTGCAGCAAATTTGTTCAAGGTCTTCTTTCAGGAACGTGTTCTTCGTAAATCTAAATTAAGCTCTATAAAGAATTAATACACTTTCCCCGCGAAACTGTTCTGGGTTTTATTTCGGGGAGTTTTTTCCATAAATTAAAATTGTCCTCCATAAGCAAAAGCAAAGTTAGGCGCTACTGATGGTAGTAATAAACCGCTAAAACATTAACACAATGAATTTATTATGTTAATTTATGTAGATCATAACAAGTCGCGCAATTTGACAGCTATCAACAAACTTTTTGCTTATCGCGTTAAATGTATTAGATTAGAAATATATTATTGTTTTAAAATTTTTACATCTTTATACAATCCCAAAATTAAAAATTTGTGAGAATGATCGGATATATATTCATTTTTGCGAGCGAACGTGAAATTTCTGTCTATTTCATAAAAATTTAAACGAATTACATTTTAACTCAACTGACGCTTAATTTAAAATTCATACATGTGGGTGGCAACTTTTCTAAAAACCGCTTAAAATTTTGTAAAATAAACCCACATAACTGTTCAATTATGATGTGGGTAAATTTATTCATTATTAATTTATTGAATTTACTAACAATTTGCAATTTTCAATTTTTACTCTCCTATAGTTACTATTGTCTTGTAATAACTGTCAAAATAACACTTTTTATATTTTAGTGTTTATTGGAATAGTTTAATTTATTAACAAACAAATAAAATAAAATTGGTTACATTATTTTCTGTATGTGATTTAACACAAGTAATATAACTAGTGATTCCGATATTCCGATAAACTGGAGTTGATTGTTACTGAGTGCTACTTAAGACGATAACTTTATAAAGTTAACTGGCACGCGCTAACATACGACCTAAGTTTATCACGGAAAAACGGGACCACGTGAATTATTTGTTT
Organism: Ctenicera cuprea; assembly: GCA_958336395.1. Taxonomy (NCBI): domain Eukaryota; kingdom Metazoa; phylum Arthropoda; class Insecta; order Coleoptera; family Elateridae; genus Ctenicera; species Ctenicera cuprea. Next base: position 77,894,624 of record OY284486.1, on the reverse strand, counting down.
GACTATATCACAAACACATAATTACGACGTATTTTAAATTAACAAATATTATCGGGAATGACTGCCGTTTTTCGATCGCAGCTGCAATTGTAACTAGTTGCCCTTGTTGCTAACAAACGCAGCAATAGCAACGAATGATTTTATAGAAATGTTATAGCAATTTTTTCACTTAGTGAAAATCACTAGTTATTTTTTCACTTTGAAATTAATTTCATGTGTGTAATATTGCCAAAATGAACTATTTATTTTATTATCTAAATAGTTTCCCACAATAACATTTTATAAATACCAAAAGTTATTTACTTCATCGATTATTGCCTGTTAAAGGAAAACGTATTGTCTAAAGATATGCGTTCTATAAGTTTTGCAAACGGCAAAGAGCATAAACGAACCCCTATAAATAAAATTCTGTAGACCAACGGAATTGTTATTGCACAGAATTCGGGCTTTAGGTAGTATGAAGCGTTCCCGAATAATAAAATTATCACATAATAAATATTCAATCTGTTTTCATTGCATCAAACGTTTTTTAAATTTACGCAGATAGGTATAAAGTTTTGCATTATTTTTGAACATACAAGCTTAACTAAAAGGTAGGAATTGCGGAAATAATAGTAGGCGTGCAGAAATCGAATTTATAAAAAATACGATTTTCAAGTATTTATTTATTTTTAAGAAAAAATATCGTAGCTACTATAACTTTTTAAGACGTAAAAAAATATTTGTAGTATTATGTTTTTACAGTTTATAATTATGTGATGAGTATGTTAATACAGGGTGTGTCATTTAAGTGTTACCCTACTATTACTTCCTGAAGTATAGAAAATATCATTTTTTAAACAAAAGTTGTTGATAATTTGCTGATGCATAACCTGAAATTATTATCAATTATACTGGGTGTTTCATTGTGTCTGTACAGCATATTACTATGTTATTTTATATAGGACACCCTGTATATTATTGCACTTTTAGATTTTAGATTTCATTCTTCATCTAAAAGTGTAAGAGCAATATTATCTTAAAATTAGTGCTTTTTGAATTATTTGACTGTTATAAAATTTTTGACATTTCTAGACTAATATTAATTAATTAATATTTTAGATACTAAAAACGATTACCTGTTTTCTACAGACTAGTAACACAGTACAAAGTGTTCAGCGGTATGTTTAAAACAGCAGATTATTTCACATAGTGTAATTTAATGACCATTTTGCAAATCATCAAATGTCAATAACTTTTGTTTTTCAAATGGAACACACTGTACTTTTTAACACCATCAAATGTGGTATTGAGTTTTTTTAAATTTCATATAGGGTTAGGTATACTAAATGTTCAAATTCGTATAGTTTTTGTGTTTTCTTGATTATTTTTCTATAAAGTTTTTTCTTATAAAGTTTAAATAAAAAAGGTGTGTTATTAAAACAAAACACATTTTATTTTTATTTACTAACCTTTAAAAAGTATAATCCCCTATACTATTTTCCAAACTATTGAATATCAATTTTGTTCTTAATAAGTTTTTAATGAGCTATTTTTAGTGATGTCATTGATAATTTTATTAACTGGCAACATAAACATTTTCTTAGGCGTTGAATAGATTTTTCCCCCGTCACATTCAGATCAAGAATAACAACTAAAAGCTAAAAATGCAATCATATACGGGGTGCTCTATTTAAAATAACACACTAATATGCTGTACAGATGATTAAACACCCAGTGTAATTGGTAATAATTTCAGGTTATGCAGTAGTTAATTATCAATAACCTTTATAAAATAAAATTTAATATTCTCAATAGTTTGGGAAATAATACTAGAGTAACACTTATATGACTCACCCTGTATAATTAAAATGATAAGTTGCACAGAGGGCGCTAACGTAAATGCAAATTTCCAGAAATAAAAACTATTTTATTGAGGGCAAAGCACAATGAAGACAATTAGTGGAAGTGTTTAACCCAGTTTAGTGGAGATGAGTTCCGTGTTTTTATTTCGTCTACGTTTTTGTGGAATTTAACTGCAGCCAATTAGCATTTTGCAGCACCTTAAAAATAAGAAAAAGCACTTTAAAAGAAAATTACGCTTGTCTCCCACTTTTACTTTATAATGTTTTTAAAAATTTAAATTACTTCAGTAGTCACGCCTTTAAATGTTGATTTAAATGGTTTCTATTATTAAAGTTTGTAAAGCGAAGCTTCAGTGATTTTTAATTTATATTGAAAGCAATTTACTGACTGTGTATAAATTGTATGCAGGTTAGCATATGAAAGAGGGAAATCGCAAAGCACAGAACATCTGATGTGCGTAAAATATCATGTTAACATGAAAATTGCGAATTGCTTTGATATGAAGACGTGAAGTAGCAGAAATCACGCTGCTTTGACATTTTACCCTGTCCTTTTAAATAAAGAAAAGCAATCAAAGTGTCTACCTGTTTTTTCTCACAAAAATGCAGTACCAAATAAATATTAAGGTCATAACCTTGTAGCATACATTCAGTAAAGTAATTGTTTTTCTGGCCACAGGTATACGGTGTGTTCGCTCTTAGTCAAATAACTGGGGAGGGGAGATGTCAGATATCAGAAAATCAACTAAGAAACTAAAACAGATGTACTAATATGTGAGCATGAAGTATATTTTAATTTTTACCGAAATAAGCAAAGGTATTAAGTAACAAAATTTTATTTGATTTTTAAATATTCTCATACATATAGGGTGTTAATGAATTGTAGGGACAAACTTCTAGGGCTTGCAAAACACAACAAAACAAACAACTTTTGTTAATAAATGTGTGGTCAAAAGTGTTTCCTTTCAGGGATAGAGCTTCTCAAAGATTATTTAAGTAGCGACTAAATGTAGGCAACTCAATTTACTACCTACTATTTGTTTCCATAACGACGGAAATTAATACAGGATAAATAAAGCCCTTTTCTCACTTTTCAAATTCAAATTAACTTTAAAATAAATTAACAAAATGTTTCAAAACTAAGCAAAAAAAACAGAATTACAAAGCAAAAATCAACTTTTTGAAAAATTTACAATAACTAATTCAAAAATTAACAAAATTATAGTAAATGTTCAAAATGACGTTATTTGAATGCATGTATGTCTAAATTGTTTTTTTTTCAAAATTCCGTGTGCAAAATACTTGAAAATTTGGGTTGCCTATTTTCAGGTACATCTTAAAGAATCTTTAAGAGGCTCTATCCCTGAAAGGAAAAACTACTGACCACACATTTATTAACAAAAGTTGTTTGCTTTGTAGTGTTTTGCAAGCCTTAGAAGTTTGTCCCTACAGTTCATTAACACCCTGTATAATAAAAACGACGAGAAAGTTTCCTGTTGGTCTGATGTGCAAAGAAGTCAAGCAATGGTTAAATGTTAGAGTAATATATTTCCTAATAAAATCCTCCAGGCAAAGCAACTAAAAGAGAAACCGAAGGCAATTAACTTTTAAACAAACATTAGAAAAATACATATTCTCAAAAATGTAAATATTTTCCCAAAAAAGTTATGGAAAGAAAAGGTTGCGAAAGTAGTGTGTGAAAAATGGGCTTCAAAATACGATCTTAAAACAATATCCATGAAAAAGTCTTTAAATAATATCGCATAGAAATAAAAAACCTTAAAAAACAAACTTTTCAAAAAATTGAATGATATTTCAATAAAAACAACACGACGACGAATGTTTAAAAAAAATGTTTAAAAAAATCGACAAATAAGTCGATACGAAAATGGCTTTACAACTGGTAATGTTGACACTTTTAAAGAGAAGAAAATTTTCAAGATTTTTAAAGGGGGGGGGGGGCTTGACGATCGGGGAAGCCTAAAGGCAGAAGACGCATCTTCAGGTGGCTTACATAAGTGGGTATGAAAGCGGTTTAATATTGAGGATGAGGGCAATATACTGTTCAAACGTCTAGAATACTGCGATGAGAAAGGCAACGTTAAACGTTAAAATTATGAACAATTTATTGTTTTACCCACTCCTGTTTATATACAATTCTAAAAAAAAACTAAATATGTTTTATGTAATTTAACGATGTTATATAATTTAAAATAATAGTAAAGCATAATGCCCCTTGGAACGGAACGCCACTGGCTGGTTGGTGACGATAGGTGGTACTCTTGGTTTTCTGATGTTGGTAGTACGGCTCGGTCGATTATCAGATGGAATTTATTGATTGCAGCTGCGCAGAATGTTTGCAAAGGCCGCCGCCTCACCTGGTCACCTCACTTTCTATAATAAAAATGAAGTTTTGCACATACAAACTTGTAAATTTTATTTACTCGGATTAAAAGTCTTTAAGAAAACAATGTATCATTAAATGTAAATTGGCTTGAAGTGCTATCTTTACCCTCGTGCTCGTTTTTTCCAAGAAATCGGATCAGCTGAGAAAAAAAAAGTTTGTGATGTGTTTACTAGTACATTTTACAGGGACGTATTCTTTTACTGGCGTTAAATGTTCGTAGAAATTGCTAATAAAATTTTGACCTTGATCGGTATAAATGATGTTCATGTTCAATATACAAAAGAAAATTAAAGGATCTACTGGTAGGTTTAAGAAAAATTAGGTTACCACCTTAAAATATGAAAAAACACGTATACTCAACCTAGAGAAATAGCTCGAAAGATGAACAGAATACATAGAAAAGCAATTTTCTGATGAAAGACCGAAAGAGCATGGTATTGACGAGATAGAAAATGGCTCTAAAGTCATGCGTTAAGATCATGTTACTTTCGACAACAAAGATCAATAACAACCTTCAAAATGTACGAATTTACAGCCTAGTTAGAAATTGCAAAATAAAACAATTCGAATTCGGACTAAGACGAAAGCGGTGTTTAAAAATTCCTTTCTTTTTGAGAGGTTGTCTGAAACACGAATCCTAAAATGTATCACTTAGGGTAAAAGCTTGAAATTCTGTTTTCCTTATCCTCAAATCGCCTTGCCTTTACGTCGGTGCGAAGCATAATAACCGCACACACTTGTAGATTTAATTTTCAAATAGTTTACGGCATTTACAGCACATAGCGCGCAATTCGGTGTGAGTGGAGTTAAATTACTTACGCTACAGTAGTAGTTTATTAAAGCGATATGTGATGTAGTAATTGAAGCTTCATGAATTAGCTGAGTTAGGTGAGATCGTCTTCTATAATGTCAGATGTAGATGAATAAGTGAAATATACGATAATACAGGTAAGTAGAGTTTTGTCTTCATTTCCTTCGAGTAACTAACATTGAAGGGGGAAATTTAACTGTGAATATGTAAACATTTTATTTTTCCAAATAGCATATTTTTAATATAGAAAGGGTGTTTGAAATTAGATAGAAACATGATATCCGACTAGCTGCAGAATCGTTTTAGTAGTTATAGGCGGTTAACCCTATGGGAATTTAAGTTTAATGTGGCGGTTGTTATAGCCTATTAAATTTCTAGTTTATGTGGGTTAGAATCGGCAATAAAGGTTACATAAAATCATTGATTAAATACTTATATTGGCTTAACCATAGGGGAATTTAGGTTTAACCTACCCTTTGAAATCTATTCAGTTTATTGATCTTCAAGCATGTAGATTACCAACAGGAACTAAGTTTATATAAATTATTGTTTAACTGCTTGAGTTGATGAATTCAGTACAAGTGTTATATTATCAAAAACATAACGTATAGGCCATCTTGATGCACAAGTTTGGTAGAGTAGTACGAATTCTACAATTTATTAACAAAGTACATATAAACAAATTAAAGTTCTTCTTCTTCAATCAGCCTTCCACTTCCATTGTGGACTAAAGCTTTTTTCTGAATTTTTCATTCTGTCTTGTGCTTTCTTTATCTATCTCGATCGTATCGTCTTTAAAATATCGTTTTTCTATCCAGTTTGCTTTGCGGGCGACTGATAGATCTTTTACCAGTCTATGCGCATACCCTTCTATTATTCCCAACTTCGCTACATACCCTACCCAGTTCCATTTGGATTCTGCTAGTATTTAGTATACGTCTGTCACTATTGTTCTCTCACGTATTTATTCGCGTCTTTTTCTATCTCAAAGAGAAATGCCCAAAATTGCTTTTTACATAGCTCTTTGCGTTCTTCTGAGTTTGTTTATTATGCTGTTGTAAAGCGTCCAGGTTTCTATGCCGTCGGTATTTACTGGTAAAACGCATTGGTTGAATACATGTATTTTCAGGGTTTCTAAGAACCACGATTAGATTTAATATAGCAATCCAACGCAATTTTATTCTTCTTCTTCAATATCGGTCCGCTAGTTTTTTGCTTGTTTTTATGTAGTATTGTACATGTACTGGTTGACTTTTTGTGTTCTATTTCTATTAATCAATATTCCTTTTTTTTTTCATGTAGCCCTTCTAGTTGCTGTGGGTGATCTGCTATATTAATTGTTTTCTCTAAATTTTTTTCAAGCGGTTTTAGCATGAATTTGACATAATCCATATTGTCAAATCTAAAACCTGCAAAATGTAAGTTATTTAAAGTAGTGACATTAATGTTTACGTCTCTATCGTCCCATTCCAACGTTTTGACAACGTCTGTTAGTGCTACTATACATAACTTTGAAGCGATTACGTCCCTCTGTCTGATTCCTCTATAAATTTACTCTTCTTTTACAATAAAACCTGCCGGACGGCCAAAGTCTTTCATTTTGGTGAGAGGCGTGAACAAGGACATATTTCGCGGGGTCGGCGTTGTAACGGCCACTACGGTGATTTCCATTTTGTACGTTCACTTCTCCTCGGAGAGGTTCAAGGTTTACCTTAATAAGGATCATAAAGAACTGGCTTAGTGATTTCAGGAAGTAAAGTGTTATTAGCTCCCAGTATGGGGGTATAAAACCTGCGTGGCAGAGCGTCTACTGTAACGTGATCCTCGCTTCCTGGCCGGGGCTATAAGTCTGTCTGCATTCCAATCACTACGTTGGAGTGGCCCTACGAGCTATAAATTTTCCGAGGCGATAAACTGGGTTGTCGAAGGCCGAAGATTTAGCCAGAAGAAAGTGAGCTCCAGGAAAAAGTAGCGTGGATGCTGACATTAGAGACTTAGCCCAAGGGGTTGGGTGCACTTTGCCTGCTCACGCTCACTATCAAAGTCGCGGCCCAAGAGGCTGGTGCGTTTGCACACCAGACGCTGTTGAGGTACCGGTCAGTATGATGAAACCGGCTACCGACCTATCTTGGCGATACGAAGGCGAAGTCGATGTTGCGAGTATCCCAATTGATAGAGGAAGCTTCGGCTGTTTCAAAAAGAACAGAGTATCCAAAGCCGAAGCCGATGACGTGCGAACGTAAAGTAGCATTTAACAGAAATTGTATTTAACAGAATTGTTGATGAATTGTTGTGGCAATACTCATAAAAAACTAATTTTTGAAAGGTCAACAAACAGCAGTCAAAAGGCTTAGAAATTTAAAGGTTAAGTAATCAAAATGTATTGTTTTAGCGGAAAGAAAAAAATCAGCGTTATATCGTAGGAAACGCATATTAAAAATAAATAAAACTAGTGCTGTTGTTATTCTGTTGTACTGAGAAAAACTGGCACAGAAAATTTGTTTTGTAAATGAATAAAACAAAAAGTTGTACTTCTGCATGTACCCGGTGTACAATTAGAAAAGTTAACATGGAGTTCCAATTTTAATTTTTACCTCTGTACGCCAATGTTCTCTATTGTATTTATCTTTTTATATAAACGTAAACTTGCAAGACTTGAGTAATCTTTAACTGCCCCACAAAAAACATAAATAACAATGTGGTTTATTTAAAGTTGCCTAAAATTTTAAATTGAAAACAATTATTTAAATACTAGACAGTGTTGTAAAATTAAAACCACAGAAGGTCATGTGTTTAAATGAGAAATGTCACCCTTAACATATTAATACTGGTTGTTCGTTGCGCTTTCTATTATTTAAGTATAGTATGGTTTGCTGCTTTATGACGTGTTTTTTCTTCACGATATACATCGTAATTAATTTTTAAATGATACATTTACAAATCGAAGATCTTTAAACAGCGTAAGTGACAAAATAAGAACTACTGGACAGTTGTAATAGTTACCTAAATGACGTTCGATTGTCTCGATATTAAAGTATAGCCACAGTATACTTATATATACAGTAGCGAAAGCGCCCATATAACGCCTGGTAAGCTATAACTAGTGGCGCTCCAAGCGGTCGACAAGTTAAACTATCGTTTAAATTATGGCGGGTTTTAAATTCTAATCCAGTTCGTTGTTGTTACCATAATTTTAATAAGCAAAACAGAAAAATTACGAGCTACATTATGTAATGGTTTTTAAATAATACAAAGATAATGCCAGTAATATGATTTATTAACATTTATAAACTGCGAATCTTCAAAATGCAGCGTGCACAAGGTGCAGTTTTTATTCAAATATCCAACCTCCTTTTCACGTTAATCTTCACGTCTACAGTTTACAACCCCCTGTTTTGATCGAAAACGACGAGAAAGTTAAACTTTAATGTATTAATATTTATCAGAATTTATTACCTTTTTGGATCTTTGGGAAATGTAAAAAACTAAGGTTAGGATTCTTTCCTTCGTTGTTTTCGCAGTTTGCGGCGGAACGTGCGCTCCCTTTTGAGACTCTCATAATAGATTGGTATATCACTAATCACATTTTTATAAAAACACTGGCAAACAACTTGAAAATTGTTCTTATAACGTTCAAAAAGCAGAGAAACACTACTACCGTCAGCTGTCAGATTTTAGTGTAACTTGTTCGCCGCTTGGTGCTATAATTACCATAAATGACCTTTACTTTCGCTACTGTATATATAAGTATACTGTGGTATAGCTGTCTATTCTATTAACATAATTAGAAATTCGATTTTCTATGGCAGTGCTAGCCAAATTACAACTGAAAGTAGAATAATGTAACTAACAGGAAATTTCAAAATATTTTTATTAAAAGATTCATTACCCTGTATAGTGTGTTGCCTATACAACAGCAACATGTCAAACCAATCTACGCTATTACTCGTTTTGTAATATTTCGTTGCTACTTCATGCTGATTTAAACTTTGTTTTTGTTGTTGTTAGCACAGAATGTTAGTTATACTGATACAAATCGAAGTTATCCGAATATGAATTGGTTCTGTTAATAAAATTACAACTCTGTTACTTACATATTCTGCTCGCTGCTTAGGCGCAATCGTTTTCCGAATACGAACTTGCTTCGGGTGACTTCGGATTCTATTTAAATACCGTTCTATTAAATGAAAGTTCTGTCATGCATACCCATTACCCACCACTTTGTATACAAACAACATTATAATAACACGAAAAGTGACGAACTGCTAATTCCAAAATAGATAAAGTATGTTTTCATTTTCGTTCGACTATGTTTTTCTCTTATTGATAAAGGGGCTTTTTCTTAGAATTTTTTATTGTACTTTAGGCACCTCACAAAGTAAATGTGATTTTAGGTCCTCTTTATATTTTGTCTTGTAAAGAAATACTTAAACTGTCAGATAATAAATAAAATCTGTAAAAACGACAAAATTGTTTGTTTACATTTACTTGAAATACAAAACGTTCTCGTGGTTGTTTTTCTAGAGCTTTTAATAAAATTGGACGCACGTTTGTTAAAATTGATCAAAGTAAACTTGAAAGACTCTTGATTGTGGTAGAAAATCGAGCTTTAGTAATAAAAGTAAGGTAGCAGTTTTATCAATACGCATCAGCCTATTGACATAACACAACTTCAAAGAAAGCTCTTCGTTAGGTATTGAAAAACACGCATGGAATTGACTCATTTTTTTGATTAAATACATTTCTCATGTTGTTTATACAAGAACTATTCCTATTTTGATGTTTTTCTATGCTCTTCTACGTGAAGTATAAGAAAATATTGCAAAATCTGTTCTGACTTTTATTTGTAATGTTAGAAGCTTGAAGAAATAACTACTAGTATTTTTCTTGGGAGATATTTTTTTTTATTTCAGTAGCCTGAGGCAGTTTGTATGCTTGAACAATTTTAGACAGAACAAAGCCTAATTTACATAAGTAATAATGTGTCTTCTTTTAACAGTTAGGGCTGTAAAGTAAAAATTTAAAAAAGATCGTAACTGCTGCCATTTTGAAGCTAGAAAGTTAGAAAAAAAAAGAGTTAGAGTTGTTCTATCAAAATTCGGTAAACTTAGGAAATTGTTTTCGGTAAAAATGCTACCAAAAACAAGTTTAGGCTCTGCTTCCAGTTTAGGGTTTTAAAAAAGCTTATTCTGACGGTTTTTTGATTGTTAACGTTTCGACATTCCAAAGCTCAATTAATCGGACCGTCTTTCCGGCAGTTATGAGGCGTAATCCACACTCATACACACAAACCCACCCACAGACAGACATTTTGTAAAAACTTTTTTGTTTGAGTTCTTGTAAGTCTATAACATTCTTATATTTTTACCAAGAATTTATTTTTCGGCGTTGTTTTCTGCGATTAAACCCAGAATCTTTTTTCTGAGGATATTGTTTCGGGGATTTTTTCTGGGTCCGTTTTTTCCAGGAATGCTTTATGCTACATTCGGTTTAGTATTAGCTGATAGTTTGCAGTAGTTACACTTCTTAACCATTAAAAAAGTATATGTTTGAGTAACTGGAAAGATCAACAAAATATGAATTAACAAAACCTTTGCTTTAGCTTAAATAATTTTATTCTGTTCAGCTTTTGGGCTTTACCGGCAACTCTTGCAGAAGAGGCAGTTAAGGACAGTGAATTCAAAACCACGTACTTATCAGACAACCGTTTCAAGATAGTGTCTCGGTCACTCGACCGTTTAATGACAATTAACAAGTGGTATGTAAGCGGCCAGGTCAGTTTAGGAAATAATTGCGGGTCTGCATGCTCTATTTCTAGTGCCATCGAAATTAAGCCCTTGAGTAGCTTCCTTGGTCAGCATTGTTTTTGCAGTTTTATTACCGGTGTACTATCGTCAAAGGAGACTTGGTACAAGTAAACTAACGTTTTGTTAGTGCTATGTTAAAGCAGCCGTGTGGAGATACAAAAGCAAGCTAGGCCATATTTTCACGAATATTATTAGCCCCTGAAAGACACATTTGAGACTAGTGAATAAAAGTTCATTTTTGAGCAGAGTTAATAAATACAGTGAGTTTTGCTTTTTTGTATACATATCAGCTATGTATACTTTTATAAAAAACATTCATTGTTTTACTGCAAGCTATAGGCAGCCAACTGTACACAAAATAATAGAGAGAGAGAACGGTTATTTCTCATAGTGTGAGGTTATGCTCAATGAGTATCATGAGTATGTTCGTGAATAAAACGCAAACTATTTGAATATCAAAAATTTTTTAATGAAACTATTATTGTAAAAACATAAAATATCAACAATACACAAATTGTATGCTTAACTCAAAAAATCAAAACTAATTGCTATTAATTTGACATTAAACGATTTGATTATTGTTTCCACAGCAGACTATTCTTTTCAAAAATTGAAGCTTTGAAATTTACTGTATAGTTGGTTGCCTATATTGCAGTAAAACAATGCATTGGCATGTTTTTTATATAAGTATACATAGCTGGTATGTATACAAAAAAGAAAAACTCACTGTATATTCTCGAAATGTAGTTAGTTGAATATCTACATGCATGATCTTTTTAATTACTTAAAAACAAGCAACCGTGATTAAAAGAGCATTTTTCACTAACATATTACTGACGATTATTAGTTGATACCCTGCATTTATAATTGCCACAAATACAAACTCTGTGTATGGTCCTGCAGATGTTTCAAACTGCATGTAGTCTTATGAACTGAAACTAAGTGTGAATGTAAAATTTTTCTTCGGTTAATCAACATGACTCAAATGTTGGGTCCATAAGTTTACACCTCATAGTGTGGAAAATGCTAGAGAAGGAATTGTTTCAATTATTTTAGCACTAGTTGAATTAAACACAAAATAATTAAAAACAAGCCTTGCTTTCGGGTGTAGTTTTAGTTATTGCAAAAGGTTTCAAATATATCATGGAATTTGTTTCAAGCTGTAAAAACGGCGTTTGATTTGGATAACCGCTAAACCAAAAAATGTAAAAACTTAAAATCGGTGCAAATTGTCTGTGTTGAATGGGGTCTTTTGAAAGCTTCTTTAGATTTATACTGTTTTCCCCCATAGTGTTTAAGTTTGTCCTTAAACAATATATGTGGGACGCCCAAGGACCCTTACCCCGGCGAATGGAGTAAACAAAGATACGTTTTGCGGGTTCTGCGTAGACCAAAGGGGACTGGGTAAGTGATTTTACGAGGTGGGGTCTTTACGGGCTTTAGAGTTGGGTGCTGCACATACAGCAGATTACCAATTTTTTTAAGCGATATACCGCATAACTGGACCTGGGCTCTAGTGGTACCGTTTCATTTGCTCAAGCCCTTAACCAAAGTGTCGAGTCCGGGGGCTCATATTTCTGACATCACGTTGCCACCAATTGGTGTAGTGGCTTAGGTGCTGGGTTCTCGTTCAGTCGCCCAGGGTTTAATTTCCGTCATCAAAATTGACATGATTTTGTTGAAAGTTCTCAGTCAATCACCAACGTGCTCTGATATGAATCATGTTGCCTATAGCTACTCAAGCACTCTGAGAGTTAGCGGGCTTTAGTTTCACTTTTCACATTGAAAATTGTTGTTGCAAAATATTCCTTCGAGATAAAGTGAAGTAAATAGTAGGTTCCGATTGTCCTATGCGGGGACAGGACGGCCAAGAACCCTCACTTAGGTGAGTGGTGTGAACAAAAATACCTCCTGCGGAGCCGGCGTTGTAACGGCCACTTCGGTGATTTCAACTTGGTACGTCTACTTCTTCTCGGAGAGGTTCAAGGTTTACCATAATTGGGACCATGGAGAACTGGGTGAGCAATGTAACGAGGGGAGGTGTTGACAGCCCTCAGTATGGGTCCTTAACGGCAACGCGGCTTCTGTGAGATCTCCGCTTCCTGGCCGTGGCTATAATTTTGCCTGCGTCTCAATCACTACATCGGGATGACCCTACGACTTATAAATTTACTCAGGCTATGTATTAGGTGGTTTGGAGGCCAATAATTTAGGTAGGTAAAAGTAAGCTCCAGAAAGGAGTTGCGTGCCTGCTTGTATTAGGGACTTAACGTCTAGGGGTAAAGTGCACCTTGACTGATCAAAGTGTTGACACACACAGGAGGTTTGTGCATTTGCATACCCGTCGCTGTTAAGGTACCGGTAACTAAGATCAGACCGGCTACCGGCTAATCTGGGCGGTAAATTGTCGATCAGTGCAAGATACTGCAAGTAGGCCAATTAGTAGAGCAGCATAGGCTGTTTAGAAAAGTTCAACCAGTGACTTTATAGACTAGTACGCGGAATAGCAGCTCCGTTATGATCACAGTGTAGTACTTGTGGTGGCAATAGTAAGCCTATGCAGTCTTCGAGCGGTTCGACAGGTGAGCTGAGTTTCAGTTCGTGTAATGATCTGCAGAACCAGTAGAAATTTAGATAATCTCCACCGACCAGTGGGTACTTAGAGCCCTTTCACACGAGCCACTTTTCGTGGCGCTACTGTAGCGCTACTGTGGCGCTACTTTTGGAGAGTAATGCATTTAAATGATGTTTCCACACTATAGACGCGCCACCAATATGCAGCGCGTTTGTGGCGATTGAGTAGCCGGTCTCCCTGAAAATCGCGCCACAAATTGCGTCGCCACAATCGCAAGTACCCGTAATCATATTAACAGCTTCACACGAGCTTCACACGTGGGCTTCAGTCGCGCTTGAGTTAGCAAAGTTACAGACGTTTTGGTGCAACGACGTTGAAAACTTTGAAAATATTTCGCATTTTTATAGAATGTACTAAGTATGGAGGAGTTTGATACAGAACTAATTATAACGGAGGTTGAAAATAGAGAAGCAATTTGGAATCCACGTGTTCCAGAGTATTCTAATAAAAACGATTAAAAAAATGCTTGGGATGAAGTACATATGGATGAACCCAGTACTTTCGTTTTTTCCGATTTTTCTCTCTACGGTGTAATAATAAAAGTGCTAAAAGCACTTCTTCCTCCACTCTTAGACATCTTCCTTCTATAGCGCGCTCACTGCTACTAAATTCAAAATCGTTCACACGCCACAGTAGCGCTACAGTAGCGCCACAAAAGGTGGCTCGTTTGAAAGGGCTTGCAGCCTAATGTCAACACTGGTAGCTTGTTCTCGTTGAACCGTTCTTAACGCAACCTGGCCCAAATAGACTAGTCAAAATTTCAGAAAATCGAAATTTAAGAAGCATTTCGTATTACTTTTGGGCAAAAGGCCTTTTCCCCCTATTTCGACCCTGCTGAATCCAAATCTGCCGGTTGCCCAACCGAAATCCCAACCGTAAGTGAGATATTCAAGATGGCGGCCAAGATGGCGCCGAAACCCGTAATCGGCGTTGTTAAGCCCCCGTTTGACTTAGAAATGCGCCCAAAATATGCAGTTGTACGTTTTTAAGCCTGAGGAATTTGAAAATGCACTCCAAAAAAATATAGGTTAGGATATTTCTAAGATGGCGTCGAAGATGGCGGCCACAATGGCACCATCGCAGTTTTTTTTATTTTTGGCGAAAAATGGAGTGTGACAGGTCTCAAAACATGTCATTAGACAAGAGGATTTCAAAAATTCACTCTAAAACAACATTTAAACTATACTTTTAATTTAAAGTACAAAATATATGACAATAGTTAGTGAAAAGCTTACAGGAACTTACAAGAAAAGTACTAGTGACTATGTCCAGAGTTGAGACAGTTACCTTTGCAGGGAGTACATAATGTGATGCACGGTACATTTGCTCTCCTACATCTACAAGTAGTTTTTGTATTGCAAAGGCCCTTACAGTGGCAAACAATGACTTCAGGGCAGGTCTTCGGTATGGGGTCCAGCGTCATTAATTTTGGAACCAGTTGATCTCCATCAACGGTCCAGCCGCAATCTTCAATTGGTGGCAGTGATGGTGTTGGAATGTGGGCATTCTCCCATACAAAAACCTAAAATTATATACATAAGGTACCGTTCTTTTTACCGAAGTTCATGTTAATATTCAGGCCAACTTACTTGGTAGTGGCATCTTCTGATGTGAAGTCGAAGCGCATCTGTTGAAGGAGGGAGCGACTCTGGCTTTTTTACAGATCCAAATAAAATGCTTCGGGCTTCATCTGTAGTCGCAACGCCAGGATCAACCTGCGTAGAAAATTAAATTGTTTGTAGAATTGTTTAATAAGATAGAGGAAAAAACTTAAAACAATTTTTGACGTACCTTATACAAATTGACGACGAAGGACTCTACGTTCTTGAGAACGTTTTCACCTAGGGGCGAACATCCAAGTCCGCTCAGCAGCTTACAGTTTTCGTCGCAGAAAAACTTCCAGGCGCCTGTCTTCGTTATGGATGCAAGTTTGAACGTCGAATCACAACCAGTGATTGCATGGAAAGCTACCAGATGCGTGACTTGTTCAGGCGAGAGCTTCTTGCAAATGTCATGCACTGGAATGTATTTTATATCCCGCGCAGTGCCACTCATGACCCACAGATGTGAGCACTTCATTTTAGCAAAGTGGTGGGCAAGAAGGAGCACTACATCAGTGTCTCTAGTCATCACAACAATACTTTTAGCTGTACTGTCAACAGCATGAAGAATCATACGGGTATCAGCTTCCTCGTGTGACGCCCTCAGCAAATCAACATTGCGAGTTGGATCAGTAGACTGAGCGTGTGACATATCCTTGAATCCTCCCGAGAGCACCACCTCAAAATCACGAAAGTCATATTCTAATATTCTATCGGACAAAAACCTGCATAAGTCGGCCTTGTTCTCTGAAAGGAACAAAAAGCTACTCCAGTTCTTGGGCAACGGAACGTTAGAATCAGTAATTTCCCTACGCACTGGAGCGAAACCCTTGGCTCTTTTCTTTCTTGTTCCACCTTTTATAGATTGAGACAAGTACCGGTCAAACACAACGTGGACTTCACTGTACTTAAATCCATGACTCAAAATCCTTTTTATAAAGCAGTGGGCGTAGTCACCGAATGTCTCAGCTTGATGCGGACGGCCCAAAGACAAGACAAAGGCCATTCCATCAATTATGAGAATTGACTCGGATTTTTGGTTTACAGGTAGTAGTTTTGGGCACTCTATTCCCTTGACAATTTCTTTCACTAGAGAAGCCTTTTCTGCGGTTCTCAGCTGCCCATTTACTGTAGCTAATGATATAGGAACCTTGCAAAGTTCATGCTTCAGAATTTTTTTTAGATCAATTTTTCTTCCTCCATCATATGCGGCAATCAATACTCGCATAAAGTCTCTATCAGTGGTCAAAATTTGAGTTCTATTAGATTCTTGAGAACTCTTCTCCTTGTAGATATCACTTAAAGTGAGTGCATTGTTTTTATGTAATGTAGAATGGTAACTAACATTACATTTTCCACTTTCTTCATTTTTGACAAGTCTCTGACGAACAAAGTCTTGAACCAACTCCACCCCACGGTGTTTTGCTGTCAGAAGAGCTTCAGAAATTTTTGCTGTGGCTATATCCTTAGTGGCTATATTGCTCACTACTGTGCAAGATGCATTCACTGCTCCAAGGTTGTAAGTTTCCATCACCTGCAAAATGGAGTTTTCATCACGGAGGTCCCTGGCACGTCTGGCATTTGTTTCTTCTTTAGGAGAGTTTGTATTCTGTACTTTTGTAAACAAATTATACGTTTGCTTCGATATCTCACTTCTCCAATGAAGAGAGAGTGCCCAGCGCTGAAGTGTTCTGACGTCTTGTGTTATGCCAAGAATGCCACCAGTCGCACTTTTACAGGCACCAACAACCCATTCCTGAGCATGATCGGGATCAACTTGAGAAAACTTTTTTTTTGTCCTTAGCACAGCAAAGTCACCAGATCGAAACCCAGCTTCAACTTCAGGTGGCAACTGATTCATGTCGGCAATGTAGACCGAGAGAGACTTCAAGTAATTTCCATGATCATACAAAGCTATGTAAGGGAGCATGTCCGAAAGAGCACCACGGTAGCTTTCCCAGTCTCCACTCCGGATTCCTCTGGTAAACATAAGTAGAGTCAAGACCATGTCAATGTATGTCCACCAAAGACTGAAAGTTTTGTCCCCTTCACATTTTTCCTGCAAGAAAGTTGACAAATATTTAAGTGCAATGGGGGAACTGAGATATTCTCGAAGTTCGTCAACATTGCCTACTTTTGTGGACAAATTTTCTGCTTCCGGGAAGTCCTGCTCGTCAAGAAAATTCAGGAACTGTGGGTGCAAGAGCCTCCAAAAGGCTTGTAATGTAAGCTTATGGGCTCGCATTCCCTTTCCATAAGCTTTTCCTTCGAGCACTTTGTTTGCTGAGCCTTCCGCCATTAAATCACTAGCCACCCACAAGTTACCCAGGCCACTGCCTGACAACTATTGTTGAATAGTATCAACTTAAATGAACTTCAATCATTAACAAACTAAATGACAAAGCACTTCTCGCACCACGACTACGCGGACAGGTTGCGACGGGCTAGCAGGCCGAGAGGGAGGGGGAGACAAGGCCAGCCGCAGCCAGCTGGACTCGAATGCAGTGTTGCCACATGTCGCAGTGCTGCCAACTCTTACCACTACAATAATGGTTAATGAAAAATAGTTACGTTGGCATTTGTTTTACACCTAACGCACATTTCTGCAGTATTAGTGATTAAAATAACGGCATCATCGTAAAAACAAACTAAAAACTTTTAAACATTTTTTTAAATACAATTTTGATAAAAAAAACTTAAGAAGTGTTTTTTAAAGTGTATTTTCGAATTCCTCATGCTCAAAAACAGG
The DNA here is from genome assembly GCA_958336395.1 of Ctenicera cuprea. Classification (NCBI taxonomy): domain Eukaryota; kingdom Metazoa; phylum Arthropoda; class Insecta; order Coleoptera; family Elateridae; genus Ctenicera; species Ctenicera cuprea. Next base: position 77,876,770 of record OY284486.1, on the reverse strand, counting down.
TAGTTGCACATTTTGGGCGCATTCCTAAGTCAAAGGGGGGCTTTACAGCGCCGATTTCGGGTTTCGGCGCCATCTTGGCCGCCATCTTGAATATCTCACTTCCGCTTGGGATTGCGGTTGGGCAACCGGCAGATTCGGATTCAGCAGGGTCGAAATAGGGGGAAAAGGCCTTTTGCCCAAAAGTAATATGAAATGCTTCTAAAAGTTTTACAGAGGCCCTTTTTCGATATTTTGACTAGACTAAAAGAGGATAAGGCTCACGCTAAGGGCCGCCACGTTAAACAAAGAGTAGTGGCTGTAATGTCCGCTCCACATTGGATGACACAACAAGATGAGAGTTATATTTACATGATTTCTCTTATATAACAAGCAAAAATATTGAAATTAAAATAAAACATTATTTAAAATGGAACCCGAAATAATAATATTTGCACTTAAAAAAATTTGTGATTTTTTAGTTTCAGTTATCAATTTCGCAACACTATGCTACGGTGTGTGGATGGGAACCTCATACTACAAAAACTTTAAATTTAGCTAATAATATTTAAAATGGCGTATTCTCCTTCATTCGTAAATTAGATAAAATACGAACGTGTAGGAAGTACATCTCCTCAAGGTTGATTTAATTCAGGCACAATTACAACATTAAGGATTTTCGTGGACGAGTTCTGCGTCAGCAGGACACTGATACGCATGTAATTGACCGTCGGGGGATGAGATAAACAAGGACCTCTCTCAGCGAGTACTACCGAACTAAACAGGCCCTGGAGAGAAAAACTCATCTACCTAAAGCTCTAAATTTGACATTGCTTGCCGTTTTTAATCCTATTGAACGCGGGCGTTATTAAATTTACGGCATTAAAAGTATTTGAACAAGTTCGGGTTTATTAACTCTTGGGACCTGCAAAAATTTGAAATGATTTTGCTAACAAACATTTGCATGCCCGAATTTTCCATAAATTTTTACTCAGAAACTCTTGACATCTGAAGGTTAGCTGGTTTTAATTTGTTGGTTTGGATGTATTTATAAAATGGCAATTTTAGTTAAACAGAATGGTTAGGATTTCGTTACTTCGGGGCCTCGAATGTTGGAAATACGATTCATGCACAGATTACCGGTCTCGCTCAAGGGATGACGGGCAATTTCCCCTGGGGAAAAGAAGATTGGGAACCAAATTACAAGGAAGTAAGCAGTAAGAGGCATTTCCAGGTTGCTTGTTAAATAAGTGCAAATCCGAAAAAAAAATTGTTTTTCTCTTGCTCTTTAATTTATCCAAATTTCCAGTTAATAAAAATGGGCCTTTTTCCATTTCACTAGTTTATAATTTTTTGCATAATATTTATTAAACTTGAATTAGCAAAATTCAAACAAATCATCTCTCCACACATAATTGAAACATATGAATTAATTTTTCACTAAAAAATTTCACTTCGCTGGCAGGAAGTGACCAGCTTGCAGTCAATACTTGGATGTTCTACTCAAGCTGGAGTCTACTGCTTTTTATTATCTTTTTGTTGTGAAATTCAATTCTGAGCGTTATGATAGTTTGTTCAAGTACAATAGCTGCATTTGTGTGCTTTGCAGAACATAATAAACTTTTGAATGGCGGATGTGCTCATTGATAATGACTTCGACTGTCCTGTAACAGCAAAGTTCAGTTGTCTTCGTATCGTTAACCAGGAACAAATATGTTTTGAGCGCAGAAGCAGAGTGCAAGTCATCTAGATTGTAGATCTTGTTGAAGTTTTGTATAAAAAGATGTTGGTCATCAGTCATCGACTCGTCGCAATTTCTTTATCTTGTCTTGTCGTTTGAGTTGTACGGATATAAGTTTTTATTTACACATTTTTTAATACCTGTGCTATCTCGTATTCATCCAACTATTTATTATTGGTTCGGTTGCTAAGGTAAGCACAAAATAATGCGCCGTGAAGGAAAGCGATAAAGCGTTTTAAAAAATTGCGAAAATTTTAAGTTTTCTACATTTTCAAAAGTTTAAAATTTTTTGTTGTTTTCGAAGTTTTTAAAATGTTTTAAAATTTTCAAAATACCCAACACTTTCATATTTTCGAAAATATTATTTTCAGTTTTTAAAAATTTTGAAAATTTTCCATTTTATTAGAATTTTTAAATTTGCAGTTATTGAAAATTTTGAATGCAATGTAAAAGAATGGAATCAGAGAATAGGAACAGGTAGTGCACTTGCTTTAATGTCCTTGCTGAAGTAAGTATAACAAGCATCTTAAGAATAAGATACAAAGTTTACAGGATGGTGTCTATCTAGAATTCTAGAGCTTAGTAGCAGAAGATAAATTAATATATAAAAACATCAAAACTGCATAGTACAGGAAACGATTGTAAAATGCAAATTTGGTTTAAATAGGATACTTAGGCGAGTACTACAAATTAAAACAATAAAAAAAGTTTCGGGAAATTTTGGTTCAAAAACGCCATGTTACGGAGTTACAGCCTCCAGGGAATAGTTTAACTGATTTATTGTTGATGATTTAACCAGGAGTTTTACTAAAACTTTAAACTTTTGTGTACGCTAGGTACCCATTTAGTTTAGTAGTTCCACTTTATTATTTTATTAAGTAAATACGCTTCAATGCTGATACTGGACGGTGTTAAGCTATTTAGAAATTTTGTAGTGTAATGTTTATATTCGGACTGATTATCACTTTCAATAGCGTCTAAACTGTAATAAGCATAGCATTTTTTAAAGTTTAATAATTACTTTTTCATTAATTAAAGAACACGCCGCGCAAGGAAAGAACAAGGGCTATTTTATTTTTTTGGCGTTTGGGCCATAGTCAAGTTACTACGCTCTTGAGACAGACAGATAGACAGAGTGTATTTAATTTATAACCGAAACACGGCCGATGAATATTTAGGTCTAGCCTATTTTACTGATTATATGTTGACGTTCGTATTAGGATGTTATAACCCGAATGTTTTCCACGTACTTATTTAAGAAACAAAAATAAATATTTTATTTTGTTTAGTGTTATCACCATGTACGGTTTAGTTCTTGCTGCAGAACTATTGTTATTTTGTTTTTACTGCAATTGTGTTTTTGCTGCCTATTTAGTTTGTCCGCATAAATGGTTATGTATTTGTCCAATTATTGCCATTACTTGTCAAATGATTAACATTCATAATTCTACTAACATAACTCGTGATAGACAAAATTATTTAACCGCTACCAAGAAACAATCTGAGATCTGTTTGCTTTCTGCTTGATACTCGTATTTAACGCGGCGCGGCGTCTTGCGTGACTGATACGTAAACTTTCGTTGAAAATAATGAATAAACTGTTTCGAGATGTTATGGTAAAACATAATTATGTTCCTTCACAATAACCAGGCAAGAAGTCTGCTGCTTCAGAGCCACCTTGGACCCCTGCTACTAGCGAAAGTCTCTGGTTAGACCGCAACTTTTATATTTGCCCAACCTGTCAACTTGTTACTTCCGCCTCTCCTCTGGGGGTAGTGCTAGTTTATTTGAGGCGGTTCTCGTGGGTTGCTGTAGCGGTGTTCTCAGGACCTCGGAGGTGGTTGTAGAGTCGTGGTGTTGGCGATGGCTTTGTCGAGTCCTAAAGTTTTGGGGTCCAGTGGAGAGAAGTTGTTCCGGTCTGAATCTAGTGCTCAATCTGGGGATTAATTAGTACGACTCTAGGTAGAACCTACAACGTTGGTTTCCGTGACTAGAAGCTAGAGCTCGATCTGGGGGTGAGATGTGGGTGACCCGACACTGGAGGTCGATCTAGTGATCGTAGGCTAGAGCTCGATCTGCAGTTAAGAGAAAACTGAAAGTCGGTATAAGAACCGGAAACTGGAGCTCGATCGTTTTCAAGCAATTATCTTATCACCGGACTAATTGATCTTAAAGATGGAGTTTGATTTTATATCCTTTTGTTGCCATGGGTGGTAAATTCAATGAAAGATTACTCCCGAGCTTTCGTAGTAGTGGTTTCCATTTCATACACAAAGTGTAATTTGTAGTTTTACGAATATAGTTTTTTTCGTCGTAATTCACTGTTGACGTTTTACACGTTTCACTAAACTTTACATTTCGTAGAAGCTGCAGGCTAGTCGAGTTTCTGTGGCGTCGCGGGAATTCGCTGTTGAATCATGTCAGTTATTTTGATTGCCTTTGAGTTGACCGTTGAATAACAAAATTGCATTTTCTAAGTTATATGGTCATTTGGAGACATCAAATAGATCAATATAATGGAGTTAGTGGCACAACGATTTGGGACAAAATTGAGAATATCTTTTATTCAGCTAGTTCGAAGTCATTAACATCTACAGCGACTACTTGAGAAATCGCTAAACCATTGTACTTTGAGTACTTATGAACGAAGAATTATTACACATCTCTGATTTGGTATAGATACATTTATTTACCCTCTTTTGGTTTCATAAAACTCTTCGCACAGATAACGGAAATAAGTAAACATACATTGTCTGAAAAGTAGACAAAATCAATTTTAGTTTAACTATTATTTTGGCCTAGTCAAATGTAAAGAATGTTCACAGCATAGAGTTGAATTTTTATGTCACATAAAACCGTGTTCGTACGTTTTTGAATCATTGCCAAGAAAATAGGAACTTACACTGTACAATGGAACATTGATAAAGAAATCGTAAATTTATTCAGAATTTTAAATTTATTCGGTTATGTAGATGAGAGGAATCATATTTTGCCAGAGCTTTGTTTTATTGCCAATCCTGTCTTGTTTGACTCGAATTATTAAATTTTTGTGCACAGGCTTCTGTAGAAAATAAGATGCTGGTAGCCTTTGAAACAAAGTTCAATAAGAAAAATTAATTTTCTTGTTTACAGACTGTGGCTTCTTGCATGGTTTTTCAGCAAAAACCCAAGCGTAAATCCCACACAACGAATTTTATTGCTATAGTAATTCAATAAAGACAACACTGAAATTGTAACTTTCAACCTATCGATTTTAACTAAAACTAGTAGCTTCTATTAACGTGTAAGTAACAGCGAATAGAAAACGAACACAGCGGATTTTTCATCTAAAAAATTAACTTTAATTGTGATCTCTACAGTAAGTGCATCGATTACTAATTAGTTTACAGAAACCAATTACTTATTACTAGCAGTATTTATTGTTCAGCATAGATTTAACAACAGTGCAGATTACGTTTAAAAAAAAACAACTCTCGCTATTTTAATAAGCATTTCGAGATTTTTGATAAATTTGCTTTTAAAGCTGATAGTCTAGGTTCATATCCTAGTATGGTTCCTTGCACAACTCAACAATTTTCTGTAGGTACACTTGAAAACATCTCCTGGTTACATTTTCCAATAAAACATTTTAATAATTTGTACCTACCACAATTTTACGTGCATCACATAAACATTGTACATTTTTTGTTCAAAATTAGGTATAAGCGAAACAGGAAAATTATAAAGAAATATTAAGTTTTGATTGAACCCCTATATTAGGTTATCTTTTAAAACTTCCTACAGTTTAATGGTTGTAGGTAACCGATATCTTCAGGGAAATTTTATTACATTGGGGTGAGATTATCAAGGGGAAGGATAGAAGATTTTAAATTTCATTTATTGTTTCAATTTAATAATAAACTTCTTCAAAGTAAAATATACGAGGAGCGCTTTGCATTTTACACGTAGGTTTCTTACGTCAAAGTGACATTAAAACTTTTTTCATAACTCATTTTGGAGAGTTACAGCAATTGAATCCATAATTTTCTTGAATTACTATTTTATAATAAGAAATGTTGTAATACAAGCTCCAGCGCAAAATATTGTAGTGGTTCGAACTCGTTACAAGCATATTAAACTTTTGCCTAATTGTTTCACAAGCGTTATTAGCATGTCTCCATAGAAAATTCTAGGGTCTAAGTCTGGCGATTACGATGTCCATACAATAATGTCAAATAGAGTGAGTACGTGTTGATAAAGTTTGGTGCGTGGGGTAAATTTGAGTCAAGGTATAGGTCAGTTTACAAAACATACACTCAGCTTTAAGGACCGAACTATACCCTGACCTTTTGTTCATTAGGACCAAATTTGTTATAGTCTTGTTCTGATCTTAGCATGACCGCCATCTGCTAAAAAAATTTTGCTGGACATTATCAAGATTCGGTTGGTCGGATAGGAGGGAAGGGGAGGAAAGGGGGAGGAACGGTGAATTGCAGACAGAAGATGGAAGACGAAGAACGGAGAACCTAGGACGAAAGACGGGAGACTGAAAACGAAAAACCGGAAAATAACGGGCGGAAAACGAAGGATAGACAACGGAAATAACGGAAAACGGCTTCCTGGGATATACGTAGTAACTGCTTCGAGACTCCAGCAAAATTCGAATAAAAGGTTGAGAAGTGCTGCTGCTTCTATTGGGCTGTTGCGAATTTATTAAAAAAGTGCACTGTTACTGAACGCTAAAAAAGAACTCTTTACGTTGGGTATCCGCCAATCGGATGCTTACACTCGATCTGGGATAAGGACTCTAGAAGGAGCCTGCTGTGCTGGTTTACCTGGTAAGAAATCTTACGCTCGATCTGAGAGCCGGGCTCTCAGGCGTCGGTAATCGGATTGACAAGCTTGTATGACCTGAAAATCAACTGCGTTTCTTATGCAAATGCACTGCTTATCTAAGATTTTTCATTTACCGTTGCATAGCAACGTTGATATAACACTAATAAATACGTACAATTGCTTATTTAACAGATGAGGCGTACTAATTAATTTTATATTGTATAATTTTATTTGGTCAGAGTGGAATGCGGATGAAAGTATAATTAGGGGCGTAAATTCGTTAATTATGTCGTAATGTTGGCCAATGTTTTTGAAATATGTATCTATTTAATTAGAAGTTTTATTTAACCTTGAATTTTGCTGCACCGTGTCCTATGGTTTATCGATCTGGAAGGAAAAAAATAACGTTGTTGTTTAGAAACAACTCAAATAAATCAAATAAAATGGAGCTGTTATTTATTTTTAACTGTCTACGATACCGTAAAAAAATAAAGAAGCTTTGTCGTAATAGTGAACAAATGCTATCAAAGCCTTTAATGCAAAATCTGGCAATAAATGCGATGACCATCAAATTACGCTGACATGTCCGTTTGTTAGAAATTGTTATTCGGAACATGCAAATTATGCCATCAAAGTCGCCTATATTAAAAAAAAACTACGTCACTGAAATTGGCAAATAACCAAAAATGCTAAAGGGAAAGAAGGGAAATTAGTTCTGGTTCAGGAAATTGCTTTTGTGCGAGTAACAATAGATATGAAACACAAACATCCTTCCAAAGCACACAGGACACGTGAGAGGCAATCGTGCTCAATGTAGCAAACCCGGAATTTTATCCTCGGCCATTCAAACCGGAAAGAGGACCGCCAGATATTAGCCCTGATTGCGTGTATTTAAATTCTCTAACTAATTTACTTAAAGCCTAATCCTCAGAGAGTGGACCACTTTATGGCTTACATAAAACACAGAGCAAGGCTGGAAAAATTATTCCTCAGAAATTTCGTGAGATTTTGTCTTGTTGCTTTCCGCGGTTGGCGTTTCAGTTTTGAGGTGAAGAATAAAACAGAATAAAGCTTCTAAAAACTGTTTTGCTGCAACAAATACCGAAAGGAAAAGGAAACCATGATAATGCCTTATTAGATCGTACCTGCAAACCTTGTGTTGAAGTTTAGCGATTTGGTTCGAAGGAAAGTCATCTAATTCGGCGAAAGGAAAGAGGAGATCGAGTCACTAAGCAAATATCTTTGAAAAACACTCTTTTCGAAATTCAAAGGCAATTTCCTTCCGTATAAAAGAACTCGCGATCGACACTAAAGCGTCAATAGTAAAACGATATCCTAATTCAAAGGAAGTTCAAACCAAAGCTATTTTGCGAGTAATTGAACCTAACACCGTAAACTTTCATCGACCTATCTGTCTATTCCAGTTTCTAGGCTTAAGCTAAGGTTTTCACAGGCGACGGTCAAGCGGGTCTAGTCGGTTGGCAATGCCGGAGGGCTTAGCTTTCCACTCTCTGGGGAACCGACGCGCCACTAATTAGTCGATTCAATTATAATGTTAGTTTAAGGCATTTCCAACTATACACAATGGCATCAGGTTGATAATTTGAAGATGGGAGAATTGGTAATAACTAGAAATAAGATAAGGCTTGTAATTCGATTTGCAATTAGCAGTTATTGAGGGACGGCAATCTGAAGTTTCAGAATCATCCCTTAGAATATTGGCTGACAAAGGGATTTTGTTGTTACAACAAAACCCTTTTGGTATAATTTATATAATTTTACTTTATACATTTGAGAGAATAATTAAGTGGAAGCTCAACAAAGCTTGTTGTTGAAAGCACAAGCTTAGCGATAATTCACCAAAGTAAATCAGAAACGCTTTCCATTTCATTCCTTTCCGTTCAAAAATGTCGAAGGTTTGGTTATTGAATACATTTTTGAAATACTTGCGTTTTTAATCTACTTCATAATACAAGAATGCAGTCCTTGTACGCGTAAAATATCCATTAATTAAGGGTCATAATTAAATGTATAGCAACGCCATGGTGTTTAGCGTTCGCGTGAGGGAATCTGTCTGTTTTCATTAAGTAGCCCCTAGTTAACCAAGATTTATTAACTTAAAAAGGTCTTTTGGAGCAAAGAAATCGTGTGTTAGACAAAAGTAATTAAAACATGGTTTTCGATATCAAAAATATCATCTATATAAGATATTCAGATAAAATAAACGTCCATTAGAGTGTTCCAAATCCATTACGGCCAGCCCATGGTTGCGTTTGCGTTTAGCTCTTAATGACTGTTTCAGACCAGTCGGTTGTAATTCACAGCAGACGCTCTCTCCTTTTTACAGAAATCGATGTTCGACACGGATGCGGGAATTTATCAACCAACTTTATTTGGAGAGTTTCCAGATCAACTTCCCCACTTTGTAACCCCCAATACCTGTATCGGGTAACAGATGTGGACATGTTTGAAATATAATAGATTATAACTTGGTCGCCTTTTTACCTCTAACATATTTTTTCCAACTTCGTTTGTTGTTGTTTTTTATAGCCGCATCAGGAAAAGCCATTTGGCACTTCCTTTTTAATTTTGACGTATGTGCTTCTTAACAGCCTTGGTTATTTTAACTATAAGTACTGAATTAGGTTTTATTCAATTTTTATCAATTCGCTCCGATATTATCAGATATAAAAATTGAATTCTAAACATTGTGATAACTGTTATCTTTCTGGGATTACTTGAAAATACGCTCAGTGTATGCTACCTCATATTTAAGCTTCTGTAGTATTAAGAATTTCCAAACAGTATGCAGAACTGCCTCATTTATGCACCATTATTTAATATCCTTTTGCAAAAATTACATGTTTCAAGGTCATTTAAAATTTAGGCGTTGATTCAAAGCTTTAATTAATTACTGATACCCACGTGACCTTTGGTCCGCAGTGACTTAGGGAGTTTTAGATTTAGATGTTGAAGTCAGTTCAGGATTGGTACTCGTGGTAACTAATAATTCCCTGTAAGTGTCACTGTCAACACTCAAAGTGAGGTTATGTATGTAAACAAGCAAGCCTTGATAAGTTAACAAACGGCTTGGGAATTTTTGGATAAAAGGCTTACCAACAGTGTAAGTTGTGTTGCCTATATTTTGTGGTCACGTGGGTATCAGTAAATAATGAAAGCTCTGTAGATGCTTACTGAATATTTATAAAATTGTTTCTGGTCCCTACATAAAAATGGGCACTGTAACCATTTCCAGAATCATTTCAAATATGTATACGTTTTCTAGATTTAGCTTTGCAATATTTAAAAAATAAATAAATAGTTAAACATGTCATCATCACAGCGTGGATTTAAAAGTAATTATTTTTTAAAAATAAGCGCTTATAATAAGTAAAATATAAAAACATAATTTTTTATTTGTTTTGCATAAAAATAAGGTATTGTTACAAATGTTTCAATACAAAATAAACAATTGGAAAATGTAATTAACAACAAATAACAATATACTTTGATATTTCTTTGCCGTTCAAACCATGTTTTTTTACGATAGAAATTTTTCATACAGCTTTTAAAAATAAAAAATATTACAACGGCGTAATTTTAGGTTTTTATGCAGCTTCTGCAAAATATTTTGTTATTTTCAATAACCAATTCAGGGAAATCTTTACGCCAAGTTGCCAGTACAGATTTATCATTTTCTTTAGGCATTTTATAATTTCAAATTACAAGGATTCACAAAACATCACAACAAAATGAAATACTCTGGATTACTGACGTTAACACAGGACAAAACAATGTTTTTAGCTTTTTTGCAAAAAAAACGCAATAGATCATTGTGTGCGGCTTTCGATAGAACATAGAACTTGGTGATTTCCCGAGTGCAGTAATTGTTTCTCTGGACGATGTTTGTTTGGTCTAGCAGGAGAGTTGTAAAATGTCGTTTAAACCGCAAAATAGTAAATTATTTAATGATTTATCATTCGATTTTCCAAACAAAAAATTGCAAATGTTGAATTCTTTATAAAAAAAGCACCAACTAGCTGCATAAAAGCCACACTAAGCGAATATAAGCGGTTTTAAGGAGCAAAATAAGCAAAATTAACAGCAAAATAAGCACAATAAGCAAAATAAAAGTGGTGTGTAATGATTAAATTTTTCTATGAATCGTGGAGATACAAAAAGATTTTTTTTTGCTACCGGCAGTGTAAGTATGCCTTACATCCATAGCTACAGGGATTGTAAGCGGCTGATAACATTCGTGTACTAGTTACCCTTGACGACGGAACTTAATAGTGTCACTTACATTCCTAGGAAAATAATGGACAGTAATAACAAAAATGCAAGGTTATAATTTTTTATTCAAAGCAAATATTACAAATTTCAAATCAATAACATGAAATTTAATTGCAGATATGTTTCTTATCTTCATTAATAAATAGGTATCGTTAGGTGCCTCCTTAAAAAATTTGACAATGTCTTCTCTATTCAGAATTTTGAATTTTTTCGATCGATAACCTTCATTTTTCCTTTTCAGAAAACCAATTAGTTTCGGAAATTTCGAGATGTCGACGTTTTCGTTGTAAAAAATTGTGGTTTTTAGCATAGAATATTCACACCATAAGCTGGCCGGCGATTTTAATTTTTCCCATCGTTCCAACATGTAAGCCAGCATCACATTTTCGGATATAACCCCCGCACTTTTCTTACGAAACCATTGTTTAAACGAGTCATAGCAAAACTCATACGTTTTTCTGGACTTGGATGACAACAGATTTAAGCAGGCGACATTTGCAGCTTCACCAATCTCCATCTTTTTAATTTCTTGACACAAGATTTCGTTTGAAATCAGAAAATTTGCGTGTCTGCCAAATTTTGTTTGCTTGTTTACCGTTGCCATTGCTACCAGCTTTGTGATTCGATAGGACGCACAGCTAACTATAAAAATTCTGATCACAAATGACACATGATTCCTATTTTACAAATAATATTTTCTTGTTATTTTAAGCTACTTATTACCGGCAGCGGAAAAAATGTTATAAGTAACACGGAATGTATCGACTATTAACATCCTCGGTATTCGCCTACCTCGGATGTTATTACGTCCTTACATTCCTTGTTACTTAACTAACTATTATTTGCTTACAATAATAGTGCATAAGCATTTTAATGCCTACTATTATTAAAAGTTGGTTGCAGTGGTGGCTCTTAAGGAAGGCAACGTCGGCAAATTCCTTTCTAGCAAACGCGCAATGTAATAGTACATTATACACTAAGGGAGAGAAACGTCTTATTTTCCTGAGGTGTAATTTGAAGCCCGAGGGCTACAAATACATCGAGGGAAAAATTCAGTCTCTCCCGAGGTGTATATACTATTTTATCCTTACACATTATAGAAGCATAATTCTACTATTGAGAAACGTCTTATGGTATTAATAAAACACATGGGTCTTATAATTAAGCCATAAGACACGTAACAAACTTCCTTGTTAACATTTACATTTATATTCACATTAAAAGAGAAAATATTGTCCGTTTTTACTCACATTCACATTGATATTATTTGTATTTATGTGGTTTAAGCCGTTTAATTTATCATTATGACAATTTTGACAGTTTTGATTAGTGACAACTTGCTACTCTGATCTTTCATATAATTTATCTAAAAATAATTGTTTTCAGTTTCAAACAGCAAATAAATTTGACAAATGAACTTAATTGACAAAGCGGCTACAGGTAACTAGCAAATATACAGAATTCAAATATATGTACAATAAAGAGTAAATTTCTGACCTTAGCTAAACTGATTTAGCTTCCAATTAAATTTTTCTGACAGAATTTATAAAGCTTTCTCTGTTCATCAACACATACTCATACTGCATACATTAATGCAAAATGTACACGCGTCACCTAACTACCAGGAGTGATATAAAGCTAAAATTTGAGCTGTAAGAACAGATTACGGAAAGCTGGTCTTTCACCTACAAGACCGTAGAGTGTGATTTAACTGGACAAGAAAGCAGGCTCTTTGGCAGATGGATAACTGGAGTATGTGTTTTTTCTCCGATGAGTCGAAATTTGTTTTCATCATAATGTTAAACGTATAAAAGTATTGAGAAGATTGCATATAAGAAGTAGAATGTATGAATGCCTTGTGCAACTTTTGGAGGTGGCTCTGTTATGGTATGAAAGTTATAATATTTTCCACACGTAGAAATCTTGTGATTTACTTTAACGAATTTGTAACTGCAGGAGATGCCATTGTTTTATTTATAAGTTCTAGCTTTACTTCGTTGAAGTTCATCTCAAGTATGAATAATAAAATACTTTATTGCTTCCTTCAACAATATTTATTTATTTGTTTTACCAATTGTGGCTTCTTTTGCGTCCAGAGTTGATCCCGATTTCCTTTTAGTAGGCAATATTGCATAACCACACCGAGCGAGAACAGTAAACGAAACTCTTAAAAACAGAAGATTTCAAGAGAATGCATTGGCCAGCGAATTCACCGTACATCAACCCAATAAATACCTTCAGAAGCCAGTTGCGATACGAAGTAATCTGAACAAACTTGAATCAATTAGGAATTGTCCTTCAAGAAAAGTGAACAGCACCTCAACAATTTATTTTAAGTATACCTGTTCGATGCAGTATACTAATTACCACCAGAAAGGGCGCTGCTGTAAGAGTTCAAAATTCTTTTGGTTTGTTATTCAATTCAAAGTCGTATTTGATCTTCTGTAGGACTTTTCCGTTTATTTTGTTTATTTACCGTACTGTCAAAATTTATAAATATGTTTTTGCAAAAGAAATAAAATAATTTGGTTTTTCTAAAGTTTGTTGCGTCTGTTTTTTCGCATTCTTAAATCATTCTTAGATAACTTACCAAACTAATCTATTGTTTTTCTTTTTTTACATTTAATAAATTTATAGAGTTCTATAAATTGTGCTATTTTTCAACATAAAATGTAAAAGCTTTTATAGAAGAGATTTACCGATGAAAATTTTCAGAAGAATGGCGAACGTTGCGATAAGACTAAATTCAAAATAATTAAGCATCAATGTGAAGAGATGACGTTCAAGGAATACTTAAAACTTCAAACCAACTGACGGGTTGGCATTGACACGTGAAATTAATTTCAAAAGGGCAGGATAAAGTGTAACAAAACAAATCTGTAACAAAGCTAGCGTAATTATTTGTTTACTCGCCGGCAATTACAAATAATAATGCCCTTCATTTTCGTTTCATTGTTTACTAGAATAATTTTCAGAGATTGTGATAAACAAAGCAAAAACTTAAGTATTCTAGAAAATCTCGCCGCAGGAACTCATCACGGTCTCATAAAGTGTCCCAAGGAAAAGTAGAATTTTAATAAAACGACGCAATATTTAAATATAACGACCGTGCAACCATCTTAACAAGTGTTGTTGTCTGCACAAAAGCCAAATTTCTCCCTGCAGCATTATAAAATGTGCTATAAACTTTATCCCGGTGCTTAATATTAAGCAAAATTTGGAGAATGCTTTGTGTGCGTAAAAATAAGGTCGTGCATGATATAAAACATAAACTGAGGGAAATTTACAACTGTTTCTCTTAATTAATATTTTGTTCTATCTAAAAAAAGATAAATTCCTCCCGAATATAAATATGTTAAGGTTTAGTCTGAGAGCTTTCGCCCTAGAAGAAATACTTTAAAAACCAACCGCATTCCCTTTGTTTTTTTCTCAACAAAAGATTGTAGGGCCAGGATAACAGACGCTTATTTCGTATAGAACGAGCGAAATTTATTGCATAGACTAGAGTATCCTTTTAAAATATTATTTCTATCAGCTTGGATCCAATAAATATATATCACCTAAATGGAAGTGCATTTATTTCTTTTAAAATAGCTCGTGCGGTATTCTGGATTTTGCAATATTTTTATGATCATCTAAGCGGTGTAAGTGTGGGTAACTTTCAGTACGCTTTAAGGATTCTGTCCCGAGGCACAATTTATTGCTTTACAGTGATCTGGAAACTTATTTCACGAGGAATTTGTATTGTTCGTGTTACTCAACGATAAGCTTTATAAAAACTGGCGGATGCGATAGTTTAATCTCTTTAAACGCGCCTTAATAGCCTAAATAATTTATTTTTGCGTTGTAAAGCTGTTCAGCTGATTTATGGCATTTTTATATTCAAGTTTTTGCATTTTTATAATCTTATTTTATAAATTTTATCAGGCTGTAACTAACTAACTGTTTATGAGCTTTTAATTGCTCTTAATGGTACTAAATTTTTTATTGTCACTTGAAAAGACCAATGAATTACAATAAACCGATGTAAAAATAATTGTTTTCGTATATTGGCGTTGAAAAAAATTTAATATGTTTTAATAAATAAGACATATTTCTTTGTTAATATCACAACCATGAATGAAACCTTTAAAAACCGTTTGACTATCAACCCATAATTAATTTAAAATGTTTTATTTCTTTTGCCATTTGAGGTTCAGTTTAATGCTTGCAGTTTGTCTGCAAAATTGACTTTCATCACATAATTATTTAATTAATTGATATGTAATTAAATATTCGTTTACCAATACCAAAAGCTCTATTTACCCATTTAATTAAACTCTGCGGATTCTCATGTAGCCAATAAATAATAAATTGCCTGCAAACACATGAAATTTATAGTGTGTACGAAATTTCGCAATATCATATGTAACATGAATGAACAACAGAGGTCCATAAATCCTCTCTTACGGTATCTCATACACAATATTGATTTTTCGGTATTGTTTAGTTGTACCTGTTAATTTATTAAAAAATCAATTTAAAGACTATTCGGATTGATCAAATGTTGCTGGGCAAATGTTTAAGTGCTTGTTGAACCCAAAGTAGCGAAACCCGTGCGTTACGCTTCACTTGTTGTTTCCGGTAAATTCTTTTTAAAAATAATAAATAAGCTCAGTCAAAACTCGCGTTATAAACTTGTGTTTTAAATTAAAATGTTTGCATTTGAAACTTTTTGATCTTTAATATTGGTGGTTCTATTGTGGTAGGTTTGGCGAGGGTTACGTTAGTTTAATTTAAAAATTGTTTTTCTTAACCGCTAATGTACCCGAGGGTGATGGAATAATTGTTATAAAACAATATTTCCAAATATCTGCCCTCTTGTAATTTCAGCTGCAATACAATTTGTAAGTAAACCTTGTTTGAATTAAATATGATTATCTCCACGCGCCATTTAATTGGCCAACTCACCACTGAACTGAAGGTTCGAAAAAGGTTGAATTACCTTGGATAACTTAAAAGCCAGAATTCGTCGGCAATAATTAAAAGACTGTGAATTAAAATTATATACAATTTTAAATAACAATTAATCAAAGTCTTTTCCCGGAATGGCATGTCACTGGCTGATTAACCCCTCCGAGACGGTACATCTCTTTGGTTGTTGATTGGTTAGATTAATGTTTTGATTTTTTCCGAACTTAGACGAACAGTTGATTAAACAGTCAATTGAATGATTTGTCGATAATACGACGTCCTTTGATCAAAAATGGCGGCTGGCTTAAAATTATAATGAAGTTTTGCACACACAAAATGTATTTTTATTCACTCGAACCAGAAAAACGTAAAAATTACAGTCTTAGTTATAAATAAAAAGAAACAGCAAAAGGCTTTCAAATTGTTATCTTTTAAAGCGAAACCTTGCGATATTCTAAAACACGCAAGGCGTCAGCGATAAATGAATGTCTCTGTTTAGTGCTTTCTAAAAGGTCAACCTTTCCCTTAACTGTAAGTTCCAGAAAGGTTGAATTACCCTAGATAACTTAGAAGCTAGGGTTTGTCGGAAATAAACAGAAGACTGTGAATAAAAATTATATACAATTTATATTACTCTCATTTATATAGTTTTAAAATATTAATGTGTACTTTATGTAATTAAGTGGTTATTATATTGTTTCTTCTGGAACGGTACGCCACTGGCTGGTTGGTTGGCAAGTGTTAGTATTATTGATTTTCTGATTATGGTCGTAGTGTTCGGTCAAATGTCAGATCGAACTATTTATCGAACTGCGTTTTCTGGTGAAATTGGCAGCCGCTTTACCTCGGTACTTCTTGTAATTTAAGATGAAGTGTTACACACACAAAATGTAATTTTATTCACTCGAACAAGAAGTCCACGGCTGTCTGTGATAATATAATGCGTTTTAAATGTAAATGTTTGCGTGATGCGTTGTGTCCACACTCTGGATCGGTTTTGCAGGTATTTTGGTTTGTGGTGTTTTTTCTTGTAAATTCTTCAAGTAAGCACCTAAAGTATACTTGTGCTACTGACTTTAATTAACTTGTTAACTCAATATATCTGCGAAGAATGTGCAAAATGCACGGGATAAGCATAAACATTTCACGTTGAAATATCAAAATTGACGATCGGTTTGGTGTTAATAAATTTAACCAATTTAAATTGGTTTCTGCAATTTTACAGGCTGACGTTTTGTCATAAACTACTTTTGTAAGGCTCTGGGAATATCAAAACTATCGAGTACTTAATATTTTATAGGTTAGTTAAAATAAAATTAGTTTTGCGTAGCATAATTCTCATAACTTGTTGATGGCAAATAAACAAAATTTGGTAAAAATCGGTGACAGTAAAACTGAAGTATTCTGCTTTTAGAGTTACTAAAATAGTTATTTACGTTATAAAGCCGGGAGATGACTTATTACAGTAAAGAGTCGAGATGCTTCCGGATGAGACGACGAAGGAGCCGAATCTGGCATTTCGCGTCGAGCATTGTAAGATCATCTCACGGCCGTGTGACGTACAACATTTTATTTCATACTGTATCGCTTTTTTAAATTTTTAAATAAAGGATAATATTTTAATCAAGCAAATTATTAAGGATAATCTGGTTGCCTTATTTAGAGTAACGATAGCAACCAAATGTTTGAAAATTTTTCTTGTTTTGTGATTGGCGAAAGGTTGCGAGGCAACACTTCCTGGCCTAGTACTGTAATATGTCATTTCCCGGACTTAGATTAATGACGTAAAGTAGTGTACGGTGGACAGTATGAAATAAATACATTTCTGGTAACCTAGCAATCAAAATAAAATAAAAAAAAATTCTGACACTCAGTGTTTAAAATAGAATAAAATAAGATTCCTGTAAGTTTACGTTTTGATCGAAATCGAAATACTTCTGTTTCAATTTTATTCTAAACATACTAAACAATTTGTTTAATAACGGTTGTGCAAAATCAGAGTATTACTTCTTCAATTTTACTAATTCAACCAGCAATCTCCGTTTTAAGCAAAATCGGAATATTTTTATTTCAATTTTATTGAAACATGTTAAATTTTCTAGTTAATTACGGTTGAAATTCAAAATCTAAATCTTAAAAAAAAACAGTTTATCCTTTTTTTACTCAGGAATACTTTTGAAAGAATTCTGAAAGAATAATTCCGAAGGAATAATTTAACATTTTGAGCCGGTTGTCAGGTTTTATATTGGCTGAAAGTGGTTGGAAGGTCAAATGCGAGTTAAGCTTCCCCGAAGTACGGAGCTCCGGCGCGGCGCAAGCCCTCTGCGGGTTGGAATCTACTTAAACCGCCGCCAGCGCCTTTTCTTGGAACCAAAGCAAAAAATAGATAATTATTATACAAGGGAAAAAGTAATAGATTTTAGCTCGAGGTGTCTGTTTCCCTCCCGACGCGAAGCGGAGGGAGACACTCACACCGAGAGCTAAAATCTTACTTTTTTCCTGTGTATAATACACTATTTTTTTCTGTGACTGGAAAAAATGTAATATATGAAAAACATATATAATAAAGTCGGAAAATTGGTCAACGTGGAATTTGAATTTTTAAACTAGTAAGCTTTTGTAGCGGGGAAAAAGTAATTACTTTTTTCCCCGGGTAAAAGGAAAAAAGTAATTTCATAAAAAGTGATACTTTAGTACCTGTCAAGAGAGACAAAATGTTAAACTTTTTTCCCGTCACAGAAAAAACAAATTTTTATAAATTTGAAAATTGTTGCAGCCGGAAAAAATAAACTATAACGAGACAACCTGTCTCGTTATAGTTTATTTTTTCCGACTCGCAAGACTTCAGCGTCACTGAAACATAAAGTAAGATAAAAAGTGAATAGTCAAATAAAGATAAGATAAGATAAGATAAGATAACTTTATTCACGTTGCTGCGAAAGTAGGCAGATGTGAAGTGTCAAATACAGCATAGTTATATTACATAATTGCACATAAATATACAATAACTTATAAATATACAATAACTTGCAATTTAATAACATGTACCAAATAAATTTACACCTTTAAACTTTAAGGCAAAATACAGACTATTACATATACATTACATTTAACTACTATATTTCCTTTAAGCTATATAGCGCCTTTTCAGTGAGGTAGTTCTTTAATTTTAATTTAAAAATGCTATATGACCTAGCTTCCTTGATGTCATCTGGCAGTTTGTTGTAGATTATTTTCCCAGCATGTAGGGGAGATTTTTCATGCAGAGCTGTGTGATAACGCCCAATACGCAAACGGCCACCTTCTCTAGTTTCATATTTGTGAATATCAGCGTTAGTTACAAGATTATTTAAATTTTGCCTTATCATTTTCATGAGATTATAAACATAGATGCCGTGTAGAGTCAATATTCTATGATTTATAAAGTGTGTTTTACAGGTGTCTCTAGGGTTAATATTAAATATTAATCTAATCAGTCTTTTTTGTAAAATGAAGACACGGCTTACATTACTTGCCTGACCCCAAGCTACAATATTGAGGGACATGTGGGAATAAGCAAGGCCGTAATAAATATTTAGGAGAGCTTCAGTATCTAGCACACTTTTTAGTTGACGCATAGCGTAATAGGCTTTACTGACTTTAGCACACACGCTGTCTATTTGGTGATCCCATTTTAAATTTTCATCCAGTGTAGATCCTAGGAACTTAACCTTATTTGCGAAACAGATACCTACGTTGTTGATAGTGATATTTAGCTGAAGTGGTTCCGGTTTTAACTTTTTAAAAAAGTATACGCACTCTGTCTTGATAGTGTTCAGTATCAGCATGTTCTTATCACACCAGTTTTTAAAATCGTTGCACACAGCCGTTGCCGATGTCTGAAGTTCATTAATCGTTGTGGCTGAAATAGCAATGGACGTATCGTCAGCGAACATAACAAGTTTTCCTTTTGTTATTGCTAGAGGAAGGTCGTTAACGAACAGCATGAATATAAGGGGACCTATCACTGAACCCTGCGGTACTCCCAGATCTGTCAGATGCTCATCTGAATAAGTATGGTCGATTTTTACTCGCAGTGATCTGTTGGTTAGATAAGACATAATCCAGTCAAGAGTAATTCCTCTAATGCCTATGTTAGTTAATTTACTCGCTATAAATGGTAACTGCAAAGTATCAAACGCAGCAGTAAGATCGAAGAAAAAAGCCATCACATGGTGATCACTATCTAGTTCATCGTGAATATACTGCAAGAGATCAACATTAGCAGTCTCAATTGAACGACCAGAACGGAAACCGTGCTGATTGTTCGCCAGTATAGTATTTTTGTTTAAATATGCTAATAATCGCTCATTTAATACTTTTTCAACGATTTTTGAAAACACACTCAACAGCGAAATCGGTCTATAATTGGCGTGGTCATGTGTGTCACCTTTTTTAAAAACCGGTACAACGCAGGCTTTTTTTAGTAGTTCCGGAAATTCACCGTTGCTAATGGACCTGTTGATCACGTCGGTTAATGGTTCAATTATATATTCCAAAGAATTTTTTACAACATTTGTTGGTATGCCGTCCAGTCCAGTGGAATTTTTATTTTTTAAAGATCTAATAATCGTTTCTATTTCATTGGGCGCCACGGGTTGTTTGGGCCGATTTACAGGTAGTACAACTAGCCGATAACTTGTTACTGAAATGATCTTGCAGTTTTTTACGTGCAGTTGAAGCGAAAAATTCAGCTAAATGCTCAGAGACGTCAACCGGATTATCGGTCAGAGAGTTCATGATGTTTAGACTAATTTTCCTGTTAGTGGTTTTTCCACGGCCTAATCTTAGATTAACAATATTTCAAATTTCTTTGGCTGTGTTTGTAGCATTAGTTATTCTATTACTAAAATAGTTGCTTTTAGCTGTTTTCACGTCACGGTTTAATTGACGTTTTTTAGATTTATAAATATTACGTAAGTCAGGATTTTCAGAAATACGAACTAGAGTAAATAGTTCTTTCAGTTCCATACTTTGCTTTTTTATGTTTTGTTTTACCCAATTTTTGGCATTATATAATTCCAATTTACTAGCACTCCGGCGCACTAGCGGACATGTAACATCTAGACAATATTTAATAGTATCGAAAAAATTATTAAATGCTGCGTTTGTACAATCAGCATCATACACATTACTCCAGTCACTGTTTTGTAGCAGATTATTAAAATCGATCATGTTTGCTATAGTGAAGTTTCGTTTATAAACTGTTTTGCCTATATTTTCCGTGGTAACCTCAGTTGCAGAGGTTTTTATACAGATAATTTGCGCGTAATGGTCTGCAATACAGGGATCAATCACATACGCACTTACGTTTGCTTTGATTATATTCGTTGCCCTGTAGTCAATTGCCGATTTCGAAATATTGCCATTGGCATTCACATGCACACGTGTAGGTTCACTTATACTGAGTGTTATTTTAAAAGAGTTAAATAAATCACACAACATTTTTTTGTGTTCGTTATTTTTAAGGTAATCAATGTTGAGATCACCGCATATTACGATATACTTGTACGAGCTGCTTACCTTGTTCAAGCACGATGTTAGGTTTATGAAAAATAGATTTATATCACCTAGTGGAGGTCGATAAATTGTCAAAACACAAATTTTTATATCCCTATGGCATAGCACAGCCCCACACAATTCAATATTCATTTCAGATGCATACCTGTTTACCCAATCTACACTTCTTATTTGATAATCCGTTCTTTCCGTTGTATTAGCAAGGATAGCAACACCACCATGTTCACGCTCCATCTTACACCATTTAGCTATTAAGTTATGATTTGTTAGTGATAGATAATCGATTTGATTGGCTTTTACCCAATGCTCCGAAATGCAGACTATATCTAGCTTTTCGTTATCTACGAAGTAGTCGAGAATGTCCACTTTGTTGCATACACTTTGTACATTAACATGTCCTATTTTAATTTCGTTGGGTAGTTGCTTTTTACCTTTTACGCTGCAGGTTTTATTACCTGCGCATCGATCGAAAAAAATTACATCTACGGACAACAATGCCGGTAGCCCATGTATTCTCACTGTATATGATATCCTTTAAGGATTCATGCGCACCAACCTTGAATGAACTACTTGTATAATTTCGATCACTTTGGTTTATCTTTTCACAAATAAAGTCAGACCGATTAAATTTTATATTTAGATGGTCTTGCAGTTCCTTCTCAGGTAGATCGGGATGGAACCTGGACACATGCACCCAGATACGTCGTTCGCTTTGGATGGCCTTAAACTTTTGATCATCCTCCTGTCTTGTACCTATTATTTTTTGTGGGATGTTATTGTTTTTGTTTTTGTTTCTATCTGCCACTTTTCCTCTAACATCAATCCAGTCTTTGTTATCTTTTGTATCATCAAGTGAGCCTAATTGAATTATTTTTTGCAGTTTGGTTTTTGTCATAGCTTCCAAGACATCGGTAGCAACTTGCTTTTTGGTGACTTTGTTTGCTGCAGATTGTTTGGAGAGTTCATTTACCTGATTGATATGGATTGACCCTGTTTTATGTTGTTGCGAGTTTTTATTCTTAGCAGTTAGGCCAAGGTGTGCATGTGTAGATATCGCGGCCGCATGTTGATGATTTTGTATGTATTTACTATGGAGTTGTTTCCTATCACTGTCTTGTTTTGCTTTTACAGAGATGGCGTTTGCATTTGCATTTAGTGTATTATGTGAAAACGCATTGCGTTCCAGAAATAGTATTTTTTCTTTTAGTAAAACCACCTTTTCTTTAAGTTCATCAATTAATTCATTTTTGATTTTGATTAAACAAATTATATCAACATATGCTCCCTTTAGTTGCATTTTTTCAAATAAATTATTTTAAGATAAATTATTTTAAGATAAAAAACATTTTAATATTTATTAGAAGTAAAGGTATAAAAGTTTTGTTAAATTAATTACATTACTTTGGAAATAGTTTCTGAATTTTGTTACGAATTTTTCTTTTCGGATATATAATACTAATACCATACAGCTATATTAAATTCCTGATCCGCTTTCTGTTATACCTCATAAGTTTGTGAGCATTCTTGGAAAGTTAAACTATGTCTTGAACGATGTATGTATTCGTAGTGCACAATGTAAATATAACTAGGAGCTTGTCTTACGAAGACGAGAATGTATGTTGCCACACAGAGCTCTCAACAAACTTCTTTTAAGAATACCCGGTTTACGTACGTGTTCTAGGCGCTGCTTCATCTACACGTTCCATTATTGAAGTGTCCCAATTATCTTATATCTCTTTTTCTTTTAGATGCCATAAAAATATCGAAGCAAAAGTAGAAAAATGACCGGATAAATTGACAATGATTGCTCGTCTTTCTGAGAAGTTTTTCGATTGAAAAGTTTATAATTTTCTTCTTTGTATGAGATTCCGTCGAGAGCAACTTTAGCCAAGTACCAATTTGTTCACAATTTTATTGCCGAATGCTGCTTTCGTAACCGTATCCTGTTCAAACAATAATAATAGCTCTTGAAGGAAATTGGTGGGTAATTATTAGGTACAGAAGCATAGCTATGTGTAGTTACAGATGATTTGCGCATAAAAATTATTTTTCCACATTTTTCCACTGGCAGAATTTCAGTAGTAACAACCTTTTTTGCTAATATAATGCTTTTTGCCAAATCAATGACGTTATTGTGGCCACGTGAAGGTAAATAAAAACACAAATATCTTTTCGATCTGAAACTGAGGCTGGGAACTGCAGCTAACGTTACCGTCCAGCACTTCTCCACTATTGTCAGAGGTGCTTTCTAGTGAATTTTGCTTTAAACATAGAAAATTATTAGTTGTTATTAGACCAACCTTCTCTTTTGTTTAATCCATAAAGACTATTTGATGTCTATAAAATAAAATTACACAACTAAAAACACGTGATTTATTCTTCATTTTAAAAATATCAATTTTTGAAATGTTACTGCCGAAAAAGCGTAAAATAATGAGATGGATTCATTTAACGTTTCGCCGTGCCTACAAATTTCACATTTTATCATTTTAATTTAAAAATTTTTGAAATTTCATGCACTTGTATGCACGGAAATTGCTTAAATCTGTAATGGCTACTTTATATTTAGCCGATTAGAGTGCTTGTTTTCAGTTAATAACCAATCAATATAATTTGTGGGTGAACAAATTGTTGTTTGATTTCAATAAGTGCAAAAACTATTATACTATAAAATTATAATAAAATCACTCGCTGTTATGGCTGTATTTGTTACCGATAAGGGCGATAAAGTAAAGATCATCTTCGGTAGAGCACGCGAAAAACGGCATCAGATCCAATATGAACTGTTAATTTAAAAAACATTTTAATTAAATGTGGGCAATATAGTCTTTACAAACACAACATGTAATGACGTTTTTTCCGTGATAAACTTAGGTTGATTGTTAATTTGTACTAGTTAATTATAGACAAATATTGCCTTAAATAACACTCTGTAATAATCAACCCAAGTTTATTGAAAACCCTGGGTCACTGGTTGTTTTACTTGTGACAGTTCTCGAAACGGTTGGCGCCATCTAGCGGATATTGTATGACCTTTCCAGCTGGCTTCTAATTTAGCTGTTAAAGTGGCGACCAGTAACAGCATCAAACAGACATGTAGAGAGAATGCAAAAAAATTAACCTAGGACGGAAACGGAAAAAAGTTCATATGCTCTTGAGTGCGTGCGTAAATGTGTGCGTATGTGCGAGCGTACAAGCGTGCGTGCGTTCGTGCGTGCGTGCTTGCTAGCGTGCGTGCATGCATGCATGCGTGCCTTCGTGCGTTCGTGTGTGCATTCATGCGTTCGTGCGTGCGTGCGAGCGTGGCAGCATGCCGGCGGCCGCGCTCTCGTTCTTGCGAACGTGCGTGCGTTATGATAAGTAACTATTTCACTCATTTTTCCATATAGCCATCAAAGCCATTCAGTCTCTTTAGCAATACGAAGGTGTCGGGATATTTAAAGCATGACGCCAAATCCTAGCTTATTTTCTACCAATTCTGGGCATCGGTATATGTGTTAGCTCGATTTCTTATGAGTGGCGGTAGCTCAGAGGTTGGGCGCTCAACCTCTAACGCTAAAGGTCTAGGATTCCAATCCCCGCCGAAGCCATGCAGCAATAAAAATTTATGCCGCAACTCGCCACTTATCACATTCCCCAATCCGGTGTAGGCAGCCGTGGGGTCTTAAATGCCTAAAACCTTCTCTGATATTTAGTCGTTCGGATTCGACGTTAAACTGTAGGTCTCCCGTACTCCACCTCAGCGCTAAGGAGAGTATGTGGCAGAGAAGGGTGGCGGTGCCCAGCAGTGGGACGTAAAGGCTGATTACGAAGAACCACCATATTTAATTATTCAGAATCATTATCTTCTTTGTTGTTTTTCACACTGTCTTTGTTTTGACGTACAATCGCAGATTTATACACGTCGGTGAATCTCCAAAAAGTCAATAAATTCGACTCTCGACTCTATACAAGAAATAGATTATATAATCAATCAGGGTAAAAAATGTGTAATATCTGGTCTTGAAAATCAAGCCAAGACAAGAAATATATTTTCTACAAAAATTAAAACGATTACTATGATTTTTGTCTTTATTTCGTGAGCGAGAACTTCAACCTGTAATTGTATACTTTTATGCGTCCAAACTTTCAGCGAGGGCGAGCCATATTCTGCTTAGCTACGAGACTGAGCACGTTAGGATTGTTTAGGTCTTATAGTGATAGTTGGGGTTACCACATAAACGTAAGTTTAACTAAAACATACAATATTTTGACATTTTTTGTAGGTAGTAGTAGTAAAGTGGCAAATAACAAAGATTTTACGAACGTAGATAATTCAAGAGTACCTACACAATTATTTAATTGAGTCAAACAAATTAATTTTTTTAACAGTATCTCTTCTAATTCCCCCCTATTTCTTTATTACGTTCTTTGACATACAAAATCTAATGGGAATTGGAAACAATACGTAGACAAGAGTGCATTTCTATAGCTTTATTATTATTATTTGGTTAAATTAATTTGCTTTCATATTTGTAATAGGGACGTTTAAATATCTTGCTCTAACTAAATTTCAGTCGTTACGCCTGAAACATTTTAAAATTTTCTAATTATAAATTTATAACCCTTAAATTAAGAGATTATTTACCCGGTTTTCTTGTTTTAGCCCTTTTTAATTACGACACTTAATTTTTATTGAAAGGGGATTATATTCTAATAATTTACATACACATTTTTTTATTAATTGACTCAATTAAACATAAAACAGATGTGCTCCTTTTAAACTATTGTTGGTTGAAGTTTGCGACATTAATGTCTGCCAAAGTAGGAGGAATCACAACAGTAATTCTACTTATTCGGTTTAGTTTCTGGAACACCCATTGTAACAACGGAAAGAACTGCACTTAATTTCTACTTGAATTCATTGTAGCCCGAAGCTTGCCTTTGCAGAAGCTGGTTTTCTACTTAGCTTCTCATGTTTCCTTCCACTCGGTTTATCGGTTCACGTATTTTGGAATTTTGTTTTCGCCTTTCGGTTTTTAATACACACCTCGTTGCGAACGTTAAAAGAAATGTGCGGGTTTAGAATTACATAATCACGTGCGGTGGAGAATCACAATAATTAAAGCTTCGCAAAAAATGTGTGGTTTCTCAAGTAAGAGGAGAATATGACTTTTGGTTTTATTTTGCTTCCTCGACTTCAGCGTTAGCTATTCTAGATTCACATTACCAAATAATACAGGATATTATAATTTACGACGACATAGCGGAATTATTTCGTAGAAAATGTTAATTTAAACAAGACAATTAGGTTATCTTAAGCTCTCTGGTGGAAATTTAACACTTTATCGCAAAGGAAATGTTTTGTTGGACGTGAATATGATAAAGATAAATTAGTCGAATTTTATTCAAATATAATCTTGCACATATGCACTAAACGCGATCCTAATTTGTCAGCTGGTATTTTATGTTATTGGCTCTTGTTTATTAATACTATTATGGGATATTTTATACTTATAAAAATTAAAAGTATTTTTTTTAATTCGACAAACTTCGCTTTTAACCAAACTGAAGAGAGTTTAGAAAAAAATGAAAAACATTCAAAGTTCGTAAAATAAATTTTGAATAAAGTACAGTTTTTTTTAGATTGGTGGTAGCTCAGAAGTTAGGCGCTTAGCCTCTAACGCTAAAGATCTAGAGTTCGATTCCCCGTCGAAGCCATGCAACAATAAAAGTCTATGCCGCAACCCGCCACCCACATTCCCCAATCCGGTGTAGGCAGCCGTGGGGTCTTAATGTCTGAAACCTTCTCTGGTATTTAGTCGGTCGGATTCGACATTAAACTGCAGGGGTCCCCCGTACTCCACCTTGGCGCTAAAGAAAGTACGTGGCAGAGAAGAGTGCCGGTGCCCAGCAGTTGGACGTAAAGGCTGATTGCGAACAGTTTATTTGATTTATGTTATTTAAAAAATCTGGCAGCCAACTGTCACGGGAGCTTTCTCGCATTTATTGCAATGA
Organism: Ctenicera cuprea; assembly: GCA_958336395.1. Lineage (NCBI taxonomy): Eukaryota > Metazoa > Arthropoda > Insecta > Coleoptera > Elateridae > Ctenicera > Ctenicera cuprea. The sequence continues at coordinate 77,849,436 of OY284486.1, read as the reverse complement.
AAAAAAATTTTAAACAGTTTAAGACATATTTTACATTTTTCACAGTTTTATGAAGATTTAGAAAATGTTTTAAAACTTTTGAAAAATTTTCACATTTTATTTAAAAGCAATTTTTAAACCGGATGTTTTTTTGGATAAATTATTCATAAGATAAGATAAAAACAATTTTTGTATTTTTAGAATTACTTTTCGTTTTTGCTGTAAAATTAACAACATTATTTTGGGTCTAGATAAAAACTATAAGTTCGAAGAAATAGTCAATATTCGAAAAACATTAAGATTTTTTAAAACACATCTTAGAAAAAATAAAAAAATAAATGTGTACAAAGCTTTTTCCGTATTTTAATGTTTACTGCAAATTCAGCAACTGATCTGTAACATTACCTACAATATGATATATTTCAAATTTTACCCTAAGTTTAATTTTAGTAGCCAATAATTTAAACAAACTTCTAAGAAAACTGCAAAATCAAGCGTTAAATCCGCCCATTTTATTTAATTTCTGTCATGGTTTTGGTGGAGGTGCCGAAAATTCGCCCGTTTTGTTCCTGAAAGTTTATGCGTCACGTCCCTTTTCCTTCCTGTTGTAGACTTCGTGGTTTCATGTATTCCCCATTAAGAGAATATCGCGAAAGAGCAAAGTGCAATTGGAAATTATTGTTTAACCCGCACTAGTCTACCTCATAGTATGTCCATAAAGAAGTCGTTCGCACGGGCGTGTCGGTACAGAAGGAACGCGATGGCAATTAATAGCCAACGGTTCGAGACAACTGCTGGTACGTGACAGAAGATACCAATCTACCGATCTCCAGCCACCAGAGACTCAGACAAAATTTGTTCCTAGTGTTGTTGCAACTTCGGAATCTTAATTGCTCGGGTTACGTTCGAAAAGTTTGCCAACTACCTTAATTTAACCGGTACATATGCGCGTAACTACCTATACAGGCTGATTGAATTTGCTAATTTTGTCGGAATTACTTCAACTTTAGAATGTTCGAACTTCTTATGCGAAAGCTTTCCAAGAAAATGGCCTGAATGAAAACGCAAAACTGAAGATAAGTCTTCAGACACCTCCTATTGTGCCTTCGTTCACGAGAAACCGACTTTGTCAGTTTTACCAAGTTAACCAACTAGAATTAATACATACTAAAGGATCTTTCACAAATAAATTTAGATTTCTGCAAAGCAGTGAACACCATTAACGCTGAGTTGGTATTGGTTAACGCTAATAAACGGCTAATGTGTTTAAATTGTCTAAACCTACTGTAGAACTCCTAAGTTGTTTTAAATCCTTAACGATGAAGCTTGTTCATTAAAACTTGTTTGTTTTAACTATCTCTACGAGTTGAAGTAGTTTTAGCAAAGTATAGCCGGCATGGCTTTAAACATAAAATCGCTTGTTAATATTTAATGATCAGTTTAATGTTATCAAACTCTTTCTGAAAAAACAAACACTAAAAGCAAATAGCGTTGTGCTAAACATCACAATACAAGAATGCATAATTAACTGAATTTAAAGTTACCATACAAACTAAAGGAAAAATCAGTTGTTTTTCATAAAGTATTTCCTTTCCGCAAAATTTTAATGCATATCTCACGAAAGTTTTATTTAATTAACAATGTTATAGAATTTCACGATTCAACAATAGCTTGGCAGCAGCCTACATTTTGTGTCGGTCAGCACTTGTGTGGTTTGACAAGACGTAGAATACACAAACAAAAGGAAAACCAAAAAATAAGCAGGTATTAGTTTTTAATAAAATCACCAAAATAAAAAAGTAAAGTATTCATACGTAAAACTGACCAAAGTACTTCGCCTGGATATAGATATTGTTATTTTATCATAATTTTAAAATACTTTTGTCTATATGACTTAGCTCTAACCGTGACTATAATAATGTGTTTTCACCCCTGCTAAGGCAAGCCGGCGGACAAAGCGAGCCAGCAATACAGAAGGTCTGCAGGACCTATACGTGGTACTTGTAATAAGCACTCAAAACGTTCATTCTGAGAAAAAAAATCGATTTTTTAATTCCCTGGAAAATATTTTGTGACATAAAAACAATCCTTTAATGTATTGCCCAAATAATTGGATGGAGGGGAGGCATAGTCGTCGAACAAAATTACCAAAAATTTAAAATAATATTTTGATGCTAGGTACTTACTTTCAATGATAAGCAATTACTGTAACGGGTCAATCCTCCCCTGAACTGAAGGTTCTGGGGAAGTTGAATTACCCTGGATAGCTCAGAAGCCAGGATTCGGTCTAAAGTGCGAAAAAATGGTCGCGTATAAACATATCGTTCGTACTGCTTATTTGTTAGAAGCCCCAGTGCCATCAACATATCATAATACTCTTTGTTTCAATAATTCGCGGCCATTCTGTTGCATTTTAGAATAAAATTTAAACAAATGGCAATCTATGAAACAAATAAATAATGACGTGCTGTTTTCACCAGCCAATAGCGTGCCACTGCTTAATTGAACACGTAATTTTAAGTTTTGCAGACACTTTAAACAACATTTGTACGTTTTCATGTCAATTATCGTTTTAAAGTATCTTCTGTTGTTGTATTATATCACGGATTTATTTTCAGTATCTGTCAAACACTTAAATTTGAGTTTGAATGTTTATTTTTTGTTTATATTCAAATTTTGTAAAACTTTAATAACTCGAAAAATATTGGTCGAATCGAAAAGCCGTAGAGAAACGTTTTCCTTAGTTTATTTATGGTACCCTTTATATACCGTCCCGCAGTTCGTGTCCGCGCGTTTCCGAACACGAATATTTTCAAATACTTTGAAAAACATGACAAAATGTTATACCCTAATATTTTTGAAAATATTGGATAAGCATATTTTTAAAACACGGGAATATTTTTAGAAATATCGCATTTTCAAAATATCACATCAGCACATTTTAAATATATCACTTTACAAAAATAGAAAATACACTGGAATTTCTGCACTTCACACTTACAATTTTTAAAATACCTCATTTATATACTTGAAAAATATGACACTCTCATATTTTGACAAATATCATATAAGTATATTTTTAAATATGTCACATCTCTGTATTGTTAAAAATATCACATGGGCGCAATAAACAACGATTACTTAAAAATATCACCTGCACAAAAATTTAAAAAATACTAAACATTTAGCATATACAATACTACATATTGACAGTAATACTTGCAGTATTTTAAAATAGTTCTGTATACTTTCAAAATGACATTATTATATTTTTAAAAATATCACATAAACGTATTTAAAGAAATACTCCATCCCAATATTTTTAAAAATATTGAATGAGCACATTTAAAAAAAAATCATATCCCATATCCATTTAAGAAATTTCACGAGCATATTTTTAGAACTATTGCAATTCCATAGTTTTAAAGCATAAGCATATTTTTAATAATATAAAATGCACATATCTGTAAAAATATCACATTTCCATACCTATAATAATATCACATTAAAATATTTTAAAAATATCACATAATCATAAGCATATTTTTAAGATATCACTTTACTATATTTTTTAATATATTGCATAAGCGTATTTTTAAAAATATCACGAGCACATATAATATATCTTCTTTATCTTTCACCTCTTATATATACCCAAAGGTGTCGAGGACTTTCACTCCGGGTAGGCTCTCGCTTGTGTAATAGGAGGTAGTGGGGCCTTTGGCCTTTAGACCGCTACGCTCCTGAAGCTTATGCCACCTTTCATGTCCATTCATTCACACACATGTGTTAATTGTATGTTTTTATGTTGTTTATGACTTTGTTACTTATCCTGGTCAGTCAGTAATCAAGGTAAGCGCCGTTAAAAGTAACCCAACGTCGAATGGTTGCCGAGCTCGATACCGATCCACGGAATTACAGAAAATTTTTTCTGCTTCTTCCGGGATTCGAACTGAGGGCTCACGCATCGTGAGCCTGACCCTCTTACCACTGGACCACTGGGACGTATAATATATAAAATATAAAAATAACACATGTTTGTATTTTATAAAGAGATTTGATTATGTTTTTAAAAATATCACATTTTCATATTTTAATATATTTAAGCCTATATTCCCACTCTTTTTTTTTAAACACAAAAATTTGGAATTATGACGATGAGTGTGCCTAATATCACTCTTAAATTAAAAATTGAGCATTTAAAAAACTTCATGCGTAAAATAAACAATGCCACCCGACATAAATAAATAATTAATTAGACGGTGCTATTTATTAATATGAAACGCGACACAGTAGCTTGTGAGTGAAGAGATGTAGTAGAATCTGAAACCCAAATGACTAATAATAAAGTATTGGTATTAAATTAATAATCAATAAAAAATCAGAGATATTTATTTTGATATCAAAAATTCATTTCAGATATTACAAATTACATCCTAATATCTATAATGAATGAATGACGTCAGAAAGTGCACATATTTCAAGTTCTTTTAATACCTATTTCACTAATCTGAATAAAAAATAAAACGGTTTGCCATACAAAGTTTTAAAGCATGCTTTTGTGCTTCAAATATCGCATTGTAACATTCTCCGTGAAGCAAATTGTCTAGAGCTTTTGAATTCTCCAAAACATACGGATGACCTTCAACTCACATTCTCTACAAGTCATAGATAAATAAAATAAATCTAAAATTTTAGTTTTCATGCTTTAGCAATTCTTTTATCCTCAAAACTTTTGTATAAAAATATCTTTTTCTACAACGCAGAATAGGCAAGCTTATAAAAATGAGAAAAAGATCTTAAATCACCTTTATTATTTTAACACATTGTTCACATAACTGGCTGGCGTAACAAATTTGCAGCATGAAAATATGTGCCTGTTTGTGTCATTTATTAAGTGGGCCCTTGAAATCATAATAATCTTGCCATTTAGGTCAAGTGACTTTACTTTCCCAGATTGCACACATAAAATCCAGTCGGAAAACAACTCGAACAAGCATCAAACATCACACTTCAAATCCGGAAATGACAACCTCATGTTGTTCCTCAATGTCCAATTTTGTACAAGACCATAAATCGAGGTGGGCTAGAATACGTCAGCCGGACTTTCGGTAATTTTTCGAGGGCCCCATGAATTTATTAGTCATTTATCGTGTGAACAACGGGGAGCGGTGGTATAGACAAAACCCTTTTTCAGTGCAGCATGCATCATGGGTATTTGTCATAGTCCCAATGTTATCCGGTGGTGGTACAGGAGGCCGGAACAAAGCGGGTTGAGTAATGACGTCACCCGTACCGGAGTGCCCGGAGCCCATCACTCGCTCTGATAGCCATGTTAACCAGTGCGGGAACTAATATTGCGTCATCGATTATTTTGATATTCCTACATTACCGCATTTATTAGAAAAATATTGTTAGTTAATTGTGGCTAGAAATTTAAAAATAAGGATCGATTTTGTTTCAGTTTGAATTTTTGTTTAATTTGGAGCAGTATTTATTATTAAAAATGTTTTATAAAATTACCGCTTGCTTACACGTACACCCTTAACAAGAACGGGCAATTTGTAAATTAACAAACATTTGGCCATTTAGGGCTGGTGCTCGGGTTGATGGCTCTTTCGTTTTAATAACATCGATTACAGGGGAGCGAAAACACCAAAACAGTATAGTCCTGTCGCCCTACGTTCATTATTCATCATTATTAATTTTCAAATCAAGTACACTCTAAATTTAAAACCGCACGGCCAGTTATAATTAGAATATTCGTCAGAGGGCTGTGTACGAATACTCACTTTACTCAATTAGCCAATTTTAACAATTCTCTTTGTTAATTAGTATTCCGAAAAAAAAAAATATTAGGTAGCGTTAAAAACACAGACAGCTTTTGCTTTGACTGCGTGATTTCCAATTCAAAATTTTAATAGGAACTATAATATGTGAAAGTAATACAAATAATGTTAATATTTAATATTATTTCATTAAATTAATATGCCAAATGCATGTCGAGAAATCATCCTAAGTATATTGTAATTATTACAAATTATACAATATTATGAGAATATACAAGGTGTTTTGAAAAGATGTAGCCAACTTAATGTAGCGGAAACTAGAAGCAAAGATGGGACGACTTAGCCCAATTTACCTATATCAAAAGGTGCACCGCTACGGTGTTACAGCCCTTTAATTATGCGGCGAAAATAACTATTATATTACTTCGACACTGTATAAGTCACAATAATCAAATTTGATGCTTAACGGTCAAGACAATTAGCTGATAATTTTTAAAATATTTAAATAGTGAATAGTTTCTTCTTCTCTTTGCCATACCCTATTCAGGGACTTGTCGACTTCTCGCCTATGCCTGTGTTTGGTGCGTGGAGATAGATTTTTGCATAGACAGACATAGAAGACCTACAGTTTAACGTGGGCTCCGAACCACAGGAAGTTCATGCAGTTTTACTCCAGAAAGATTTTCCTGGGGTTTCTTCCTCGCCGGTTTCCCGTTGCCTTGCAAGGGAGAACGACCGGTCCGGGAGTCGAACCCAGATCCGCTGCATTGGTAGCCCGCGCGCTTATAACTGAGCTACAGCCGCTCTATTTAAAAATTAATAAAAATACTAACTAATAATTCGACTCTACAATCTTGAGGAAGCTATAGCTCCGCAACAAACTGTTGTTAAACTGATATTTATACAAACAATTTTACATATTTTAGTAACTTCTTATTCTGGTGCCATACCCTATTCAGGGCGTTGGCAATCTCTCTCCTATGTCTGTGTTTGGTGCGCGGAGATAGATATTTTGCACAGACAGACATAGAGAACCTACAGTTTACCGTGGGCTCCGAACCACAGGAAATGCATGCACTTGTTCTACAGAGAGGTTTCCCTGGGGAAAAATCCACCTCGCTGGTTTCCCGTTGCTCTTGCAAAGGCGGGAGTCGAACCCGGATCTGCTGCATTGTTAGCCCGCGCGCTGACCACTGAGCCACGGCTGCTTTATCTATTTAATAGTTTAAGATAGTTTAATTTTCATAAATCAACCATGTTAATAAATAATTTAGAATACACATCTAAATGGCCGCGAATTAACTCCTTAGCTTTTTTAAATTGTTCTGAAAAATTAATCCGGTAATGTTCTCGACTATTAAGTACAACCAGCAGAACCCGTAAGCTACATCTCCCATTTTTTTTTTGTAACTCGTCCAAGAACGACCGTTACTGCCTTCCGCTGGGCGACCTGCCTTGACTAGGGTTTACAGAGGGAAGCGTTGGCTTTCGCCGAACAAGAATTCAAAGAACACCCAAAGATCAGATCCGGCTAAGAGGTGGCAACCTTGGTGATTAACTAAAGATCCAGCCACGGCTTTTGGTCAACACGACTGGCTGCGTATCCGATGTAAGCTGGTTCATATGCGACCAGTCGTGATGCTGAACCTGACCCAGTTTATACAATAGCCTTGACCTCCCCGTATCGAATGACCGTTTGACGCAAATATTACAGTCCTTCTACGCGAAATCATCCTTCATCTCTTTGAACATACGACTGGAACCTTGAGACGCCTTCTATAAGTCTGGTGACACCTCTTAATCTTAAGTGAAAACAACGGTTTCGGGCACATGACACCTTGGGGAAGGTGCCTTCCATCCACACGATATGTGGAATCGGTGACTACCTTTACCTTTTTGTTCCGCTCAGAGCCTACCAAAGATAAGACGCAGGCTTGTTGAGGTGCAAGCAAAAGCCCAGACTCACGCAACTTACCTCTGAAGTTCCCGATTCGTGGACTTCGAACCACAAGGTCGTCGGCAAACGCGAGTGCATTCAAGACATGGCCTTCGATGTTGAAGCCTACATCAAAAGACAAATTCGCGATAACCTGATCAACAACCAGGTTAAAGAGAATGGGCGATGGAAAGTCACATTGCTTAACTCCACCTTTCTGTTTTCAGAAGCGTATGCTTATTCTGGACTGAAAGGGTGGTAAAAAACTCTTCGTAAAGGCTGATGTACTCCACCAGAGGAGGAAGAAATCAGCGTTTCTTGCAGACATCTACAATGGAGAACTTTGACACTGTATCGAAAGTTTTCTCAGTCAAGTGTGCCGTATATGCAACGTTTTGATCTGTTTATGTGCCTGTTTGACCATGATTAACAGAGCAAGGAAGTTTTTTGCAACGTGATCCAAAGGCCTGTTGACAACTTCTGTATTCTCGCTGCCAAGAGCTTATGCAGATGTCTCGCGACTACAAAGGCAATTAAGGTCGGCCTGTAATCGGCAGGTGTTTTGGGATCGTGTTTCTTTCGAAAAAAACAGAGATTTTGTAAGTTTGCAGGCAAGATGGCTTTGTAGAAGAAATAAGTTGAAGACAAGCGCCACCATTTCAAAAGGAACCACCAGTTCTATTGTTGCGGCTTGATACCATCGGTCCCAGGCGCCGTAGTATCTTTTATCTTTGTGTATCCAATTTCTACAACGGAGATGGGTGTTTATGATGAGTATTTTGCGGCTGTGGTGGCAAACGATCCCTTAGTGGAAAACTGTGTGATGCAAAAATTACAAGCCAGAATTCTCGGAAATTCTCAACAGGGACTGATAACTTCCGCTTCACCGCCAACCCAATCATCTGGAGCTTCACATACTCCTTCCCTTCGCAGCTTTGTCCTACTCCGATGTATCGGTTTTCAAAGTTGCTGAAGACGATTGATAGCACGTTGTTCAAGTTGTGTATCCTTGACTGGAGGCATGGGGAAAACATTTATCCATCATGTTAGCATGGCATCGCAAGGCAGTAACTATCCTCCTGGCAATTCGACACCAGCAAGACCTACGAAACTCGATCTAATTCCAAACAATGTCTCTGTCAGCAAAATTGATCTCAGCTCGAAGCGACTCTTGATGGTCAAGGCACGAGGTGCAGGGGCACATTTCATCACCTTGAGGAGAAATTACTACGGGTTTCGGGGCCATGTTTAAATGTTTACTTTATCCAACCTGGCAACGTACTCTCACCTACATACGGTATACCAAACTTCTCTGTTTGACCTTGATCAATCTGAGTGTACTGTGTGGAAATTGTTCTACAAGAAACTGGTTCGTAAACTTAACCTTCAGCTTTTAGTCTCGGCTCTAGTCAAGAGCTCTACCTCCTCATCGCTATAGCGGCTGCCAACCCGCTCTACATTAATCTATCTATTAGTTTCAGCAAAGTAAGGAAATGTAACATGCACACCCCGTCGCCGTCTGATTTGGGCTCAACACTCTTGTCAAACCGTCATGTTTGCCCGTCAGGACTTTCTAAAGACTGTTTGGCACACTAGACGCTAGTGTCTAAACTTAACCGCCAATCCTGACGTCAATCAATTTGTCTTTCTTTAAAAATATAACTGCTCTTAACAAATAACCTCGCGTAAACAGCAAAACGCAACAACAGTGTTTAAAAAAAACTATAAAGTAAAAACAAAATTTGGTCCTAACCGAGATTCGACCCCACAACTACTTATGCAGTAAAAAGTCAGTACACTCGAACACACCAGCATATCCATCTGTGCCACTACGAACTTGGTGGTTATCGCTAAACAAGTGCTAATTGAATGCGTGCGCAATAGAAATGCATCAATAAAAAGTCTGACCTTGGTGGGATTCGCGGTTAAGATTAGACACTAGCGTCTAGTGTTTGGCACATAAGAACTACCCAGAAACTTGGGTAGACTGGAGTGCACGCCACACCGCGTACCACCTAAATGGGGACTCTCCACCGAAGTAGAGGCTTTAAGATCTGGTGATTACCAAGCCCCAGAAAAACTCTTAAAAGAGTATAGATTACTGCCTCCACACACGTGATTTGGTCTTATTTTATGGATATTAAAACAAATATTTACTGTGATAAAATTCTGTAAACAAATTTCCTTGATTGTAATCAAATCATAACATGCTATGGCTATTTGTTGGTTCGGCAACGACATTGGGTCCTAGTGTTTATTTTTATAGAAATATTTTGAACAAATTTATACCAAGTATGTATATGCAGAGCACAGTGTTACCTGCAAGCAAATAAAATAAAAATCATAATTGTTATGCAGTTTATGTTCTCGACATCAAAGACTGATTGATATTGGAGATTGATATTGTAAATTGTGTATCGTAGGGTTTAGGGAATGTATGGAAGCTAAACATGAATGTAGGTATTTGGTTGAAAGGCATATCATTATGAGTATAAAAGACTCGATAATAGTATTAGATTCAACAGCACTTTGATAGAATGATGTTGTGGTAACACAAATGCATTACTGAATTTGACGTTTTACGAGTGCTGCATTCAATGGAGTTAGTTATAATAGCATACTGATATAATACAACAAGATTGCAACATACTTTCATATGGACAATACAGGGAGATTATGCTATAACTCATCATCATCATCATCTTTTGACATGGAGCTGATTCAAAAGCCGATCCTGGATACAAGAAAGCAAAATTGGCCTCATCTTGTCAACGCTATACTTAAGATTATTTGTTTGTTTTGCTTTTAATATATTATACAACACTACTTGCAGTTAATTACTGTTTTTTGAGAAATTTCTCACTAATGCAGTTCCCTAAGTGGTGTACTAAATTCGAATCGAACCACTCTTGAAACTATTTAATTCAGTTAACGTGAACATGATATGAAACTTTGATAACTTGTTTTGCATGTTCGTTGCAACTTCCATCATTTCGTTAGCTATAAAGTTGCCATGAGCAAAACCGTATTTTGAAAAATTATTAAGGCGCATCTCATGAAGTTTCACGCGTTTCTCAAGTTCATACGTTTAAGTGGATTAAACATAAATTTTGTATTACCGGCTGGACACTATACATTTGGGATATAGTTATAATCCCATAATGAAGGCAATAAACTAAACTGATTTTATGCTTGTGGATAAAAATCTCTTTCCCAACTGAACGCCCAAAGCGAGCAATATTAGTAGTTTTTATAAAAAAAAAATGTGCGGTGACAAAACATTAGATATGCGCACGTCAGACCAGCACCGTTGTTTTTACAACGAGACCGCGCAAACAAACAAAATAATTTGTGCCATGCATAATAGTGTAAGTCAGAAACAAAGCTACACTTTTGGGTAGCGTTTTTATTATATCATACGAGCACAAAAGGGACAGGTGGGCTTTGGATGCCACTGCTTTGCCGTTACTACCCAGTATAGCAAATTTAAACAACACTTTTCATTCTTGTTATATAACTGCTATATATTTTGAGGTAAACAGCTTTGATTTTCAATGGAACATAAATGTTTACAAGCTTGTTTTAAATTTTTAGGTTGCAAATTTAAAAAAAAAATTATTGCAAAGTTTTCCAAAATTTACAATATTTTCAGTTTTCAAAATTTTGACGTTTGCATAATTTCCAACATTTTCTACATTTTTGGTACGAAGTTTTAGTTTTAGTTTTATTATTTTCTAATATTCTAAATTTATAAAATACGCTTTTTTTAACATTTTCTATAATTAAAAATCTGCGATATTTTCGATATTTAGGAGATTTTAAAAATTGTAAGAATTTTCAAAATTTGGAAAATTGGAAAAATTTTGAACTATATCAAAATTGTAAAAAATTTGAAAGTAATGTAAACTTTTGAATCAGAAAACAAAAAGGAAAGCAGCGAGATTATGCAAAAATGATCTTGTAGGGGTTGCCCAACAGCTTTTTATTCATCATCATCATCATCATACTATAGCCTCATATACCTGAAGGTGTCGAGGTCTGTCACTCCGGGTAGGCTCTTCGGTTGTGTAGTAGGAGGTAGTGGGGCTTTTGGCTTTTAAGCCACCACGCTCCTGAAGCTTATGCCACCCTTCATGCACATTCATTCAAGCCATACGCACATGTGTTTTATTTGTATGTTAATGTTGTGTGTGGCTTTGTTACTTGTCCTGGTCAGCCAGTAATCAAGCGCCGTTAATTGTAACAAAACGTCGAATGGTTGCCGAGCTCGATACTGATCCACAGAATTACAGAAACATTTTCTGCTTCTTCCGGGATTCGAACCGAGGACTCGCATTGTGAGACTGATCCTCTTACCACTGGACCACTCGGACTTTCTTACAGCTTTTTATTATTAAATATTATTACTAAATCTAAGGTGCCATAGGTACCACTGAATGAAATGAAATGCGGTGTTTATAAAACAAAAAATAGCCGAATTTCGGATACAATTTATCGTGATTTTGGATTGTATAACAATGAAAATCTGGAAATGTGCATTTAAACAAGCTTCGAAATTTTATCTTTTTAGAAATGCGGTGGTCGTGCCAAGCCTGTAAAACTGTACTTTAACAGAGCCCATATTTGCGATTAATAAATAATAAATAATAAAACCTATTGGTAAACTGTGGAAAAAAATTTTTAGCTCAATAATTTCAGGAATAAAAAAATGGTAATTGGTTAAAAAAATTTAATTACTAACAATTATTGTAATCATTAAAAAAATATAATTTTATATTCAATGAGCACAGAATTTTCTTTATGCAGCAGTAGGTCAGACCACGTAATAAGCAAGTAAGTTTTAAGCAAATTTGATTAATATCAGAAAAGTGGGTTAAGCAAAGACGTCCTTGCCAGTGGCGTTCCGTGGGTTCAAAATTTAGGTAGGCAATGGCAAATGCACAAATAATTTAAAATTAAGTTTAAAACACTAAAGATTTTTTATTTCAAAAATTAAGCCAGCCATGTCTTTATCGAATATCAACAAACAACAAAACATGTATTTGTCTTTTAAAAGTGGGTTCCCGAGATTTTCCATCTTCGCTGCAAACGTGCAAACTGTGTATAAAATAAATACAAACTTATTTGGTGTCATATAACCTATCTTGCACGCTGCACTTGATTGTCGATGATAAACAAATAAAAACTATAGCAGCGTTGACAAGTCAATAATTAAAATGTCACTCAACTGTCAGATAAAAAGATTTTTGTTTCACCAAATTTTTGCGATAAAGCTCCCCACCCCCTTACATTAAAACTTTAACAATACACAAAATAAATAGTTCTACGAAAGCACCAGTTTTATTAGAATTACGTGTATTATAATTTACTTCCTATGATTAAGTAACGTACAAACATCTTTGGTAAACGACTATTGTGTAATAGTAAAAATTTATGCCCCAACAAGAATCAAAAAGCAAGAATTTATATAAATCTGCAGATTTAACAGCATCAAAACAATCCTGGATTCCCCAGTGGCAGATTAAGGTCATTGTAGGCCTTAGGCGCATATTTACTGCGCGAGGGAACCTACTAAAAATAAACTGCTGGTCTGCAGCGCTTCATTGTCTCATCAATGCATTATAAACGTAGCGAGCTCTGACCGGAACTTCAACAGGCAAATCGCATGCTCTTCTGTTTGTATAAACCGTAGACGTATGCCGCTACTCGGTACAATCAGTAAAGTATTGTTTGCTTTAAGTAACTAATAATAAAAATTTTGAAAATGAAAAATTGAGACTTTTTTGAGGTCCCTGCACGGCTCAGGTGAGTGCCTTGTGCGGCTGTGCGGTAATCCACTAATAATGGCTTTGTAAGCCCTCAACTAGTCTTTGTTCCGCCTATTTGTAAATGCAATACTGCTGTGGTTCCTTCTGGCGGTTTAACACAAAGCACTATTTTTAACGCAAATAAATTATTGGGTTGTGACGAATAAACACTTTTTATTATTGGATTGTGAAAAGTAGACTTTTTTAAATTTTTGCAATAATTAAAAAATCACCAGATTTTTGCCTTTTTGTAAAAGTTTTTACCAATCACCCAACCGTTTTTCAAAATCATCAAATCTGGTGATTTTTTGCCGGACCTGGCAACGCTGAACTACAAAAATAGGCGCGCCTATTCGATAGTTACTGCATCCTGACATCCCTACTATTTGTTTGCATCTGATTATTGTATTCGTTTACCAACGTGCATGCAGACGTATTAAGAATAACAGATTGGTTGATTGTTTTGTGGCTGGGGATCACTAAGAGCGAAAAGGCTTGCCTTCGCCTATGCAAAACAGTGTTAGATTGCAACGGTCTATTTATTTATCACCCAATTTTTAATGTTACACAGTGGTGTCTAAAAGTAAGAACTGTATATAAAAGTTTTATTTGTATTAAAACTTTGAATTGGAATATTTTTATTTGAAAAATTATGGGTAGACACTGCCCATCCTGCCTAATAGAGCGGTCGCCACTGGTTCTTGCTGATTGTTGGGAATTTAGTGATTTTTATATTCAAACCATTGTCGCTCATGACTGATGTGTACATTTCGTAAACACTAAGCATTGTAATATTTATAATGTGTCATTTTATTTACATAAATACTAGGCAATATGAAAATAGTCCTCTTCAAGTCTGTTTGTTGGTTACATGTCAATCATTTTTAGACGTTATTGGATGCAAATGCAACAAATAACAGATAAATGATTAATAAATACTTTCGATCGGTGTGTACATTTTGCTAAGGAACTTTTTTGTGTAAGGTAATATTTTTTTAATTTATATTTAATAATGAAAGCTGCCGTGCTTCAGGTCTATTCGCAATTTACCAACAGATGAAGTTTGCATTTTTAATATATTTATGGTGGTGAATGCCCCTTGTTAAAATATATACATTATTTTGCTACTCGCAAAATACAAAAAACAACCAGCAGAATTTATGTTAGGTATATACTTTTGAAAAGCAGAAAACTTCAGGTGTAAACAACAAAATTTTACGACAACAACACGACAAGTAACGTAGTTAATTCTTGTCATTGATTCGAATTAAGATGATTCATAGATACCGAACAAAAATTTCATTTCCTGAAAAGTCACAATTTAGCTTAGTTTAATCCGAATGTCGAAGTTTTCCGGGTTGTCAATGACGGCCACCGCCATGACGACACAATCAATATGACGCCATCCTCCAACCCCTTATTGGAATGGAGGTCATCAAGTCGCTGAGGAAAATGTTAAGACCCGACCAAACTGCATCGTAAACATTTCAGCAGCCGTCAGTTCAGATAAAATGCATCTTAAAGTTTTACTCACCGATAAGATTTATGAATCGGAGATTTCTGAATATTTCCAGAAAATTAAATGTTGCAAGAAAAATTAAAGTGATCGAAAATAACGAAAATTAAACAATTTAATACACAAAAATATTTACACTCTTAAATATTTTGGTCAAAAATATGGGTTGAGTTTCAGGGTTGTAATTAATGTATTCATCCCTAAATTACTGAAATGCGTTCAGTTTATGTGAATATAAACTGCTACTAACAAGGGGCATTTTTCCTATGGCTTGAAATTTCCACAAAATTAAAAATTTTAATTTTCATGTTAGGTCGATTAACTTGTGAAGCGATGCTGAAAAGACCGAGTTTTCTAGATGACCTCGCATTCCGACCGACCCAATTTTTGCATGCATGCGGGTTTTACAGCTGCGTCGGATAGTTTCATGCGATATTATCAGGGAAGTTAATATCCAACAAAATGCCTTGTTCTACTTTCTACATATTGTGCTTTGTAAGCCTTTTGAATGTTTATAATACGCCTTTGAACGTTTGATCATTTTGTTGTACCTACCTATCTTACTTCGTTCTACAAAGGTGTAAGCAAATAATAGATTACAAAGGCTGCTTTTTGCGCAGTTTAACAGGAATCTATTCACAAGGCAAGGCACTGATAAAAATTTTAATGTGAAAGTCAATTTTAAAGGAAATTTTTTTATAAATGAAGTAGGAAGTACGTAAAATAAAATTCCGCTGTTGCCATAAATCGCCACAGGATATCCCGGCAACGACGTCGCATTGAGTATCTTTCTCATAAAACAGAGCAGGAAATTTAAATGGGAAAAGTTATGTAATGCCTTTTCAGCTACTCTCGTGTCATTTCCAAACAACAATTGAACTGTTAGTTCATATAGCATGACCAGAGAGTGCTTTTTAGCAATTTATTTCAATACGTTTGATTGTTTTAGGAAGTTTAACAATGACATAAACGGTTTGAAAATGTAATTAGGACGTTTATTGGATGCACCGCAAATAATATGCTTTCCTGAAAGTTCTATTAGCTTTCCTGATAAATTTTAGGTATTTAGCTTAAAATATATTAAAATAACTAAGCATATTTGTTGTTATTTGCATATTTTTGTATGAAATTCTCAGAGCCTCTTTTCAAAAGATTTTATATTACATTGTTCTAGCGCTAACAGTTACTTTAAGAAAAAAATACTCGTAACATGCTCCTGTCCCGTTCCGTGGACAGTACAGTACTACGAACAAGTGTTGGGTGCTGCCATGGGTTCCCCACCTTCTTGGAAGTTTGGAAAAATACACTGGACTTGCGTCTTCTATACGATTTAGGTTTCAAATATAAAAAGTTCGCTTTTTGAAAGAAAACGCTACCAAAGAAACATGCCGATTGTGATTTACAATTTTTTTTAATAGTATACATTTAAAATTAAAAAAAAATCGTAGTTACCGCCATTTTGGGGTTAGCCAGTTTGGATAAAAGCATTGAATTTGCCCTAATGTCTTCTTCCAAATTCAGGATTCAATTTTAAAAACTTTGCCTTCCAAAAAATTCCACCAAAGAATATGTCCGCTTCCAATTTATGATTTTCTTTATTAGTCCAGGCACTGAAGACATAAAAGGGGGCTTTCGCTACAAAAGGTCAAGGAAAGTTCTAATTTGGTAGATTTGTACAGCTTGGTGTCCTCATTAATATTCCGAGTTTGCGACCTTGAGCGACCGCCGCTCGTGCCGCCATATTGGAAAAATGGTACCGAAAACCAGTTTTTCGAGAATATCTTCTCTCCAGCGCCACCTAGGTTAAAAACAGTTATTACAAACATTATAGAGCATGAAATGTCCTGCAACTTTTGTAGGAAATATTTTTCAATCAGATAAATAGTTCACGAGTTACAGCGGAGTCAAGCTCAGCAAATTTCTACAATTCGCAAAATCGCTACATTTTTTCTCGAAATTTCAGTAAATATCGATTACGTCGAAGCAGAACGAATGGGTTGCTGGAAACTTCATTTGGACACGATCCAAAACATGCTCCCTTATTTCCACGCAAGTGGTCATTTTTTCTATGCAAAGGCTTGCCAACTGTATTTGCAGGATATGCTGAGCTTGGCAGATAAAATGGACCCTTCTGGTACGAAAATTTCATGACAAAAGGATATTTTACTATCAGGCCTTCGGACAAGTTCTGGTCAGGCATTTGGTCTGACATGACCATCGAACAGACGCTAATGAGGTCGATGAAAAGCATTGGTGGTCTTACTCGTGGACGTGGATTAATGGATAGCGTTCTCACGATGTGGACATTGGGAATGGTATATATGCACAATGTTTGCGATGGAATTGAAAATGTTTGCGGAATATTCATGACAACAACAGAGCAGCACGTAGACATGAGGGAAAGCTTTTTTTTCGCTCTTTGCGGCGTTACCAAAAAACACCATTACTTTGGGCTCCCTACGTTATCAAAATTTCGCAAGATCCGTGACAGAGAGTAAATTCAATCTTGCTGCATTACCCCCTACAAGAGAAGCTGCACGGCAACATTCCTTTCGGACCTACCACCAAGTTCAGGCTTGGTATGATATACACGAGAGTACAGAGCAGTGGGGTTGGGAAAGAAGCAAGATTGGGTTTACTCCAGTGAAAACAACAAAAGATCCGGCACGCGAAGCACTCCTGAAATTCATTTCGTGCAAGTGCAAGAAGGGGTGCGGTCGAGCCTGTGGGTGTAGGAAAACAGGCTTGAAGTGTTCTGCTATCTGCACATGCTGCCATGGAGACGCGTGTAAAAACAGCAAACTCGGAATATTAATTAGGACACCGAACTGTACAAATCTACCAAATTATTACTTTCCTTGACCTTTTGTAAGTCAGAACCTACCCATTGCCTGGCCTATATAATTCGTTACCCTAACAATTTTCAAAAAATTGTAGTCACCGCCATTTTGAAGTTATAAAATTCGGAAAAAGCATTGGATTTACCCTAAAGTTTTCTTTCAAATTCAGGTTTCAAATATAAAAAGTTCGGTTTTCAGAACAATAAAGCTACCAAAAAACATGTCCGCTTTTGATTTACGACTTTTAGAAAATTCGTTATAGTTGATATTTACAAAAAATCGTAGTGCCCGCCATTTTAAACTTAAAAAGTTCAGAAAAAGGAGTTTGATTTGCCCGAAAATCTCCTATCAAATTCAGGTTACCAATATAGAAACGTCACTTTTTGAAAAAATTCTGCTAAAAACATGTTTGCTTCTGTTTTTTATTTAATTTCTTACAATTACAATTTTTAAAACAATTTAGTCGCCGCCATTTTGAAGTTACAAAGTTCGGAAAAAAGCATTGAATTTGCCCTAAAGTTTTCTATTAAATTCAGATTTCAAATATAGAAAATTCGGCTTTCGAAAAAATGCTACCAAAACATGTCCGCTTCCAACTTAGATTTTTTAAAAATTCATTAAATACAAAATTATCAAAAAATCGAATCAACCGCCATTTTGAAGTTATAAAGATCGTAAAAAAGCATCGGATTTGCCCTAAAGTCTTCTATCCAATTCAGGTTTCAAATGTAGTGGGTTTTGTAGTTTTTCTGAGGCTCTTTCCGGATTGAAGTCAATAGATAGGATTACTGTATCATCAGCGAAGGTAGGAGTTATAGTGTCCCCTGTTACTGGTAAGTCAGCCGTAAATATTAGGTATAGATATGGTCCCAAAACACTACCCTGAGGTACACCTGATTTTATATAATGGAAGGTAGATAGGGTATTGTTAAGTTTTACTTGAAAATGCCTATCTTGCATATATGATTTCAGAAGCAGATAAAGTTGGCATGGGAGGTTTGTCTTTAATTTGTATAATAGTCCTTCATGCCAGACTTTATCAAAGGCTTGTTGAATGTCTAAAAAGACAGCTGCGCACATTTTCTTTTCTTCTAGACTTTGTTTAATTTTATTTACTATTCTGTGGCACTGTTGAATTGTGGAGTGTTTTTCCCTAAAGCCAAACTGATGTTCGGGGGTTAGATCTTCTGTGGGCACTGCTTCTTTGATTCTATTAAGGATAAGCCTTTCGACATTAAGGGTAAAAAACTTATCGGTCTATAGGATGTAGCTTCGGTAGGGGCTTTACCAGGTTTTGCGATCATAATGATTTGTGCAAATTTCCATTGTATAGGATAATAACGCAAGCGTAGCATACTGTTGTAGATTGTTATCAGTAATACAATCGCTTTTCTGGGGAGGTGTTATAGGATTTATCCAACTATTAAATCCCATCCAGGGGCTTTGTGGGAATTAGTAAGTTTTATTTTATAAAGTACTTCCGACGATGAGAACGCTTTCACTGGCAGGTTAGTTGACATGGAGCGTCAAGGTAAGTTTTAATTTCAGTATCAGATGGAAATGGAGCAAAAATTTGTGCAAGATGTTCTGCAAAAACATTTACTTTTTCTTCATTTGACCGTGCCCAATTCCCATCTGGTTTTCTGATGGGCGGCACTGTAAGTATTGATCTTTTAAATTTTCCTGTCGCTTTCCAGATTGAATGATCCTCGGGTGTTAAACTGGTGATATAATGTTGGAACGTTTCGTTTCGGGCTTCTTGCAAAACTGTGTGAAGTCTGTGCGTTAGTCTATTTAGGTTTGTTTTATCTAGTGGGTTTCTCGTTCGTTGCCACTTACCACGAGCTTTTTGTTGTTCTTGTACAAGCCTTTTGATATGTAACGGTATGTTACGGTATTCTGGTATAGTTTCTTTCTTTGTGGTGTTGATTACCATACCGCGTCCTGAAGTAATTTGGTATGGTATTCAAAGGCTTCTTCAATTTCATGGGATTCTTTTATTCGAAAATTTAAGTTGATATTTTCATTGATAATATGTTTAAATAGATCCCAGTTGGTTTGCTTAGTACACAGGTACGGTAGTGGTTCCCTCCAGATTATGTCTGTGCTTAATGTTATTATAATAGCACTGTGGTCAGAGCTTAGATCGAGATTTGATTCTGTTTTGCTGTATATATCTGATATTCCGTTTATTACAGCAAAATCTAAAATATCTGGGATTTTATTTAAGTCAGTGGACCAATACGTTGGCTCTCCAGTTGATAAGTAGTTCAAATTGTTTTGTTGTATAGCTTGCAGTAGGTTCCGCCTTTTTGTCGTGATAAGTCTTGATCCCCATGCCGTGTGTTTTTCATTCCAGTCCCCCGCTACCAGAAAGTGTGATTCAAGTGCGTGCGGTGAGAAACTCTTGATATTCTTCTACTGTGATATTGTGTCGTGGCGGGCTATAAATTGCTGCAATATGCAAAGGCCATGGAAAAGTTTGTACTTTTATTATTGCACTTTGTAATTTTTCAGTAGTGTGTGATTGCAAAATGTAGTGATTCAGTGCCTTTCTTATTATAATAGCTGGCCCTGTGTGAGCTGTTCCGTCAGGATGATTAGCATGGACTGTATTATAATTAGGTATCTTGATGACTATTGTTTCGGTTGAATAACTTTCTGATATTAAAAGGATGTCAATTTTGTTAATTTTAAAATATAAGATTATTTCTTGTATATGGCTTGTTAGCCCATTTGAATTCCAGGCTGCTATTCTTAGTGATGTAGCCATTATTATGTTAGTTTATTTATGACTGTGGTAAGCATGGTTAGGACCATGCTGTTTTGATTTAGTAGTTGTGTGAACATACTCTTGAATTCATTGAGAAAGCCTGTCAATTTGTCCGCTATGTCTTCGCTATTATGGTTTATATGGTTTTCATTACATGTTACATTTGATCGTCTGTATGGCGCTGTTACTCGTGCAAAATTAGTTGTTTCATTTTGTTGGTGATTTTGAGTAGATGGTTGATTTTGCGTTGGGTTTGTGTTGATTTGTACATGAGGAATAAAACTTCTTGATCTATTTGTATTGTCCCAGTTTCTTATCTTTGTTAGGTCTTCGAAATTTTCAAACAATTGTAGCGACATAAATTCGTAAAAAATTTAGTCATCGCCGTTTTGAAGTTACGAACTTTGGAAAAAAGCGCTGGATTGTTCCCAAAGTCTTCTATCAGATTCTTGTTTCAAATTTAAAAAACTCGCCAATTTCGGTTTAGATTTCTTTTTAAATTCGTTAATGTCAACATTTTCAAAAAAATTGTAACAACCGCCATTTTGAAATTATATAATGTTCGAAAAAAGGCATTGGATTTGCCCTAAATTCTTCTATCAGATTCTGGTTTTAAATTTGCTTTTCAACAGAAACTAAATCGGACCATCTGTTCCGGAATTAGGGATTATCTAGTTTATGTCATTTCCTTCAAAAACTAAATTAAATAAAATATAAGCGTCACAAAATCAGTTAGCATTTACACAAATTCCTTAAAAAAGCGTTAGACAAGGTATTAGCGGTTTCGTTAATATTACATTAAAAAGAAGCTACTTTGAAAATTGCTACGACAAATTTTTAACGCAACATTTAGTTTAACAAGCAACAAAATCAAATAAAATAACGGCTTTATCTATTAAACTAGATAATTCCTGCTAAAGTACCTAAACCCTCATCTTAATGCTACCATTAATCAAGTGAGCTACAGAAACATCCTTTAGGGACTACTTTCTCCTTACTATATTTTATTTGCTACTCTCACGTGACAAATCTGACATCAAATTTCCATTAAATAAATCTGCAGTTATTTACGATTATTAAAATAATTTGTTGAATGAACCTTTTAGGGGGATGAAATCTCAGCGATGCGTTTATTCAAAAACATTTTAAGATAGTAAAAAAGCTCTAAATTTTTTAAGCCACACCATTACACAAAGGATTTTACTGCAGGAATAAAATTAAGCTTAACGTCCGCTTTTATTGGTGAAATTCCATCTTATTGATTGAAAGTGTTGATGTGCGTTCTTAAGTGCCTACGAAGCTCTAATTTTAAAAGCGATTGTAACTTTAAGGTTTGATTTAATCGAGAGAAATTAAATGTGCAAAATCGTTTTGGTTTATTTCTTTTCATGCTTAACTGAATTTTCTTTCAAAGAAGTATGCGAAAAACTAATAAGATTTCTTATTAAAAATAATAGAATTTACTCAAAGTCCTTCTAACATTCTCTTTATATTTGGTGTCGACTTTGTGGTGCGATTTTACTGTTCTCCTCACAAGTTATCACCATAGGGATTCAACGAATTGGAATGAATTGGGCCGAAGCACAGCTTCCGGTTTATGCAAGTCAGAAAATCAGGCAACCAAAAGAAAGAAAACTAATCCTATACAGTTTTCCAATATCTTATAATTCAATCAATTCCGAGTTAGAGATTTGTGGGCTGTAGACTTTATTATATCTTATCAGCATTTCTGAATCAGATTGAAAGGCAAAATTGAACAAAGGAACAAGTGTTATATTAGAATAAAAAATATTTCAGACAAATTTCATAAAATTCCTGTCAAACGAAATTAATATTGTAAAAAAGAGTCTCTAAAGCGGTTTCCAATTCTAAACTTCCATGTAACAATTTTCAAGCAGTTGTTGTTTTTGAAATGCATCGGATGCAACTGCAGATTCACGTAAATTCAAATTGAATCTGTTGGGGTGAGAGAAGTGATATTGCATTTCTATATTTTAAATAAAGTTATTGCAGGTTACTTTTGTATTCAAAGGATGCGATGGGAAAATATTGAAAAACCAACGTGAATTGCTTGCATTTCGTACTGTATATTGAACTGTTTTTTTAGAAAATGCGGAAAAGGTGCATAATAATGATTTATCCCATGCAAATATTTATATTATTAAAAAGTATCTTATACTAAATATGGTTGCTTTTATTTGTAAACGTTTTAATTTTGTTCTATTTATAAATAAAAAATTGTATTTTTTTAAATATTTTAATGAGCCTTACTAAGGTAGCCTTTAATAATGTTCCAATACGCCACAAAAAGCAAAGGGGTAAGGTCTGGTGATCTAGCCGGCCAGTAAATATGCTTTTCTTTTCTAATCTCTCTATAAGCAAACACGTTATAGGTGTTGACAAACGCGTTGTTTACCACGGAAAGGGGCTATCAACTTTATTTCTTCATACAAATCTGGAATAAATCATAAATTGGACACCACGGACGATATGTTAAGGTTAATCCCTTATATTCAACCGAATTTGTGTATCAAGCAGAATATTTTATAAGCTGCTGTTCGTGAGCTAACACACAGGACAGACAAGACTCATTAGTGGCCCAGAAATAATTAGTTCTGTAAACAGCATTCTGAACATTATTACCAGTAAGACTGGTTTGATGGTAAAATACACGTCCGGGAAACAATGCGCCAGGCTTTGCACTACACCCGCCGAAATAATAATAATAAACGTAGTAATAGACAAAGAAGAGAAAATAAAACATTTGAAACAGGGAAATGCCTTGGAGTAGACAAAGTAAAAGGAATAAAACATGAATATGAAAATAAAGCAAGTAAGGGAGTGTAAAAGTATAATAAGAACGATGCTAAGAACAAAAATAAACGGTATGAACAAAATGAAAGCTATAGGATGTTGTGCGATTGCAGTAATCCAGTACAGTTTTGGAATAATTAGCTGGAAAGTATCTGAAACTCACGATCTTGATAGAAAGACTAGGATAATGCCTACCACGCAGGGTATTCACCGCCCAAAAGCTGATAAAAATAGTTAAATAAATAAGTTGGAAAAGAGTACAAAGAACGAAAAGTGGAAAGAAACGCTGAACACAAAAAAACTATTCTTGAAAAGAGCTTTATATAAGAAGTTAGAGAAGACACGAAATCATAAATCATATATGGCCAGCTTTTCAAACCGCTTGTAAACAAATAAAAGTCATTTTTGTGGTTATGTAAGGCAGAACTAAAGGAGGAATCGGAAATTACAAATAGTGGCACAAGACCAAGTCTTGAAATTCAACTGTTAGGCAAAGCACATTTTTAAGGAAGACGTATATCCCAAATGCAAATTTTTTAGACAACACGACAAAAATCTTTAGCACATTGTATCTACATGCTTAAAACTTGCAACGAAACAATATGTAGATAGGCATGATTGGGTAGGAACAACGTTGCATTATCAAATTGTAACCGGCCTTTGCTGTTTTTTAGTTTTTTACCTTAATTTAAACCTACCTTGGTCTAGCTCAGTTCAACACTTAGGAGGTTTACATTTCAAGGCGATTCAGGTCCTAAAAAGAATTCCGTAAGTTGCTAGTCCGGTTACAAATAATTCCTTTTAAGTAAGAAACTGCTTAAATTTTGATTGACTTAATTTTATCAAAAAATGCGAAGTAGAGTTATTACAAATATTATAATAAAAATGCAGAAAATACAGGAAACTGCAAGTCTAAGTTCCAAGGGGGGGTGCAGTCAATTTCTACGTTGTAAGATGAGATTTCAACTCCGCTTAATTCTGCTAACTTTACTGTCGCTGGATTATGTGTTAATGCACTATCGCTGGAATTATAGATAGGCCCCTCAGAAGGGCGAGGGCGGCAACCTTGCTTGTTTTACAATTTCTGGAAGATTCGTTGCTCCTTCTGGACTTTTCTCGGCTAATTTATTTGTATCCAATTCGATGCACTTATCATTTATCCCACTAAATCGGCGCTTACAGCTGAATTTAGACAGAATTTTACAAAGTGCTTCTGTGAACGCTACACTTATGCAAAACCACATTACATTTAAAACAAGGGGTTTTATTTCGACCGGTAGCAGGACTCACGTGTGCTTGTGTTGATAGCTTTTAGCCGACTCCTGATTCTCTTCGCGCAGCACCGATTTACAAATTTAAAATTTAAAATTAGGTACAAACACGGACAGCGTTAACTTCTACTTACATTTAATAAACCAAATTAAATACGATTTTTATTAATAATCGGAAAAGCCAAATCACAAAATCAGCAAGATGTTTGGAGCTGAAGCACCAAACATATCCAAACTGACAGAGCTATAGCAAGTAATGGCCTATATAGAAGTAGGAAGGATGTGGATGTGTAGTTATTGGGGCGACAGAAAAAGTATGCACGACTTTGCCAATTGGTACAACGACGATAAAATGGCTACTGATAGAACAATATTCTTTCGCAAAAACTGCAAACTACGATTGATTGGCTGCCAACAACCCAGCAATGAAAAATGTATCAAACATTCATTGTCTAAATATTCCAGCCCGTACATTTATTGTCTGAGGATTCTAAGTATGTAATTTTTGTATTCAATGTAGAATATTACCACACCAGTATTTTGACTTATAAAAATTGTAGCTTTCATTTAAGCAGAATGTAGTTTCATCAGAAAATAGTATAACATCTAGGCTTCCGGGTTGGAGCCGCGTCATCGGTGCTTGAACTGCCGACGTTTCGTCCTCGGTTGCACGGAACATTTTCAGGGCTCTGGTGGCTTTGGGAGCCACAGCCCTGAAGATGGCCCGTGCAACCGAGGACAAAACGTCGGCAGTTCAAGCACCGATGACGCGGCTCCAACTCGGAAGCCTAGATGTTATTAACAACGGCCGCGGAAGCCTGCAAGTTAGATTACAGAAAATAGTATGTTATTTACAAAATTGGCATCGTTATTACAAAATTGTATCAATTGCATTCTTTTCACAATTTTGGTATTGGATGTACTTTAAAAGAATGAATTGTGTTGTAACGAATCAGTCGCAAATATGGAGAAATTTGAACAACAATATATCGAGTACTAATTTACACGGAATGTATTATTTGTTTTATTTAATTTTTACGCTATAATGTAAGGAATTCAAATAAAATATGTTTGCAATAACCAATAATTTCGTATTGTGTTAGTCTACATGGCATAACTGGTACATAGGTAAACAATCCTATACTCTAGAGTTTTTGAAGTGACGAAAACCACTATCAGGAAGTAGAAAAGAATGCTACGAAAGAGCAAGAAAGAATGAATTAAATAAAAGAAAATTCTTCATACTCATGCTTGACATAATATATAATTCTATATAGCGATTTCGCTCAGAGATACACTCGCAGGAAACATAAAAAATGGATTACGACATTTGCTTCTCATGTAGCATAATGGCAATCAAAAACTCCCCCTTATATTTTGATATTTACGAACTTCTGCCTGAAAGGATCTAGGAAGTACTCTGAACTCGATTTAGGAGGAACTCTGGAGCCTAGAAATATTCTCTTTCCTTTTAGGTAACGTTTGTAAGCAATTATTCAAAGATAACAGCCATTCCAAACAAACTCTTGTTCTCCTGAGATTATTTCGATGTGTGTCTATCCAAAAACGAAACAAAAATTTAATGATGTTCTTGCTTCAATAATAACTGTACTATTATCATAGAGCGCATATCCTAAGAGTTACTTTCTATGAAATTATTTTCCGTCTGGAATTTGTAATAGGGCAACAAATGTACAAAAATTTAAAATTTTAATTACAAAAATCATTTCAAACTACTTAAATTGCAAATCCAGTAATATCTCGAATAAGTCTGAACTTACTGGTTTTGGCTTAAAAATCACTTCAGTTGAAAGTATGTCATACTATAAAACCTATTAAAGGGTGCCCGTATTGTAAAATTGGAAACGGGGTCAGAAATTACTTTCCCGGTTTTCCCGACTTCTGCAGCCATCCTTTACTATGACCCAGACTCAAATCTCAAGCATAATTCTTACTTTCCGTATAAAATGTGAAATCATGTAAAGTTCGGATGTTCTAACTTTTATGGTTTATGAATGCATAAAAAAGCAGGCAGATACAGAGATATGTTGATTTCATACTTGTATAAAACGTTTTCTAAAGGTTACATAACTTAGGAGTCTTATCATGCGACATACAACTTTATTAAAGTAATTGTAACGTAAACTTTTATTATTATTTATTATTTGATACCTAAAATAAACGTTTGATTAAAAAAGTAGATTTGTAAATATTAGGTATAACCGTTTATTAACAAAATAATAATAAAATAAACAAAGTTTTTAATTTGACTGTGCGTGCGGTTATCCTGGAAGATAATAGAAAATTTTATCGTAGATGAAAAACTTTTAGTGAAAATCTACGAAAATATATCTCTCTAGTGAACTATAAGTTTAAGGATCTAGATCAAATGAATGTCACATTTTGTTGCGTCTGTTTGTTCCTCTATACGTCAGTTTGTGTTAGTCTTTATGTCTGTGTCTGCTTTATGAAGCTGCCTTAGGCATTTAAATTTTATCAATAAGTTCCAGCTTTACTTAGTTAAAAGTTTATATTGATAAGTAAATAAAATACTTTATAACTTCAACAGTATTTATTTATTTTCAACATACTTAAACTTTATTTATTGCCGCTGACTGTTTTTTTTTAAATTTAATTATTGTTTTCGTTGTTCAGCATGCATCAGATTACTTTTAATTTGTTTTATGTTATTAGGTAGTCAACCCGTAGACAGTTTTGTCAGAGGATGGCAGCGTAATACTAACACTAACAATAATATTAATATTAGCAACAATTGAAAGAACTCTGCCGTTGCAAGCCAGAATAAGAAAAAAAGGGGGGAAAGCTTATCAAATGCATTCCCAACCTCTTGAAAAGAAGAAATTTAAGTTACGAGAATTTTTCTTTTTATTAAAGCAACACCCCTAAACTACCATCAAGTGCATTCCCAATCCCTAAAATAAAAAACTACGAAAATCGCTCTCTCTCACTCTTTATTAAACTACCATCAAGAGCTTTCTCAGTCTCTAAAAAATTAAAAATCTACTAAAATGCCCCTTTTTATTAAAGCAACCCCTCTAAACCACCATCAAGTGATATCCCAACTTCTATAATATAAAATATTTAAAAACTACTTGAATGTTTCTATTTATTAAAGCAACAGCTTTAAACCTTCACCAAGTGCATTCCCAAACCCCCAAATATAAAAAAATTTAAAATACTAGGAAAATCGTCCTCTTTATTAAAGCAACCCCTCTAACCCAGCATCAAGTGTATCATGTAAAATTAAAAACCACGAAAGTTTCCAGTTTTATTAAAGCAACTTCTTTAAACCACCATCAAGTGGGTTCCCAACCCCTACAAAATATAAAAATAAAGAATTATGAGAATCCTTTTCTTTATTGAAACAACACCTCTAAACTACCATCAAGTGCATTCCCAACTCCTAAACAATAAACAAAACTGAAAATTACAAGAATCTCTCTTTTTATTAAAACAACCTTTCTAAACCAACATCAACGTGAAACCCCAATTTGCAAAAAATAGAAAACTTGAAAATTACGACAATCTGCCTGTTAATTTAATAATTCCTTTCAACCATCATCAATTGCATTCCAGACCTCTAAAATGCAAAAACTTGGAAACGTTCTAAACCACCATTAAGTAAAATCCCAATCCCTAAAAACTAAAAAACTTGAAAATTGCGGCAAAATCTTCCAGTTTATTCAGCAACTTCTCTAAACCACCGTCAAGTGCGTTCCCAACCCCTAAAATATAAATTATTTATTAACTACGAGAATCTTTTTATTTATTAAAACAACAGAACTATACCATCATAAGTGCATTCTTAATACCGGAATATACCAAATTTAACATACTCGGAGAAGCGTCTTCTTTATTAAACCAACGCTTCTAACCCACCATCAAGTGTATTCCCAGCCCCAAAAAAACAAACACATTAAAAACCACCAAAGTCTTGATTAAAAAAATTCCTCTAAACCACCATCACGCGCATTCTCAACATCTGAAAATAAAAAAATTAGAAATTACGAGAATCGCCCTTTTTATTAAAGCAACTCCTCTAAACCATCCTTAAGTGCATTTCCAATCCCTAAAATATAAAATTATTAAAAACTACGAAAATTTTTAAATTTATTAAAGCTACAGCTCTAAACCAGCTCTAAATCAAGTGCATTCCCAAACCCCAAAATATAAAACATTTAAAATACTATGAACATCGTTCTCTTTAGTAAAGCAACTCTTTTAAACCACCATCGAGCGCATTTCCAACCCCTATAATATAAAATATTTAAAAACTACGAGAATCCTTGTATTTATCAAAGCAACAGCTCTAAACCAGCTCTAAATCAAGTGCATTCCCAAACCCCAAAATATAAAACATTTAAAATACTATGAACATCGTTCTCTTTAGTAAAGCAACTCTTTTAAACCACCATCGAGCTCATTTCCATCCCCTAAAATATAAATTATTTAAAAACTACCAGAATCCTTGTATTTATTAAAGCAACAGCTCTAAACCAGCTCTAAATCAAGTACATTCCCAAACCCCAAAATATAAAACATTTAAAATACTATGAACATCGTTCTCTTTAGTAAAGTAACTCTTGTAAACCACCATCGAGCGCATTTCCAACCCCTAAAATATAAATTATTTAAAACCTACCAGAATCCTTGTATTTATTAAAGCAACAGCTCTAAATCAAGTACATTCCCAAACCCCAAAAATTAAAACATTTAAAATACTATGAACATCATTCTCTTTAGTAAAGCAACTCTTTTAAACCACCATCGAGCGCATATCCAACCCCTAAAATATAAATATTTAAAAACTACGAGAATCCGTGTATTTATTAAAGCAACAGCTCTAAACCAGCTCTAAATCAAGTGCATTCCCAAACCACAAAATATAAAAAATTTGAATACTATGAAAATCGTTCTCTTTATTGAAGCAACTCAAAAACCACGAATATGTCTCTATTGATGTAAGCAACACCTCTAAACCATCATTATTTTCCAACTCTCAAAAACTTAAAAACGTAAAACTACGAGAATCTTCTTCTTTATTAAAGCATCACCTCTAAACCACCACTAGGTGCTTTTCCAACCCCAGAAAAGTGTAAATATATTTTTAAAAAAGTTTCTCTATTTATTAAAGCAATATCTTTACACTATCTTCAAGTGCATCTTTAACCTTAAAAAATTGTCAATTTGTTAAATTCGCGAAAATTGTTCGATTTATTAAAGCAAATCATCTAATTCATTTTCAAGGGCACCTCCCACCCCTCAAAACTATGATTAAGAAATCACGAAAATCATCTCTAATAGTTAAGAAACATTTTGAAACCACCTAAAAGTGCACAGCCCAGGCGCCAACCCCTAAAAATAAAAAATATTTAATATAACACCATTTTCCAATATGGCGGCGTGAGCGGGGCCATTACGAGGTCGCAAACTTAGCACGCATAGACATGGCTAATTCCCAACTATTAGCAATTGTAAGTTACTAAAAATAACGAGAATCGCCTTCTTTATTAAAGCAACCTTCGTAAATTACATTTAAGCGCACCCCCACTACGAAAAATTGAAAGCAGCGGGCGTACGCAAGGAAGGTCGTGACGTCTGTCCTTAGAACTTTTTTTTATGTAGGTGAGAATGTAATTATTAATTATGCAACTGTTTCCATCGTTACCCAAATCTCATACCGTTGCGGGAATTCCAATGGTCAACCTGCTTAAGTGGGACACCCTTGCTGTATGTGCATATTATTTTAACGTTATCAGGTGCCTATAAATCTGAGTGGCGGTAGCTCAGACGTTGGGCGCTCAGCCTCTAACGCTAAAGGTCTAGGGTTCGATTCCCCGCCAAAGCCATGCAGCAATAAAAATTTATGCCGCAACCCGCCACCCACATTCCCCAATCCGGTGTAGGCAGCCGTGAGGTCTTAATGCCTGAAACCTTCTCTAGAATTTAGTCGTTCGGATTCGACGTTAAACCGTAGGTCCCCGTACTTCACCTTAGCACTAAGAAGAGTGCGTTGTAGAGAAGAGTGCCGGTGCCCAGCAGTGGGACGTAAAGGCTGATTACGAGGATTACGAATAAATCTGAGTGTTGATTTATTTTAAACGTCTTAGATGCTTAAATGACTTATGCTTACTGAATTGCACACTTATTTATTTTAAACAATGTAGTTTTAGCCCACCCCTGTACGGTCATAATTTTCTAACTGATATATTTTCAACTCCAAGAATAACTAAATGATATACTCCAATTGCTTTTCCACGGCAGCGTAACAACCTACACTATCTCACGTACTGACTGGTACATGTTCGAGTTTATGCGCTACGGAAAACTGATTTAACACTAGATAATTTAATTTCGAGTTCGCATAGTTACAGTGAAGAGTAATCAAACGTTTATCAACATGCGCTAACACCATTGCCCGATTTTGTTTAAGTTTATCATTGGGTTTAGATTTTAGTGTTGACTGTAATAATTATTTTAATTTTATTTAAACTTTGCAAAATTTTAATATGGTAAGTAAAACGAAATCTTCCTAATAATCACAGCTAGATTTGGTAGCTCATGCTATAAATTAAATTATTTAAAAATTTAAAAAACAGGCCGTAACAAAAAAATTAGGAAGCGAGTGCTGAAAATGAAAGGGGATGTAAAAACTAAACGAACAAATTATGTTTCCAAAGCCCAGCATTTCGTGAATACAGCAAACAGACGAGAGAATGAAATTGGAAAAGATTCGCTAAAATATGAAGCAAAAAATACACAATTCATTAATTAATGTAATTTGCGCAGCCTTTGTGCTTTTCTTTGGAGAGCGTCAAATTTTTTATTAGAATGCAGTAACTTGAAAGGAGCCGTAAAAGAGCTGTAAAATTGAAACTCCAATTCAGGTCGGGATTGCTGTGACGGACGGAAGATCTTCAATATCCTTGCTTTTCAAGATTTAATACGAGTAATTGGGGATTGTGTAACAATTTTAGTCGCGCGATGCATAATAGAAATTTACATTTAAGCAACTGGAATTTATTGAGATAATTGGATAAGTTAGTTTGCTGCTTCCGAAATAATTGCCGAAACTTTTAGTATTATATTACTTCTTTAACAATTATTACTTTAATACATAACGACACTTATTTCTACTTGATATTTATCTTTTTAATTAATGTACTGAAATTTTAATTAAATAAATTTACTTTTCTTACTAGCTGAATATACCTTTGCATAATTTTCGTTGGATTCATGCTCTTGCATATTAAACCGCCTGCAATTTAAAAAGCTCCTTTTCGAAACTTTCACGTACGTGATTTAACCGAATTTAAATCAGAATATCACCTGATTATTTTAAAACTCTCATGAGTTGATTAGTCAAATGGAATTGAGACTTTTTACTAAGTTAACAAGCTCTCAGCCAAGAAACTTCCTTGCATACATACCAATGTCACCCAATTATTTTCTGTATTCTTAATCTTCTTATCCTTCTTCGTCCTTTAGGTGTATGACTCGTCGTGTAAGATATGCTCTTTGGGATAGGCTAATTACAGTAATTACTGTATTACGTTGTATTCTTTCCACATTACACATATTGTAATCTTATTGAACAAATGTTGAATTTGCCTAGGCATGTGTCAAAAGTTTAATTGGTCCAATACAACACGTTTACGATCTATATTGGTAGAAGTGTAAAAAACATAATCCAAAGAGGCACAAGGAATCATATGAAAAAGATCAGTAATGAGGTTGTTTACTACTTCTTAAATACACAACTATTCTTAAGTACGTATAAATACATTGAATATCTATTTTAGTAATCGCATTACTAAAGATAATGTGTTATTTAATTAAATAATTATAAATCTTTATATTAAATTCGTAACTGTCTCACCATAACAAGATAAATAAATATTGCATCTTGGAAAGATTTATTACTATGAGATAACAGCGGGTTTTTTGCATTTAGATGCAATTTATTGAGCGTTGTCACTTTTGTTGGTATAATTTGCTTATTTATGGCTTACTTTAATTCTGGCGGGTCGGAAATGTATATGATTTATTGGAACATACCAAACAAACCTACAAATGATTGAAACAAATTGGGAGCTCGACTAAGTTCCGCTTATAATTAAAAAGGGTTTCCTACAAAACTTTTTAACACGAATTTCTTAGTGACGAAGCAGTCAGTAACATTTGTCCTACAACTCGAGACTGCTTAAATATTATTTTATTATGCTTGCGGACCAATATTTACTTAAAAAATACGTGGGGTGATTGGGAAATGAAGCAGTATCTTTGATTATATACCTTTATAGATACGCAACCAATGTAATTCGTTTACGCTTAAGTTGAAGACGACTACACTAAGGGGCGCTGTGCGCCATGCGTCTAGTTTATACTAAGTTCTACGTCGCATACCTGCTACTGTTGGAAACGTACGTCATTTAGCATTTTTTGGGTATTGACTTTAAACTCGACCTACAATAGAAACACGTGTTAACACTTAAAATCGGCGACGACAGAATGGTATTGTACATCTTCAGGTTTTTAGTTTAGCCGCTCTTAGTTGGATTCGTCAATGGGAAACAGTTGAGAAACGGGAAAATCCCCCTTGTTTTGAGGGGCTTTTGCTCTCAATTACGGCTATTTTAAGCCTTTACGCAGATCTAAAAAAGGAAGGTATCCCGTTTTTGCTTACGTCAAGATTAAATCAAGACATCCTTGAAAATATGTTTATATAAATATGTACATTTCGGACAAATTTGCGACACATAATTAATATGAATTTAAATATAATTATATCTGACCAAGCAAATTGTGAATCAGATAGTTACAAATCGCTCTTTTCAAATACAGTAATGCATCAAAAAAGCAATAAGAAAGGCGATGAACCGGAATGTCCTTTTACTGTAAACGTAAACAATGATGACGTGCGTCACTTACAACTTTGTGCTATTACCTACACCGCAGGCTATGCAATTCAAATATTGTATAATATTTTCTACCATTTTTGTACGTGCAAGATGTACTCAAAGAACCCAAAAAAGTGGTTTTTAAAAAATGTATGTATGTGGGTGACGCTTCTACAGGCGAAAGTACTGGCCGATTTTGATGAAATTTAAAAGCAAGAGGTATATCGAAAATTGTAGTTCCAGTTAAGCTTTTCAAAAAAATCCGAAACCGGAAACGGAAATTAAACCTCTTTTTTTTGGGTAACGTTGTTTTTTCAAAACTAAGCACGGAATCTGATAGAACAAGTTAAGGCAAATCGAAAACTTTTCCGGCATTTACGTGATTTTAACTCCGCTTATCAATTGGCTTTAGTTAAAAAATTATTTTTATTCTTTGCATATTTTTGTTAAGTTCCCAAATAGAGATATTATAGCCATTTTTGTCCGACATCCGAATTATCAACTTTCAGTATTATAAGTTTACGTGTAACGACAGTTTCTCTTGTTTTGAATATATTTAGAACATCAGCTACCTGCTTTGGCGGTCGAACTGGCATACGTCGACCAGGACAGACCCTTCATCACAATCGACCAGCATATTATTATTTAAGAGTGTTGTTTATAACTTGTTTGGTTGACTGCTTTCTAGATCTCTTAGTACAAACAGCGCAAGCTGTCGCTCACGTCTACTACTATTTCAAGAAATGTAATAATGCGTAAACGTTGCGGGTCTGTAAGAGTATAGTCAATGGCAGTATGTAATGTATAAATTATGTCATTATGTCATTACATCTCTGATTTATACGAATAAGGGTGAATTTAACTTGGCAAATGTCTAAGAAAAATTTTTAATGCGTATTTTATACAGGGTTTTTCAACGAAAAGTAGCCACCCTCAGTATGTTTCAAAATTATTTTTTGCTTGAAAATCGCCAAGACATGTCAACAAAGACAGCAATGGGGACATCTTTTTACGTAAAATCCGGACGTCTGTTATCAACCCCTTAGCCGCCACAGCCACCCCCTCTAAAATTTCAAATGGCACCATAACATGTGTGGCACATCGTTGGAAAGGTAATTTAATAAAGAATTCATTCTACTGCTTAATTTTTTTATTCACTTGAAATTGAGACATAAAAAAAATAAAAACTATATTTTGTTTATTTCGGTTAAGCTGCTGAATATAGCAATTACCGTTAAAGTAATTGTTCAAAATGACTTCCGTTAACTTCCATACAATAATACAGACAACTTTGAAAGAGAGAACGAACATTTGCGAGAACTTGCGGTGTCAATTGTCGACATTCTTCTATTATTCTCTGCCTAAGATCTTCAATGTTGGCCGGCTGTGTTGTGTATATTTTGGATTTCAAGTGCCCCCATAAGAAATAATCCAACGGAGACAGGTCGGGTGATCTAGCCGGCCATTCGATAGGACCACGTCTTCCAATCCATCGTCTAGGAAACCGATTGTTCAAAAATTTTCGAACGGGAATCACATAGTGAGGAGGTGCACCATCTTGCTGGAAAACTAGTTCATTTTCAAACAAATGTTCGTCATTTTCCAGTAGTTCTGTTATACGCGGATCAACAGTGGTGTCAAGAAGCTCAAGGTAAATATTGCCATTCAAATTACCCCCAGCTAACACACCCTTGGTTTATAAACGGTTATTTTCAAACGGTTTGTCTATAACCGTTTATAAACCATCATCAAACCATCTGCGTTTGACGTTTGGAATAAACCTTAGCTAAACCATTGTGTAAGGTTGTTACAATAGTTCGAACGTTTAATATACCTTTTATAAACGTTTTGCAAAATATGATTTACAGTTTATTGTTTATAAAATATTTGAAAACGGTATCGATCTAAATCATTTATTGATGCACCTTTAGTAACCCTTTGTATAACGTTGAAAATAAACCGATTTCTATAAAACGTGTCACAAACATTTCTAAAATAATTCAATAAAAATGTGCAATAGTTTAAATTTTTAGAATGATTGCCAAATGTATTTTGTTTTAACATTCGATTGTTACAATTTAGCAAACGTTTAAAAATTGTTGCAATACAAACTATTTTTTATGCAGCTTTAGTAGCCGTTTGTCTAACGTTGCAAATAAACCGTTTTCTGTAAAACGTGTCATAAACGGTTCGAAAATAATACAAATGAAAAGCTGTCATTGTTAAAATTTTTATAATATTTGTCAAATGTATTTTGTTTTAACATTTGTTGTTACAAGTTAACAAACGTTTAACAATTGTTGCAATGCAAACCATTCTTTGGTGCACCTTCAGTAAACGTTTGTATAACGTTGTAAATAAACCATATTCCGTAAAATGCATCACTGACGTTTCTAAAGGAATGCAATATAAAGCGTTTATTATTTAAATTTTTAAAAGGTTTGTCAAATGCATTGTGCTTTAGCACTTGAATGCTGAAATTTAGCAAACGTTTAATAATTGTTGCAATGCGAATCTTTTTTTGGTGTACCTTAAGTAACCGTTTGTACAACGTTATAATTAAACCATTTTTACTAAAACGTATCTCTGTGGTTTTGAAAAGAATGCAATCAAAACCCTTTATTGTTTAAATTTTTAAAATGTTGTTATATTCATTGCGCTTTAGCATTTCATAGCTGCAATATTGCAAACGTTTAATAATTATTCCAATGCAAATCATTTATGGAAACACCGTCAGTAACCGTTTGTGTAACGTTGTAAATAACCCGTTTTCTGTAAAACGTGCCGGAAACATTTCCAAAGGATTCTTGTAAAAGGCGGAATACTTCCTTAATTTTTTAATGTTTATGATATCTATTTTGCTTTAATAATTGAATGTTGCCATTAGCAAACGTTTAATAATTATTGCAAAGCAAATCATTAATGAAAACATATTAAACAAGCGTTTGTGTACTATTGTAAATAAACCGTTATCTGTAATACGTGTTAGAAACATTTCCAAAAGGTTCTTATAAAAGGCATTAATTGCTTAGATATCTACAATGTTTGTGAAATGTATTTTGCTTTAACAATTAAATGTTGCAATTTAGCAAATGATTAAAAATTATTGCAATGCAAATCATTTATGAATACAACTTCAGCAACCGTTTGTGTAACGTTTTAAATAAACCGTTTTCAGTAAAACGTGTCAGAAACGTCTCCAAAATGTTCTTATAAAAGGCAATTATTGCTTATATTTTTAGAATGTTTATCAAATGTATACTGCCTTAACACATGACTGTTGCTAGTCAAAAACTGTATACTAATAATTGCAGTTCAAATCATTTATTAATACATCTTCAGCAACCGTTTGTGTGACGTTTTAAATAAACCGATTTCTGTAAAACGTGTCAGATGCGTTTCCAAAATCTTCTTATGAAATGCATTATTAGCTTACGTTTTTAGAATGTTTATCAAATGTATATTGTTTTAACAATTAAATGTTGCAATTTACCAAACGCTTAATAATTATGGCAATGCAAACCATGTATGGAAGCACCTTAAGTAAGCGCGTGCGTAGCGTTATAAATAAACCGTTTTCTGTAAAACCTGTAAGAAATGATTCCTAAATTTCTTATAAATTGCGTTAATTGCATACGTTTTTATAATGTTTATCAAATGTATATTCCTTTAACATTTGATTGTTGCAAACGCTCAATAATTATTGCAATACAAATCATTTACGGAAACACCGTCAGTAGGCGTTTATGTAACGTTATAAATAAACCGTTTTCTGTAAAACGTGTTAGAAACGATTCCAAAAGGTTCTTATAAAATGCATGAACTGCTTACGCTTTTAGAATGTTTATCAAATGTATATTGTTTTAACATATTAATGTTGCAATTTAACAAACGCTTAATAATTATTGCAATGCAAATCATTTATGGAAACAATGTCAGTAAGCGTTTGTGTAACGTTATAAATGAACTGTTTTCTGTAAAACGTGTTAGAAACATTTCCA
The DNA here is from genome assembly GCA_958336395.1 of Ctenicera cuprea. NCBI lineage: Eukaryota > Metazoa > Arthropoda > Insecta > Coleoptera > Elateridae > Ctenicera > Ctenicera cuprea. The sequence continues at coordinate 77,811,789 of OY284486.1, read as the reverse complement.
AGAGGTTCTTATAAAATGCAATAATTGCTTACGTTTTTAGAATGTTTATCAAATGAACATTGCCTTAACATATTAATGTTGCAATTTTACAGACGCTTAATAACTATTGCCGTGCAAATCATTTATGGAAAGCCTTCAGAAAGCGTTTGTGTAACGTTATAAATAAACCGTTTTCTGTAAAACGTGTTAGAAACGTTTCCAAAAGGTTCTTATTAAATGTATTAATTGCTTACTTTTTTAGAATGTTTATCAAATCTATATTGTTTTAACATTTTGATATTGTAATTTAAAAAACGCTTAATAATTATTGCAATGCAAATTATTTATGGAAACAACGTCAGTAAGCGTTTGTGTAACGTTGTAAATAAACCGTTTTCTGTAAAACGTCTTCGAGACGTTGCTAAAGGGTTCTTATAAAATGCATTAATTGCTTATGTTTTTATAATATTTATCAGATGTATATTGATTTAACATATTAATGTTGCAGGTTAACAAACGCTCAATAATTATTGCAATACAAATCATTTATGGAAACACCGTCAGTAGGCGTTTGTGTAACGTTATAAATAAACCGTTTTCTGTAAAACGTGTTAGAAACGATTTCAAAAGGTTTCTGATAATAATTCTGCAAGAAATTTTCGTTCGCCAATATTCCAATCTTCAATCTTTAAACCAAATTTACTGATTTTCTCAAAAAGAGAGCAACTTTTAATATTTATTGAATTATGCCGCCGGACTAGAAGGAAATATTTGTAAATAATTTATTGGTACATACCTGTATGATCAATTATATACAGGGTGTATTAAAACATGCGGCTAATAATTACACCACGCAATTCTACGTAAAAAAACAAGCAAAAAACTCGGATACAATTTTAGTGTTAACTCTTTGATTAAGGAGTTATTAATGCTCAAACTTTGAAATTTTTTTCGACTATGGTTGAGAAATAGATTTAAATAGTATCAACAACACATAATTCAACAATTAAAATAAGTAATCAAATATAAATTATAACATTTTGATAATTAGTTTACTTATAATTTAATATTTAAGAATTCAAAATCTTCGCGATTTATAGTTTTGGAAGACGTTGCAACTATGCATTATAAGCTGGGTTTATTTTTAAAATGTAATAATAGAAAACACATACTTGATTTAATTGCAGAATCACAAACATATACGATCAAGGGTAACTAAATGCATGTCTCTTAGCTTTAAATTGTACAGCGTTGCCAAATTAAAAAACCTTGAAGTGCTTATAATTTAAAGACTCTTCGTCTAAGACCAAATTGGTGTTAAAGTTTTTTGCTTGTTTATACTTGTCGAACGACCCAATTGTTCTATAGGAAAACTAATATCTGTAGCAGTGTTTCTATAGTTGCGTTTTTCTTAAAATAAATTTGGTCTTCGACGGAATATACACTCTAGAGATAGCTTTTATATCGTGAGGTCCTATCGAGAAAACACACTGTGAATTACGATATTCTTATTTATTTTAGATAAATTCTTGTGATATTTCAAAAAAGCGCCTCTAAGCACTTACCCTTTTTAAACAAATACGTTTAAAATGACGCGAGGTATTGTAGCAATACGTATTTACATTGTAAATTTACATTTAATTATTTATTAATTGTTCAGGAAAGTAAAAAACAGATTAAAAAGAATTAAGCACTACAACTTCCTCTTGCACACCCTTTAAATAAACAAATATTTTTTAGTTCAACAGCATCAACGATGTCGACGAATAAATGAGAAGCGTTTATTTGCAACACCCATATAACGGAAAATTTTAAAACCAAGTCGGTAAAACTGACCAAAGCGGGTTCCTTGATGTAGGATGTTTGGCGTCTTACCCGTCAAAGAAACGTAATTCAACAATAGCAAAATTTTACAGTTTGAGTGGCTGTACTTAAAAGTTTTATGCAAATCTCAAAAGGAAAGATATCTGTCCGTAGACAAGAATTACAAACCGCTGTAAATCACTTGGTGCCTCTACGTACCGTACGCTCAAAAGCTGTAACAAAAATTATATCGCAATTTTAATAATATTTTGCTTTTTATTAATTTAAATAAATCCAAATCTTTAAATATTTGCTTTATTCAGAAGTTTAGTAGTTTATTAAAATGTGGTTCTTCCTGATTACATCCGTCCGTTCCCAAAACTTAGGATAAAATTTGAAACAGGTTGCGAAATGCTATTGAAGTTTACCGAACAATAGCACTATTCAGGTACTATACAAAAAATGACGTCACATGATCCTAGAAGCAACCTTTCATTGAGTAAATAATTATGACAAATTTCCTTCTGATCGCAAACCTGAACTACTTTAGAAATGAAAGTCAATTTTCAAAAAAATTTTGAATGTAGAACTCGGTGTGAGTGTGTCAAATAGTCATAGAAGAAACTTTTGATTAAGAAAAAAAACTCTGTGTTGTTTGATTTTGGTAGCTAACCTGAATTGATCTAAATATTCGACAAACTCAATGTTCAAAAATGTTAGAATTTCGGCTTAAAACTCGGTACGAGTTCGTCAAATGATCACAGAAGCAATTTTTTATCAAGGAAAATACTCTGAGTTCTTTCAGTTGTTCGTTTACCTAAACAGGTGTTTCGACCTATAAAATTTAAATTTTGGTGAAATTTTGTATTTTAAGGTATTTTGAGATAGAAAAAAATTAAAAATTATTACTTGGAAAATATTAAAAATTTGTAAGCTTAAAATTACAATGTTTAGATTTTGATGAAAATGGGTATTTTAAGGTATTTTGAGCTAGACAAAAATTATAATTAATATTTTTAAAATTTTACAAAAATTTACTCCTAAAATTAAAATGTTTAGATTTTGATGAAATTTCTTATTTTAAGGGTATTTTGAGCTAGAAAAAATTAATTATTTTGAAAAATTTTCATTCTTAAAATTAAAATTTTTAAATTTTTATGATGTTGTTTTAAGCTAAAAAAAATTATAATTATGATTTTAAAAATAATAAAAAATAATAAAAAAAAATAATTTTAGGATTTTGATGAAATTTGGTATTTTAAGGTATTTTGATCTACAAAAAAAATTTTATTTCTAAAATTTTAAGAATTTTCACGCTTAAAATTTACATTTTTATTTATTTATGAAATTTGCTATTTTAAAGGTATTTTGAGCTAGAAAAAAAATTGTTTTTAAAATTTTAAAAATTTTCACGCTTAAAATTTACATTTTTGTATTTTTATGAAATTTTGCATTTTAATGTGTTTTGAACTAGAAAACAAAAATTATTATTTTTAAAATTTTAAAAAGTTTTACCCCAAAAATTAAAATTTATAAATTTTGATGAAATTTGTCATTGAACGTATTTTGAGCTAGAAAAAGATAAAAATTATTATTTCAAAATTTTAAAAATTGTTATCCCTAAAATTAAAATTTTTATATTTTGATGAAATTTGGTATTTTAAGATTTTAGGTTTAAGCTCGAAAAAAATATAAATTGTAGCGTGACGCACCCTTGCAACCAAGGGTGCATTAAGGAAGGCACTTGAGGGGAAAGGGAAGACTGCGCAGGGAGTGAAACTGCGAACAAAAGTTAAGTAGTAAACTCAAGGGTGTTGCGTGCGGTCGGTTCCTCGCAGTTTTTCGATGTTTTGGTTTCTCACCTTTAATGTTCCGTTTATATTCAGTGAATAAATATAGTAGTTTTGCCAACTAAACGTTTTGTTATTTATTTGTGAATTGAAGTAACTACCCCGTTACAATCTGGCGCCCAACTAGTGGTTCATTTTCTCACAGCACCCTCAACGACTTGCAACTGTGACGTCAAGAACCAAACCGCCAGCGGGTACTTAATGGAAAGTTACCCGAATCGCAACAAAGAAATTACCGAAGGTAACTTTGTTTACGCTCTGCGGAAGGTAAGGGACAACAGTTGTTTGAAAGACAGTAAAAAGTGTCAAATAATCATCGAACGTTCTGACAGCAGTGTTAAGTGTTGATTATTGCCACATGAACATTGAACTGTTAATTTACTACACGAACACTAGTTTGCTTTTAACAACAACAGATATTTTCTTTACAACCTTAATGTTGCATGATTCTCGTTGTAGCTACATGAACGTTGTATTGCCATTTTTTTAACAAGAGTTTTTTTTTAAACAAATTTATTGTTGCATGTTTCTCTTGGTTGTTACAGGAGCGTTGTACTGCCATTTTTTTTAACAATCACAGATATATTTGTTTACAAATTTCATGTCATACCTTTCATTATTGTTACATGAACGTCGTATTGCCATTTTTTTTAACAACAAGAGTTTGTTTAGTGTTAAGACAATGTTATGTATATTTATAATTTTCAGGTATTGTCGACTGGTTTTATATAATTATAATTATAATTAATGTATTTAACTAGTAAATATATCGCTTTTGCTAAAATTGAATTTTATTTTAAACAATATAGGTAACATTTTCATTGCTTTAATGTAAGACTAATTAAAAATGTTAACGATCAAATACGTTGACGAAAGATTTAACAGTAAACGTTTTAAAAAGGTTATGCATGACTATATTTGACAAATGCTAAAAGCAAACATTTAAAAAAGGTTTTCTGGTCAACGCCAAACAATTGTATAATTCATAGCTTTGGCAAATACAAATAACAAGCGTTTAAAAATGGTTTTTAGAAAGCCATTATCAATGGTGAGTAAACAAAGGTCAAATAATCGTTTTAACTCATAGCTTTAGCAAATACAAATAACAAACGTTTACAAATGGTTTTTAGAAAACCAATATCAATGGTTTGTAAACAAACGTTAAATAATCGTTTAACTCAAAGCTTTCGCGAATACAAATAATAAACGTTTAAAAATGGTTTTTAGAAAACCATTATCAATGGTTGGCAAGCAAACGTCAAATAATCCTTTTAACTCATTGCTTTGGCGAATATAAAATATATACGTTTAAACTTAGTTTTTAGAAAACCATTACCAATGGTTAGTAAACAAACGTCAAATAATTGTTTAACTCATAGCTTTGGCGAATGTAAAATATATACGTTTAAAAATAGTTTTTAGAAACCCATTACCAATGATTAGTAAAGAAAGCGTTGTAGAATGTTTTTAAAATAACTATAGTTAAAGATAGACGAAGATTGTCTAACAAATGTTTCTACAAAAACCATTATTAAACGTTAGAAAAAACGTTTAATAAAGCTGTGAAAATAACGTCAACCAAATTATAGTTAAATATTGAAAACACGTTTTACAAACGTTTGTATTATAGCAAAAATTTGTTAGAAATCTGAGACAAACCTTTAAAGAAGGTTAGGTGCAAACCGTATATTATTAACGCTTAATAGTGCTTTGTGAAACGTACGTCTTTAACGGTAATACGTATATTTCAAACGTTCCACCAACGTTTGTCTATCGGACACCTTTTAGTTTGTCAAAGGTTTGTTGCAAACCTTACGTAAAGGTATAATTGGTTTGAGTTTTACGTTTGAGAAACGTCGCACAAACCATTTTTTGGTTTTATGTGTTAGCTGGGCCGTCAATAAAAAACGGGCCAACGATGTGGTCTCCTAGAATACCTGCCCAAACGTTAAGTTTCTGTGGATATTGGGTATGGATTTCCCTATACCAATACGGATTCGTGTCTGACCAATACCTACAGTTATTCTTGTTGACTTCTCCGTTCAAAAAAAACGTACACTCATCGCTGAAACAGATATTGTACAACAAGTTCACGTTGTTCAATAGATTATTAGACATAATTTCGCAAAACTCTAGTCTTCGATCATTGTCGTCTTCGTTTAGTTCTTGAACAAGTTTTATCTTGTATGGGTGAAATTTGTGCTTTTTTAAAATTCTCCATACACTGCTTGTTGAAACCCCCGATACCTGGGAAAGTTGATTTAAAGACTGATTGTTATCCATTGCAACGTGTCCCAAAACAACAACTTCAACAGGTTCATTAATAATTGGTCTTTCTGGTTGATGTTTTTTGTTTGTCACTGAGCCAGTTCCCATGAACTTTTGCATCAACTTTATAACATAGTGATAGCGAATGAATTTCATTGAAAGCACGCGCTGCAGCTCGTGCACAGTCGTTATTTTTAAAATAAAAACGCACAATCTCGATTCTTTCGGCAGTGGTGTAAACCATGTTGACACTTTTATAATATTCAAAATAAACTGAATGTTGACTGACAGATGAAAAAACAAAAGATGAAACCAAAGCATCTGTAGGTACTGCTATATTCGGCAGCTTAACCGAAATAAATAAAATATAGTTTTTATTTTTTTTTATGTATCAATTTCAGGTGAATAAAAAAATTAAGCAGTAGAATGAATTCCTTATTAAATTACCTTTCCAACGATGTGCCACACATGGTATGGTGCCATTTGAAATTTTAGAGGGGGTGGCTGTGGCGGCTAAGGGGTTGATGACAGACGTCCGGATTTTATGTAAAAAGATGTCCCCCTTGCTGTCTTTGTTGATATGTCTTGGCGATTTTCAAGCAAAAAATTATTTTGAAACATACTGAGGGTGGCTACTTTTCGTTGAAAAGCCCTGTATGTTTCAAAAACATTTTGAAAATCTCTGCTAAGGTACCTGGAGATGAGAACAAGTGATTAGTATCACTAAATTGTTTCTTCTTTTTTTTAAGGAATAGATTTTACGCGGGTTTTTTTTTTCTTCAAATTTGTTTTTCCGGGATTTTCTTTTTCGTTTTTTTTCGAGTTTTTTTCACGGATTTTATTTCCAGGAGCAACTATTCTTCAGAACGAGTTTGCGGAGAAACATTCAGAGAGGGAAGCGCCCGGTATCAAGTTAGCAAGAAACACATCGGGTTTTGTTGGTTATGGTTTAATTTATAATACTAATTTGAAAGTGGATATTTGTAGGATATTTGTCATGAAGCGGCAAAGTAGCAGCACTGATAAAAAAATTTTAACACTTACTTTATAGCGTTTACAAGTGGAAATAAAAGAAAAAACCTGTATTCTAGCAAAACGGTGCAGTTCAACGCTAAGATGAGTACATTACAAGGAATCTCTAAGTTTGTCCAATTGCGTTCTACAAACATAATCAAACTACATTCTGGTATAATTAGGGCTTCATCAGCCCCTGCATCGAGTTACATGACTCTGGTGATAACACTAGCTTCTTGGAAATGTATCGTTCACCAACCTACATTTAACAAGCCTTCTTTCTGCAGACAAACAACTTCTTAAATATTGTTCTTGTAGCTATGCAAAAAGAGAGATGCGCAAGAAAATGCGCTGGAAACGAATGTTCTTTTCAAATCTTTTCGAGGCAGAAAAGAGCATATTTGACGAATGTTATAAATAATTACACAACAGCCAATTTGAAAGGTTCGACACCCTGATTGGGTGACACAGGGGCGGCGACATATGGAAATTAATAGCTGCAATAGAAGGTGTTTCTTAAAAATCAGTCTAAGACAGTCGCAATTAACGAAGCATGCTGGCAGATTTATGTATTCGAACACCTTTTTACAGATACGGAACATTTAACCATGTAGCATCAAGGTATGTTGTTCACTCAATTTTGTGACCAGCAGCACCAATACTAGCTAAATCTGGTTTGACTGCACGGGCTGCTGATACCCGGACCTGATTTTTTCTCTTGCTTTACTGGTGCATGTTGTTGCCAACTCGTGTAACAGGGCAAACCTGCCGCAACAGTTTAAAAATTTATAAGAATTTATTTTGTTGCATTGTTTTGAAGAAAACTCGCTGGAAGCGCTGCAAGTGGAAGTTTATATGCGAAGTGACCGCAACGGAATACAAAGCGTGGGGGAACTTAATTCCAATCCAAAACCCCTTCCATATTTACCAGGTATAAAACCCCTGCACCAACCCAGTCAAAGAGACTTCCACCTTCCTTTCTTTTGAATTAAGACTTCTACTTTTCTTACATTTAAAGCCAGACTTGAAGAATAATTTACTTTTTTATTTTTCTTCCGACCGGTTTTACTTGTTAGTAGTTTTTGATTTTCATATTTAAAACCTGAACTTAGAACGTAACCGAACTGTTATTTGATTTAAACTTGACGATGTCTCTGGTTTAAATCAAATCATTTATTGCCAGGCATTATATACTTGATTTTAACGTGGAGATAATAATTTTGGCTTATTACAAACGCATCCTGTAGTTTATATAATTTTTAGAAATTGTTGTACTATACTTTCGCTAAGAACAGGTCTATTTTCGTAGTATGCTTTAAATTAATCTACCGTTCTGCTGAGACTGTTTCCTCTAATGAACCATGAAATAAGTTTAATTTTCTCTTCCGTAGAGTAAGTATTCATTATATACTTGAATTTCGCAATTATTATTAAAAACTAACGTAGAAAATTTGTAATTTTACGCAAAAGAAATATTTTACCGCATTCCTCTATTAAAAATAACATTGCAGTAGGTAATAAAAATGATGAATTATTTTCAAAAGTTCAGAAGTAATACAAGCAGGTAATGTGATAAACTTTGTAAACAACCTACCTTAATCCTGACTAATTAATAACATGGTTAAAATTCTGTGGGCCGTACTGCGTGAAACATTCTGTAAAGAACAGTTTTATGGAGTACTTGTATTTGTTAACGTAAATTTTTATTTCAGTTTGTATAATTAAATCTCTACTATCTAACATTAAGAATTATGTTAAAAATAATTATATTTAAAACCAAATCACAAATAGGCCAGGGAAATCTCAAGTTCAACTATAAATGTAACTCAGGCGTTGAACACGCAGTTGCGCCGAACCAAGGCCTAAATTAAAGCAAAGCTTAAAATAAAATTTCATACATGAAAGGGGCCATTGTCAAAGGGTAGCTAGCACAATCCTGTTATACTTGCTGTGTAAATCTTCTTAAGGCAGATTATTTCTCCCCCTAAATGAAGTTTTGCGAAGAAACTTTGCTTTATATAAAGGTGTTGCAACATTCCTTAACATTTAAATTAAATAAAACACACAGACATTGTTCTCTGGCTCGAATTGTTTCATAAAATTTTGAGAAAACTTCTCGCACGTACGAGAGTTCCTTCATTAAGTTTGTTTTATTGCACGCTCGGGAATTATTTCAACACACTACACAAAGGCTACTACATTTCGTTCAAACTGTTATAAATATTAAAGCTACAACTCATATATCATTTCAAACGAAAATGAAATTCGTGCCGGAGAGCTTAACTAACTTTACCGCTTTATCGTATTAGTTTCTTATAACTACACTTTGTAGCTACAAATTATATTTGGCACTTTCACCTGCGTTTGTTTTATATAAACATTACTTCTGAGTTCAATTTTTTATCCATAAACCACCTTTGTCAGAAAATCTATAGAGAAAACAGTCAAAAAATGTTTGTTTAAGTTTGTTTGTGTCTCTGACGTGTGCTTGCCTTGCTAATATAAAAAAATAATGTGTTGAGTATCGTTTTGAAATGTATTTGCTGCTTTGTAAAGTATTTCTCAAAACTTACAGTTTCAAAATGTTTTACATTTTTATTTGTACTTTTGGATGGCAAAAACGGATGTAAAAGAGCGATGCAAATTATTTCAATGTAATGTAACCATACAAATTAATATTCACTGACCAAAGGTATGAGACAGTTCGACCCATGCAGCCTAGTCGCATTATCGACAAGCCTCGTGCAGGCTTGCTCTGGTTATGTACTTTTTGTAAATATGTTACACATAGCATTCATTTGGAACAGTGACATAATATGATTAAAATGTATAATTTGCTAGGAAAGTATTTTTCTCTGAGGAAATCCCTCGTAGCCTTTAGTAGTTAATTCTTTAAGAGTGTTATAACATTATCTTCAGTGCACTTCAGAGTCCAATACTCAAATTTAATATTCTCCATTTACGAAAAGTGAGGCGACGTTTTGGAAAAGCTAATGTCTCGTCAAAATTTCATAAGATGATAAATATCTCTTTGATCACAAAATATTACACCAAGTGTTTACTACAAACCATGGAGCATTGCGTACGAATCTTTCTATACCGCTCAAGTATTTCGAGAACCATAAAATTTCTAACTTGAATATTACAGAGAATTAAAATTTGCTGCAGTTTTATTTTAAACGTGTTTAAATTTTATTAATTTAGAATTAATTACAGAAGATTGATTATTTAAGTTATAAACCAATTTCTTTTTAAAACCTATCTTTTTCGAATTAGGCAACCGTTCGATATTTAAAAATTTTGAGAAGCAAAAGCTGTTAAAATTAAGTTTGTATATAAAAAAATACATCGAGCTAGTTCCACAAAATTGCTTTATAATCAATCCAGGATGCAAAATTTGTTTGTTCATTCAATAAATTATGAAGTATCAGTTTTTGCTAAAATGTATCCAGTTTTCAAAGCAACATAATCTTGTTATTTTGCTAAAGTATTTCTACGAGAAGGAGATCAAAGTAACGTAACAATATTGCTTCGCAGTGTAGGGATGCTCATGCATGCCTGACAGATCGAAATTTGAGCTCAAAGGTGCAACACATTGTAGCTATATTCTTGTAATCTGTTACAGTCTTTTCAGTTAACCATCGACATCAAAACTTTATCAGAATAATCATTACTGTACAAGGTTTAAATAACGTTTATTTCTAGTACAAAGTTTGTAGATTGAATGAACTTTAACTGTTGCAGGAGGCTAAAAAATGTGAAGTTAGTTTTTGTTTGTTTATTGTTTTGTTAGCGTTTTGTTATATTTTTAGATCGAATTATAAACAATAAATATAAAATACATATACCATGCGTATGTAAAAATCGTAAAATGTAGTATATTAAGTATGGAGAACGGTAAGGGAGTTTTACCGTTCGAAGACAATTGTTTGGAGGAGGAGCGAAGCGACGACTCCAATTATTGTCTGAGAACGGTAACCCTTAACGTTCGATGTGCTTATAACGTTTTTTCCACGATCGGAATTAAAATTATACAATAAAATATGAATTTTCTACTGAGAAATTAAAACGAGCGAAATACATCGAAAAGATCGAAGTGGTATGGCACACATCACTAGGTAACCAGTTTGTTATTTGTCAAAAGTTAAAAAATTTTCATAAAATTGTGCATGTGGCTCTTTTGCAAGCTTTGCACTTCAGTTATGAGCGACTCCGAAAGTGATGTACAGTTTAAAATAGACGAAATAGAAGAGGCATGGGGCATTGGATGTGCGGCGGTAATACCGGAAAAGTCAAGGGCCGATACGAGAATACCTAAACATTTTTAATGTAAGACTAATTTTGATTGTTTTTTAAAAAGGCGTCGCGCGTCGCGTCGGTAAGGTTTTTTGCTGTTCAGTTTTTAGATCGGTAAGTCATTTTGTTGTCGTCGTAGTTATAGCAACTGGTAAATTCTACTTACTGTCATGGAAACACCCATGGTAAATAGTCAGAAATGACCGATCGTGCAAAAATTACTATTACTTCAAGTCAATGCAGTAAACGCTTTTTTGAATCGTAATTGCACATCATTATTAATGTAAGAACGATTTATTATTTTTACTTTATTAGAAATTCGTTTCTTTCTACGCACGATCATGTATTTTATGTTTATACTTTCTCGTGTTTCTCCACTTCGTATTCAGCAATTACGGCTATGCGAAGAATGAAGATATACAGTGACCACATTAAGCATGGAATTAACAAATAAAAAAGAGAGAAAGCAAACGGCTCAAATGGGTAAATATTATCGAATAAGAAGTAGGAATAGGAAACCTCGATCAATATCAAACACCTAGCCAGATTTTGAGCTCTTGTACGGGGTGGGGTTCGGGCGCATAATTTATTGGTTGGCGCCAACAGTTTTATATAAAAAAAACATTTTTGGGCAGTAGTCATGTGATGGACTTTTTAAAATTTTCACACAAACAGTACACTAAACGAACGAAAGATTATACACGAATTATTATTAAGAGCAGTACACACCACAAATTTAATGCGCAGAAACAAAATACAAGTTCTCTAAGGGATCAACGCACGTACAGCATGTGCCACCTAACCTTGCAAATTTTAGTGGGCTTTGATTCGGCTACTTACGCTTTGTTTCGTCGGTAGTCGTAACTTAAACTAGCTCTAATTGGCTGTTGGACAGTGTGGTACACTCTACTAAAAAGTGAAAGTCAATTTATTTATGGTTTACGAAAAATTGTGGATTTATGGACAAATTAAGCGCGAAAGCTAAAGTAATATCAAGAAGAATTTTCAAAAATCAATACTTTCCTATTTTGGCGTATGACAAAATAATAATGACATAAATAATTAACAGCAACTAGATATTATACTAGCTTTCAAACTACGGGATTGCTTTTGCTTGAGAGTGTAACGGCTTCTCGCCTTTTAAACTTATCGTCATTTTTTTTGCAAGGTTAAATGGCACTTGCTGTACACTACGTAATACGCTGAGCAGCAGTGCCTTTATAGGTCGTATGTCTAGCGGGCGTCGGGCAGGAAACGGACAGGTCTTGCGGCTTTTATCTAGTGTTGCGGTGTTTTGGAAAGAGTTGGGGGTGTTGCATGGTTCGGAGCTCTTGAAGGAGCTGGGTGCAGTACAACTTTGTCTGTGTAGAACCGTTAGTTTGCGTTTGATCCAACAGCAGTTGCTTTGATATTTTTTGTTTCTGAACCGTATTTGCAGATTAGCTCCCGTTTTGATTCTGAAAACTCTCTAACATATCTGCGCCCTAATGGCCCGCGCTTTAGTGTTCCGCGCCCAACGATGTACTCAAATTGTTGAGAACCGATACAGCTAGCCACGGGTTATTATTTAATTTTTTATTCAAGAACCTAATTTCCCTATGGCGCCGTCTATGATATCTGAAGATAAAATTATCGAATTAACATCTTTTATTCGATAAACTCTCCCCGCATGTTTTGAACGCTAACTACACTTGCTAGCTTTTATTACAATTTCCAGGGTATTCTTCTAAGCGTTTCTAGTATAAGCGAGTGCTGCGAGGAGTCACGATCTACCTGCACATTTAACCATGTTAGGAGTATCTTCATCTTCAGTAACTAATCCGTGCTTAAAAATATTATAGAAAATATAAAACGTGACATAATTAAATTATGGGACGATAAAAGCTGTTTTGATGAATTTTTTGCCTGATTGCCCATACAATTGATGTTTCCTTCATGTTCAACTAGCCGTTTAAAAAATGTCAGAGAACGAATGAACCGAGCGAACCAATAGAATAGAGTGATACGTATATTGTATGCATCACTCTTACACGTAAAACACGAACAATGCCTTCGGCATTCAAATACATCTTTACCGTGTTTTCTATCTTGTTCTTGATATAAGACTAAAATTTGTTTGTTTTACGAAACAAGTCCCAACGTGTATTTTATAAATTATATTTTTTGATCAACATTCTAACAACTATCTCCGCAATAAATAGACAGCTTTGTTTTATTTTTCGCTACATAACTCCTAAGGCAATTGCAATTTACAACACTTTTATGTTTCCTGCTTTCATATTTTTACAACGTGCATGTAATGCAAGCGTGTCTATTGCCACAAGCATTCAATAAAGAACATTATGAAAAGTCAAGCGCTGTACAATTCGTTTTATATTATCGCATTTGTAAGATGCCTGCTGCATAAGAACGGCAGTGAACCATGACATAATAGGGAAGCAACATTACTGCCTTTAAAATCCCGAACTGCAAGTATAATAAACTCGTTACGACGTTATTCCTTACTCCAACGCTTACTTATCTGGATTGCAGTTACCAGGAGTACGTGAGACCTGTCTGGGGTCGTAAAGAGTAACCACATTACCGGTTGCATTGGTTATCTGCTCATAAATGGTAGCGGCTTATCGCTACAATTCCGGTTGGCTTTGTTGTCATCAATTTATATACTGCTCTATTGAATACTCGTTCCATTATTTAGTGCATTTACGGGCAATACATTGTAGGGAAATAATATTTATATGAAAATATTGCAGTTCTTTCAAATGCGGATAGGTGTTGGGTTGGAAACAAAAACTTAAGGTAAATAAAAGAAGATGGTCAATGTCAGCTTTGCAGCACGTATAACTCTTAAAAAACCCGCTCACGTATTTCTGCGATGTTTTTTCTGGATATCTCCTAATTTTGTTCAAATAAAAGAGCTTATATACACCAGACGACTAGATGCATGAAAATCAATTTCATTGTTTGTCTTATACACCGTTTTCCTGCTGTTAATATTGAAATATTGCAACCACAGCAAGAAAACAGTACGTAGATAAATTAAAAGCAATTGAATTCCCATCCCTTTTAACCAGCTAGCTTTTAACGGTTTACCCTTAGCATGACAACCTGAAAATAACGTTGAAGCTTTTAAGTAGACTTCATTAATAATTCTCAAACAGTGCAAGCTTTATATGTATTAAGGTGCATGTCATGCACTTCTTTATAGCGTTACGTAGGTAGTGACAGACAGTAAAATAAGAAGATTGCTGCTGTGCAAGAGCTATGAGGTCGCTGCTCTGAATAACCACCTCCGCAAGGGATTATGAAAATGGAAATGCATCAAAGAGTTTTGTCAGTTTCTGAAGCGCAGCTTAAAACTGACGGTTTAGTAATTTATAGATTTTGTTCTATCGTGTGAATGCAGTGAAAATCTACTTTTCACGTTTGATATCTGCAAATCTGCAGTGGCATTAATCTTCCATACGCCAAGCAAGTGCGGAAAGGATTATGTGCTAAACGCATAGGTTGTTGGATTAATTGAACGTCATTTTATCATGAGTTTTGTATAATCAAGCATTTTAGAACCATTTAGTTTTACATGTTATTTAAAGCAGTTTTTTCCATATTTACTGTAGATAAATATTCAAATTTAAACATATTAATATATTTCCTGAGCTTTCAAATAATAGAACAATCTTGAAACTCTTCTGTTAAGACTACTATAAACGAGTGAAATGTAGGACAAGCAGGTAAAGTTATGACTATTTTTATTAAATTTAATTTTAGAGATTGTTTGAAGCTTAAAGGTGTTACCATTTCAGTAGAAAATGCTTAGACTTATTTTTATAGTCCGGAGTTCTAGTCTAGTATTTTGTTAGTTAAATATGAATAAAATAAAAGTCCTTATTTATGTTCTTGTGTTACTTAAAAATTGACTTACTTTATCATTCCAAGTGTTTATTAATTGTTTTTGGTTGTTAATTCATTGTGGTTTTCATTCGATGTTATTTTTCATAGATGACTATGGTTATAATTTCTTCAAGAGTAGTGCTGAAGATGAGTTTATTGTAAAAAAACTCGAAACCGGTTCCTACATATTATATTAAAAAAGCTTGAGAGAAATAAGGACTTTTATTTTAATCATATTTAATTAATTACTCTCATTATGTGGTCTTTTGATTATTTACTTTGTTAGTATTTGAATTGTGAGGCAATCAATTAATAATAATTTCTGTCACAATTCCTTTAAATGTATAGTTGCCGCATATCAAAACTTTTAAGCTAATTATCTACGAGCTTAGAATGGCAGCACATCCATATGTTTGACCTAAATCTAGCTTGTATAGGTAGTTATTATTTATTTGGTCAACTGGAATTAAAGCTTATGTAATAGTAAAATAAAATAAAACAGGGTTCATGAGCGTAGAATATGAATGGTCATGTTTTTTAAAAGTACTTCACGAAACAATTTTATGAAACTGTAAAAATGTTTCTTTTTAATTGAAATGCTAAATAGCAACCACGAATTATTAAAAATAAAATGTGTAAATTCATAAATACAACGAGAAAGTTGTACGAAAATAAAGTTTGAACTATCAACATTCGTAAGGGACAGAAAATTACCGTTGAATAAAAATCTTAAGAATTGCAGTACACGACAACTTTTTCTAAATTCTCTTCCGAAAAATTAGTTCTCTTGTCCAATATGTTGCACCTATAACTTAACGGATTTGAGTAAACCCATGGTTTTTCTTTACTTATTGAATTTTAACGAAATTTGTGGTGTGAAGGTTGCGGCAGCCGCGCCGGTGTGCGTAGCTCGTGGTCGAGAGCGATGTCTCGTTCTTTGAGTCTGTTTCGACAATGAAGTATCAGTAGATTATGTTCTAGTTACGCAAGGAAATATTGTACTTTATGTAAGCTTATTTCTCTAGAATAGTTTACCGAGCGATTGTGCAAGCAAATCTATGTCTTCTATATTGGGCGCGTAAATCTGTGGGTTGTACTTGGTTGTCTCCAGGCAGCTGTATTGGCACCGGATAACGCCGTAAACTTAAAAGACCTTTAAATGAGTAAGGGTGAAATAGGCATCTCGTATCAGTGAATTGCAACTTAGGCAGGCTAAAAAAGCGGTCAGGCAACCGCCACGAGACCTTCGTCGCATTTATTAAAATTTTTTACTTTCCTAATTTATTTTTTTTGAAAATATTTGAAAATTATGCAAACTAGATAATATCGGCAGTTGAATATTTTTTAAATTTTAATACTTCTCATGAAAATGACGGAAAATATGGCGGTAGTTCAATGTAAAAACCGGGATAGATAGTGTTGGAAAATTATGACAGTAATCGCACTTTGCTGTGTCAAAGCGAGCGGTCGCAGGGGACCTGGACAAGGCTCGGTATATTTGCTGGTTTTTAGCATACTATCGAGACAAGTATTGTAAGATCATCTCACGGCCGTGTGACGTACAACATTTTATTTCATACTGTATCGCTTTTTTAAATTTTTAAATAAAGGATAATATTTTAATCAAGCAAATTATTAAGGATAATCTGGTTGCCTTATTTAGAGTAACGATAGCAACCAAATGTTTGAAAATTTTTCTTGCTTTGTGATTGGCGAAAGGTTGCGAGGCAACACTTCCCGGCCTGGTACTGTTATGTGTCATTTCCCGGACTCAAATTAATGACGTAAAGTAGTGTACGGTGGACAGTATGAAATAAAACATATTTAAAAGCGTTTATTTAATAAAATATTTACTATTAAATTATTGTAGCGGAGCACTTATTGAAATAACAAACCTTCAATTACAAAAAAGTTTATTATGAAATAAATTGAAAAGTTACCCTTTTTCAATTCAACCCTTTTCTATTTTTACTTACCTACAATTGTACTATAGCGTAGTAAGTATTAAGTTCATGAAAATTTCCAGAAAATTTCCAGAATCAACATTTTGTTGGAAATACATGTTTTGGACCTCCAAGAACCCAAAAAAAATTTTTTTTTTACTATTTCTGTCTGTGAGTGGGTGAGTTTGTGAGTATGTAGGTCTGTAGGTGGGTATGTGTGTGGAGCATCATAACACTATCGAACAGATGATTGGATTTTGATGAATTTTGGAATCTGGGGTATATTATAATTTCACCGATAAAATTTTTTTCCTAAATTTAATTTTTAAATTTGAAAACGGAATCTGATAGAAGAATTTAAGACAAATTTAATGCATTTTTTCGTATTTACTAGCTTTAAAATAGCGGCAGCTACGAGTTTTTGAAAATTTTGAGTTTTGCGGCTTGTTACTCAAAAACAGGTTGACAAATCGCATTTGAATATTTTATTGTAATAGTTTTATAACGACATAATGTTACTGTAGCCAAAAACTGACAACACGATTTGTTGTTAATTTTGTAAGCTTATAAACTTAAAGGTGAGCTACAATTTAATTTGTATCTTATAGCTTGTAAGTTCCTCTCCGACGCTGTTTATAAATGTTTAAAGATTTGAGCTTTTAACGATTATTTACTCAAAAACCAGTTATCAGATCGGGATAAAATTTGATATTATAAATTCCACAGGGGTACACAACGTTACAGGCTACTAAAACCTTTATCACTACTATAACTTACTGTGAAATGAAAAAGAATATCAAAGTATTGACTTCTTCAAAAACATACTTTAAAAAAATAATTACGCGATTTTTTTAAAATTTTGTAAGCTATGGAGCTGTAGATCAGCTCTAATTTGGTTTATGTTTCAGTCTGCTAACTTCTTTGTGACACCTTCTATAAATTTTTGACAATTGTAAATTCTTACCTTTTCATTTAATAAACGGGAGCCGATAAAAACTTTCTGTTTAGGCAAAATTTCTCATAAATGATAGTAGAATAATATTGTTAACTTAATTTTTAATTACAGAAAATTGGGAGTGTGGAAAATTTTTTCTCTCCCATTTAATTTTGGTATCCCGTTTTTGAATTGTCTTAATTCTAAGCAATATGTTTCCAAAAAGTAAAAAAATTCGACTTACTTCTCAAAAAACTTGGAATAAATTCAGCATACTATCCAATTTACTTTACAATATCACTCGCTCTCTCTCTCTCTATCTGACGCCCATGAGTTAACCAAAGTCCTTCGGCGCGTTACCGAAATACACTAGCACACAGGTAGCTGTCGACCTTTGCTTCACTATTCTCTAGTGGTAGCCAAAGTTGGACCGTAACACATTAATAATAAGATACTTTTGAATATATGATAAGTTACAAAATCTAAAGTATAAGAAAGTCCAGGCAAAGCGTTTCGCTCATTTTTAATAATAAATGTTCCTGCAACACGTTATTAAATGTTCCTCGCCGAAACTTAAGCGTTGTAACGAATATTGCAAAATAATTACAGTAGACGTGGAATATTAACATTGTAAACAATCAAAAATCATACCTTTGTTTGATGATCAAGAGTTATTATTTTTAAATAATTATGTTTGTTACTTTAAATTATGCTGTACGACTACGTAAATTCGGTATCGAATATACAAGCTATAACAATTCATATCGCAGCTTGATGCCATATAAAACCAGCACGACCGTGACATAAAGCCCATACTAAACCACAAATTTGGCCTGTGGTGTATACTGTTAACGGCTTTTTAACCCTTGTACCACTAAAGTACTATTTTAACACCACACAAAACACAATAAAACACCGCGCTTACATCATTCCAGCTACACACTCGCTGCATCACATAATAAAGGTACAGATTGAAATAAAAGCTCTTGAATTATAAATTTGTTTTTAATTTGGATAAAAGCTGCATGAATTATTAATACCAAATAAAACCACAGTTTTTTGTTTCTTTGCCTTTGTTTTCTATAGTGTTTTAATTAATTATTGATAACTTATTCGTGTTTTGCAACAAAACGGGATAATTGGGTTGACGTGAAATTAGTTGAAAGTTGGTGAGCTTTTGAATGTCATCAAATAAATTATCGCGGGTTTTAAATTGTTCTTGATTATACATTTTTTTTGTTTATTTTTAATCTCACTTTAATTGATTAGACGATTGTTGAAAAACACAAAAGAACTTTTTGTTATTACTTTTCTGTTGCCAAGAATGCAAACAGTACAAAGCTTATAAACACAATACAGGTTGTATCAACCCTCCAACAAATTAAGTTGTATTAATTGTTCCCTTCATATTTAAACAAAAGCGTAGATGGTCCAAGAATAATTCTTCTTTTGTCTCTGAGAAGTCGTCCTAAGTAAATAAAACTTATCTCGAATTAAACCAGCTAGCTAGGCAACGTGGGCAAAAACAAATTTAGGCACCCTCAGAAGGGTTAAACAATAAGCTACATACAATGGTTAGCTACATTATTTCCCCAGTGCTTGCTTCTCTTGTTGTAGTTTTCCAGGCCGCAATTCAAGGTGCGCCTGGTTATTAAAACGGAACGCTCCCTCTCGTTGTGGAAAAAACCTCACACGAGTTTTGCACCAAGTGGAGCTGTTTTACTTGTTTCCACTTTATACTCAATGACTTTACGGCTTGTGAAGCCTGCAAGTGCTTTATTTGTTTTATTTGATGCGCTTTGCGACGGCTTTTATCGTTTAAAAGCACGTTTTGTGCTGTAGAAAGCGTTTGTAACGCATTCTCCCTCTGCTACTTATAGGGCTACTGTTCATTTCTCTGAGGTTGCTTTAATGCATTAATATGCGACAATAGAAAAGAAAACGAATAATTGCAACAACACTCGTGAAATATGTACTTTATTTAATTTAATTTAATTTATCTGCACACGTTTCAACAGAAGTAAGAGCAATATACTTAAATTTCCTATGTACAAGATGTTACAAACAATGCATAATCATAATTTATCAATAAATTTAAAATAATTTGTGCTAATCTACATATTTACAAGATAAATGGTAAACACTTACTTTACATGGTATAAGTTGTGTTAACAAAAATTGCCTTACATATCTAAAATTGTTTATTCAAAAACTTTTTTTTAAAATGTTATATCTAGTGTCCAGTTTAATTGTATAAGAAAATTTAGTGCAATATTTTAGGTGTTGTTTTTTGCACGTCATATTTCACAATGCCGCTTCTTTGCAAGAATTCTCAAAATTTTTTTGACTATTCGTGACAATAGTTTGTTTTTTATGCATGGAGATTCGTATTCATTACTACTCATGAACAATGCAGATATCTCAGAAAAACTCAGTATTTTATATGACAATTGACCTCAAGTATTTTGAACCAATAAAATCACTAAACTTTAGACTCACAAACCAATCAAAATCTCGTTATACTGACAACTACACTAGTAGGATGATTCTCAGTATAATGAGCCCTATTATCTCTATGGTTGATATAAAAAATTAATTAAAACGTATTAACCTCTACTGCCATAGTAACTAAAGTTTATTTTTAGGTATCTATTTTGCAAATAAAAAAAATAATTTGTTAAATTTTTCTCCTGCGTGTTGCGTTAAGAAAATCGACACTCGTGCTACACACTCGTGCAACAAACAGTGGTGATGACGACAGCGAAGATTGCCGGAATTCAATTTACTCGTGGCGTTATATATGAAAATATTATGAATTCAAAACTTTAGTTCTAAATACAATAAAGGCAGTTAATAAAAAAAAATACAATTATTCAAGAAGATTGTTTTATCAAACTTAATGTAAGGACCATCAAAAACCAAGAAAGCGTATGTTTGTTTGTTCGTTTAATCTTTCAGGTGTCAAGGTCTTTCACTCCGGGTATACTCTTCGCTTGTGTAATAGGAGGTGGTGGGGCCTTTTGGTCCTTACACCGCTACGCTCCTGAAGCTTATGCCACCCTTCATGCACATTCATTCAATGTCATTCACACACATGTGTTTAATTGTATGTTTTATGTTGTTTATGACTTTGTTACTTGTCTTGGTCAGTCAGTAATCAAGGCAAGCGCCGTTAATTGTAATCCAACGTCGAATGGTTACCGAGTTCGATACCGATCCACAGAATTACAGAAAAAATTTTTGCTTCTTCCAGGATTCGAACCGAGAACTTACGCATTGTGAGCCTGGTCCTCTACAACTGGACCACCCGGACTCTTAGAAAGCGTATGTATTAATTAATAATAATAACGCTGAGAAAATTTACTATAATAATAATAAACAAGCATTATAGCAATATTAGTTGCAAATTACTAAACGTGTAGAGTAATACCACAGATAAGGTTAACACTACAGATATACGACCCCTTATACAATATGTCCGCTCATATTTGGAGACGAAATTAGCTTTAGTTTGGCTGCAACGCACCAGACCAATTTTAGGGCGCTGCTATCGCCATTTGTTTATTACTGTTGAAATGTGTTGGAAACTGTTTTATCGAGAATTTGAGTGCATCTGTCACAGATAACGCTAAAAACCTAATCTTATCTGGGATCTGGTTAAAGCACTAATACACTAGATTCCAGAACTGTATCATACGTCTTTATAGTCTTATTTACTTGGAGTCTGTCACATCATGAATATAATTTAAGTAGAATTGGCTTCAATATTAATTATTTAAGAAAAATTGCGATTTGACAATTAAACATCTCAAATGAAATCGTTAAACATGGCAGATGGCTGTCTAACTTTTGATTTGAATATGTGCTAAGTAATCTGCTCAATTACAGTCATCTGTGACTTAATTATAAATTGTCATTGTAGCGCCATCTTTTTGCAGATTATTAATCATATAAAACAAGCTGCCGATAGCTCACATAATTACCGTATATCTGTAGTGTTAACCTTATCTGTGGTAATACCTATGCCTTCCGATTTGATTTCAGTAGCTTTATACTCGGTGCTCGCTGCTTCGAATGTTTCCCTCGCTAAGTCGGTTTCGGTAATAAGAGCTGTCCCCAGAAAGAAAATTTTGTAAAAAAACCAAAAAAAACTAAAAAAAACAACAAAAACTAGCTCGTAAAAAACAGCCTTATACAAAAATTTTAATAAAATAACGCCACATCAATAATATTTAAAAGATTTTTGCATAATTTTAACCCTAAAAATTATAAGAAATGAACTTCTGACAAAAATTGATTCTTATATAAAAGTATTGTGCCCACGCAGGAAATTATATATGACCCCCAAAATTGAAAATTTGGTTTGGTGCCTGCTAATGATTTTCTGATTAACATTCTACAAAAACTTTTTTAGTTTTTATCAGTAGTCTGTTGTATAAACTAAGGTATTTACTTCGGAGACACCCTGTATATGGTAGTCATTTGTGTACGTTGTGGTATTTAGATTGCATGAGTAGGGCTGTTCTGAAATAAGTACAGATTTATTGCAGAATGCGTTTTTAACTGCAAAGGAAATATTTTATTGATTATAAATATTAAATAAAAAAAAGTAATGCAAAGGTAGTGAAAAGATTCTCAATTAGCAGCGCCACTAGTTTTGCAAAGTTACCGCTAAAGTTACAACAATTGACCTTGTCGATATAAACATTTCAGAAACCTTTAGGTTTTTTAAATATACAAAGCTTTAGTTGTTTCAATAAATTTCTGGCATGAAAACTAAAAAAAATATGTCACATGTTTGAACAAGCAGAATTTTGCTTCCCGCATTGGTAACCCAAATTTCACGTTCCTCTAAAATATTCCCTTTTCACCTTCATCCAATTCCGCGAGCAAAGCAAATATTTGAAACTACACCTTGATATTTTTGCAGTATATCTAATCCAAGTTCGGCAGATACGACTCCTGGTAATGCGAATCTCGAATGTGTGATTTCTACGCGTGCTTTGTTGAACGAAAAGCTCAGGGAGTCCTGCTCAATGTCTCGGAATACAGGATTATATGAGCGTATCAGCTCTGTTTCACGTGCACTTGACGCAGGTTTCAATGAGAACATGCAAAATTAATCCTGAAACTTTGTAGATTGCATTTCTACGGTGTGTATCATGGGGGTCCGTTTAAATTTCTAATTTGCTTTATACGCGGCTTGTTATTTTAGATGCCAATATATATCTTTAATGAAAGAGAGATTTGTCCTTTCAGTTGAATAGATGGGATATAATTAATAACTGTCTGTTGCGGTTTTAAATGGGGTTTGTTTGCGTTTCCCTCATTAATAATTATCGATTTATAATTTGTCACAACGATGCAACAATTTTTTCTACGTAAGAACTACACATTAAACAGCTGTGTTTTTACAAAAAGGTTTTATTAAATCTATTTAACATGATTTTTATTTTCGGGACATATTTGTTCCAGCTGATTTTTTTTGTAATATTCGCTTAGAAACTGCACAGGGATAGAACATTTCAGCTATACTGCAACTGGCAACTTAGCTTTTCGTATGTAACGGTCGCAACAAGATACTTCCTGCGAAGAGTATGCTATTTATGGTTTTGTTAGAGATTTGTCATATTGTTTGTTGTTTTAATCCACGTAGCATGCGCAATTTCAAGAGATAAATGCCAAATTGTTTCATTAAAATTCTACAACAATAGACCTTAAATGCATGCAAATGCCAGGAAAACTATTACATGAACGAAGTTATGTCGAAGATTGAAAAACAACACAACGGACAATAGGTTGCAAGCTACAAGTCAATGTTTAAAAGGCGATCAAAGTTTGAAACAATGTTTCTGCCCCTCAGACCAATTAAATGCGTACAAACTTTATAAACGGTAGGATTTACAGTAAAACACCGTTTATAAAGCAAATGTACATTCCGGTAAAGACACTGAAAATTTAGAAGTAACTTTGGATGAACGTTCATAAATCGGTCCAAACTATCAGCAACAAAAATGTAAATCTTTACTTTGGCAGATTCTTTGCGTCAGTTGAACTAAATAAAATGGATTTATCCAGCAGTTGGTACAATTGTCAGAAACAGAAAAAGTGCTCCAAAAGACCAAAGACTGCCATAAAACCAAAGAATATCGCAAGAAATAAAGAACTAGTCTATGGTTGACGTCGTATGTTGCTTAACGGTTATTGCATTTTATAATAAATCTATGGGCTTAGACGACTAGCATGCTATATTTGTTTTTTAAAACAACAATGGGTCATATAAATCCCAGGGTTTTTTATTATATATGTCCCATTAAATTTCTTGCAGAAATGTTTAATAAAACTTTAAAAATTTGTATTTTTAATTCATTTACATTCCCCAAAACTCTATTAATCCGACATTTAAAAAATGAATTAAAAAAACAAACCAGGAACGAAGGGCTCGTTTTTATATACCAGAAGAAATTTTTTACTATCTTTATTAATATTTATTTTTATTCAGAACCAAAACCGTAGAACTTATTGGAAAATGAACGTTCTTATAACAGCAAAATTACAGTTGGAAATTAACGGCGAAACAAAACCACTTACTCGTACATAAATCAGTAGTTTTAATTACAAATTCTACAAACCACTATTACGTGCTGTACTGAGACGAAATAGTCGAGTTTAAATTAAATTTGCAGAATAGATTTGAGAACTACATTTACACATTTAACAGTTTGAAGAAGAGCTTTAAACCCGATTTTGTTGGTTTGCAGAACAGATGTTGAAGTTGTAAATTCGTTTTGTTAGTTCCAATTCGTCAGCTTTCCGTCAAATAAGCGAAGGAAATGTTAAAACTATTCTGCATGCAGTGTTCATGAGTAATGAAGCAATACATTCACAATGGATATAGCGTATAGGTACATCCATCCCTCACGGTTAAGTTTTATTGGAACAAATAGAAGTAAATTCCATAGTGGGAGGAATGAAGCTGTTGGCCCATGTGCAGCACCTTTGTTTAAATTATCGATTAATTAAACAAAGCACTGTGCCTGTGCATGACACCTTAATTGATATTTGCCAATTTAAAAGAAAACGCTGCATCTGGATCAATATCTAAAGGATTAAAATTGTGGATGTTGCAGAAGCAAACGTTCTGTGCTACAACCGCCAAAATAAGGTCAAATCGCAATAATCCAATATCTGAAGTGTTTCGAGTAAAAAGTAAATTGCGATTTTTGCCAAACTTATTTTGCTCGGTAGTGAACATCAAAAGCAATTACAGTATGCTTGTAACAAGGAAACTAAACGTATTAATTGTCTGACCTGTTTCATATACAGGGTGATTCGTAACATGTGGGACGCACTTTCAAAAATATATTCAGAATTTGAGACAATGAAAAAAAGTCTCCATAAATATGGGTCCGGAAACGCTTAGTTACGGAGTTATAGCCTTCTACAAATGGACTAGTTTATAATCACTTTTTGGTCTGTAACTTTTGCAGTAGTTGTGAGCATTGTTTGCTTAGTTTAGTATTTCTAATAATTTTTATTTAAATAACTGAAGTAGAAATGTCTTATGTGGGGGATCACGTAATATTTTTTTCTACCAATGTTAGATGTTTACTGTTTTTAAAGTTTTTGGTATAAAATCTTATTTTACATACAAAAATATACAAAGTAATTGTTGTTGGAAGTCGTAAATTGTTGCATTCCTCGCCATAAATAAGAAGGGGTGGAGGGGTGCTCTGCTATCAAGGACTATATCCATTCTAGACCTATCAACTCAGTGGAAGAGTGGTTTCGGTAAAATAGACACTGGAGGTACCCTACAGGTGGCAGTTGCAGCGTAGAATGATAACAAAGTGGCTCAAATATACAGTGTGATAACTGACAAAGGTAGATCCTTTACTGTCACATGCATAATAAGTTGAAGAAATTAAGCGATCGCTTCGTCAACTGGAGGACATCTGTACGCATGTCGAATACTCGATCTGCGCAAGTGAAATTTTCCTACCACCTCCAGATCAGCTCCACCATCGATTTAGTTTTTTTTTCAAAAATTTAAGAATTTGGGCTTCAAAACCGGCATAAGCAAGTTAAATGACAATAGGAACAACGTTCCATAGAGAAAAAATCTCTATAAGTTTCTTTTGAGCCTTTACCTGAACAGTTTAATTGGACAAATTAAAAAATTATGTTTTGGATTTCAACATATAAATATTATTTGAAATTAGAAAAACACTAAAAATCAAATATATTAAAAATTATCAAAGAATTTTCTGATTTTCTGAAATTTTTATATTTTCCAAAAATGTTTAAAATTTCTAATAATTTTATTATCAGACGCGTTGGCAAAATTTTAAAAATATTTACACATATTAAAAATATTCAAAATGTTACCAATCTTTTAAAAACTGAAAATTTCAAAAACATTCTATTTTTTAAATTAATAAAAATTGTGATTTGAAAATTTCTAAATATTTTTAAAATTTTTCGAGAATTTCTAATCATATTCATAGTTTTATAATTTTTAAACAATCCATCAATTTTTAGCAATTATTGAAAATTGTAAAACAAAAAAAATCTTGTTAGTTATTTGTAAAATGTACAAACATTTAACCATTTTCTAAATTTTCAAAATTGTAAAAAAAATTAATAGAAACACTAAGCTAAGTGAGTAATGCTTACATAAGTAAATTTCGTAATTTTAGCGCAACTATTACGGAAGTTATCGAAAAAACAGTAATTAGACTGGTTTACCTTGAAGAAGCTGTAACTCCGTAACAAATTATTTCCCGATTCATGTTGAGGCACTTCTTTCATTGTTTTATTTGTACTGAAAGTGAGTCCCACTTGTAGTGAATCACCCTGTATAAATATAATTAAGTTAATATGGTAGTGAGTGGTCAATTATTAATGCTGAAACATAAAAAACATTTGTAGTATTTCGTTGAAATTACTTAAATATTTTAGTTTTAGCATACACCATTTGAAATGTTAGCAAAAAAATTGTTTTTCTTGATTGATGGTGATATTATAAGCAAGTACAATTAACCTAAATGTAATGAAACGAAAACGCTAAAAAAACTAATCAAATATTTTGCTTTTATTACGATCGTATTTAAATTAAATTTGCTAACAAGTTATTTATAAAGCAAAGCGAAGTAAAACAATTTCTGGTGCAATTTTAAAATTAGTTCACATTTTAAATACCATAACAAAAAATGTTTTTGTACAATGCTGAAAATTTAAACCTTCATATTTTAGTAACTCCTACGAACAGTTTAAAAGCACCATCTGTTTCGCTCCCACAGAACAAACTACCCGAGTTTTATAAACTTTCTCGTAGTATGTAAAAGACACATAATCGAGTTTTAACTTCCACTTTATAGTTTTGAAGTGCATACCACTTAGTGAAACCTAATTTTTGCCTCACAAGCGCATAATTCTAGCGCCAAATAAGACACATACAATTCAATATTCATAATTCACTAAACACGCTCATTTTGAAATTCAATTTGAAGTACAACGCGCCTCCCGAGTTCGCGGATGACAATTTTAAACATCGAAAACTAAGTTAGCACAATTATTTATCGGGCTTGCACAGGGTTCAACACTGGGACCACTATTTTCACTTAGGATGAGAACGTTCCTTCCGTTCAATTTTCATGCAGCGGAGCGTTCGGGGATCGGTGGCAGAAGTGATGTTTCAGGTTTTCTTTATGGTCCCACTAGGGCAACAAAAACACTAAGAAAACACGCAGATAGGGGGTACTCCAGGCGCAGTTGCCCCCCGTGTTGCATCGCTGCGGGGTGCTCGCCTGAAACAACATGAAAACGTAATCAACACGCTGAAATAAAAAAAGTTCAATGGTCGTCATGTTTACTCTTACATCTAACTGGAATAAATTGGTTGATCCCGAGAGCTCATTTACATGAGAGATGTTTGTAATTATTTACGGGGGATGTCTAAAAAGTTTTCACTTAATGATTAGATAGTTTTAAAAGTTAAAGGAGAATTGACGGGAAAATCAATGAAATTTGTAGGTTAAAGGTTCCTTGAGTATTAATTATATTCATAGCAGTTTTCAAACTAGAGTCAACGAAAACATAAACATGCTACAATATAACTATCCAAATCCTAAAAAAATTTCGCATCAGCAGTTCTTCTGAAAATATTTAATGTTCTATTACTTCCTTTCAATAAATGTTTAAAAATTAAAAAAAAACATAACGACTTGGATGCTATCCAGGACTTGATACAATACACACGTCATTATACAGACCAAACTCTTTTTTCTTTCATTTTATTTTTTAGGGCTAGATGTTTGTCTTCATATTATGGTGTTCTTAACAGGTGTTGTAAGCAGACTTATTGATATTACAAACCCATCTTGTTAAAAACCAAAGAAATTGTTTAATCAGACCTTAGGTATATGAAAAATTAATAAAAATATTTATAGTTCAGGAAAATTACGAACAAAGCTGTTAAGCTGTTAAGCTTCTTATACTAAAAGTTCTGAATGTGAACTTCCGCCACAATTTTGTTAAAAAAATATCGCGAAGGCCACCTACATAAAAATCTGTCAGACCACCGCCACGGAACCTTCGTCGCCTATATTGAAATTTTGAAATTTTTTTAACTATTTCGTAAATTCTGATTTTTTGAAATTTTTTAAATATTTGAAATTTACAAAAGTTTGAATTTCTTAGAAAATGTTTGAAAATTTGAAAATGTTTCATAATTTAGAAAATTTTAAAAACTTTTTAAGCAATTACTTAATTAAACTGTAAAGTAAATAACCAAAATGAAATACGCTATAGTTCTTTTCTCAATGGGAGGTTGTTCCTTTGGTCATCTAACATGTCTATATCCGGTTAAAGACGAAAATCGCGTGTGTACACGACACACAGACGCACGGACACACGGACGCACGGGCACACGGACACAAGGAGACACCGACACACGAACACACAAAGGCACACGAACACACGAGCACCAGGACTACACGAGCATACAGGCACACGGATACATGGACACAGGGGATACAAGGACATACAAACACACGGATACACAGACACAAGGTCACACGGACAAACAGACACACTGACACGAACACACGAGCTCACGAGTACACGCACACGGACTCCGGACAAACCGACACACTATACACAGACAAACACACACACACACAGACACAGCGTCGTATAGCGGGGAAGGTCAAAATGGTTCGGAATTAAGTGGTAGAACGCAAAATTTGCTAAAAAAATATTGTCTAAGATTTTGTCTTCGGAGCAATCCTTTAGCGCCAGAAAGGTTACTGATAGTAGCATAATATTTACAACTTAATTTTATGTGCTGCAATATTTAGAAGAAATAATTTTCCTTTTCATGCAACTTTTGGCTAACGAGTTTCGTCTTTGGTTCCTGAGTTTTTAATCCCAAATAATTTTTTTGCCAAAACATTTAAAAACTTAAGTTTTTTTTTACGAAAATTTCGGTTACGTCTAAATGTGTCTGCCCTTGTTTGGTCTGCTGGCGCTATAGTCCTAAGAGTAGAAACAATGTGCGAGGACTGTTGTAAGCGCGTAAAAGTGTAGGAAAGTCCAGACAAAGTGCTCAGCTATTTTTTTTGCGATATATTTTGGTTTGCCTGTGCCATTTCTTAGCTAATTGTTTGTATAATCTTTCAGCTCTTATACCCGAAAGAGTCGAGGTCTTTCACTCCGAGTAGGCTCTTCGCTTATGTAATAGGAGGTAGTGGGTCCCTTTGGCCTTTAAACCGCTACGCTCCTGAAGCTTATGCCACCCTTCATGCACATTCATTCAATATCATTCACACACACATGTGTTTATTTATATTTTTTATGTTGTTTTATGACTTTGTTACTTGTCCTGGTCAGTCAGTAATGAAGGCAAGCGCCGTTAATTGTAACCCAACGTCAAATGGTTACCGAGCTCGATACCGATCCACAAAATTACAGAAAGAATTTCTGTTTCTCCCAGGATTCGAACCAAGAACTCACGCATTGTGAGCTTGATCCTCTACAACTGGACCACCCGGAATCTTCTTAGCTAATGATGCTTAATAATGAGTAAAAACAATTTAATTGGTTTGGAATATGTTTTCATTTTATGTTTAATTTCTAGATTAAAAATTCTAGAAATAGTTACAGAACTTCGACTTTAATTATCTTAAAAATTTTAATTTTCCAAAATATTATGCTTATTTAAAGACTTTTTTGGAAAAGCGAAAGCGTCTAACACTTAAGAATGGGATCGTTATTCACAAATCAGTTCCGACAAATGATTCTCAACACCAGCTTTTATATGTGAGATCCAACTCAATTCATATTAAGTTGTTTTTGAGTTTTGACACAAAGTATTTTTCATCTTGAGTCAGGTCACCGCCAGCATTGATCTTTGTTTATGTTTACTTGCAACAGAAAGCTCCGAGTGGATATAAAACGGTTCTCTTGTCCGAGTGGGCTATGGTCTCAAGCCTGAGATTGAACAGTGGCGCTCTCTAAAAGTATCTTCGATGAGTCTTCTGGAGACTGCAGGGATTTTATTTCATTTATTTTCTTTAAATAGAGTGGCGTCTTATGTGCCCAGCAAATAATGGATAAAACGTTCACGCGTCTGTTTGTTCCTGTTGCTTTTTAGCGCGATAGCTGTTGTTTGCAAGTTTTCTACGAAGTGGTTGTTTGATTACTTACTAAAATACCCCGGGGGGAAGCTGCGGTTTTTACCTGTGAAAATAAACTTGCATGCACTGCTTTAATTGCTGATACTCCTTTATTATGAAACGGTATTATAATAAAGCGTCAAATGTCGGAAGCTTTTCTTAAAGTTAAAAATCCCGAGTGTTTTTACTCGTCTTGTTACGTGCAATTTATTATTTTCGGCTGGATTATCTGACAGTTCAAATAAATCTCTATGTACAGATTGTCATTATTTACTGGTAACATAGGCAAGTCATGAGTGTAACAAACAAGGGATAAGCACTTAATGAATGCGGGGAAAAGAAAGATAATGGGCGGGCCAGACGCAAATTCAAAAACATCAGTGGATACATAAATCCCTACCAAATTCGCTCATTATACCCCTTTTCCTTGACACATTCATTAGCTGCCTACCCTTTCTTGTCGCACTCATGAGTTGGTTAAGTTTCCAGTAAAATAGTAACAATCCATACATATTGCTATGATATTTAGAGGTGTTTGATTTGACTGGGGTATTGTGGTTGCTGGAAGGCAATTTTTGGAATGCTTGCTGCAGTTCAATTTACATTTGGAGATTTATGAAGACTTGTAAGATTTTAATATTCTAACTTATAAACTCAGGGTTGCGTATTTTTGCTAGAATTCCTGTTATAAATTCTAATAATTGTTATTTTTCATATGGTTTGTTTTTTTTTTACTGAAAGGAAAGACAAACACAACAGATTGATACGAAGACTATTTATGTTATTTGTAATTATAATTTAATTCAGAATTGTTAAAAAGGTTTAGTTTATAAGAAGTTTTAGAGTTACTTGATTTGTGCGTCGACTAATGTCAGTTAGGATGTCAGTGTCATTGTGACAAACATATAAAAGGATACTCTTGGACATGAGATTTATGTGTTTGTTTTATAAAATGGGGATCAAAGGAGGAAGACAAAAGACAAAAAAAAGAAGGGAGAATTTGTTTTGATTAGTTACGGCTCGTCTTTGAGAAAAAAGACAGAGATTTTGATATCCTCTGGATGAAAACAGAAAGAACGAGTTCAAAACGTAATGTAAACCGATTTTCAATATAAAAGAAGAAAATATAAGTGATTATCTACGAATTGTAAAAAGTACAGAAGTATTACATGTAAAAAGCGATCAAAGGAAGTTTCTTCGTTTGTGATGATGGTAAAAGCAAATTGAAATAATATAAAACAGATCAGAAGAAGATTTGGATTAAGGGCGAGTATTATTTGTTGCTCGAGAGGCCAGCAGAACGAAATAGAGGTTGGACACTCAGCGTTTTGCTAGAGCGAGGAATGTCAAAATAAGAAGACGCTAAGATAAGTGTTCTAATTTTAAAAAAGGACGATAGTCATTAGTAAAAACTTATTTAATTTTTCGGAAACCACATTTTGAAATTCATTTAATAAATAAAAACTTATTTTGTAAAGTTGATATTGTTGTGTGTGTTTATTTCTATTTAAAATTAAATTAAATTACTTATTTGCAAGCTAATAACGACCCTGAGAAAATCAGAAGAGTCTCATAAAAAGTATAAATTTAATTGCGTGAATTGCAGACAGTTTAAGGATTGAATTCTAGTAGTCACAAGACCACGCATATCATCGCAATATATAAAAGCTCAAAGGGTGTTCTTCTCCGGTTCCTCCAGCGGCTACCGCTTCACCAATTTGGACCATTTTTTTTTCAATGAAAGGTCATTTCAACATTTTTATATTTTTATTCTACGTCGATTTTTTAATAATAATTATTTTAGTTTATTATATGAAAGTCTGCTAGACGCTCTTCACTTGAGGCGACATCTACATTAACCCCGCGTCTCATTATTGGAACTAATGCATCACGTGACTTAGCATTTCGCCGGTTCTGTCAACGCTCAGTCTGTCAGTGCATTGTGCGCTGGGGTAACACTAGTTTATATTTAATTCCTAACGAAGAAAATGTACCAGAGCCCGACAAAATCGAATGGTGAAGTAGCATATCACTAAAATTCATAAATTGCCATTAATTTATCAAAATACTTCACATATTTTTACGCGTATAACTGAAAATGTTTCAAAGCCCGTGGGCTATGCCCATCGCTTTTTCTGTTAATAATAAATAACCAAACAAAGTAAATAGCGCAGCAAGCCGCTAATCAAAGTCACAGTCTTGTCTAGTTTAGATAGTAAATCCGGTTCCCATCCCCTTGTCGCAATATTTAGTGACGACGCATTTAACAACATTTTCGACACACCCTATTTACTGTGTTTGCGGGTTTCAATGTTTAAGTAACAGTCACACAGAGTAATCGGAGGAATGCAGCTGCGATACTGGCGAAATGTGTTAATTACATCATTATACTTTTTTAATAAACTTGCTAGCTATTGACTGTAAAGAAAATCGTGGGGCGTAGTTTATTTTTTTAGAAATGCTGGGGTTTATTATTGCTCGCAACACTTCTGTTAGTGAAGTGTTGTTTCTGCTTAGGAATTTGTAGTATTTTTTTTGTACATCGTCAAAGCACCATAAACGTAAGCAAAATGATAAAGTATTTAAAACATCGCATAACTGTTCTAATCTATTTGTCCAATTTCAGCTTTGACCTGTACATATTTTTGGATGTCCTTGTAGGATTGAATTGGTACTCAGTATGTAAAACTATACAAAACTGCTTAAACATTGCTGGATTTATGTAATTATGTTTTATTGGCCGCTTTCGACATTCCCTCGGAACATGATTTGATGTTCATAAAATTGTTTTGTGTAATGACGCTATCTCTTTGAGAAAATGCTCAGTATAAGAACGAAGTAATAAACATCTTGCGAGCTTGTTTCTATGTAATATTGCAGCGGTCTACTGTACACGTAAATATGTGTGTTCTTGTAGTGGAGGCTGCTTACCACTGAAAGCTGAGACAAGTGGAAGGGCTCCGGATTTAATATGTGGATAAGTTTTGTTAGTATTGTATTTGTCAACAGTTTTGCTTCAAAATTGGAATGTGTCATTGATTGAATCAATCGAAATTTTAATAAATCTCTTGGCAAGTTAATAAAAACAATTGTGCTGGTAATTTTAGGGTTGGACACTTTTAACAAATGATATGGTGACTCCACCAAATGTCGCGTATAGAGCATAACTTATTTACGAGATGTTGTGATATGATTTATCCAAAAAGTAGTGCTTAACGCTAACATTTAATGGTATTTATAAGAACAATAGAATAACAGATCAACCTACAAGTTAGGGTTTACTTTATTAGAACCGAGAGGCAATAGCTGGCAACGAAATCGGCTTTATGGTAAATAACTTACGTAGTCAACCCTACAACAGCTGTAGATTTCACGTGTACGTATTTACAAATTTCTTCCGAGATCAAAGATAGATAGCTTGTTCTTATTGCCGAGGCCATACTTCTTAGAACTCACACAGTTTATATTGTTTTATTTTTTGTCCTTACACTTACGAGCGGCAGCAATTACTACGGTCATAAGGCATTCCATCTAACATGCACAAAAGGACACAAACATCTATGGCTCAAAGGCGATTTGAACTCTAAATCTCCGCCTTACTAGCTCTCGGTTCATTGGGTTGATTATAGTATATTACTTTTCCTGACAATATGAAAATATTTTCCAGGAGCAAAGAGGGGTTATTATTGACGTTCGGCTAGACTGCTTCGTTATTAGAGAAATGAACTTCGAGACCCATTTCGATTTGGTTCAAGTGCCTTGTTTATTCTGGAGTTGCAAGTTGCAATGTCTTACAAGACGTTAGCTTGTGTGGATTGGCAAACGATTCATGGGCGTTAAGTCAATTTTAACTCCCTCTTTACGTTACAAGGCACAGCACAGACAAATCCAAAAAGTCTGGGTTCTATCACAAATAACGAACTGCTCTAAGCCGAAAGTCAAACATAACAAAAACAGTTTTAAAAACCTTAATAGTGATGATTAAAACACGCTAGTTAAATTTTGATTTATAAAAAATAAGTATATTTTGCAATAAGTTATCAATAAGGATAGGATGCAAGTTATAATCCATACATATACAGTGTGTAAATTAAGTAATGCATAAATTCATTTACTCAGCTATTAGCAATTTTTGAGAAAAATGCTGGGACAGGTCAATTTTTATTTTCATTTTGGCACATTTTTGAGTAAAACTATTTTTTTGTAAACTTCAAAATGGTGGCCGTGTGCCATCTTGGAAAACAATTTTAAATAGAAAGGGGGGTCTTGAGACGGCTCATTTTAAAGCTATTACTGAGGAGAGTACAGGTGCAAATTTTCAAATATTTTTATCCACCCAAAACAAAATGGCGGCCTGTCAAAACTTTACTTGTTTACTTCTTGGAACAAAATTAGAAGTTTAATGTAATAATGAATAACAATTTAACCTATTTATTATTGTTCTTTTGGACCTCGTCTGCCTATCCACCTCCCTGGAATAGGTTAAATTGTTATTCATTATTACATTAAACTTCTAATTTTGTTCCAACAAGTAAACAAGTGAAGTTTTGACAGGCCGCCATTATTGGAACTAATGCATCACGTGACTTGACATTTCGCCGGTTCTGTCAACGCTGTCTGCAGTGCATTGTGTGCTGGGGTAACACTAGTGTTTGTTTACTTAGCGCATCTTTGTCATTGGATTAACAAATATAGGCTCTAAAGCATTGCTAAAATATTTAAATCAACCGTTTAGGTAAAATCATATTTAAAAAGTAAGCAAAAGTTTTATACAGACATGCAAAATGAAATCTTATAATTTATTTTATGTATAAATTCCAGATTTACTTCGTTAAAGTCCATATTTAATGAGTATCTGTATATAAAATACTTAATTACTTTAACAATATATAGTTATTTTAACCTTATACGTATTTCGGCATGTGTACATGCCATTGTCAGAGGTTATATTAGAAAGTAAACAGTTAGTGTTGTTATAGCAATAGAACTTGGTGACTTGATCTCGGTAATCGTCTGCAGATGACTTGATTTCTTATTCCAAAATGTCCAATAGGGGAGAATTTAAGAGTTCAATTTGCTCATTCATTAACGGTGCATTTTTTAAATGTTTGTGAATTTCAAAAGCTTCTAGTATATCTACTTTACGTTTATAATCACAAAAGTGTAACCATTTTATGGTGTTATTGGATGTCGTTGAATGATTGTGTTCTAGTAAGTGTTTGGCGTAATTGGATTTATGTGGGTGATTGTATTTGTAACAACGTACGTGTTCTTTATACCTAATATCAAAATTTCTAATTGTCTGGCCTATATAAACCGAATTACAATGCGAACAATTTAATTTGTTAATGCCTGATTTTAGCAAATCGTCTGTTTTTGATTTTGTGATGATAAAAGTAAATTAGATATACTAGAAGCTTTTGAAATTCACAAACATTTAAAAAATGTACCATTAATGAATGAGCAAATTGATCTCTTGAATTCTCCCCTATTGGACGTTTTGGAATAAGAAATCAAGTCATCTGCAGACGATTACCGAGATCAAGTCACTAAGTTTTATTGCTATAACAACACTAACTGTTTACTTTTTCATATAACCTTTGACAGTGGCATGTAAACATGTCGAAATACGTATAAGGTTAAAATAACTATATATTGTTAAAGTAATTAAGTATTTTATATACAGATACTCATTATAATTTATTGCCAAATATTATATACAAATGGGCTCTGTTTCGTGATTATGATCTGAGTTTCTTGAAATAACATTAATTTCACCCACCATATACAGGGTGTATCAAAATTAGGTACAAATAAAAGCCATAAGGTAGATTAGAGTTAGTAATGGGTATAATCGAATGATTATCCTAATCAAATGATTGCAATTCGAAAGCAACTAATATCAAATGATTCATTGGGATAAAATCATTCAGATGTTTTTATACAGTAAAAGTAGTAACAAGGCTCTTATCCTATTTCTTGAATGTTCTTATAAAAAATTTTCGTTCTCATGGTTTTTTCTCGGGCCGCTCGGCAAAACAGTGTAAACCTTAAGCTTTGAATAGTATTTTTATTTTTTCATCACAATATATCGGTAACTCCGGTCTATTTTTTGGGTAATACTTCTATAAACTACGAAAGTGGATACATGTTTCTGCTTTAAAAATCAATTATTTTTTAAAATTAAGATAAGTGACAAAAACAATATTTAATTATTAATCATTATATAAATAATCAATTTTTATT
Source organism: Ctenicera cuprea (assembly GCA_958336395.1). Taxonomy (NCBI): domain Eukaryota; kingdom Metazoa; phylum Arthropoda; class Insecta; order Coleoptera; family Elateridae; genus Ctenicera; species Ctenicera cuprea. Next base: position 77,774,888 of record OY284486.1, on the reverse strand, counting down.
TTTTTTTGTCAAGTGTATCACTTGTTTTTATCAACAGCAATATAGTATTATTACAAATGATAATAAATTTCTTTATATTTTTATACTTGTTTTTATTTATACTTTTTGGAGAAATATTACGCGTTGAAATGACCACGAAAAACCAAACTGTGCAGTGGAAACTGCTGTGTTTGCTAAACCTAATAAATAGTAATGTTCAAGTCAAAACATTCTTATCTCGTGCTTGCGCGGTAAACACTCGGTCGCATTCCAGAAATTCTGTCTCCATTTGTGTATTAGAATTTTAATACCCCGACGGGTAGTATTATTGGATCATGTAACTGCATTGGGCATTTTCAAGAGCACACTGTAAGGGGGTATCGCTTCAACTCCTGAGATATCTCGCGACATTTAGATAATCGAATAGTTCGATAATTTTCATTTAAAATATCTTGTTACTAATTACAATATATACCAGCCAGAAAGAACATTTTTTTATTAAAAAAGAGGCTTAAGTGCAAATAAATATTTTTTTCAAATTGCATTTAGTTATTTGTGTGCAGTTTGATTGCTGCATTAACCGCCCCTCAGAAGATTTGCATGCAGTTCCGACCAGAAATAATCCCTTGCGAGTAATTTGCGTGCAGTTCGAGTACACCAAGTTTAAGACTGGTACTTTTGATAATGTTGATTTGTCTATCAGTCACTAGAAGTTGTAAAGCCGCATTGTTTTTGAGATAAAGTATCCTTTATGATTATGATTTAAATATGAGGCACTTTTTGTTTATTTACTTAATTTCATTCATTACCAGAGCGTCAGCTGCTAAACATTCAAAGTCACACACCACCGTATCTAGATTTAGGAAATTTGTTTTCCGGCTAAAGCAATATAAAGAAACATGTCTAACTTCTGCTTCCGGTCCCTAGTATTCCTCTGAGAGACAATTTGTCAACCTGCAAATACTCGGCTTTAATTGAGGTAAAAATTTAATTTTTATGTGGGTGGTGCAGAGAAAAACAAAACAGCAAACCGTATCTTTTTTCCCTGTGAGATGCTTATTACCTGTTTTTAAAGATATTTAGAAGCAGGTTAACTTTTCTGGAGGTGTTTTTTCGGGCATATTTTTACCAGAGAGGTTTTTACAGAGAATGTTTTTTCCGGTGATCTTTTTACGGGGATGTTTTTCCAGACGATGTTTTTACCCGAAGATGTTTTTCAGGGACTTTTATTCCGGGGTTTTTAACCCATGGTTTTTTAGGGCTATTATTTCAGGGATGTTTTTACCCAACACCTTTCAAAGTTCATCGAAATCAGACCATTTATACGAGAGTTATTAGGCGTAACCCACATTTACACATACAAACCTACCCAGTTATCTAAGACAGACAATTTTAACAACATTTTTGAATTCCAAAGCATAATTCTCTATTGAGAATTTCTTTAGAAAATTTTCTGGCGGCATTTTTCCCAGTCTTTTTTTACTGAGGATTTCTCCAGGGATATCGTTTCGAGGCTGTTTCTCCAGGGGAGTTTTTTCGGGGTTGTTTTATTTTAGATTTTAATTATCCAAACATCTATTTTGAATAATGGGATCTTATTTTTGTCTATAACTGTATTGGCTGGCTGTACAAAAAAATATTTAGGTTTTATGGAATGTACGTGCGTTGGAGTAGTAGAGGCTCTTCACCACTAAAACTAGCAACAGGTGGAAAAAAATTTAACCTACAGATTAGGAAAAAACTAACTCATAAGTGTTCCCCATTTCTATTAGTTAAACTAATTTAAAACAATTGTGTTTTTAAGAAATGTTATATATTTGAAATTTTAAATTGTAACAATTTCTTGCGTTTCCAAGTATTGTTTTTTTATAATTAATAGTACAGTATATTAGGACTACTACTAATCGATATGTACCTTTTGTTTCTGGTTTACTGTCGCCAATAAAAAGTTGTTTTCCGACGAATTTTCACTTATACTTAGGTATACTAAATTTCCATAAAAGGGTGCTAGTTTTAGAAATTTGCATATTGCGTTTATAGGAGAATGTAAAATTTATAGCAAAAGATAGAATGTTACATCGAAAAGAAATCTAAAATTTCGTCCTGTTGCTCTTACAGTGAAGTAAATTTCACCGTTTAGGTACGTACGACGTACGTACACCTATCTGCCAATACCACTAGCATCAACTAATGATGCCTGCGTTACATTGCTGTGTTTTGGTAATCAATCCCTGTAACTTCTTTCTTGTATTCTCTTTGAAAGTTTGTAGATATACATGGTTTTTCTCTGCCCACATCACATTTCACCCTCTCTGAACGTCTAGACGTATAAAAAATTCAATTTTCTAGTCTACTACCTCAGAACTAAGATTTTAGAAATCATGTAAACAAAAATTGTCTTTTATATTAAAACGTCTTTTATATTAAAACAAGATAAACAAAACAAAGTAAACAAGCAATACTTTGCTTTTATTTCGTGGAAGAAATTTAAAGACGATTTTAGTCTGGATAACAGCGCCCTCCAGTTAGTTATCTTGTTCAAAATTGCTTTTACCAAAAAATGTTTACTTAAAGTGATGCCGAATGGTATACTGTACTTTATTATGTATTGTTTTAATGAACGGTTTATTGGGATTTAACATACAACATGAAAGTGTCTCACTTTAATAACACTTTGGGTTTTTTCTAATTTTTCCAAAAGAACTGATTTTCCTTTATCCAATTTTAAAAATACTAGGGGTCTACATCAAAAAATTACACGTTAATGCATTGGTTAACCCTTTGATTTATACAAATTTGTAACCGCTTAACATAATTCGGTCTAACAATATTTAACATTTCAGGGATAATATCACAAAACGTATTTCTAATTCTGTGCTTCAAATCAATTCATAGGTGTTAAATCAGGAGACTTTCGGAGGCCAACCTTCCTACTAGGTTCGTTTGGCTCGTATGTTGAATCCCAATAAACTGCGCGTTAAAAAATACACAATGAAATACAGGACAAAATTCTGAATAGAGGAGATTTAAGTAATTTTATTTAACGCAATTTTTTATTATTAAATTAACGCTATACAAATAGACAACCCGACACCATTACAGCGCCCGCTTTATTAGTCTTTTAAGCCCATAAAACGTTCTTATTAGTCAAAATGTTTAAGCGAAAAATGTTTTTAAGCATACCTCGTAGTATTCATACTACAAGAACATACTATGATAATAACTTACTGTAAATACTGTAAAAAGCTTTCGTGTTAAAATGATTGATTTGTGTAAATAATCATGTACCGTTAGACTTTATGCTTCGGTTTGTTGAATTTTTGCACAAGTTTCAGAGAGAGACGTAAAATAAACTGGTAGTGCGCTAAGCCGTTACATTAATTCTTCAAATGCTTCAATTGTGTTCGCAATGAATGCTATGTATAATGTAAACATAAAATTCTTACCTAAAAGAAATTCATAATTTGTAAGAAGAAATACAAATATAAGGCCCGCAGATAGTAATATTAAATTAACTATTATTGTAAAATAGAATAACAGGTTAAAGCATTAAATTAAGCAAGAGTAACAACTCTTGTGACCTGTCTGGATTTATGGGAAGGGTTCAAGTTCAGGTGAAAGATTAATGATGAATCTGACAAATGGTGAGGTGTACAATTAACTCCGCCCAACTCAATTTTCAAATTACAAATAAAGTTTCTGAAACACGAAAAGCTTTACATATTTTCACATTTTAACTGAGAAAGTTTCTAGATTAGTTTTGAGTTTAATTTACAACCTTTCTTTTGCCTTATAGTTGGATTACTTTTATGGGAATGAAGTTATAAATTAAGCAGCTTAGAAAATTTATTAGTATTAATTAAAACATACACTTTTAACAACACCGAAAGGAGCTGCCCCTTCTTTATACATGCAGATTTTCTAATTTTGATGCAAATACATCTCGGCAGAATGCTATTTCCTCTACCTACTACTCCTATAAATTGTTTCTCCGGTATGCAGCCGGATGAGTGCACAAGATACCCGGACTTTGATGTGGGTCTTATGAGGATTTTCAAGTACGCCCCCCCGAAGCAACTACTTAGCCGCCCTTAGTTACGACTGCTCTTAATTGGAAAACGTTTTTACTCAAATATCAACTTAGCAGCAGCCCTTTAATTTAAACAAATGTGCATTAATAATTAATAACAATTTATGTGCAGAATTAGTCGGATATTAGAAAAAAACAATATTTTTCAGAAAATGAAATAAAATTTATCAGTTTTGGGTTAATAACCGCATATAAATCAAGCAGAATTTGTAAAGATATAAATTTTACATCAATAACCAAAGCGGAAATACAGAGTTGCGGTTTAATTTGTAAAATTGAATATTTATGAACTTGAGGGCTGAATATTTGCTATGATTCAACCATTAGCTCGATTTAGTTATTCATTAGTTAACTCCAGTTTTCTGCGTTAATAATGGGAAAATTTAAAAACCAAAAATAAACTTTACGGATAAAATCGTGCTTATAAAAGTCGAATCGATTCGGATGCACCTGCAAACATTGCAAGCGAAGAAAAATACCCTTGGGCAGGTTTACTTGGAATATGAGACACAATAGCGAATCAAGACGGATTGAATGGAACTACAACAAATGGTTTCGGGGGAAATACAGCCCCAATCACAATCGTACTCGAAAAATTTTTCGCTCTGAACGAAGATTTGATGAGCTCAATTTTCCCAGTGGTGTTTTGTTCTTGCATTTGACAAATTACCTGTTTTAAAGTAGGTGGCTTATTATGCTTGAAAGAATTGCGTTCGTTGTCTTTAATCATAAACATAAGTATTAGGTAACTTTAATTTATAAAGCTGTAGAATTGGTTAGGTGTGTGCCATTTTAAAACATACATTATATTGATTTTCTCTTCTGTGTAACGACAGGGAACAAAAAAATATAATTGGATGTTGTGTGTTCAATCAGTTGCCGTATGATTACTGAACTTTTTCATGCTTATAATTGCATATCCAACTTTATTTTATTCACTCTGATGTTTTATTAGCGACACGTACAGAGCCATATTTTATTTTTCTGACACACTAATTTACTTTAAGTATTATACGTATTTTATCAAATTGTGAATTGTGAAATTATACCAATTATTAACTACTAATGAGGGTAGGGTTAATTTACAAAACTTTTACAATTAAACTACGAACTATTCTTCCTAAAATAGGTTAAGCGTTTTGCCTTAGAATTTTCATACCATATTTTTTTTTAAATAAACACAGCGATTCGTTTTTGAGGCACAGTGGGAATCTTCGTTGCTATAGATTTATAGAAGATAGCAAGAAGGTTTAGGTTGATCTAGGTGAAAACCACTCTGGTCAAAATCACGCCAACAAAAACCACTCCAATCAATAATCACTCCAAACGAAAACCCCTTCGACAAAAATCACTTTGGTAAAAATGGACGCTGGTATTTCCTATACTTTTTACGTTTTAAATATTCTCGCGATAAAAAGTAATTGAAATTTACATCTAGTCATCTCCAGCAGGTACCAGCCGCCCGTTTCAGACTTAAGGCGTTGGTTACGTACGGGCGATGCGCGAGCCGACTACGTAAAAGGCGCTAAGATAGTTAGTTAACGCGCTCACGAAAATGGTTATAAAAACTTTATTTATAGAGTTACCAAAAATATGCAAATAATTAAAAATACTCTTTTTTACAGCCAATTGATGGGGGTAGTCAAAATTACGTAACTTTCGGAAAACGCATCAATTTCAAAATTTTCAAAAATTCCCGAAGGGCGTTAGAGTAACATTTGGGAAATTAGTAAAAAAGTAACTCCCCCATACCCGACCCAAGCCCGTGTTAAGAAAGGAGGAGAGACATCCCCTAGCCAGACCACCAACCTACCACAGAATGTATAACTTGCTCACAAAACCATTATAGAAGCTTGGGATTATGGACGGATAAATCAGACAACGACCCCTGCGCAAAAAAGGAAAAAGCAAATAAGAATTGCGACATGGAATGTTTTGTCCTGGATAAATAGAGAACAAGATCTTAATACACACAGATAGAAGAAGAAAAACAGTGCGCTTTGTTTTCCTCAGAAAACAAACGAATTATAAAAGCACGTGTTCATCACTGCTTGTATATTTGAAAATATAAAATACTGCTAAACGCATTAAGAACATGTCTAACAACCCGTAGCAGCGTCACAGCGTACTTATCCTTTCTTAAAAATAAATTTATAAAAAAAAACTGAGATTCTGTTAAAATTGGTTTTCCTTTCATTCCTTGTAGTCTTAAATACAGTACTGCCTTTATAGCCTGAAGATGATCCCGTCGTGGTCGAAACAAGTGGCTTAATTCTAATCAAATATATACAATTATTGGGGGAAGACTTTTTGCATTTTACTTGAATTTAGTTAAACATGTCAGCGATTTATTTTGCCAAACATATTGTGGTTCGCGTACGCGTTATGACGATAGCATCTTAACCGAGCAAACTATCAATAAACAATCTCCACCGCAACAACAACAAAAGAGTGCATTCATAACTATATGAAGCGTAGATGTTTGAAGTTTTGATTAATAAACAGTATTTAATAATTCTTTTGCTAATTATGCCCTTACATTTTATTATTAAATATAAGCGTTCTATGTAGCACAACTAAATAAAAATCAACAAATTTTTGCAATGCAGTTGCATTGAGATCAGATATCAAAAGTGGCCCAGATTCAAGGGACCTTTTGATAATAAAAAAAGCAAATGTGGTAAAAATACGCTTAAGTATTTAATAGAAAAAAAAATAAGTCAAGCAATGAAGATCTGCTCGTCGAATTATAGTCGGCTTTGACATTATTTAAAAAATTTTTAAAGAAGTTTACAAACATATATATTTTGCTTTACTTATTTTTCAAAATAATTGAGATATGTGATATATTTTTTAAACTGTAATTTAAAAATAAATAGGGAGCCATGAAGCATAAAATTTACAGAAAACAAATGCCAGTAGTATATTTACATAACATACTTTTAATTGCATCGACAATGAGACACACTGCACCTATGAATTTAGGCGTTATATAATAGACGCATATATATGTAAATTCTAGTAGCGGGGGCCCTTCGCCAGTAAAAGGTGAGACAGGCGGAAAGGATCCGGATTTAATATATTATTTTTTCTTAGGTTTTATAAAAGTACTAAAAGTTATCACTTTGTCTGATCTGAAACTACTTGAAAAATATCTTAAGTCTGCTTTTATTTACTTAAAATTATTAAAAATAGGAACCTAAACCAGCACACCATATTTGAAAGTTACTTCAAAGTCATTTGAAATCAGTTTAAAAAATTCAATTGTACCTTAAAAAAATAAATACGTGTAATTAAGAATTTTGCAAATGATTTCAGTCATTCTAACCGCCAAAATTCCTGTATATTTATTTGATCTAAAACTATCCGAAGTCGAGTAAATTAGCTTAGAATTAGCCAAAGCCACATGCGGTCACTGGTAACTACATAGTAGAACAATTTGAAATCGATTAAATTTAGTTTGCACTCACTCGAAATGAAGCTAATCTGAAATCAAATGAAATTACATAGAACCGCTTTCTCGCCTCGACGTAATCTAAGGTTTTTGAAGCAATCGAATAATTCTAATCGCACGCTATTGGAGCGCACCCGATAATTTTAACTTCATTAGTTATTATAATGTCAATGCTGTTTCTTTATTGAATTGTGCTGTAGTAAGCAAAAGTTCTTTACACTTTTGTAACATTTATTGGCCTGTTTCAGATATTTACAACTTGTTTCTTGTTCGTTTTTGTATCTATGGGATATTTATAAACTGGCTGATTTTAGGGAATAATTTATTCAACACAAAGGTCTTTGTTTGTTCTCTTTCGTATTATTTAAACTTAATAAATTTTTAAGGTACTTTACGTTATTGAAAGCTTATTGTCCTTAAAAAGGAAAATACTTTACGTTGTTGATACAAACATATGATGTTATTAATAAATTGCAGCTTTGGTTCATTAAAGTTCATATTTATTTATAAGCTGTTTTTTAGGTAAAATTAGTTATAATAGAGAAATTTGAGTTATTAAACACATTGCATACAGTACCTAATGATTATAATACACAAATTATTATAGATGTATTAATTAAAGAGGAAGATCCTATAAATTGGCTATTTAAAAAATGTATCCAAATACTTCCATCTGATATATTTAAATGTACTTCGTTTCCATATTTTGACGATAAATCAGAGAAAATTGTTAAAGTTATAAACAAAACAAATAAATGTATAGTAATTTAAAAAGCAAACTAAAAACAGTTTAAACACTTTGCCTAATGCTGATGAAAAACAGATTATATAAAATTAGGCATTTACAAATTAAATTGCGCCCACTGTAATTCGGTTTATATAGGACAAACAATTAGAAATTTTGGTATTAGGTACAAAGACTAAGCACCTTGTTACAAATATAAACACCCACATAAATCCAATTACAGTAAATATGTATTAGAACACAATCATTCAATGACATCTAATAACACTATAAAATGTTTACACTTTTGAGATTGGTAAACGTTAATTAGATATACTGGGAGCATTTAATGACGGGGGAGAGGAAGGGGTGTCTACTTTAAAACAGATGAGCTCGGAAAAAAGAACTTTAAATTCGTATTCTACACGTGTCGAATAGCCCATCTGCACAAACCCGAACTTAAAGAAACTCGCAATTATTAATTTTTCAATATTTTAAAAATTTCAAAACATAAAAAACATTTTCAACTCAAATTTTTTAAAATTTTACAATTTCCCACATTTTTCAAAATTTCAGGTTTTCAAATTGTTCAAATCTTTAGTACTTTTCAATAAGCCTTAAAACGATCCCAAAATAAATAAATTTCTGTAATTTCCAAAAATCTTTCAAATATCAAATTTTTTAAGGTTGAAACATTTTTAGTATTTTCAAATTGTTTAAAACATGTCATAGTATTCAAAATTTTCCAACAATATCTTAAAAAAAGTAAAATTTTTAAATTTTTAAAAAACAACGGGTGTAAAATGTATTCGAAATTTTTTCGAGAACTTCAAAAAGATTCTGAATTTCCATAAAATTGTTAAAATGTTCGAAATATACAGGGTGGTACCTACGGCAAAAACTTAAGGGGTGATTCCCTGGGTTATTTTAAAAATATTTTGTTTTTTGAAAATTTTCGGAAAGCCGCTTTGTTTCGAAGATACAAGGCGATAAAAATTTTTTGACAATAACAATATTTTATTACCTAAATATTACATGTAAAGCTTCTTAATCTACAAGAACTGTTGAAAATGACTACCACCAGCTAGAATGCATGAATCCAATCTTCTCCTCATTGACTGCAGAACTCTTTTAAAAACACCAGGGTCGTTTCTTATTGAATTACACCCATAAATTATCCGATTTCTCAAATCTTCCACATTTTCCACTGAAGTAGTGTAAACTAGTGAGCTCAGATAGCCTCATAGGAAAAACTCCAGGAGGTTTCAGTCCGGGGATCGAGCAGGCCAGACGTGAGGTTCACCTTGACCAATCCAGCGATCTCGATATGTTTCTGTTAGAAACTCACAAGCAACCACACTACAATGCGCTGGTGCCAAATCCAACGCATTCTAGCTTTAAAATAGTAACCACTACGAATTTTTGAAAATTTTGGCGTTAGAGCCTTTTTATTCAAAAACAAGTTGACAGGCACCATCGTGCATAAACCACATTGCATTTATCGTTGCCAATGGTATATCCTCTAGAAACTCAGGTAGCGATTGTTCCAAAAAGTTTCGATACACCTCGCCGGTAAGTCTTCCTGGTAGAAATACCGGTCTAAATCCACGGTTAAACATATCGCCCTGTATCTTCAAAAAAACCGGCTTTGCGAAAATCATCAAAGGACAAAATATTCTTAAAATAACCTAGGGAATCACCCCTTGAATTTTTGCCGTATGTTTGCTAAATACCCTGTATATAAATTTTCAAAAATTTCCATAATTGCGAAGAAGCTCCCGTGGCGCGGGCGGTTGCCCGCCAATTTTTTATACTTTATATTAATAATCCACTAAATATTTCGCATACAACATCCGTCTGTTTGAAGCTAACTTGAAATGCAACGTGCAGCCACGAACAGCTTGCAGTTACCTGCACTCACCCAAATTTAATTTTAATATTAGCCGGTTCCAGTGTCCTTAGTGTTTTAGATATTGAATTTGCAAAAGTTAGTTAGTTTTCCCTAGACAATGCCATGTGCATATAAAAATACCAAGGTTGGTGAAACGTTGGAATTTGAATTAGGTATCTGAAAGAAAGAACATTGTGACTAAAAAGCATTTCAGTGTTGTTTCAGCTAAAAGAGATAGACTTGATTTACAGATGAGGTAATATTTTCATATACGCGTACTCGTTTCTTTTCTCTGTGGAATTAAATTTAAATTTAATTTAAGGTCTCAAACGTGGACAAACAGCAGCCGATTCTGTATGTTATACGCGTTGTATTTCTCACTTAAGAAAGAGAATTTGGAGAATGACAATTATGTAATCTTAAAACATATTGACTTTGAATTAGCAGCCTTCAAATTTGTCCACTTTAAATCATCTTCATTATTTGTGAAAAGCTAGTTTTTGGACGCTCTGTATATGATTATTTTTAATGTGTTATCTGAGTTAGCAATTTGTGGCTTTGGACACTTTTAATCACTCTGAACAGTTCTTAGAAGGTTCAAAAAAGCATGCTTTGCAATAGCGATGAGTTTTTTTATCGTTTCTAAAACCTTTTGAACCGTTTTTGAACACCTTATGTAGGGTAATTTAGAATTACGTTACAAAACTTTATATGACGCATTTTAGGTCCAAAAACACTTTTTTATTGTTAAATGTTTAGAACGTAAAAGTTTATCGAAACTATTTCGGCATTTTATGAAAACCGTCAGATCTGTATAGCAACTTAATTTTTACAAAAACATTAAACTATCTCGAAAACTATTAGATTTAGCGATTTTTAACTTAAGTACCATTTTTGTACATTTTTAAATGGAGAATAAGGTTTTATACGCAATACTTTAAAAATTGTGAAGATCTAAAATATGTAGAATAAAATAGTAGGTGAACATTTCATATGTCACACCTCTGACGCTCTTATTCAGACAAAAATAACTAGAAACATTAAGCTAAACTAGCAGAACCCGTGGGCTACGCTCTCCGATGTTTTTGTTAGTAACATCATACCTGCCGCTTGCCGCTCCGAATGTTTCCTCGTTCTTAATAATAGTTACTCCCGGAAATAAAATCTGTAAAAAATACCGAAAAGAAGCCCGTAAAAAAGCCCCATAGTAAAAACCAAAAGGAAAACCCGGTAAAAAACTTTGGAGCAAGAAAAACCTGCGTAAAATCTTCAGGAAAAACGTTTTATCGCAACCCCCAAAAAATTCTTTAAAAAAATCGGGGGAAAAATTAGTGACACTTGCATTACCGAAGATTTTCAAAAGGTTTTAGAAACTAATATAATACGCACTAAAAAAAGTTCATAGACATTTGCGTACAGTTCCAAAGTTAAATTCGCCTTTATTCAAATGAGCAGAGATGTAATGACATAATTTATACATTACATACAGTTTCATGTACCTAATCACCCTACGTGTAGTTGGTCCGCAAGCATAATAAATATCTAAGCTGTCTCGAGTTGTAGGACAAATGTTACTGATTGCCTCGTCACCAAGAATTCGTAGTAAACGGTTTTGTAGTAAACACTTTTTAATTATAACCGAAACTTAGTCGATCTCCCAATTTGTACCAATGAATTGTAGATTTCGTCTGGTATGTTCTTATTTATTTGTTGTTGGCGCCATAAATCGTACACATTTCCGACTTTCTAGATCAAAAGTAAACCATAAATAAGCACATCATACCAACAGAAGTGACAGCACTCAATAAACTGCACAGACATGCAAAAAGCCCGCAGGTAAGTTATAGTAATAAATATTTCCGAGTGGCAAGATTTAATCGTCTTGTTATGATGAGACAGTTACGGTTTTATTGTATAGATGTTATAGTGAGACAGGTACGGATTTACTATACAGAGTGTTTCTTAATAACATGCTAATATTTAAGGAGGTTATTCTTGGGTCCATTTTGAGAAAAAAACTTCATATGAACATATGTCCTAAAGGTCTTAACTTTTGAACTACAGGGTGCTAAAGTTTCAAGAAAAAATTCTTTTTTTATGATAACTTTGGTATGACCTTAGATATTTTTGTGAATCGTAGTACGCATCTTCTACGCATCAAAAGGCATTTTCTGCTGTACGACATAATTTTTTATTCTTGCCAGTGGCGTTCGTGCGGGATTTGCACTGAATCATTTTAAAGAGAAAAGTAATACGCCACTGCTTTTTCTAAAAGTAAAAATTGTTTTTGAAATCCTCATTCCTTTCTGAGCAAATCTGGTCTCCTGATTTTTTTTCGTTTGACGTACGGTTTTCGCATAAAAAAATAAAATTCATTCATTTGCACGTTATGAAATTGGGTATTATCAAGGATTAAAAACGTATCTAGTAGGTATAGATAGAAGATAGATAAGTGATACTCGAGTACATAGTTTCAAAATTACACTGAAGTGTCGGTTTACCACTCAATTTTTAATATAAAAAAAAAATAAATAGTTATGATAATTATAAACTTAAATTAGATATATTAGAGGCATTTAAAATTGCACCTTTAACGAATGAAGTTTTTATATATTGGAAGTTTTGGAATAGGAAATCAAGTCATCGGTAGATGTAGATAACCAAGATCAAGCAATCAAGTTTTATTGTACCTATAGTGACACTAACGGTTTACTTTTAATATTGCCTTCGATAATGACATGTCGAAATACCTATAAGGTTAAGATAAATATCTGTTAAAGTGACTAATTATTATTTTATTTATATTATGAAAATTCTGCTCAACATTTTTAGCTTTTTTGTCTTGGTTTTAGCAATTGTATGTTTAATGTACATTTTGAGCTTAGAAAGTAATTCATCATAATTCCAACTGTGAAATTTACTTGAGCACGGAAAGCACGTTTTGAGTCCTTCCGGTCACATTAATATCACGAACCATTGTTCTGCAACCTAATCCTAACGAATATGAAGATCATAGTAGACCGTTCTAAGAAAATTCAATAAATGTCGAGTTGGTGTCGTTTCAACTAATTTAATGAAACTCTTTTGCTTTTTACAACTTCATTTTGTTCTCATGAAACTGCTTGCTCCAATAATTGCGCTTGTTATTAGACATTTAACCCTTTAATAAATTCTTATAAGACCAGCAATCTAAAATTTTTTCCCATTTCATACGGTGTACGAACTAAACCATAGAATTAGAACGATAATTTAAACTCGAAATTTCATTTCTTGTTGGAGGAAAATAAAGTTAAACTTTCCTTGTTATTGCAAGAAGGAAATTTTATATTCAGTACAAAATTTCATTTACTTTTAAACATAATCCCGTGATATTACACCAAACTCGCGCTTTTAAAAATTAAAGCTAGAGCTTTCCGCAATGCGCTCGCATCCAGAATTCCATCTTCTCGTAGCTTCGCGGAATTGGGGCAACGCAACGCTATATTGCATCAAGTGCACGTAACATTATGCAGAATACAACACAATTTCTGGTAATAATCAATGCAAGCCGCAAACTTGATTCAAACAGCTGTTTGAGTTCTTGTGCAGTTCGAGTAACACACTGTTGCCATACGTATTGAGTTCTGATGTGGAATATTAATAATTACACACAAATTACTTGCGAAATGCCCCAACTGTAAACCTGTTACTATTATTAATTTACCGAGACTTATACTGATTACTAGACAGTTTGTAAAACTCGCTGAAGCATGCGATTACTACGCATTTTCTGTTCCTTTTTAGAGCTTTTCTTAATGACGCGTGCTGGGATTTAAGGGAAGTTTTCCTATTTAAATTTACCTTTCTAATTAGTTTTCTAGAAGTTATTTCCAACGATTTAAAAATATTCTTAATGAGATATCATGATCAGGCTCAAACTTCACTTTCATCGTAATATAAGAACTCGAAGGAAAACTTAGAAATAATTGGTTAATTAAAACAGTTGTTAGCTGCGGGGTCTGCAGGGGCTTAGTTAGTCGGCCGATTCAAGCAGGTTAATGGCATTTACTGTATTTTCCACGAGAGGTTATTCCGTCTTCATCTCCCGCTTTTCTTCGTTCTCGCCTAATGAAATTGTTTAGAATTGTGCTTTGCGATTACTTGTTCAATAAAATCTTGTTGCCAACAAGGAATCGTTTCCTTTGTCACTCGCAAGATTCATTAGGGATTGTGTTTTTTTCTTAAGGCTGACTCGATTTTGTTGTCTTCTCAAAAGTGCAAAAGAATAAAGCCTGATTGTAATACACAACTACTTTTACGAGATCTCGTAATCTTTTTAATTTCGCCCAGCGTTCTCTGGAGTAAATCTGAAGAGTTGTTAAGTTATGAAGATATTAAAAGTTGAGAATAAAACGGAGAATGTTCAGCTTTAATGGCATTTTTATGGGACATTACTTTTACTGCTGGATTTCCTTAAAAATGAGATTATTACAAATATCGCACATTAGACAGCACTTTCAAAGCGCCCATCTCCAAAATGATGCGTAAGGAATCTTACGCACTTTATAAATTTCTTTAAAAGAGGAAGCGGAGCTTTAATTTCAGTCCAGGTTCGTGTTGCATTTATTTTTAAACTAGCGGAACCCGTGAACTACGCCCCACTATTTTTTTTGTTAATTGAAAAAAAATAATGTATAAAGGCCGATACAGACCGAGATCAAACACAAACGAACGCCAACGAACGCAAATATGGCATTAGCGTTCGGGGTTGGAAACAATTCGTCAGCGTATGCTTGCAGTCGTCCACACCACAGTTTCGCATTCGAGCACTGGCAGTTCGGAGCGGTTGGTAAACGTTCGGTGCTACTCTGTCCGAATTCGAATTTACGTTTTATTTAATAATACAGTAATTAATTAGTCATAATATTAGTATGTCCAGCGATGACGAGGAATGTGTGGTACCTTCACAGAGCATTTCTCAGCAATAAGATGATAGCAAGCTTTCCATTTTTTTTAACTTCCGGAATATCGCACTTAAATTCGTCTGCAATGCTTCTCCAAATATCCACCTTCTTTTTGGTTAATTTATAGTGCATATTTGTTGGGTCCCATAGCATGGGTTTGTCGCGGTAGCACTCTATTAATTTCAAACTTAACTCGTCGCTCCACTCCGTCTTTATCTATTATTTAAAATTTTTTATTGAAATACGTCCCAAACAGTCCAAACGCTTACCAACGACTGAAAAGTGACAAATCCCGTCCAAACCAAAACGAATCTTTCTTTGAGGTACCGCTCTACTAGCGAACGCAATCGAACGCCAACGAACCCCTTGGCAAGCGTTGGTAAGCGTTCGTTCGCGTTCGCCAATCCCGTACACACCAAACTCAAACGGTTCCACATGTGCCTTCGTTGGCGTTTGTTTGCGTTCGGTCTCCGGTCTGTACGGGCCTTAAGATGTGTCGAGATGTTCGACATGTTCTCAATGCTGGCAGCAGTATTTAACATTTTCAAAAATGCAAAAAATTGCGATTATGAACATGTTTTTCATAAATTCGTTTATTTCCTTCAATAATAAGCTCGAATGCATTGCGCTGTAATACAATTTTTTTGTGCCCGCACTGCTTGCAGGAGAAAAAACTCTAGTTTGCCGTTTTTCCTAAAGAACGAGAGTTTTTGAACAACACCGGATTATTTTTTTCCAAAATTTGAAAACGGCGTCAAAATTTTAAGCTTTTAAAATATTTGAGATTGCCACTGAAAACACTTTAATTTATTTAACAACTCGGTACCATGCAATTTATTGTTTATAAATAGTGCAAAAATAAAACGCCCCTTTTTTCAAGTCTCCTGTCGTCATAGTAGTTTACCATTTAAAACCCCGTACGGCGCTTTTATTTAGTCGGCGCCTATGGCAGAAGCCATACATTAACTACGGTTTTGCCCAAGTTCAAAGTATTCTTTTGAATACTAAAACCAAATGTAATGGAAATGTACCAAAGTGGTCGATAGATTAAAAGTATGTAAAACAGTGAGAACTTGCCAGCGTACGGCCGGTATTTTCAGCTCTGCGGTGCCGCCGCTCCGATATTTCCTCGTCCGAGTTTTCTTGCGTAATGCCAGCTTGGCAAATTATATTCTAATTATACAAACTAATAGTATAAACTCAAATTTGCTTATCTGTATTAAAAACTGTAGCGGTCTACTGTACAAACTAATATGCGCCTTATGTAACAGACGCCTAAATTTAAATCTAATAGCAGGACGTCCTCCCCACTAAAATATGACATAGGTGGAAGCAATCGAAATTCAGTATATAGATTACTTCACTGAACCAATTATAACAAGATCAATTTTATCGAGCCAACCTTAGTATTACCTTGGTTTGACATAACTGCCTTAGGTTAAAACTCATATGTAACTTCCCAAGCTAACTCTACAACTTAATAATGCATAGAAATATTAAGTGGTTGTTACTACCACGAAATAGAAACGTCCAATTTTTATTCCCAGTAGCTTTCAGCCTTATAAATTGTGTATTTGGGTAAAGAAACATAAAACATTTTTTAAAGGTGCTGACCGTTTAAATATTTATTGGAATTTTGTAAAACATTCTTTTAGGTATAGGCAGCGTCCGTTTGAAATTAGATGAAGTCTGTCAAGTCCTGAAGCTTGTTGAAAACTTTTCGCGTGAATGCCGTTGTTAAGTTGAAAAGGTGTTCTTTGTGATATTGCTGTCAGGTTCAAAATGTATAACGTAGTAGTGAAAATGTTAAAAATTGTTTTCCTATCAGGATTTTATGTTACTTCTCTTTAAAGTGACGGGCGTGTACTGCAGGTTGCAGCAATGGGTTTTTCGGAGCGCTGGTATAGCGGTCTGAAAATCGAGAAGAAAGCTAGTGATGGGATATTTTAAATCAAAATAATAAAAAGTTGCTACAATTATAAACAAAACAAATAAATATAAAGTAAGTTTTAAAACAACTAGAAACATCTTAAACACTTTGTTTAATGCAAAATCAAAAACAGCCGATTTGCTAAAATCAGGCATTTACAAATTAAATTGTTCACATTGTAATTCGGTTTATATAGGGCAGGCAATTAGAAATTTTGATAGAAGGTGGAAAGAACACGTACTTTGTTACAAATACAAACACCCACATAAATCCAATTACGCTAAACACTTACTAGAACACAATCATTCAATGACATCTAATAACACTATAAAATGTTTACACTTTTGTGACAATAAACGTAAATTAGATATACTAGAAGCTTTTGAAATTCACAAACATTTAAAAAACGGTACCGTTAATGAATGAGCAAATTGATCTCTTAAATTCTTTCCTATTGGACATTTTGGAATAAGAAATAAAGTCATCTGCAGACGATTACCGAGATCAAGTCACCAAGTTCTATTGATATAACAACACTAACTGTTTACTTTCTATTATAACCTTTGAAAATACGTATAAGGATAAAATAAATAAATATTGTTGAAATAATTAAGTATTTTATATATCTATAATCAACAAAATAATTCAACCTTTCGATTGTCGAAATACATCGAGGTTACAGAAAATCGTTCAAATGATTTGTAAATTTTTTAATTATTGTCGGTTTTATCTGCTTCGGAACTAGTTATGGCATCATGATGCAAATTCAGACAAAATTTGCGGAATCTGAATGAATACGGAGGACTATGAGATAAAAATGATTTAATATTAACATTCAGATGTTATTGATACTAGGAATCGCAGACACAACAATTAGCACCGCACTGTTTTGCTTATCGCGATAATCTCAGCGTAGAGTCGGATTTTTTAGAAAATTTTTATAATAAAAACGAGTGAGACTTTAAAAAAAATACAAATAGACTCTTTATATAATAATTAATAATTGTACATATAAAGGAATTTGTAATAGCAATAAATTCATCAAAACATTCCTCAATTGGTTGTATTTTTAAAAAACTTCATATTTTTTTGCACGTATTGGCATGTTGCAAAATTGGAGTTACTGAGCCTGAAGATTATGTAAAAAAGTTCTGAGCAACAAATGTTGTTGTCTCATTTTTTAAATATAATTTGTTTATAAAATTCCGCGGTTTACCGAAATATTACTTAAAAACAGGCCATCATTAGCAATGAAATGTGAAAAAATTAAAAATACTGCAAGAAATGAATGTTGTTTTAAAGCAGACAACGGAAGTTTAACGTTCGTACGTAAATAAACAAAATTAAATTGTCAAGCTATCGGAGTATTAATCGCGGAGAGACCGCAGCAATAGCACAACTACTACGAATTACAACTAGCGGTGCATGACTGCATGTGCGCCCGAGCGTTGGAATTTCGAACTATTTGAAGCCGAAGGTTTATCTTGTTTTTGCCAAGTAGGCGGAAGCAAGACGTTGAGAATGAGAATTTACGCATAAGAGCTTACTAAAAGTGTGCGGATAGTGTTTTTAGTACTTTTTACTGCATAGATGCATCCGTAATGATTATATTCGAATGAATCGTTCTATTATAAAATGCATTCGAACGGCAATTATGCATTATGAAAATCATTCGATTATGCCCATCACTAGGGAAAACTGGTAGGCACCAACGTGTTTGTTACAGAATGCAGTTTCAGTTGCCATTATCTATATATTTTTGTCTTTGGTACCTGGCCTGTGAATGAACGCGATATCGTTTGGCCGTCAGGATCCCCTGACTTGTTATTATTGTTATGAGGTTTTTAAAACCTGGAGTTTGTCTTTCTAACCCTTACACACTCAAGAATTTTAAAAAGACAACCCAACAATAAAATCAAAGCCATTGACAACGATGTGTAAATTCATTATTTTTGCCGCATTATGTAAGTAGTTTATTGAATATGTTTTTATACTCTTGCCCCAGTTTCAAACCCTTTTTTTTAACGTCAAAAAACGTCACAACCCTGTTCATCACCCTGTATGCAACTATAATATAAAAGTAATGTAACATTTAATTTTAAATTTTTACCCTCATCGGAAAAGCCAAACTAAATATAAACATAAAAGATTTTTCAGTTTAACACCTAAATACCAAAATTTTGATTCTTTTTTAAATTAGAAATGAGAGCTTTTAGAGGAATTTCTACGTACTTCAAAAATTAAAAAAACTACCGAGAAGACGCTACAAAATTGACTTTGCTTCAGATTTTCTAAAACTTTGTATTATAACACAGTTTTGATATAGCAAATGGGACAAAGCAAAACATTTTGCGTAAGGTGGAAACATAAGCTTAGGCTGACCCTTGTTCCTTATCCTTTATAACATTTATCGTGCTATTTACTTTTCCAGCTTGAGTTACTTTGCTTTGTTTCCACTCTCTCACTGCTATGCTTTACTTTACCTTTGTAAAAGGTTTGCCTGTTATCGTGCACACTTTGATATCATTAGTTGCTTGGTGGTTTGATTAAAACGACTCTCTTAAACAGAGCCCTTTTGTTGTAATATTTAACACATTAAGAAATTTGGAATGTTTTAATAGTCAAACGGTTAAAAGATATTCAAGACATTTGTATCTTTTATTAATTTTGAACATGATTTACACGTCTAAGTATACTTGGTATTTTATGAGTACGGTGAGCATACGTCCTTTATTGTAAAGGACAATCCTTCATTTACGAGCGCGTGCTAGCCTCAAAAATGCTTATTCAATTATTGTTTGTTGTAAGTCCTTGGCTAGAAAAAATGTAAATTGTTAGCTGAAGTCAAAAACGTTAAAAATTCGTATTTTTTGTCAAAATTGTAATTTTTCCAAACGATTACAATTTTATTTTCACACAAGCAAATAATGTTAGGATTTTCCTGAGAAATGCGGAAAATATCATTGATCTAATTAATTATGACAGCTATAACTAAAAGTTAATGCACAAGTAAAGTAAAATAATGCCTCGGCTAGGCTTTTTACCACAAAATGCAAAAACACAGAACTGCTTAACTGTACCATTTTCATACGACCATGACATTGATAAAGTGGGCAAATGTTTACTCTTAGTTGCATTAATCTGGCAGAACTTAATTGACGGTAAATTATGTCTTTTTCAAAAAATGTAATATTTTACCGCTTATGAACTAAAATACAACTAAAAAAATCGGAATTCTCGTATTTTATGACAATTGCACTACAATCGTCTTGCAGGCGACATTTCGACATTTCGAAAATTTTCTTTAATAAAGAATACAATCAGTTTACTACATTTCGTTAGTGTGTGGTTAGATATAGTGGTAACGCGATGTGGTGCACATAAACAATAAATGTGAAAATGAGCCGCTTGGGTAAGTTTTTCGTGTTTGTTTCAATTCCTACAAAAACCATAGAGTTTTTCCTTTTTCTGCACGATTTAATAACAGTTCCGCTCAAACAACTTTAATTATATTAACTTTTCTGGCTTAAGTAAATGATTTCCCCAAGAAATGAAAAGTGTATTAAATTTAAAAAAAGTAAATGGTAACAATTAGGGTTTGGTTGTTTTATGTCTTAAACACATGGCACCAACATGAAAATTTGTTTTGAACAAGAAGTTACAGAAAAAATTTTCTTTTATAAAAATATCATTAACGAAAGCAATGTCAAATTTGAGGAATGATCGGCTAATATTAGTATCGTAAAATAGAACAATTTTTTTTGATTGATTTTTCTTTCTTCTGCGAAGTGTTTCGCCTATTTCACTACAGAAATGTTTCCGTTTAAAACATGATTCCATTTTAGTATTAAACTTAAATTTAGTGATACCTGCTTTTGATCTAAAAAGTCAAAACCCCATTAGGATTAACTATAAATCTTTTCCAATTTAAACAATTTTGTAAACAATCTTTTAGATTCTAATCAATGTTGTGAGTTATATGAAGATATTATAAATTATAAAATAAAACTTCAAGCCTTTCTTCATAAATTTAATATATAGATCATGCTATATGTACATTTCGATTACGATGTAATCATCTACAGTAGCAAATGCTAACTAACTCTAAAATCTAAGGCTGAAGCAAACATAACGGAAATTTTTTAAGAAACATTTACGGACTTGTGATTTATGAGATAACGGTAACCAATTACACTTCTAAGGGCAAAAAAAGGACAACTTGTGAAATTTGCAGGTCAGTTATTCTGAAGTTTAAATTAAATCTAGTAAACGGTTATTTAATGGTGACAAATCAAAATTTAAAAGGTCGTTTTCGTGTTTTTTCATTTCAATTGCTTCTAACATATTTAAATTATATCCTTTACTTGCCTTTAGAAGTGAAAGGTTATGGGTATTGAATTTATGACCTGTATCTGCAAAATGGGCAGCCAAAGCGGATTTGTCAATATTAATATTTTTGATATGATAGGTGTGCTCTTTAAATCGCGTAATTATTTTTCTCTTAGTTTGGCCAATATATTGTTTGGAGCAATTATTACATTTAATCTGGTAAATGCCTGATTTGTCATTATCATTTTCTTTATCCAAGGTGTTGCCGAGTAAAGTTTTCAAATTGTTTTTGTTATTTGAAAAAGCTAAGTCAATATTAAATTTTTTAAATAAATTTTTGAATTTTCTTTCTATTTTTGGGTGGTAAGTGAATTTGTGTTTTTTGAACGCCTTTTTTGGTTCAGGTGAAAATGTAGTAGAATTTTGCCGAAACAGTTTTCTTTTGTGTTTTGTTAAAATTTTTTTAATAATATTATTGTTGTATCCATTTGATTCAGCAATTTCCCGTATGTGCTGTAATTCTTTATTGAACCTGATTTCTGAAAGTGGTACTGTCAATAATCTGTGAACTAAACTATGGAATACCGCGATTTTGTGCTGGAAGGGGGTGTTTGAATTTTGTTGTATGTAATTATCAGTGTGTGTGGGCTTTCTGTAAATGTCAAAAGCTAATGTATTATTTTCTTTAATGATGAGAATGTCCAAAAAAGGTAACTGATTATTTTGTTCAGTTTCATG
Source organism: Ctenicera cuprea (assembly GCA_958336395.1). Lineage (NCBI taxonomy): Eukaryota > Metazoa > Arthropoda > Insecta > Coleoptera > Elateridae > Ctenicera > Ctenicera cuprea. The sequence continues at coordinate 77,752,810 of OY284486.1, read as the reverse complement.
AGTAAATCTGATTGAAGAGTATTGAGAATTTATATGCGATAAGAAATTATCTAAATTAAAATTATTGTCAATTATAGCAAAAATGTCATCTACGTACCTAAACCAAAATTTCGGAAATTGGGGGGCTGATTTCTGTATACTATTCTCGAAAAAATTCATAAATAAATTTGCTATAAATGGTGAAAGGGGGTTTCCCATGGCTGTACCTTGTATTTGTTTGTAAAACTTTTTATTGAAGTTAAAAACATTTTGATCCATGCACAATTTGGTCAATGTTAAGTAATCGTTAATTTTGTCATTTTCTATTTCGTTATGTTCTAATAAATTTTTTAGCATTAGTGAAGTTTCTGATATTGGCACACTTGGAAAAAGAGAAACGACATCAAACGATATTAAAATATCAGTGGTATGAATTTGAATGTTTTTAATTTTTTCTATTAAATCTAATGAATTTTTTTTAATAAATAAATAAATAAATTCCCAAAGTTCAATAAACTTTAAATAATAACTTTTTATTAATTTATTAAAGTTGTTTATGGCACCATTTGACGCTTTAATGAAAGTTATTTAAATAATTAGTATTTAATTCCTAAAATGTTTGGATAAAGACAGCAAATAGAATTAGAAGTTTCCGACTTGTAAAGTAACTCGTTTAAGTTAGCATAGAACAGCAGCTTTAAGTAGTTACAGAAAGAAGCAGTAGAAACTGTTTTCAAATTTTTATTGCAAGATTTGTAGTGAGTTTTTTAAGCGAACTACACACACATAGTTAGCTGTTATAACAAGCCGACTTTTGCTTTTCTACATTTCGCAATTTTTGTAATGTAAGACTATGGAAATTTTATATCAGTGAAACAAGAAAAAACTTCCATCTAGCGGCCTGAGGAAATATTAATATCGTCATTAAAGAATATTGTCTATGGCGTCACTGCTCAGTCACGTGACATCACGGAGAACTTTAAAATATGCCATAAAGTAGCTTATTTGGTTCCAAACATCTTAAAAAAATAGTATATTAATATTAAAAACAAGTTTCATAAGACATGATTTTAGAGCACGCGTCCAAGTTAGAAAACGAGCCGCTTGCGGCGAGTTTTCTAATGGACAAGTGCGCTTAAATGTCTTATGAAACGTGTATTTTATACTATTTTTTCTATTTTGGTCCAAAAAGTTAAAAATTACCTTATTTTATATTTTAATTTAAAAATATAATCGATTAGGAAAATTTTTGGTTTTTTGCTTTTGTTATGTGGCTGTTGGTAACATTCAAAACACATTTCAAACAATTCAAACTACTGTCAAATTAAAATTTAGACAAACAATTTGAAAGTGAGTTAATTTTTAAAATACCAAAGATTTGAAGATAAGATGGAAGAAGTATTATCTTGCACCCCACCCGAGCTACGCAAAGTAGCGGAAAATACGCTAAATAATCTTAATTTGTAGAACTTACAATTTGAAGGTTATGTTTATAACGCGTGAAGGTTGTGTTGTCACCAACCTAACAAAATAAAATTTTGAATTCTTTTAGGAGTTGCTTTATGAAATCCAAAAGAGTTTCATAAAGTAGTCAGTAAAGAACCAAAATAGAAAAAAACAATATACGAACTTGATATTTTAGGAAATTGTAGGAGAGTGACACTTACATAACTCAATCTGTATAAGGGGAATTACCCGTAGCCAAAATATTTTAATTTCTAAAGTTCATACTTACCTAATGGTTAAACTGAAAGGTCAAAACAGTTAAGTGCGGTAAAGTGTTGGGGTGACCCTCAAAGTGACCGTAACATGACCACATTACGAGTATTCGCACCTACCAGATTTTATTTGTCTACATTTAAACGATTTTCACGTACTTGGATCTATACTTACTCCCATATAATTTTCATTTGCTTCTTTTTTCTGCGAAAACAGCTAAAAAGACACTACATTTTTTGTTTTTTTTTTAAATCAGCAAAACTTGTGATTTCCGCAATTTTCTTATCAAATTTATTTTTTCACACCTGATTGTCAGTTTCTGTATATTATTCTTGGGATATTTGAAAAATGAATCGTCGGCGCTTAAAAAAAATAAATATAAATAGAAACATATTCTTTGAGGCTTTCGCGGTTTCTCGAATTAATTGTCAATATTACAATTTATTTTCGGCTTAGACCGCGTCGTCATACGCCCAGCATAATCAGGTAAGGACCGACCTGTAGTTTGTCTGCCTTTACAAGCATTTCCTCTAGAAGTTTGAGCAATATTTGTTCGTAGGCTTTGCCTGCCTGAACAGGACCGTGTGCTTAAATTATTTAAACCTTGGGGTGGACAAGGATTTGATCTTAATGTATTTTGTTTGCCAGGACAATAATACTTAATCGGCTTATGCCTGTTAGCTGTTTGTGAACCCATACAAACTAACGTTTCGCAAGACATTGCAGCTTGCATCTTAAGAGTGAATAAAAACACTGAATTCAAATCCGAGGAGCGGACGTATTTAAACCTATTTGAGCCAGTCGGGCAGAACGGCGGAGTTGTGATTGCCTGTCACCGTTGGGCAAAGACGGATCACGTGGAGCGTGATCGTGAGATCGATGATGCTTATGAGTCCTTAGAGGATAAACTACTGGAGTCCAAGCTTTACTGAGTTTAAAACCATCCTCCCTGTTTATGTTATGGTCAATTTCAATTGCTTTACGTATGATACGAGGGAAGTGATAAGGTACTCTGGCGAGTACCCGAGCATTGTCAAAGTCTATCTTATGCCCAGTTAAACCAGTATGTTCAGCCACCCCAGATTTTGTGATGCGCTTGTGTGCTCTCGCAATCTTAACTCAATGGAACGATCAGTTTGTCCGATGTAGTTTGAGCTACAAGAGCAAGGGATGTTGTAGATCCCGGCTGATTTTAAATTTGATATTTGATCCTTTGCGCATCTGAAACCGTTTCCCAAAGTTTCATTAGTCCTAAAGACTAAAGACATGCCCAATCTTCTCAGTAATGCCTTTACTGTAAGGTAGAAAAGCTAAGCCTTCCGGAGGTGCCAGTTCCTCCTTAGCCTTGGGCTGTTCCGCATTGCGGATTGCTCTATGAATTTCTGTGGCTGTGTAACCGATTTGTTGTAACGACATCAAGAAATGAGTTTTCTCTTGTTGTAGGTGTTCTGCGTCTGAGATTCAGACTGCTCTGGTTGTTAGAGTTTTTAGCACAGTTGCTTTCTGCATCGGGTGATGATAAATAGAAACGTTTAATAATGGAAATTGTCCACTGAATAGACAAACTTCTTTTTAAATTTAATATGTAATTTTCTTTAGATAATTATTTTATAAATGAAACAGTTTTTTATTGTTTTAATATTACATTTTTAACCAAAGGAAATAATAATGCGAATTACGAAGATTTAGCAAATGTAAACATCTCGGTGGTATAATAAAAACTAATACGAGTTACTCCATAACTAAATTTAATATTAATATTTCGGCATTTCTTACTTACATTTTCAATTTCATTAAACTTTCTACGTCTATATCTAAACCAAGCCTTTTTCCTAGATGACTATCCACCTGGTCTTAAATACACCTACGTATTTTTCAGAATATAAATTAATCAAAAGTCATGTGCCAAAATACTAATTGTACCTTTCATCAATGTAGCTAATCAGTCCCTAATAAATACCCACATCTCGTCACATTTCGCGAAGCGAAGTTGCGAAGAGCCGAAACAAAATAATGAACAAAATTAACCTCACTGAAAATTAACTCGTAATTAAACCCTTGTACGTCTACAGAGGTTGTTATTTGGGCTACGTTTTCACGTGGCCTACAAGCAAATTTGCAACTGGTAACCACCAACACCAAATCTTTGACGGGTTTTCGCTAAATCCTACAGCTAATTAATTACTCCCCTCTTGGGTTTTTTCAAAGCGATCGTAAGCAACCAAAAAGTTTCAAATACTAATTAGAAAAGTCGCACAGAGTAGGTAACCTGACTGCAAAGTTTAGCGTATCCTGTCGCAGTTATGAGAGAAAATTTGGTTTGGCTTCTGCTCTTCAAGTTAATTATTTTGTTGTTCTGAAAATAATGGTCGACACCGGAGAAGAGAAACGTAATATTTACTTGGACGCACTTATTAGAGTGCTGGTTTCGTTGCAACAAAAGTCGAATAAACAACAAAGGGAATCCACAAAAAAAAACCTAGAAATTGTTTACGAAGTACTATAATGGAAGAAATAAATAATGAAATGTTTTCTTTGCGCCGTGATAAATGAATGGGTATTTAATTGGTAAATTGAGTTGAGTCTGTGCTTTCCAATTCATAAATGCCTAATGGCTATTTACGGTATAGTAATACTTTGATTTTAGTTGTAGTTAAATGTTAGAGGTGTGCATCGTCAACTGGTGAAAAACCTTTGTTAAACCCTCGCATGTTACCATTATACGCTATATACTATACGTATCTATATAAACGGAACCCTTGCGTAAATTAGATGATCTAGTTATAGTCTTCAAAGAGCAAATCACGTTCTACTATAACACGTTTTAGTACTTTAACAATCAAAATTAATTTCGAATTTGGTACTATTCCTTCGTTTTTCTATTTTTATTCATTTTTAAGTAAAAACGTTTTAACACAGTGTGTGTAATAAACCCTACTGAAAACAAGCTCAATAAAAAGGATGTGTTCACAGTAAGTAACACAGTAATAATAAAATAACAAGAGAATTTCATTGTATTTTTTTTTATTAGGTATAAATAATTAAATTATAGTCAGTAATCCTTTACAAAATGAAACGGGTTGGAGCTGGGAGAAAAAGTCAAAAAAATACTAGAGTAGGTTGTAAATAACTGACTCTCATGTGTTATTTAAATCGACCCCCCCCCCTTCCTAAATTGCCAATAAAGTTGCAGTGGAAAGTTTAGATGGTGGTGAATCCTAACCGCGGCAACGAGTTTTTTAATAGCATAATGTAGACTATGGCACAAATCAAATGATCGTGCAGAATTAAGCACGCGCCGACTGTGTATGCAACCAATAACACAATATAGACGTGCTTCTTTTACTTCATTACAGCTACCGTATAATACTCAAAAACGTGTTTCTACTACCGTAAAACAGATCATCCTTAATAAATTCATAATAATAATTTGCGCTGATGTTTCCAATAAGGTGGTTTCAAATTTTCAGTTTTACGTACTGAGCGATTACTTTTCTGATAATTATTAACTGATGTTTTACAATAAATCATAACTACATTGAACTTGATTTCATTAGTTCATATAAAATTATGTTAAACATATAAAATTAAATCCATAAATTCCCTGAATTATTAAAGCAATTTTGTGCTTTCCTTTCAAATGTAGTTTTTGTTTTATAGTCTTAAGAATAAATTTTAGTCTAATATTGTTTTATTTACCAATGGTAAAGACACATGTTATAGTTCTAGAGAGCTGTATTGAGTGCCAATCTAACACAAAGTAGGTACTTTCTTACAGAAAAGACTATTTTGAATTTCGGGCAACGCTTTGGCGGTGCACATGCTTGTACTGTGGTAATAATTAGCTTGCGTCAGCGTCTTCCACAATTTTCGAGAAACTATGCAAAGGTATATAAAAATTTACATTTTTAAATGTTAGATATTGTGCATAATAATATTGATTAATTGAGCTTCATCTAATAAAACTATTTCTTATTTGATTCCTGGCTACGAGCCTGAAATGATTATCTTATATTTTGCCTTAAGAGGTGATTTTCTGCCTAATATTGGACCCTGGAAGCTTTCTTGTGAGATCCCGAGAGATGTTGGATAGATTGCATATATTTCTTTAACTTTGAAGTAGCGGTCTAACATATAAGATGTAAATTGTGGAAGATAGTGGTAAGAGCTTGTGGAACAGGCCCTAATAACACAGCCCTGGCGTTGAACTAGGAAGACTAAAGAAGAATCGTTTTGCTTCCAGCGCTTGGTATGCAATATTTAGTGGAAGGAGCCGTGGGTTACGCCCCCGATGTTTATTGGTACCTTCATAACCGAATGTTTTCCCCGCTAAGTCGATCTGAATATGAGTTGCTCCCGGAAGTGAAATCCGTGAAACAAATACGAAACGAAACCTATAAAACCAAACGCGGATTAAAAACGAAGAAGATCCCGGAAAACTAACCCGTAAATAATTCTGAAGGAAGAAAAGCCTTCATAAAATCTTCAAAGAAACATCCTCCGAAAAAACTTCTAGAAACTCCTCCCCAGAAATATATCTCAAATAAAGCTTGATAACAATTAGTTAAACTTATCACTTCTCATCAGTTCAATGGAGATTTTAAAAATATTTTTGCAAGTAATAAATTCACACTGAAAAATGTTGTAAGACATTTGCACATAATTCCAAAATTAAATTTGCCCTTATTCATATAAATCAAAGATGTAATGATACAATTAATATACATTTTCTCGATATCGGGAGCTTCATGGCCCAATCAACCTACGTGATTTTAACATAAATGTCAGAACCCTCAAACATAAATATCTAAGCTGTCTCGTGATATAGGAAATGATAATGAATGCGTTATTAAAACTGTAGTTCTAGCTAAAATTTGTAGTAAAAAATTGTGTAGTAAACACTTCGTGTTAGTAAGCGGAAGCTTAATCCAGATCCCAATTTCTGGCCGATAAATAATGGAATTCTTCTGCTATACATTTGTTTAGTTGTAAGCGCGTTAAATAAACATTTACAATTCGCCACAATTAAAGCAGCCGTAACTGAAATGTAAAGTTTCATTGTAAACAATCAACAAACTGAGCCGACATATAAGGGACCGCAGTTGTGTTATAGTGATAAATAATTCGGAGATGCAAGATTTAGTGGTGTTGTTAAGGTGAGACAGTTACGGATTTAATATAGATAATACAGCAACACTGTTGGATAGTGTTGAGTTGAAGTGTGACGCCAAATTGAAAATCAGAGAGACAGTTATGTTGGATACCATCACCGTTGATTCTTCTAAGTAAAAGCTTTTCCAGAAGCTTAGATATAGATGATAGGAAACTTATAGGCCGATAGGAGAGATTGCGATAAGATACAGAAAATAGAAGTTCCACAAACATTGACCCTTCTCCGAATTGTTGTCGATGTAGAATAACATTGGTAACTGAAATTTGCATCTACATGTAGGAAGTTGGTAGTCATTTTAGTGTAAAGCGTTTTATACAAAAACTGTGCATGCACAAGTACAGTGCTAATTGTTATTCAAATAAAAGAGAAGGTATAAAAGGCATCATTGTTAATCGCATCTTGTTTTGAAACACGAAACTTTATTTCAAACGTTTGATTAAATGGGGCATTTACTAGGTGTAGTTATTCCTATAGTAAAAACTACATATCAATTAATACTAAAAAATAGACTTTTTCAAATTATGAAAGTGAATGGAATTTATTATTTCGTTTACTCCACTTCTGCTGTAGGTAAAATCCTCATCCCTTTCATTGCAGTATCTTCATATGAGATTTTTGAATTTAATGAATGCTGATTTTTCCAATTACTGATATTCAATTGAAAAACCTTCTTTAAAATCTCCGCATTACACCATTCAATTTGATTCCTACAAGAACGTGTTTTCCTTTTCTTAAAAAGACCACAAAAGCACATAATTTTTCTTAATTTGGGCCATTATGTGCAATGCAGTTTCGAAAATCGCTGAGAGATTCAAGACATCAAGGCATCAAAGTATTCTCAGGCGTGGTTCCTGAATAATAGAACATGTCCCTGGCACAGCCTTGCTTGTTGATATGCTCAATTGTGGAGACGATCAGCATTCGTCCTGAATTCATTCCGTTGCTGCTGCGCTTTCACAGAAATTGAAAAAGTAGAATATTTTGTGCTACATTTCCGTAAAATGCGGATGAATTTTAAAGAAAAAATATAAAATTGTTTATAGGTAACTTTCAGGAAGGTTGATGACAGAAATGAACGTATTTAAAATCGTTAAAAATATAGTAACAGCACGAATCTAACAGAAAATACGTCTGTGGTTTCGTCTTTTGTATTCCCAACCACTATTTTAATGGGAAATTATGTGATGCCTTATTTGAGGCGTTTTATTTTCTCGTAGTTTACCCACACAATGTTAGTAACTCACCAGTTACTTATTGAGGGCTTTTAACATAAACATGGAGTGGTAATGCTAGGGCATTAAAGGAAAATTGCGCGTTTAGTACATAAAACATTTCGAAGCTACGTAGGAAGCTTTTATGTATTCAATTACGGTTGGTTTCTTTTTGTGTTTTTCCTCATACTCAGAAGTAGTTATGATAAATTGCCAAAGAAATTAAATTAATTGAAAATAGCTCCAACTTGCTGTGGTCTAATCTAAACACAAACGCCAAGCAACTAACCTTTTTCAAATCTCAATTTTACGTAGGTATGCAATAAACAATGTATGCCGTGATGTAGGACATGTACTTAATGTATCCAGCAGTACTGTATATACTCAAATACGCAAAGAGTCAGCGATTATAAAACAAATGCGTAAATACTAACTAAACACGTTATTGTTTAAGTATTTTAACGTAATATCTCGATAGAGCGAGAGTGCACAAAGTACACCTTAAAATAAATGTACCCGCTTTTAAATAGGTCCCGCTATCAGTAATATCAATTTTAATTTTTACAATTGAAACTTTTCTAACTGTATAACATACTACATATAATTATCAATGTGTGACACGGCTCTGGTAAATATATTTCTAGGTTATTAAATGTCTGTCATTGATCCCTATTAGTGGTAATTACGTTTGCTACATTTGTTTAAGTTAAGTTAGGTCAGTCTTACCTGAAATTGTATTTATTTAATTGTAAATGGTAATATCTGCCCTGTTAATATCTCAGCTGCATTGAAATTTGTATACCTTCTAACATGCAATAGAAGAAATAGCGTTAAGTAGATGTCATTGTTTGCTGATCCTACCTAGTATAGCACATGCTACACTGGATAAGATCGGAAAGCACCTGCATGCTTCGTCCTCAAATTTGTGTTCGAAATGACAGCTAGAAGCAGGTTATATTCCAATAATACAAACAAACAGTATAAGGCTAAATTTGTTTATCTGTATTGAAAACTGTAGCGGTCTGCTGTACAAACAAATATGCGCTTTATATAAGAGACGCGTATATATGTGGGTTCCGGCGGGCTCCGCATCGCTAAAAGTTGAAGCAGGCAAAAAGAATACAGATGTGATATATAGATTATCATATAATAAAATAGTACATCATACACTAAGGAAAAGGAACGCCTTATTTTTCCTGAGATGTAATTTTAATATAAATACATCGAGGGAAAAATGGCGGTCTCTCCCGAGGTGTATATACTAATTTTTCCACGATCTGGAGTAGAAACACTTAATTACATAAATAAAGAATTATAATAAATCGGAGCGAAATCACAATATTTAGAAGTCTTGGGGATGTTTCCATGCAACGAACCATGACAACAGACATTTGTTTACAAAAATAAATATGAAATGAAATAAAAACTCCCCTAGGGAAATTGTTGTCTTATTTCGTCCCTAGAGAGTAAATGCTTTACTTCTGTCACAATTTTGACGCCATGGAAACCGACTTCTATTCCCGGTCGTGGAAAAATATTATTTTATCAGAGTTCATAAATACAATTTTCGTTCATGTTAAGGTTATGAAACGTCACACACAGACGCACTCCCACTCACATATATACATGCATATAAATATTTTTTTAAACTATTTTTGGGTTCCTGGAGGAACATGTATTTCCGCCAAAATCTTAAATTGAAAATTTTTCATAGAATTAATATAGTAAAAGAATAGAAATGTAAAAAAAGCGTGGGTTCTAGGGTTTAGCTAGTTTATCGTAATAACTTGTAGACGTATCATATTTAGTTTGTTATTGTTATAATTTCTTATCCTATTTTGAAGCATGAGCGTAAATTGTGAAGCTACTTTAAACAGAATTATTCATTTCATCTCATAGCAGCACCACAAACTTATTGCAAAATGTATACAATCTCTTGTAATGTAAATTGATAACAGAGAGAATATATTACTGTTTATTTGTTCCGACGTCGACCTTCATTGGTATTTGAAACAGTCAGTACAAACAATTACAAAGCATTTCTGTCTGAAGGCAAGTTTTATTATAATTTAGAGTTTATCTTTAGGTTAGTAAACCATAAATAACCAAATTGTAGCAACACCGGCGGCGGTAGTTATAAATAATTGCCGTAAACAATTAGTAAACTGAGTGGAGTTGCAAGAGGCCGCCGTGGTATTAGGATGCTAAATTTTGCCGAGAAGAAAAATCTCGTTGGGTTGTTGTGGTGATACAGATAGTGATTTAACCTTTTAACCTATAGATAAACCGAAGTCTGACAAAATCATATACTTTTTACTGCAAAAAGGAGAGCAGAACGCTTGGAAAATATGGTAATCTAGTAATGTCGAAACAAAGGCGTCTGTCAGTTGTAATGTTGTAACTACAGATCCAAGTGACAATAATATGAAGTTTGGAGCAGGTAATCTAATAGAGGAGAAGAATATCAAATTTAATGTCATTGGAAAAAACCGACAAATGTGGAAAACGAGAAAAAGTAATATTGCAAAAACACCGATTAAATATCCCCAAGAGAATCAAAAAGTAAAGTGTTTTTGCGTGTTTTCAACTTTCGTTAAAACAAGAGACGTACAAACTAAACCCGACTAAATCCAGCTTTTGTCAAAGTAGCTATCTTTAGTAGACAATTTTCTCAAATTTTCGAGACTATATGAGACATTTTGAAAGTCTTGGTGTACTCCTATTTAATCTACGTTTGCATGTTTGAAAAGAGTTGTTAATTATTCAAGAAATACTTAAACTAGTGTCTTAACTTTTTAGATCTTTTCTCAAAGGTGAGTGTTTGATATTACATATCCTAGGTAAAAATGTAATCGCGGCTGACAACGTTTTATCAGATCTTTCTGAGACCTGTAACCAATAATGTCGATTTTATACAAAATCAATGATCACGTGACGTTAGGAAGGCAATATATGGAGATTCCATGCAGTGAATAAAATGGGGGTGCAAGCGAATGATAATCCGCTCCCTTATCGCAGCATTTTGTTGACACAAAAGACCTTTTACTTTAAAAATAGGATTCAATTTTAGGTTCTTTTCGCATTGAAGTTGTTTTTGTAGTCTGACAAAGCGGGTGTCATCTGTGGCCCTCCGTGACACAATAAGACGTGTCAGGGAAGACGAAAAGTTGTATGTAATCCAGCATAAATCGATCACATGTGATTTTACAAAATGTTTCAGCTCTGCTCTTTTTGTCGGACGTTTAAGGAAGTGCTGACTTTGTGAGGTTTTTAGGATACCTGATGAGGCTTCACGGCTTAATTGCGCCGATACTTCACCGGGTATTTTCTTACTTGTCCATTTGATTGCTCTATCAAGTATGTTTCGGAAGTCGATTATTTTAACGCGGTGACTTTGTAAATAAGAATAAAACGTTTTGAGATTTACAAGCATTTGCCGAACTAAAAGCTTTTGGTTAGCGTCTTTATACATTTACCGTAACGACTCTAAGTGATTGGCAAAAAAGCGCTTTTCAGTAGGAAGTGCAAAAATTCAAGCTCGTTACATTATTTTTAAATGTCCGCGAGAGGCAATTTTCGCCACTCTAACTTTCAAGACGTGTCACAATAAATTAGATTTATCTCAACCACGATGCAAGGTTTAAAATGAGAATTTATATTCGGCTTGCGTATTTACGACTAGATGCAGGTGTAATTTCCCATGTGCACAATCTAGAACTGAAATAGTAAGGTTTAACAACCAAAACCAAATTATACATATTTATGTGCACGAACCGGTTTTGTATATTTAATAACTAAAATTATTAATAGGGTAGACGTGTCTACCTACGTACTTTAAATAAAGTTTATCAATCTCAAATTAATTGACGACAATTATTCTAATTTCACATATTAATAGTTTTAAGATGTATTTTAAAGATAGTATTAAATGCACAAACAGTGTTGCTAGATATGTTTTTTTTTGTTAGAATAGGAAAGCATATTTGGCATTACTGACCAAATTCATATGCAGTAACAGTGTTGCCAGATATGTTTTCCCTGTCTATAATAAGAAAAATATACCTGACAACACTGTTAGTGCATATAAATCCAGTGATTATCAAAGTTACTGACAGTGTTGCCAGATATGTTTTCTGTTATATCAAAAGAAAAACATGTCGGGCAACACTGTCAGTGTATATAAATCCGGTATTCATTACAGCTACCAACAGATGTGTTTTCCCTGCTACAATAAGAAAAACATATCGGGCAACACAGTATCGACAGATATGTTTTTTTCTGCTACAATAAAAAAAATATATGTGGCAACACTGTTAGTGCTTTTAACATAGATTAAATTTATATGCAGCAACAGTGTTGCCAGATATGTTTTTCCTGCCTATTTTAAGAAAAATATATCTGGCAACATTGTAAGTGCATATAAATCCGGTCATTATTGAAGTTACTGGCAGTGTTGCCAGATACGTGTTCCTATCATAACAAAAAAACATGACGAACAACACTGTTAGTGTATATAAATCCGGTCTTTATTACAGCCACTAGCAGATATGTTTTCCCTGCTACAATAAAAACCATATTTGGCGACACTGTTAATAAAAATTAATCTGACTTTTATTACAAGCACTAATAGTGTTGTCGGATATACTTCCCTATTATAGCAGCAAAATAAATATATTTGGCAACACTGTTAGTTCCTTTAACAATAGAAAAATGTATGTGGCAACACTGTTAGTGATTTTAACACAGAACAAAGTTATATGCAGTAACGGTGTTGTCAGATGTTTATTCTGCTACAATGGGAATTTTTTCTGACAACGCTGTAAGAGCATTTAATAAAGACCGGATTTATATTCACTAACAGTGTTGCCATATAGATAGGTGCTTCCTATTTTAGTGCTTTTAATAAAGACATAATAAAGCATACGAAGTATTTTACCAACAAAAATGGTTTAAAAAAATCCGAAATCATAAGCTGAGACTTTTTAGTTGAGAAATTGAATTATGTGAAATTGTAGGTTGAATCTGGCAAAAGATTTTTTCCCGAACCTTTTAGATTTGAAATGGCAGCTGCTATAATTTCTAAAAATTTTCAATTTAATCCCCCGGATGACCCAAACAATTTGTCAGATCGGCATAAACGTTAATCATCATTATTAATGCCATTTGAAGTAATAAATATCTTTAAAATTTGTAAAATTTCAACAAAATATTATTCAAGAAATGACCAAATTTTTAAAAATTTTGTAAGCTTAAAGAACTAGAGATAGGCTACAATTTGGCTGGTGTTTCGGTCTCCTAATTTCTCTGTAAAACTTTCAATAAATATAAAAACCGAATATTCGTAGGTCTTTATTTAAAACCATAAAATATTTTATTTAAAGCTAATCAGTGATAGTAGAATAAGATTCCCAATTCAATTTATACGCTGCAATATTTAGGGGTACTTTTTTTCTTCCCGCCTGTTTTGGCTGACATATATGCCGCACTGCCTCTGGTTTTCTGTATTCTTAAAGTAAATATACCAAACTAAAAAAAAAATATTTTTCTTACGATATAGCGGCCGTTAGTTCTTCGATTCGCCATCCGATTGGAGCGAGAAACGCATTGTACAGTTACTATTAACGAGTAAAACTTCGATACACAAATACTCATAAAAACAGATTTTCTAACAATTTCTGCACTATACGAAAGTTGAGGCTAAGTGCATCGCTTATTTTTAGACATCTTCTCAGCATCTGTGTGATGGAGAAGCTTCGTTCTCAAAGATGCTTTTGTGTGATACAATGTTATATCAAAATAAGCCAGATCGAAGATGTAATCGGGGTAGGGGATGCGCTGGATGCTTTTACTTGTCAATAATTGAATGATATTGGTTGCAATATGTCGTCTGGCGATGTCATGATACAGAAACCAAAGTTCAGGTCGTGTATTTCTGATGTATCTCATGAAAGTTTTGAGCAGACGGAACTTTACTAACTATAAGTACTGACGGTAGTGCCAATACCGCAAGCGAAAAATACCCTGCTTGTTCAAGGTCACCGCACGAGCGCAACCACCGCCGACGCGCGTAGGAGACATGCTGAAGCACGGTTTAATTACGATTACGTGTTATCAGTTCGTAAAATTCAAACTTTTCTTTAGGTTCTCGAATTTATTACAAAACAACTTTGTATATGAAAAAAATATACTTATCAGGGGAGGGGGTTTAATTTAGCGAAGCGGATATAACAAACGATATAACGAATTATAGGGTACAAATCAATGTAATAATTTTTATTTTTTAAGAAAAGATTGAGCGTTTGTACTAAGTGGCCATAGGCCACAGGTTACCTACATCTTTATGTTTGTAACATTATTTGATTTTGCTAATACAGCAAAGCCGATTGATTTATTTATCAAAAAAAACAGCTCTTTTCACTAGGGTAGAAAACACACTTGTAGAGAGTCTGTTGCAGAACGAAAACATTTATTCGAAGTTTCGAAGTTTCGTAGTGCTTGCGGGTTAAACTCATTAATATAAATTTGCATGCTTGGGCCTTTCAATTCAGTTTTCCTGTCTAAAGGCTCCCATTTCCCTTCTTTTTCTGAGTAGTTCGTCCTTTGGCGCAACACGATAATAGCTGGCTTTGTATTTTTATTGCTTCCTCTTCTTTCACATCTGATAATAAGTTTGGTCTTCAGTTTGCTTGTTACGTCTTCGCCAGTTTATAATATGACTTCCTTTATTTATATTTGCTCAAGTTTTAACTCCAACACAAACACATTTCAGGAAATATAATAGACTGTTGTCCGTCTTTATATCAACAGCACCAAACAATTTTATTTGGGATCTTTTATACATCGCTGTCATTGTTATCAACGTGCGAAGGCAGAAAAAGTATTCGATTGTGAAAATGTTTAGACGAATTTCATACATCCCTTCCGAAACGTCGACGATTTAGGGTTAAATAACCAAATATATCATTAATTCTCTAATTTATTTCTATTTTTTTTACTGTCCTCGCTATACGAAGTATAGCTATGGAGGAATATTGCGGATTTGAAGCAAATGCGTTTATTCAGCGAAGTTTTTTTCACTTTTGCTTTACTGCCCGCTATACGAGTTATGCCTAAAAGAACGGTATTTTATGCCAAACATTTTTAACATAAACAGTTTGACTAATAAGCAGGTTTTAGGACCTTGGGAGACCAAAAAAGCGGACCCTGCGTAGGTCTCTGTGTATGTCTGTCAGTGCAGTCCACGCCTTAACGCAGAAAAACTAAATTTGGCTCAAAAACTGCTAATTGCAATAGAATGACACCGCAAGAAAATGAGGTTGGTTCGCCAAAAAAAGGGAAGGAGGAAAAGGGTGCTCTATTTCAAAACAAACGCGCTTGAAAAATAAAATTAGATTCGCATTAGCCGATCTGCATTTACGCGATCTCACTATCAACCTCCCACTATCAAGTTTTTGTTTTATCAAAAACTTACGAATTTCGGCTAAAAATCGGCATGAGCTATGACAATAGGAACAACTTTTAATTGAGAAAACATCACTGAGAGGTTTTATTTTGGTCGTTTACCTGAACAGTTTAATTGAATGATTACAAAAATTCGGCCAAAGGTCTATATAAAAAGTAAAAAATCGATTTAGAGATTTTAATGGATAAACATTGGTTGCAATTAGAAAACACAAAATATCATAAAAGCAGGCGACACTGCATTAAAAGGGGAGAGGGAAGGAGAGGGGTGCTCTTTTTCACTATAGATGCGCTCGGAAAAAACTTTTGATTAGTATTCTACACATATCGAATGGCCAATCTGCGCTAACGCGATTTCTCTACCCCCCCCCCCAAATCGGGGAATGGGAACAACTTTCTATCGAAAAAACATTCCTAGGAGGTTTCCTTTTAGTCGTTTACCTGAACACATTAATTGAGTAATCGCCAAAAAACGGCTATCACCAAATTACAAAATCGGTTCTGTGATTTCAAGGTATAAACATTAGCTGCAACTAGAAAACTTAAAATATCATGAAACCCCTCGACTGCTTCAAAAAATGGGGGAAGGGGAGGGGGTGCCCCAAAACGAATTTTCATTATTACAATAATAAACGAATTTCGGCTTCAAAATCGGTATGAACATGTTAGATGCCAATAAGAACATTTTTCCATTGAGAAAGAACCTCTGGGAGGTTTCCTTGTGGTCGTTTACCTGAAAAGGTTATTTGAATAATCGCTAAAATTAAGTTTATAACCAATAAATGAAATAGATTTTAGATTTCAACAAATAAATATTGTTTACAATTAACAATACACAAATTTCCAAATTTTAAAAAGATTATCTTAAGCTCAAAACTTTTTTAATTTTTTTAAATTTTCAAAATTTCTTGTAGTTTTTAAAATTACAAATTGTTTCAAGATTTTCATAGTTATCAAAATTGAACAAAATTCAAAAGTTTCAAAAATTCCCAACATTTAAAAACATTTTTGTTTCAAATTTTTTTAAATGTTTACAATTTACCGTAATTAACAAAATTTCAAAATTATTTAAAATTTGAAAATTTTTAAAATTTTCAAAATTTTCCCAATGTTTCGTAATTTGAAAAATCTTCAAATATTATATCCTTTCAATATGTCTAAAAATTTTCAAGATTTTCAAAAATTTTGAAAACCCAAAATATGCTACAATTTAAAAAAATTTTCATCTTAAAAATTTTAAAATTTGATATTTAAAAAAATTATCAAAATTTTTAATTCATAATTTAAAAAAAAACTGTGATTATAATCAAGATTTTCCAAAAATTTAAAAAGAATACAAATTTTTAAAATGCGTCCGATGTCATATTCGAAATTTTTATAGAATTTTAAAATATGCTAAATTTTCATAAGATTGCCAAAATTTTTGAAATTAATAAAGATTTCCTTTGTTTCCTTCTGCTTAAAGCAACATTAGAAACAGAGAAATAACGGTTAACTCATGTCTAAAGAACCCACGATGAAATAAAAAAATATACAAAAACTTTCAGTTTGGAAAAATTGCATTACTTGCGTGAAATATTACCTTAAATATGTTTCTCTTGTGGTTCATTGGAAAATTGCGTTATTATTAGGCTTTTTCCATTTTTGTGAACTCTAATCAAGTTGAAAAATCATGCTAAGTGAGTCCAATCAATAATATGCGTTAAAATGACAAGTAATCTTCAAAATTACTCTCATTTACCATTGCGTCCAAATTCTTTTTTGCACAAACACATCTTAGGGGAAAAATGGATGTTTATTATATGAGAAGTACATCTGAGAAATTCCAAGATACAAGAAACAATTTCTAGGCTATTATTTGTAGAGTAGTGACAGCGCGAATGGGGTGATTATTTCTGTTTTTAGTGTGAAAATGTCAAAATGTTTCGATGGTAGATGTATCTGTATTTAGGTCTTGAAAGTTTGAGCTCGGTTTTATAGGCTACAGGGAATGATAAGATGGCATCGAGTAAGTATCGGGGGATTGAGGAGCGCGTCGTTAGAAACTAGGACAAACTACTATCAATAAGATGGGTACAATTTTGCAACTTTCTAGTTCTCTCGGCAGATATTCAATTATGTTTTTTTAATTCCAAACCGTCGGCCAATTTTGCTCCCATTTATTATCAATAAATTTACGACTGAACTGTTGACGACTTTTCAAGTTTTTGTATGTCATCTAATAAATTACAAGAGAGAGTTTTAATAACGAAACTAGCTTAACAAAAATAAGCACATCAATTTAAGAATCTTTTATAGTTCAGATGTTATACGATCTATGTGAAATCGCTTCAACTTCGAAGATTTCTATGAATCCTGTGATCTAACTTTTAACCCAACCCAAAGCCCTATCAATTTGAAAGTGTAAGAAGTTGTGGAAAACGAAAAACTGTATTGTTTTTAAACACTAAAAAGGGTAAACAATATAAGTTGTTTTTTAAAGAATTGCAGAGTTATAATCAAATAAGTATCAATATTGTTTATTAATTTTTTATTACATTATTGTAAACATGATAAGAGTGGCGCACGTAGACACTCATTTTTTCAGAAAAATTTGATACAACCCTGATGTATTCCAATCTTTTTTTGATTATTTGAATTTATTTGATTTTTAACAATTAAACATTTGTATTTTTTCATTCAAGTAGCTATTTTTTAATTTTTTAACAATAAACCGAACTATTTGAGTGAATGTTTATTATGCTAGAACCAACTACTTACATTTAAAATAAACAAAAAGCTGTCGGGCAACTGCCACGGGACCTTCGTCGCATTTATTTAAATTTTTGAAAATGTTTAAAATATTAAACTTTTCACAAATTTAGGGAAATTTAGAAAACTATTAAAGTTATAGGGCTTTCATTTTGAAAATTTTATTCTTAAATATAAATTCCTGCTAATTTCTCATTGCAAGGAGGACAAGTAACAATAGTCAGAACTCATAAACTACCTGACTAGCAATTTCAGGGTGGTGCTGTACAACTTCAGCTTCTGCCTATTATGATGTGATTCTAGTATGTGTTAGTCTCTTACGCACTACGTGTTTTGCTGCCTACCTTGCGCACACGTAAATTGTCATCGATGTTCCTATGCTGATAAAGTGGCAATGGAAAACTGTTTTTGAAAAAATATTACATTATACACTAAGGGAGAGAAACGTCTTATTTTTCCGGAGGTGTAATTTGAAAACATATACATCGAGGGAAAATGGCGGTCTCTCTCGAGGTGTATATACTGTTTTTCCCACGATCGGGAGTAGAAACACTTAATTTCATAAATACAAAATTATAATAAATCGGAGCGAAATTACAATATTTAGAAGCCTTTGGGATGTTTCCATGCAACGTATCATGACAACAGACATTTGTTTGCAAAAATATATATGAAATGAAATAAAAACTCCCCTAGGGAAATTGTTGTCTTATTTTGTACTTCTGTCGCAATTTTGATGCCATAGCAACCGACTTTTATTTCCGGTCGTGGGAAAAAATTTTTTATGGTGTTTTGGAAAAAGATTCCCCATGCTTTACAAAAATACCAAAAACGCATGGACAAAATTCTTTCGCCAAAATTGAGGAGGAAAATGGAAAATTAATCCCCCTAAATAATAATACACTTAATAATAAAGTTTTTAGTCTTATTATACTATTACTCGTAAGCAATTTAGAGTTAACATAAAGTTTTATGATTTTCCGCTTATTAAAAATGAACTTTTACAGAGTTTAAAAATTCATAGAAGGCGTCACAGAGAAATTAGCGGGCTGAGACACGAACCAAATTGTAGCTCATCTCAAGTTCAATGAGCTTACAAAATTTAAAAAAAATGTGTGGCTAGTTTTTGTGCAATATTTTTTTAGAAACTACTTAAATTTTGTAAATATTTTTACTTCATAGCTGTTAATTTTTCAAAAAATTTTGTGCACAGTAGCATTGTGTCGATATAGGGTTATTACAAAAACAAATTTGAACCGAATCTGTCAAACTGTTTTTGAATAATAATGCGCAAAATTTAAAGTTTTCAAAAAATCGCAGCTGCCGCCCACCATTTTGAAGCTAGACAGTTTGTAAAATGCGTTAAAGTTGCCTTAAAGTCTTCTATAAAATTCGAGTTTTTGATTTAAATCGTTTGTTTTTCGAAATAAACGGTTCCAAAAAAAGCATGTCTACTGTTTCCGGTTTCGAATTAAGAACAAAAATCTATTTTGTTGATGAATTTTTGGTATATCCCAAATTCCTACGCGTATCAAAATCTGACCATCCGTTGGGTAGTTACGGGCACCACACACATACCCGCATACCCACCCACCCATAACCCCATAGATAGACATTTTTTAAATTTTATTTTTAGTGTTCCTGGAGGTCGAACACGTATTTTAAAATCCCGTTTTTGAAAATTTTCATGAAATCAATACTGAAAGTATGCGAACGTAAAAAGTGTTAGAATACAAAAAAAAAAAATAAAATCCAATCGATACAATATACAATAACTCGGCGCGTCAGTGGCGCCGCGCCGTGGACTTTGTAGAGAGGATTTGCGTTTGTGCACTTATAATCCGTGAAATACAGACGAAACAATAACAAATCAAGTTCTACTTGCTTTGGCACCTACTGAAAGCACTTTGACACTGGATGTTTTGACTGCCACAATGCAAAACATCTCGCATGTGTAGAAGTATAAGTTTTACTGGAAAAAATTATGAATAATGAAGGGCATTTTAAAAATCGTTTTATTTCTAAACTAATGATTGATTTATAAATGTTTAAAAAAAATCAAAAACGAATAAATAATAGATAAAATGTTGACATCCTATATCTCTCTCGGTGACCGTTAGATGAAATACATATGTTGGTATAAACTTTACGTCGTGATTTCGCACGAGAATACTGACCACATTTTTTGAAACAATCTGTATAGCTTGTTTTGATTTTCCAATACAAAAAAAATATTTAAAAGGGTCTAAAGCTAGCGAAAAAATTCGAATAATTGCAGAATATCTGCAAATGTCTAAATTAATAAATCCAAAAACAGCTTAGATTGAGGTAATTTTCTCCTAACGCGAAGCGTCTTCAGACTACATTCAATTTCAACGTAATTATTTTGATTGCAATAATTATTATGATGTTACAGCACTTCACTGCTGATTTAGTTCAAGCATGACTTAAAACTCTGCATCATCAGTCAAAAAATGGGCGAAACAGGTCGCTGGTACTTTCCCGTACTTTTTACGTTTTAAATATTCTCGCGTCAAGAAGTGATGGAAATTTACATCTCATCTAGCCTGTACAAGCCTGCTGCAGACTCAAGGCGTTGCTGTTGGTTACTTACGAGCTGCGCGCGCTCCTACTACGTGAAAGGCGCTAAGATATTTAATGCGCTTAGGAAAATGGTTATAACAGCTTTATTTATACAGTTATAATATATTTTTTTTATTAGAGCTACTTGATAAGCGTAATTAAAATTACGAGCCGCCAGAAAACATGTGGTTGATATTAAAAAGTATCGTTTCTTCCTTATTTTTAAAATAGTGAAAAAATTCTTGCTGATCCTAATAAAGTCATTTAAATAGTCTATCGAACTGATAAAAGTTGATAACGATCAGCGTTTGCGTTTAGAAATAAGAAATTAATCAGTTTCAAAATTTTCAAAAATTCCTGGAGGGCGTCAGAGTGAAATTTGGGAAATTGGTTACAAGCAAATTTTATAGTTCATTGCAAGCTCTATCGGCTTAAGAAGTTTAAAAAATAATGGTGTGGGCAGTTTTTGAGGAATTTTTTTTTGAAAACGTCTAAAATTTTGAGCCGCTAGTATATTTACAATTTTCATTTTTCCAAAAAATATTTTTACATCACTTGATTATACTTATTAAGGGCTATCAAATAATATAATAATTTGTATTGATTGGGTATTTTGTTTTCGAGTAATCGGGCATTAAAGTTAAAATTTTCAAAAATTCGTAGCGACCTTCATTTTAAAAATACAGGATTTGGAATAAAAGCATTTGGTTTGTCTTTAGATGCACTGCAACGCTATGTAATTAAAATTTCATTTTTTAAAAAACACTACTTTGGGTTCCTTGGACTCCAAAACGTAATTTCCGCTAAAATCTGAAATTCGAAAATTTCAATGAAATCATAACGTTCCTTACTTCAGTCAGTAGAAAGTATGGGAAAGTAAAAAGACCAAAACATTTTGGGTGAAATAATAAATTACGTCGTCTCGCTTACCAGAAATTTTTAAGCTTATAATTTGCTTTTCATAGTTTAGTAAAAATCTTGTATAATAATGAAAAAAAAATAGTTATTTCACGAATGTAAAACAATTTAAAACAATACTGTGTCTTGCTGCAACAATTCTGCTGTTCTTTTAAACATAAAAATCGACTAAAGTAAAATCCAGGGCACAGCTGAACCGTGAAAAGCTTTTACCTTGTAATTTTAAGCTATATACTGGTAATTTTATTTATAGCTCGTCTAGGATAATGGAAATGAGATTATAAAACTTTGAAATTAGGGTTTACCTATACGTGTAATAACATGAATATTTATGAAATCTGAAGAGAAACTTTTGACACTTCAAGTGGAAGAAATCCTCAAAATCCTCTTTTGAACCAGCAGAGCGAAAATGAATATTTCCAACTATGGCGCTTCGTTTCTAAATTGGGATTAAAGCTACAACTATAATAATTTCCACTTTCGAGTTCCATTGATACCCCGGAAGTATTCATGAGAAAATAATTAACTTACCGTTTAATACATGTACGATGACGGTTTTCGGGTTTGCATTAGAAGGGTTACACGTGTATTTTCCTGAATCCGAACCCCTTGCTCTCTGGACCAGCAGATTACTTACGGTGATGTCCCCTTTTTCGGTAATTACACTCACTCCGCCTCGGGGAGAATCGTAATTGATCTCCTGAAACAAGCAATGAATTTCAGGAAATGAAAACATTTATTTAATTTCATATCCATTTATTATTGTCAGGATATTGTAGACCTGGACAAAATAGATAAGAGATTTACTGTTCGGTTTAGTCTATTAAGGGTATTGTGGTTGAATCTAATGAATGAGATAGATAACGAATCCACATTTGCAAATGTGAAAGTAGCTTGTCGGAAATACTTGCCACTTGGCAACGTTAAGATTTGTACCATAACAACCGATTTAGGGATAAGTGTTTTTCAATTTTGCCGAAAAACCTAGTTTATTTTTTGAAATTGTTTCGGTATACATGATGTTTCGAAACTCGCGAACACGGATTTTTTTAAAATTAAATTAACTGCGTATTTACAACTAGCCATATGGCTAACAAGCAAATTTGTTCTAATACTAATATTGACAAGAGGGGGGAGTTACGCCCAGGGGCGATACCCTATGGTTACTAATATACAACGTATTAGTTACTAAGGTCTAGCGTATTAAGTCTATTTAATCTTCGAGTATTATTAGTGTTGTCTAGTAAATTGAGTACATTCACATTTGGATGGTAATGCATTCTGTTCACATAGTTTGTTGTAAGTCTTTTGACTTCCTCCTGACCCATGGAATTTTGAGGATTTGTCAGGGTTTTATTGCTGACATACCACTCTGCGTCGGCTATAACACGAAGAGTTTTGCTCTGAAACCTTTGTAAAATTTCGATGTTCGAAGTTATCGCACAGCCCCATAGATGAATTCCATATGCCCACACTGGCAGTAACACTGTCTTATACACTAACACTTTCTTGTATAATGATAACTTCGATTTTCGCCCTAGGAGCCATTACATCTTCTTCACCTTTAGGTCCAGTTTCTTTCTCTTTTTTGTAATGTGGGTTCTCCATGTTAGTCGCCTGTCAATGTACATGCCCAGATATTTGGCCTCTTCCTTAATTGGGATTTGTATACCGTTTAGTGTAACCGGAGGAGCGGAATTATGCTTAGTTGTAAACGTGATTGCTGTGGATTTATTTTCGTTGATTTTTATACGCCACCTGTTCAACCATTTTTGCATATTATCGAGACAACTTTGTAGTATAGCCGATGCTTGTATAGGGTCTGAGTGGGAAACTAGTAACGCAGTGTCGTCTGCGAATGTTGCTGTCACAGCATTTTCGTTGCATGGTAAGTCGTTGGTAAATATCTGGTATAGGGTGGGTCCCATTACGCTACCCTGGGACACGCCTGCCTTAATTTGATATAGTCCTGATTGGCTTTCACCATATTTATCCTGATAACACCTTTCGTTTAGATCTGAGTTTAGTAGTAGGTAGTATTGATGTGGCAGAGACCGTTTCATTTTGTAAAGTAACCCAGGATGCCAGACTCGGTCGAACGCCTGGCTGACATCAAGGAATACCGCCACACAATATCTACTTTCTTCGAGATTTTCTCTATTACGTCGACGACTGTGAATCTGTTCTGCTGTGGAGTATTATTGGCGAAACCCATACTGATTTTCTGGAATTAGCGCTTCTTGTTCTAATATGGGCACCAGTCTCTTTAATATTAACTTTTCTAGTACTTTTGACAGTATTGGTAGTAGCGTTATCGGTCGATAAGAGGCAACTTCGGGAGCAGGTGTTATAGCCATTATTGCCTTGCGGGGCAGTTCTTTCAATGGTTTGGCAGTGATGAGGTCATACCCGGGCGCTTTTTACGAACACGGATTGCAGGACGGCATTCTCCCGTAAAAACTAAACAAAAAGTTATTCTACGATTTTTCGATTCGAGCAATATTTTTGTAGTTATTAATGTTTTTAAAAATCTGAAAATAAACAAACATAAACAATCAAATTTAAGTGTTTGCAAGTACTGTAAATAAATCTATGATACGTTACGACAACAAGAGATAGTTCAAAACAATAGTTAACGGGAAAAATTACAAATGTTGTTCAAAGTGCGTCTGAAATACTCAAATCTACGTCTTCAATTAAGCAGTGGCACGCTATTGGATGTTGAAAAGGACACGTCATTATTAATATGTTTCATAGTTCGTCATTTTTTATACAAAATATGATCCATATATTAGAATTCATAAATTTGTCACCTTTTCTTGAATTTTTTATCAAGGCGGCTCACTTGATGGCAACGTAACATACGTTGTGCGGTAGCAATAAATATACAGCATCCAATTTGCTTCACATGCATCCTGCACCAAGTTTTCTGAATAATATGTTATCCACCAGATGCGTTACCTCAATGTGAATACAGGTATTACGTACGTGTTTATACATTTACACAACATATGTGATAACTATAGTCCGGATTTCTAGTCTAGTATTGTGCCAGAATTTAAATTATGAGGCAATCAATTATTAAGCAATTTTGGTATTATTTCTTTAAATGTATAGTTGGCGCATACCTAAACTTTTAAGCAAATTATCTACAAGCTTAGAATGGTAACACATCCATATGTTTGACCTTAATCTAGCTTGTGCAGGTAGTTATTATTTATATGGTCAACTGGAATTGAAGCTTATATAATAGTAAAATAAAATAAAACAGGGTTCATAAACGTCAAATATGAATTGGTCAAAGCAATTTTATGAAACTCCAAAAAATTTTTTTTTAATTGAAATGTAAAATATCAACCGCGAATTATTGAAAATAAAACGTGTAAATTTATTAATACAACGAGAAAGTTCTACTAAAAAAAAGTTTGAACTATCAACAATCATAAGGGACAGAAAACCACCGTTGAATAAAAAACGTAAGGTTTGCTGTATACAGCAACAACTTTTTCTAAATTCTCATTTAAAGAATTAGTTCTCTTGTCCAATATGTTGCACGTATAACTTAATGCATTTAAGTACGCCCATGGGTTTTAATATGATAAAATAGATCCATTTCTTTATAAGTGACGTGGCAAATATAATAAACAAATAAAACTTTAAATCTCGTCACCAATGTTGCATATTTAATATTTAAAATGTAAAGCAGCTACATGTTTCGGTCCTACTGTAGGACTATCATTCAGGCTGTAAAAAACAAACCTTAACAACTAGCTCAACGTAACAGGCCAAAAGGGGACACTTACCCAAGTATAAAATTAAGTTGGGGAAACGAACAAAGTTTTCTGTTTTTTTTAAAACTAATAAATTGATTAAATATTAACTAATATAAGATACAATGGAAAAAACACATCCAAATGGATAACCATAACTGAAAATGATAAAACCATGTCAGGTTAACAGATTTTTTCAAGTAAGTGTGTATACATGCCTAAAACAAAATACTAAAAAAGAATGCGAAAATTTACATCATCCTGCTAAATGATTGGTTTGTGAACATCCCTGATGTATCACAATTACAAAGTAATTAACTTAATAATTCTTAAAAGCACGCGACTACATCTCAAACCACCATCAAAAAATGTTGAAGAGACGTAAAATAAAATAAAATAAGGTAAAGTGAAAAGTCACTAGATTTAAGCGGGAAATCTAAATTTAAAATTTTTAAAACTAAACCACTGAAATACAACAATGAAGTATGTAAGGCTATTTAAACATTATAAAATGATCAAACTAAGAGAAACAAAGCTAAAGTGTACAATGTAAAGTTAAAGAAATATATTAAGCACACTATTATTCCCTGTAGTAGTAGAAGACATACAATATATCAGAAACCAGGGATCAGAAGACATACCCGAAATTAGTCTGGAAGAAATAAAAGCAGCAATGGGAGAGATGAAGAACAGTAGATCACCAGGAGACGATGGAGTAGCTATAGAGGCGATCAAAGAAGGCGGACT
This sequence comes from Ctenicera cuprea, assembly GCA_958336395.1. NCBI lineage: Eukaryota > Metazoa > Arthropoda > Insecta > Coleoptera > Elateridae > Ctenicera > Ctenicera cuprea. The sequence goes on along the minus strand of OY284486.1, from coordinate 77,726,498 downwards.
AGCTGTCTTAAAAACCTTGAAATCTTTATTTAATGAATGCCTCATAGAGCAAAGAACACCTACTCGATGGGACAATGCCATCATTACCCTGATACATAAAAAAGGAGACGCTACTAATCTAGCGAACTACAGGCCCATTAGCCTGCTCCAGCACATATATAAACTCTTTACGAGAATACTATCAAAACGTATGAGTGCAAAACTGGACCTATACCAACCAAGGGAACAAGCTGGATTTAGAGCAGGGTTTAGTACGAATGACCATCTAACAGTGCTTAAATTACTAATTGAGAAATGTGTAGAATATAACAAGCCTCTAATCCTGATATTCGTGGACTATGAAAAGGCATTTGATTCGATAAATCAACAAAAACTCTTCCAGGCCCTCTCGCAATGCCGAATAGACTCCAGATATACAGGTCTACTAAGATACATATATAACCACGCAACCGCATCAGTAAGATTACACGAAGACACCAATACATTTCCAATAGAGAAAGGGGTAAGACAGGGAGACGTCATATCCCCTAAATTATTTACAACACTCTTAGAATATATGTATAAAAACCTAAATTGGGAACAGTGTGGAATCAACATCAACGGTGAACTGCTAAACCACCTAAGATTTGCGGACGATCTCGTCCTGATCACAGACAAAATAGACGAAGCAAAAACAATGCTACAGGAACTCAAAGTTGCCTCAATGGAAGTTGGACTTGCTATAAATTACTCAAAAACAAAATATATGACAAACCTGGTCCTCAGCGACAACATTTGGGTAGATGATATGAAGATCGAACAAGTATACTCATACAAATACCTGGGACATGAGCTAACCATCGGGAGAGATAATCAAACCCACGAGCTTAAGAGGAGAATAAATCTAACATGGGCAGCCTACGGAAAGCTGAGTAACATCTTTAAATCAGATATCCCGGTCTGCCTGAAAAGAAAAGTGTTCGATCAGTGCATACTCCCTGTCCTTACGTATGGAGCCGAAACACTAACATTAACCAAGAAAACCATAAAGAAAATTAGAGTAACACAAGCAGCAATGGAAAGGTTAATGTTAGGAATAACACTAAGGGACAGAATACCGAACGCCACTATTAGGCAGCGAACAAAGGTCAAGGATGCCGTGTCGAGAATAGTTGAGCTGAAATGGAATTGGGCGGGGCACGTGGCGAGACTGAAAGATGAAAGATGGACAAAACGAATGGTCGAATGGAGACCCAGACAAGACGCACTCAGAAGTAGAGGTAGACCACCAACGAGGTGGGCCGACGATGTAAAAAGAGTTTCAGGAAATTGGATCCAGATCGCACAGGACAGAAGTAGATGGAGGGACATGAGGGAGGCCTATGTCCAGCAGTGGACGACTTAGGCTGGGAAAGAAGAAGAAGAAGATTATTGTCCCAAGGTGTGTTCTCGTTGACACAATTAATGTTATTATTTTTTAAAGCAAGTTGTATTTCGAGGGATTCCAACAAAACACCTTTATGAAAGTTATTAGTCGACCATAACATTCAGCATCAATAGAGGGATTAAAGTCATGAAGGTTATCCAAAAGATGGAAGGCGAAGGCAGACTTCACCGAAGTAGGGTCGTCAACATAATTGTTACAACGAGTCGCACGTAGGTGTTCTTTTATTCTAATATTAATGGCTCTAGTTGTCCTACCTATGTGAGTAGTGGGTAAGTTAACATTTTTACAAGTGGTGCAAGTGAGTTTATATATGCCGCTATTCTCTAAAGGAGAATAGGGTCTTTAATTTTACAAAAAAGTTTTTTTAAAGTGTAGGTAGTATCACAGATAAGGTTACTAACTTTATCTGTGGTAGTATTGAAAACAATCTTGATATTGATATTGAAAACAAGCTTTTTGACTCTGAACTTGATGACAATTCTTGTAGCAAAATCTTTAAACTGCTATCTTGTTGTCTGGAACAAAATTTTTTTAAATTTAATAACCAAATCTACAGGCAGAACGATGGTCTCCCGATGGGTGGGAATTTAAGTCCTCTTCTTGCAGAAGTATTCCTGAACAATATTGAAACTAATATAATCTCCAAGCATAATCTGTTTAATGAACACATTCTTCATTATTCACGTTACGTTGATGACATTTTCGTAGTCTGTAAAGAGTCCAAAAGTGACCTTGATTTATTTTTTAATTTTCTTAAATCCATTCACCCCAGACTAAATTTTACCGTAGAACTTAGTAACAACAATCTTCTCCTATTTTTAGATTTATCCATAGAACTTGTTGATAACAAATTTTCTTTTGACATATACCGGAAACCTACTCACACGGATAATATTATCCCTTATAATTCAAACCATCCTATGAATCATAAATTGGCTTTTTTTAATTCTGTCATTCACCGTTTAAGGGTCCATTCCCCTATCAGGCGTAAAGTTCAATATAGAGCGCAATACAATTTTGTCCATTGCTGATAATAATGGTTACCCTAGAGGACTCATTAATAAACTTATTTCTAAGAAAATTCAAACGCATAATATTCGTTCAAACACTGGCCTTATTCCTGTTTCTCTTAATCCCATTAAGTACTTTAAGTTACCTTACTTTGGCCCCATTTCACAAACTATAGCTAACAACTTCCGAAATTTCAATATCAAGATTGCTTTCAATACTACCTACACTTTAAAAAAACTTTTTTGTAATATTAAAGACCCTATCCCTCCTTTAGAGAATAGCGGCATATATAAACTCACTTGCACCACTTGTAAAAATTTTAACTTACCCACTACTTACATAGGTAGGACAACTAGAGCCATTAATATTAGAATAAAAGAACACCTACGTGCGACTCGTTGTAACAATTATGTTGACGACCCTACTTCGGTGAAGTCTGCCTTCGCCTTCCATCTTTTGGATAACCTCCATGACTTTAATCCCTCTATTGATGCTGAAATGTTATGGTCCACTAATAACTTTCATAAAGGTGTTTTGTTGGAATCCCTCGAAATACAACTTGCTTTAAAAAATAATAACATTACTTGTGTCAACGAGAACACACCTTGGGACAATAATAGTGTGCTTAATATATTTCTTTAACTTTACATTGTACCCTTTAGCTTTGTTTCTCTTAGTTTGATCATTTTATAATGTTTAAATAGCCTTACATACTTCATTGTTGTATTTCACTGGTTTAGTTTTAAAAATTTTAAATTTAGATTTCCCGCTTAAATCTAGTGACTTTTCACTTTACCTTATTTTATTTTATTTTACGTCTCTTCAACATTTTTTGATCGTGGTTTGAGATGTAGTCGCGTGCTTTTAAGATTTATTAAATTAATTACTTTGTAATTGTGATACTTCAGGGATGTATCACAAACCAATCATTTAGCAGGATGATGTAAATTTTCGCATTCTTTTTTAGTATTTTGTTTTAGGTATGTATACACTTACTTGAAAAAATCTGTTAACCTGACATCGTTTTATCATTTTCAGTTATGGTTATCCATTTGGATGTGTTTTTTCCATTGTATCTTATATTAGTTAATATTTAATCAATTTATTAGTTTTTTAAAAAAACAGAAAACTTTGTTCGTTTCCTCAACTTAATTTTATACTTGGGTAAGTGTCCCCTTTTCGCCTGTTACGTTGAGCTAGTTGTTAAGGTTTGTTTTTTACAGCCTGAATGATAGTCCTACAGTAGGACCGAAACATGTAGCTGCTTTATATTTTAAATATTAAATATGCAACATTGGTGACGAGATTTGAAGTTTTATTTCTTGATTATATCCCATAGGTTTTGTTTAGTTTTTGAATTTTAACGAAATTTTTTGCTCTTCTGCGATTAAAAGTCCGGTCTTTAGTGATAACTGATAAATTTATAACATTCTTCTTTTCATCTTTCAAAATTTTAGTATTAAATGAGAACTTCTAGATTAATAAAATATGCTGGATATCACCAACAGTTATAATTCCGTTTTTTAACGCAGAAACTTCAGTAGATCTACATGAGGTCTACATCAACAAAATACTATGATAGAATGTAAACAACAGTCATAAGTCATAACTAATTAATTGAACTTTTTCATAAACAGAGACCTTCGTTGTCTAGACTATGCGAACATTTCCTGCACTTTCTTTGTTGTGCTTCGCAAATGAAGCATACAAAAAAGAGCTTTGTATTTTCATATTCAATAATATAGCATTTTCTTTCAGTCTTATTTGTAATACAAAACCGAGCCAATTTAAGATACCATATGCAGTGCTTTGCGTATAATTGCTAGGTTACTGCACAAAGTTGCAGTAAAAGAAGTATTAAATTGAAAATAATATAATTGTCCTTTTCTAAACTAGTCGACTTTGATTATAGTACAAAATATTATTAACATTTCAGTACCATAGCTGTGTTTTTTGCCTCATTTATTAAATACTGCCCAAAAATCTGTACAATACGTGCTTATTTAAAAATAAATATACTTTTGAAATTATGTCAGCGTTTTGTTCTTGTGTTATTTTCACGAAACCCTTGGTACATGTATACAACTGTCAAACAAATACTGTCTACTGTGTTGTTCTTGAACATGTCTTTCTTCCAACATGTAGGCAGCGTTAGTCATCAGATCTATCGGTATAGTTGCTAATATTGCTCTATACTATACTCCATCATGACTGTTTAGGAAAATACCTTCTTTAATATTGTCACAGACATTAATCTGCTGGATTGAAATCTGGCGACCGAGAAGCCTTACTGTTAGATTTAATTTTCAATTGTAGTTCTTGCACGTAAAAAAACCGAAAAGAAGCCCGAACAAACAACGCTGGAAAACGATTTTAAGAAAAAACAGCTCCCGTATACAAGTAAAAAAGCTTAAAAGAAATCTCTAGAAAACAATCTCTGCGAAAAGTTTCTGGAAGTGACAAATACGCAATAAAAAATTGTGTTAGATATTTGCATATAATTCTAAAAAGAAATTTGCCTCTATTCATATATTTTTTTGATGATTTTTGTCGGGTAGCATTTTTCCATCGACGTTTTGTCGAGGAAAGTTGTTCTTGGACTTCTTTGAAGAACGTTTCATCTGTGAATCGAAATTGGTTTCTATATTTTTGTTGCAGATGATATCATAATTGTGTACTTATTTATCGTTTTGTCATGTTCAGCGGTGTATTTTGGGAAGGGACCAAGATGTAAGGTTACGCAAGACCACTGTTTCGTGATAACTTAAATCTACTGCTTTGTTAGTGTACAACTTTAATTGTATTGTATGAAATGCTATTTTGTTTTATTGTCTATTTGTTTAGTATTTTTAGTTGACTTGGTCATTGTTGTCATTATTAACACATTTATGTATTACCAGTAGAAGGCAGAATTAACAAACCACTCTACGCAGGCTTTTCAAATTAAATGCCGCATGACCTGGCCGGTTGCTGTAGCACAACCGTGTTGCGATGAGTTCACGGTCGAGTTTGTTGTCGCAATGAGGTGTCAGCACATCAGATTAAGCTGCAATAAGCAAACAAATATTCAACATAAAGAGAGCGTACTTCGCTAGAATATTATAGCAGTCCACTGTACAAAACTAAAAGCTGCAATCGGCAAAATGGATTTACATTTAATATATAGATATGTTCGCTCTTATTGTTTATTTCTGCCATTTTTTTAATTTTAATGTAAACATCAAAGAAATCGTTTTTCTCTGTAGCCCTTCTACATTTTCGCATTTTCCAATTAATTATTTTTATTAGCATATCTTTGTTATGTTTTGATAAATCTATTTAGCCTCTCCTATTCAGTTTTATTTTTGTAGTTTCCATAACTATGTACTCGTACTAAATGTTGTTGCGTAACACGTGTGTGGGCGTAGATAGTACCCCAACAATCGGGCCGTATTGTTATAACTACGACAGTCGGAAAGTGCGCACCTTGCTGCGCCTACGGTGCTGCAATTATCGCTAACAACATCCAAGCCGTAGCACTACATCATTTTCGAAAACAAAATAATTCCTGGTTAATTAAGGAAAGAAGTTTACCCTAGGCGGAATTCGATCCTGTCGCTACCGATGCCAACATGCTTTTCTCAACTACTTACTGCAAACGCTATAACATAAAACGTAAACATGCGACTTGCTCGAGCTTTAACAAAAAGGCGGCTAGTACCCCGACTGTCAGAGATAGTATCCATCGTCCATTTGTATTGTATACCTTGTACGTTTTAATTAAATGTTTTACAATTCAACCAACGTTATCACAGAATTAATTAATGTTTTCTCTTTGCTTTTAACAAAATAGGTTTATTATTTAGAAACATCAAAAATAAAGCTTTTACGTTCTGAAAAGTCCTTAGTAGCTATCCTTTCAACTCAAATATACCTTTTTGATTTCAAAGAGTTTTCAAGAAATCCTTGCTTTTACATTTTAAATCTCAGTGACATTGGAATGCTCGTTAACTTTTCTTTTTAAACTTTGTCGGGTTGAATTTTCTGTGGTGCGCTTACAAATCTGACGTAGCAGACAGATGAGATAATTGTATTGAAACGAGCACGCAGATCGCAGTGATTGATTGCCAAGATTACAATTGCAATATTTGTAACAACAAGAGACCTCGCCAGTAGTAATCACACGGGATTATCTCGCATCGTGGTACTAATTACACAAACTTACCCCGCAACAAACCTGCATTAACCCTCTAATGATTAATGCGGTTGGGGAAAGTGTTTCAAAAACAGTGACATACTTGAAATGACGCAAGTCTGCTAATTTATCTTAATATAAAGAATAAAAAAGGAAAACATTATTTGTAGCTTTTCTGCGGGGCTTATATTTTTGTAGATTGTATAAGTTCGTAAGCTTCTGCTTCTCTGCTGAGAGGCAATCCATATCTGTGATTTATTAGCCCCCTACAACACGGAACGTTGCTTTACATCTCACAAGGGACTCTCGTGTTTTACATCAAATGAGAAATTTGTGATAAAATGCTGTTTTAATATACTTTTTTCATCCTTTTGCTTTAAAGTGCAGTATTATACAGGGGCTTTATGGGCGCAATATTAAAAAACAAGTGGGGAATCTTACAAACAAACGGTATTAAAAAAGTTAGCAACTGACGAGTACACGTCAGAGGATTTGATCCTTTGCAACGCTTTAAGACTTCAAGGGTGCCTGAGGGTGCTTCATTCCACGCCGTCTGTGAAAATATTTTTGTTCCAAAAACGTAAAATAAATAATTTCAGTTTGCTGAATTATTCATTCCGCAGATGCTTAACCATTCGATTTATTATTTCACCCACTTAAAATAAGTATTAAAGAACGAAGGCATTATAAAGAATTTAAAATGTAGACGCTTTGAAATTTCAAGATATTTTATAAATAATTCACTTATTCTGAAATCAAAGTTTTTCATTTAATTTTATTACGAGAAAGTAATTGCAACAAAATCAGTGTTGTGTTTAATCTAATTTCAGACATTCTTTTCTGAACAATTTCATTAAATTTTGCACGTTTATGTTTTCTTTCTTGCAAATAGTCAAAATAGGAAGTTGGGACAACTTTGTTTCAAATATTGTTAAACCAATAAATTCTTGTTACAATAAGGAAGACTATCTGGACCGATTTTAGCTGATCGTAATATTTTTATGGCAGTAAATAAAATATAGTACGTGTTTAAATTGCTAAGTTACGGCGAGCTTTTACCCAGTTTAGATAACACTGCTGTTCTACAAACATATTTTCTTAAGATATACTGTATTGTTTGTTATATTAAATTATTGAACAACTTCTTCGTCTTCTCACTAGCTCTTTTAAGATGTAGTATATTACGTGAGTTTCAAACCAAAGAAGTGCATGCACTTCATCTCCAGAGAAGGTTTTACTGGGACCATCTCTGATATGAGAAGTAAAACTCAAGCCCGCTAATCCTGAAAGAGTGTTCTACCAGCTAAAGGCAAGTTGGTGGTTCTGCAACGTCTACTAACGAAGCATGTCGATTTTAAATATTTCGATTCATTTCTCCCAGGAATCGAACCCTGGGCGACTAGGTGACAACCCAAAATTTGTCTTTCATGCAGCATACAGGTAATAATTTTAAATATATCTGCTACACAGCAATACCACAGTTAGCTTTTACCTTCTGTTGAGAAAGAATAAAAATCAATGCTTAAGATGCGAACAATCAAGCAAGTTGAACGAATTGTACGAAAAATATTGATGCGACGAAGTGAAAAGAAATTGAGAGTCATTAAACACCACAAAATATCTGCAATGAAACGTGCGGTCGTGAAACAATAAGAACCCAAGAGATAACAAATTATAGAAATAGAAAGAACAAAATTGGCATATCTATTATGTACCATTTCTACAACAAAAAAGAACCAAGGCATGTAGTCCATGTAGTCCACTATACCTACATATTCATAGAACCTCAAATAAACTAACAGGACCAACTAATTAACACATTCTGATGTTTTTATTTATTTTACAAAATTATAAAATTTTAAATGTTAAATCTGAACAAAATCGCGGAATGTGCATTACATTACAATGCAATAAATGCTTCGGTGGTAGAACCGAGATCGGACAGAGGGGTAGCAGATTTTGCAGCTTCCATCGGGCTACTGCAGCGCTATAGAAAGAGCTTGCATAGCTAGTTTGCTCCAGACGCTTGCCTCGATTTGGAGATTAATTTGCTAGACGTGACTGAGTTCTACAAGATACTCGCTAGTTAGCTTACTTTAAACAGGAAGCTTGCGCTTGATCCGGAAGATCCGGGATCTGGCTGAGCTGGTTTGCTTTACACCAGAAACTAATGCTCGACACTAAGGCAGATTCTTAAACGTTGTTTTTTGGTCGGAAACTTGTGATCGATCCGGCAAATCAACTTGGAGACTAGGCGGCGCTAGCTTGCTTCTGACCAAAATCCATCTGAAAACCGTCAATTTTAGCAGGAAAAGGTAAGCTCCAGCAAGAGTAGCGTTGCTACTGGCAGCGACTTGGACTCTTTGAGTGCAGTGCTCTTTGTTTCTTACGCCCACTATCAAGATGTCGATCAAGGGCCTCGTGCATCTGCACAGCCAACGCTGTTAAGGTACCGGTCACTATGACCAGACCGACTACCGAACTACCTGGGTGTTACGAAGTTGATCAGTACTGCCTAACTCGTAGCGGCAGCTTCGGCTATTCCAAAAAGTCCAACCAGTAATTTTACTGATTGGTACCACGAAGGCGAGTCGGCCCAGGATCTTCACTTAGGGGAAAAGCGTGAACAAACATATAAATACATGACATATAAATTTGAATAAACGGGCATATAAATATGCCTGCGTCTCAGTCACTACGTCTGGCTGACAGCACGGGTTTTAAATTTTACTAGGCGATATACTGGGTGGTTGAAGGTAGATGATATAGGTAGGTGAAGATGAGCTGCAGAAATAAGTGGCGTGCGTGCCGGCATTAGAGACTTGAGTCCCAGGTCGAGCTAGGCGTCTCGTTCATATGCACAGCCGACGATGTTAAGGTACCGGTCACTAAGATCAGGCCATCGACCTATCTCCGTAGTACTGGTAAGACAGCTTTGGCTGTTTCAAAAAATCTAACCAGTGACCTTATTAACCACAGGGACCAAGTCCAAGCTCGTGGACGAATAACAGCTCTGCCTTGGTCGTGGTGGCAATGGTCAGCCTATGCAGGCTGGGCCGTTTTGGTGCGCTCGACGAGTTAGCTGCGTTTTAGCTCGGGCACCAATTTGCAGAATCAGTAGGCAATTAGGCAATCTCCGCTCTCCTGTAGAGACTTAGGGCTCGAAGTCTAATGTCATGACTGATAGCTTGTTCTTGTTGAACCGTTGTAAACCTGAGCAAGCGCGCTGGTTGGCTGTAACTCAATCCGGCCCAAAAAACATGGCAAATTAAGGCTTTTGCTAGGTGCTGTCACGTTAAACAAAACAAGGTTGACTGTAATGGTTTCCTCACAGTGACTCTGCTACCACAGAAATTAAATCCTAGCCCGCAGGGGTCTTGGTCTTGGTCACAGTGTAGGGACTAATGGTGACAATGGTAAGCATGTGCAAGCTAGGATCGTCGTGGTACTGCTCGACGGATGAGCTGCGTTCCAGCTCGGGCACTGACCTGCAGAATCAGTAGAGATTTAGTTCATCTTCTGTCACTAGTGGGAACTTAAGGCTCGCAGTCCGGTGTCATGACTGGTAGCTTGTTCTCGTTTAATTGTCGGTAACTTGGGCAAGAGTGCTATTTCAGCGTAACTTAATCCGGCCCGGAAAAAGACGTCGCCACCTTAGTTGCGACTCTAAAAAGAGTTTGCTGTGTTTGTCTACATTGGACCAGAAGCTGATAAATTTGTTTTGCAGTTTTTTTTAAATAAGTTTATATCGTTATTGTGAAGAATAAACAATAATGTACCCAAAATTGATCCATGGGGAACCTCTAAATGTACTTTTTTTGCTCGGAAATCTTCTTCTTCATACACTGTGACCTGTTGTCGTTCAAATAAGTAGTTCTTGATCTATTTCAATGTATTTTCTCTAATGCCGTATGTTTGCTAGAAGTGAATCTTAGTCGATTGTTTCAAAGGTCCTTTTGAGAACAAGAAACGACGCTACAACTTTCTTTCCCTGTTCTATATCTTTTCTCACAGTGTAGAATTCGCTTCAAAGTGCAGTTAGTCATGGATATAATATTCGTTAATCATGTCATAGTCATAGCATAATGAGTATGATAACAACATAATGACTTAGAATTTAACGTAACATCAATGTGAGCAAGACAAAGAGAAAATAAAACTCTAACATACACAGGGGAAGACATAAATAATGCAACTGATGTACTTGAGAGTTATACTAAAATCGAATAAAGGTTAGAATTGATCTAAAACGTATTGAAGGATACGGTGATGTGGAAGTTAGCTGCATTACAGCTAACGCCAGATCTCGTGATGCGCGAGATGTAAACAGACGGAGATAAAACATTGCGGGAAAATGAAACTTAAATGCATTGACTACTTTTAAAGTCGCGAAATTTACATAATTTTGGTGAGTACACTTGAGAAAAAAAATGTATACTGTCGAATCTGGAGAAAGGTCGTTTGACGTTCAAAAAACGACCAACGAACCAAGGGCGTTCTTAGCAAGGTATTTTCTCTAAATTTTGACGTCACATCACGTTCAAGCCCCTGCACAACGAGGTTCACGAGATTTGGCGTTAGCTTTAAAATCAAACCCGATGGAAGCAATTGGCCAAAGAAAATGTCGAGTAAGCAAAAATGGATGTAACCAATATATTCCTTGACATTGTGAAGCAGTAAAGATATCACCCGAAACAAAATGAAATGCATACTTGATAAAACAAAAATTTCACTTAAATGTTACAATTCTATGGTGAGAAGCTAGTGCAGAATGATGTAATATATGAGGTTGGCGACACAGCGATAACGCAACCACATGTAGAAAACTAAGAACTTACAGGCTTCAGGCGAAAACAAAATTTAAATATTTAACAGATGATATTACACAACAAAATTACACTGCATGTTTCATCCGCTAGGACATTATTAAAAATACATTGCACACACAAGCACATTTAATAAAACAGTAGATACCTTTGAAGACGAAAATGAAAATCTGGAATTACTCCTTTGAAACTAAAATTCTATTAAACTACTTACAGTTAAATATTATACACAGCGAAGCGTTTGTCCATTCTGCTTCATTGTCTAAAAATGTACAAAGCCAGAAACAGAAGGCGAACAAAAGCGAATGTCTCGCACCTACGTAAATTAGTGTAGTGTTTCTTGCTTTAAATACTTTGAAGTAACGTTTAGCCTGTTCTCGGTTAATTGTCAACATTCCAGCTAAATAAATAGCATTCCAGCGAACTGTCGCCTTTACTACTAATTTCAAACGCATTCCTCCAAATCGACAGAGAGAAAACTTTCTCTTATTTCAAATAAAAACCAATTATCCTAGAATTAATTTCAGTTTAAGTATCTACTTACACATTTTGCTTTAATGAAATTGCTTTGATTTGGGTAATGCAAATATGTAACTTTGGTTAATTTCTGACAACAACGTAGTATATACCAATTGTAAATATTCTGATGCAAACTATTCAATAACGACCTATAAATTAAATTATTATTGATCATAGCTGCTTGCAGTACCATACCTGAATCTAGATGTATATGTTCATGTGATAATTAATTTGTAAGGTATTTGCACTACAGCAATTTGCGTGATTTCATTTTAAGGGAAGCGTACCGCAAATAACAGGAATAGTTATTTCTGTTAACCAATTACAACATCTGGGTTTGTTGTAGGAAAATAACATACGCAGTCACATATTAATTTTATAATATTCTACACTACAGTATCACATATTTTATTTTATTTATCAACTACTTGGATAAGAACTTATTATGTCATTCATTTGCGTAAGGTAATGAAGTTTATTATCTCACTAGTGAGATAATGGATTCATTACCTAACTCGTTTAATTCACACAACCAAAACTGAAATTTTCTTTATAAGAAAACTACCTGGTTGCCATAGTATTGAACAAATCAAATATATCTCGTTCTTTTGATTTTAAAATAAAATTATATTAAAACTGACTTGACATTTATAAATTAATTAATGCAAATTTTCAAATATCATTTCAAGCAAAAAAAATCGATTTGTAACAAATTTTGAGCAGTCGTAGATAAAATTTTGTGTCACGCGTGGGATAATGCATTATTATGGCACTCGTTTAATTACACGACTCGGCCTACAACCTCGCCGTGCAACTTTTAAACTCGTGTTATAATAACGCCTTTATCCCACTAGTAACATAAATAACTATTAATTCTACGTATGACAAGATGTGAACAAATTTTATATCTTCGACTAGCCTTACATCCTTGTTTAACTTAATATAATAGATATTTATGATACAAGTGTGTGAAGTAGGACTTTTACGCAAGAATTGCGAAGTTTAAGGCACGAGCCGAAGGCGAGTGCTTTAATCGCAATGAGTGCGTAAAAGTCTTTCACACATGAGTGTCATACAATATTTTATCTACGAACCGAAAGGCAAAGGCTGCAAAAGTGCACTTCGTACTTATCTGTCAAACAAAACTAACGAGAAATGACGTTACGAATACAGCGCCCAATAAACAAAGTGGCCTTTTCTCGATTGTTTTTTGTCGATAGAAATCGTTTAATAATGAAAGTCCCATTTAATTTACATTGGTCTTTTGCACACGATTTTGATACTTTTACGAACAATTTCATTAATGTAACACTTCACGTACAATAATTGACATATTAATGTGATCATTTTAAAACGGGAGTAGATAAAGATAATTACTTTGTCCTATCCGTTAATAATAATAGACAAGTATGTCAGTTTGTTTATCAAAGTTTCTATGCAACGGCCACTTCTGTTTCTTTAAATATTAAATTAAGAAGCAATTCTGAATATTTGTTTGTATTACTAAGCAACGGCAGAAACTGGAGAAAACTTATACAGTGTGTTTCACGGATTATGGGCCACACCGTTTTAAGCGTTTTAATATTTTTTCCGGAGCTGTTTTTTCGGTTTGTTTTACCGGATTTTTTTTGTTTAGTTTTCCTTTAGAAATCCGGATGCACAAAGTCCTTACAAAACTTAAGACACTTTAGCAAGCTAGTAGGCCTCAGAAAACCAATTTTTTTCTGTATATTAAATTATGGATCCTCCCAGATCTTTACAAGTCCATTTTATAAGGCACATATTCCTAAGTATTGATATGTATCGGCTCAGCCCAGTTTTCGATGCTTGTAACAAAATTGGGTTTACACTGTACGTTTGAATTTTTGCAACATTATCTGCTGCTAGCTGTCATTACGAAAACAATATCCTAGGAGAAAACATTCAAACCGAGAGGCCGTCACCGATGTCTATGTAAAAGTCTCATAGGCTGAACTTCATCGGTAACACGAGGCAGCAAATATTCGCTGCTTCATGCTCGCAGCAAGTGGAATTTTAAAACATGCATAGAGTAGTTGTTAACGATTGCCTTATACTACACTATTAACTAATATTTAAATGTATTTATTATTGCATAGCTCTTTTAATACATTTACAAACAATTTCTTTAAAGTAAAGTTATCGAAAAATCGTGGGGCATAGCCCACGAGTTCTGCTGCTTTATATTAATTTTGTCATTAAAACAATTTTCTAAAAAAAATTAAAGCTTCATGAGCTAATAGTTAAATAGGCGGTGTTTTACATCACTTTTCCATGTTTCATTGCACTCTCAAAATTAAAACTGCAATTTATTATTTGACTTTGGAACATACATTTTCTCGGCATTTATTTTTAATGTGTAAAATTGTTTCAATCTTATGTTAAAACGCCATCTTCCACATCTGCTGTCAAGTTCGTGACGTCAGCAAACATGATGTTGGCTTAGTAATCATATCTGCTCGGATCCTAAATTGTCAAAGTCCAAACATTTTTGTGAGAGAATTTTTTTAAATTTAATATTTGAATTTTACATTTTCTACAATAGCCAAGCAAGTCTTAAATTCGTCAGCCACAAAATTAGAAGGAGGGGGGACGTGTAGTTCCACCAAATATATATTTTTTTAAAACTAACATTTGATTTTGGTTCTACTAGTTGAGATGAGTAATTCTTCTAAAGCAGAAGTCATTTATTGTTTTCCGTTTAATAAACGAAGAAGTACCAATTTTCGATTTTTAAAAATTCATAGCGTTTGTCACAGTGGAATTACGGTATTTAGCAAAAAAATAAATAGTGGCCCATGTTTGGCTCTGTAAGACTACAAAGTTTAAAAAAATGTATGGCGAGTTTTTGAGATATTTTATTTTTAATCATTTCAAATATTTTGGAATTTACATTTTGTACAGTAGTATTATAACAGTAGGTATCTAAAGAATAACATTACGATTTTGTGTTTACTAATCATAGTGAGCAATTCTGCCTAATTTCTTTTCATTGGACCCCGTTAAATGAATTAAGAGTTACCTACTTCGATTTTCAAAAATTCATAGCAAGCGCCTGCGCCACCATGAAATTGTAGCTTTCATAAAAAAACTAGTGTTACCCCAGCACACAATGCACTGACAGACAGCGTTGACGCGGCGAAATGTCAAGTCACGTGATGCATTAGTTCCAATAATGACACGCGACGTTATTGTAGATGGCGCCCCAAGTGACGCGCGTCTAGCCGACCTTTATATATATTATAAATTAAAATAATTATTATTAAAAAATCGACGTAGGATAAAAATATAAAAATGTTTCATGTTCCATCTGTGGATAGACCTTTCATTTAAAAAAAAATGGTCCAAATTGGTGAAGCGGTAGCCGCTGGAGGAACCGGAGAAAAAAACCCTTTGTGCTTTTATACAGGGTGTCCCAGAATAACTGTGCCTAACTTTCAGAAGTGATAGAGGGCGTGTAATTAAACATATTTTACTAATAAACTAGTGTCTGGAAATACTTCCGTATCGAGATAATGCGACATTAAGGAAATGAGTACTTGAAATAATCTCAATGTAGAAAGTAACGATTTTATTTATTTCCAGCGGTTGTAATTATTATTATTAATATTAAGAAAATGGTATTACACAAAAATTATAAAAATTGTTTAAAATTACGGCCGCCATTGTCTACACACAAGGTATAACGACGATTGACCGACGAATTCTTCGAAATATCTGCGGACGATCACGAATGTCATCAAAAGCAAGAATAATTCGAGCCACTAACTCGTCTACTGTGTCTACAGGTGTCGCATAGACGAGTGATTTAATATGACCCCAAATACAAAAATCAATTGGATCCATATCTGGCGAACGTGCAGGCCAAGGAATAGGACCTTGTCTTCCAATCCATCGATTACGAAATTGTGTGTTTAAATAATCTTGAGCATTTAAACCGAAATGTGCTGGTACACTAATCACTATCATATTAAAAAACCGATTTTCTACGAATATTAACTGGGACATAATTTGGAAAAATTTTTATAATTTTTGTGTAATATCGTTTTCTTAATATTAATAATAATAATTGCAACCGCTAGAAATAAATAAAATCGTTACATTCTACATTGAGATTATTTCAAGTACTCATTTTCTTAATGTCGTATTATCTCGATACGGAAGTATTTCCGGACACTAGTTTATTAGTAAAAGATGTTTAATTACACGCCCTCTATCACTTCTGAAAGTTAGGCACAGTTATTCTGGGACTCCCTGTGTATGTATGGATATGGATGGATTAAATTGTAACCAAAATTCAGTTCTTGCAGTATACAAAGTTTAAAAAAAGTTGTGTGGGCAATTATTGACAAATATGCGATGAAAGTTTTCAAATTTTTGGAGAATTGCAATCGCTTTCAAATTTTTGAAATTAATTTCATTATACCGTATACTACTCAGACAGAGCCTTTTAAACAAGTTTTAGTTAATCCTAATCAGATAATTACCTTTTGAGTAATTGGGCGCTAAATTAGAGGTTTTCAAAAAATTGTAGCAGCAACCGTTTTCAAGCTAGAATGTTCCATAAGAAAGTTTTTAATTTCTTTTCTCAGATTCTGTGCTCAAATTATTAAAATTGGTTTTGGAACAAACGCTACCAAAAAAAACATGTCTAGCTTCTACTTCCGGTTTAGATTTTTTTGAAACGTTTAACTAGGACTACAATTTTCGATACGCTTCTGTATTTTAAATTTCAAGAAAATAGGTTCAGTACTTTCGCCTAGAAGCGTCACATACCTACACAAGACATTCTTTTTAAATCATTTTCCAAGTTCCTTGAGCCCCAAAACGTGTATTTCCGTTAAAATCTAAATCTAGGCATGGAAAAGTAAAAAATTAGTTAACCAAATATTTCAGCTGAAAATATTTTGCATAGTTAATGTTGTGTTTTATGGATTTTTACATCAAATTTACGATTAGTTTTGTTTTTTAATATTTCAATTTCTAATTTAAAAGTCAATGTTTTCTATATTCAATATGTTTGATTAAAATGCTTTGATTGTGTTGACCGTCACTACTACAAAATTCCATTTGTAAAATTTACATACCACACTTGTAATTACACTATACAGAATGTATCGTTTTTGATTAAACTAACAAAGGTGTTTGATAAATTTAAACGGAACTCGTCTAACAAAACATAGAAAAATTCTTTATTGTTTGTTTCCTATTTCTGTGCTTCCTTAAGTTTCAAAATTGTTATACTTAGCTGTTCTAGACGATTTTAAATTTTAAACTACTTAATTAAGGATTTTTAAATTTTCTTTCAAAAGCACTTAATAATAACATTAGCCAGCTTTTAATGGAGTTTTAAAATTCAAATTTAGCATTTTTATACTTCTAGCGTCTTAATTACTAACTCTCACAATTTTCAAAATAAACTTGGCCAATGACATCATTATTAGTTTTATCCCCGACGGGAAACGAGCTCCCAAGGACAGTTTAATTACTGAAATAAATGACTTGAGCTGTGCAGATAAAAGCACGAATTCCAGTGAATGGTTTGCTTGAGCAGATTTCCTTGTCTTAGTAAAAGCATTTTCTAGTAGTTAAAATAGTGACTTCAATAGTTGACCCAAAACGGAAATTCTAATTGAAATTTAACTCTGCGATAAAGAACGAAACATACATTTTCTTTAAAATATAAAAAAATGTTTGGTTTGGCCTTTCAAATTTAAGTGGCAGCCTACAACTTTTGGGTCAGCACTTGCGCCAGCAGTTTCCTTCCAAAGCTTTCTTTCATTAGTCTGCTGACTACTGTATAAGCTATTAGGTTTCGGAGTTTTCCCAGCAAACTGTCTCTAAATAAATCTCGACGCTGGGAGCTTAATCTCTTAAATCATATTAGCCATCGCGTTTCCCATTACGTTTAAGGGGAATTACAAAATAACAGCTGATAACTCACATTAATAGGACAAGCCATCCAAAGCAATACAATACCAGGATGGGTTGGCGGTGTGTTGTGATTTGAAATTACTAGCGGCACATAATACCCTGTATCTTGCAAAAACAGTCGCCATATAGTAGGGCATAAGTTGCGCAATGTATCATGGACCCCGCGGATTCAAGCCGTTACTGAAACGTGAACCTTAAGAAAAAAGTCCACAAGAAACGAAAGACTACCAGGGATTTCATGATATTATGGGCAGTAAAAAGTTTGAGACAAGATTGAAAAGGATACTTTATTTATTTTTATCGTGCAAATGTTTCCTGAATTCTTATATTTACTTTAAGTCTTTTGTAGCTTTTATGAGGTATTTTTATTTGTCAAAGTAGTTGCTGTTTTAGAGTTATGTCGTGAAAATGTTACTGCTGGGATTACTTAGCCAACTTTCATATAAATCGATTCAATTCGCATATGTACGCTTTTAAAATTACATGCTAACCTTCTTGTATTACAATTTAGCTTAAAGTTTAAAAAACAAATTAGGAAAAATCTATAAATTTTATTTTCCATACACTTTTATATCACTGTGCACATGCGTTTTATTGCCCGACGACTTTATTTCTTAAATTTTGTATTCAACTCACGTAACACTCCGATGCCATATGTGTCAAAATTGTCAAAAAAAACAATGTGAAAAGGGTGAACGGCATTCGATATGTATCCTTCAGAAAGTATATAAAAATCTCTTTATTCAAAGCGATTAAAGGTAAAATAAAACCTATAAATGGTTACCACTGTGAAGTTACTAATCAGCAGGTGGCAAAGATGTCGGGTAACCGCCACGGAACCTTCCTCGCTTATTTTGAAATTTGAAAATCGATTTTGCATTTTTTTTGTAATGTTTCTAATAAACTGTTCAATGGGAGGTTGTTCCTATGGTCATTTAACATGTTCACACCGATTCTGAAGTAAAAACTTCTACATTTTTGTAAAAATTAAAATTAATGGTGGGATTGCCCGGGAGATGCCAGAAAAATCGCGCTTGCGCGGTACAGCTATTCGACATGCGTAGAAGACGACTTTTATCTCTTTTTTGGGTACTTCTATATTGAAGTAGAGCAGCTCTTCCCATCCACTTATTTTATGCTAGAGACCAGATTTTATGATGTACAGTATTTTGTAATTGCATTCAATGTTTTTTTTTAAGAATCATGAAGCCGTGCGTGAGCACGACCCCATGATTCCCATCCCACCCCCTTACCCGGGCTCAGCACACTAAGTGCTCTTCACCGGTCTAACATGCCCCACCCTTGAAAGACATGCAACCCAACATACACACCTACATACACCATCCATGAACCCGTCGGATTTAACTTATTCAGAAAAATTACCGACAGGCAGTGGACTCGAACCAACTGCCATTGGGAGTCTAGTTTCAAAGCCTGGGACTTTAACCACTAGACCACCCGCCGGCCCAATCAATGTTTATCCACTGAAAACCGAAAAAAGATTTTGAAAATAATGATGATCGTGTTTTTGCCAATTATTCATTTAAACTGTTCAGGTAACCGACCAAACTGAAACTAGCTAGAGCTCTCTTTTCAATGGGAGATCAGTTCGCTGGGCATTTCACAAGTATTTACCGATTTTGAAGTCGAAATTAATAAATTCGTGAAAAAAACACGAAATCGATGGTGGGGGTGACCGGGAGTGGTATAAAAATCGCGCTTGCACAAATCGACTATTCCACGTAGAATACAAATCTGAACTTACCTTTTATTTTTTGCCAAAGTTGTCTATCATTATGATTTTTAGTTTTTGTAATGTGTATCCGCAGAAAACCGGAAATCGATTTTGAATAAATGGTGACAAGTGAACGACCAAATCGAAACACCTTATATATCTTTTCTCTCTCTGCGAGGTTGTTTCTATGGTCATTTAACATGTCCATATTGATTTTGAAGTCGAAATTCTTAAAATATTGAAAAACAAAAAAATTGTAGTAGTACAAGGATAGTAGAAAAAAAATCTAGACAAAAAGAAATTTTTATAAATTAAGCGAAAAACATTAAAGGGCTTGCAATAGAAAATAGAGACATAAAAAAAGGAATGGAGACGTGGCGATATAGAGACAGGTATAAAATGTAAGGGATAAAAAAGACAGAGACAGGAAAAACGAGAAGAAGGGTACAGCAGAGAGAGATAAAAGCTAGGCGTCTGTCACGAAAATGCAAATGTCAAATGTATATTTTATTGATAGTAGTTACCCTACAGTTTGAGCAATTTCAATTTATAACTATTGAAATTGACTTAAACAGCGATAATTTTATGGAATCTACCCCACCGAGTGTCGTCGAAGCAGCAAAAAACAGTTCGTTAGATCTATTACCCAAAAAGTCGCAACAAATGTACGAAATTGTCATATTTTGTGGCGCGGAAAAAATATTGTACATAACTCGCTGGAAAATGAAAAACACACTCGTGTGATTTCCGAACTCAGCTTGCACGTGCGTTAAAATTTTCAATCGTGTGTTAAGTGTCACTTTCCATGCCCATTATGTAATATACTATTTCAGAAACGGAAGGTGTTTTTCGCAAACAGCATGCCAATTTTGAAGTTTTTTGTCTTCTTTGCGCCTTAAAATGTTTTCACACCTTGCTCTTAAAGTAATACTTTTAGGTGAATAAAAATAAAGATAACTTTTCTATGCTACCGTTTTGATTAGCATTGCAGCTCCACAAAAAGCATGTTTTTTCATTGTTAAAAGTATTACAATTTGTTGTAATTACAAATTCATTAACAGATGTGTAATTTTATTGGTCAACAAAAAACAAAATCCACAAAAATCAGCAAAACCTTGAATTAGTACACTACAGAATAAGCAGTGGCGGAACGTCCGTATTAGGCAGGGTAGACAGTGCCTACCCCTAACTTTTCAAAAAAAAATTCAAATTCTAAGTTTCAACAAAAAAATGTTACTTTTACACAGTTTTACTTTTTAACACCAACGTGCAACATTAAAAATTAGGCGCCAAATAAATAGACCGTTGCATTTAAACACAGTTTCGCAAACGCGGGGGCCGAGCTTATCGGGCCATGCATACTCTTAAGTGTATATATTGCAATGATATGCTTGTGCATGTACTTACTAGAAGACAATTCCTAAATGCCCGCAATTCACGCAATCACAAATTACATTTCGTATGAGACTCTTATTAACTTTCTCAGGGTCGTTATTTAGCTTGTAAGATAAGTTATTAATAAATTAATTTGAAATAGAATAAACACAAAACAATATCAACGTTACAAAGAAAGGTTTTATTTAATAAATCAATTTCTAAATGAAGTTATCGAAAAATCAAATAAATTTTACTAAATACTATCGTCCTTTAAAAAGAGAACACTTATCTTAATGTCTCCTTGTTGGAATATCCTTCACTCGAACAAACAATGAATGTCCAACTTCTATTTCACTAGTTTGCAGGTTCCTCAAGGAACCACAAACACTAGCCTTTAATTTGAGTCCTCCTCTGGACTGCTTTTACGTTATTTTGAACTTGGTTTTACCACCATCACAACTGGAAAAACTTTCTGGATGGCTTTATACTTGTTATTCTTCTGGACTTTTCACAATTCGTTGATAATTAGTTGTATTTTCTTCTTTTATATTCACAATCACTTCTACATTACTTTTTAAACTCGTTTTTCCTCTTTATCATCCAGAGGATATAAAATTCTCTGTCTTTATTTACAAAGACGAGTCGTAACTTCCTAAACAAAATTTTCCATTCTTTTGTCTTCTTCTTTGATTCCCATTTTTTGAACAAACAAATAAATCTCATGACCATGAGTATTCTTTTATACGTTTGTGACATTGACACTGACATCCATAATGACATTAATCGATGCACAAAACAAGTAAGTCTAAAATTTCTTATAAATAGAACCTTTTGAACAATTCTGAACTAAATTATAATTAAAATTAACATAAATAAAAATCGTATCAATCTGATTGTGTTTTTCTTTCCTTTCAGTACCAACAAACCTCACAAATATGAAAAATATAAATTATTAGAATTTATAACAAGAAATTATAGCAAAAATACGCAACCCTAAGTTTAAAAGTTTTAAAGTTCTCACAAAC
The DNA here is from genome assembly GCA_958336395.1 of Ctenicera cuprea. NCBI lineage: Eukaryota > Metazoa > Arthropoda > Insecta > Coleoptera > Elateridae > Ctenicera > Ctenicera cuprea. The sequence goes on along the minus strand of OY284486.1, from coordinate 77,704,453 downwards.
CTCCAATCGCAAAATGAATTGCAGCAAGCATCCCAAAAATTGCCTTCCAGGAACTACAATACCCCAGTAAAAACATACACCTCCAAATATCATAGCAATATTAAGATCTGTGCTAAATATTTAAAAATTTGAATATGTCTTAAAATATTGGAATTGAAGGAATATTCTTCAGAAATTAAATCTTAAGCAATTGCTCTATTTAGACTGCCTACATATGGAAATTTAATCTGTGAAATGTTCGCTCCGTACATACCCACTTATGAGAGTATGCTCATCTATTATTAATTGCTTTACTAACTTAATCAGTGTGTTTGTCTAACCTTAAACAAGTATTTAACTTTCTGTGATTATACTTTAAATTGTAATTGCCTGAGTCTTACTATACAGACTTCAAAATTAAATAAATGTCGTCTTCTGATGTAACAACTTATACGAAGTATAGCTATAGAGGACGCTACTGTGATCGTCATGTAGGGTTTTGCGCTTACTGACCGATATACGAATTATGTCTAAACGAAAGGTACTTTTATGGTAAACATTATTAACCTTGAAATTTTGACTAATAAGTAGGTTTAAGGGCCTTGGAAGACAGACGCTGCAGCGATATGTGTGTGTGTCTGTGTGTCTGCATACACTTTGCAGTCCACACCCCTTAACGCAGAAAACCCAATTTTGGCTTACAAACTGGTACTAGCAGTCGGATCAAACAGCAAGGAAATGAGGTTGGTTCGCCCAAGAAAACGGGGGAGGGTTCTGTATTTCAAAACAAACGCGCTCGGAAAAGAACATTAGATTCGTATTCTACGCATGTCGAATAGCCGATCTGCCTAAAGGCGACCTCCCTATCACTTCTCGGTCTCTCGCACCATAGAATTTTTTTTTTCAAAAATTTCCATTGAAAAAACACTACTAGGAGATTTCCTTGTAGTCGTTTGTCAAAACAAATTAATTGAGAAGTCGCCGAAAAAACGGCTATCAAATTATTAAATCCATTTTGAGATTTCAAGGAATGAACATTGGTTGCAATTAGAAAACACAAAATATTATAAAACCATTCGATTGCTTTAAATAACGGGGAAAGAAGCCTTACTTCAAAATAGAGGCGCTCGTGAAAGAACCTCAGATTAGTATTCTTCTCATGTCAAATGGCTGATCTGCGCAAACGCGATTTCTCTATCACCCCTACAATTTTGTTTGTCTAAAATTTGCGGGTTTCGGCTTCAAAATGTTAAATAACAAGAGGAACAACCTTCTGTAGATTTTCAATTTTCAAAAGTTGTTTTCAAATTTTTCAAAATTAATAAAATATTTCAATTTCTAACAAAATATTCGATAATTATTTATGTAATAAAGAAATTATCAAGTATTCTGAAATTGTTTTAAATTTTAAAAATTATTAAATTATCAAACACTTTTCAAATTTGTTAATTTACAAAATTTTGCAAAACTTGAGAATTTCAAAAATAATCTACATTTCCATACAACTGTCAAAATTTTCGAAACAATAAAAAATTTCAATAAAGCGTGCAAGGTTTTTTATTTAAAACTTGAATAAGTTGCTTTTCTTGAATGTCGTTATTTTAATTTCAAAGTTAGTAAATTTTAGCTACTTAAATTTCTTTAGTATACGTTTGTATTTTTTTTTGATTATGTAATTGTATGCCTTGATGACTGATTTTTCAGCAAAGAAAAAACCTTTCGACTACAAAAACGTTAAATTACATAAGATACAAATTTAAAAAGATTCCAAAGTTTCACTTAGTTTCACTCGATTTACCACAGCTAGGATAGAATTATTGCGTCGATTTGCTCCGACAGTGACATTTTATTTAGCTCAAGACTGTTCAGCTCATTTAGGCAATAAAATTTGGAATTGAAACAAATAGAACGTATTGATACAAATACGAAAAACGAATGAAACTTTTTGATCTCTTTTGGATTACGAGCGGGTACTGTTCAATCTTAAGCGCTTGGTAATTATACTGTAATTTATTCTAAATAAAATATTTCTTAACCTCAACAGGTTTTTTATTTTAGCTTTATACATATTTCGACATGTTGACATGTCATTTTCAGCAAGATTAAAAGTAAACAGTTGGTGTTGCTGTAGGAACAATACATCTTCATAACTTGATCTTGGCTTTCTATATTTGCAGATTTCCAGATGACTTGATTCCTCATTCCAAAACGTCCAATAATGGTGAATTTACGAAATCAATTTATTTATTCAATAGAGGTACAGATTTTCAATGTTTGTGAATTTCAAATAGTTTTAGTATATCCAACTTACGTTTATCTTCACAAAAGTGTAAAACTTTTATAGTGTTATTAGATGTCATTGAATGATTGTGTTCTAATAATGTTTAGCGTAATTTGATTCAGGTACGTGTTCCTTGTACCTAATATCAAAATTTCTAGTTGTTTGCCCTATATAAACCAAATTGCAGTGCGAGCAATTTAATTTGTAGATGCCTGATTTTAGTAAATTGTCTGGTTTTTCTTTAGCATTTAACAAGATGTTTAAAATGTTTTTTGTTGATTTAAAAGTTGTTTTACAAATATTTGTTTTGTTTATAATTTTGGCAATTTTTCTGATTTATTGCCAAAATATGGAATTGACGCGTATTTTATTTTATCTGATGAAGTAGTTGCTGGATACATTTTTAAATAGCTAATTTATAATTTTTCTCTTTAATTAGTGTATCAATAAGTTAAGTAAGGTAACCATTATTGTATGCAATTTGTTTAATAATCAAAATTTCTTTATTATAACTAATTTCACCTAAAGCAACCGTTAAAGCCCTATGTATCATGGACCTGTATGCTGCTAATTTATGTGTTTTATGATGACAAGAATCGTGTGGTTAGTCTGTTAATTTTTGTATTTGAATCTAAAGAGTTAATAGACCTATTTTGTTCAATTTATTTGTTTATTTATTGTTGTTATAGCAACAGCAGCTGTCTACTTTTAATATTGTCTCTGAAAATGATATGTCAACATGTCGAGAAGCCTATAACGCTAAAATAAAAACCTGTTAAGGTTAAAAATTGTTTTATTTACAATAAATTAAAAAGAACTTCAACGAAGTAATGCTAGAAGTTATTAATGAGTATTTGTATATAAAATACTTAATCACTTTAACAATATCTATTTATTTTAACCTTATACGTATTTCGGCATGTTTACATGCCATTGTCAAAGGTTATGTGAAAGTAAACAGTTAGAAGTTATTAATAAAATTACACTGTAGTTTCCTATGTGAAAATATTTTTGTTGGGTTGTGCATAAATTAATAATTATTGTGTGCAAAGCAATCAGTAACGTCCATGAAGTTTTAATTAATTTCCTGATTATGTCTACTCACCTGTGAATTATGAGTCCAGGAAATCGATGGCGGCGGTTCTGGACTATGTTTGACTATACAAGTAAGATTCATTGTACTTCCTTTGTTGATGTATATTTCCGAACCACCCAATAGTGTGGTTATTGGTTCTGAAACAAATTTCTAAGTTAAGATATACGCTAACTGAAACAGATGTTGATATCTTCCGTTGAACAGCAAGCTAAAAATATTTTTTGTTACAAAGTTATATAAGAAACTTTTAAAGTTTCCCGTAGGTTTATTCTGCATAATTTAACAAAATTGTTCCATCCATCTGTGCTTTATTCCTAAATTAAAATTATGCGAGAACTTTCAGAAATTATTATTGCTGGTATTTTAAATACAGGTTCACGGCTTTTTTATGTGGAAATGCTCAGAACTAAGTGCTTGTAGAATACTTATGTACTTGCGGTATTTCCAGTAACTTTTCCTTTTTCTTTGAGGAACTTTTCAGGATATTATAATACGTTTTTTCATTTTTATTCAAAAATTCTACGTTATTAAAAAATATATAAAAAATTATAATTCAAGCAGGCGACGGCAATAAGTCTTTCAGATATATTCAAGGCGGTGTATTAAAATTGCGTTGGCCATAGATTATACGACACCTATTATAAGAACTATTATAAGTAAAAATTTAAATTTAAAATTGAAATAACGTATTTAATATTCAAATTCGAAGGTATTTCATCGGATTTTCGATCTTTACTTTTAATTTTTCTTATTTATGCTAAATATATTGAACCAAGCAACCTAATGCGATAATAAATTCTTAAAATACGCAGCTTGAAATTTTAAGTAAACTAAAATATTTCAGACGAATAAATCAAAAGTTAAAACGTAAATCCGAAAACGAATAAAAACGATTTTCTTATCTTATTTAAAATTTAATATTTTCCTCAATTCCAATTTCGGTCTTAACCATATTTCTTTTAAAATCTGAGAAATGTAATTAGCAGAAGTAGTTAAATAACCCAAGGGTGAGATTCGCAAGGGTCCTAAAACAATCAAAATAATTAAGGTTAATTCTGATAATCGCATTATGCAGCTTCAAAAGATAAAATTTTTTCCTCGGAATCTCTGAAAACTTTCAGAAGTATTTCCCATCATTTCAAATTCAGTTATAAAAGCAGCCACTATTGAACCGGAACGTGAAAAGAGATGTTTTCTGCAAAGTGCGTAATTTGATCTCGGTTATTCTGAGCCACAAAGTGGAATTAATTAAAACTTTAGTAGGCAGCATGATATTTTACAGAGCAGAAAATTTAGTGATTATTCTTATTTTAGATAAAATTTAATACCGTTTCTTTGTGCGCATGAAAAGGATTTTTGTTTGAAAAAATTAAATTTAGTTCTTTAAATTCTTTGAAAATGGACGTAAATCAAGTTTGGCTCATCTAGTTTAGCGAAAAAATAACAACGTTTTAAGACTTTTTTTTGTATTTTGAATCTAGGGTTTAGATAACAGTTTTCGCAGTAATTTAACAGAGATAAAATATTTTTAACAAAATTCAAGAATCCGGATAGTTTAAAAAAAATTAAAAAATTGTTTAAGCAACGGCGGGTAATTTAGCGTAAAAACTTATTCGTAAAACATTTAGAAAAGCTAGAGCAGGATTTACGTATGGGGTTATTGAGGCTATAACTCAGTTGTGAGGGGCGCTTGAAAACGACATATGAAAGAAAAAGTAAGTGACAAGAAAATCAAGTTTTCTGCTAAATTAGAATAAGTTGGAAGAGGATGTAATTAAAATAAAGCTTAGTTCGAATATTATATTGACATGACTTGGATGATGATTTATCTGGAAAATGTATTCTATTCAAATATTTGTGCTGTTAGAAACAATTCATTCCACTTTTGCTGTAACCATATTAAAGTACATAGACGGTAAAAAAGTATTGTACATCACAAAATGGCGCTGTGATTAGTTTCATCCCCAAAAACTTATCTAATTGCTTAGCCGAACGATCATTTTATACTCCGAAAAGAGTAAAATCGAAGCAATTTAGTTTCGGAAAATTGGCAAATTTGAACATTGAAAGTGGGTCGACTTCAAGTATTGACTTTTCGGAATTAACAGTTTTTCGACAAAGAAGGCAAGAAGACAGCAATTATTGGTATAGATATTTATTTTACTTTAAAGTTTAACAAGTTTTTAGTTTCATTAAAATTTAACTTTGTTTCGATTTTAAAGCTTAAATTTTGTTTCTTAAAAATGTGTATGTATTTAATTCTGTTGTAGTAAAATAAATGTTTAACTTTTGTTAAGATAAAAATAATACGAGAAGTAGCCCCAGGGCTTCGATCATCCTAAATACGGTCCTGAGAGGAGTTGTTATTGCAAAGACATACAAATTTGTTGAGAGCTTTATTTAAATTGCGTAGGATTTAATTCACAGTCAGGCGAGTTCATTTTTGACACACCTAAGCAATACTACAATAACTACTTACTAGCAGAACCCCTGGTCTACGCTCCCCTTTTGTTTTTTGGTAACTCCGAATGGGTCCTTCGCTGAGTCGGTCTCGGTATTGAGAGCTGCTTTTAGAAATAAAATACTGTGAAAACGCCCGGAACAACAGGAAAAAACGGCCCTGAAGAAAACGCTATCATAAATCTATGAGCAACGAAAAAACGACGTTATTATTTTCAGGAAACTTTTCTTAATTATACAATAACGCACCAGCAAGAAAATACACGTTTTTTTTGTTTAGAGAATGTTTCTCTGTTTGTTGCTTTTTACGGGAAATAATTTTACCGGGGATGTTTTTTTTTTGGAGAATGTATTTACTGGAGGTTGTTTTCACCGGAGCCTTTTTTCGGACGATGTTAGTCGGCGGGTGTTTTCGCCATCGATGTTTTCTTTAGCAAATTTTTTATTGGCGTTTTTTCAGAGAGGTGTTCACCGTGAACCAAAAATGGTCCCATAAGCAATTGCCATGCTTTTTTATCGTATGTTATTAGTGTAATGTTGCTATTTTGTGCCGGCCGGCATCTTGACCAACAGTACTGACGTGGGGACATGTAGCGCTCTTTTAAGTTAACAATATCGTGTAATACAGTTAATATTTGTTAATAACGTTGCCGTTCTTGAATAACATCTTTCAGTAGTGAAATATTATTTTAAAATCGGCGCGCGAGTTATGTATTTAGCTAGTGCTTATCTGTGCAGTTCTCGTAGGATAGTATTACACCGCTTCCGTTGAAGCTAGATAACAAATAGATATAATTATGTGAATTCAGTTTTAGAAGTTAGTCTTATATTATTATTCAAGCCGCATGTTTCGATGCTAATAAGCTAATTTAATTTATATGTACTCCAACATATTGAATGTAGTGTTGTAAAATAATAGTTATTTAAGTATCAAGGAATGTAAGGACGTAATAACATCCGAGGTAGGCGAATACGAGCTGAGGCGGAGCCGAAGCTTGTCGCCTGCCGAGGATGTTATTAGTCGATACATTCCGTGTTACTTATTAAATTTTTCACGCTACCGGCAATGTAAGTAGGCCTACAGGTAGAAATTTAATCATATTTTTAAAAGTTCGTTTTGACAGCTGACATCGGAATTATTTTTTAAAAGCTCCATTATTCTAAGATGTCTGTGCTTGTTACCATATCAACGAACAGTTAAAATCAACATTATTTTCCTAGGAATGTAAGTGACACTATTAAGTTCCGTCGTCAAGGGTAACTAGTACACGAATGTTATCAGCCACTTACGATCCCTGTAGCTATGGATGTAAGGCCTACTTACACTGCCGGTAGCGTGAAAATATATTTTTTGTTAACTAAGTCCACGGCTTATTTGACTCGCGCGGCCTCGTATTTTAGCAACAAACTATATATCAACAAAACACGGTCGATAAACTTGCAATTGATTACCAAAACACGGCCAATAAACTGTGTACAGATGTAAGAACAACCCGCCGTCGTGTTATAGTGAAATAGTTAGGAATTCAATATATAGAGTCAGATAATCGTTTTAAAGTAACTTCCGTGATCTTACAGTAGTTTACAAGTATTTCAGCAGTTATTAACAAAGAATTTAAAACATTGATTCTGAGGTTTATTTAGTTAAAATTTATTTATTCATTTGGGAATTCTAGTTATGTAGGTAGGTTGTGTCCTTTTTATAGTGATGGGTTTGAGATGTCAAGCAGCCCAATTTAATAAATAAAACTCGGTAGAATTTTAACAAAAAAAAATTTGTCGCTTAGTAACAATTTCACTACATCGAAAGCAAAAAGACACATTTGTAATTGTTCTACGCAGAATAAACAGTTTTATGGAGGAAACGACTTTTACCGTTAAATTTACATGTATATTTCATGAATTTCTAATTTCTTTCTATAAAAAAATGTTATTCGTGTTTCAAATGTCAATATTTAAATTGAAAATGATGTTTTCTTTTTTTTGTAGAAAGAAAATACAACTCGAAAGAAAAGTCAATTTTACGAAAATATATTATGAATCATATCTCTCGCATGATATGTTGTTCATTTGCTTCCTATATAAGCAAAGCTAAAAAATATCCTCGTTTGGAGGTGTGTGTCTGTGATGGCACAACTGTACACTGATTGCTTCAGTTTGCATCTGGGCGACCTCACTTCCGTAATATCACTTCCGTTCTAGCATTTACTGGAATACTTCTGCCGGCAAAGAAGTTTCACTTCAAATACCTTACGTAGTCAATGTTTTATGTGGCTTTGCATCGGCTGAAGAGTTACAAACGTATAAGCAGCGCTAATAACACCCTGTAACGTTAAACGATGGTTCTTCAAATATAAGCAACCTTCTTACCGACAGAAGGCAATATTTTACACCAATTAAATCAGAAAATAGATCGTTTGCAACTTTATTAGCGCATGCAAATACTATTTAGATAATAGTTATTTATTATATCAGTGGGATAAAGGCATTATTAACATACGAATGCGGCGAGTAAGAGCATGAGTATGTTAATGGCCTTTATCACATGTATATAATACAATTTTTTATCTACGTCTGCTCAAAGTCAACAAAATTATATAATTTTCAAAATTGAAAAAATTGTATAATTTTAACAGGCCATCTTTTTTATTTAACATCAGAGTAGCATGGTATTTTATTTAAAAACAGAGTAGCATTATATCTACCTAATTTATTATCGTCATAGCAACCAAACATTTTTTGTCAATAATTGAGTTGTTTTTAATTTTTCCTTGATTTGTGTTGAAAATTGTGAGAAAACCGGTAAATATAATTATGAGTAATTGTGACAGTATTCCCTCGGACATAGAAGAACCTGCAACGATAGTAGTTTCTTCATTGTTACCAGAAAAATCAAAAATGAAGTATGAACAAGCTTATAAAACTTTTGGTCAAAAATTGTCATATCCCACTGAGTGGGATAAGTGATCCTTATCCCATTGAGGTGGATAATAAACATCATTATGCCACTCAAATGAATGATATAATAGGTTCTTATCGTAGCATATATTTTATGCACGGATGTATCATAAATTGACAATTATACACGAATTTCTTTGTCGTAAACGTCTTTTTATAGCCCATGGACCTCTTTATTGCCCATGGGCTATAATAAAACGTCAAACATCAAGTTGGAATTGTTGCTAGTTGCTACATGATCGAAGGCCTTTAAAATTTTAAGCAATATGGCTACCGTTGTTAACCCGCTACCATAGTTACGCTTCAAATCTCAAATTTAATCAAAGCAACGCTAGATGTGGGTGGAAAATTCAATTTTGTTTTATAAATATTTTCAATTTATTTTAGAAATATTTTTAAATTAAAAAATCGTCATCCGTGCATAAAGTTGTGTATGTACCACGGCCGTAACTTGCTTTTATGGCCTTCGACGTATTCTTAGCCCTCGGCTGCCGCCTCGGGCTTAAAATTATGTCTTACGCCATAAAAGCCGTTTTACGCCTTTAATACATAAATAAGTATAATAACAATAGATTTACGTTTTGTGAGTATATAAAATTAAATTTAATTCAAAGTGCATATTTTGACTTTTTATGTGGATGTTTTGCCTGCACATTTAAGCTTTTTTAGTGCATATAAATACGGCCTTTACTGATGAAAATACTGTTATAATTCTGTTCGTAATGTCAGTAATTTCAGGAAAATATCGGAAAATGCAATATACCGGACATCAAAATCCAAAGTTAATATCTATCTATAAATGGAAATCGTTCAATTAGCATTTTAAGGGTTGTATTATTTTGGTGTTTCATGCTTTATGTTTGTAGTTACTACTTTTGAAAAACCAACTTCTGTAATTTTTTAGTTTTTTAGTCATTGTGCTTCCCCAAAGAGGACTATTATTAAGTTGCTTTGATTTTAAGGAATCTGAATTAATAAGCAAGAAAAATGAGAGTTTGTGTAATATACAAATAATAACAATCAACATCACCATATCAAATGGGTGCGTTTTATAACCTTAATGTTTAGTTGTTTCTTAGCACTGATGATGACAACTTAGCTTCTAAATGTGTATTCGTGTTTGCAGTCGTAATTTCCATAAAGAGATTTTCAAATTTGAAGCAATTATAAATAATTCCCTTTTATAGAATGTAATTTTCAAACGCCGACTGTAACTGCAAAAAAAATCCAGTTAACCGTGGAAAAAGTCGAACCCATTTGAAGTCGTCACATTCGAAAGAGGAAATTGACATGCATTATGAAGTACAGCGATTCATAAAGGGCGTCAGCTTTGAAGAATGATGAATTGAAGCGCAGCATCACGTACACTCATGAATATAGCTGTAATATACGCACTTCCTGATAGACAGAGCCGCTGAGGGAAAGCGATTAGGATCAATTCCAAGGCGTCGGGACGCTTATTAAAAGAATTCGGTCCTGGATGTTGGGACGCAATGAATGATTGTCGTCGTTCCATCCAACAGCTGACGCGTCGCCAGCTTTTGCAGTTTAATGTCACAACTCCAAAGATTTATTACTTTGTGGACTGTTAATGGCCAAAAACTTTTATGTGCCCAAGCCGCTCATCGAGTGTAACTCCGGATTATCAAATTTGGCCGCTTTAATAATAAAACAAGTCTAATATTGGTGTTGGAGGCGACAAACTTTCTCAATTAAATTTTGAAAAGAGACGACCACTTAGAGAAGTTTTAGGTTAGGTTATTTTATCCAATTATAAACTTGACGCTAATTTATCAGAGACTGTTTATAAACGTCAAGAAAGGTAAATAATCCATCAAGAACAAACAATGGAAAGCTTGAAAACCCTAATTTTAAACCCTCAAACTTATAAATTGTTTTCTGGCAATTATTTGCAGAGGTTTTATGTAAATCGTGTTTATTCCTTTGTGTATTAAATTAGCGGCATCAAATTTATAAGAAAATGAAAGCCTGAAGGAGTCCTATTTAAATCCCTTTTATACCAGTAACTTTCTCATTTTCAAAGCTTTATACCTATCTACATTTATTGGACAAACTTTAGAAAATAAACAAAAACACATCCTTTTAAATAATACTTCCGTTATTTAAGCACGAGATTTTTATGATCTTGTTCGAAAAAAAATGTAAATTCCTTTTAGTCGAAAACTTAATCACAACATTAATATTTTCGTAAATATACCTTCAGAACCAAAAGAAAAAGCCATTTATCATTTAAATTAGAACTAACAAGAATCGACAGGAGAGTCGATCCCATGTTCATGTACAATTCCTTGCATGCACCAAATGTGTATTGCATTTTTTGGGATGAGGAATTCATTTAGTGTGCTTTTAAAGTGATAAGTGTGAAAAGAGATGTTTTTGGGTCTTTTAATTTATTTGAGTTTTAAAGGTATTTTCACCTATGCATGGTTTGTAGGTCGGCAGCTCTACGGAACACATCAACTAAGCGAAAATGAAATTTATGTAATTTTGTGAATGTAAGAAGAAAGTATCGTGGAAAATGTGCCGCGAAAAAAGTGACGTCGGAAAAACGTGCCGCAAAACAAAATGTTGTTTCAAGAAAAAAAGCATTAATAAATCCGATAAAATACCTTTTTCATCCTTAATATACTAGAGCTAGGATAAGATTTTATTTACAATTTACAAAACTATTTTTAGTTAAATTCTGTATGTATTTTTATGTATACAAAATACTAACCTAACTTAACCCAAATAATTGTTGTCTAAAACTTCGTGACTGTAGATTATGATTTAGATGATTTAGTCGGACTGTGTTCATAGTCTGGCGTTGTGATGACGCAACGTTTCGGAGGTTTATTCCGCCCCCAACTTCAGGCATTTTCTTCTCTACAAAGCCCTAGATAACAAAGTTGTTCTGTAAGGGTTAAACATCAAACCTCAGGTTCAAAGCCATCGAGACAGTAAAGTAACACATCGCGCAAGTGAAGATTGTTTATGGAAAGAACTAATTCCCACCGTTTCTGTAAGCAAGAACAACAGAAACAATGCATAGAACTGAAAAATGCAATTAAAGATAATGTGAATGAAGAAAATTGCATAAATATAAACGTAGCAACGAAGAAGAACAACAACCAATATAAAGAAAAGCACAAACAGATACAGATAACGAAGCTAGAACGACTGATAAAAAAAAGCAAAACCAGCTACGGTCAATGAGCATCGAAGGAATACTGTCATCAATTTATTCAGCAAAGAGTTGATTGAAGCAGAAATGGCAGTATTGGACAAAGCTCTAAACCATGCGGTAACACTAAAGTATATTCCAAAAATTGATATGATAATGGCCATTGAAGAAACAGCCAGTAGAATACAACCTGAAAATGCCGAAGAATTAAGAAGAAACACTAGAACTATGGAATAACAACATTTGAAAAATACAACACCCTTTCACACAAATAACTAAATACCACATACGTATTTCAACAGCAGAGCTATCATCATCAGTGGTAAACTGACACTGTGTCAGTTTACCACTGATGATGACAGCGTTGCTGTCGAAATACGTATTATGGTACTTAGTTACTTGTGTGAAAGGGTGCTGTATTTTTCAAATGCTGAAGAATATAGTTGGAAGACCAAGAGAGCTCTAGAAACCACTAGAACAGTCAAACGAAATCTGCCAAACACTATCTAAGCGTTATGTGGAAACACATGTGTGAAGAAATACGGAACATTTCATAGAAACCATAAAACAAATCCGTACCTCACCTGTTAACGCCCTTCTCCTTCTGGGGGCGGTAAAATAGCAGATCTGATGACCTCAGCTCCGGAAAGTGTGTTAGTTCTCCCCCAGTTCTCATATAGCTCTAAAAGGTTTCGTTTGGTTATTTTGGTAGTCAATAAACGTTCTAAAACCACCCAAGTGTTTCTGTTGCGTTACATTTTATTAAATTAGCTTACAACACGTATGGTCCTTCGAAATTCATCATTTTGCTCCGCCCAAGCCGGTTAAACAGCGAATTATTACGATTACAAATTAAATCAAAGAAACAGCGCACGGAGGAAACGAGGTAAATTTAGATTATTAGCACATCACCTAGAAGTTATGCTATAATAAGTGCACGGTTAGAAGCACTCGACTGTTTATGTTTAAAAAAATTAATCAGCACTATTAGCTGCAATTCCAAGGATTCCTCAGCATCTTGAACTGCCAGTTTGGGAATTTTGCATCATTTCTAGCGACACCACTAGCTACAGATTTATATCAGCATATCATCAGCACCATCAGCTGCAATTTGGAAAATCTTGCATCATTTATAATTAAGTATAATCAGCACCATCAGCTGCAATTTGGTAAATCTTGCATCAATTTTAATTAAGTATAATCAGCACCATCAGCTCCCTCTAAGGTAGAGCGTAATCCATCTCCACAGCAAAAGAAACGTTTAATCGTTCTATTATTTTTTAATAATAAGACAATCAAGAATCTAAATTTGGTTAACACTTCATGTTTTATAAAGCCAACAATAAAACGCCAAAGACTGAGCATTATGGCCACCAACCTGATTGAAAAACCATCCTGTCCACGGAACCACCAAGAGTTAATACAAATATTATGGCCAACCTAAATGAAGACTCATCTACTTCGGAACCAGTTAATATTTAATTGATCTGGGAATATGTTGGTGTACTTGTTAAAGAATTATGGTATGTTGACAAGAGCATGTTTATAAAAGCTCTCGTTCAAGCCTCAAGCGTCACACTAATTAGCGCTCCCAGGCGGTTCGGAAAATCGACAAATATGAATTTGCTGAAAACAATTTTTTGAAATAAAAATTAACATACGAAGTTTACTTATGAACGATCGAAAGCATGAAAATGCAGACCAAGTAAAACATAAAAATTCCATTTGTAGTTCATTGCAAGCTCTATCGGCTCGGAGAATTTTAAAAACAAATGGTGTGAGCAGTTTTTGAGGAGTAAATTTTTAAAAATGTCCAAAATTTTGAGCCGTTGTTATATTTACAATTTTCATATTTACAAAAATTTTGTTTAAATCACTTGATTACACTTATTAAGGGCTATCAAATAATATGATAATTTGTATTGATTAGATATTTTGTTTTTGGGTAATCGAGCATTAAAGTTAAAATTTTCAAAAATTCATAGCGGGCTTTATTTTGAAGATTCCTCATTTGGAAAAAATCATTTGATTCAAAATTTCAAAAAATGTTTAGAAAATAATCTAAACCAAAAAAAAGTCTAATTTTCGTTTCCGGTTCCGGTTCCGATTAACGACCTTACAGAGAACTACCTGCAACTAAAAAAATTCCACACACCAAATTTTATAAAAATGGGCCAAGGGGTTCCGGAAATATAGAGAAACAAACCCACGCACCCACCTACAGACAGACATTTTTTAAAAACCACTTTTTTGGGTTCCTTGGACCTCAAAACTCGTATTTCCGTTAAAATCTGTAATTCAAAATTTTGCATGAAATCATAACTGTCCTTACTTCAGTAGAAGTATGGAAAAGTAAGCAAATTGCGCCCACTTTAAGTTTAAGTTTGATTAAAAAAATAAAATATATTGCACCAATACGTGACCGAAAAACAAGGAACAAAAGCAACGCTATTAAAGATCTTAGAAGTGGTTTGAAGATTTTTATTTCTACTGTTCATGTAAGAGTACATTTTTAGCAAAATGTTTACTTAGTCTTAACTTCAAGCAATTTTGCCGACAAGTGTCCATTATTAACAATGCACTTCAGAAGCGGTGAGCAGAGCTGTGACTGCAATTGGAGGCTGCTCTCCGGTCCATGCCGTTCCGACACATGTGCTCCATTTGCATCGTTACATTCTATTACACATGAAGTGCCTTTGTAGGTCGCCTCATTAGGCATCAACTGCACCATTTACCATAAAAACCATAAAATTTGTACGAAATTACGTTGTTTGCTGAGCGGCGAGGGCATTTCCACTGCGTTGCATCACATTTATCTAAATAAAGTCGTCTAGTTAGCAAAAATATTGCTTTATGGTGACTATAAAGTTTAGATTGCATAAAACGAACCGAACCTGTGTCTGTGGGATTTGTTTCGTTGCACTCTAATCCGTTTGTTGAAGGGATTTAACGATATTAAACCGAGAAAAACTTGAAAATGGTAGAATACAACGTAAATTATGTTGTACGTGTACATGCAGAGTTATTTATTATTAATGTGTAAATCTGTTTTTGAAAACAATTTTCGTCATGCATATGCTATACTGGGTGGGATCGGAAAATAGTGGCTACCAAAGATAACTTGACATTTTTCTTAACGCGTGTTACTATTATTTGAAACAACATTAAATTGATAATATAAAAATATTCTGATGTTCATTTCTGATAAAACATAAAATGAGCGATAGAAACTTCCAAATACAGTCCTTACACAGCGTGATTCAGAATTATATGACGCATTCTAGTCACCAAAATAAGCAAAAAATGTTTGTGTAAACACGGGTTCGAAAACGTTTACGGTTTATTTATAGCAGTACAAAGTGTTGACAGCGCATGGCGTTCATCGCAACAACCGCGCTGACGGTGAACTACATAAAGATTGGGAACTACTAAACATCACAAAAATGTTATTTAGACATTCAATTTATTTGTGCCGTCTAACTTTCTTTTTGCTTCTGAGGATAATCTCGGTTTGCGGAGACATCGTCCCTGAAAACGTCCCAGAACAAATTCGCGGGAAAACAATTTTTGAAAAAACACCGCCAAGAATTCTTTCGCAAGTTTTGTTACAAAATTTCTAGATTTACAAGGTCTTTGCAAAATCTAGGTCACTTCAGTAAGCACTTGCGCCTCAGAGAAACAGTTAATAATAAAACAGAAATATCGAAACTCCCATTTACGGCAACTATTTCTCTTTAGAGTTTATTGCTGTCGGAAAAGCTTGGTGACCTTTTCTCCTCTGTGCCTGTGGTGAGCGCGTTTGATGAATACACAGATATGGGAAACCTACTGTTTAACGCGGGTTCCGAACCGCAGAAAGTGCAAGCACTTTCCCTCCAAAAATGTTTTCTCGGAAGAGTACCTCGCTGGTTTGCCATTGCTTTGCTAGGGAGAACGGCTTTTAAAAATCCGATGTTCCGCTACTGGGATTTGAAACTTCGACTCCAAGCATAGCAGGCCAACTCTCTGGCCGCTAGCCTACGGCCGCGTTAAAAAATTACCGAAATTAAATTGGCCAAAAACATATACGTCAAAGTAATTTACACAAATCGCGACATTGTTATGCAGACTAGATTTAAGTTACAAACACAAAATATTTAATGCGCAACTACTTGTGGGCGCTTGATAGACTTATTGTCATTGGGGCCACGGCTCTCATGGGTTAGGCGCCTATGCCTTTGATTTTAGGATCTTCCTTCCGTATTAATGAGAGCTATCGATTAAAAAGTTACGAATTATTCGATTGATGCTAACTGTTTTAATTATTCCGTAGTTAACTATTGAAACAGTTAGCATCAATCGAATAATTCGTATCTGTTTATTCGAACGCTATTCGAATAAAATGAATGAATTTAGTGGGTACATTTACTAATTAAGGATAGAATTGTAGTTCTTATTTCTAAAACAATTTTCGCGGAGGTCTTTCTTTAAGTTGTGCTGTATATTTCGCTTATATTTAATAATAATTTTACAATTATTTAAAAAAGTTTATTACTATTATCATTAAATATCGCAGTCAATACCTATTATATCAAGTGGTTAATGTATGAAAACTATTTACTTTAACACAAAATAAATGTTTATCTACTCCCGTTTTAAAATGATCACATTAATATGTCAATTATTGTACGTGAAGTGTTACATTAATGAAATTGTGCGTAAAAGTATCAAAATCGTGTGCAAAAGACCAATGTAAATTAAATGGGACTTTCATTATTAAACGATTTCTATCGACAAAAAACAATCGAGAAAAGGCCACTTTGTTTATTGGGCGCTGTATTCGTAACGTCATTTCTCGTTAGTTTTGTTTGACAGATAAGTACGAAGTGCACTTTTGCCTTTCGGTTCGTAGATAAAATATTGTATGACACTCATGTGTGAAAGACTTTTACGCACTCATTGCGATTAAAGCACTCGCCTTCGGGTCGTGCCTTAAACTTCGCAATACTTGCGTAAAAGTCCTACTTCACACATTTGTATCATAAATATCTATTATATATAATAGTTAATAAAATGTAGCAAGTGATCTTACATCTCGAGGCAGCTTATTTATTATTGTTTTTACAAGAAATTAGGCAAAAACGCGTGGGGCGTAGTTCACGGGTCCGGTTACTAATAAATTAATTATGAATTCCTTAATCCTTAATCAGTTCGATAACTATTAGACGTACCACGTAGAATTTGTTTTAGGAAAAAGTCTTTACCGCTTTTTCAATAACTTGTTTTTCTAGTAATTGAAACCGATAAAATAATAACGATAACGTCGCGTCGGTAGGTATCATATTTTCATATTTATAATTCATATTGTAGTAATAAAACTTGAATTTCTACGAAGCAAGAAAAAAGGAAAATACATAAGTCGCAATTATTTTTATTTTTGACACCTACTCTCAGAATATAATGTCGTGGGTAGAAGCAGATGTTTTGGAGAAGTTGTAGTTTCCTAACAACTGGTGCAACTTTCTTAGTCTGGAGTTTCTCTGTTAGTTTTACTTATTTATATACTCGCAACATGTATAATGTTAGCATTTTCACAATAAAAAGTTTTTCTATTTCTTATGTAACGCAAAGTTTAATTTCATACACATATTTCTACTTTGCTACTTCCAGTATGGGAATATACGGTGTGATCGTTCAAAATATCGATACCTACCGATGGAAATTATCGTTTTGGATTTCGAAAGCAGTTACAAAAATGGTAAAAGACTACGTGTACCTGCGTGTTTGGTAGTCCATTAGTTATATTTAAATAATGTACTCTTTGTCTCAACTTTTACATCCTCGGTGCAGGGTAACAGCGCATCGTCGCGTTTAGCGGTCGACCGTCGCAACAGAAATAAAACAGGACAAAGAATTTAAACGGAAGCTCCCACAGCGCGCGGCAGTGTTGCGGCGAGCGGCGGCAAAAGCGTTAACCAAAGGATTAGCGTTCGAAACGTTTAGATTGCGTTGTGACAGTAACGTAGACGTGGAAAACATGACAGAGCATGCGCAAGCTAAAATGTTAATTCGGGAAATATAATTAAATATAACTAGCGAAACCCGTGGGCCTCACGCTTTGTTAATAATAACTGTGTTAATGAAGTAGGTAATGTAGCAGACCGCGCATAGAAGTCCGAGTTGTATGAATTATACATATAGCGATTGGTCTAATACTGTATATTATATTAAATCCGGATATCCCTTCGACAAAGATTGCGGCTGACGTTGAGATTATCCAACACGTGCAGCGCGCGACTGGTCTTATTTTTTTGCAAAGTTACCAACAAAACTGTAGAGCGTAACGCAAGAGTACAGCAAGCTTTTATAAAATGCAAGCTGTGTACTAGCGCGGTTGTGGTTGTAACTCTTGTTCCCAATAAGTGGCTCAAGTTTAGTTTATGTTTATTAATTGCTAACCTAAACAAAATGAAATTCGTTTATTTCAGGTCATACCGAAACCTGACTTTGCCGTACTTATTTAGAAATTTACAAACATATAGATCGCTTGTAATGTAACTATTCAATATCTATTTGTCCAATTTCTGTTTTGACTTGTACATATTTCCGCATATACAATACGAATGAATTAGTATGTAAAGCTAAACAAAACTCTTTACGTCACGCTTAGTTGCTGGGTTAAGAATCTGGAGCTTAACACTGTCACTTCTTAAATATGAATGCATAATCGTTTTAAGACATAGCTCTGCGGCCCCACATGTCACTGTACGCAGGTCTTGTCTATAATAACATTTTTTAATAATTAGAGTTGCTTAAAAATCCCAGCTCTAGTAACGGTTTCTAATGAAATTGTAATAATGATACGTTTGCAATGGTTTTATTATGTTAATCGTCTGTTATTGAAAGAAATTATATATAATGCGGAGATTCTCATGTCAGCACGATAAATACACTAAACGGAAGATGTTTCCTGTTAATTTTTTCCGACCCGCCAGAGTTAAAGTAAGTCATACATAACCGAATTATACCGACAGTAGTGACTGCAACATAATCATTCGCCGAAATCAATTCATATTTTCTCCACTCAGTATATTGATTGTTTTCTGCTAATGTTTATGTTGCAGTCACTATTGTTAGTATAATTTAGTTATGTAAGGGCCCGCTGTCATGGTATGGTGAGAGTAAGACAGTTAGTAATTTAATATATGGAATATTTGAGACGCTTAAGAGACAAAATGTACGAAGATTTTAAGCAGGCATTACACATATGTTTCTTTGGTAACTGGGTGTATTCTCTTTTTTTTTGAAAATTGCAGTATCTGGGATAGAAAAATGAGGTTTTTCGATATGTGACGCTGTTACTCTGTATCGAGCTTTATTACAAACAAGTTATTCGTCGAACTAAAAAAAATATTTGTTTCGTCTTCATTAACTGTAACCAGACTTATCGAGTGGCCTGCAACATGCAGCGACTGCCCCGGGCGCTGTACCCATAAAGACGCCTCTGTCTCTTGATAAAAATAAAATTATATTTTATTATGAGCTTATAAAAATAAAATTTTGAATTGGGCAGTTTATGATAAGAAATAATTCTATCTAATTAGCACGCCTATGGCGTGGTCTTCGTTTTGATTGAATATAACATAGCATATTATTGAAATGGAAGATACCTCTTTATCGGTTGGTTGCTGCGTAGTAAGCTTTTCTTGGTAAGTGTTCTCTTATTTTATGACAGAGTCATGCTTAGGGGTGTTCCACTGTGTTCAGTATCACAAACTGGGTATCGAATAACAAATAAAATTAAATACACATTAGTTATCATTCGATATATCAAAATTCGCATAACTATCGCATTATTGGAATTATTCAAACCGAATAAATTTTAAATTATTCGAATTAATATGGAATTGCTCAAAAAGATTTTAAATTATTTGAACCAAATTATTGGATTAAATATGGAATTATTCGAATAATTAAGAATTGAGCAATCAATTTATTTAAATAAGGGTGTCAACCTTTTGAATTTAAATTAACTGCTGATATTTAGTTTTCGATAAATAGTTTAACATTATATGCAAAATATGTAAATATTATATAATATATAATAATAGAAAATCAATTCAACATCGAAATTATTTTATTATTTGATCCGGGCACTAACCTTTAATACCTTTTATCTAGTGGAAGTTTTCTGCAGCTTAACTTTACTGTAAACTACGCCCAACGAAGTATTTATGTCCTTAATGCGAGTTTCAGTCAAGCGTAAAAGCAATATCAGAACAGAACGATGCTTAATTCGTAATCGGTTAAGTAGTAAGTGCCTATTTACGATAATACATGTACATTAATAAATTATTGTAAATCAGCTTAGTGCGACGCGATTTATTTAAATGAATAAGTATTCATTCCAATATGAGTTCATTCGAATAGGGTTTATTCAAACGAATAAGTATTTATTTAAATAAATTTAATTAAATACATTTTTAATCGAATAAATTTTTATTCGACATTCCAATAAATTTATTTGATGTCGAATAAACATATTCCACAACGCGATTAAATAAATATTTCATAAAAGGAATAATTTTCATTTTAATAATGTTATATTCGATATCTCAAATTATACGATATATTATGCGAATTATCATAAACAATACACCGAGTGATTGCGATTGTTCTATAAAATT
This sequence comes from Ctenicera cuprea, assembly GCA_958336395.1. Classification (NCBI taxonomy): domain Eukaryota; kingdom Metazoa; phylum Arthropoda; class Insecta; order Coleoptera; family Elateridae; genus Ctenicera; species Ctenicera cuprea. The sequence continues at coordinate 77,683,829 of OY284486.1, read as the reverse complement.
GCGGTGTAAGTTCACGAGTGCTAGTTAAATTTTAACTAGCACGAGTTAACTTACACTTACACCACAATTTTTCGAAGAAAAATCATATCACAAGTCGTATTCGTCTTGACTGTATCACTAATATTAATTTTGACGCTTTTTTGGTAACACAGAACTAGTCGGAAATTATCGGAGGTTTTCGGGAATCGGCGCTCTTAACATGGTCTTTTGCTTGTTTTCAAATGTTTTGTAGTGGCGGCTTTTTGCCAATTTAATTTTAATTTTGACATCCTTATTTACTGTTACAGTGAAGTGTTGTAAAAATGAAAATGAACATAAGAAATTAATATTATTGATATTATAAATGATGAACTTCCCAATTTCGAGCCGAACCAGCTGAGCTAAGCTCTCTTTACAAGTACGAATCGTACCTGACTGAAGAGCCCTAACAAGGACGAAATGCGACTTATCCCTACCCGTAAATGGGAGCATATTTTGTTTTCTGATTTATTACAATTTCGTTCGTATTTGTACATATAGGGCCACCTGGTGGTCTAATACTAGCTCAGTTGGTTCGGCTCTATATTTGCGATTAGCGTCTAGCCCCTTGAACCACAGCCGAGCCTACCTCACATGACTTGCGCAGCTGGAATGTGTGTAAACCACAAGTTGGGACCAAAATTTTATTTTCATTTTTTAGTTTTTTTTAAAAACACTGTTGTTGCGTTTTGCTGTTTACGCGAGTTTATTTGTTAATAGCATTTATATTTTTAAAGAAAAAATACGAAGACAAATTTGCATTCACTCACTGATTGACGGCATACTAACACGCAAGTCTGGTAATAAATAAAAAAAAAGGATTTGTTGCTTTGTATTGAATGCAATGCATTAGCAATGAAAAAATCGGCTTTAACAATGCAAATCTATATGCGAGCCAATATTAGATGATATTGCGCAATTCAGGATCGGCTGTAGGTCCAAGGGGCTAGACGCTAGTATATTTGCGTGACTGGTAGATTTGCTGCAATTTTCCTTACCGTAGCTTATACATGGTGCTCTAATTTTATTGTTAGTAACTTTAGGGGTACGTTCCGCACCGAAAATCAAGAGACTCGTATTTTTTTGATTTTCCTAATTCCGGTTTTTAATCGGTAGGTACCCCAAAAGGTTGCCCCTAAAAATAGTTATTTGTGACTACTTAAGGACGCTCTTCACTGATTTGGATGAAATTTGGTATGCATACTAATCAAGCGAATTTGCATGTATGCCTAATCATAATTTTTATAAAATTTGCTAGAGAGCGCCACTTACATGCAGATGCCTTAGGTTTTTCTACAGTAATATTTTTGTATACATTTTTTTTTCACTTTTAATGGCAGAATTTTATTTTCTAAAAAAGGTTATTTATTTGTTTTTTTCGTACAGCGCATCGTTTTAACTTATGTAAGAAATTGAGTCGCCTGTAAGTTTAAATTTAAAAAAAGTTAGTAAATGTGCTATGATTTTTATTCATTTCAATTTGCCGATGTTTCGCCTATCAAATTATTTCCTTTTAAATTGTGTTTAGCATAGTAGTTGCTGTTAGGTGTTTTTTCATACGTTTTGTGCATGGATTTTGTGTCGATTTTGCTGCAGCTGTAGTGCGAAAATATCGGAAACGTTTCCCAAACAGAACAATTTCTAATGTCCGGGTTTTTAGTCTACCCATCGTCGTTTCCGTGAGTTTAGTTTACACCGCAATTCTGTAGGAAACCAAACATCTTGAAACGGCGCGCCGTACGAACAAAAAAACCTTAAAAATAACTGTTTTCAGAGAATCAAATTCTACATCCTATTCATAATAATTTAAAAAAAATTTGACTTAAAAGTTACTGTAGAAAAACTAAGCGAATTTTATAAAATTATCATATACATACTATACCAAATTTCATTCAAATCGTCCAGGGATGTTCTTAAGTATTCACAAAAAAACTATTTTTAGAGGCTACCTTTTGCGGGCCAGTACGCCCATTAAAAATCGAAATTGGGGGAGAAACGGTACAGAACGTACCCCTAAAGTTATAAACAATAATATTCGAACACCCTGGATATATGTACGTGGTTCGCGTCCTTCACCATTTATGTTATTGTTGGAATGCCTTATGTGTTTTCGATGCTTGCGTTTACGGATAGAATCTATACCTGACTGAAGAGGGTCTAGGACATTTCGCCGAATTCCCAAAACGCCGACTGCTTATTTTGTACGTCCAAAACGCCGAACAGGTCCAAAACGCCGACTGCTACTAGAGGACCATTTCGCCGAATACGCCCAAAACGCCGACTAACGTACATTGGACATTTCGCCGAACGTGCCCAAAACGCCGACACTTGTTAAACGACGCCACAGAGATCGATATATTAGCGTCGGAGCCGAATAACTGCCGAACCTTGCGTGTCCATTACGCCGATTATTTCGCAAAGGACACTTTGCCGACCCTGACCAAAACGCCGAAACAAGACTATGACCAAAACGCCGACCATGTCCAAAACGCCGAACGCTTGTAAGAGCCATTTTGTCGACCGCGGCCAAACCGCCGAAATCAGACTATGACCAAAACGCCGACCGTGTCCAAAATGCCGAACGGCTCGTAAGGGACACTTTGCCGACCGCGACCAAAACGCCGAAATCAGACTATGACCAAAACGCCGACCATGCCCAAAATGCCGAACACTCGTAAGGGACACTTTGCCGACGCTGACCAAAACGCCGACAGAACCATAAATGAACATAGCGGAGATAAATATGTACTTGTAATAGTTCATTCATAGGTGGCAGTAAACGCCGATAAAGAAGATAGCTTAATAAGGTTTAATGTACTGATTTTATGTAAGTAATTTTCTTCAATAGGTTGCGCAACCGTCGATTGTTACAGTTTTTACAAATTTTGAATCTTGTTTTTACATTTGTGCGTACATTTGTGAGTTCAGATATTTTACTTTTAAACATACTTTGTAAATTGCTTATTAATTTTATTCGATTTTCTCGAAAAAGAAAGCTTGGTCGTATTTTTAGCAGGCGTGGCATTTTTGAGCACTTTTCTCATAAATTCAACTATATAATATACTTTCTAAAATAAGGAATGATAAAAAAGTTATGAACATTTGTCCAAGCAAAATTAAAGTTACTAGAAATAAGTAATGTTCAGAGATGCTTATTATTTCAAACGTTTTTGACATCTTGTAATGTCTTAGTTTTGCCATACAGGGTGTTAATTAAGTACGTAGACAAACTTTACAGCGTAATTCCTTGATTAATTTTAAGACAAAAAGTTTATATAAGCATGGGACCGAAACGGCTTCGTTTTCAAAATACGCGATGTTGAATTTTTTTTAATAATTTTTTTTAAATCTGGAAACGCCTAAAGGTATTCTATTGAAACTTGGTAAGTAAGTATTTATTTATCTGCCTTTTGATAACTCAATTATACATACGTACATAACATCAAAATACATATATGCATGTGTACATATTACATATATAAATATAAAAATATAAACTAAGCAAACAAAGAAATACGGTAGTAAAAAAAACTTAAATTAACAACGATAAATGTACCTTGTTTCACAAAAGCTAGATTCAGCTTGTGTGTGAAACATAACTCAAATATGTATCTAATTAATTGATTGCGTCCTGTCCCCGTAACTTCCCATGCAAAGAAAGAGAAAAAGAAAAGAAAAAAAAAGAGAGAGAGAAAAAAAAGAGAAACATATTATACAAATGTCAAAGACAATTTTACAAATTAAATTTAGATAAGCTTAATATACAAATCAACTAGCACCGGTTTTAATAATTAAAACGAAAGTAATGCAGTTAAATCTAGATTTGGTACCGTGAGCAACCAGCGTTTAACTTTTCGAATAAATATCTTATACGAGTAAAGCGTATTTTGTTTCAGTTCTTTTGGCATTGCATTATACAATTTTGGCAATAAGAAACGATAATATTTTTGTCCCAATGTTTTTCTTGCACCATATGTATAGGAGTATTGACATGTTATTATTCTTGTATTGTAATTGTGGTTTGGCATTTGTAAAAGTTCACTGTTCGTGTTTCTGTGTTTGTAATAATGTCTCATAATAGCTATACTATACAATTGCTGTAAATTAAATACTTTTGCATTCTTAAAGAGCTGCACACTTGGGTATCTGATAGATTTCTGTAAATATATTTTAAGAATTAACTTTTGTACTGTTTCGAGACCACTTATAATTGTTTTAGATGCTCCGCCCCATGCCAAAATTCCGTAACTAAGATTTGATTGTACTAATGCGTAATAAATTAGTTTCAGAGTTTTTTTATTTACAATATATTTTAAGCTTCTAAAAAAATAAATTAATTTTCTTATTTTTTTGATTACAAATTGAATATGCTCATTCCATCTCAGATGACTGTCTATAAGTATTCCTAAATATTTTATACATCTTGAACTTTTAATTTTTACATCACACTTACAAGTTGCTACATCACACTCCACACTTTTATGAATTGTTAAAAAATCTATTTTTGGTAAGTTACTTTTATAAGATGTAAACGGCACAAAATAAGTTTTTTCATGATTTAAAGTTAATAAATTGTTGTTAAGCCATAGTTTTATTTGGGTTATTATTTTTCTGCTTTATTTAAAACCTCATTCCAATTGTTGCCGGTTACAAACACTACAGTATCATCTGCATATGATAATAGTGTGCCGTCTATGTCTAACGATAGCAGATCATTTATATACAGCAAGAAAAATATTGGACCTAGAACCGTTCCTTGGGGTACACCATAATTTATTGTTTTAGGGTCACTAAAAACATTGTCTATAGAAATATACTGTTTTCTACCCAAGAAATAACTCTTAAACATGTTTAATGCGATACCACGGAAACCATAATGCTCCAGTTTTTCAAATAGTTGGTAGGTGTAAGTTAGTATTGAATAAAGTGACATTTTTTGGTGAAAATAAATTTAATTTATTTTTATCAGTGGCGTGCATCAGGGCCACCTCAGTTGCATGATTTTAGAAAAATCTGGCACGCTACGTTTTTTTAGTATATATGACAAGTTTTTATCCATTAACATGACACAAAAGTTGTCTCTTTTCTGTTTTTGTTATTTGTTAAAAGGAACCGCTTTCGAGAAAAACAGAAAAAGCTCTGAGATGCTCTTTAGTTGATTTATTATATAGCAGCAGCGTATGTAAATAATTTGTAGATTACATAATTTTCCAGTTTTGTAGCTCTTGAAACCTTTCTTATATAAATAAGTAATATTTACACTAATCAGTTTGTTATTTTTATGGAAATTATGTTATAATGATCAAAATTACAGAGTTACAGATTTTTCCTTTTCGAAAACGGCCCATTCTACAAAAAAAAAAGAAACAACTTAGGTGTCGTTTCAATGGATAAAGCTAAAAAAACTTGTTACAACAGTAGCGTACTAGATTTTTCTACAATGACGTAGCTGAGGCGGCCCCGATGCGCGCCACTGGTTAAATAAATTAAATTTATTTTGACCAAAAAATGCCACTTTATGCAATACTAACTTACACCAAATTTTAATAGAATACCTGTAGGCATTTTCCAGATTTTAAAAAAAAATTTTTTTTAACTTACATCCTGTATCTTGAAAACGAAGCCGATTAGGTTCTTTGCTTATATAAATTTTTGTCTTAGAATTAATCAAGAAATCACCCTGCAAAGTTTCTCTGCGTACTTAATTAACACCGTGTATATTACTAATAGCTTTCAATTTCTTCACAACTTTAGGAAAATAAATATGTATATTTACGTGTTTCATCTGTTTACTGATTTGTATTGAATCCATGTACTTTGGATTTGAATATAGACAATTCTGCTGATGAACGACAGTAAATATAAGCTGCAAAAATCTGGAATCTGCTCATATTTCAATTTTGATTGAACAGCTAGCTCCGGCAAAAATTTGGTATAGGATTTTCGAATCTAGGGAAAAAACGCCGGAAAAAATCCGAGGAAAAGCCAAGGAAAAATACATACATAACATGAAACCGACGAAAAAAAAACATAAGAAAAAAGCCGAGGAAAAAAATCGGAGTAATATCCTAATCTAAAAGAAAAATTGCAGTTGAAACGTTATGCGTTTCACTCTGCGAGAAGTTAAATTTACCGAAAACAGTTTTTTAAAAAGCGATTTTTTCAAATAGAACGCTTGTTATCGTTATTTTTTTAAAAAGAGCATTTTTTTCGATTATTATGAAACCGATAATCGATATTTTCCTTGATTCGGGGAAGTATTTTCCATTAAAACCAAAGTTTGTTTACAAATTAAAAACATAACGAGTCCATATCGTTGAAAATCGAAAAAAAATCTTGTGAGTAACTTTACTCAACCAATGCTTCGCATCACATTTTTTTACGATTTTTATTTTTAGATTAATATTTTACTAAATGCGATTTTAAATTAGCAGTTATCTGGATAATTCGTTAAGCTTTTACTATCTGGATAAAATATACGAAACCAATATCTGATAAAACGTCTATCCAGATTTATTAAAAAATCAGATTCGTCCGAAACATTCATTATGCGTATTTAACTGTTAAAATGTGACGTTCAAATATATACTTATAGTTAATTCAGATGAAAATCGCAGGGTGAATTGTATACGCGAATTCCAGTAAAATAAATGATTAAGACCAAATTTTTAGTAATACACATTTATATTATTCAAATTTTAAACAACACCAATATATCCGTTAGATATCTGCCATTCGGATAAATTCAATATTTACATTTCGTACAGCACAGGTAGCTGCAATACATACCTACAAATTTGGTTTTATTGAAGAAAATATTATTTAATTCGTTTATTTGGTAATGGTAATAAACTAGGAGCGGCGACTGTAATCTTTTAGGTTTCAGTCCTTTGCATCAATAAATGAAATGCAAATTTTGCAAAGTTATTGTTACTGGAATTTAAAAATATGTTTTGACTTAGGCTGCTGGGTACCAGGCAGCTTAACGATTCACAGATCCGAAAAATCCAAATCTTTATTACCTCTGGCTTACAATTTGTTCACCCAAACCCTGTGCCTGGCGGTTTAATAAGTAAGTAGCTGGTAATGGCGCGATAACCGCTCTAATCCTTCGTCTGGCAGATTAAAAATCTACCCTGTCTACAATTCTACATATTAGAAGTAAAAGCTTTTTGAAAAAATATTTTTTTCCCAGTAAAATTAGCAAAAGTTCCTAGTTGTAAGTATAAATATCCGGCAGGTAGCAGTGGTTTCTAGCCCTCAGAATCAGAATGCCACTCTGTAGAAGTGGTTTTAAAATGCAAAGTTGTCTTAAAATACAAGAAATGATTGTTTAGCTATAATCCATAAAATGGACGTCCTGCATTCCTTTCATATTACCCAACATAAATATATCAAATGGCCAAATATCTGCTCGAAAAATCAGTTACATACTTTGAACCACTTTTATTATTTGTTGGTAACATTAAGCATTAACATTAATCTTTACTTTAATTAAATTTAAATAATAGTAAAATTGTACAACGTAATAACGATTGGTCTAATGAAATCTTATTGGTAAGAATTTTAGCTATTAAAGTATGCACTAATGACACATACATGAATATGTTTGTAGTATTTTTTGAGAGGCTAAAGTTATACGCGGCGGTCATCTGGTGCCCGTGTTACACTTATCAAAATCTAGCAATTGAAAGACTACAAAAGAAAATGCTGAGAACGTGTTATTTTAAACAATATGGAAATAAATTTGAAGGCGATTATACAGAATTGCTTCATATATTCAACACTGAAACATTAGATACTAGAAGACGTGTACAACAACATATATTTTTATACAAAATTGTAAACAATTTCATCAAAGATCCTAACTTATTAAGTATGCTAAATTTTAACGTATGTAAAATAGGATTAAGAAATTCAACAACGTTTAGATTAAAGAGGTCGAAAACCAATTATTTTAAAAATTCACTAATTCAAAGAATTTGTAATGCGTTTAATGGTTTACAGATATCGATAGACATCTTTTGTATGCCGTTAAATCAATTTAAAAGAGCAGTAGGTGGTTCGGTACAGTGAATAACTTTTGTTGCTGGATTATTGTTAACTAATTAATTGGTCAAATTTGATTAATTTTGATTATTGAGTTTATGGTATTTGTGGCATGCTAATGTTCTCACGTTCTTAAACTGAGTTTTTATTTATTTTTATTTTTTTTTTCATTGTTTAATTATGTTATAATAATGGAATAGGTATCAATTTTGTTATTACAGTAAGGGTTAGATAAGTCAGTAATTTTATTTTTTGTATAGTACCGCGCCGCGGTCATTAGTATTGTTTTGTATATTCTCTGTATTCATCTGTAATTGGGCAACGCCTGTTGAGGAATAAACATTATTATTATAAGAATTATTCCTATTATATAAAATCAACACGATATAGCTGTCCTCGATTCTCAATACTGTTTAGAGATGTTATTATAAATTACAATAAAATTGAAATTGTAAAAGGTCATAGCTTCAACCGATATGCGAATATTGCAAAAATCAAATTTATAGCATCTGCATAAAACAAAATCCGGGTCGATATAAATAATCCGAAATTTGAATCGAAACTTAAAGGGTGATTCTGAAATATCTTTCATAAATGGGAGGGTAAACTCATTTATCAAAAAGAAGGAAAAAAGTCTATACAAACTATGTCTCAAAACTCACCTTTTGCGAGATGCAACCCTTTAAAGAGAACGCAGCTGCGGCACCTTTAAATTAGTAAAAGGTAGAGGTCTAAAGAAAAAATTCAAGAAAAACATATATAAAAAAATCCAAGGAAAAAAATTCAAGGAAAAAAATTCACAAGAAAAATTAAAATTATCAAATATAGTTGTTTATTTCATTAATATTATTACTAGACTTGGGCAAATATGCTGTAAATGTAATAGTCGTCACAATTAGAATGACGAATTCTTTTAGGAAAAGCAACTACTGACTTTTAATACCTGCTTTTTAATTAATTACAAACATACAACATAGAAAACTTGCATAAAGACTTTATATACGGCGGCGTACAAAATGTTATTTTGAAAAACACCGATCTAATTTAGAACAATCAATTTTTTTATTTATTTAAAATAGATAATTTTACTTTTAATTGATTGTTTTTATTCAAATGAATTGTCATGGTTTTTCTGAGTAAGATCACTACAAATTACAATTTAAGTACCTAATTCCTTTTCGCAAATAGGGTTAAATAACAAATATTTCATGGCAGTGCATTTTAAAGAAATTGAGAGCCGTGAAAGATAAAAATTTGAAATTTTGAGTATGTCATTGTTTGGTGGAACCTCTTTTTTGTGAGATTTTATTTCTTTTTCACCCTTAACGTCGATATCTTATTGAATCTTTGTTCATAACTTTTTTATCATTCCTTATTTTAGAAAGTATATTAATATAATTGAATTTATGAGAAAAATGCTCAAAAATGCTACGCTTGCTAAAAATACGACCACCTTTCTTTTTCGAGAAAATCGAATAAAATTAATAAGCAATTTACAAAGTATGTTTAAAAGTAAATTATCTGAACTCAGGACGCCACGCACAAATGTAAAAACAAGATTCAAAATTTGTAAAAACTGTAACAATCGACGGTTGCGCAACCTATTGAAGAAAATTACTTACATAAAATCAGTACATTAAACCTAATTAAGCTATCTTCTTTATCAGCGTTTACTGCCACCTGTTTACTGCCACCTATGAATGAACTATTACAAGTACATACTTATCTCCGCTATGTTCATTTATGGTTCTGTCGGCGTTTTGGTCAGGGTCGGCAAAGTATCCCTTACGAGTGTTCGGCATTTTGGGCATGGTCGGCGTTTTGGTCATAGTCTGATTTCGGCGTTTTGGTCGCGGTCGGCAAAGTGTCCCTTACGAGCCGTTCGGCATTTTGGACACGGTCGGCGTTTTGGTCATAGTCTGATTTCGGCGGTTTGGCCGCGGTCGGCAAAATGGCTCTTACAAGCGTTCGGCGTTTTGGACATGGTCGGCGTTTTGGTCATAGTCTTGTTTCGGCGTTTTGGTCAGGGTCGGCAAAGTGTCCCTTGCGAAATAATCGGCGTAATGGACACGTAAGGTTCGGCAGTTATTCGGCTCCGACGCTAATATATCGATCACTGTGGCGTCGTTTAACAAGTGTCGGCGTTTTGGGCACGTTCGGCGAAATGTCCAATGTACGTTAGTCGGCGTTTTGGGCGTATTCGGCGAAATGGTCCTCTAGTAGTAGTCGGCGTTTTGGACCTGTTCGGCGTTTTGGACATCCAAAACATAGAGTCGGCGTTTTGGGCATTCGGCGAAATGTCCAGGCCCCACTGAAGAGTGCTAACAAATACGAAACGTCTTAGGCTGTTCCTACCCGCAAATGTAAGCATTTTTCGTTTGTTGATATTATGATCATTTTTATGGTTTTATACTTTTATAAAATATGTTCAATTTTGTTTATAGGAGAACGTAGAAGGGGATTCTTATTCACGCGCCAAAATACCACCGGACGGCCCTGTATGTAACTTCTTATTACAGGCTGAAATGAAGTACAGATTACTAATGGCTTACTGGCGTGAACACACTACAATACGGTGCGGCGGCGGTACAAGAGGCAACATCTTGTGAGTATATTGTAATCTTTTACAGTAATAATTAGAGCTACAATGTGATAAGAATAACAATATGTTTGATGGTGTGTTTCCATTAAAAGTCGACTTTTCACCAGCACACAGGTAATTAAACAAACTCGATACCCAACAAATGGTAGCTCCAGAAAATAATTCATACCTTGATATCGAAACATTTTCATTCAGGCAAACAAATTTTGAAAAAGCAAATATCGAATATTGGGTGTAGAATTTTCCATTTAATTTAGTTATTGTTATTTCTGTAATTTGGAATTTTTATTAACTTTTCTGTGTAAAAATTATTGTATAAACGTTACTTTATTTTTGCGTCAATACTGTATAAACGTTGTCGTATTTAAAACACTTTTGTGGTTTTTAAATAAAAACTACCATTAACATGTTACGCAACGTCTTACCTCGCAGTTTAGAACAGATAACAAATTGTTATTCCTTGCTTATCTTAACACACATGCAAGCTCGAACAAATCAGGCAAGTTTTTCCTCGATTTCATTCTTGATGTTATATGATAATACAATAATTAATAAAAGAAAACCACGTAAATGTTCTGGCAGTTCTCGTGTGCAGATGTAAAAATCTGCGTTTCGTCGTTTTATACGCGTCAATTTTAAGTGCTTTTAAATTAACGGTAAAATGGTGCAAACTTGACAGTGATGCGAACATAAGTGGAAAAATGCTGTTGTGAGTGTTATAATTTTGAATACATCTGAAACTGCCTCGTTTTGAAGGTAGGTGTTTTTTGTTATAATTTATTGCGGACGTATATTAATGAAAGCTGAGCTGTTATTAATAATTAAATACACAATTTTTCGTTTTGAGGCCATTTAATTATAAACACATATAGGTAATAAATTTTAGACAAATGAAAGTTTTTCTCTGGTCGAACATTTTGCTTTCTCGCTTCGCAGTCGATCATAAAAAATTCTGAAACGCCGATTGAGAAACTGCGGTTCGATGATCGCCAATTTGACACTATTAGGGTTCGGATTTGATTAAATCTTGGTCATCAATCATTCAACGTCAATCTATGCTACACTGTTAGGAATTAGCTATAGATTTTTCTTAACTTATTTTTCATCAATTTTTGTGTCATGTCGACTGCGGTAAACAATCGCAAAAGTTCTTTAGACTACATAACAACCTTTTTCATATTTTGAATTACAACACAAGAAAATGTCTTTGTTAAATCTTGATTTACGACGTAACTTTTGTTCTATTTTTAGTAACGAAATTAATTAAATGAACTGTTCCCATGCTTTAAGTGCAACTGCAATCTTAATTAAAATAAAGGGCAATGTAGGCAGCTATCTGTGAAAACAATTACATGCTAAAATATAATAAATTCACAACCAAATACCTGCTGTTGACTTAAATTCGTTGAAAAGAAATAAAGTTTCATACACAATTATATTTTACGATTAACTGCATTGGCGTAAGTGTACCTACCGGTGGAATTGTTCAATTCATTATAAAAGCTTAAATTTCTCTCCAACTCTAAATGCTTCTACCTATATATTAAATATGGATTTCTTTCCCTTATTTTAAAATTTTGGCGGCGAGGGGCCCCCACTACTACAACCCACATATTTACGCGTCCATTATATAAGGTGCTTATTTTTTGTGCAGCAGACCGCTAAAGTTTTTAATGCAGATAAACAAATTCAGATTCACAGTAGATATTCGGGTTATTGGGGGCCTGTGCGCTTATAGCTTGCATTTACTTACAAAGCAGACTCGGCGCCCGCAGAAGAATCTGCGGTGCTCGCTGCATACCCCGTTGCCGACTTTTGCATTAAACTTGAGCTCACTTTGATTAAGTTAATGTTTCATAACAAGAACAACAATATTTATCCAATATTTTACTATAACTCGACTAAAATGAGTAACATATAATGCTAAAGGCAAACACTTTCACTTTAACTTACAAAAAAATGATTGCATGTTTGTTAATCGCCGGGATGTGCGACGGTGTTACATAAATATTGGAATGTATAAACATCAGAACAAATAATGTAAGGCTACTTTATACATATACATAAATCAGTGTGTTTGTAAATCGCTTTACAGCTTGTAAGGTCGTTATTAATTAGGATATCAAAATAAATTGTTGTTTGTTTTAAATGGAGATATGTGTACTACAAAATTCTGTACACCAATTTTAAACATCGCTTACTATTTTTGCATAACGGTATATAACTTTTGCTTTTTAAATGAAACACCCTATATTTTTTGAATTATTTAAAATCAGCGCTACAAGTACTTTATGTTAGCCTTTGAAAAAACAAAAATACGTAAAGCTGTGTTATTGTAGTTTTTAACTATCTACTGCAACTCACGTGGTTTTATTTAAAAAAAAATGTTCATATGTTTTAATGAAGTTCGGCACGGTAATTCGGCTGTGGTGCACTTTTAAAGGCAAGTGGCATTTGTTTTATCTATCTCGAGCAGTTGTTAGTGATTTTATATAAGTTGCCGCCTACTGTAACAAAAAAAAAGGAAAATTCGTGTTGGCTCATTCCCCGTGAAGGGGCGGGCCGCTATAGGGGTCTTTCGGACTCCGCACCGGAGTTCTAATCCCTATTCAACCGAGAAAGGATGCGTTAGAACAAAGAATTTGGATAACGAAGGTTGTTCTGCGGACAGTACTGTCCTAGTATTCACCTTTTGGCTCAGGAAAACCGCGGAACAAAACCTGAGCCAAGACAGTCGGCCGGGCCGGGAATCGAACCTAGGGCCTTCCGAATGAAAGGCGAACGCTTTAACTGCGGAGCCACCTCTTTCTGTTTTTGACAAAATATATTATTAATAATCTAAAAAAAAAACTATTTTCACCTAAATGATTTTATTAAAAAAAAATTATTACATGGGATCTAACTCGTGCAAAAATAACTAACGTTTTAATTTAAAACAAAACTCAGTAAATTAATGTGTTTTATTGGTAAAAGTACTATTTTTTAATATCTAGGAGCAGGTTTGTTCAATGCAGTGTTGCCATATGTACGGTAACTACCATACTTGTACGTCAAATTACGGTATACTGTTTAAACCACATTACCGTACACAAATGAACGGTAATTAAAATTTTTCTTAAAAATACCATAGATGTATCGATTCGAATATTTTTTAAATTAAAATATTCCATTATTATTTATTTAAAAATAAAAATAAATAAAACCACTCATATCCCTAGTATTCCGCTTCACGGCACCAGTCACATCTTTATACTGCATTCGTAACCTGCGTGACTAATAGAAGAACCTAATTTTTTTTACAAATGAGGGGCTTCACCAAACTTTGTCTATAATGAGCAAATTCGACGGTTTTTAAGATAAAACTATATCTGTTTGTTCTTTGTTGTTACGTAGCGAGTTTAATTTTTGTCAAATACTATTTTTTTTTAATAAAATGCTGTTTCATTCTTCATAAAATGCAGTTTTGTCAATCATTAACGATTTAATTAGTTAATATTGTGAATTTGCATTATTAAATTTTTGTAAAACGTAAATAAATTACCCCTTTATTAGTCCAGTACAACGGTAATTTGGTAGTAAAATCGGTACTTTCTGGTCTTCGATACGGTAATTTCTGCCCGGCCACCTATCAATAATGGTTCAATGCATTTCATATCCTGAAATTTTCTAGATTTTTATCCCTCATTTAGAGCCGGTACGTGTTCTTTGAAAGAACTTGTCTATTAAAGCTCTTCCGAAGACGATTAGTTTTTAAAAATAAATCTTCTAAATTTTCTAGTTCTTGTTGTTAAGTGCATCTTTTTCAAATAAATGTAATTTTTCTTTCGTTAAAAAATATGAAACATGAAATTGTAGAAAATAAACCTTTAGTACTTAAAAGAACAATTAATTTTACAGTTGCTACTAGATCTTAAGCAAAATTTTAAATTGCACTTTTGCAATCAACATTACGACAATTACCATTGCCTGGCGCACTAATGCTTTTTAATTAAAAGACTTAGCAGAACAATTACTTTAATGAGGCAAAACCAGTAGGAGTTTAGCGGAACTGCGGCACCTTTACACCCACTTTAATTGTTGTACGATTCCGAAATAAATTCTACAAAGCCACGAACGCTCATCGATTGGAATTCGTTAAGATAAGAAAATACACCAATAGTATCCGTGTTTCGACAAACCGTGTGGCAGATGGATTTGTTTTTATTGGAAAAACGCTCTGAATTCATTGCGGCTCCAAATTTCGCCACAGGAAAACAAATTTGCATACATAAATAACTTTGTTGTGGATTTAACTGATTAAGGCTGGTTTTTATTTCAAACGGCCTCGCTTATTATTCCAGAAATACAGTCTCAAAATACTTTTACTGATTTCTTATTATTTGGGAGCTTAAACAAGGTTTCTTGACGTAGGAAATTATTATAAAGAAATTACTTCTAAAAATTCCGGATTTTCGTATCTGATGAAAAATATGACAGAGCCGGTCGATACTTCAAAGCTTTTGATCACCGGATTTGAAGGCCTTTATGTGGAAGTTTAAGGCAGGACCTAACATGTAATTTGAGCGACCGTTTTATTGTTGAAAATTTCTCGGTTATCGGCAAAAATAAAAGTCGAATGTAATACAATTTGTCTGTTACATTGCGAGTTTGATGTAATAGTTGAACTGCGATGCCCTTATTAAATTTGTCTCCCTCTTCCTCATAACTGACAGGAAATAAAAATTGGCGGAGAAGAGTTTCATTTATAAAACTCGGTGGTAACCAGAGACTTTAAAAGGAACCCTAATTATTTCGCAAGGACGTGTTTATTAACGACGAGTTCTTTTATATAGCAGCCCCAATTCATTACGTCTTTTTTCTTTCTCTTAATTATACATTCCTTTGTTACAAAAGAATATACTTTGTCTTCCAGATTTCTAGCCAAAGAAGTATTATGCAAATTAACGCCAACAGCTTTGCGCTTTAACGAACGGCACAATTTTCATTTCGAATTTTTTAATTATAGAACGCATTTTGTTAAAGCACTTTCATTAGTTCAGAATTTTTCCATAAAATTTTTAATTTTAAAAACATAAAATTTTCAGCACTTCGAACGTATTTTATTTCCCAGATTTTATAGAACTCGAGCTGCATTATTAATGCTGCCTTTTATAAATTTACGGCTTCTCGAATAATAAAATACCCCCTTTCAAATTAATCTTCATATTGTAGGCCGATAAGAGGTGATAAGTCGCTTCTTGCAAATTTGGACAAATTTCCAGTAGAATTTTGTTTCTCATTAGTATTCGAACAGTGCTCAATAACAGTTGCCGGAAATCCCCATGTGGTTAGATGAGAAAAGAGCAATGTACTTTTCAAAGCTTCGTCCTGAAAGAAGGAAAGTTGCAGTGTTCATCTGTCCTAAAGTACTCGTAATCCACAGTAAAAATCTAAAACTGGCAATTCAATGTATACAGGTTTTCACGTATGTTTCATTTAGGCTTTTAATTTTGTTTACCTTTTCAAACATTTAGACGAGGACATTTTAGAAAATACTATTGTCAGAAAGTTACACAGAACGAAATAGAAGATTGCTTTATTTGCTATTTCGACGTGAAAAGGTGTGTCGGAACCCTGAATATAAAAGATTCACACCCACTTAAATGGAAACTTATCGTTAGAAACATCACAGTATATTATCTTTGTCATAGGCGCCGACTACGGGGTTGCTCGGATGCTGAAAAAACTCTTGAAAATTATTGGGGATGCAGAGCAACCCCCGAACATACTCTGCTGAAATACCCACAAAATTAAATTTTTAATGAATTTCTTAAAAAATAATAAATGCATATAAAATATACAAAAAAATTAATTATTATTAAGGTACGGCATATAAAACTATTAATTTTAGTAGTTAAGATTAAGCAATTAATAAGCAGAGGCGACATATTTTTTAAAGCAATTATTTTTGCGAGTATGCAAGGGGATGGGTAACGCGCATCTACACAGTATGTAGACGAGTCACAGTCAGGTGTGGTACACGCGCACGCGCAGGAGTTGTCTTTTAACGATATTGTTGTTGTTTAGTTTAGCGTCTAGGGTCAAACTGGCTGCTGGAGTGTAATATAAATAAAATTTGTTCGATGCAGCGTTAAAAATAAAAATACAGCTAAGGTAAGGTAACAATTACCATTAAAACAATGATGATTTTGATCAGACCATCTGATTTATTTTAAATGGTTAAATATTTAACAAACATCTCGCTGAAACATGAAACTGACACTGCGTTTTGTTGGAAAATCGTTTTATTTATTTTTTTAGTGATAGGTTGGTAAATTTAGTATAAATAGCTAAGCAGCCCCCGATAATTTATGAAGTCGGCGCCTATGATTTTCATTTTCTGCGCAATATAGGGTTTAGCTACACACTTTCTCTAAAATATTTAAATGCATTGGGGGAAGCACCAAAACAATTTAGGGTTTTATATTTTTAAATATTTTGTTCGTTATTATAGGTTTAACATGTTCCTTATTGAACTTTTTCGAATTAATTAAGAGTGTTTAGAAAACAATTTGGAAAGTATAGTTATTCTATAAATATTAAATTAAAAAGTTTTAAAGTCCGAAAATGTTTTAATAACGAAAAAAGACGGAAAAGTCTATAAGGGTGGCTATTTTTTTATTGATCAGCATATATCTGCTGTAGTAGTGTTACAATACGAGAAAAAATAATTGGACAAAATGTATTTATTATTATTTCATTATTTTAATTATCCTTACAGCTGATACTTGTAATAGTACATTATACACTAACGGAGAGAAACGTTTTATTTTTCCTGAGGTGTAATTTGAAGCCCGAGGGCTACAAATACATCGACGGAAACATGGCAGTCTCTCCTGAGGTGTATATACTATTTTTTCCACGATCAGGAGTAGAAACACTTCTTTTCATAAATAAAGAGTTATAATAAACATTGACAATTCCGTGGAAAACTAAACAAATATGGCAAATCAAGTACTACAAGCTGCAACTACGGTTCAAAAAACTATAAATCTGAGTAAAGAAAATGTTTCATTTAGTGAAGTTCCTTCGAATAATAATTTCAATAGTTGTGAGAATGTAACATTTACTATCAATGTTAATAAATAAGAATTACATTTTGTTTAATTATTGGACATGAAATAAAAACTCCCCTAGGGAAATTGTTGTCTTATTTCGTCCCTAGGGAGTAAATGCTTTACTTCTGTCACAATTGTGATGCCATAGAAACCGACTTCTACTCCCGGTCGTGGAAAAAATTTATTATTTAACATATAAAACTTAAACATTTTCCCCAAAAAAGAGTGGGAATTACGTAGCCACTGGTAGGATCAGCCGCATGCCGTACGTAGCTAACCGATTTTCGTTTTTACGAGAAAAAGAAAGATTTTGTTATTTTTAGTTTTTATATTTTAGAAATTTCGATTTTTTAAAATTCCTACGTAAAAATCGCCTATGGTTTTGATTTGCACGAACACTGCACATTTTTAGTGACTTTATATGTATATATCGACTAGCGAAGGCAGCACTGGGCTCCACCTTCTGAAACCTTCTAAATTTTTAAAATCCTATTTTGGCAAATCTGACCAAATTTCGGGACCTTTAAACATGCATTACAATCGCGGTCAGGGAAGTGCGAGTCGAGGGGTGTCTCACTCAGTAAAATTGTGTACACCTATTGCCGTATTGCCGTGTTTGCCGTGATTACCGACTTGGTTGCCGTGTTTGCCGTGATTGCCGACTTGATTGCCGTGTTTGCCGTGATTGCCGACTTGATTGCCGTGATTTCCGATGATTTCCTAGTTATTGCCGTGAATTCCGGGTTGTTGCCCACTGATTGCCTTGTTTGCGGACGTTCTTGTCGATTATTGCTGCGATTTTCGATGTATTTCAATGATTATTCTGATTCTGTACAGCTTTCATTAGCTGGAACTTTTTGTGTTATTATATTATTTCTATTTTAAACTTTGCCTAGTTCATCAAAAACAAGAAGGTAATTTCGTTTTCGATTATTAATTTTGGTGTTCAACTTGAAATCTTGTAAATTTCTCTTTGCAATTTTATGTAAACAACATTAATATTTAGTGGGTAGGAAAAACCATTATCTGGTATTACCACAAAAATTGTAATGGTATTAGGTATGATCTAAATCTCAAGACAATACTAATAATTGTTACTTCTGTATATTATATTTAAAATTGCTTCATAAAATATTGTGGAAAATATGGGATGAACATTGGGTGAACGAATATATTAATGCATTATACTGAATATAAATTATATTGAAATTCAGAACTGAAATTATAATCGATATCAAGCTAATATTTTTTATTGTCTCTGCCGGTTTGGGTATTGACATTTCTCTTAAGTTTCCTGAGGAATTTTGTCTCGGCGTTTGTTTTTATCAGAAGGTAAATGTCCTCTAAAATGCCAGTTAAAACTTCAAAGCACCCATTTTTTGCCATACTTTTCTGGACGTAGTTAATTTTGCCGCGTAGTCGCACATGAAACAGATACATTTAGCGTACAGAAATCGCTGTCAATTTCTACAGATATGTCGCCAGCTTTTTCTACAACTACTTTTTAAACATCCTATTTCGAAAATTCAAAAACACTTTTTACATAATTTATTGCTACGGTTCGTTTATGGTCTACGCCGAAAGCTTTTGACGATGGTTTTGTTTGTTCCTTATTGACGGATGTATCAGAATCGTTTGAATCCTGTTTCCTATTTTTACTTTCCCATACTTCTGCTGAAGTAAGTAAAGGGATGATTTCATGTAAATTTTCGAACTTCAAATTTTAACGGAAATACGCGGTTTGGGGTCCAAGGAACCCAAAAAAGTGTTTTTTTAATGTCCATTTGTGGGTGGGTGGGTGCGTTCGTTTCCCTGTATCTCCGGAACCCCTTTCCCGATTTTTATAGGGTACATAGCGTTGTAGTGAATCCAAAGACAAATCAAATGATTTTTTCCAAATGCTGTATCTTTAATGCACGATTATTCAAAAGCAAAATATCTAATCTGCACAAATTATTATTTAACAGCTCCTAATAAGTATAATCAAGTGATGCAAAAATAATTTTGGAAATATGAAAATTGTAAATATACTTAAATTTTGCACATTTTCAAAACATTATCCTCAAAAACTGCCCACACCATTTTTTTGAACTTTCTTAGTCGATAGAGGTTGCAATGAACTACAAATTCGTTTTTTACTAATCTCCCAAATTTTACTCCAATGCCTGCCCAGAAATAAAACCTGTGTTTTTGGTATAGATTTTTTTATAAACACTGTTTTGAAATTTTGAATACATAGCGTTGTGGTGCATCTAAAGATAAATCAAATGTTTTTTTCCAAATGATGTATCTTTAAAATGAAGCCCGCTACGAACTTTTGAAAATTTTAAATGCCCAATTACGCAAAAACAAAATATCCAATCAATTCAAATTATCCTTATTTTGGAAAATATGAAAATTGTGAATATACTAGCTAGGTCAAAGTTTTAAACATATTCAAAAAAAATTTCTCAAAAACTGCCCACAACATTTTCTTGTAAAGTTTCTGAGCCGATGGAGCTTGCAATGAACTACAAATTTCTTTTTACTGATTTTCCAATTTTCACTCTGACAACCTCTAGGCATTTTTTAAAGTTTTGAAATTGATTAATTGTTTATTCATAAACGCAGATCGTTATAAACTTTCATCAGTTCGATAGACTATTTAAAGTACTTTATTAGGATCAGCAAGAATTTTCAATTATTTTGAAAATTAAGGGAAAGTACCTTTGTATCAACAACGTGTTTTCCGGCAGTTACGTGATTTTAAATACGCTCATCAATTAGCTATAATAAAAATAAATATTTTTCATTCTTTGCAAATTTTTGGTAACTTTAAATATCTTAGCGTCTGTCACGTCGCGTCGTAGGAGCGCGCGTAGCCCGTAAGTAAGCAACGTCTTGAGTCTGCAGCGGGCTTGTACCGGCTAGATTAGATGTAAATCTCCATCGCTTCTTGACGTGAGAATATTTAAAACGTAAAAAATATGGGAATGTACCAGCGACCTGTTTCGCCCATTTTTTCTGTACATGAGCAGCAACAATCTAATGTTTTGTCGGATATTTTTCTTTTTGCTGGCGTATTTGCTCTTATCAATGGCTCAACCAACAATTTTTTGTGGCCTTCTGCAACTTGAAATATCGTTACAATCGAGGCATATATTCCGTAAAATTCTTTATTTTTTCTTCATCTAATATTAAATTCTCAACATCTTTTTCTTGGAACTTACTTAGGGAACGTATGTTATCAAATCTCGTATAGATTAGTAATTGTGTTAAATATTTTGGTAATAAGATATTACATTCACTTGAAATATGATCAAAAAATCCATTTTATTCCCGAAAGGGAAGATCAAGAAATCTTACGATGGTTAGGCTATATACTCCTCAATGTAAAGCACACAGTGGTACACTTTCATAAGTACATTTAACTATCTAAATGATATGAGATATGAGGATTAATGGCCTCACATAAAGTTTACGCACATTATGTTATTTTTTTAATTTGCTATTCATCTAATACTTGTTAGTAACTAAACAATAATTATGTAGTAAAGGTAAACACAAGCTAAATAATAATTAGCTGGGAATTACGTACTTTTTGATTTCGTCCTAAACGGGAACAAGCTTGGTTTTAACTAGTTCACATTATCTATGTACTGTAATAGTAATAAAAAATAGAAATTAAGACTTAGCTTTTGTCTAGCTTCGATTACACCCGCATATTTTCGTTAATCGTTCACTTATTTTCATTGATTTCCGTTGTATTGCCGTGATTGCCGAGTGATTGCCCTGTTTGCCGAGTTATTGCCGTGTTTGCCGAATGATTGCCGTGTTTGCCGAATGATTACCGTGATTGCCGGGTGATTGCCGAAAATTTGTACACCTATTGCCGCTAGTGAGACACCCCTCGGTGCAAGTTTCTAATTTTAGTCCTGCCGTCTTTTTTCACATAGTAGAAGCTAGCCCTTTTCGTGATAAAACAGGGGGTAAATTTGTGGAAAACACCTATAGGTAAGTAACCCTATAGAAATTCTAATTTTTCTATAGTCCTATAAAAAATCAGCTACGTTATCGATTTGCACAAACATTGCAGTAGTCAATCGTAGTAACTTTATATCGACCGACTAGCAAAGGCGGAGTTCGATTCCCACCTCCTGAAACGTTTTTATTAATTTACAAATTCGAATTTCGGCAAATCCGGGAACTTTAAAAAATCGTCACAATCTCAGGAAGTGCGAACACCCAATTTCGACCATGCCATCTCTTTTCACATAGTATTATTTATCGTTTATGACTATATAAAAGGAGAGCTCAAATTTTCGAAAAAAAAATCTAAAGGTAAATGTTATTTTAGCAAATCCGGTCAAATTTCGGGGCCTTCAAAAGTTCATTACAGTCGACAGTCCAAAATATGCTGCACATAAAAATTAAATTTCAACTCACATTTGAATATTACACGCGAGCACTTTATTTTAAACAAATGTTTTATCTGCTTCAGTTTATTACATGAAAAGTTATGAATCTTCGATTTTAAAAAGTTCGAAGTAGGCGTCAAAAAAAATAGTGGACTGGAGCAGAACTAAATTAAAGCTCATCTCTATACTGCTATGATATTTAGAGGTGTTTGATTTGACTGGGGTATTGTGGTTGATGGAGAACAATTTTTGGATTGTTTGTTGCAGTTCAATTTGCATTTGGAGATTTATGAAGACTTGTAAGATTTTAATGTTCTGACTTATAAACTCAGGGTCGCGTATTTTTGCTAGAATTCCTGTTATAAATTCTAATAATTGTTATTTTTCGTATGGTACTGAAAGAAAAGAAAAACACAACAGATTGATACGAAGACTATTTATGTTATTTGTAATTATAATTTAAATTAGAATTGTTAAAAAGGTTTAGTTTATAAGAAGTTTTAGAGTTACTTGATTTGTGCGTCGATAAATGTCAGTTAGGATGTCAGTGTCAAAATGACAAACGAATTCAAAAGGATACTGATGGACATGAGATTTAGTTGTTTGTAATAAAAATGAAAATCAAAGGAGGAAGAAAAAAGAAATAAAAAAAAAAGAAATTTGTTTAATTAGTTACGGCTCGTCTGTGTAAATAAATACACAGAATTGAGATCCTCTGAAAGAAAAAAGAGGAAAAACGGGTCTAAAAGTTATATCAAAGCCAATTGCAAGAATAAAAGTGAAAATACAAGAAGTAATAACGAATTAAAGAAAAATCCAGAAGAATTATTAATAAAAGGTGATCGAGGAAATTTGTACGTTTGTGATGGTATTAAAACCAAATTGGTAATAATATAAAACAGTTAAAGAAGAAGATTCAGATTAAGAGAAAGTATTTGTTGTTGCTCGAGAGGCCAGCAGAGCGTTTTGCTAGAGCGAGGAATAAGAAGACGTTAAGATAAGTGTTTATTTGTTAAAAAAAGACGATACTAGTTAGTAAAATTTATTCATTTTCGGAAACCACATTTAGAAATTCCTTTATTAAATAAAACCTTATTTTGTGAAGTTGATATCGTTGTGTGTGTTTATTTCTATTTAAAAATTAATTTAAACAACTTATTCTACAAGCTAAATAACGACCCTGAGAAAGTTAAAAGAGTCTCATAGAAAGTTTAATTTAATTGCGTGAATTGCAAACAGTTTAAGGATTGTTTTCTAGTAGTTGCAAGACCAAGCATATCATTGCAATTAAAATGCCCCACGTTGGGCGCCAGTTTTAATTGCAATGATATGCTTGGTCTTGCAACTACTAGAAAACAATCCTTAAACTGTTTGCAATTCACGCAATTAAATTAAACTTTCTATGAGACTCTTTTAACTTTCTCAGGGTCGTTATTTAGCTTGTAGAATAAGTTGTTTAAATTAATTTTTAAATAGAAATAAACACACACAACGATATCAACTTCACAAAATAAGGTTTTATTTAATAAAGGAATTTCTAAATGTGGTTTCCGAAAATGAATAAATTTTACTAACTAGTATCGTCTTTTTTTAACAAATAAACACTTATCTTAACGTCTTCTTATTCCTCGCTCTAGCAAAACGCTCTGCTGGCCTCTCGAGCAACAACAAATACTTTCTCTTAATCTGAATCTTCTTCTTTAACTGTTTTATATTATTACCAATTTGGTTTTAATACCATCACAAACGTACAAATTTCCTCGATCACCTTTTATTAATAATTCTTCTGGATTTTTCTTTAATTCGTTATTACTTCTTGTATTTTCACTTTTATTCTTGCAATTGGCTTTTATATAACTTTTAGACCCGTTTTTCCTCTTTTTTCTTTCAGAGGATCTCAATTCTGTGTATTTATTTACACAGACGAGCCGTAACTAATTAAACAAATTTCTTTTTTTTTTTTATATCTTTTTTCTTCCTCCTTTGATTTTCATTTTTATTACAAACAACTAAATCTCATGTCCATCAGTATCCTTTTGAATTCGTTTGTCATTTTGACACTGACATCCTAACTGACATTTATCGACGCACAAATCAAGTAACTCTAAAACTTCTTATAAACTAAACCTTTTTAACAATTCTAATTTAAATTATAATTACAAATAACATAAATAGTCTTCGTATCAATCTGTTGTGTTTTTTCTTTTCTTTCAGTACCATACGAAAAATAACAATTATTAGAATTTATAACAGGAATTCTAGCAAAAATACGCGACCCTGAGTTTATAAGTCAGAACATTAAAATCTTACAAGTCTTCATAAATCTCCAAATGCAAATTGAACTGCAACAAACAATCCAAAAATTGTTCTCCATCAACCACAATACCCCAGTCAAATCAAACACCTCTAAATATCATAGCAATACATATGCGGCCACAAAATGCGGTGGCTAGTTTTTGAGCTATATTTTTTTGAAAATTCCAAAATTTTGAAAATATTTTTACTTTACGAGTTTTTTTCTTTCAAAAACTCTCCTGTATAGTAAGCAACATTGTGTTTTTTAGGACTATTATAATCTTTAAAGTTTATGCTGATCTGGCAACTCGTTTTGCAGTAATAAGGCGTTAGAATTAAAATTTTCAAAAATTTAAGCAACCACAATTTTAACGCTAGAAAGTTTGGAAAAAAGGGGTGGGTTTTTCTCGGCGATTTTTGTCCGGGGGCTTTGTGTACAAGAATTTATTTGTCTGGACCCGGTAATCTTGCAAAGGTTTCAAAATGCAGGTAGTTGACCGCTTCATCCTACTTTAAATACAAAAAAGTCTAAAAATGCAATTTGACGGCGTGTAAGCTTGAACGTGGATGCACATAATACACTGGCATAGTTTAATGTTATAGGTACGAAGCCTGTGAATTATAGCCTGTAGTGGCGCGGCGGCTCGTAGGAAGGCAAAATCGGCGATTTCTCCACACCAAATGTTACATATAACACACATATACTTTTATAAAACGTATATTACCGTTTTACTCTACAGGAGATCGATCTTTTTATACACGATTGTAAGGTCGTAAACGTTTAGGTATGTTCGTCCCAAGTTATCACCGTGGTTTTTAAAACGATAAAAAACATATGAAACCCCCTGCTATGTGGGCGTTTGCATTTTGTTTGCTGAAGCAGTGTGAGTGCGAAACCAAAGAAGTGGGCATATGGATTGCATTTATGGAACTGTTACTTAAAAGGTAAAATTTTTGGTTTTGAACTGGTGTTGGCTTCTTCTAATAAATGTTTATAAGCCGCCACTGACCGTGTGATTGCGGTTCGATAGATGAGCAAACATCTCAACTCCGGTACGGTTTTGTCAATCGTAAAAATTACATAAATTCAGAAAACACCGCCATATCTGTTATTATTAGCTTTTGAAGAAATCAAAGTTACACTGTTTTAAGTGTTCTGTGTGCATTTGATGAAAAACAAACAAAGTCGAAGCGTTAGTTTCGAGTGAACTTTTTCATACTAGATATTAATACTTGCCGTATTTGCAAAAGTGTAATTTAACTACCAATTTGAAGCTAAAAAGTTCGGCAAAAACAATTTCGATTTGCCTTAAGCTCTTCTCTGATTTCACCGTATGTTAGATTTCAAAACGTAAACACAATTTATAGTAAGAAAGGAACCGTAAGCCATACAGCTAATTTAATGTGCTTCGGATTTCGGACTAAAAATTGATATAAATAGTTTATTTAAAGAGTTATCAAAAATACACAATGAATTAAGAATATATTATTTAACTAGAGATAATTGATAGGCATAGTTAAAATCACGTAACTGCCAAAAAACGCGTTGTTGATATTAAACAGTATCGTTTTTTTTTCTTAATTTTTAAAATAATTAAAAATTTTTGGTACCGAAAAAACATGTTTAAATTTCGTTCCGGTTTTGGATATTTTTTGAGAAGCTTAACTATAACTACAATTTTCAATACCTCTTGATTTAAAATTTTATCAAAATCGGTCCAGTACTTTCGCCTTTACCACATAAACATGGTCTTAGCAACTTTTTTTACAGAGTTACAGCCTCCGGAAAAGCGACCGATTCCAACAGTCCCAACTGTTTCCTCTAGAGCGTGTTATAGCTTTGCAAGAAATTCTTGCAGTGTGTGCATTTACAGGAAATTTTGTTACTGCTTTAAAGTCTAGAACTTGCGCTTAATGTTTGTTCCACTTTTTGGGGAGACATACAAACTTTCAAAAAGCTACTTTTTTTGTGTACTTTTGTATAGAAAATAATCTAAGGTTAAAAAATCTTAGGTGTGTAGAAAATACTTTAAGGGATACGCCGAAGACCTACATTTACGGCCCTGGTTGATAAATTTAAATGTAAACAGGAGAAATGGTAAATCATCACTGGTAAAATAGCGTCTAAAAATTGACTTGGTCCATTTTCTTAAAGTTGTAGCTCCGTACAAAAACAATTGAAACAATTGTTCTCTTAAAATTATCTACGAAATCACCTGCCGAAGTTTGTCAGTATCATTCTGCAACACGCTGTAATATGAAGAACATGTTGCCTCTAAAAATGCTCGTTGTCGCAATATTTTTACGGAATGTGAGGAGCTTTTAGAAGCTGCTGGAAACAATTGAATCCTAACGACTGAACAAATGTTAGTGAAATGCACTGCTGAAACTTGAAATCTATCAAAAAGCGTTTGTTGAGTAAACTGACAATTTATCATATTTGCTTCTTCGTGCAGAGGCAAACGAATGAAACTGTGTGTTTTCTAGTGACTGCCAAAAAGTCTGCTTACCACTCATACACTTATACATCCACGCTGACACCCACAAACCGACATTTTTTTCAAACTAATTTTTTTGGACTTCTTGAGCCCCAAAACGTGTATTTCCGTTAAAATCTAGATTTCGAAAATTTTCATAATATTAATACTTCCCTACAACAAAGGTATAAGAAAGTAAAAATGAAAACGTCTCTTGCAGTGACTTATTTCATATTTAACTAATTAGTAATAAACCGTGAACAGTCATTAAATAATGAAGGGTAACTGACAAAGTTGATTTTAATATTAGTGCTTCAAATAGCCGACGACCAACTTAGCACCCGCTTCCTGAATTTCAGTGTGGTGGTGTGGCTAAAACCACAAAGTGGTTTCTACGTTGTAGTTGCTAATTACAGGATTTTACAAAGTGGATTTAATTATTGGAAGCTAAAACCCGAAGCTAATTTTTTAAATGGGAAGATTTTAAACGCAACCTAAACATTAATTGGCAATCCTCCATCTGAAATAATCTAAAAGAGAAAGACTGTTACCAGTTAATCGAAATTGCGCGACCCTTCGTAATTTAATAACCGTGGATACTGTTAAAAGAAAAATCATTTAAGTGACCCGAACAAAACCAAAAAGAGCAGTTTCCCTTATTACAAATTATCCCATTTTCTCGTCCTTCCGCGTAGTCTAAGTTACCCTACCTGGAGGAAAGTCGTTCTGACAGTTTCAATGTTGTCAACTAATTAACGCTTTTACTCGGAAATTCTTGATTACACTTTCCATCTAACCGCAAACGAGCGTTTTTATGGTTTTATTTCTAACTGTTCCTATATGTAGTGCCTCGTATGTACGAAATAATTAAATCAAACAAGACGTTTGGTTGAGTGCAAATTTAAATTGCTTAAAAGCAATTAATAGTTTCGAGTTAAATTAGTTGCGTAAGTAAACGAAAATTTATAAAAAAATAATTATAATGCTTCGCTGAATTGTTAACCATCTCATTATTTCTTTTGGTATTGAACTAGCTTGGGAAGAGTTTTTTCAAATCCCATTGTGGTTCAAACGAGTCGTTTAATTTCAAGACTAGACAGACTTCAAGAACGGTAACAATTACGATTTTTCAAAGTATTCCGTTGCAGTCAGCTGCGTTTTATTATCTGCTGCAATTAAGCACTTCAAAGGTTTAACTCTGGAACATATCAAGGTAGAATTGCGCCTTCCGTTATTAAATTAAAGCGAATTGCCTACACGACTTCATCTTTGCTCGTTCTTAATTACTTTTTACTGGACACGTGCTCAAGCTTTTATTATTTTTCAGAAAAGCTTGAACAACACATTGCGGAATTAAAGTCTATAAATAAAATTAAATTAAACCAAGTTTTTACTCGTTTGGCAGAAAACTGAACAGTTGAGTGGAAATGAAAACCAATTGAAGGTAACTGGATTTAGATTAATTCAACGGATTATTATAATTTTAAATTATTGTAAATAAAACAATTCTTAACTTTAACACGTTGTTTAACTTTCGCTTTATATACGTATTTCAACGTGTTTACACGTCATTATCAAAGACAAGTTTAAAGTAAACAGTTGGTGTTGCTATAGCAACAATAAATCTTCATAACTTTATCTTGGTTTTCTATATCTGCGTCCAGATGACTTGATTTCTCATTCCAAAACGTCTAATAACGGTGAATTTAGGAGATCAATTTGTTGATTCATTAAAGGTACAGATTTTAAATGTTTATGAATTTCAAATGCTTCTAGTATATCCAACTTACGTTTGTCATCACAAAAGTGTAAACATTTTATAGTGCTATTAGATGTCATTGAATGATTGTGTTCTAATAAGCGTTTACGTAATTGGATTTATGGGGGTGTTTGTACTTGTGTAACGATGTACGTGTTCCTTGTACTTATATCGAAATTTCTAATTGTTTGTCCTATATAAACCGAATTACAGTGCGAGCAATTTAATTTGTAGATGCCTGATTTTAGTAAATTGTCTGTTTTTTCTTTAGCATTAAACAAAGTGTTTAAAATGTTTTTTGTTGTTTTAAAAATTATTTTACATTTATTTGTTGTGTTTATAATTTTCGCAATTTTTTCTGATTTATTATAATTTCGTATATTTTACAGGCTTTAACTTATATCTACGCGTAACGCACGTGCCAAGTTTTTGTCATTGTTTATTTTGTGTTATCTATTTTATTTATCATAACGTTTTTTCGTTTTCGGTATGTTTACCCAAAATAATTCAATATTTTCACAACGCAACGTATACTGGGAAAATAAATATCTAATTGTACAACGTATCGGAAAAAGTCGGTCATGATATGAAAGACTCATTCGATAAAAATGTTATTAAGTATACGTACCAAGAACTTTTCATGACATCCAATGTAATATACTCGTATATCTACTACTCAATATCAATGTTGCACAAGTGACTTTCAATATAGTTGACATGCTAAAGTAGTAGTTACATTTTAAGCGGAAATCTTACGATTGAGTTGAAACTGTATGCATTAAATGTTCACAAAGGCATGTTTTGATAATTTACCGGAAGCTTTACAAAGCACTATCTAATTTCCGATAGAGCTTACCACAACTGCGTTAATTTATTGCCGAGTATATTGAGGCCATTATCTTTATCAAAACTACTATTACAGCTAAATTTACTATCAACATTTTGGGCTTATGGACACTTTGAATTTAATTTGTGGCGTAGCCACAGTTTTCATACAGCAGGCGCTTTCCATAAAAGCGATAAAGGGCATATTGACTAAACACCAAAAACTATGAACGTATCATATTTTTAAAATCGATGCAAAAATGTATAATAAATAAACAACTTGAAACTTAAAACCTTAATTTTCTATGACTACGGTTTTCGCAATAAAAAAAACAATATTTTCATTGGAAAAAAACTAATAAATTATAATTTAGACATACCCATATGATTTTGTAAATCGGATTAATTTAAAGCAATGGTACTATTATTAACATTCTTAAGACTAATATTTTGGCCACCAGAAGTGGAAGGTAAAGCTGATAACACACTCGAAATATTATTTCTGTTTGCACACTACCTTGGAAACGACCGTTTCATGTTGATTGGCTGTTTTACCTAGGTATCCACGACTTTGACACGTTAAGAGCGCGCCGCGCCGAGGCACAGGACACAGATGGCGCTAGTATAGACATCATATAGGCATTTTTATATGTACTCAGCGACTTAATTAAAAAGAAAACGAAATGAAACAAGTTAATAGATGTTACTTAATAAAGTAACTTAGATGCTCGGACAATTATTTTCTTGTGAAACCTACTTTTCTTAGCGAACATAAAACTATAAATTTAACACTATTCTTTATTTGTATTTACGCTGATCATCTAGATACTATTATAATAGGTACACCAATGTAAAATTTTTGTCAATTATTTAATCTATGTGCCAGCTGAGTAAATTTAAAAACTCGATGCGAGTAACGTCAGCCATGTTTTTGAACATAAGTTCATAGGAATCAGCACGGATGGCGCTACGGCGATAGGCATTTGGCGCGTTAATTTAAAACTTTTAACAAATTTCGCACGTAAATTAAAAGATTAGTTGCATACAAACCCACGAGCAAGTAATGCTGAGAATTGATTTTATGCGAGAAATCAATAATTCTGCTAGTACAGTCCTGTAAAGAAAAATATATGCACGTGTATAGGACGCATGTGACGCTACCTGTTTATGTTTAATAGAACCATCAGTAATTAAATTCAAATTTAGAATAACTAGCGCCTCTAGCGTCAAAACCAAAAAGGTGCCACGGCGGCGTGCTCTTAATATATTACAATTTAGTTTTATTGAAAATTTATGCTTGTGATAATTTAGTCATAGAAAAAATTATGCATAGAACTCGTGAGTAAAATATTTTTTGCGTTCGTTGGTTATTACGTACTCGTTGTATAAATTACTATTTAAGGAATGCTGACAAAAACGAATTGGTAATATATAAAAAATTGACCTTGATTTAAAGAGCGTATGAGTGTGTATGCTAAAATCTTAACTGTTTGAATTACTAGTAAAATTGCCAATAATGCAGGTTTTTTGATGCCAATAATTTTTATTTGTCGTTAAAAACTGTAAAATATACATTCTAATGTCAATAAATAGTATTTTAATTTTTGACGTCACAACATAATTTCAGGCGTCTAAAATTGAAACTTTGACGTTAAATGAAGTTTTTGAAGTGTCAAATGATTTATAACGCAGGAAAAAATAATTAAGTATTATAAATCAAACAAATTTTTTTACGTAAATAAATAATTATTTACGCTAGAAATAGATTATTTGAAAATAATGCAGTCCATACAGAGCAATTTATTTCTCTGTTCTCGATATTAAAGCATAATCAGCGACGCAGGTATTTTTGACGTCAGAAAATAATTTTAGTTATTTACAACTAATAGTTGAAAGTGAAGTTTTTGAAGAATTGTTTTATAACGTAGGAATGTTTTAAAAAGTATTAACTAATTAAACGAATTTTTTGACGTCAATAAATTTAACTTTTGCGCTTAATATTACGTATAGCCAGCGACGTAGGTTTTTCTAACTGCGAAAAATCATTTAAGATGTCTAAATTTAATATTTTAAGATAATAATTTATTTCCTGACCTCAAAAATTAACTAGCTCGTTTGACATAAAAAATTATTTTCAGTCGTCTAAAATTTAATGTTTTGACATAAATTGACTTCAATTTTCCGCTGTATAAAATTGATTTGTGACATCTGAATACGGTTTTCTAACAATTTAGTTATTGCTAAAATATGTAAATTTTTAGACATTGGTAAATAGCTTTTTATAATAAAAATAGATTTTTGATGGCAAAAAATTAGCGTTTATAGACGTCTGCAAATCGCTTACACAAATTAAAATTAAACAATAAATCGACAACAATGCTATTCTGTAACCTTAATTAATGATTTTCACAGGACAATAATTGATTTTCTTACGTCAAAAACATATTTATTAACGCCAAAATGTTGTTAAAATGAATAAATATTGTTTTGACTTGAAAATCATATTAAGTGACCCAAAGAAATTATTTATTGAGGTCAAAATATCATTTATTGGCGGATGATTATTTATCTATAAATAGGAATAATGTTTTCGTAATTTTATAATTTTCCGACGTCGAGAAATGATTTTTACGTCAAGATATAAATTTTTGATGTGAAAAAGTATTTAACGGCCTGAGGAAACTGTATTTAAATTTTGTTTTCCTTAATTCAAAATAAAAGTAATATAGCGTTGCATACATTGCTGTACATAAAACATATACATTTATTTCATACTGTACGCTATATACCACTTTACGTCATTCATTTGAGTCCGGGAAATGGCACATTACAGGCCAAGGTCGGGAAGTGTAGCTTAGCATCCCTTCCCGGACTGCTTGGAGAAAAATTCATCAAACACATCTATTTGTAGCTAAGCAACGAGAAATACCAACAGCGAATGTTTAATTTGACAGAATATAAATTTTAAAAATGACGTTTTTATAAAAGGAAAATATTCAAATAAAAAATGGTTTTGGCAGTAGTGAAATAAAATTTTGTACGATACACGTCCGTGAAGTGATTATTAAAGCATTCGTTTAGAAATTTCGGACTCGGCTCCTTTCGTCGCCTCGTCCGCAAATATCTAAACTCATACTTTAATATGTCACTTCCCGGACTAGTGACGTAGATAACTATTATTGTGCTTGCATTGTCGTCAAGAATTGGTACAGTGTATTTTCATTCTGGAATTATATCTTTTTTATTGAAATAATAGCCAATGTTATTGCTTACTGCTGCTTGAATGCTGAATCAAATTAATTAAATTTGTAGAAGGACGAAACAACTTGTATTTAGAAATGGGTTTTGCAACTAACTTCATGGTTGGTTGTATCAAATCCGGTCGGTTAGTGAACTTTAGTTAGTTGCATACTCCCCTACATAATTATTTGTTAAAGAAACCAAATAGTTACACTACGACGCTACGCCGTTAATGCACCTCTTAAAAGGGTGTATGCATTTTAACACTTAATATTTTAACAGGCATCTCGCGTACAAGGAAATACACGTTTTACTGGAAAAAGTTAAGAAAAGTGAAGGAGATTTTAATAATCTTAAAAAGAATTTAAAATCTCTTTAAGGTTAGTTAAAGTGGGGTATCATGATTCAACATTCCAAATATTGCGGGTCAAATATGTTTCGTTGATTTACTGTTCAAACTTCAAGAGCATTTTCTGTAGTGCTTGTGGCGCACGCTGGATCAGTAGGGGAGTAATTCTCACCATTACTAAACACTACTGCACTACTTAAGTCTTCATCTTAGTTTAATAGTAAAAAATACAGAATATTTGAATTTATTTTTCTGGCATACGATTAACATTTTAAGAACTAAGAAGAAATAAAAAAATCTTTTTTATTCGTATTTTTTTCTAATCTCTTAAATAGATGATTTAAGTAATCAAAAAAGACCAGTTTCCAATTATCATCAGTAATTATTTATGGGTAGCATCTGTTTACCTACCTACAACAGAGAAGTGCATAGCAATTCCTATTGGGGGTGTCGTTCCGACTTGACATTCATAAACGCCGGAATCCCTGCGTTGTGGATATCGCACTTGTAGTGTCCAGTCTTCAGTCAACGGATTGTGTATGCTGGTGAACCTCTGATCCGAGGTATATGTCATACGACCTACTGTTAGTAGATGTAAATCGCGATGTCGAATCCAAGACACCTGTAACAAAGTGAAAATTCTTTAGTAAGTACTACTATCATTGGCTGCTCATAAGGAAGGCAACAGGGGCAACCCGCTTGCTAGCAAACGGGCAAACCAACAGTATGACATATAACATTACCCTACTTTTCTAAAACATATATTACTGGTCAAGTTTTACTACAGAAAAACGATGTTTCTATCGAGAACTGTACGCTGGCAAATTTTATATATGCGCGCCTAATACAGGCAGCGTTGTATTTAAAACGAGGCCGTAGATATGTAAACAAACAAGATAAAATAATTAAAAACCCACTAATAAGTAGGTTTTTGCCTGACTTTTGCCTAACCAGTGTGTGTGTCAAGAAATTTACCATATTTTAATATAATGCCGGTCTGTTTCATTCTGCAGTGTTGTCTAAGTTTTTATAACAATGTTAATGTTTTCGTATACACAAATCGTCTCGCGAGAAGTCACGGTCGCATATCATTTAGCACAAACCCGTGTTGTAAAAATCGTCAGCATTCTTTAGTTTAATACTTAGTTCCTACTGTATCGTATGTAGTATTCAGTCAAGCTTAAAAGTGTCAACCCTGTTGCTAAAATGAAATCTGTAAATAATATTTTGGGTTTAAAAAAAATCGTCACCAGGTTTACTCAAGAGGTGAAGCTACAAATAAAAGATATGGGCCCACCCCGTCCTAACTTTCAAATTGATTTGATCTAACCTGGACACTGAACAGCGACCTGTTTAAGATTTAGAGTATTGTCACGATGTTGAAATTAGTTATGCAATATAACCAAATGGTTTATTTGTTATTTCCTAGATTTCATACAAAATAACCAAAATGCTTGTTATTCATCTCAAAAGTTATAAGTAAATAGAACCAAGCTTGGATGCAAGCCAATCATTTGTTCATCAACACTTGAGGGTTTACAGTTATTTCCTGAGACATCACTAGTTAGTCTGTAGTCTGTAGCAGCTAGTTAATAGTCAGTACTTAGTAGCCATGAGTTTGTAGTCAGTAAGCAGCCTTTATTCTCTGCCTCGGCACACCTTTCTCCAGCATTTACTAAGTTGTTTAGGGTTAATACTTTGTTCTGTGAGTTCTTACACGAATTCTCTCCGTATTTGTCTGTAAATTAATTTATGTAATCATGTATTTCAATCAACATATTATATTATTGTTAGAAGTTGTGTTTTGCCCAGGCGTCATCGCTTATGGGATTAGTCAATAAAAAATCGTAACGTGATATCTGGTAGAGGCACTCGGCCTCGAGTTTTATTACAGTTCCTATGTGTGCGAGAGAATGAGACGTACAGTGATAGTATATGCAGACAAAAAGAACGGATAGTATCCAGTATAACTATGGATTTAACGAGTTAGTGCTTTTATTAAGAACACGCCATCCTTAAGGCAGATTGGCTATGGCTTTGAATGATTGTTTGAAGCTTCTCCGCCACGTTTCATTATTAGTTATAATAAAATGCAGTAAAATTTATAAGGAGTCCCGAGATTTTCAAAGTTTGAATACCTAAAATGCAAACGCCGGTCTTTTTCACTTCAGTCTCTAAACTTACGAAGATATCAACTGCTGGTATCATATGATTTCCCATCTATCATTCACCAGAGAACACAAATACCCTTGCCCTGGCAGAGATTTGAACCCCAAACGTCCGCATTACTAGTTGTTGGACCGACAGACCGAGCCACTAATCTACAGGGGCGGACACTAATATATTTTAAAAGAAAACTGAATACTATATCATTTGATACCTATTAATAAGTATAATGTATTTATTTGGCTACGACATAAAATAACACAATATTTCTGGATTATATTTAACATTTCAATAATAGCCGACGTAAAAGCAAGAAAAAAAGTTTTGTTGAATTTTTGAATAATTAATTGAAGAGTAGTAATGCAGCATATAATAAAAAACACTGACAAAGCTTGATCGTAGAAAACTAAGCTCATGTCGGAACTTAAGTCAAATATTCACACACTGTTATATATAAAATAATTTATTATGACAGTTTGTGATTGTGTGAATTAATTTCCGACATAATTTTGTTGTCTACGGCCAATCCTAATCAGTTTATTTGATCATGTTATGTTTTAAACAATTTCATTTAGTTTCTAAAAAATAATTTTAAAGAATTACTTTCATTTATATAAAATAACAGAAATTTATTTATGATAAAACTACCTTATAAATACATCACTGTTATTATTTAAAACGAAATTGAATGATAATTAAATAACATAGGTCATGACCTACCGGCCGTTCCTAATACAAAACATCACGAGGGTCAAATTGGAGTAAAGTGCAACTATTTAAGGTGGAGGCGCCAGGAAATCCATTGGTGCGACTGTTAGAGTTACTTTATGAGTCACGAACAGCCGTGAAATGCGTTTACGACACTCTTCTTTAGTTCATTTCATTCCCATCCTGTACTTACGTTTTCTCTTTTTGTCTTTGATGGGCCACATCGATACCTAAAGGAAATTTATGACACCACTCCGTGTTGTGAAGAACACCGATCGCGTAAGCACGCCAAATCCGTTCCCGCCCTTTTAATGCAAAGAGAGGTTGGCAAGACAATAGGGTTGTCGATACTTTCCACCTTTTCTAGTCTCTCGAACTTGTACTTCAAGTCATCACTCAAATATCGCCCTCGTAAGTACCTTAAAAGCATCTCGGTACTTCACACTTTTATTTTCTTTTCACAGAAGTGATTGCCATTAGATAAAAATAGAACATTTACGGAAAAATATAAAAGCTTGCAATTTTCTTTTAAAACTTCTTTTATTTTAGAAAATAAAACCCAGGTAAGGGCCGACTATTATAATGGATTTAACGATGTTCAAACCCCAGAATCAACGCAAAGTTTCATACAATAATGTACTTAGGAAGAAGTGGAGCATTTGGTTGCCGGCACGAAATTTTAATGAACAGAAAACTTGAAAGTAGAAATGAAGAAGAACTTCTGACTTACAACTTTGATAGCAACAAATTTCCACTCGAAAATGTTATAATATTTCAACATTACGCAGCTGCTGCGCCTTCAAAAGTTTCAATTTCAGTGAACTAGCACATTCGCAGCATAATTATGCGCCGAGAAAAAGGGAAAGTGAAAACGAAGAGGCGAAAATACAAGTTTATGGAAGTTTCAACGAAACCGCGCGCTTTGGAAGAGGTAACGACGTTATATTCTGTTTTTATAGCAGTTCTGGCAAAAGTGACAGTTTTACACCTTTATGATGTGTTCACATTAAGAAAATCCTGTATAAAGTGAGACCGCATTATCAACATAATCCCAACGTGAAGTACTTTTAGAGTTCCGCGGTAAAATTGAAAATTATGATAATCACTTTTAACTTTATAGCAAAAATAAAATATTAAAGACTTTTGCGAATACAGTACGTAAGATGTTGCTCTTCATCAACACTAAAGCGGACATCTTGTAACTTTTCATTGCTTTCAAAAACCAAAAGGCTTACATAAATCGTAGCTTTACAACTACATTGTTTAATTTAATGATTGGGTTTGAACACTGTAAATGCAATTAAAACGAAAAGGTGAATAAAAATGCAATTTTAAATAAATTTTTGGCAAACGATTTCTCAAGCTAGCAATCATGTTTTAAGGACGATTGTAAACTGTTAATAAACTTAGGGGTTAATTCCTTGATCAATAATAAGAAAATTCTGTATAAGCTCTGTATAAACTCGTTTAATCGTAATTTGAAACATTTTGTTTTTTTAAATTATTTCTGTGTGTTTCCCTGGGACATTTACAATATCAAATTCCATTCCGACTTGATAACTAATTTTTGAGTAAATAGGCGTTAAAACCAAAATTTTAAGAAACATATTTGTACAACTTAACGTTGTCTCTATGGGGCTATTGCGGATGAACAATATAAATGATGCTAAAAACCACATTAAACTTCTGCTTTCGGTTTCGGATTTTTTAAAAGCTTATTTTCCGATGAAGTTTTGATATATTCTTGAGTTCCCAAGCGCAATAAACCCACAATAACAACACAGTAAATAGAAGGAAAATAAGCACCATATGACTTTAAACCCTAGGTTCGTAAATATTTAATTAAAATAGGGAACAAAAATTTACATAATACAGATGAATAGATATAAATAAATGCACGATTAACGTGACGCATAAGTGATAACAGCTAACTGTGGTGCTGACTCACCATTCGATCGAGGCTACGTTTTGTCCTTACTTAATCGTGATACCACGCTCTTTATTGCAGGGAATCCCACGTACTCAAATGTAACTACGCTATACTGAATTTGGCGTCGCGTCGCTGGAGATGTGGTTTCAATAGCGCTGGATAAAGCTAGTTTTTACTACGCCGAGAAAGAGTTGAGAAGCAGTCTTGTACTCTCATAACTGCCAATTTGATAGGTTGTTCGTCTTCGATATTTTTCTGGCTTAGTTAATTTATTTAAATAGCCAATTCAATGCACTATTTATATACTATATTGATTTAAAGCACGTAGCATTTCCCTAATCAATGGATTTCACTGTGTGCATTTATGAACATTGCCCGGCAGTAACCACACTTTGCATTTTAAACAAGAACCTTTGTTATTGAGTTGTTGTTCCCATCCACTTGCTAAAGGAGCTTAAGGCAGACTAACTGCCGGCGCGTACGTTCCGAATATTAGTTAAGCGTCAAGTCGCACAGGCGCGAAAACATTTAAATTTAAATCAATTACAATATTGAAAACATAAAAATTAATATAACCCAACTGACGCATATGGTTAAAACAATTAAATACAGTTTTTTGTTAGTAACTAAAAAAGTAAAAATATGAGATACGCTTTTAAAACGCATAGACTTCTTCTTCTTCTTATGGAGCGGCGGTGCGGAAAACCGCAGCACTCGGGTTTAATTGGCCCATTGTACATTAACCGTTTGGACACGGATAATCTTTATACAGACCCGTAGCTAGCCCGAAGGTTAGCACCATGCTGATGGAGATATCCTGTAATTTCTTTAGTCGCAGAAAAGAGTACCCAAAAAAACCTACTACGATTCTGATGTGTTTCCTGCTTAAACGTAGGAGTTAATTGGAAGGCCCCGATGAAGGTTCTCAAATGAGTCGTTTCGACTGGCGCAATTATGAGTGCAAGATCCAGCCGATTATGAACAGTGAACGAGTTCAGTTCGTAATTTTCTTATTCACAGTAGCTCTAGAGAGTCCAAGGGCCGGCTCTAGACCAAGGGAGGTCTGCTGAGAGATTTTCCTAGCCAAAGCATCAACTTATTTGTTTCCACTAATGTTACTATGTCCAGGAACCCAGAGCAGTTTGACCCAATTATGTGAGCCGAGTCGGTCTAAGGATTGACGACAGTCATTGATCAGCATTGATTTGGTCATGACAGAACCAAGAGCTTTGAGAGCAGCTTGGCTATCTGAACGTATATTGATATGTTTGTTAAGAATAACCCTTACGGAGGTTCTCCTGAGCAGAGGCTAAGATGGTAAAAATCTCTGCCTGAAACAATTTAGCAAACCTGCCAAGGGCATCCGTCTGTGTATCAGACAAACTAGATCCGCGGGTTGTAGAAGGTCCTTAATTTGAATCTAGTCTTACCTGCTAGGGATGACAAGGTAAAAGATTTGATAAAAGAGAATGAAGGTAGCATGCAGTTGCTTCTCATACCGAAGACCGGGTGTGTCCCTATCGTAGGGGATAAAACACGCGGCTGTCCCAATAATGCTTCTTCTTCTTTCCACTGGCTATCCTTCAGCATGTAAGCTGTCCTTCGGGCCTTAGCCTCAATGATAATATGAAAAAGCACAAAGTCCAGAAATGCCTTCACAACCACAGTAGCGGCAGTACGCATCGATGCTGTGGCTTCTAAACAAGCCAGTCTTTGAAGCTGTATTAGGCGTTGGGTTCATGCCTGTTGGGCTGCGGACCACCACACCAAAGACGCATAAGTGGCCATTGGTTCCATTGTGGTGGAGTAAATCCACCTAGTAACGTTGGTGTTTGTGCCTCATGTTTTCCAAAGGCTCGTCTACAATCCCAGAGGGTTGCAGTGGCTCAAGCGCTCATAAACTAGTAAATGTTTTTATAAAAACATGT
The DNA here is from genome assembly GCA_958336395.1 of Ctenicera cuprea. NCBI lineage: Eukaryota > Metazoa > Arthropoda > Insecta > Coleoptera > Elateridae > Ctenicera > Ctenicera cuprea. The sequence goes on along the minus strand of OY284486.1, from coordinate 77,643,989 downwards.
AAACGACACCTCCTGAAGTCATGTGATAGAAAATTTGCAAATTCCAAATTGTGGCAATGGTTTCAAGCAAAACGATCAATTATTAAAAGCTTTTGAATTAAAACTCTTATAATAGGCAACATATACGTTTTTAATTGGTAGGTTTGCAAGTTCCTTAAAAATGACAATTTAAAACAATATAAATTTAATTTGTCACTGCCAGTTTAATTTTGTGTGCTTTATTTTTAGTGACTTTTATTACAGATAAATAATTTAAAGAAAAATTATTATAGAAAAGAAAAAGTCAAACATTTCATATTTGATCCCTGAAACGGCTCTAAAATACAACCAGGCAAGACGAGTCGCGAGACTAATCTGAAAGAAACCATGACATTTTGACAGACAGTTAAGCGTATAAGCAACTCAATACGTGTCGTCGTATTTCCTGAGTCCTATAACATCCGACGGAAAACAGACATAAAATGAAATATTCACGTTGTGCGATCAAACGACTTTAATTGTCATATTCCAGAATATCTAAATAAATTGAAGTGATCGAACAAGAATAGAGTTAAGTGGCTTATTTGAGTTCAATACGAAGCGATTATAGATCGTGGGTTCAGTAAACTTGTTGGAGGGTGACAATGAAATGTTTCTGACAGATTATCAAGTGGTATTGTGTTGTATTTTCTAATCTAAAATCAGTGGTAACAAGGTCAAAAGGCTACAGAGGGGCCTTAGGCAGTATCCTTATCACAAAATGATAAGGGTTTGGCAGGAGAGGTGTGACGGCGAATAACAATAGCGAGAGGTGGAACGAGAAAAAGGAGTGGAGCATTGAGAAAACGCTCCAACGAGGTTTTCATGTATTCACTGGGGATTTTAAGGATAACGTTTGTTTTCCTTGACAGGATAGTGATAACTGAACTCAGAATTTCTTCTCTTCATCTTTCTTTTCCACTTCCTCCATCAACCAGACGCACTAACTGTCTAAATTCTCGAATAATCGTCCACATTTCGCGTTTCGTTAAAAGAAATGACACCAATAAAATTTGACGGAAAACATATCTGAAGGAAATAATAATAAATACGTGTGTCATTTCAGCCCATTAAATTATCCATAACAAAAACGAACGATTTTTGTTTTCAACTTCCAAAGTCGTAAAACACATTTTGTTGACATCTTTGGAAAGTTTTCCAAGGCGGCTTATACTGGAACTTTTAAAACTGTATCCAATTACGTTACAAAAGTGGATGCTGAAAGCATTAAAGTGAATGATTCAAGTACAAGAAATTAAATTATCCGTCAGTTGTCCGTCTCTTGCTATCTAAAATATGCATCTGCAGCAATATATTTCGGTCTTGAGTGCACTAACTCGATTGCAAAAGTTTAATTCATTTTCTTAAATTGAAAAAGTTTTTGCGTTAGGCTCTGCACCTTCAACATTTCTGCGCTAATCGGCGATTTAAAGCTTCTCCCTTTAAAGTATTTCGAAATTTCTCCACTCTTTAAATTATTCAGGGAGCTGATCAAAAATTTGTTTGGGAATTAATTGGAAAGTTGTTTAAAGAAACAAACCTTGGAACTGTTCTAATTTGAGCTTTAAATTTAAATTAAAATAAATGCGTACACAATAAGCAAGCACGGATTTCATAATGCTGTGACGTTTATTAAACGATTTAATTTTGAAATGGAATTAGCTATTTCAAATTGAACAATTTTCTTGAAAAATGGCAGGTGTTAAAGTGAAACGCATAAAGGTATTACTCTAATGGAAAGCACTATCTTTAATAAGAAAATTTATAGTAACATTTCTCGTTTATGCGCGGAAATTCTGCTTCAAGCTCACGTTTACCTGAATGCGAATTTTTACATTTATTATTCATGCATTTTAAAACTGCGTCGTTTTAGGTAATAATATTTCACAGCAGAAAATTTTAATGTGTTCTCGAATAAAACACATGTTTTCGAGCTAAGTAGTTCTAAGTTTAATTAGTCTTACTAATTTAAAAATTTCAAATGAGTACTGGAAATTACACACAAACTATTATAAAATACAGCAGTAATTCGAAGTGTTAAAAATATATTTCAAAACCTGAAAATTGGGTATTAAAAGTTTCAAAATAGCTTAATTTGTGGCAGCCACATTTTGGGAAAATAAAACAATAATCTAAAAATTATTCCCGAAGACACGAACCCCTAAAAATTAATATTTTGAAAACATGCGATTCTGTGTTATTATTATGTTAGCAAATGACTGTAATTTTCGTGAAATATACCGACGTATAAAATGGTACAGAACATTAAAAGCCCAACTTTAATTACAATCGACTAATCTGTTATCATATTTCTGCATTCGGCTTTGGGGTAACCCCAATAACCGAAAAGTATTATCCAGGTGTGCTTAATTAGCTTATTATGATGATCATATTTGCATGAAATTCCCATCCACTTAAATAAGTTCAGTGATTGATCGACTAAAATATACCCATATGAGGCGGTTTATATCTATACATACCACCCCCATTTTGACACTGCCTGGTTTGAGCTTAAAGAGCGTGTTCCCTAAAGGCATTATATTATTGACGTATAAACTTCCATATTCTTGTGTTTGCAGGCGATATTTTGAATTTCGCACACCTACGTTCTCATTTACACTGCCACACTAGCTTATAAATGCCTATATTTTATTATTACAGCTTGTATGCTCGTATATCTTTTGATGCTCTTGTTATATTCCTTTTTTGTCTCTCTACAAATCAAACGCGGGCTTTCCTCGAGAAAAGTTATTTATTAAATCTTTAAATAATCTGAAATATTTATAAAATATGTAACAATGAAGATGTAGAAGCGTGCTGAGCTGTTTTAATAGTTTCGTATCGCACACTTTAGCCATTAGTTGATGTTTGCAACATTTTGTTTTGTTATCAATATTTTTTTAATTTTTATTTTAAATTTACAATTAGCCTGAGCTAAGACTAACAACCAAATGTGGTGACAAATTATATGAGTGGAGTCGTCACCTTCCGGTGCTTCTCCTTAAATACAGGGTGTTAATGAATTGTAGGAACAAACTTCTAGGACACCACAAAGCAAACAACTTTTGTTAATAAATGTGTGGTCAAAAGTGTTTCCTGTCAGGGATAGAGCTTCTCAAAGATTCTTTAAGAAGCGCCTAAATGTAGGCAACTCAATTTACTACCTACTATTTATTTCCATAACGACGGAAATTAATACAGGATAAATAAAGCCCCCTTTCCCACTTTTCAAATTCCAATTAATTTTAAATAAATTAATTAACAAAATGTTTCAAAACTAAGCAATAGAAAAAACCAAAATTACAAAGCAAAAATCAACTATTAGAAAAATTTACAATAACTAATTCTAATATTAACAAAATTATAGTAAATGTTCAAAATGTCGCCCCCCAGCTTCTACACACGAAGCACATCTACGAAGTAAATTCCTGCGCACCGCCCCAAATAGGCTGATTCCTATTCGGAAAATGTTCTTGGTACAGGCGAGCAGGTTCGCGTGCGTTACCCCAAGCAGCTCCATACATGAACATCATGTCATGCTGTTCGGCAAAAGTATAATTCGCCATAACACAAAAATACGAAACAGACCGAAAATAACGAAGAAAATAATTATCAAAAAAATCACAGAAAGAAAAAAACGAATTATAAAAGGCACAGAAAGAAACGAATGCAAGAAAAGTCAAAAAATATCACAAAAATATCGAATTGTGTCAAAATTGACGTTATTTGAATGCATGTATGTCTAGATCGGTTTTTTTCAAAATTCCGTGTGACCCGTGCAAAATAATTGAAAATGCAATTTGGGTTGCCTATTTTCAGGTACTTCTTGAGGAATCTTTAAGAGGCTCTATTTTCTAAAGGAAACGCTTTTCACCACACATTTATTAACAAAAGTTGTTTGCTTTGTTTTGTTTGCAAGCCTTAGAAGTTTGTCCCTACAATTCATTAACACCCTGTACATGTACATTATTTGTGTACATATATAGGATGAATAAGATATTCATAAATAGGTACATATTGCAGGTATTTTGAACTGTATCCTGTTATCTCCTTATGAACGCACCTTACACTGAGATCGGCGTGTAGTGTATCGTTGCTGACGCACCAAGGGGCGTTGGTAATAGTTCGTGGGCTTTATTTTGTAATCGCTGTATGTTATTTACGTTGGAATTTTTGCACATTTTCACAGCATTATGCCATATGCCCATATAGGTATAAGAACGACTTCATAAACTAGTAATTTGCTGCTCAAAAATAGACAAGATTTGTAACCCAGTAACCAGTACATTTTTTAAGTATAATGTTGAATTCGTTCCTTTAGGCGATGATCTGATTTCTCCAAGTGTATTCTAGGGTATTTAACATTGCTTTTAGCCGTTTAACGTAAATTGCCGTGCTGTAACGTCCCTCAATGTAAACATTACATAGACTGATGCTAGTATGGCCGTGTCATCGGCAGAAGTAGCTGTTAGCGTATTCAGGCAACGCCTGCTCAGTAACAAGCCTACATGCAGCTAGTGTGACGTCACGATAGAAGACCTAGTCGCGTGCACTGCATGCATGTATTAATGTGGCACCTTCCCGAAATTGTTCTATTTTCGAAGAATTGCTTTTGAACCATACGCCTTAGGCAAAAGATTATTTAACAAAATAGTTTCTGTTAGTTCTAATATCCATGTTTAACAAATACAAATTGACTTTTACAGTATATAAATGCTATTATACATTGAAGAAATAAAACAAACGTTTAATTGTAACATAGTAATAATTCTATTAAGACTAAGTAGGAGAGACAAATGCGTATATTGCAGAAACAATGCAAAAAATCTAATTATTGTAACATAACAACATAAGAATAATTCTATTAAAACAATATAAGTAGATAAAAGCGTTTAATTATTGAAGAAACCAAACAAAAATTAAATTCTAACATAACAATAATTTTATTAAGACAATAAATGCACTATAGATACATATTTTTATACGATAACCATAATTTGAAGTAAAAGTTATAATAATCTTAATGAACAATAAGAAAAAGGTTGAATCGTTAGGCGCTAGACAAATTTTTTTTTTTTTTTATTTAGAACGTCTTTTTGACTTTGACGAAGTATTTTATCCCTGTTTACTTTAGAGTAATTGTTTAATAAAATATTAGAAAACTTTGTAATACATTTTTCCATTAAATTTAAATAGGATTAACTGATTTGAATATTACTTATACGCTCGCTTGCCAGGTAGCGGTCCGTCTTCTATGATGACGTAGGTGGTCCGTCTGAGCGCTGCATGTAGGCTTGTTACTGGAGCAGGCGTTGATTCAGGTCGCATGGTATGTCAGCCTGTAGATCTGATACAACGAAGGCCCAAGTACACTTTTTCGCGAAAATTTTGCTTGTATTGGGAAATAGTTAGAGAGTTCATCTTTGTGTTTAACTTAAAAATCTGTCGTTGATATATGACTTAAGCAGCAAGAAATATTGATAAGAAAGCAGTCTTTTTATTTTATGCAGCAGACCGATGCGCCAGCCGCGATCAAACAACACTGCAGAGCAGAGCAGACACGCTTTCTTCTAGGTCATTTTCCATTGTATTCACTACTCGATGAACTTGTTCTAGGGTGGAATATTTTTCTCGAGCGCCAAATTCGTATAGAATGATATTGTTGCCGTCACGAGCTGGTTTAGTACGCTTAAGAAGTAAGTTTTCTAGTAGTTTAGATAAACATGTTAGTAACATGATTGGTTTGTGTGAAGTTATATTAATTGGCGGTTTACCTGGTTTTTGTATTAAAATTATTTGCCCTAATTTCCATTGAATTGGGAAATACTGAATTCTTAGTATCGCGTTAAATATTTCTGTACTGGCTACTATGGTTTTCTTGGACAGTTTTGTGAGTATTCTTGCTATTGTTAGGTCATATCCTGGAGATTTGTTATCACATTAAAATGGTACTCTCGTTTTTTGTGTACGACTAGCCATTTCCAGAAAATTCGATTTAGTCATTTTTCTGCTTTAGAATGAGGTACGTTTTGGACAACCAATATTGTTTAAGAACTGTAATAATTACGTTTTGTTATTAGGTAGTCGTAACAATTGGTTACATAATGTATGCATGTTCTTGTCCAAAACGCTGCATCTCAGATCGTGAACGATAATCCAGCATACTGGGCCAAACGTGACTGATAATATCATGTTTAGTTTAAAAAATTTCTATGACATTTAGCTGTATCGACGTAATGTGTATTTCACAACTCACTATCATGCACGTATTTTACTACGAAATATTTTAGTTCAAATGATAACTTAAAAAAAATTGTTCAAGGCTCATATTTTTCGTTACAAAAGTTTGGTTTTAAAACTGCGAAAAATAATAAAGCTACTAATTAAGTATTAATGCAGTCATGTAGAACTTGGAGCAAATGTACGTAGGAAACCCAAATTAGCCTCAACCGATTGCTAATTGCAGTCGGATGAAACCGTCAGAAAACGAGGTAGGTCCACCACCAAAAGGGTGTGAACCCCTCACCTCCCACCCTTTTGAACGCGTCTATATTCATGTTAAATGATAATATGAACAATTTTGTATTGGGGAAACACAGCTGAGCAGTTTTGGTCGTTTACTTGAACAGTTTAATTGAGAAATCGCCAGAAAGACGACGTAAACAATCGTTTTTAAATTTCAATGGATAGATATAGGTTGCAACTAGAAAACACAAAATTTTCAAAATTTCAAATACTTTTAAAATTAGAAAACGTAAAACTTACAAACATTTTCAAAATTTTATAAATATTTTAACAGCCAAAAATTTTCAGCTTTGAAATATTATTTTATAAATTTCAGAACATTTTTCACCTAAGTGTGTACAGGGCGTGAAAAATCGATTTTCAAATTTCTATTGATACATATTGATTGCAGCTAGAAAACAAAAAAAATTCCAAATTTTACACGTTTTCAAATCAAAACTTACAAAATTGTCAATTTTCAAAATTTTGTACAATACTTTTAAGAATTTTCAGGAACCAGAACTTATTCCAAAAATTTTTTACATTTTGGAAATTTCAAAAATTATTTTAGTACCAAAGATTTTGATAATTTTTAAATATTCCATAAAATTCTCAAAATTTTCACTAACATACAAAATTTTCAGAACGGAAACATTTTTAAAATTACAAAAATTTAGAAAAATTTCTAAATTTTAAAATTATTTTAATTTCTAAAGATTTCCAAAACTTTCTAGATTTAGAAAATTGAACAGTTGGTCCTAGTCCATAAATTGCTTGTATGCAGTCTTTTTTTATTAATCTGTGATGTGCACATGTGTAATTCTTGATGAATTCAAGATAATTTTCAAAATTTCCTTTTGCAAAATAGTTAACACTTTTAAGGATTTTTAAATACTAAAAATTTGCAAATATTATAATTTTCAAAATAAAAAAATATTTTAATATGGTTATCTATTATCTCTAAGATTTCTGCATTCAATAGAAAAAAACAGAGTATTATTTTTAGGTATCCTTTAACGTAGAATCACATTACAGGTTAAAAATGTAATATTATAAAATAAATAAAAATTGCCAAGCTTTCCCAGCTTGGGACGCCTCTGGTTTAAATAATTGTATTAAGGTGCTTTTAGACAGTAGCACTTACTAGTAGTAAACCGTATGCCAAATGTCATTACTTTATATTAAAAGGTGTCTTAGGTATTAATTAAAACTTAAATTTAATTCGACCCCTTCAGGCAACCCTAGCTCCCTTCAGAAGCATTCTAAGACACATGTTTACATGAAATGTTTTGATCATTTCATTGAGTTTCAGTCTTTGGCTCTAATGTTTTTATGTTATTAACAAGTCCTTTATATGAAATTCATTTCTATATTTTCGGTCAAATTTCAACATGTCCATGTAAGGTAGTATTGCACACTTGACGCCTTTTGTTGACGTACTGACGGTAAACATACTAAAAATCCAGTTTTCAAATCACCTTTGGGTAGGTAGCCCTAAACTTGGCTAATAAGTTTACAAAGGAGATTCTTCAAAGGTTAAACATACAACTGATGAATTAATGTGGGTTTTGTATACTTGTTTAACGCTTTAACATTTATAATATGAGGCCTTTATTCTCTGAACACGCCTCTGCTAATTAATTTCGTGAAAAGCTTAACTGACCATCAAAGCCGTTTACAGTGTTATTTAAATTAATTATTGTTATCTGCAGCACGAACCACCGCGTGTTATGTTATGGAAACAACAACGTCGTTTTAAGAAAAAAATTCCTAAGCTATTCTAAACAATCACAATAAAAGCTCGTTATATCAGTGTACTGTTTTTAGTCTAATTTGCATAAATTGAAGTAGGTATTTTAAGGAATAATGGTAAATTTTTGAATCAATCGCCTACCTTGTGTAATTAATAATTATTAAATAATAAAACTCGGATTTGTGGAATCAATTTGTTTATTGCTGGAACACGTCTGTATTTACATAGTTGATACATTAGCACTGTCCGGACATTTAGTGTAGTATTGAAAGTATAAGGCAATAAATTAGTGGAAAATTCCCGCATAATTCCTGTAAAAATTGTTCGCTTCTATGCAATTTTAAACAAATTATTTACGTGATTATAACAATATCACTCCTATATATTTTACCTTATGCGAACTCGTTTAGTTGCTTATTATTTATTTGGTCAACGGCAATTGATGCTTGTGTAGTTTCGAATGAAATGATAACAGGGTTCATAAACGTAAAATATGAATAGTCACGGGTTTTAAAAGTACTACACGAAACAATTTTATGAATATGTCATTTTAATCCATCTACTTTGTTCATCTAATACCATGTCTTCTTCTATTTCACGATGCTTCATTTCTTCCTCTATCTTAAGATACGGGGTGCAGAACCTCTCTGTTTTAGCTCAATAATAAAGTAACACTGAAAGTTCACGTATAACTTAATGGATTTAAGTACGCCCATTATTTTTGTTTACATACTGAGTTTCAACGGAATTTTTTGTTGTTTTGGGACTAAAAGTCCGGACTTTGAACATAAGATATTGAAACTATACTTTTTTCTACAAATTTTTATATTTTTCTAAATTCTCCTTTATACAGGGTGATTCATAACATGTCGAATGCACTTTCAAAATTGGTTCACAATCTGAAAAAAAGAAAAAAATACGTATACACATGAGTCCAGAAACGCTTTCTTACGGAGTTACTTCTTCTTCTTCTTTATTAGCCTGTATCTATCCAGTGTTGGACATAGGCCTCCCCCTTGAATCTCCATTTGTCTCTGTCTTGAGCTGTCTTCATCCATGCTAATCCTGCTATTAATTTTAGGTCATCTTTCCATCTTGTTTGTGGGCGGCCCACACTTCTTCTACCAGTCCATGGTCTCCATTCTTGAATTTCCTTGTTCCAACGTTCATTTTTTGCCTCATGGTGTGGCCTGCCCATCTCCATTTTAGATATGCTACATGTTTTTTGACGTCTATTACTTTTGTTTTTTCTCTTATACTCTCATTTCTTATTCTGTCTTTCAACTTTATATTTAACATTTGCCTTTCCATTGCTCGCTGGGCTATGGCTAGTTTTCCCATTAATGTTTTGTTTAGTGTCCATGTTTGTGCCGCGTAAGTAAGTACTGGGAGTACGCATTGGTCATACACAGATTTTCTTAATTTTAAAGGAATTTTTTGGTTTTTTAAAATTTTATTTTGTTTTCCAAAGGCTGACCATGCTTGGCGTATGCGCCTATCAATTTCTAGATTTTGGTTAAATTTTTTGCATGTTATCAATTGACCTAGATAAATATATTCTTGTACTGTCTCTACAGTTTGGTTGTCAATTTCTATATTTATGTTTTCTTGTTGGTTAGTCATTATTTTCGTTTTTTGCTTATTTATTCTTAGCCCAACTTTTTCTGATTTGTCCTTGAGTTCTTCGAGCATGTTTTGTAAGTCAACTGATGAGTTTGATATGATGATTAGGTCATCTGCATAGGCCAGGTGATTGAGCATTTTACCATTTATATTTACTCCTTTGTTTTCCCAGTTAAGTGATTTTATAACATCTTCTAGTGCTGTTATAAACAGCTTAGGACTCATCGAGTCTCCTTGTCTTACTCCTCTACCGACCGGGATTTTATTAGTATTTTCGTGTAACCTCACCGTCATTGTTGATTTTTCGTAGATGGAGTGGATAATTTTAGCGTATCTATAGTCTATTCTACTGTTTTGCAGTGCTTTTTCTATCGCCCATAATTCAATCGAGTCGAAAGCTTTTTCAAAGTCGACTAGCGCCATATATAAAGGTAAATTGTATTCTATGGCTTTTTCTATTAATGTTCTTATTGTGACGATGTGGTCGTTTGTGCTGAAGTTTTTCCTGAATCCAGCCTGTTCGATCGTCTGATAGAATTCTAGTTTTGCGTCTAACCTATTTATTATAATTTTTGTGAAGAGTTTGTATACTTGGGGTAATAAAGATATTGGTCTATAATTATCAAGACTTTTTTTGTCTCCCTTTTTGTATATGAGGATGGTTAGTGCGTTGCTCCACTCATCAGGAATTCTTCCCTCCGTCAGACACTTATTAAATAATATTTGTAGTGTTTCAATTATCGTATCTCCTCCTTCTTTTATTAACTCGCCTATTACTTCGTCTTGTCCTGGACACTTGTGATTTTTGATGGACTTTATGTTTAATTCTATCTCTTCGTTAGTAATTTCTGGGATATCCTCTGAATTTACATTCATTATTTTCTTTTTTAATTCTTGTTCCACAGCGTTTGGTGTTTCATTCTTTTGTTTATATAGCTTTTCATAGTATAGTTCTATGGTCCTTAAAATTTCTTTTTTATCTCTTACTTCTTTTCCCTCATTGTCTTTAAATGCTGTGATATTTGCTCTGCCTAATGAGCTTCTTATGCTTTTCATATTTTTGTTTTCTTGGAGTTACTACTAGGTACTAATTTTTTTTGCTTGATTGCACCAGAACTGTTTCATATGAGGCAGGACGGGAAGGGAAAGAGTGCGTAATGTTTTCTTTTAAATAGCGTAGATTTTTACAATGTTTCTATTTGTAATAAATTCTTATTCTCTACACAAAAATGCACAAACAATACATGCACTATTGTTAAAAGTCGCTAAATCTAATAGTTTTGGTGATAATTCACTATTTCTGAAACCTAAAATTACCATGAAGATCTGACTGATTCCTGAAAATGCGAAGATAATTCGTGCAAACCCTCAGGATGAGTTCTACACATCAAAGTAATTAAAGGCAATAAAAACAAGCTTAACATAGCTACAGCCTGAGAAATTATTGAAACTGTTTTCACTTCCAGAGGCGGTTCTTTATTAATGGAGCGTTCTGGGAACAAAGTTTATTGGAATTTCTTTTGCTTTAATGTGTAGAATTTATTCTCAGAGTTTATGAAAATTATGTGAGCATCTCTAGAAAATACTTAATTCTACAGAAACGAGAGAGGTGGCTCCGCGGTTCTGGCTTAGGTTTTTTCCGCGGTTTTCCTGAGCCAAAGCGGTAAATAATGAGACAGTACTTTCCGCGGAAAAACAGCATTTATCCAAATTTCTTGTTCTAAACCGATCGTTACCATTCTTTCTCGTCCGGTGCAGAGTCCGAAAGACCCTTATAGCGGCCCGCCCCTTTACGGGGAATAAACCGACACCTATTTATTTTCCTTTTCATTTTCCCTCCACATTTAATTTGATTTGTCCCGAAAACTGAATTATCTCAAAAACCGTGGGATTTAGCAATTTTAAGAAAAAAAAACTTCATTGGTGTGTTTTTGTACGGAGAATAAAGTGTTATAAGATTCAGAAATTGCAAAAGATCTAAAATACTAGGAAGAAAATCTGAAAAAAAAATGAGCCAATATTGATGCACTTATTCAAACAAAAATTATTGGAAATTCTAAGTTAAATAAGTAATTCACAGATACACAAATTTCCATTTTTAGTGCAGTTACTGCTAAAGTTATCAATAGAAACGTTAAAAACTGTTCCATCTGCAGGAGGTTGTAACTCTGTAAGGAAGCGTTTCTGTGACCATATTTACGGGAACTGTTTTCATCTTTTTTAAATTCTGAACGAATCCTGCAAATACGTCCTAAATACTATTAATCACCCTGATATAAAATTGGCTGAACTGATAGACGAAAAACTTCTTACATTTTGTGGTTCAAATAAAATTGTCTTAACCATGTCTAAGTCATTCAACAATAAGAAAGTGTTTTAAAAAACCAGCATTATTCAGTTTCTTTTCAGTATTTTTACTTATTTCGTACTGCAACAAAAGCGAACCGTATTTAGCACCTTAACTGATTTTATCTATTAATCAATTTCAAAGAACACTTAAACGAATTACATAAACACAAAATCTGTCTTGGGTTGATTCGCGTGATCCTGTTATAATTATAGAATTCAGTGTAAAGGACAATAGTGGAAAATGGTAGTGAAACTGAAAGAGCCGAGTACAAAGGAAGCTTTCATGAAATCTCTGTTGCACAGACAAACCAGGAGCAACTCCATTTGTACCTGTCTTCCAGCGGCTTAGCTGACAGCCACACCGTAACCGAAGATTAAGAACGAGCTCTCTTGTGGACCGGATGGTCACCAAGATGTATTTCAGGGTGCAGGTGCGGTTATAAAACGGAAGGATTAAGATTTAGCAGAATGACTTATTATGCACCGTTAGTTTGTTTCTTAGACAGAACTATCTTCTGATACAAGTCTCTGAGGAAATTAGTTACAAAGTTATTTTAAAAAGCTGCTATTTTATTAAAGTACTTATTGTTTGAAGCAATAAAATTAACATTCTGTAGATCGCACTTCAGCCATTTAATAATAATAATTATTATTAATAGCAGTGTCGTTCCTAAAAACTACATTATTTGTATAACTGCAAATTTTTATTACTTTAAATGATCAGTTGTAAGTTTTCAAACAGAAAAGTGTAGAAAAATTAATTGAGGGCAAAACTCGAAAAAAATTAGTTCCCTGAACAAAGACTTTGGTAAGGTGTCGGTTAGAGGAAGCTTTTTAAAATGAAGTTTCTCAAAAAACTTCGCGAAAGCCTCGTCCTTTTTAAAAATACCCGATAGTAGTCATTTTAAAAAAGTTGCTGGCTGAAATTATTAGAAATTTTCAAAAAAAAAATAAGGAGCTATTCCTAAAAGTGCCCCCAAAAAAGGTCTCAGAAAACAACTTTGAAACACGTTGCTGTAAAATAATTGTTACGTAAATTTTGCATTGGTCCTCTGAAGGTAACAATAACAAGAGTTGTTGGGCTGCTTGAGCAAATGTGGTAGGTCTTGATGGTAGAATTGGTCAAAAATGGCGCCAAGAACTTTTTTTATAACCTAGTCGTGACCAAATTGCTACAACTTTACCGGATATGTATGAAGTTATTAATTTTATCAGACACAACACCAAAATAAACAACAACAGTATCCAGTAGCCTAAAGAGATTTATTGGATAAGCCAATATATTGTACAAAAATATTTCATAAAATCAAATAGTACAACATACACTTCTTTAGCCAAATCAAATAAATGTGAATAATAAAAGTAATTAAATAATTATTAATGATATAGATGTAATAACTCAAAACTGTAAAATAATAACGTCAATAATTCAGCGTAAAAATAATAGTTACGTTACATTTTATCATCAAATACATGCAACTAAAATTTAATTAAAACCCATATAATCCAATATATTTGTTTTTCCATAAACAGAGAAATACCAGCAAAACGTAAAAATGTATTTTAATACTAAATTAAATTAATTAATGTCAACACTTATCGTTTAAATACACCAATGTTTTAGACTCGTAAAATAACAAATTTTGGCTTACGACCTGTATAATAGGTTAGATAAATACCAAATCGTTTGCAAGTCTTGTAACTGCCTAAAGAAAACAAAATGTCTCAAACACAGAAATAGAAATTACAAATTTTGAATAAATCACTCAATTGTTTCGATAATAGTTTTGATTAAAAGTAAAAATTAGGTAAATTTATAATTTTTAGGTATAATGCAACAAATTAAATGAATTGTTTAAACTACGTAAGCTACGCTACCTTTGAAAATGTCAAATGTTTTTCTACAACTAAATGAAATAACGCTTCATAAACTACATCGGTTTTAACGTACAAATAACTTAAATGTGCTTAAATTTAACCAACACAGTGTGAATAATAGTGATTTCAATAATACAAATCGTAAGTAATCCAAATGAATTGAATAAAATAAAGTTTAAAGTGCGTAACCCATAGTTTAATCCAATCACAAATGTTTTCAGCCAGAATCAGCAAATAAATATTACAAATTAACAACATTCAAAAGAAGTTGGTTATAGGTAACTAGCAAGAATTCAAATATATACAAAGAGGAATGAATTTCTGATTTTTCCGAAGCTTATTTTATTAACTCGAAGCCCAAACAAATTCTTCCAACATAGTTACGGTAAGGTAATGTCCAAAATATTCTACAAAACTTGGCTTCCAACTAAACCCTGCTATCAGATTTTTTAAGCCTCCCATGGTCATCAAAACTTATTCAGAACGTCCAATATTTTATGACAGGATTTCAACGTTTATGTACAAAACTGCAATCTCAGTAACGGACCTCGAGATAAATTCTACCAAAACAGTAATTCAGTAGATAGTTATGTACATACAAAAAAACGTGCACAAGCCATGTACAAACGTAAGAGTGTACAAACATGTACGAACGGGTATAAGCGTGTACAGGCGTCTAGGCTAAAAATAACAAACAAACCGAGGCAACATGCAAGGGCCCGCCGCACCGTCTTGTTATATTGATAAATTTTTCGCAAATGCAATATTTAGTCGTGTTGTTATTGTGAGACAATTACGGATTTAATATATAGACTTAAGTTAGATCATCATATTTATAATTTTTTCGCGGTTTATTAGGTGAATTTTTTATATGAATTTACTGCTTTCTGACCTTTCGTTATGGTTTTTTAAATGTATTTTCCCATTACTACAAATTCTGTGTCAATGTAATTTTTTCGATAAGATTTCAAACTGTTTCTACGAAAGAAATTTAACGTTTGAAGATAAAAGATAATCAAGCTTTGCAAACATTTAAATTTTTAATAATGATGAAATAATTAGGCAAGCAACCGCTATCTCCATAACGTATAATTTTTGAGCTACGCTGTAATTGAACCCGAAGCTGAACGTAGTTCTTAATTAAAACCATTTGTTATTAAACTTCAGTTAATAATTACACTATAATTTTCCGACCGATACAGCGTTTAACGGTCGTAGTAATTACAAAATTGTATAGTCTTTGAGAACTTTAAACAAATTAATTGGGAAAGCACTACTCATACTCTTATTATTCATAGAACTGTAATTTTTTTTTGGAGCCGGCGGGTGGTCTAGTGGTTAAAGTCCCAGGCTTTGAAACTAGACTCCCAATGGCAGTTGGTTCGAGTCTACTGCTCGTCGGTAATTTTTCTGAATAAGTTAAATCTGACGAGTCCATGGATGGTGTGTGTGGTGTGTATGTTGGGTTGCATGTCTTTCAGGGGTGGGGCATGTTAGACCGGTGAAGAGCACTTAGTGTGCTGAGCCCGGGTAAGGGGGTGGGATGGGAATCATGGGGTCGTGCTCACGCACGGCTTCATGATTCTTAAAAAAAAGAAGTGTTTTTTGTTAAAAATTCAGAAATATCTAACTGCTGCAATAAATTAGACCAGAACATTGTTAGTTTGATAAAACCATACATGTCTTGCTTATATAAATAAGTGACCCACTTTGGATAAGTTTTCAAACTATCACAGTTCAAGTCATAAATGGTGATAGAGTTCAGGAAAAGTACCAAATGTACGACTTTCCGGAGTCATTTTTTTAGACAACCCCATAAATAATTCATGTTTGCACCGTGATTTAATTTTATCGGTCCATCAGGTGTTATAGTTTCTAGTTTTAGTTTTTTGTTGGAAAACAAAAAGCGAAAAAGAAAACATCAGTTTCTAGCAATTTCTCATAAAGTCGGTACAAGACTTTCCGTTATAATTAATTGATAACAGGCTGACAAACTGACAAGGGTTTTCCATGAGCCGGAATATTATCACTCGTGTCAATCTTCTAACAGACTGGGAAACATACGGAACCGTGCAGTTTATAACGCGGCTGTATTAAGGCGTAACACTGACACCTCGTTATAATTTCAGATGTACCTTTACACAACCGCACACCGAAAACAATTACTGTAAGTGAGTGATTTATTTTGCTTGAAAATAATTGATGTGCAGACGTTCGACGCGTCATAAAAATTCATCGTCCATATTCTATTCTTTCCAGCTTTGTACTGCGATCTTGGAGCTATATTATATTTTCCGTTTGTTCTTCCACATCCGATTTTTCGTTTCCCATTTACCTTTCGGAACCCTTCGGCAGGAAATGTATGTAGTTAAACGGTTTCTGTTGAGAAGAGCACACCAAGTCATAAATATATACAAGCGATGGCAAAATCGAGTGGCATATTTCCACGTTCCTGCTAAAAGCTTCCCTGTTTCAAACGAGAAACGCCTAGGAAATTCGATACAATATAAATTTGCGCTCTTGTGGTCGCAGGAAACTTTTTGGGTAGGAGTTGACAACCCGGAATTTGTTTAGGCACATGCAGGGTTTCTTGCGTGGATTCTGTTGGCAATCGGCCAGTAAAATATACTGTATGTAATGTGTTCATATTTTATTCTAGAAAAATCTACTAGTGATTATGCTAGATAGTGTCATAAGCTAGAAAACTTCTAGGTCATTTATTGCGCTTCCATAAAACTCCAGATTTGAATTTTATTATGGTATTTCCAGAAATGTTTTAAACA
Source organism: Ctenicera cuprea (assembly GCA_958336395.1). Classification (NCBI taxonomy): domain Eukaryota; kingdom Metazoa; phylum Arthropoda; class Insecta; order Coleoptera; family Elateridae; genus Ctenicera; species Ctenicera cuprea. Next base: position 77,627,081 of record OY284486.1, on the reverse strand, counting down.
ATAATTTAACTTTGTTACAATCGATCAGGCACAATAAAAATGATCTTCCAAGTATTTGCAGCAAGCAATATAACAGCGGCTTTTCTAATGCATTACGATAAAAAGCAAACATATGAAGCTATAAAAGTTTTTCTATTACAACATGCAGTAGTTCTAAAACAATCGTAACATGTCACAAAAAGAACTGTGATCGTAGAACATAATACGTGAAAATTACAAAGGAGTGTTATTATTTATGGAGTACAAATTTAAAACAAACAAATGTAACGTTAAACTTGACATAGCCGCCAACTTTTTAGAACTGTAATAAATTACGACTGCCCTATGAAGTATTTTACAATTATTTTTAATTATTTTTTAATGTTTTTCAAAATCTGCTACTAAGGCTTAATACCGACGCCAAGGAATAACTGCAACAATCCTGAAAATTCTGTTTTCAACAGGGTAACGATCTTTAACGTGCAATGACATCGCACGGGATCTATCACACGGACATCATTCCTGGCTGAAAATACTATAACATGTTTTGAAGATGGAGACGTAATAATACGTAAATCAGTAATTAAACTGGATTTCAAGATAATTGTTCTATCAAATTTAAGTTCAGTTCAAGTTAGTAAAACAACGAAAATCGACAGATTAGTTGATACCAGAAACGTGGGGTACTGCCAGTTTGTTTGTTCATTTATGGATAAAACAGTTAAAAATCTGTCGGACAACCGGCACGACACCTTTCTCTCATATATTTAAATTTTGGTAAATATGTCTAAATTTAGAAACTTTTTTGGAATCTAAAAACGTTGGAATTTTTTACGTATTTTCAGTTAAAGAATTAATTTTTTTTTAAATTTTCAAAGTTTTTGAAATAGCTAAAAAGTTTAGGTACCTATACATCTTAAAATGTTCAAAAATGTTTCAAAATTTTTTAAAATCAGAATCTTGAAATTTTTAACATTTTTGACAAGTGTATTAAACCTGTACGAAATGTTTATGCAATTAGAGGTAGTAGCGTATTTTTTTTCGGTTTAAAATAAAGGTTTAAATATGCAAAGAAATACAACAAAATGTCAAATGTGACAGCTATTGCAGAGCCTCTACATCGTTATTGTTGCTTTTTGAAAATCGTCAAAACGTATCTGTACTTTAGTATATTTACTGGCTTTGAACCGGTTGAGGACTCTGGTTTCGGTCTAAAACGATTGGCCGCAGCGGTTTTGGTGCGGCAGTTTGGTCGCACGGATAGTTGACCGCAGGAACGTTTGGACGTCAAACCGTTTGATCGCAGGGACGTTTGGGCGCAGAGACGTTTGGGAGCAGAGACGTTTAAGCTCGAGCCGTTTTGACGCAGGGACGTTGCGGCCCTATAAAGGAAATTATTTGATTTTGTCTTTTTCTTTAATTAATTAGCATTTTAATAGCTACTTAATTTTCTATTAACATTTAATCCGAAACTCAGAATTTTTACATAAATATAATTAGCAAAATTAACAACATTTCTGACTCAAAATAATTTTTTATTCCAAAAATAATACTCTCTTGACATTTAAAAATTTGTATTTCAAATTGGATGGTTTAACGATTATTGTACAAATATTGATTTTTCTATAAAATATCCTACAATAGATTAAGCCTGCGCCCAAACGGCTTGCGCCGAAAACTTTTTGCGCCGAATTGTCTTTGCGGTCCGGTTCTGGCAGGTTTGGTGGTGCTCTGCCAAACGTCGAGTCCCGGCCTCGTCATGGATGTTTGTGCCCGTCTTTGCCTGCTAGAGGGCGCTAATACCTACAGCAGTTGATGTCCCCGTAGTGCATGTCCAATAACAAAGAATAACGTTATAGATTAAAAACATCATTTTTCTTTTTGTTTTGGTTCTTTATTCATAGTTCGTTTAGTACAACTCTTTTTTAGATTACGAAGCAGCATCAAATTTAGTAGCTTTACTAAATTTAAACCTATCTTCTGTTTGTTAATTCTTATAGCAAGCGGAATTCGCATCGACTGTCTCAAAAACGAATCACTCTGTACACTATTAAACCTTGATACAAAACAAGAATGTAATCATTTTTCGCACAATAGTTATTTTTACATTATGTCAAAAAATAAAACTGGGGTTAGTCATAGCTTAGTTAGCTGGTAGTGCGGCTCAGAGTGAAACGATTCCAGTTCGATTCTGGACGTAGGTTTTCGCGGTCGGATAACCTCATAAGTATTACTCTAAAATGGATGCGGTACTGGCAAGAGTTTCGATTTTTCCCAAAGCTGTAGCTTACCTTTATCCAGAGTGCCATTATTATGCGCAAACGTATGCGCAAACGTATGCAAGGTAGCGTCAGTTGCAGAACGGGCACGACATACAAAAACAAAATTTACATTCAGGTATTTATTGGTCTCTATACATAGAAGTATCATTTTAAAGTTTGCAAACGTAGCAAAACCAAGATGATAAAACAAGTATATTCACTAAAACTATAAACCTATTGTGCAAATTAAACACACTAGCAATATTACAAAATGATTCCGCATAGGATTAAACAGTTTTGTTCTTTGCCCCGGAATTCAGTTAGTGTCTATTAAGCTTTAATTCGAATGTGGTTAAAACTAGAATATGAATTAATCAACCACTGCTGTATTTCATTGTTAACTCCAAAAATGATGACATATCATAAATCTCCTAATTAAACATTGTACACGTTAAATAAATAACAAATAATATTTTAGAATTTCAATGCATTAAACCGAGAAGAGGAAAATATTTAAAAAAAATTTAATTTACAGCTAAGTATGCAAGTTTTTTTTTAGATCTGCGTTTTTAAAGTATTGGAAATGGTTTAAGATTAATTTTTGTTATTAAGCAATCAAATTTTTATTGATTATCGGGGTTGCTTATGTTAGACTTTTAAGGCTTTTTCTACAAAGCTGTGACCTACATTGCGATTTGTTATCTGTACCGCATTTTATGATTCCTGCCAATCTCTGGGTCTTGTACTTCAATAACATGTTATAGTTTCCGATAACTAATGAAAAGATAGCCGAATCAGCAGTGGTTGATTATGGCCAATCCTTACTTATCTAAACCACCCCATGCCTGTTTATCTAAACCGCTAGCATGCCCTTGGCACATAAAAAAGTTTTCCGAGGGTTTGATTATTTTAAACTTTATCAGGTTTCTAATAAAAAATTGAGCTGGAAGGAATTTATTTGTTCCTGAGGGAAATCTCTTAACGAAAAACCCGTAGGACATTAGAAATTTATTCGAACCATTTTGCTATTTACGCGTCATATAAAAGTAATTGAATTTAAGTTCATTACCTTTAAAGTCTTCTAGAAATCTAGATTACACCCATAATGATCGTTTGGTGCAGCAAACTGCGCCCGATATTTAAAATTTATAGCTCTGTTAAAAATCCTGCACTTATTACGTCTTAAGTTTTACTGCAGCGTGGATTCGTTTAAAAGCTCGAGTTTCGCTGAAATTGACATAACTCGTTTGCAGTGCAGTCTTCACTGCAGTCTTAATAGAGGACTTTTAATGAAATTATCGTATACTTTGTTCATTCTGACATTAGCCGTAGAAAGAAATGAAATTAGAAGTCAGATGCAGACGAACGAGCGGAATCAATACTTAGTGCAATTTGTACCACTCATTTCAGCCAATTTCAAACTTTTATTGTTCACTTTGTGCACATCCAGATTCAGAGAAATCCCACATAATATTGCTGAGCTTCGCACAATGAACTGTGTCATGTTTTGCGCCAGTGGTAGTATCGACTGCAGATGACAGATTATTTTATATGTTATATGTCGACGCCTGTTCTAGCTTTTGACACGGAAAAAGTGGAGCGTTCTGATAATACACATGGGAGGTTTATAACCCTTTCGCGCTCATTTTTTAACACAATTTAGAAATGTGTCAACCGCAATGTAAAATGTGATGTGTAGAAAGTGCTCATCAATATTATTTGAAGTTTTCGAGAATTTTTTGCAGGAAAGAGTTGTTGCCAGATTAAAATTATTTTACTGCAGTAATAGGATGAGAGGGGGTGAAATAAGTCTCCGCTGCCACCGTTGTAATAGGCTACTAGCTTCTGCAATAAGTCTACGGAAAGCGTGGTAGTCACAAATGCAATTTAATAAGCCAAAGAAAGAAAAATATTAAAATCTGCCACCTAAATTCCTGAAAGTGGGACGTAACGCTTCTAAAATAAGGCAAGTGATACTTCAAAATCAAACTTATTGTAATTATACTTAATCTCTGGGAAATAATAATGACTAACTGTCTAAATAATACGAAATTAGTTAGAGGATTTTAATGCTGTTTATTTCAATATCTTTTACTCTCAGTGGAGCACCTTGATTAGTTATACAATAGAGAGAACCCTTAAAAGGTACCAGCACCTTAAGATTAATAGTGCCAAATTATTTCAGTTAGAGAAAATATTGTCATAACAATTTCTGGTTGAATCCAGATGAAATGATTAAAATCATTCTGAATAACCTAAAATTTGAAAAAGCCTCTCTCTAGATACCTGTCCTGGAAGTTAATGTTTGAAAATGATGGATGGATACTAGATTGTTATTGTTTCTGTTTAAAAATCTACCGGGGAATTGAGCATAACTGTTCAAAATAAAGTAGGATTCATTTCTTTATTATTAAATGTTGTAACGAACTTATTTTGCGCTGTTAAAATTACTTTAGTTTAGTTCCGCAACTTTTTGATTTTAACGCAAACTAGTCCGTTAACTCTTTCTCCCTCCATATTATTCTGAGTTTGAGCACACTTCCAAGATTTAGTAAAAGTTGGAGTAGTTCCCTTTCCAGACCCTTTTCCTGTAAAACGCACTTCGTAGTCAGAAAGAACACAATTCTTCACCTGAACCAAAGAGCTCGATAACTCTTCCGCTTCGGTCTTGTTACAAATTCCAATTTTGCGAAAAGAAAGTTGTTCTGTAATAATTCCGGAGGACCCGTCAAAGGTTTATATTCAAGCCGAAAGTTAAACTTTACCACCCGCCCGTGTATTGCAATATTTTAACTGAAAGTGAGATTTTACCGCTTGCCCGTGAATTGCAAACTTTTATACATTGTAATATTTTTTCCGAAAACCTGTCAAACCGTTTGAATTTATATTCAAACCCAGACTTTACTGCCTGACCGCGAATTACATACGCTTGTAATATTCACCAAAACGCACGCGTCAAGCACTTTAAATTAAGAGCTCCCGAAACATTCTAAAGCAATTGCACATTTGAACTCCGCCGAATTCGCCAGCCCTCGTTGTCTGTTCATATTACAAACTTTTATACGTTTGCGATTTTTCTGGAAAATCCATCAAATAAAAGCTTGATAGTTATTTGAAATTGAGAACCAATTTCCCTGACAGTGCTATATTTTATTGCTAGTTTGAATATTGTGAAAGTTTTTTCTTCCAGGTCATTTCATTTTTAAAACGCGCTACCCATTCAGAAAGATAATAAATCTTCATTTAAATATCACAGACTTAACAATAGTCTTCTTGATCTGGAGTTGCTGTAAACTTGAATATTGGAGAAATTAAAGTTCGTTTGTAATCATTTCAAAGCATTCCGCAAACGAATTTTTTTCCAACCAAAAATTGAAACTTAGCCAACTGTGATAGATTTGATGCGAACTTGACTCTCGGCAAGTCACTGTTAGTTGCTATTAATATTCAGAAATCAAGGACTGAATATGTTTCTAAATGTAACTATGCAAAATATCACTGTTCCTTAGAAACAATACTTAGGGTGAATGCTAATATACCTCTGAGTGTGAGCTCTGGAAATATACAGAATAGGCCTTGAATAAATTTCAATTTTATCACATATTTAGAATTAGGAGATATTTATTTAACATTTTAACGTTTACCCAAATCTGCGAAAAAATTTAAACGGCCTGTTTACCTATCATTGCTGCTTTCGAGTCTGTGCATCAATTAAGCATAGTCAGTTTGATAAAATTGAGAAATATTTATCGATTTCTAAAATCTTGACGAACCTTAAGCTCCCTTTGCATCATTTGAATAATACGAGAATGTTACAGTTAAGGTGAACAGTCTACATATGTAAAATAACATGTGGATAAAGTTGTATACAATTAAAAAATAGCGTTGTGTTTTCTTGCAGCAAGTATCTCACATGTTGAGTTATTAAATATATTTAGATGATAATTAACTAATTAACTTTGACGGATTGTTTTAAATATTAGCGAGGTGCACTAACCACGAAACCTCTATATTATATGTGTACTTTGTTTATTTATTAATTATTAGCTTTATCATTCGACACCACACACTAGGCTTAAGTGACACAAGCATTCGAAACGACTTCCGACTTCCACAAATCATTGCTTATTTAATACATAAAATATTAGCATTTAATTTATGTTAAGTACTGTTATTTGCTTGTTAATAGAGAAAAATAGGTATATTCTTTTAGTTAATAATATTATACAACTTTTGCCAAAATATAAGCAGGTAAATAAGAATCAGCTGTATTTAGGTATGGCGATCGAGCTAGACATGTTTATTTATTACTGCATATTATAGTTCTAAATGCAAAGTGTATTCCTTATATTGCAAGTCTAAATATTGCATTAATAATAACAATTATATAATTACCTTCACTTTTCTTATATAGGTATTGTAAATATTAAAAATCAAAACCGAAACAATTATATTACACCTGATCATAAATCAAGATTAAGTGTAGCACTTTTGGGATTTAGTTGAAAGCATATTATTTTACCCATATGTGCATAAATTCTGCACACGATTACAGAGGATCATAGCTCATGACGTGGATTATTCGTGCTTAGTACGGGTTATACCTGGGATTAGCACCAGAATTACTGGAAACCTTCGAGTACGTTTGAATGTTACTTTAGAACGGCGATGATAGTGATCTGCAATTCGGATGTTTGATTTAATTAAGATGTAAGCAATACAAGGTTCATAAACTATGGCGATGCACTATTTGCGTATATAAAATTACAAAAAAGAATACTAACAGTTAGTACTTACTAATAGAGTGCTATCTCATGAAAGCTGTCAATATTGCACAGAAATAAATTTATAACTATAATACCAGCTTCATTTGATGTTGTATCGAAAATACTTCTTGTGTGTGATATTTGGACAATATCCAGCAATATCACGTCAAGATTGACATGTTAGTGGGACCAGATGTGCACGTTGCACGTCATCAACAAATGTTCCAGTGTATGCTGTGACATGATATTAAATTTATATTTTCATAAAAATAACAAATAATAGTATAGTAAATAAATTTAAAAAAAAATTTTAATCTAAGTTACGAAAATATCTCTTATTTGATTAGATATTTCTAAAGTAGTTTATTAAAGCTTCTACCAGCAAAAAATGTAAAATTTACTTTTTCTTTGAATAGATCTGACAAACCCTTTTAACTACCTTGCTGTTAGCAGCCTTAGATTCATATAACATTTAAAATTACTTTTACGATGTTGTTTAAATTAAAAAGTTTTAGTCAATTATGTAATTAAGGTAATTACGCTAATATCTAAAAAGCGAAGCGTTTCTTCGCACTCCCACCCTTTAATCGATCCGTGAAATAATGGATGTGAAACCTATAGGGTTTGGTTATAAGAAAATTTATTTAGAAATCTCACAGAAATATTCCAGCAAAGTTCCCAACTTTTTTTTAAATATTAGTTCTAGTGAAACTTAAATGTAGAATCGTTTGGCACCCCAATTTTATTAATGATTTGTCGATTATTTTACTTTTTCCGACCGTATTGCAAAAATGCTGAACTTATAGTTAGGCTAAAAGCAGCGGCCGGTAATTTATTTATACATTGCAGTATGTTTGCTATTTTAGAAATTACTTACATCTTTGTTGGCAATAAAAAAAGTGGCTTTCGGGAAGAAAGCATTCTTAAATTATCAGTAAATCGGTTGCAGACGTAGTTTGTTTGAAGAAACATTATTCAAAAGATTTAATAATTTATTAAACCTCTTATTTAATAAAAATCAGCTGTAGTTAGAATCTGATCGCCATATTACAAAAATGGACAAAGCTATAACGTAAAAACTGCCAGCTTTCCTATTTTCCAAAGTATTTACGTACAAGATTGTAGTCCCAGCAGCAGTGGTAGTATTAAACTGCACGCACATTGCTTACTCCGCAAAGAGCACACGCAACCCTTCATACAATTACATGTCATTTGTTTGCTGTACTACTCAAGCAGGTGAAGATACAGGTTGTACAACTGTCACGCAAAAGCCGATTTTTTTTGGGATTATGAAAAACATAGACCAGCAAGGAAATGTGTCGGTCAAAACTGAATAGGAGGGAGATTCACCCCCTGAAAATAAGTGTACCTAAAATTAAATCGTGAAACTTATTCTATTTATTCTGATTCTTAGTGATTTGGCTTAAACAAAAAATTATGTTCTTTCGTCACCGTTTATAAATATGAAAAGGCACAAATTCTCTATTTTAAAAATTTATAGAAGGCGTCAAAGAGAAATTAGCGGATTGGAACATCAACCAAATTGTATCCCATCACTAATTCTACGAGCCTACAAAATTCAACATAAATTGTATCGCCTGTTTTTGAGCGCTATATTTTTCGCTTTGCAGTTTTCATATTTTTAAAATTTCTCGTAGATCAAATTCAAAAATCGAAGCGCCCGCCATTTGAAAAAATTTCCCGAAAACTGTAGAAAAATTGTATTTTATTACAGGAAAATTAAAAAGTAATCGAAAACAGTTAAGTCTGGAGATCGTGACTAAAAACTGATTGATTTGACACATCTCTAAATAATTTAAGTGTTTCGCGTGCAGTATGAGCGCTTGCAGTATTTTCATGAAGGAAACCGTGCTATATTTTATCCTTACACAACTGATCTATAAATGGTTGTCAAATGTTGTTACGGTATCTTCCAGCTGTTGAAGGTCGGTGAAAGAAAATAGGTTAAATAATTCTTTGACGCGACATCGCTCTCAAACTCCTACCTGTACAGTATAATGTACTGGTTTTTAGAAACTTGTGTGGGGTTTTCGTACGCTAAACTTAGATATTTTAGTAGTTTTCATAAACAAAACTAAGCTTCATCAAAAAAATGTTACGTCAAGCACGTAATTATTTAGAAATTATTATTTAGAGACCACCAAGAATTTGTAATCGATCCTTTTCTGTTTATCTGGTGGTTGTAGCTCATGGAAACAGATGTACCTATAGTTTGACCACATGTGCAAATCTTTCTTTAAAATGCTTTTACGAGTCTCATAAGATAAATCAGTTTCTTGCGATAACCTGCGAATGGATTTCTCAGGAAAGTGTTCCAACTGAACGTTTCTATGTTATCAGCAACTCGTGTAGTTGATCTTCCGCGTTTAGTCTTGGTTCATACTGCCACAATTTGCCTAAACAGGTCTGCACATTTATGAATTTCAGCGATGAGTTTTTTTGTATTCATACAGCTGCAGCAAGCAAAAGCACCGCTGTTTTTCAGTTTATATCATTTCGCAAAGAACCAAATTAAATATGTTTATTATTTTTGATAAATACCTTTTCTTGGTAGCTGTTATGAAGAAAATTAGAACCGCCAGTGTGACAATTATTTTATAAATTATGAGATGTAAGAACCGACTTACTAGTAGTAAAGCAGTGCGGATTCTAATACTTGTTTGTATATTTTAATACTTCATCTTCCTTTTTTATGTAGCCTATCCTTTTTTTCAATTGATAGACAATCTCCCCAACTTCTTGTCGGTTTTTCTTACAAGCGTTTCAGTTTGGCGGTTTATCTCTCGCCAAATGTACAAGACGTGTTTTTTCCATTCTGTCATTTTTTTCGAATTGTCAAACCGCCTCTATTTGCACGTCATTCCAATTTTTAAACGTACTTTAGTTAAAAATCCCCGCAGACTTAAGTTTTGCTCCAGGGAGCCTTGGTTTCGAACTCGAACATCGTCGGGATTTATCAAACTTGTTTTACCTAAGGTAATTTCAGCAACGCCAGAGGTCCGAAGTAGGACTGCAAAATTGTAGAAAAAACTCTATACGTTTTTGCACTGCATGCCATTGAAATCCAGTAAACGGAAAGGAGAGGGCAAATAAGTTTTGTTTGATATCAAAAATCCGAGTGCGATAATGGAATTCCTCGACTTGGTCTTTAGAACGGCGTATGACTTTTCTGTAAAGCCTAAAGATCGCCAAACTTTCTTCTGTTATCGATTGCTCGGGTCCAAATTGGGATAGGGAAACATAACCCGCGCCATTCGACGCTCAAAAGGACCGGACACGACCCCCTACATGAGAAGGCAAACTCGTAAATCTTCTGCTATGGCTACGGCCAAAAACAAATTGTTTTAAGAAACACATTTTTAGAACGGCACTGGTTTAAATAAAGCTCGAAATATCGAACCTTCGGTCAGCCATATATGGCCTTTAACTCGAGCTATTGAGGTAAATTTATTTGGCTAGAAAGCCAATCATTGGTTAGCGACTTATTACAATCTAAATCGGTGCCGGAAATTATGTAGCCCCGTAAAACGCCCCCCCCCCCAAATAGTACTTAAATTCAGTAGGTTTGGCGCAGTCCTACGTACATTTTGTTGTTACAGACGGTCCCGCCGAAAATTCGAAAAAAGCCATATTTAATGCCAAAAACTTTGAATTCTATAGAATTCTAATACTAATGATCAAAATTCTATGTAATGGCAGATTGCAATGCAAGTACAACGTAATGGTGGCTACATGCGTGTGTAGTATAGTGAAGGTAAAGTCAGTACCTCGTGCTAGGCTAAAATTCCAGTAATGACAACTTGCGTAATTGACTTTAATTATAATAATTGGTGTTAGAAAATGCAAATAAGTATTGCAATCCGTTGTTTTTATCCCATTATTTAAAATTGACTTTTTTTAAATAATGCTACAAAAACATTTTTTTCCTGTTTTCAGACCCTAATTATTAAAAAAGCAGATTGTTCCCATTGAATTATCGTTATAACTCGGTATTCCAAAGTTTATTAAATTTGGTCTAGTAATTTTTCAGATTTGAAACTTATCAAACCTAGGATACGCAACATTACAATATAATACACACATACACGCAAGTTGGTATGGTATTTTGCAAAAACGCTCAAGTAAATGTTTATTATTTATATTTTTCAAATTATTACAGGGTAGAATAGTACATTAGGTATACACTAAGGGAGAGAAACTTCTTATTTTTCCTGAGGTGTAATTTGAAGCCCGAGGGCTACAAATATATCGAGGGAAAAATGGCGGTCTCTCCCGAGGTGTATATACTATTTTTTCCACGATCGGGAGTAGAAACACTTAATTTCATAGAATTATAATAAATCGGAGCGAAATTACAATATTTAGAAGCCTTTGGGATGTTTTCGTGCAACGTACCATGACAACAGACATTTGTTTACAAAAATAAATATAAAATGAAATAAAAACTCCCCTAGGAAAATTGTTGTCTTATTTCGTCCCTAGAGACTAAATGCTTTACTTCTGTCACAATTTTGATGCCATAGAAACCGACTTCTACTCCCGGTCGTGGAAGAACCTGAAGGTGTCGAGGTCTTTCACTCCGGGTAGGCTCTTCGCTTGTGTAGTAGGAGGTAGTTGGGCTTATGCCACCCTTCATGCACATTCATTCAAGCCATACGCACATATGTTTTATTTGTATGTTAATGTTGTGTGTGGCTTTGTTACTTGTCCTGGTCAGCCAGTAATCAAGGCAATCGCCGTTAATTGTAACCCAACGTCGAAGGTTGCCGAGCTCGATACCGATCCACAGAATTACAGAAAAAATTTCTGCTTCTTCCGGGATTTGAACCGAGGACTCACGCATTGTGAGCCAGATCCTCTTACCGCTGGACCACTCGGACTATACGTATTTTAATTAAATTAAAAATAAAAATAATGTATAGTAGGTTATGAAGATTTTTTTGAAACTTTGATAAATCGTATAAACGAGAAAACATATCACATACTTGACTGTTGCAATACTGACATATCGCAAGCTTAAAGCTTCTGCCAATACAACTAACTGTGTACTTAAAGGATGTTGTAATACGTATTTTTAAATTACATCAATTGTCAGCATAACGTGCCTCTTCCCATTTGGCCGGTTTTCTCCCCTTTCTAATTACAACTTCAGTTTGATTACAGTGAACACGTCAGGGAAAACGTATTACGTGAACTTATTGGCAACTCTAGGTACCTACCTTACATCAAAGAAAGGTTCTGCTTGATGTTGCGGTTGGTGCTCATTTGGCAGGTTATTGTTGTTAGTTCTATTTAGCTGTGCTATCGATTAAACGTTGCCACAGGCTCCATTATCTAACTGTATTGATAGACACATGGCGGAACATTCATCAGTGTTATACTATAACGTTCTTACCTTCATCATGGTCTATTACATTTTCAAACGAAACTCGAAGCTAAATTATGCTCGTGACGGTCACCATCTTGAAAATTAACGTTAAGTTAAAATGATCAAGACTGTTTTTTTAACATGGGTCGTAAAAGTACATAATATAATTAGGTTTTATCGTTTGATGTTTGCCAACTTTGCCATGTCCGTTATAATAATACAAACGATTGTAGAACGAGAAAGAAATTGCAGCATCGCTATAAATTATTCAGCAAAGCTGTCCGATTAATCAAATAATACGAAACGGTGTTCATAGTCGCGCCCACTCCATCAATAATTCATAGACTTTTACAATTTCCTGTATTTTAATCGAGATTCATTATTTACAGGAACGCATTTTTAATAATTTATGGTAGTACATGAACCGAACCAATCGACGCCCTGAATCTGAAGTAAATTTAAGTTTTGGTTTTAATTATTAGAAGATTTAGCTATCTCTTTTCACTATACGAACTATAAAGTTAAATTATCGTTTTCCAATATCTGAAATTGTTGCCTCGTATTTATAGCACTCTATGTTTATCTTGTGGTTCGGTTTTAAAGCGGTAACCTTGTTGATAGTTTTTCTATAATGAAGAGGAAGTGTTTTAAAGTTAAAGTGGAGCTTTTTGTTGATGTTTGTTTTTAGTTCACCAGTAAATTGCCACCGAGAACTTCGAAGGAGATTTAATATCAATTGTTGATCAATTTTATAAATATTTTGTGTTGTTATTACCCACGCCACTGACATTTCTATCGGAAAACTGTAATTGGATAATTAATACTTAACCGGATTAGTTCAAAAGAAAAGAAGTTTAGAAGAAAAACAAAAGTTTTAGAACCAGAAATTTTTCAGAAACGTTATGATACATGACCCACTAATATTATGTCCTCGACCATCCTTGAACCTACGAATTGTTAATAGAATTATTTATTATATAAATATACGCTGCTGTGCAGCGGAAATCTACGCTTCGCAAATATTGAATTCGTCCCGCGTCGGTAAGTGTTTGATGGTATTGTAAGACGTAACTAGGCAACGGTGGCCTCTACTTTATATTAAATTTTCCTCTCCCCACCGGTAGATGTTTGTTTATATTGCTACGGGATATGCAACGGTATGTGAAAAAGCATATAATAAGCAAACACATTTGCACAGAACAGTTCTAACGGTTCTCGCGTTTTTTCCAAAAGCTCCGGACTGAACTAAGAAACGGTCAGGAACTCCAGGCACCGCAAGCCCCTTCAAAGGCAAAGCAGTGGCTGCAACAAACATCAGCAACACCACCAACCGTACAAGCCCCTTCAAGAACAAAGCAGCAACTGTACCAGATCTCGGCAAAGACTCTTTTTTACCAGAAGCTTCTTATCAAATGAAGACGCGCCTCGCAAAGACTACAAACAGGATAAACAAGCCTCCAGTTCGGTCTCTAAGCAAACCAGCTACAACTCGACCTTTTTGTTCTTTAAAATAATTTGTTCATGTGAAACATATTCCTACGTCCGAGTGGTCCAGTAGTAAGAGGATCAGGCTCACTATGCGTGAGCCCTCAGTTCGAATCCCGGAAGAAGCAGAAAATTTTTCTGTAATTCCGTTAATCGGAATCGAGCTCGGCAAACATTCGACGTTGGGTTACAATTAACGGCGCTTACCTTGATTACTGACTGACCAGGATAAGTAACAAAGTCATAAACAACATAAAAACATACAACTAAACACATGTGAATGACATTGAATGAATGGGCATGAAGGGTGGCATAAGCTTCAGGAGCGTAGCGGTCTAAAGGCCAAAGGCCCCACTACCTCCTATTACACAGGCGATAGCCTACCTGGAGTGAAAGTCCTCGACACCTTCGGGTGAAAGATAAAGAAGAAACACGTTCCTTGTTCATGTATTAATTAATTGATTGTTGAAGTTTGATGTTAAATGCTGTATTTTAACTATAATCTAGCGTAACCCGTAGACTACGCACCACGCTTCTGGTTATTTTTTAAATAATAAATAAGCTATTCAGTAGCTATTGTTTCGGACCGCAAATTGAAGTCCTAGGTTCCTTTATTATTTTGAGATTGCTTTAATTTTTTTAATCGTATTTAAGTGAGCTGGTTAGTGTAAGCGCAGCAACTACAAATTCTTTGTTTTTAGCTCACGAGCTTCCAATATTTGGGAAAATTTGATATTTGAGTTACTTATTTAGTAGGTAAAGATATGTCTTTTTAGTTATAATTTTTTAATTTATTTATTTTGTCCGTTTGATAGCTTGAGTTTGTAATTTAATTGTTTGTCCAATTGTTGATTTTACTTATACATTTTTGAATGATTGTTTTATTTTTTACTAATATTGTATGACCTTTGTGACACATTTTTGTAAGCGCACTTGTTCTCAAGAATTCCAGTAACTGGCTCAATATACGTCTGCCTTGGAAATCCGTCTGCTAATGAAGGCTTCGCGTTCCGATCATCTAACCGTAGAGTGTAAAACTAATTTTCTTATTTACAACGAAAACTGTTCTAGACTGATACATAGCAGTACATAGGAATAATCGCTTTATATAATGGACGCGTAAAAATGCTACTTCCAGTAGCAGAGGCCCTTCGCCATTAAAAATTGAGGCAGCTGGAAGAAATCCGAATATAAAATACTTAATTTGGTTAAATTTAATACCAGAAACTTTTGCAGGTGTTAAGAAAGACATTGAAAAGCGTTAGGAGACGAGTAAAAATGTGAAATTGCTTAAATTTCTAGTTAAACCAGAAAAAATTAACTCTGGCCTTTCAATTTAACTATTTTTCAAATGGATAGTTTGATTTTAATAAAATTTTAAGATTGTGCTTATGTAAAAACGTCATGGTGGCCAATTTCGGTACGCGGGAAAAACGTTCCTGTTAAAAATTCCTGCAAAATTCTAGAAAAAAAGAGCTTTGAAAAATTATCGCTGGAAAAAACCTTCAGAAAAAGCCCCATTGAAAACAATGCCCAGACAAAGCAACCCCAGTAGAATATTTTCCAGGAAAAACAGTCTCCGAAAAAGCTACTCCTAAACAAAAGCATGTGAATTTTTTGCTGGTGAATCACCGTATAATAAAAGAAGTGCTTTCCCTTAAAAAGACACGTGCTTTTTTCTTGCTGATCAATTTATTTGTACATAAGGGCGAATTTAATTTTCTAATTATATTCGGAAATGTCTAACAAAATTTTATTAGTGCGAATTTAATAGTTCCAAATACATTCTTTAAATCTCCGTTAAGGCACTCCCCTATAAATAGCATAAATTTTTCCTCATCTGTTCTTTCTTGGAATTTTAATGGGAATTTTTCCTGGAGATTTTTTATGGGAATTTCTGTATTAAATCTTTTTCCACGAATTTTTTTGCCCATTTTTTCTTAAATTTTTTAATTCACAACGCTTTTACAAAATTCACCTCAGTAAGCACTCGCGCTTCAGGGAACCAATTAATAATAAAACAATAATATCAAAAATTGTATTTACCTAAAATAGTTACGCAAATTAAATTGGCAAAAAATTTATACCTGATAGGAATTTACGCAAATCGCTACTTTTGCTTGCTAACTGAATTTTAAATACAACCACAAAGTTATTATTGCGTAACTACGCCAGGCCAGGCCCCCCACGTGTATGGAGGTCATGGCCCCCATGGGTTCGGCGCCAATGATATTGAATAATACCAAAGCTCGTAGAGGGCATAAAATTTGCGGATTCTGGCACTTTTGCGACTAGAACTTTAATATAATCTACATTTAGAAACGTTGAAAGTGAAAATTGTTAAAATATGGGAAAGGCCCGGGGTAGTGCTTTGCTATTTAAATAAATAAAATTCAAAATTATAACTACATCCTTTTTCATTTTAAAATACGTAGTTTCCATAATTTACATTACCTTTATAAATTACGAGACTAGTTCATGATTCTTTAATAGTTTCTTCGTCCTCTATGTATAACGCAAGGACAATCCTAGCGTGGACTAGTTTTCGTGCATGTATGGCATAAATGGGCAATAAATCTATTTCTTTTTGGTCGAATTTTGTATATTTTTGCACTCCGTACACCTGCTGCAGTGTTACATTAAGGTGAAATGGACCAGACGCTATTAGGAAAGAATTATGAGGTGCCATTAAGATTCCACGCTGTTGCCAGTTTATCCGGTGTTGCCAAAGCGTAGATAAAGTATTGTTTTAAGCCAGCCTACACTAGAAGCACCGGGGTTCGACGATAACGGTTATTCATTGCCTTTGTTATTGTTATTAGCGGGGAGGAAGTACATAAATAGATCGATGCGTAGTGATAGCGTTCCCTTTTGGGAAATAACAAGAAGCCCGAGAGGAAAATTCAAAAACCTATACAATATTTCAACGTTTATGGAGTGAGAATGGGCACACTTCTTTCTTTGCTTACCGTTCTGTTTCCTAAGTTCCTAACTTTGCAGTTTAAATAAGAGGTTTTATCCACAAGGGCTGTCACATTTTTCGAGACGTTCTTCTCGAAAAATGGGCCCCGATTTATGATCATAGGCTCCAAGTCAATATCCTCCTCTGGATTGCTGTCCTGATAGTTGCCATTTCCATCACTTTTCGGACGACTCAATCCTGAAAGTAAACAGAAATTTAAATTAAAGTTTTGGGTTACATTTCACGTTTGAAAGTAAAATGGGAGAGTGTTTTTAAAACACATAAAGGTATTGATCGCAAAACTGTGGTGTAATGTGGCTGACGTTCCAAATGAAACCGATAATCCTCTAAACGAAGGTAATCCCTGTAACACCAATAAGCCATTTATGGGGCTAGCAGAACTCATCAGATCAAATGTTTGATGTGTGTTCGGTACAAAGGCTGTACTTATTCGAATTAACTAGAAATTTATTTTTAATTTGTGTAGTGTTATCAACTGAAAAAAATAACGTTATCAAAGGGATGAAGATATCAACCTATAATACAGCCACTGATTATAATAAACACCACTTTAATTAAACCCCCTGTACACCAAACCATTGCAGCAAATAGTCGAAACAGCGAGCACATTAATGTTATCTAATCTAAGTATGTGACCATATTCCTAGAATAACGTTAACAACAGAACATTATTATGCCAGTACCATCCATGCGTAACTGGAAATTTGCCTGAAGATAATACCGAATCGTTTAACAAATTCAAACCGCTTGTCGGTAACCAGTACCGAATGAACTACTTATTCAATTATGTAAATGTCATTACCACCCGTTCGAGCAGATTGCACCAGTGGAGAACGCCAAAATAAAAACATTTGCATACAAAATACGCCTCATTTTTATACCATTGGAAGCTCGAAACGAGCCGTATTGACAACACCATTTTGCGAAACATTTTCAAGCGGTTCTTAATCTACATTTAATGTGCTGCAGTTTTATTATATTTAGAAGAAAAAATAATCCTTCATTTATGTTCGGAAATATTTCAGAAACATAACAAGTTTTATATAACAAAATCACGAATTTAAATAACCTATAATGTCATTTTAATACGAAATATACAGGGTTGCTCAAAAATTTGCACATAAACTTCTAGCATCGTAAATTATTGATTTGCAGAAAACTGCTTAATACAAAAGTCTTTAAACCATACTGTGACATAGTTAAGTATTTGTACTTTCCCATACTTCTACTAAGTATAAAAATTTGTGGTTTATGGTAAAATTTCGATTTTAACGGAAATAGGCGTTTTGCAGCCAAGAAACCCAAAAAGTTATTTTTAAAAAATGTCTGTCTGTGGGTGTGTGGGTGGGTGCGTTCGTTTCCCTATATCTCCGAAACCCCTTACCGATTTGTATCAAATTTTGTATCTAGAAGTTTTTTAGTTGCAGGTAATTCTATAGATAGTTTTTAATTGAAACTGGAACCGGAAACGGAAGTTTAGTATAGATTTTTTTCCAAAAAAAAAAATTTATTACAGAGCTTTGTAGTGCATTTAAAAGCAAATGAAATTCTTGTTTCTGAATGCTATATCGACAAAATGAAGGTCGCTTCAAATTTTTAACAGTTTTGATTTTACGCAAAAACAGCTTGATAAATATGAAAATTGTAAATATGCTTCTCAAAATTTTGAACATTTTCAAAAAATTATTCCTCAAAAACTGCTCACACTATTTTTTTTAACTTTCTGAGCCCATAAAGCTTGCAATAAGCTACAAATTTGTTTCTTACAAAATTTTGAAATTTTACTCTGAAAAATTTGAAATTTATTAATTATCTTTTCAAACACTCAACCGCTAATCGTTGTAACATTTAAACAGTTTAATAGACTAGTTGAATTAGTTTATTAGGGTTAACAAGAATTATTAAGCATATTAAAAATTAAGGACAAAAACGCTGTTTTTTAATTTCAACGACGCGTTTTTCGAAAGTCGCGTAGTTTTAAATACGCCTATTAATTAGCTCTAGTTAAAAAATATATTTTTTATTGCTAGCATATATTTTTGATAACTTTTCAAATAAAGCTTTTATAGTGGTTTTTGGTCCGAAGTCCGAAGCGCATCTAATCAGCTGTAGGGAGGTGGTTTGCCGTGCTCCTATCCTATGCGGCTAGCCGAAGTAATAACTTACTATTCTTATACGGTACGCGGCATCGTATTTCACAGGCTGTTGCAAGTTAAAATCATCGCTGGAGCGTTACCTCTGTTTTAATTATATTTCACTAGTTTTAATGCATAACAGTTTTTAAAGTACACAGTTCCGCTTTCTAGCTAACTCTAAACTTTCTCTGAAAAAAATTTAGACATTGTTAGGAATTACGTAAATAAAAATTTGAGTTGAAAATGTTTTAATATTTTAAAGATTTTGACAACTTTTGGAAAATCTATTCATTTTAAAAGGTTTTAAATGTTAAAAAGTTGAAAAATTACTAAGGAAAAAAAAATTTTGGAACGTTGAAAGTTTTGAAATTTTGAAAATCTTAAAAATTCTAATAATTTTAATGTCCTATGTGTAAACACTCAATATTGACAAAACTGTATCTGCAACGTGCTTTAATCGAAACCTTATTTCTAAATCTAACTTAGATATTTACTAAACTAACATAGGAAGCTGTCTAGAACAATAATTAGAACTTTATCAGAGGGTTAACATTTCTGAACCAGCAACAATTTAAAACAGTTAAACTGGCTTAAATAACTTAGTAACTTCTTCCTTAAAATTACAATACTAAAACTAAAACCGTATGTAGATTAGATTATAACTATAGGTGTAACATAACCTTAAATGCAAATTATGACTTTCACCGAACATACATATATTTAGCTACTTACCAGCACTGACACTCCAAAAAAGGGCCGTCAAAAGTAGTGGAGTTTTAACACTTATGGTCATGGTAGTTTGAAACGTAAAACAGTTATGAGTTGAAAACTATAATTAAGTCTTCAGAAACATGATCTAAACGTTACCACATGTTCTCTGAATAATACCAAGTAACTGAATCCTCTGTGACATTTTTTGTAATCTCATAAAATCAACAATAACATCAACAACAAAATACTAATATTCAAGTGCCACCCTTTCTGCTTTTCATGCAAGAATCAACATTGACGTCGAGGTATCAACGGTATTTCTTCCACTTTCAAAATGTTTTTAGTTCCTATACTTTTGGTATAGGAAATTGTATATTTCATGGAAATTTTCGATTTCGAGATTTCGACGGAAATACATGTTTTGTATCTGGTTTTTAATAAACGTCTGTCGTTGGATGGGTGGCTGTATGTGGTTGGGTAGTCCAGTTTAAGCTTTAAAAAATCGAATCTGGAAAGGGAAACTATAACTACATTCTTAGCATCCTTATTAAAAACTTTCTATATATGAAAACAGAATCTGATAGAAGATCTTAGAATAATTTCAACGCTTACTTTTTCAAATTTCGTGCTTTAAAATGGCGGCTGTTAAGACCGTTAAGACCGTTAAGACCGTTTTTTATTCGGTTACACTTAACTACGGAACTTAATAACTTACATTCCTAGGGAAATAATAGTAACGATACGAATTTACAGCTAACTTACGATATAGAAATACCTAATTAAGACAAAATTCTGATCATAGTTCTGATAGCAGATTTCAAATTTTACAAATATTTTCTTATTATTTTAAGGTAGTAGGAAAAATGTAATAAGCAACACGTAATGTAAGGATATAACATTCTCGGAAGGTAATATAGCTATTATTGCTGCATTGCTGCTGCAAGAAATCGAACCCCAGACCTTTAGCGTTAGAGAATAAGCGCTCAACCTCTAAGCTACCGCCGCTCTAGTTGTTTATAGTAGATATAAACATTCTATATTTTCAGTATCTGCAAGCATTGCTTTTATGAAAAGTTTAGATTTTGACGTTTTGATAAAAAAATGCTTATTTTGGACCTTTAGGAAGTAATAAATGTGTTTTTTTAAAATATTTATGAGTAGTATTGGTGGTATGAGTGGTTATGTGGATGTACGTATGGGTCTATGTGGCTCATATATTTCTCTAGAATCCAAAATCGGAAGTCACACATGTTTTTTGGAACCCAAAAAGGGATTGTTAAAAAATGGCTGTCTGTGGATGGGTGGGTGTGTGCGTATCATAACTCCCAAACAGATAATCTAACTTCAATGAATCTGAGGGTGTATCAAAAATTAAGCCGACGGGAAAAAGTGCCGCGGAAAAAGTGCCGCGGAAAAAAGTCCCCGGAAAAAAGTGCCGCGAAAAAAGGCGACGTGTAGGTACCTAACCTAACTCCATTAGCTGTTATTCCAGCATGCCGTCTGGTTGTTCGTGCGATCTTCCTCATTTATTACTACTTCTTGCACGTTCCATAGACGTGGTGGAAACAGGAGGGATATTACGTAACCTGAGAATACCAGTTCTGCCATTTGCTCCCAATCCTCCTGTATTATATTATTATTAATTTTCACGGCATCTATATTGCTTATATTATTTTATTTTACAAGTGCAAATGTCAAATTTACACCTACACGGCACTTTTTTCCGTGGCACTTTTTTCCGGCGGCACTTTTTTCCACATTTTTTTCCGCGGCACTTTTTTCCGTCTGATTTTTTCCAGGCATTTTTTTCCGCCACTCATCAAAAGTGCATCCGGAAAATACGCTTTAATAAAAATGGAAAACTAAGCGAAAGTTAGTCATGTTTTTTGGTAGCATATTTTTTTTCGAAATTCTAGCTCTGAACACGGAATCTTATCGAAAACCTTAGAGCAAAATATCGTTCTAGCTCCAGAATGGCGAATACTGCGATATTTTATTTTAAATTTTGACTTCATCGCCTTATTACTCAGAAACGAGTTAATGTGTTAGCGCGACAGCCTTATAAAGACACAATATTATTGCGCACAAACATTTTCGAAAAGATAAAGGCTATTAAGTTAAAAAATATTTTAACAATTTTCAAAAAAATGATGTCTCACAAACTGGGTACACAATTTTTGTAGGATAACAGAGCTATGGATCAGCTATAATTTAATGTCCTAAGCCGATACTTTAATTTTTAAAGATTGAAAATTATCTCTTTATTTGATACATGAGGAAGGTAAAATAATTTCTATTTAGGCTAAGTTGTTCATGAGTGATAGTGGAATAAAGTTCTTAACATAATATTTATATCTAACGGCTATTCCAGGCAATTTAGGCCCATTGTCATTTTGGTTTCTTTCACCGCGGGTTTGACTTTTTCGCTGTTTCAGGGGGTAGTGGAGCCCGATGGCCTTTCAACCACTACGTCCCTGCAGCTTATGCCAACCCTATTTTTTCCACATGCATGTAAGCCATTCATACTGAAGGAGACTTCCAACCCCTCTAACGACTGCCATGGTGTTAGTATGGCATCCGGGACCGACTATTCGAGTGCCCATCCGGTAGCACGAAGCGCCTTGTTAGCACAGCCTTTGGGGCACCCATCTGTCTACTGAGCGCGAAGAGCATTGCTGCATTTCGCAATCGTACGTAAATGAGCATCCCAGCTGCGCCAACCCGGGACCTCAACATAATATTTAGGCACAGTAATGTTTTGGAGGGGTTAATTATCTCTTTTTTATCCAATTTTAGTAGACTAATTTATTTTCCGTTTTGGGGTTTCTTTATTTCCAAGAAATGTTTTTCCAAAAAACCAAAAGTCGATTTTTTTCCTCACAAAAACGCTCAGCGTTTCAGACCAGTTTACTATACATTTTCCTCTTTCTCTCCCTGTCTCTTCGCCCCCTCTCCGTTGTTTTTAATTGAATAATAGGATTTTCTTTGCAAAAAATTTCTATCGGTTTGCAACCACAGCTCTAACGAGGTCTTTGGCGTTTCCTGGAGCAGCGCATATTTAAGCTGTAACCCAGCACCCTCCGTTGTTGGTGATTGTTCAACATAAGAAATTGCAGGCGCGGTGCTTAATCATTTTCAAATTTTGTATCCAAAAAAATTAAACTGATATGAAGCGTTTGATTTTTAATTTTTTTGCAGCTACTTTCGTCGAATTTGTAATAACATTATTAATCGATTACCTTCGGCAAACAACTACCGAAGTTTTCGACGCTGCTTTCCAATATGTTTGCAATACATATTTTTGTATCAACCAACAAACATTTTCATTAAATACATTTATATAAACACAATACAGGAAATCCATTCAATGTGATTTACATTGCAAAACCAATTAATTTTTACAACAAATAGGACTTTTTAAAAATAGTTGTAAACTTCATACAAAAAAAATCACGTTAAAGTAAATCAACGAAATTGTAACAGTATCAAAAGTAGTGTTTGTAAATGTAAATAGTTAAAGGAGAACTTTTTCTTGTCGAAAATTCTTCAAAAGTTGTTTCTTAACATGTGCATTGACGATCTTTTACTTTCTCATAATATACGAAAGATTTATAATGTAAGAGTCTTGTCCCGTCTTCTGATTGCATAAAAGCATTATTCTTCCTTTGTTGAATTGTAGCTGTAGTTATAAGCTGCTTTCAAAAGCTTTCAGAAACAACCACAGCTTAACATACGCAGAGGGTATTTCCCCGCTTTTAAACCACAAATCGCCGTTTCTAATACATTATTTGTGTAACCTACGAGCACGCATCTGTTTTGGTATCAAAGAGACCTATCGTCTTTGCTAATCAAACAATTTACTCTACCTGGAACTTCAACTACAGACAGAACAAGCGTACCTTGGGGTTCCAAAACTCAAAGGTATGCGTCTACTCGTGTATAATAATACAGCCTAGGTTACCCGATATCAGCCCCAGGCGTTTAAACTGCACCGAACCGTGTAATATGTGCTTTGTGTCACCCAGAATCCTGAACCACATACGAACTCGCGCATTCACCGATCCAGCCGCTCATGTCCTATGGAGTAATTGATTTCTAACCGAAGTAAATTTAGCGCGATAAACTTGCACAGTGCTGATTTTAAGTGAATGCACGCACAGTCATAGAAAATTGAATTGCGAATTACGACCGAGTGTTCTATGGATAATACCAATTTTTAATAAATGGGGTTGAATAACAAATACTTTGGAAAAAATGTTTGTTTAATATAAACACCAGTATTAATAATTTTACGAAATACCTTTAATTAATATTATTCTACACAAAAGCGGGACACTTTTTACACTTGAACTACAAAATGAATTTTTTTTTGTAATTCAGTATTTAAAGTACACCTCCGTTTTTGTCTACTCATTTTTAAGATCTTTTCTGATAAAACCATAATATGAAAGTTATTAACTTTTTAAAATTTAAAAAACAACGTTCAGCCAAGAGAAAAAATTCAGAAAAACTATCAACGTTCGTCGACAGCAAACGTTAATAAATTATTACATGAGTGTTCCCAAACTTTTGTTTCATCCTTTGCAAACTACTTAGATTTCTCGTTTAGACCAAAAATTCCCCTTTGGACATATTTATGAAAATAGTTTTAAAATATTTATACTAAAAAAACATAAAAATTTTAATAAAAATTCGCCCTTTCCCTTGAGATGCTTAAAATTCCCTAAAAACTCCGATGTTTTGGCAACACAGGTGTGTATTTCTTAGTGTTGTGGTTTCAGTATAGCCATGTGCCTGTGCATGCCTACGGTGACAATCATGTAATTATGAGTGTAAAAATGAAGACAGAATTAAACAAAACAACTACTATGTAAGATGAATCAAAAGCAAAATGCTGCTTCCTAGCTATATTCTTCTTATTTTTTAGATTATGATGCAGATATAATCAAAAATAGCGTATAATACACGTGTATAAGAGCCTTTAAAGCACTACTCTGGTAAAAGGCACTCGGCTTCGCCTCGTGCTTTTAAATCCGTCGCGCGTGCTTTAAAGGCTTGCAACACTTGTATTATAATATACTATAATGAAGCCCTACAAAATTTAGCACAATTTTTCCGAATCTTTCTTAAAATTGTTCCTAAAGTCAATGGTCTATCTTTGCTTCACTCACAGTCTTGATAAAATTATTTGTAAACTTGGCACAATTACGTAAGACGTCTATTTAAATTTGGCTGAACTTACTCCAAAACTTATATCTATATATTACAAAACTTATATCTATATATTAAAACCGGATCCGTTTCACCTGTCTCAACGTTTACTAACTGAAGCCTCCTGCTACTGGAAGATACAAATTTACGCGTCCATTATATACGGGGCATATTCATGTGTACTGCTGTACAGCGACTTATTACAGTTTTCGATGCAAATGGGAAAATTGGGTTTATACTGTTTGTTTGTATTACTGGAACGTACTCAGCTGATAGCTGTCATTACGAAAACAAAATCTGAGGTGAAAACATCAGGGCTTCTTTGAATCTCCGTTTCCAATGCAAATGCATTACAGATTTTTGTTAACTTTTATTCAGGTGTGCGGTATAGAACGATAATATTTAATAATAGTAGTAAAATGTTAATGGATGTTATGGAATTATCAAAAACTGTTTATTAATCAGAAAGTCAAACATCGACGCTTCATAATAAATTATCAATGTGCGGTTGAGATTTTTTTGTTGATACACGTGGGTTAGGATGATGTCATATAAACACGTACGCGAACATTGCAACACAGATAGAAAAATAAATTGCTGACATGTTGAACTAATATAAAACAAACAAATCCACTTTATTTAGGGAAACACATTGCTCCCATGTAAAAGAATGTTTGAAGGAATAAAAACTGTGATGTTTAAGCTAGATTACTCATAAATGATAGTAGAACAAAGTTTACAACTTGATTGTTAGGTGCATCGCAATATTTAGGATGTTTACTTTGTCCCTCTTACCAAATCTTTGGTTGACGAAGTTCCTTTTTAAGTTTTGTACTATAAAAAATTCAAAAATTTGATTTTTGTACTCACAAAAAACGTTGATAGTTAAGAAGCTGATCGTGCTCACATATTTTTCTCTAACGCTTTGTATGAATTTTTGAAAATATGAGTTTTAGCCCGTACTTACTCAAAAACAAGTTATCAGATCGGGCTGAAAATTAATATTGGAAATACCCTAAG
This sequence comes from Ctenicera cuprea, assembly GCA_958336395.1. Lineage (NCBI taxonomy): Eukaryota > Metazoa > Arthropoda > Insecta > Coleoptera > Elateridae > Ctenicera > Ctenicera cuprea. The sequence goes on along the minus strand of OY284486.1, from coordinate 77,601,141 downwards.
GATACACAATATTGCAAGGTATTTAAAACTATCAATATTTTGATTTTTCAAAAACATATTGCTCAAGAGCTAGTCATACGATGTCTTCTATAAATTTTTGAAATTGGAAATTTATGTAAGTTTGTTTAATAAACGGGAGATAATAAAAAACTTCTGTTTAAGCTAAATTGCTCATGAGTGACAGAATAAGACTCACAATTTAGCATTTAGGTGCAGCAATATTTAAAAGGGGGAGATATTTTTTCTCTGCTACCAAATTTTTGTTGAAAGATTTTTTTTTAAATTTTGGTTTTCTTTAATCCCAAGAAACATTTTCCAAACATTTCAAAATTTTTTTTTAAAGCTTTGATAAATTCGGTTTTGATAGTACGACGGTCAGCTAGCTAATGGCGCCTTCAGCTGCTATGATGTCCCGGATGTGATACATACGTAAGTTCGGTAGATCGTAGATCAATCGTTATTTATTGTTTGCTGAGATTATTTTAGACAAGAGAATTTCATTATTTCTCAGAAGGGTTTCTGGTAATCCCTGGTTAAAAATTAAAGCCCATAAAATTGTTTCTTATCAATAATGTCTATCGAATCTGCGTGGGTACAGTCCGTACTTTTAAGTCGACTTACGCAGGTTGTTAGATTGTTCTGCAACTACCTTTTGAAAGCGGATAATCTTTACGCCAACTTTTCTAAAACAGCTGTGCCCTCGCTAGAGTGGTACGGGTGGGGGTAGGTGTAATCGTAGTCATTATTGGCGCGTTGATACAAAAACTTTTTTGAAAATATGATAAGTAACAATATCTCAAGTATAGGAAACTCCAACTGAAGTGCTTTACACATTTTTTCTATTTAGCTACTTTGAAGCTTGTTAAAACTGATTTGGTGATGGCTAAGCTTAGAACGAAACGCTGGTTTGCTTGGTCACTATAAATATAAATTAAATTATAATCAATAAAAAAAAATGGCAGATCAAATTGTTAACGTTTAGAAATGACTCAATACCCCACAAATTCTGAACTCGCAATTTCATAAAATAGCTGCAAGTAATTATTCCGTCTTTCTGTTTTTTAAGGGCATGACCTCTAGAATCCTTTTTTAGCAACTTACTGCATCAGTTAATATTTATCTGCTATATTCAAGCTACAAATAGAAGCGGGATTGCTTTATATTTTACTCTCTGTTTATTTGTGTTTTATTTTCAGTACAGTGATTCTATTTATAATTTGATTATGACGCATCAGGAATTTTACAAAAATTAATATTAACCAAAATAGATTTAATATTTAACTGAAAGTGCTACCATTAAAATATAAATTGAAATCTGGGTAAATGAAGTTTTAGTTTAACTTTATTTTTGATCCGCATATTTATGATTATCATTAGACCCTACAAAATGTTTTGTTTCGTTTTCCGCATGTCTAAAAACTTTATTTCTGTCCCTTTTCACTTCATGCTTCGCTTCTTTTTACGTTTACGCCAAATTTAAGCGAGCCCCTTTCGCCGAAGGAAAATTTAAAAGGATTCCTCGTCTCGCATTTTAGAACCAAGTATTTTTCTTAATTGCCACAGTTTTTATTAATCATTTATATCAATGCTCTTACTTAAAAATTATTTTCTTTTTAATTTGTAAGATTGCCGTGTTTGAAGGTTTAATTCCATTAGAAAAGACGCGGAAGAAAAATAATTAACATCCAAATTATGCTGTTATTGACAGCTCATTACAAACTGAAAATTAAATTTAAAAACTCTAATGACAACGTAGCCACCTGAAAAGACGTACAACTAATTGTCTAATCGACCCAGAAATGTCAACGTAAGACTAATGATGATGACTTGCAATGTCAGGAAGGTGTAATTAATTTGTGTGTATCTCTTATACTTAAGTATTACGCTTGAGTCTGAAATTTCCACTTTAATTACTCGTCCTATTACAAGCATTTCTATTTCTATTTCTTTTATTTATCAGAAATAGTCATTTTTCCTTTTTAGGCCGTGGGGATCGGGGTTCATTACCCCATAAGGATGTTGAATTTTAGGATTGTGTATGACAGATGTCCCATCTGGCATTCGTGATAAGCCTTAGTAGCAGAAGTAGCCCAAGGGTAAATAAATATGAAGAACAATTACGCGCTTGTGAACAAAGAATTCTGGGAAGAATATTTGGACCAATGAAACAAAGACGACACGCTGGAGTGGCAGATACAGTTACATTAATAAAATTGCAAAGTTCGTTGGGGCACATACAGAGAACGGAGGAACGAAGAGGAACGAAAATATTAACAAGATGGTAAGTGGATGGGACAAGAACAAGAGAAAGACCAAACAACAGGTGGTGGAATTGTGTTCGAAGCGACAAATAGAAAAGGGGAAATGAACAAGTCAAGACCCACCAAGGGTTGTACGGCTACAGGAAGAACAAATTCATTTAAAATAATTGTTGGTTAACTAATAGTTACATTAAAAATATTCACAATCAAATCTCTCTTTTACTTCAGTTTGAATTAATTTCGAAGTAGTCACTAAAATAATCATTTTGAAAAGGAAGGGGGGCATTTTCGATGCTAACACAAGCTACTTCGGTATCCTTCCGTTTAAGAGCGAAATTACTGACGAGATAAATTCAACGGCCAAGGCAGAAATCAAATATCTTGTTTGGTAGCCCTTTAAGGGTACTATACCATGAAATGTAATTAATTTTGAAAATATAAAAACTCCAAAATTTTGGAATTTTTCAAAAAAATATTTCTCAAAAACTGCCCACACGTTTTTGTTTAAACTTTTTAAGCTGATAGAGCTGGGAATCTTCCACAATTTGTTTTTTTGCGCATTGCTATAATTTCACTGTGACGCCCTCTATGAATTTTTGAAAATTGAAAATTTGTTCCCTTTTATTTATTTAACGGGGGACAATAAAATATTTCTGTTAAAGCAATATAGCTCATCATTGATAGCAAAATCCGAATATTATAATATTGTTTTGATACTTTAATATTTAGGGGGGCAACTGTTCCCCCTCCCCTCCCCCCCCCCAAAATTTTCGCTACAAAATTAAAAAATTGATGTCTTTTTTTGTTTGTTCTAGGAGATTCTTTTTACAAAAAATCAAATTTTTTGCCCCTTAATAATCTTTTTGTCCTTAAAAGAATTTCACATACTTTCTACAGCAGTTGTATTCTTGTACTAGTCGTTTAATGTTCAGTGTAGGCTAACTTTTTTATTTTAATAGATAGACTCGCAAACCCAAGAGCAAAGTTGTAGGGCAAATTCTTCTCGATTGTATTTAAGAAAAAACTTGAGTTTGCAATTTTAATATGGCGGCCACGGTAAAAAATAACTTTTTTTTAAATGGAAACGTGGGATTTTGGCTTTAACATCAGAAAGGTTTTGAAATTCTAAATGCAAATTAATAAGAGTAATTTCTTGCTAAATATAATACTTCTCGAGTTATTAATATATTTTCAAATATCAATTTCCGCGCTTCCGTTGATTCAGTCCGAATATTTTACCCAACCTTATGCTTGCAGCGCAGCGGTCGGTCTTTCTTCAACCGCTTCAAGATGTTACAACTTATAAGAACTATTTACTTTAACTAGTCGTGTCTAGACAGGTGTATATCGAAAGTGTTGGAAAATATAAAACAATGTATTTAAATGTATAGGAAAGTCCAGGCGAAGTTTTTCGCTCATTTTTTTTCTTCCTGCACGGTTTATCTGTTTATAAGTTTATATTACGTGTTTTAGCGTTTGCCTGCAAGTTCGACGTGGCACAGTTGGATATGCGGGTGTACAGCGTTTTACTGCATAAATGGTTTTGGGTCGAATCCCGGTTGGGGGCAAATTTCTTCTTTATTTTTTTATATCCTGCTTTTTTAAAACAATGTTGTTGATCTGTGCAATCTGCCCGAGGTTATGGTTAAGAGCAGTTACATTTTTAAAGAAAAAATACGATAACAAAGTTGCATTCATCTAGGGTTTCACGAGACTCTCGATTTTCAAGATTACTTGTCTTGATCTTGTCTCGAATCAAGACAAAATCGAGACAAGACTGCTTTATTAAAATCAAGACAAGTTCAAGACTTGGTCGAGAATTTTCAAGATTAAGAAATATTATCGATAATTTCTTGATCTCAAAAAGGTAGGATATAATCATGAAATACCACAAATGATACAAAGCAGGTTCTTAATTACGATAAACTACATTACTAACAAACTGATATGGATGCAGTAAAACCTTGAAAACACATATATTTTTTTCTATAAAAGCGTAGCATTATTAATAGTGAAAAAATAAATTTATTTAGGAACCTATTAAATGCAAAATTCTGCTTCGCTCTTTTCTTACAGTAAGTGTTGCCTTCGAAAATAATTTTTCTGCAGGTACTGATGTTGCCTGAATACTTAAAATATCCCGGGCCATTCTTGACATCAACATTTCGGGTAGTCCCCTGCGTATCGAGAAATTTCAAGACTCTCAAATCAAGACAAGAAATTAACATCGAGAAAGTTCACAAGAAATATTAAAATTCTTGTCTCGATAATCAAGGCAAGACAAGAGTTACTGATCGAGACAAGATTTCTTGTTTTGGTGAAACCCTGCATTCATCACTGATACATTACTTCTAATCAATTGCGCATGCTTGGGAGCCGCTAACTGCGCAAGTCCGACCGTACGAAGCAAAAATTGCGAAGCGGTCGGACCGTTATAATAAACCACTTTTGTACTAAACTATAACCACAAATACATAATATTTACTGCTTGAAAGGCTTACAAATAGTACGAACTATTCGAACGTGAAACTATTCGGTAGTGGGTTAACGAATAGTTTGCAGTATTGTAAAACCCAACCATTCGCTATTCGGTTGACAGATAGTTTTAACTTGTTAAGCGGTTAAATTTTTTTTAAAAACGACTATTTAGAAAAAAAAGTGTAACTTTTTATGCTGATTAAAGCCATACACAAGAAAAACAAGTAAACGTTGCCTTTAGGTTATTCCATTAAAGACCTGTTTTTAATAGAACATCCTGTATATTTTTAAACATAAAAAAAAATCACATTTTGCATCAAGTTTGAATCTGTGGCTCTAATAATACGAAAGTTAACAATACTGCCGAGACAATTTGATACACCCTGTATATTTAAAATTTTTTCTAATCCTAATATTGTTATACTTACTTTCTATACTTCAATAATTTAAGTACTTTTTTACTATTTTATACATCAGCAAGCAGTGTAAACCCTATACTTATAGTATATTAAAGTTTATGTTCATCAAGAAATATACGATTTTCTTACATTTCTTGGTAGTAAAAAAACGGAAAAGAAAAATAGTGACTCTTTATATCACGAAGTTCCATTAGTTCAAGTCACAAAAATAGCGTTACCTTTCAGTAAGTTGAAGGAGTACTTTTATACGATGCCAGTGCGAATCAAATAGATTCCTTCTAAGCATTTCAGTTACGACCGACACTCTGAAAAGTGTCTGGATAAGACGTGGTTTCGACAACTTCGCTGAAAGTTGGAAGAAATTGGAAATTCGTCAAATCAAAATCTTATTCAGTAAAGTTTTTCTCAATGCTAATTTCTCAAATGATAAATTCGTACAGCGTAAAATTGTTGTTTATTAAATATTACAGGCAACACCTGGACGAAACAATAAATTTCTGCCATTTATGAACGACTCGCCATGAATGAATGAATATTCATTGAATATAAAACAGAGCAAATTCTTTCGGTAAATTTAGAATCTGTTTTAATAATGAGCGTTCGGGAAGTTCTAAGCTCCCGCAGCGTCTCAGAGCTTTATGAGATTATCATATTTTACAGAAAGTAGGTGATTTTAAAGCCGGATTTTCAAGAATTACCTGTAAAAATATCTTAAATCGCAACTTTATCATTTTTAGTAAAAATTCCTTACACGTTTTCTTTTTTCAAAGCCCCAACTCACACTTGTAGCTACCACATAATTCGCGCTTTTTCACAATAAAAGTTTTGAACTTGAAAGGGGTTGTGCACCACAGAAATTCTGTCCGAATATACATGAAATCACCAACGACTGAACATGTTTACCGCGTACCTCGCACTGATATTTAAAGTTAGCTTCATATTTCAGGTTTTTGACGCGAAGGGAACAGTTGGTTGTATTTTGAATGTAACCTAAACGTCTGTATAAATAATTATCTTTCAGAAAGTGATTTAATTTGAACTGTAATGTCTATCTATATATTAAATCTGGATCCCTCCCACCTGTCTCGGCTTTTACAGCCGCTGGGCCCCCGCATCAACAAGCTAGGTCTGCACGCATCAATGATATAAGTCGCGTATTTGCACTTGCTAATGGCTGCTGGACCACTACAATAAAAAAAATTAATTAGTCGGTGGTTTTGCTTGGGCGTCTGTGTAGTAAGTGCGAAGCGGGATTCCCGGCGTGCGGACGTATGCAACCTCGGCTAGTAATTCACCGAGTTTCGGTCAACCCTATCACAATCAAATCACCAAGTGAAACTTTATACAATTAATTTGAGTAAACGCAAAAGTCAAAATTTAAACGAAACCAGAAATAGCACACAACATTTTTTCAAAACAAAGTGTGTTTTCTGAGAACTCCAATTTGAACAACATAATTATCACCGTTTGATTTGATAGACTAGGACAGCACCCAGCAATGAAGCATATCCGTCCCCCCTCCAGGTGGCGAAACCCTTCGGGACGCCATGATCGAGATACGCTCGATCAACGCGCCTGCCCTCAATACAAGAAAGAGAACAGGCTACCAGTCCTGGCATCAGGCTGCGAGCCCTAAGCCCCTACTGGTGGAGGGAGACTACCTAAATCTCTACTGATTTTGCAGATCAGTGCCCGAGGTGAAACGCAGCTCACCCGCCGAACCGCACTAAGACGGCCCTAGCCTGCACTTAGGCTGTACCACTGCCACCACGAGTCCTACTCCGTGACCAAAAACGGGGGGGTGTGAATCCCCCGCGGGCTCGGCATTGGTCCCCATGGTACCAGTCAAAGAAGTCACTGGTTGGACTTGTCGGAGCAAGCGCGTGCCAAGCAGCACTACCCCTTCAGTTAGGACCTCGCAGGTCCCAGAACTGGTGAGCTACGCACCGCCCAGAACTAGTCGGAAACCGGCCTGATCATAGTGGCCTGCACCTTAACAGCGTCAGGTGTACATAAGTACGAACCCTCTGGGACGACACTTTGATTGTGGGCGTGAGCAGGCAAAATCCGCTTCACTCCTAGAATCCTAGACCCCAGTGCCAGCTGCACACCACTCCATCGTAGAAAGCACCATCACTTGCCGGATTATCCGGACAAGGAGCGGGGTTTCCACTTCAGCGATCATGCTGCCAGCTGCACACCACTCCATCGTTACAAAGCTCCATCACTTGCCGGAACGACTACTTATCCGGAAAAGGAGCGGGGTTTTAACTTCAGCGATCATGCCTGAGGCGTTTGGACCCATACTGAGGGCTAGCTGCAAGTGACATCCCTAGGACCTAGGTCCCTTTGCAGCAGCAGCCACTCCATCCTGGAAAGCACCATCACTTGCCGGATTATCCGGTCAAGGAGCGGGGTTTCCATTTCTGAGAGCACTCCGCTCAGGTGTTTAGACCCATATTGGGGGCTCGCTTGTTTACACCCCTAGAGCACAAGGCTCTCATAGCAACCTTTTCTCCATCCTGGGGTACACCTTCATCCGCCGGACCCCCATCCGCGTATTTGATGTGAGGCTACTCGGTCAGAGAGCGGGGACCCCCTACTATCTGCCGGACCATTCGCATCCAGCTCTCGTCCGGGCGGTAACAGGCTGGTGCTCCCGGTACTCCGGTCAGATAGCAGAGTTCTATTCAAGAGAGCGGGCTACCTGGTGAAATCACTCACCCAGTCTCCGTAGTTCCAATTAAGGAAACCTTGAACCTCTCCGAAGAGAGGTGGACGTACCAAGTTGAAACCACCGAAGTGACCGTTACAACGCCGACCCCGCACAAGGTGTCTTTGTTCACGCCTCTCACCTAGGTGAGGGTCCTTGGCCGCCCCGCCAACATAAATATCAGTAATCTCTACATTTAGGCCAATTTTTGTCAAAACCACAACAACAGTGTTCTCAAATCCTCTGGAAAAGTACTTTCAAATGGGCCGCCACACAATACATTGTTCCATTTGAAAAAACAAGGATTAAGTCACTGCGCCGTGCCACGTGACTCTTTAGCGGTAGCAATAGGTGTAAAATGTGGTTAAAATAAAATTTAGTGTTTACGTGTTCGAGCATTTTTACGAAAAAAATAATATTTCAGGAAATATTGAATTTGTTCGTTATTAAAGTTATTACAAACAAGTTTGGATAGGAACAGCATTTATAACTTATTATTATTCCAATAAAAAAGATCGAAGTGGATTCTCAGTAATAAAATGAAAGCGGAGCTTATGCCGCTGTTTTAAATAACATACGCTGGCCTAATCGCGGACAAAGCATGCCGATGTTGTATTAACTTGCTGTGTATATTTCATTAATGTCTTATAATAATAATAAAATTGTACCTATCTACTAGATTCAGCAGAATGAACAACTGAGTAAAGACTCTTGTGCTATCTACAACGCTAATCCATACATATATAAAAGCTCAAAGGGTTTTTTTCTCCAGTTCCTCCAGCGGCTACCGTTTCACCAATTTGGACCATATTTTTTTTTCAATGAAAGGTCTCTTCCCTCAGATGGAACATTAAACATTTTTATATTTTTATTCTACGTCGATTTTTTAATAATAATTATTTAAATTTATAATATATATGAAAGTCTGCTAAACGCGCTTTACTTGAGGCGACATCTACACCAACGTCGCGTCTCCCTTATGGAACTAATGCATCACGTGACTTAGCATTCAGCCGGTTCTGTCAACGCTCAATCTGTCAATGCATTGTGCGCGGGGGTAACACTAGTAATTTATAATAATTAAATAACATTTAAAAAACTGCATATATAATATGAATCGAGTAAGTTTGTTTATTTCTGTTTTGCTGGATTAAGATGGTCATATATAAACACGTATAAATCGCAAAATTGGTTTCAACCACACAGATAAAATAATCATTTTTAGGATGTTTTGTTGGTTACACTTATTAAGTTAATATTGCCGTACGAACAGTGGCGTAACTACAGAAAATAAGCACCAATTGAGGGTTATTGTCTTACCCATCTTATTTTATTTTATTTTTTTGGTTTTATCACCCAAACAGATGCAAAGATATATCAAAAGTTTCTTAAAATGTGAGCTTTCAAAAAAATTCCACAACCAGAAGTGGCAGCTTGACATATTTTTTAGTAGCATTATTTTTTTAAGCCAAATTTTCTAATTCTAGAAAAACAGAATAACTTAGAAACCGTGGAATAACCACCAACTTTTTTTTCGAAGTCCCTAGCTTAGAAATGGTGTATCAAAACGAAAATTTAACTGTCATATTTATATAACCTTGCTGATCTAGCTAATGCGAGATCCGAAGTTTTATTTAGGTAAATACGTTCAGATTTATTAAATGTTCGAAGATTTTAAATAAACATTTTTGTCATTATTGGAATATTTAAATTATATTCTACGAATTTGCTTTAAACAACAAATTTTTAATAAATATTGAAAGATTTAAATCAAATTTTTTAAAACTTATTTTCAATTGTGGTTATTTATTAAAATATGACGTAGTAAGCTACATGTGTGTGTATATGTATAAGAAATATTGGAACATGTATATATTAAATCCGAAATGTCTCAACTTTACGCGACGACTGGCCTTTACCACATCTCGATACAATTTATTTATTATTTCGAGCGAATGTTTATATAACTGTCAGGTAGGGTGGAAAGTAGTTACACATTATTAAAAATAACGTGGGGCGAAGCTCATGGGTTGAGCTAATTTTAAATATGTACCATTTCGCGCATTTTTCTAAAACTATTTCCGAAAATTGTAGAGAATGTTTAAATTATTATTTTTCGTGGACATTATTTTTATACATACAAATTTATTATACAATGGTTTTATTAATCCTTATTCTAACCATATTTCTTAAACAAAATTAAATCTTTGTTAAAAATAAAACCTTCTTTTTTCTTATCCAACAACCAGATAGATCTTGAACATAAACCAGTTTAAGTTACAAAGTTATCTCCACTTTCAGCAGCAATCTCACGCCTTCTTTATAGGTAGTCTTGCTTCTACTTGTGCAGTTTGTAACAATATAGCCGAGATTAGGAAAAAAGCAGCAACCAGCAACCATCACTAACAAATTGCGAAGCAGAGAATTACTTAAATCCGGAACCGTTGTCGGCAGCAAGCAAAAAGTTTTATTCATTAAACGTGTTGCAGTTTTAAATTCTAACGCGTACATGTTTTATACAGCAGGAAACAAAACATTTTTCATTGCAGTTGCATTTACTGTTTTTGCATAAAAGTTTCAAACGGGTCATGCAAGCGCTTTCGTTCAGTTATAATTTAATAAATGTATTCTGTTTTTGAAACCTTGTTCTTTTGAAATAAAACTAGTAAATTTATGCTCTAGATGAAAATGCTTTGTGTTGGATGTATGAGGGTAGAAAAAAAGTTTAATGTTATGTACATTTTTAAGTTCATTGTTTGAATTTGTTTTAAAAAACACTTAAAAATTACTGTTTTAACTGTACAATTAGCGGAATATAATTATAAATGAATAACGAATTATAATCCACCAGATCGTTCATCTACTTTGTCGTACTTTCAGGCTGTGAATATATTGTGATCCCAAAACAAATCTAAAAAAAAATGTTTTTAAAAAAATGTTTTTACAAAAGTGTAATATATCGAAATCTTAAACACTGCTTCGATTTATTGCATTTTGGATACACCAGGAGATTTTCAAGACGATCCGAAACCGGAAGCGGAACTTTGAATTTTTCTGAAATAATTTTTATTCAGACATAGTATTTTGTAAATATACAAACCAGATATTTATAAATAATTTTGAAAGAAATGGAATGTTTTTTTCGGAAATCTGTAAATTCCAAACATTTTTACTTTGTTTTAGTTTTGACTTTTTAGTTATACCCAAAAATTAATTGACATGTGCGAATATAATTTGGTGCCATATTATGCTCAGCAAAAAAATATTATAGTTACAGATTATGTTAGTAAAATATTTTCTAAACCAAACACCCTGCGAAATTAAAAATGTTCAAATTTTCAATTTTGACTTCTCTATAATTTCAGTTGCATTTATTAAAATTTTGTAATTTGGGATTTTAACGGAAATACATAATTTGGAACTCTAAGGGCCCAAAAAAAATTGGCTGTCTGTGGGTAGGTATTATGTGTGTAAGTGTATGTATGTGGGTATAATGGGTCCCGTTCACTAAAGCATGCTGGGACACGATGAATTTAAAAAAAATTCAAAACCGGAAGTAGAAGTGAGACATGCATTTTTGGTAGCATTTTCTTTGAAAATAGAATTGTTAAAGTGAAACTCCTTCGCCGGCGGGTGCAACATGCGATCGTGCGACCAGGCAACATCACTGATGCACAAGCGCGGCCATCTTTCCCGGCAATCGGTGTGTCAGCGTCAGTATGCAGATAGTCGTGAAGTAGGTTGCACGCGTTTACGCAGGGTGAAGAAGGAATAAAGAATACTTTGTCGGTGGCATTCTTAAAGCACTAGATTGATAATAAATAGTCCTAGAGGAATCAAGTCATCTGGGCGCAGATATAGAAAACCAAGATCAAGTTATGAAGATTTATTGTTCTATAGCAACACCAACTATTTACTTTTTCAATCCTGCCTCTGAAAATGACATGTGAACAAGACGAAATACGTATAAGGCTAAAAGAAAGAAACCTGTTGAGTTACCTAAAGACCTACCTAAGAGTTGTTTTATTTACAATAAATTAAAATGAACTTCAACGGAGTAAATAAAGCATGAACTTATAAATACAGTTTTTAATTATTTATTAATGAAGAAAAAAGCTTTTAAAGAAATTTCACTGTTTGTGAAAAAATTCAAGCACTACAGTTATATTAATTTTGATTATTAAAAATTGTATACTAAATGTTTGTAACAATGCTTAATATTTAAACAACGGCTGATCTTAAATTTGGTCATTCAACATTTAAAAATTTTTTTTATCAAATATTTATTAGTAAGAAATAAAAAATAAATTCGTATTAACTATAAGAAAATGACAAAACAGACTATTAGATACTGAAAATACATCAGTCTTGATCAAAGCATTACTGAACGGTTTAAAAAAATACAATTTTTCATTGCAAAAAAAACAAGTAAGGCACCTGTAAACTGCCTGTTTTACTTAAAGCTTAATGGAGTTCACCCACATTGACAAGAAGCCCTTCTACTGAAGTTTACTGAAACCAACGTGTTTTTATCTTGATGACTAACGTTTTTATTCGATTGCAAGTTTTTCTGTACTTTTTTACCTGAACATAATTTGCGACGTCACTTTCTTTCAGGATTTCGCTTTTATTCAACTGAAGCGAGGACTGTATACAATGTATAGTCGTTGACTGAAGCAATACCACCGAAAATACGGTAGAGTGTTGGCATAGAAACGAAGCGTAATTAAAGCGTTTTAGACTAATTACCAGTTTTGTCATTTGATCTACTATTAAGGTTAAGAAGTAGTGGGTGACATTTTATTTAATTAACAGTACTACTTATGTTAGTGTTTTATCAATGTATAGCCATTTTTCAATAACCACGCGAGCAAAGCAAACAACTGATAACGATAAGGTCTAGTTTTATTTGGGCGCTGAAACAAGTTTTTAAATACTTGTAGCAGGAATCATCCATATCCATTCCATACATATATAAAAGCACTAAGGGTTTTCTTCTCCGGTTACTCCAGCGGCTACCGCTTCACCAATTTGGACCATTTTTTTGCAATGAAAGGTCTCTATCCATAGATGGAACATGAAACATTTTTATATTTTTATTCTACGTCGATTTTTCAATAATAATTATTCTAATTTATAATATATATGAAGGTCGGCTAGACGCGCGTCACTTGGGGCGCCATCTACAAAACCGCCGCGTCTCATTATTGGAACTAATGCATCACGGGACGCATTTAGACGGGTCGGCCAACGCGAGTCTGTCAGTGCATTGTGCGCTGGGGTCTCACTAGTAATTTGTTTGAAAACAAAACATCATGCCAAACCATTGTTTGTAAAAAAATATAGGTTTTTTTAATTTACTTTTGCATTTAAATAAAATGTAAATAAACCTATTTTTTTATTTTCACTTTATCTTTTGTAGGGTTTTGAATTCAAATACTTCAAACTTTTGTGGTGCAGCGTAAAACATAGAATTAGAACTTAGCAAAACTTAAAATTACAGAGCTCTCTCCAAGTTCGAAATAACTTCATCTGTGTCATTTGTATGCGATGCAACTGCGCGTACCTTTAACATTAGGAGCAAAAACCGCAGCATAAAATTGTTTTTAAACTGCAAGGTAAATATTTTAGCAAATTTAGTTTATGGGTTTACAAATTAATCCAAAATGGGATGTTATTGCAGTGATAATGAATTTTGCTATATTACTCGTAATTACATGTATATTATTACTGTGATCAAACATCAATCTGTAAAGTATATCGCTATGATATTTGGAGGTGTATGTTTTTTTACTGGGGTATTGTAGTTCCTGGAAGGCAATTTTTGGGATGCTTGCTACAATTCAATTTGAGATTGGAGGTTTTTGAAGGCTGTAAGGTTCTGATATTCTAACTTTTAAACTCAGGGTTGAGTATTATTGCTGTAATTTCTTGTTGTCAATTCTAATAATTTATATTTTCATATTTGTGAGGTTTGTTTTTACTGAAAGAAAAGAAAAACACAATCAGATTGATACGATTTTTATTTATGTTAGTTTTAATTATAATTTAGTTCAGAATTGTTCAAAAGGTTTAATTTATAAGATGTTTTAGACTTACTTGTTTTGTGCATCGATTAATGTCATTGTGGATGTCAGTGTCAATGTCACAAACGTATAAAAGAATACTCATTGTCATGAGATTTATTTGTTTGTTCACAAAGATGGGAATCAAGAAGGAAGACAAAAAAATGGAAAATTTGTTTAGTGAGTCACGACTCGTCTTTGTAAACAAAGACAGAGAATTTTTGATGCTCTGGATGAATAAAGAAGAAAAACGAGTTAAAAAGTAATGTAAAAGTAATTTTAAATATAAAAGAAGATAATACAACTAATTATCAACGAATTGTGGACAGTCCAGAAGAGTAGCAAGTATAAAGCGATCCAGAAAGTTTTTCCAGTTGTGATGGTGGTAAAACCAAGTTTAAAATAACATAAAAGCAGTCCAGAGGAGGATTCAAACTAAAGGCGAGTGTTTGGGGTTACTTGAGGAACCTGCAAACTAGTGAAATAGAAGTTGGACATTCATCGTTTGCTCGAGTATAGGACATCTCTATAAGGAGACATAAGATAAGTGTTTTTTTAAAGGACGATAGTATTTAGTAATATTTATTTGATTTTTCGAAAATTTCATTAAAAAAATTTGAGTTATTTAATAAAACCTTTTTTATGTAACGTTGATATTGTTTTGTGTTTATTCTATTTCAAATTTATTTATTAATAACGTATCTTACAAGCTATATAACTACCCTGAGAAAGTTAACAAAGAGTCTCATTGAAAATATAATTTAGAATTGCGTGAATTGCGGGCATTTAGGGAATTGTTTTCTAGTAGGTACATGCACACGCATATCATTGCAATATGTTAGTTTTGGTGTAGGTCTATTTAACGATAGATAACATACTTTATATGTTTTCTCCTGAAATTATTAGCTACAGGGGAATTACAACAGTAATGCCCTATGATGCGCGGCGAGGAAAATTGCAAAGCAACAAACCATTATCTGGGTGTGAAAGGAATCCGCTAAGCTAGTATCTACAATCACTACCGGCCTCTAGGCACAGCACACGAAACGCCGCGTTGCAAAAGTAAGTCAAGAAAAAGGTTTTTGTTTCAACTGTAACAAGGATAGACCACGACCAGCGGGTTCCTTTTACACCCAAATAACGGTTTGTTTCTTTGCACTTTCCTCGCCGCGCATTAGAAGGCATTACTGTGGTAGTTCTCCTGTCATGAATTTTATGTGTATGTTACCCAAAGCGATTAAATAATTTAAAAATTGATTAAATGACCGGTTGTTACATGTTTTCGTGGTCACTTGGTATATGCTTTGCATGGACTGGATATGGGTACTGTAGTGATTTCATTAATTGGTTCTTTCCTTGTTTCATTTGGTTTTACTTGTTATTTATTAGTCTAAAAACATTTGTATAAAAGTACAATTTACATTATTTTTGCTTCCTCTAAAGCGTCTTATTTTACTTATAACTACAATGTTCAATTATACTTACTATAGTATCTAGCACCTTAGCGCCAGCGCGTCCTTTGTAATGAGATCCCCGCTTCCTGACCGTAGTTATAAATTTGCATGTGTCCTAGTCACTACGTCGAGGTGGCTCCTGGTTATCTGGGCGATATACTGGGTGGTTGGAGGCCGACTAATTTAGGCAGGTAAAAGTGAGCTCCAGGAAAGAGTAGCGCGACTGCTGGCATTAAGGACTTGGTGGAGTGAGGCACACTTTGCCTGCTCACGCCTACTATCAGAGTGACGACTCAGGGGGTTCGTCCTTATGCACACCCGACGCTGTCACTATCGGACCGGGTACCGACTAGTCTGGGGGGTAGAGGTAGCAGTTTCGGCAGGTGCTGGCTCCGAAAGCTCCAACCAGTGACTTTGACTGGTACCACAGGGAAGCAAGTCCGAGCCCGCAAGGGAATAGCAGCCCTCGTCTTGGCTACGTAGTGGGACTCGTAGTGGCAGTGGTAAGTCTATGCAGGCTAGGGACGTTTTGGTGCAATTTGACGGGTGAGCTGCGCTTTCAAACTCATCTGTAGAGATTTACGTAATCTTTTTCAACCAATGGGGACGTAGAGCTCGCAGCCGGATGTCAAGTCTGGTAGCTTGTTCCCGTTGAACCGTTGTTAACTTGAACAAACGCGCTTACTGAGCGTGACTCAATCCGGCTCGAAGAGAGACGTGGCGGATGAGGTTTGCGTTAGGTGCCGCCGCGTTAAACAAAAGATGTAGGCTGTAATGGCCGCTTTACATTGGATATGTATACACTCCCTAAAAATACAGAAAAACAAAATACTTGACAGTTAGCTACCTATTTTGGCTCCTATTTGCTCTGAATTTCGCACATGCGCTTTTAATTGCTATCATTATACCATTCAAAACTATTTAATATAAATCAGAAAATAAATCACGTAAGTACTTCAAGAAAATAAAACGTAACTAGCATTTGATCCTACTGTTAGCTTCCCATTGTTTATACCGCATTTTTGCCGTTGATACAAACCTATTTAAAGGACTAAACAATCAAACTGAATGTAGACTACATGATTTAGTAGCGAGTGTATCTGTATATTCCGCGTCTTAGTGCTAATTCGATTGTTTGGTCCTCGCGGTGTATACGTAGTCGATTCTATTAAAAAATAAGCTTAATGAAAGTTGTTTATTTTTTACAAAAGCATCCTGTATTTTTTTACTTCTTTAGATTCCCCAAAGTTTATTGTTCCTAGTACAAAATTTTTTTCCCAATTGCAAATTTTACACTCGGACCTTCATGGCAACTTAAATTTTTACAATTATTGAATTATCTCGAGAATCGTTGAATTTGGAGATTTTCAACAAGATTACCTTATTGTGTATTTTTGTATAAAGAATACCATTTTATAGACAAAATTTCAAGATCTTAAATATCTATGAAAAAGCATTACTGCCCCTTCTCCTACTTGGTGCAGTTATTTAAACAAAAATAAGTAAAAATGCAACAATTCTGAAGAGTGTTCACAAACAAAATTTCATATTTTTAATGCAACTACTACCAAAGGTATCCGCAAAAGCATGATTAGATTGCTCCATCTTCGGATGGCCGTAGTTCCGCAACGAAATATTTTTCTATATAGGTTAGTTGGGCTAAATAGACATAATTCGGTGGCTAAATCTAAAGCATCAGATCTTTTATACCCTACATAAACCCTGATTTATTGATGACTGCGTATTATGTTTACTGCAATAAAATTAATAAAAACAAATAGCGAACCTATGCACAATTCGTCAGTAAAAATTAGTTAAAAATTGCTTGGTATTAACAGAGCGGTGGTATTTGCAGGCTGCAAAAAACAATTATTTAAAAATTCCACTTAACTCCGTGGTTTGAATATTTCAAGAATTTCAATTTTGGTGTTTTACTGCCACTTCAAATGAGAGTTTAAATAAACATCAAGTAACCCCAAGTAGCAAAAAGGGTTATGAAAAGGATTCAAGGATTTTCAGCTAAATTGTGTGCAAAAGCTTCTTCTTTTACGCGAAGATTCGGCGCAGTAATAAAGGAATATAAATCATTCTGGTGCTTCTTAAATTGTCTTTCCTTTCGCCTTTTCGTGGTTTTCTCTTTTTAATAAAATATTTGGCTCTGAACGCCCCCAGACATTGAAATTGGGCAAAGCAAACAAACCCCGGAATTAAATTGACAAATATCGAATGTTGAGGGAATTTTAATAGCGTCGAAAGGCAGCCCAATAAAAAGAATTCTTGAGGGGAATTTGAAATAAACACGGCATTAAGGAACCATTAGTTAGTCCCACGTTAGGGGCTCGTGAATGCAAGAAGCAGTACGAGTGATTTATGAAGCTACTGAAAACTCCCTGATCTGCTTCTGCCATTTACGAATTAATGACGTCATACTCGAGACTTATGCCACACTTGCCGTTAACGAAATATAATGGTAAATTTACTGTCAATCAGCACTTTAAACACATTTTAACACCCGCTTTTATTAAAATAAATACACGAAGTAGGGAAGAACCTCAACTTTGTGGGTAGTAAACGAAGCTCGCATGCACTATCAGTTTTGTTTTTTGCACAGACCGTGAGTTTAAACTCTAAAACTGTGTTAAAGATTTGGTCGCATCCAGGACGTCAAACTTTTGTAAACTTATTTAAGGAAGTAGGTACGGAAACACAAGGATAGAAAAGTTGAGAAAGTTGCGCCGATCATTTGGATCATTTCACGCAGAATATAAAAAACTGTCAAATTATTTTTTTTAAACCTTACAAATTAAATAAATAAGAAATTTGCTTAAATGTACTGCGATAAAATTGATTATTTGAGTTGCCAAGTTAATTGTATTTTTTAAATTAACAAATAAAACAACTTACGCCGAAAATATTTCTTTGAAACTTTTCTATCGACTGCTGCAATTGGGGTTTCACTTAAAATATCCCGGACCATTCTTGACATCCCCATTTCGCGTAGTCCCCTGCGTATCGAGAAATTTCAAAACTCTCGACTCAAGACAAGAAATTAACATCGAGAAAATGCACAAGACAAGAAATATTAAAATTTATGTCTCGATAATCAAGACAAGACAAGAGTTACTCATCGAGAGAAGATTTCTTGTCTTGGTGAAACCCTAGCTGCAACTAATACATTAATCGCGTTGAGTGTCTAATATTTAGACTATAACAATTCATCTTTGTAAGCTGTATGTAAGTGCTATAATTACATTCCGCCAGTTAATTTTTTCATGCAAATAGGAAGTAGAAATCATTTTTTGAGTAAGCACGCTTTGTTTGTCTAATTGTAATTACCGGAATGCCAACGCAGTTTTTATAACGAACACATAATTCAAAGTCTGTCTAAACACTAACCTTTACTTTCAATTCCGTATAATTTACACTAGGGTTTGTAAACTGTTACGGTTGCAGCATTGCAAACCAATATGAAATAAACAGTTTCTTCGTGGTGTTTGACTTTGTTCTTATTTCGGTTTAGGTAAAAAGGATGCGTGTTTTTCTGAACTAGGGCGATTTGTATATAGAAATAATATGCAATCGCCTCACGAGATGTTTTAATACTATCCTTCATTTTACGAACAGAACCAATATTTGCTTGCTTAACATTTATAAACTGGTATCTCGGACCGTGTTTGTTATGGTCATGTTTACAAACATCCGTAAGGTATGAATTCATAAATATTAATTATAGTATATAGTTTGGGATATAGTTAGATTACAAAAATTATAGCAATCGCAAATTAATTTATAAAACTAGCAAAATCCGGAATACGCCTGGCGCTTTGCTTTGCAAACAACTGCTAGCTACAGCTTATTTTATTACGAATATATTTCTTTGTTAAGCGCGTCTGAACTTTAACAATAAAATTGTAGAACCCGTGGACTACGCCACACGCCTTTTTTTGAACACTTGCTAACTGTAGCTGATTTTATTACTGATACAATATTTCTTCGTTAAGCGAGTCATACACTTTACAATAAAATAGCAGAACCCGTAAGCTACGCTACAAGCTTATATTTACAATCAATTGCCTGCAATTTCTTTAGAAAAGATATATTGATATAATTCATACATTCCGCCGGTATCGCAGCTTTATGATACCGATTAAACTGCGTGACAGTTACATTAACATTAAAACCTGCAAACATAATAAAAAGGTGCGTTGAGAGTATTGCTGAATAAGTTGTTACTAAATGTTGAGGCAGAGGGAAAGGATCTGGATTTACTTTAAGCCCGCTACGTTACCTACTCTATTTGCTAACTTACTGTAAATAAAGAAAACGGAAGGAATAGGCCACGGATTTTTTTAATTGTAACTCCTTACACCTGACCTGACTTAACATTTAGTAGCGGGGGGCCACCACTACAAGCCACATAGATACGTGTCCATAATATAAGGTACATATTTGTTGGTACAGAGCACCGCTACACCTTTCAATTTATGATATGAGACCATTATTGCTGGATTAATAACCTAGTAACATGATTTATAGAAAAAAAAACTAGCCTTGGAACTGGACGTAGCTCTCGAAGACGACCAAAGGAACGGAAATAAAAATGAGAATTGGGACGTAGAATTGACCAAAAAAGAAAAGGAAGTGGTGAAAGAAATGACCGAAAACAATATACGAATCCTTGGAATAAGTTAGATAAAAAATAGAATGTGACGAAATGACTATGAACTCGAAGTTTGTGGTAAAATATTCGGGAAGAGATAGAAGAAAAGATAGCAGTAATTCAGATTTACGCACTAACGAAAGACGACGATATACCGGAAAATGAATATTATTATAATCAACCTTGGCAAAGAATTAAACCGCAAAAGAAGAAAAAGAAGAAGAAGAAGAAGAACAAATTAGAAAATGTACCTTTTTCCTGCTTTTTTTATTACTTCTTGTTTGTATTGCAGATCTTGTATTTTTAATATCTCTGTGTTAATTTGCTTTTCGTTTAATGTAGCTTAATATACTTTAAATCAGTAGCTTTGTCTCATAATAACGTTTTGGTATTTTAAACAATATAATTAAATTCTCGTCGACTATTTCTCGTTGGGTATATTTTTTGCTTCGGTTTATAGTAAAAAACGGCGTGGAAATAATCTCTAAAACGTGATGCTGCTGGCTAATAACAGATTATGTTAGCATACAAATCGATAGTTTTATTAATTCTGTTTGAAGCGGCAATTTTAATTAATCAGCGACATCGCATAACCGAAGCAGTATCACATTAGTAATTAATTTAAAACTAACGGAAATTTACAATTTTTATTTTACAAGCACTAAATGGTAGATAAATTAAAAAAAGACACTTTATTGAAATGATAAATAATTTTTTTTATGTTTTTTTATATGAACTTAAACCTAAAAGCGTAACTGTTGAATAGGCATTATTTAAAACTGTTTACAAAGAGCAGTGAAATATACATTGCAAAAAAGACTAATATCGTTAGGTAGCCTTTTATGCACGACTACAAGCTTTTAACTTCATACAAATTTGGAAACTGAAAAATTGAGCGTTCACGTTTCAGTAGAGCTGTATCAGATTTCAACTTTGAGTTGTTGTCCCTTTTGTGCTGTTGTCCTAATTTTTCCTCCACTCTGCCGTTTTTTGCTTTTATAATACTGGAAGGTTGCACTAGATTCGGATAGCACTTTTTTTAAATTACATTAGACGTTGTTTCTTTAAAAAGTTCTGTTACGTTTTGTGATTTTATCTTTTTTTACAGTTAAGTAAAAGAAACTTTTTATTTTTGGGAAAGCAAATCTTGCCACGGAACTGTCGATAAAACAAACCTCTTGAAATTTCACGAGTTGTATTTCAATTGTATAAATAAATACAAAGATATTGTACTGCCCGAGAATTTCTTTTTGGTATCTAGATATTTTGGGATTGTTTCTTTATAATTTCCCCCAGAGAACGATTTCGTATTTGTAAAAGCTTTTATACACAACAGTTTTAGAATCTTATGAACATTAATGCTTTTATTAACTCGAAAAATTAAACGTTTATTTAATTTAAATTTAAAATGTAAGTTCAAACAAATGACGGTTCAGAAATTCACAACTACTGAAATTCGAGCCGAACGGAAAACGTTGCAAAACAATAGTTTCCAACGCTTAACTGCCAGTAAGACAACAGGCCGTCCTATAGCGTGTAAACTTATCAACGAACGCTGCTTCCACTAATATTAATTACATTGGAAGGGTGTAGTTAGCGGAGAGATAGCACTTGTAAACTCGATAAAGTTCTAGAAGCAACTAGCTAATTTAACTACTTAAAACTTTGTCGAAGTTTTCCGATGACTTGATGGATGACCGCAATTGAAATCACAGTTGTACAAATACTTAGTAGAGAAGCCATTTTGTGGGTAAAAGCAAAGATAATTGGTTTAAAGTTACACTGAAACTTGTCAGAACGTATCCATTAGAAAGCAGTATTGATTGCATAAAATTGTAGATTTGGTAATTTTAACGAAAATGAGTTTTGAGGCCCAAGAAACCAATAAAGCTTTTTAGAAAATGTTGGTTTGAGCTTGTTCGTTTTCTCATATCTCTAATACAACTGGTCCGATTTTAAAGAAATCTGATACTGTAGGGATTTAGGTAACTGATGCTTTTAATTAAATTACAGTAGGATTTAATACACACGAGAAAAGTAAAATGTTTATAAATCTAAAAAAAACTCGGAACATCTTAAAACAACAAAAAATATCTATTTTAAGAGGCTACCGTTATCACAGATGTTGCTTATAATCCTTTAGTAACGATGAGTTAAGCATCATTTACATTGGACATCAGTAATAGTAAAATATAAATTTAAATTCGTTGTTAGAAATAATAATAATATTCAAAAGTATTTTATAAATGACTTAAGATTTAACTTAATGCGGCAAAACGGACAAACAATATGACCCAATTGTTACATCATTTAAGTAGTTTCACGATAGTTTACACCGTGAATGCGTTCCTACGGATAATTTATGAACGGGCGTCTTAATGTGAAACGTTAAGCGGCAATTCGAAAGTCTATTTAAAACCCGATGTTTTAATTATGGCAGACGTTTTTGAAAATTTTCGTAGTTTATATGTAACATTGCAAACTCGATCCAGTACACTACTTTACCAGGCCGTGCTTAAGTTGGGGTGCTAAAATTTCCAATATGGAATTAGAGCTTTTGACTCATATTGACATGTTGCATTTTGTAATTTGGGGAAGGAGGGTTACATGTGTACCGGTAAGATAGCTATAACCAACAATCAGTTTGTTTCTAAGTCCGATCCGAACGGCCGAATGATGGGGGGTGGTGGTGGGTGAACATCCTGAACTCTCATTCTTACTGAAAATTGATATTAGTTTGTTTTTATTTCGTGAGAGAGAATGTTTAATGACACTTATAAGCATTCTAAGTTTCAACCGTACATTAATGATGACTCAGTAGATGTTTTAGTGCTGCGAGCGACCAAATGTGGCATATTTCATATTATAGCAACTTCTGGAGTCAATACAAAGTACTATTAAAACTATAAAAATAAAACATTCTTGTTATCTTGTCATTTAATTGACGTGGGCACCTTACTTGAGAGAATCATTATTATCATAAAAATTTGAATACAGTGATAAATAAAGCAACATAAATGTACTGTTTGTGGTACTTCCCCGCTTTTGTGATGTTTCACTTTAAAAATGCTTACTAGCATTAATTGCAAGTTACGATTTTATAATTATTTCTTCGTATTGTCAAAGATTAAAAAAGAATATAATTTCATAAACAAGCAAACATGTGAGTTTAAATATTGTGGCTAATACTCTGCTTTTTGCTTTTTCCGGCCTGTTGAGCTTTATTTTTACCATGAGCTGTCTGCAATTATATTATAATGATGGAAAAATTATTTTCATTTATTTTTCGAGAAAATTTCTTGTTTGCAATTGAAATAACAGGTACAGTAAAAGCATACATGATTCAGTTTTATAAGCAAATTTACAACTTTTGTGTAAGAAGATAACAAAATAAATAGAAAATTTTTTTTTAATTTTTCTTACACATATACTGATGGCTCTCTATCTAACATGCAAAAACAGCCCCTTCCCCCACACACACACTCAAAGTCTCCCTTGACAAGAATTGTAGCCAGCACGTTTGGCCCAGCAGTACCAAGTCAGCGGCCTCAACTACTGCGCTACCGCTCGTCCCCGAATTAAGAAATGCTCTAGCAAATTTCAAGTATCCAAGAAATATTTAGCAACTTAAAAAAAATCATTTTAAAGTAATGGAAACCAGTCAAAAATCACTAATAACTTTTTAGATGAACTTGCAGTGTAGTTTACCTCCACTATTGATTTTAATGATAATTTGGTACTAATTATTGTTGTGTTTTCTATTTATTTCCCTTTCAGCAATATCAGATTTCTGCTGATAATAACAACGCTATTATACATTTGCTAATGGATTCGTTAATAAATTATATTGTTTCACCAAACCTCAGCCGGAATTCATAGCCAGTTTAATTAATTTTACTTCCCCGGCAGAAGGAAAAAAAGAACTTTAATAAAACAAAAAACTTTACTGAGATGAAGCACGGGTTTCCTCCTCGTGGACAAAAAGATATGTAGCGCTGACTTTATGAGAAGTGAATAGAAAGTTCTGAAAAGAGATATGGTGTTCAGTGTTCACCAGTTTCACTTTATTTACTGGCACGTAAAGACGGGTTAGGTTTTTGTTTGTTTCAATCCGTTTTTTCTCACCCGAAGTGAGTAAGTTATAGATATAAAACATAAACGTTTAAGTAAGTTTCACCATTAAAAAGTTCGCGGGCAGCAAAAGGATCTTACAAAATCGCCTGCAATCGCCGGGGGTTGAAAAGTAAGTTACAGCCGCACCGCGACCCTTCATAAAACAGTAAGGCCGTGAAACTGTGATGTATTGCTCAAACTCAGTTCGAGTTTTTCGTCTTTCTTTGAGCGTGAAACAACGTGGATTATTCCCAAACTTGCTTTCGCCCCCAAACAACACCAGCGGTGTCGGTTTTAAGATAAAAGAGGAAAAGACCAGCGCTCCTAATTAAAACAAAATGTCATTTTGAAGCAGAAATTTTACTCACAATGGATTATTCTCTGTTCAAAAGAAAACTGAGAAAAAGCTTTAGTAAGCAAAAGGAAAACGCTGGGCAGAAGTAACGATTTTGTTTTGCTTGAAGAGGACTTTTAAATATTACTATTGGAATTTGGCAAAAGGTACGTTTATACATGATAGGGGCGGAAAATAAAATTTATTACTTTTGGGTGGAACTTTAGACTGATATACGACAACGAATAATTTCAGAATCGACTGCTAAAATGAGATTTTCTACCTAGGGAGATATTCGCAGTAAATCTGAATAACGTTTAGCGCCGTGACATTTTAAATTTAACTTAAGTTCACGCAATATCGTAATACTAATTGCAATTACTTGTTTTCACTACAAAAATTAAAACTTCTCCGGTTCACCAACACAACGAAATTGTTTTATTGCATGCATGATTTTATAGCGCTGAGAGATACAATCTAAAATTTTAATAAATTGGGCCGTTTAATACATTCTGTGTAAATAAAAGTTTGAGATTAAACTCTGAGCTGTAAAACAATTAGAATTATAATTTAAAAGCTTTCCTTGTTTCAATGCTACAGAATTGTGAAATCAGACACGCATTTCTGTGATTTTTTTCATGATAATGTATTTTAAAACAAAAACTTTAACGAAAAGAAGCCAGAAACGTAGGTAGCATTTTGTCTAAAACGGGTCTGAATAAAAAGTTTTATAAATTGTCTATTTTTCCCGGTGTGTTTGAAAAAGCAGCCACTGTGGTGGAGTTAGATAGTGGTCAGCAGGGTAAGCTTACTTCTGAAGTCCTAACCGATAACAATGTTCTTTCTAAGAGAATAAAATCGTTCTTAAGGTTTAGACGTCAATCGATTTTTGCAATTATTCGTCGTTTTCTTATTTCTGCAGCTCTTTCCGTCTCCTTTTTCTTTGAATTCGTAAATGATGGTTTTGCAAGAATTAAACCCCGAAAAAGATAGATAAAGTATTACTTACTTCACCGTTTAACCAAATTAGTAATTAACATTATGAAAACTCGGACTTTTATGCAAATATTTTGTTCTATGCTTACTCAGTACACACGAATAGACTTGTCTTTTAACAAAGAACGTGTACCAAGACGTAACCGAAAACTGGAACAGATGTAGGTGTGTATATGTGTGACGCATCATAACTACAGAACAGATGATCCGATTTCGATGAGCTTTGGAATCCCGGGGTATATCAAAAATTTACCTCTTTTAGTAGCATATATGTCTGTAACCTATAAATTTAAAAACGGAATACGATACAAGACTTTCGGGCAAATTCAACGCTTTTTCGAACTTTCTAGCTTTAAAATGGCGGCCGCTACTATTTTTTGAAAATTAAATTAAGCGTCTTGTTGCTCAAAAAAAATTGACAAGGCGGGTTCAAATATTTTGTCGTAATAGCCCTATAGAAACATAATGTCACTGTGCACAAAATTTTTCGAAAAGTTAAAAGCTATTAACTGAAAAACATTCCAAAGTTTCGGCTATTTTCATAAAAATATTACTCAAAAACTGGACACACAAGATCTTTTTAAGTTTTGTAAGCTCACAGAACTGTAGATGACCGTGTCCTAACTTGTAAATTTCCCTCTAACGCCTTCTATGAATTTTTGAAAATTTGAGATTTAACGCTTATTTACTAGTACACAATATTGCAGGTTACTAAAATCTTTGGAACTAATAAAGCTGTGAAATGAAAAAAATATCAAATTTTTGAAAAACGAAAATTCATGCTTCGCTCTTTAATAAACGGGGGACGATAAAAAAATTGCTCATGAGTATTAGTAGAATCAGATTCGTAACGTAATTTTTAGGTATAGCAATATTTAGGAGAGTTAGTTTTTCCAATATTTTCCTAATTTTGGAAAACCAACAATTTTTTGTTTTCTAATACCATAAAATCTATTGCCAAAGCATTAAAAAACGATTAAAAAATTTCTTGTTATTGTAACATAGTCGGCATAGAAGCATCACTTGCATGATTATGCACGTGATGGAGAGCTGCTGTTAATGCTCGGTTATGATGCATTTAATAGAACGGCCGTACATCGAGCGCAGCGGAAAACGCAAGCTACTTATGCGCAACTAGACGTACACGGTGGAACAACTATTGATGTGATCCATAGACTTCCCCTATCTACTCCGCCAACCTTTTTTGGAGTTTGATCCAGTTTACCTGTCTGAATTTTTCAGTATTTTTAAGTATTTCCCCACAATTTAAATTAAAAAGTACGTTGTCTACGTGTATTTCACTTTAGTGCATACTTAGCTTTGTGCCAACGTATTTTCAAGTATTTTCAACGTAGCTTCAAGTTTCCAGAAGGTACACTCCAGAAAATGCAAGTGTTTGAATGAGCAAACAGTTTAGAAACTGTCTAGAGACAAGCCAGGGAGAAGTGCAAAAAGTGCTATTAAAACTGTTCTTAGCTCTCTACTATTTTAGGGAAAATGATTTGGTGATTTGCAATTACAATAGGAATGACTTTTTTGTAGTGGAACTTCTTCTTCCTGGATTGTCACGAACAGTCTCACAACCATTTTACAACGGCTGGCTCAATCTAATGTTTGTTGATTCTAAGTCTACTTTTTAAAACCTGTCAGCTAAGTCTGTGCAAAATGTCAGCCGCTTTGGCGCTGTCATTAACGAGAAACGGTAGAGTTGACATTTGCATGAATAGTTTACATGACAAACGTTATGTATTGTTTCTTATTTAGAGTAGCATGTATCACTATGTAAATGTGTAAATCCCGGGTTTGGGGTACTATCGCCGTACTAAACATTAGAAAAATATCGGTTACTACCCGTAACTCGTAATATAAACCAAAACTTGAAGTAGCGCCAAACCGTAACCAAATACGTAACCGATATTTAATACAATTTGAACCGTAACCGAAAACCGAAACGTTATCTTAATTCGGTGCACGGTCCTGCTTTTTATTTAGTATTGTAATCGTCGACATCTTAAGAGTTGAGATTTCGCCGAATAAGTAAGTTTTAGGATCCGAGGCTTTAGTCCGTGTGTCTGTCTGTATACACTTCACAGTCCAAATGTTTTATCGTTGAAAACCCAATTGAAGTAACCGTAATTCAGAATGAAACCGCAAAATAACAAGGTTGTTACGCCAAAAATGGGGGGAGTTTTACTTCAAAATAGGCGCGGTTGGAAAAAGCTCGGATTCGTGTTCTACGGATACCATATTACTAATTCGCGCAAGCGCGATATCATCACCATTATGATATTAATGCCATTATCGATTTTTCGTTTTTCTTAAATATGGAAGGTATCAAATGACCACATTAGCAACACGATAATGAGAAGAAACTTAAGGTCCTCCTTTCAACGGTTGATAAGAAAAACGCAGCGAGCGTATGCAAGGAAGTCTTGTGGCGTTTTTTTTAATTTCTTGAACAATAGCCTAACTAATGAACCTTGTAGAACGAATATCTATAAATCTGGAAAATGTATGCTCTAAAATTTGCATTAGTTCCAACAGTGTGTTTAAGTCCTTTTTTGGTAGGGCACTAAAAATTTCGTTTGTAGTAAACAAATTAATTTTTCCAATAGTTCTGAATAATGTGCAATTTTTTTTAATTTATTATGCTTAAAAAACATAAATTTTGAAGACGGTCTTTAGTAGTTTATTTTTTTTTCGGGAGATTATTTATAATTTAAAAATTGTATTGTGTTTGTTCACAGCAATGGCGATACCAAAGGCGACTGACTGTACGACATGCAGTTGAATCGTAAAATAAAAATAAGTACTGAAGCAATAAAAAAAGAAGGAACGACATGCAACGAAGATGAAAATAGTAAACAACCGACATCCAAATGTGAGGGTTTTATGTAAGTAATTTTAGACAACAAGTTTTTACACTCTTCTTTCCATACAAAATAAAATAAATAAAAATATAGTAAAATTTTATTATTTGCACAGCTCTACTTTATTTAATTTTAGGAAAGTAGACGTAATTGTAAAATTACACAGAAAATTATATATTTTGGGCATTAACTTTACTCGTCACTCACAATGCAAAAAAGTTTTGTTAAATTCACAATAATTTGTGTATCTGTATACAATTTGTGTATCTGTATACGCCTTGCAGCGCAGACGCCCAGAAAATTTATTTTGTGTTTAGACATTTTTACTCCGAGTTAAAACTGCAATATAACTAACTAGTCCAAGAGCTAGCGAAATTTTAAATTGTCTTGCAAATTTCTTGCTAGCTTAATTCTTGTCTTGCAAGCAAGACTCTTCTTTATTTCTGGTTCTTGCTAGGTGAGGGATTCCCCGAGCTATCGAGTCTCGATAAACGTCTAAATGTTATTTTTTATTTTTAAACTGTTAGTTTTGGACTTTTACATCTGCTTCGGTTTCCCCATGATTTTATTGTACAGAAATGACAGCTAAAATAGCAGTTTTGCGAAACAACTTGGTTTTGATATTACTGATTTTTGCGTTTTGTTTGAAACGCACTGCTTATTAAGAGTTATCTATATTAAATGTAGAACAATTTACTGGCTTTGAAATTATTGTGCTCATTTTTTAATTGGCAGGGGCTATCCTATTGCCTAATCATGGGTCTATTATGAAAATAGCTCATTTATCGCTCATATTACATTGCAACAAAACGTATAAATTATTATTTTGCACTACAGTATCATTTTGTTTTATGTATCTACATAAAACAAGAAATCTTCTTTCTTGCAAACGTCTTCTTGCTCTAGCTAGTCTTGTCTTGTTTCTTGCACACCTACTTCTTGTTCTTGTTCTTGCAGCAACAACAAGACAAGAACAAGAAAAAGCAAGACAAGAACAAGAAGTTCGTGAAAGACTAACTGGAATCATTTTTATCACTGAGCCTACCTCTCCTAAATCATAAACATAATAAGACTATAAAAAAACAGTTTGCTTTTCAATCACCAGACCAACCCAAGCACCAACAATTTTTGCTTTCATTTATCTCTTACGCGAAATGACTGAAATTTTGGCATGTTATAGCTCAAGCGACTGAGCATGAATATATGAAATCTGACCGCTTGCCTAACTTGGATCAGACGAGTACAACATTCTGGCATTTATTTACCTCTTTAAAAAAATGGATGAAGTTCTGATATGTTATAGAGCTCAAGCAACTGTAGAAATATATGAAATTTGACTGCAAAGGCTCTTCAAACGGGTTAAGAACATACATGTACAGATACAGATAAGATATAGCTGCTGTTAAAACGAAATGACCTCTGCTATTTCTTATAGGCAGCGCTTCAAACAAATGTATTATGCAGTACGTTCATATGCTACGATTGCTAGGCATAATATGCTTCCGGTACAGTTGTAAGATTGGTCAAGTGTTATAGTCAATGTTGGAGCGTAAAATCTTGATATAAAAAAACTTTTAAAATGTGATACTTACGTGGGCTAGGAAGATATTGTGTTATATCTGTACTTTACCAGTCTATTGCAACAATTTTTTTTTTCGATTAACTACTTATTTTTTGTAGCAATATCGAAAGAGA
This sequence comes from Ctenicera cuprea, assembly GCA_958336395.1. Lineage (NCBI taxonomy): Eukaryota > Metazoa > Arthropoda > Insecta > Coleoptera > Elateridae > Ctenicera > Ctenicera cuprea. The sequence goes on along the minus strand of OY284486.1, from coordinate 77,571,083 downwards.
TTTGGAATTGCCTGTTATATTACGAATACAGATAGAGCGAAAAGCGAAGTTTTTCTGTCAAGAAGACACAATGTAGTAAATTTGATTAATATAACAAAAATTCCAACGCTCGGATGGTATTTGACAAGATAATTTTTTAAATATTAGGTACAAGAATATACAATGTGTTTCAAAAAAACGGCATCCTTTTAAGGGCGTGTTCCTCTCATGAAAATAAGAGTAAAAGTTTTTATTAACACGGGTCTGCAAATGCTTTGTTATCGAGATACAGGGTGTTGAAAATTGTAAAAATACGTCGATTTTTATCATTTATTCGAAAATGATTGGGAATTAAATTTTAAAAATTGTGCAATACCATAGATTAATAACTCCTTAGATCACTGATTTAAATGGTGTAGTAGTTCTGCTCGAAATAGTGACATTAAACTATCCTAGGTGGCAGTACCCGCAGGTACTGAAAACTTACTCAAGTGAATCCTGGTAGAATAAAAGCAATGAACCACTTAACTGGTCAACTTTGTTGAGGATTAAATCTTGAAGCAGGTAAAAGCACTGAGCAGGGTTTCCTTTCTACCTGTTCAAGTATTATATTAATACATTTTTGAACTATTAAGCTTAAGTAATATTTTTATAAATAAGAATATTAAAATTACAGCAAAAATAGTATAGGTTATGATTTATATATACATTTATTATGTTTAACGTGATATAAATTTTGATGAGGCATTTCTCAAGAAATTCATATCTTGTTTATTAAAAAAAAAACATCTCAATTTATGACAATAGTAGCTTTATTTAGGAATGTACTATTTATACTTTTAATTAAAAGTAGAGAATACATTTCTGAACTAGTAGCCGATTGTTGTTTAACATTGCACAAAAGTCCAGTAATCTAAATTTTAGGATAGAAATATTAGAAATAATTGATTAATTAACTAATCTTATTGCTAGTATGATGTTGCTTAAATATAGCTTAAATATACTATTATAATTGTATTATATACTTCTCATTGAAATGTGGACGGAATCCTGAACAAACATAGGTAGAAGTAAGCTTTCGTAATCTTAAATATGTGACAATTTGCGAATTTTAGAATTCATTTTTACTCCACTTTTAGGTTTTCGAATATATTTTGACTCCCAGGTAGTTTGTTTTTGCAAACGTACTAGTAAGCAATAGCGAATTATGAACTCTCTATGTTTTATGCAAGATTCAGTAGCAGTAAGAAAACCAGGAAGTATGTTTGTTACTTTTACAACCGCATTAGTTAGATCGTTGGGCGCGCACGTCTTCCGAAAACAGATACATTGCAGGGATAAGCCTTTTGTTTTATAAGTTCGGTGTCAGTTTTACTCTTTCTAATTTTAGGTTTTGATCGCAGACAGCGAGGTTCTGACAGACCTTTGAGTTCTTTTTCGCATGTGCTGCATTTAAATTTCTATATACATTTTCGCAATACGAATCCTGCAGTGTACCGTATAGAGCAGTCTTCTAACGTGATTTCGCGTGTTGCAACACTCTGTATACTTATCTTGCTGATCTCGGTGTCCTCTTTATCCTTATTATATGCATTCGCAGATATCAGGGCATTTGAAGAAGATGGTGGGAGAGGCATTGATAAATCCTTGATGTTAAATACAAATTCTACTTGATCCTCTTCACAGTTTGAATTTACCACCGGTTTTTTTAAATTTGCACAAAAAAAATGTCGGAACAATAATCTAAAGCTTCTTGCAGTTGGATTATCATTAAATCCACCTTTCTGGCGCAATACAGAAAATGTATCTTCTAACGCATCTTGTGTAAGTCGTCGTGTTAATAAATACTCAACATTGTATGCTTTTTTTAAATTTTTATGTAGCAACAAACAAGCGGACATTTTTTCTAAACCACTTTTTAGGGTTCTCGGAGGTTCAAAACATGTATTTCCGTTAAAATCTCAAAAACGAAAATCTGCATGAAATCAATACTTCCCTATACTGAAAGTAAATAATATACTACATAAGTACCTACTTTAAATTTATATAAAATAATTTTGCATAGAAATAACAAAATTTTCAGAGTTAGTAATACCACACATCGTTATTACCTGTAGTATTCGTAATTGCGCTTACTAAAATAGCAAAATCTATTGTTAATAGAGTAGTTCTTAAATACTCCAAGTCATAAGCCAAATAGGTGCCACAGTAAATAATTACGTATAAGTATGCTCAGGTAAACGAAATTTACCTTTTCTGAGATTAGGAATTAGTTAATTGTACGAAGTTGAAAACACGTGACTTGGCTATAGCCATTTCACTCAACTTAGCGTCGAACGGCAACATACCGCGCAGATAGTAGCGATAGTACATGTCTGTTCCAAACGATGACAGCGACGCGATGCGGGCTGTTCCGGTACTAACCAAATAAGCATAACCATTAGTCAGATATCTAAGGAGTTATTAATCTATGGCAATACGTATGTATGTTTATGTGGCATAAGTGGATCATATTAGTCATTTTTTTCCTTCTCCAGTGGCGTAGCTACAGGTGTGTATGTGGATATTTCGGGAGGAAAAATGGTACGCCGCTGTTTTTAATCATACAATTTTCAAAATGATCAACTAATTTATGGTTGAAAAGGTCTTTTGAGTTTGTTTTCTACCATTAACCGTTTTCATGTAAATCACACTTCAAAGATGAAAAACACGTCTAAAAAGTCAAGACACTTGAGTTAATGAAATAGTTTATTAAACAAAAAAGTATTCAAAGCATAAAACATATTGAAAGAATAAAAACATTAAGTACTGGATTGTTTTGACTTTTTAGTCGGGTTTTTCGTCTTTGAAGTGTGATTACACGAAAACCGTTAAAGGTAGGGAAAAAACTCATGAGACCCTTTCAACCAGAAATTAGTTGAGCATTTTGAGAATTGTTTTAAAAAACAAACAAAAATCAGTGGCGTACCATTTTTTTCTCTCGAAATATGCACATATACACTTGTAGCTACCCCACTGGATGACTAATATAGTCCACTTATGCCACATGAACATACGTACGTATTGCGTAATTTTTAAAATTTAATTCCCAATCATTTTCAAATAAATGAAAAAAATTGATATTTTTTTACACTGTATGTCGATAACGAAGCATTTCCGGATTTTTGTTAATAGGAATTTTTCCTCTTATTTTTATAAGTGGAACACGCCTTTAAAAAGATTCCGTTCATTTTTGAAACACCCAGTATACAATTTTTTGAAACTTAAAACGCCAAACCATACTTATAAATTATAATTTTATTATTTGTTTGTTTGTAAAGCAATAGAATAATAAACGCTTTCACAAGCGTCACTTGGGTATTTTGTTGCTCTTAGTCGGCCATATTGTAAACGGTTTTCCTGTCAATCTGACAGACAAGTGTGGTTGGCTTACGCTTAAGCTTTTATAGCGGTAATTTGAAGTTGTACGATTGTAGATGGCACGTTTATTTCATGTGTACTTTGTATTCTTGTGAAATATTTTAGCAATATTGTTTAATCATACGTGGTCGCAAGTCTAAAAGTTATATTTAAAAATTGCGCCGTTGAAGTTTAATGACTATACCACTCACATTTAATTGAGCCAACTACAAATTACCCCTTTTATAGAACGAACGAATCGCATTTGTTTTATATTGATTAAACAGCATGGTCCTATTTAAATAAGTTATTAAACCCTTAGTAGTTTTGGATAATCGCTCTTAAGTCTTAAATTAACGCGTTTAAACTGACGTGCACTGCCTTTTGGGTAGGTATATCTATTATTTTTTAATGCAGTTTTTCATTGCCTCGGCCACAAGTAAGTATCATATTTAATTATAACATGATTTATAATTTAAAAACAATAATTGTCTCTGTCGTCTACAAGCAAAAAGCAAAATACGAGAAACGTCAACAGTGGTCCATGATAACAATGTCAATGTCAACCAATTTGAATCACGAGTGTTCAAATCATACCCGGCCCAAATTTTACTGTACACCTATAATAAATACTAGTGTTACCCCAGCGCACAATGCACTGACAGACTCAGCGTTGACCGACCCGGCGAAATGCTAAGTCACGTGATGCATTAGTTCCAATAATGACACGCGGCGTTAGTGTAGATGTCGCCTCAAGTGAAGCGCGCCTAGCAGACTTTCATATGTATTATAAATTAAAATAATTATTATAGAAAAATCGACGTAGAATAAAAATATAAAAATGTTTCATGTTCCATCTGGGGATAGAGACCTTTTGTTGAAAAAAAAATGGTCCAAATTGGTGAAGCGGTAGCCGCTGGAGGAACCGGAGAAAAATACCCTTTGAGCTTTTATATATGTATGGATGATAGTAACATGCTAATATGCATTGGAAAACATAAGCGAGTTTTTTTTGTATACATACCAGCTATGTATACTTTTATAAAAAACATGTCAATGCATTGTTTTAAGCCGGCCATACACGCTACGGTCTACCGGAGAGGTCTACCTGTGCAGGTGTGCCTGCGCAGGTAGACCGGAGCGTGTATTGGAATAGACCTGTGCAGGTTTTTGGACCTGCGCAGACGACCGGCGCAAGATCGAAAATCAATTCTTTTTCGTGACACCGTACGGTGAACCTGTGCGTGTGTGCGTGTCCGAGTCGCCTGCGCAGGTCGTGCTTAGTTGTTTTCTAGTCTCTGTCTAGAGGGTGATCATCGCTCGCATCGTACAGCCGCGTGGTAAAAAATGGCGCCATCAGATTCAACTAAGAAAGTACTTGAAGATTTTATCGAATTTTTACACCACTTTGTTCGCTTCTTTTTTACTGTTTTATTTTTCAAGATTAACGCAAGGCCTATCAACGCCAGTGCGTCGTCGTCTTCAATCGATGCCATAGCGAAACGACCTGAAGACCTCTCCGGCATACCGGACCGTCCCATACACGCTACGACATGCGGTCCACCTGCGCAGGCACACCTGCACAGGTAGACAGACCTCTCCGGTAGACCGTAGCGTGTATGGCCGGCTTTACTGCAGTCTGTAGGCAACCAACTACCAACTATGCTGTGGAAACAGTAATCAAATTGTTTAATGTCAAATTAACAGCAATCGGTTTTGATTTTTTGAATTTAGCATAAAATTTGTGTATTGTTTGTATTTTATGTTTTTAAAATAATAGTTTCAATAAAAAAATTTGATATTCAAATAGTTTTATTCACAAACATACTCATGATACTCATTGAGCATAACCTCACACTATAAGGAATAACCTTTTTTTTATATTAAAGTTTACATAGCTGATATGTAGGTATGCAAGAAAGAAAAACTCAATGTATATTATTTACATTAAAATTGTATCTTCTTTGACAGGTTATATGAACTAAAATTTTAAACCAAAATTATGTGCAAACCCTCAAAAATTTTATAAAATGCCACTTAACAATATTTCTCCAAAACGATCCAGTTTTACAACAGCACTTCACAGCAACAGTAAATAAGAACGTCAAAATAAAAAATTAAATTGGCAAAAGAACGCCACTACAAAACATTTGAAAACAAGCAACAATACCATGTCAAGAGCGCCGATTCTCGAAAACACCCGAGCATTTCCGACTAGTTTAGTATTACCAGAAATGCCTTAAAATTAATGTGAATGATATAGTCAAGACGAATACGACTCATGATACGATTTTTCTGTGATAAAATTGTGGTGTAACTTACACCACAATTTTATCAAAAAATCGCAATCACTCGTATTATTTATGATTAAACCATTTTATATATAACGAAGGTCACCCAAATTAATGCCGAAAACGTTAGGAAAAAACCGACACAAGTGACGCTTTTGGTATAATTTATTATTCGATACTAAGGCGGTGCCAATGCATTCCTTCTCGATTCTTTGTCTTGTTAATAAAGCTTCATAAAAAATTGCCGAGACAATACCGCGTCGGTTGGTCAATACTGCATTCCGATTGGTTCTAATACGTATGAATAAAATAATCAAATTTATCTAACAGCACTAATCATCTTTAAAATAATTTAAGCAAAAGTTGATTTAACAATATTTTTTAAACGGTTCGAAGAAATATTTGTTTACGCAGCTGCTATAACCAGTGTAAAATAGAATTCGATCCTGCAAGAGTCTACAATGTTGCTGCTAAAGTATCGATAACATTTCGATACCGCAAAGCTGCTTACACATTTCCGTATTTCTGTTCCAAATCTATAAATTATTTTTATAGCTCGGTCCGAGTCCAGTGCAAATACAACTTCCGCGTGCATTCGATGTCTAATGTTTTATTTGGTCTTTTTAAATTGCTCTATAGATAATTTCCAGTAAAGTTCACTTGGCTATGCTTTTGCAGGATATTACATGCAGCGGCGTTTTCCGAAACTAACTTGTGCGCTTGTAATTAATCTTAGCAGATGCAAGTTGTAAATAAGTTAACTTTATAGTAGGTGTAAATTAGTGTAAGGTATACGATAGCACAGGCAGCTAATTAACACATTCATCGAATTCAATACCTTAAGTTTTACTATTAAAAGTTTCCTAGCTCTAATAAGATTTGTACGCGTCGAAGCGGGTGGAAGTTTTCCAAAAATTAACATAAAATTAGAATTCCGGGGGGATCAGTGCCACCAACTTTCTATTTAAGTGTATCGTTTGACGTCACCATTGTCTTCATTAGTTGGGGTAGCTGTCAGGGGCGCCAGCCGCAGTCATCAGTGCCCTCTGCCGGGAGAATAACAATAGGGCACCACAAATGTGTAGCCGTGACTGAAGTCTGAAATTACTGCTCACAATCACGCGCACACACACTAGGTTTGATTTTTTTTATGAGGAAAGGAGCTTATTTTCAGTTTCCTCTCGGGTTATAAATATTCAGCGATTAACTGAATTATTTCTTGAAAAAGTCCTGCTTACATTTACTTAATTCTTGCTTCATTAATATGCTAAATTTTATTAAAGGTTACCGCATAAATTATTCATAACTTCATTATGAAAAACCGATCAAACTTTTTTATTCTAAATCACGACCAGGTTAATTTTCATCATTTTCAAGAATAAACGTTAAACGTCTTGCAAATATACTTTAGCGTTTTTAAATTTGCTTCCGGTTTTTAATTGGCTTTGAAAATCGGAGTTTGTAAATAATTTATATTTAATTTTAATGCTGCGTACTTTGCACAGACACATATTTACTTTATATGACTACAGAAAAGAATTTACAGTTTTTTTGCAAGCCTGTTAGATATTAACTTTGAAATATCTAATCTAGGGTCTGCAAAATCCGAAAACACTTCTTAAGTACAGTAAGTGCCATTTAAACTTGCAAAAAAAATGGCGATAAGTTTAAAAGGCGAGAAGCCGTTACACTCTCAAGCAAAAGCAATCCCGTAGTTTGAAAGCTAGTATAATATCTAGTTGCTGTTAATTATTTATGCCATTATTATTTTGTCATACGCCAAAATAGGAGTTTCTAACCTTGTGGCGCACGGGCTTTTAATTTGTCAAAAAATCCACAATTTTTGGTAAGCCAAAAATAAATTGACTTTCACTTTTTAGTAGTGTACCACACTATCCAACAGCCAATTAGAGCTAGTTTAAGTTACGACTACCGACGAAACAAAGCGTAAGTAGCCGAATCAAAGCCCACTAAAATTTGCAAGGTTAGGTGGCACATGCTGTATACATTTTTTACAGTGTTAGTAACTCATACTTTAGTTACTTGCTTGATTTCTTAAACAAATATATTATTGCCTAGGAAAGTGCCTTCTTTTGGAGAAAATTTGTAAATGTCGCGCTTTCACCAGGAACACTAAACTTCGAGTATCTTTGTTCCTACTACCATGTCGACATCCCCCGAGACTGACCGGGGTGGTTTTTTCAGAACCCTTACTAGTCGGCTTAATTTTATTATCTCACTTCTCTCACTTCCCAGGATCTTTTTACAATTACACAGATGCCCTTCCTCTTGAAAACAAGATTTCAATTCGTCTGCACAGAGGCACTAACTTTCTTACTTTTATATTTTTTTTACATATTTTAATATTCTTCGTACTCTAGAAATGATCGGATTTACTAGATTTGAAAATTCTGCAACACTTTAAGATATTTTAAAATTTTTGAAAATTTTTAAGTTTGATAATTTTAGAAAATCTTAAAATAATTTGAAATTTTAAAAATTTATTAAGAAGTAGGCACCCCCCCTCCTCTCCCTATTTTTTGAAACAGTCAAGTGATTTTGTGTTTTCTAGTTGCCACTAATGTTTATCTTTTTAAATCTCAAAATCTGTTTCATAATTTGGTCATAGCCGCTTTTTTTGGCGATTACTCAATTAACCTGTTCAGGTCAACGGCGATAAGAAAACCTCCCAGTAGTGCTTTTCCAATAGAAAGTTGTTCCTATTGTCATTTAACATGCTCATACCGATTTTGGAGCCGAAGTTCGTAAATTTTTGAAACAACAAAAAACTGTTGTTAGGGAGAAGTTTGCCAAACGTGTCATACCTATTATAATTTATTGTAAATAAAACAATTCTTAACTTTAACAGATTTTGTATTTTAGCTTATACATATTTCAGCGTGTTTACACGTCATTTAATCAGAAACTGGGGTCATCGACCCTGAAGTCTCTAATGCGCATAAGCTTCTTTCCTTTTTTAGCTTGTGTAATCTGAATTTTAGCGCAATGAGCTTTCTATTTCACTCTTACTCATTTAAAGGCCTTTTAAGCCGGCGGCTTTATTCGGTGCCGTATAGCTGAATTGGGGACTAACAGCCATATGACCCTCGCATAAATTCGCTCGACGCGCGCGCGATGTTAAACATTCAAACTTTTCGGATCCTGCGGCAGTTCTTTAATAAACGTTTTTGCATAGAAATCTCATACAAACGTTAACTATAAAGTAGTTTTTAAATTTTATAATGTGTAATATGCTATGTACTCAAACAAAAAGTATTTGTTTTTTATCATTGCATTGGGAGGTCAATGACCATTTGACCCAATGGAGAAACCGCCATTGCCTAATATAAAAATTTCTAATTGTTTGTCTTATATAAACGGAATTACAGTGCGAGCAATTTAATTTGTAGATGCTTGATTTTAGAAAATTGTCTGTTTTTCTTTAGCATTAAACAAAGTGTTTAAAATGTATTTTGTTGTCTTAAGAGTTATTTTACATTTATTTGGTTTGTTTATAATTTTGGCAATTTTTTCTGATTTATTGCCAAACTATGGAATTGAGGCGTATTTCATTTTATCTGATGAAGTAGTTAGATAAATTTTCTGAATATTTAATTTATAATTTTTCTCTTTAATCAGTGTATCAATAACTTGAGTATTATAACCATTGTTGTATGCAATTTGTTTAATAATCGAAATTTCTTTATTTTAACTAATTTCACCTAAAGGAACCGTTAAAGTGCTATGTATCATGGACCTGCATGCTGCTAATTTATAATAATAATAATGTAATAATAATTTATACCTAATATAATTTATATTACAACCTTTTCATGTGTTTAGGTTAAACTAGAATACTTTACGAATGGCGAATATATCAACACGTTGCTATACATTCTTAAATCTCATTTTCTTGTAGAAATTTTGAGTTGTTACATGCTCAGCTTGCTATTAATATTCATTTCATTTTTATGGAGTTTATTACGACTTCAGAGGCCAATGTAGTAAAAAGTTAGATTAACTTCTAAATAACGAAATTGGACATAAGGCAACGTATCACGAATTTTACAAATGAATGATTTAATTTATTGAAAACTTTAACGAAAACCTGGTTCGGTTATCAAAAGATTAACTCAAATGAATATAAAATGCTACTTTATTTGAAATAAAACTTCAGCCTCCTATAAACCACAGAATTCAATAACAACTCAACCTGAAACATTTCCAACTATCACTCTCTAAAAATCTTTAGTGGCTCTTTTATGGCGCTTTTATTTGACATTTTATGGTTTATATTTTGAATCATTCTGTTTGACTACTTTGTAGCAATAGCAATTTGCATATCTGATAAAATCCAAATTTCTGAAAAAATTCTTGTATTGCAAACAATAAAAAATTTACGATCTCAAATTCTTGCCTTTTGATTAATGGGTTTGCAAATGAATTTTGACGTAATAGATACGACGAAACGTGTTTATTAAAATGACGCTTTTAATTATCATTTTTTTTTGTATAAACACTGGTGTAGCTTTTAGAGAAACAAAATTACCTCGAGGGTCCTGTAACGGAAAAACATAAGTAACCCAATTATTTATAAAGACGGCATCACTTAAGTTATATTAAATGGAGTTGCGTTCGTTTGTACTTCAGACTAGACACTTTTCGTTAATTAAAACTGACGTAAAGAGTAATAATTTTGTAATTACTCAAGTTTTTAATGTAAAAAAGTTTTCCGGAGACGCAAGAATCTTTTTGGTAAAAGAAATGGGATTTTTGTGAACCGTGAAAGCTTTCTTGCAGTGAATTCCTCTGGAAGTAATTTAAAAGTAGACATCCACTTATATAAGTTTAAGGGCTGAAAAAGGAAGCAGAATTTTTTTAATTATCTAAAAAATGGTCGACTGTTGTGTCGGAACAATAAATGAGAAATAACCATTTACCTGCATTTGACAAAATCTTTATTTAGAGTTTCCAAAAAGTTTGTAGCATAAATCATAGCAAGAGTCTAATTTGTAAGCAAAATTGCTGACGTTGGCAAAAATCTGTCTGTACTGTTTCAGTTTATTGCTGAAAAGTTTCAGAACGGCACGAAAAGAATTAATACAACCAGTCAAACTGTAGCTTTGCGTATTTTGAAAGAGATTAATCTACCCATAATACGTCGAACAATCACTACTTCGCAATTGCCGTTTAAGCGGCCAATAGAAAAGTTTAACCCAAATGTTTTTGACGTACAATATTATATCGCAAATAAATTATAAAAAGCAAAAATCACCCAGACGCTTTATTTTTGTAGTGTTAAAATACAATTACTTTGATAATTTACACTTATACCACTCGTGAATCTGAAAAAGCAATCGAGGTAAGGTCCTCAAACATCCTGCATAGGAAATTATATTTATTTTGCCTAACAAAATACTTTTAGCTTATAAATTTCTATTGCGAAAAAATTCAGGAAAACTACTTATTTGATTTATTTGTTAGTTTTAAAATTAAAATTAATTTCACAGTTTGATAAATTATATGTGAAATATTGCATTTATAAACCAGTCGTGAATTAAAAATAATTGAAGAAAATCATTGAAACTTCCTGCTTCTTCTTCTTCTTCTTCTTCTTTCATTATAGGTTTACAACCTGTTTTTCTTCACCCTTCTGAATATTTTTATAGCGAGTCTACTGCAGACGTTAGCCAACTTTCAGCCCATCTTTTTGGTGGTCTTCCTGGTAATCCCTTTCCTAGAGGTTTCGAGTTCTTTGCTATCCTTATTAATCTGTTGTCACCTCTTTCTACATGATCATTCCATTCTTTACGCCTTCTCTTCACGAATTTTCCTATATCGGCAACATTACATTGTTCCCTAATCTGTTGGTTGTTTATTCTGTCCATTGTAGTCTTTCCTACAATGGTCCTCAGTGTGTTCATCTCTGCAGTCCGCAGGAGTTGCTTTGTTCTTTTTGTATCTGCTCTGGTTTCGGATCCATAGATTAGTGTTGGCCTGACTATAGTCTTATATATTTTCACCTTGCTGTCAACGGATAGGTATTTGTTACGCCATGTTATGTCTCTAAGTAGGCCTGATATTCTGGCCCCATTCCAAGTTTGTCGTTTTACTTCTTCGTAGTCGTAAGGTCTACCCCTAGATATTTAAACTTCATGACCTGCTCTATCATATACCCCTCTATCTCTAGTTTGCAGCGTATTGGTCCGGTTGTTTTTTTACCAGCTAAGTCTCCTGATGTAACACCTTTAGGTTTTATTTCGCTTAAGATGTGTTAGAGAACAAGTATTTGGTACGCAACCTAATACAGTGAAAAATATATAAATTGCATACGTGACATGGCGCGTTTTGTGAGATTCTCCCAGAAATATTGAGCAGCGTTAGAAGGAATATTGTTACGCGACAGCGTACGTATATCCTGCAAGTAGGCACAATATTGAGCCACAAATAAATTAAATTTCATTTTCATTTTTATAAATTAATTAATTATATTATTGGAAACATGTTTCGTTTTTTTACATATTTATTCAATGAAATTAGTATAACTAAATTTACTCAATTCACAAAGACTACGCAACAATATAACAAAATATTTAAAATTTTAGCAAAGGTTGCTTTGTACAGGAAAAGTTTTTGCTATTGTTCTGGAAATATTAGTTATGCCAAGTTATAAAATGTTTAATAAAAAAAATTGTATTATAGCTCATTTACATAGAAAGAGAAAAGTAATTACGTTACATAATAGCTTAACTTTAAAGGCACCATATAACTTTATTCAAGAAAGAAAAACGACAAACACTTAATAAATTAACACAGTTTGACATTTTTTAATGGCGGCAGCTTGAGATTGAGTGTATGCTTCTTTTTATTATGGTTGCGTACCGTTTGCAAGGTTCAGCGTATTTTTTTCATCCCCTGTCGTATGGGATGCTTAAAGTGAGTGTGCCCTTTGAACCACAGAACTGCATGCACTTCATCTACAATGAAGTTTGTTTACTATAGGTCAATCTCTGGAGTGAAAAGTGAAGCTAAATCCGGTTAACACTTAAAGAAAAACTCACATCAAAAGACATTGCTTGTACAAACGGAGCACTGTGATATTTTCTGTACACAAGAATATGCGCTTCATATGGTGGACGCGTAAATATGCGGCTTCGAGTAGCGACGCACGTCGTCACTGAAAGTTGAGACAGGTGGAAGAAACGCGGATTTAATAAATTTTAAGCATCTGGCATTTGTCAACAAAGAAAGAAAATATATTCTTTGAGGCTTTCGCGGTTTCTCGAACTGTCAATATTACAATTTACTTTCGGCTTAGACCGCGTCGTCATTTGGGAACTACACCCAGCATAATCAGGTGAGGACCGACCTATAGCTTGTCTCCTTTACAAGCATTTGCTCTAGAAGTAGTCTCTAGTTTGTATGGGTTCACAAACAGCTAACAGGCATAAGCCGATTAAGTATTATTGTCTTGGCAAACAAAATACATTAACATCAAATCCTTGTCCGCCCCAAGGTTTAAATAAACTAAGGACACGGCCCTGTTTAGGCAGGCAGGGCCTACGAACAAATATTGCTCAGACTTCTAGAGCAAATGCTTGTAAAGGCAGACAAGCTATAGGTCGGTCCTTACCTGATTATGCTGGGTGTAGTTCCCAAATGACGACGCGGTCTAAGCCGAAAGTAAATTGTAATATTGACAGTTCGAGAAACCGCGAAAGCCTCAAAAAATATATTTTCTTTCTTTGTTGACAAATGCCAGATGCTTAAAATTTAGTAAATCCGCATTCCTTCTACCTGTCTCAACTTTCAGTGACGACGTGCGTCGCTACTCGAAGCCGCATATTTACGCGTCCACCATATAAAGCGCATATAAATTGTAATAATGACAAAGAAAGAAAACAAATAAGCTTCTCCACTTACAGGCCAATGCAGTTAAATTTGAAGAAAATATCATCAAAAACCTGTTGAGGTAAAACAATTGTAATGCAGTAAAGGAGTAAATAATGCAATTTTTAAAATTTTTGTTTTTAAATAATTATTAACCATATTTAGTAACAGAAATTAAAAGTAACCGTTTGATACTCTCTCGAGCTTGTATAAAAGTGTACACCGAAAATGAGATTATGAGAAAACATGTTGGAATATAGCCAAAGTAAATAAAACATAAAACAGTTATTTATTTATGCTTACTTCTCATGCTTTATGTAATTTAGAATAAAATACAAAAAACTTAATGAGTACATCACTGAATTTGATTTAAGAAAAATGTGGAAAAGCTTAAACCTTCTTTAAGACTACTTTTTCATTTTAACTTATCCCCTTGAAGTTTTTAATGCAAACGGAAATTACGCCCAGGTGTAATTTAAAGCATGAAATTAGAACACAAAACACACAAACTACTATTTACCAGTAAATCTGTACAAGTAGCTTAGGTTGAGAAACTTCACTGTTCGTAATTAAGATTTCCACTTTATTTGATTGCAAGCCAATTAAGAACGGTGAATTTCCGTTTCTAATTGAGGATCTTTCAATTATTTAAATCTAAATTTTGAAAAACTCTACTAAAACAGCCCTTTGTCGCTAAACATAATCGGTTATTTGCAATCACAGATAAGGGATTTAGGCACAATACGGTTTCTTGATATGATCGACTAATTGCTTAGCTAAGGCTAACTATGGCTTCTTGCTTCCATTAACGTGACCCAAAATAGTGGCGCAGGTTTCTGCCCCGCGCGTCTATCGTCGATGTAAATTCGGCCCCTAAGCAAGCCCGGAATCCCCGATAAAGGCGGCAGTCTCGCTTTCTTAGCAATATAATTGAAATTTTGAAGAGAGATAGTTATCCTAGCGTTATCTCACTGCTGGATGGTTGGCTCGCGGCTTTCAGAGCATTTCCCTCACGTTAGATTTCACTGGAAATTGCAAACACATGGGTGGTTGCACGCAGAGCAAAAGCGCTAGTTTCACATTGATCACGTTCACTTGGTTTAAAATTGTTTTTCGGGCGAACAGAATTGAAGCTGAATATAAAAGCAAATCTGTATTTGCTACGAGATTGACTTTTAGCTGTATACTGGCGTCTGCCACATACATCTAGAGTTTTAGATAAAAAAAAGGAAAGCAGAAAATGGGCCGCGTAGAAAACACGTATTGCGAGCTTCCGGCAGAACTCACAGCGGAATTCGGTTACTTAGCAAAAAAGAAAGAAAAAAAGCAGATCGCAATCGTTAACACAGTTCACGTTTCCAAGGTCACGCGAGAAGTATTTAAATTTTTTGTGGTTGAGAAAATGCGTTTCGAGTTTCTACTTTGTAGAGGATGTGCTTTAAGCTCTGTAAAATAGGTCGATTATGTGAAATTTCTTTAGATCTACAAACGCTTTTTATTTAGTGATTTCGTGTGGTTTAAAGGTTAACAGTGCCAGTCGGTGTTGAAACGTCCAAAATAAGCGCAAAGGCACAGGTCTGTTTTAAAAGGGGAAAGATGGTCAAACAAGACCAGTACCTACGAATAAACATAAAGGCTGTGCAGTAAATAGTAAGTTTCTGAAATTAATTGCGCCTGTGCTAAATTGCATTATTTACGAACAAAGAGCATGTCTAGTAATACGAGGCAAAAGCTGTAAGGACAAAGAAAACCAACCTCCACATCAAACGCCAACTCTGTCACCTGGTTGGGGTATTACTATTAGCAATTACGGGTAATAATAAGGTAGGATACTAATTCATGTTTAAATGTATAATAGTTAAATCACAAGTATTCAATGTTATAAAAGTAGAGCTACTTATACAGCTTGTTCAAAGCTGACCGGAACTTAGGACCTTCACATGCGTAATGGGAAAATGTTATATATTTTATTTCCTGGAAATTATGTTATTTGTACTGTAATAATAATCAGAAAAAGTAGGCAGTAGGCAGTCGAAAATAGAAGAAAGAGATAAACCGTTCTTTGCCTCTCAGCTATCGCGTCGTATTTTGCACGCACTTATTTTTCGGTATATCCACTTCGCAGCGGTCTTTGTCTCAAATTTAACGTTTTTTTCAATTACAAGTAAAACTAAACACTAAAAATTACTACCAATAACTTCACAAAGAGGTTCAAATGGGGTAGTGCTGCACCATACGGCGCTGCGCAATCCTGTTAGCGTTACATAGCCTTTTCTACCCAAATCCGACTCCCACCTACAAGTAGCCTTTATATTAAGATAAAGGCGGTAAACCCCGGTCAACTTGAGCAACCCTGCTGAGTATTTGGTACCAATTCGGGTGAAAATAAGGGTCGGGGCAGACATGAGAGCGGGTGAAATGGCCCTCCGAAAAAGAGGTTACGCGTAGGGCTAACAATCCTGCTCTGTAAAATAGTCAAAGTTACAAATGATTAGCCGGACGGCAAAACGAAGACAACCCAAGCAACGAAATCGGCGCGTATATGGAATGTCTATCCACAGCCTTTATAATAAGATAAAGGCGGTGAACCCCGAGCAACCTGAGCCAACCTTGCTGAGGATTTAGTAACCAATTCAGGTGAAAATAAGGGTCAGGGCAGACATGAGAGCGAGTAAAATGGCCCTCCGAAAAGGAGGTTAGGCGCAGAGCTAACATTCCGGCTCTGTAAAATAGTCAAAGTTACAAAACCTCAAATGATTAGCCGGACGGAAAAACGAAGACAACCCAAGCAACGAAATCGGCGGGTATATGGAATGTCTATCCACAGCCTTTATAATAAGATAAAGGCGGTGAACCCCGAGCAACCTGAGTAACCTTGCTGTGGATTTAGTAACCAATTCAGGTGAAAATAAGGGTCAGGGCAGACATGAGAGCGAGTGAAATGGCCCTCCGAAAAGGAGGTTAGGCGCAGAGCTAACATTCCGGCTCTGTAAAATTGTCAAAGTTACAAAACCTCAAATGATTAGCCGGGCGGAAAAACGAAGACAACCCAAGCAACGAAATCGGGGCCTATATGGAATGTCTATCCACAGCCTTTATAATAAGATAAAGGCGGTGAACCCCGAGCAACCTGAGCAACCTTGCTGAGGATTTAGTAACCAATTCAGGTGAAAAAATAGGGCCAGGGCAGACATGAGAGCGTGTGAAATGGCCCTCCGAAAAGGAGGTTAGGCGTAGGGCTAGCAATCCGGCTCTGTAAAATAGTCAAAGTTACAAAACCCCAAATGATTAGCCGTACGGAAAAATGAAGACAACCGAAACAACGTAATCGGCGCGTATATAGAATGTATATTCACAGCCTTTATAATAAGATAAAGGCGGTGAACCCCGAGCAACCTGAGCAACCCTGCTGAAGATCTGGCAACCAATCGAGGTGAAAATATGGGTCAGGGCAGACATGAGAGCGAGTGAAATGGCCCTCCGAAAAGGAGGTTAGGTGCAGGGCTAACATTCCGGCTCTGTAAAATAGTCAAAGTTACAAAACCTCAAATGATTAGCCGAATGGAAAAACGAAGACAACTCAAGCAACGAAAAAAGAACAACGTTTTAGCGTCTGCAACCTGGGATGTCAGAAGCCTACGAAGACTAGGAGCGATAGATAAAATTCTATACGTTCTATAGCAGTAAAAACACAGGAAGATACCTAAGAGGTGAATTCCTAGTAAAAAATAAACCGTGACATGCGGTGATTAACTTCAACCCTATGATGAAAGATTATGTACCATAGGTCTGAAAGAACGCTTGTTTAAAGTAACCTTAATCAACGTCCACGCCACCACGGGAAATACAAAAGAAGAACTTGAAAATGCATTTTATGAGAAACTAGAAAGAACATACAATAGCATCTAAGTAAGTGCTAGGTGACTTAAATGTCAAAACTGGCAACGAAAACCAGTACAAACCGGTAATAGGAGACCATAGCAAGCATGAAAAGAGTAACGAAAATAGAAAGAAGACAATCGATTTTTCCACAGGGAAAAACCTCATAATAAGCAGTACCTATTTCATGCACAAACAAATACATATGGAAACATAGATTGCAAACCAGAAACCAAATAGACCAAGTTATGATAAACAAGAGACACGCTACAAGCACACTAGATTTCAAAAGTTGCCGAAGAGCGGACTGCGATTGGGATCGCCTATTGTCAAAAGTAAACTAAGACGAAGACTATCCAACCTGCGAAAAAAAAAGAAGAAACAAAAGACAGACCCTACACATAAATCAGAGGCAGCATAAAAACACCTGGAACGATTAGAAATGCACCAAAGTTTTGAAAAGAAAGCGGGACTCAAGATGATGCAAAGGAAAACAAGAACAACCGTTGAAGAGTTTACCAACCAGAAAAGAGTAGCACGAAACATGTCAATATTACAATTTACTTTCGGCTTAGACCGCGTCGTCATTTGGGAACTACGCCCAGCATAAGGTAAGGACCGACCTGTAGCTTGTCTGCCTTTACAAGCATTTGCTCTAGAAGTTTGAGCAATATATGTTCGTAGGCCCTGCCTGCCTAAACAGGGCCGTGTGCATAGATTATTTAAACCTTGGGGCGGACAAGAATTGGATCTTAGTGTATTTTGTTTGCCAGGATAATAATACTTAATCGGCTTATGCCTGTTAGCTGTTTGTGAACCCATACAAACTAACGTTTCGCAAGACATTGCAGCTTGCATCTTCAGAGTGAATAAAAACACGAAACATGTTTAGAATGGAGAAACGAAGATATGAAGTGAAAAAGTTAATGAAACTAGAAGAACAACACAGTACAAAAGAGATTAGAAACTTTTACAAAAGTGTGAAGGAAGCAAGAACAGAGTACCAACCTAAAACAACATTCTTCAAAAACAAAAACGGAAATCCAGTAGGAGGAAACAAGGAGGTACTAGAAGTATGTGCGGAATACTTCGCATAATTATTAAATACGCAAGACAAAGGAGAAGAAAAAGCAGAAAGCAAAGTTTACCAAACAGCAGAACCAGAGATACAGCTCCCAACCCAAAAAGAAGTTGAGGACGTAATTCGCAATCTCAAATACCATAAAGAACCCGGAGAAGACAATATTAACGCTGAGCTATTAAAACAGTTAAACGTACAACTATATGATTTTATAAAAGCAGTATGGAATAAAGAAGAAATGCCTAACAACTGGAACACGGTAATAATATGCCCCATATTCAAGGGGAATAAATTATAGTGACAGAATTACAAAAGCACATCTCTTTGAACGTAGCGTACAAATAGCTAGCCACATTCTAATGCAAAAAAACACCATGTCTTCCGAAGATATAATTGGAAAACATCAATGCGGATTTGGAACGAATCGATCAACAATAGACCAGATTTTTACAACAAAACAAATCCTGTCAAAATGCCAAATAAAATATATAACGGCATCAGAAAAACGAAAAAAAGAAAAAAAACCTACAGATAGTTCTACGACTGCTTCAGCAAGTAAACACCAGCATGTAGAGCTCAAACCAATCAAGAGTTAATAAAGTTATGTAATGAACCCGATATGGTGGCAACCATCAAGAGCCACAGGCTGAGATGGCTGGGCACGTAACGAGAATGGAATCAACTAAAATGCCAAAAAAAATCTTAAAACCCAAGCCGAAAAGCATAAGGCGGAAGACAAAGAAATGAAGGAAGAGGACGACCACGTAAGCGATGGCTGAATTGTAAAAGAAAACCTTGCTACACTAAGGATACAGGTGGAGAAGGAAAACCTCAAATAGAGATGAATGGAGATCTGTTGTAGAGGAAGCCAAGACCCTACATGGGCCGTAGTGCTTAGAAAGAAGAAGAATTCAGAAAAATGTGCCTCTTCTGATTTTGACAGTAAAAACGAAAAAAATTTGCCTAGAGTCTAGAACGTTTGGAAGCGGTCATTTAGGCGCAAAGACATGTCACCGCAGAAACGTTTAAGCTAGAAACATTTGGGCGCAGGCACTTTTACACGTAGGAAAGTTTTTATATCTTCAAACCGCTTGATATCGACATAGCTGTAAAAACTGTTTTAAGCGTTACTGTAAATACCAAAAATGACTCAGTGACAATGTGAAGAGTGGTCAAATAATCTAAATTCAGATACATGCATACCCTAACCAAATTGTGGGTTATACGATTCCACAAAATTTAAAGAAATTGAGTTGGCAGTTTTTGAGCAATCTATATAGTAAATCTGTATCCCTTCCAACTGTCTGTGATGAGGGACTCTCGTTACTAGAAGTCACATCTTTGCGCGTCCATTACATAAAACGCTGGTTCGTACCTATATCTAACAAACCAGTGCAGTGTTCGACGCCAAGAAGAAAATTCGCTGTCGTCTCATTGTTCGGATTAGCAGGATTGCGAATGCAATCTAACTAGCCGTCATTTAGAAACCAGAACTACACTTATAGGCAGATAGAAGCAGAAGCAGAAAGTGAATAGTCATTCCATACCTATACGGGCACTATGATAAGAACACAAATGTGTTACAAAATGTCATAAAATATTATTAAAATATAAGACGTTCCTTAGAATATGTACAAGTGAAATCAATAATTAGAAAAATCGATATTGAACAAGTACATTACAAGCAATCTTTGCCCAAAATTTCTAAAATAAATGCAGCCAACCTCGGTTTTTATGCAGCTATGAGATGGCATGAAACGGTTTGGTTTTACTTATTGTGGGTTAACGATGCTTGCTCATGTTTAAAAATAAATAAGCTAAAAATTATGAATTACAAAATTAACTTAACCCAAATATTGGCAGCTTCGGTTACAGCAAACAAACTGCTGCATTTGCACTATCATCTCGCATTTTAAATAAACCAGCTTAACTCGTGGGTTTCGCCTTACGCTTTTTGGCACATTTAACAAAATAATACCTGCAGCGCACCGCTTGTGATGTACAATCTCTTTTGGATCGACGAGTTTTTGTTGTACCCAGGTATACTTCGTTTCATTAACATTGATCGAGCAATTACTGGGATTTTGCACACTCAGACAGAATGGCGCGCGCGCACACGCACGCAGCGTCATTTTTATAGGCTCCTGGAGATCGAAAACAGTGTCGCACCGAAAGTATAAGAAAGTAAAAAACTACAGTTTCATGTGTCATAACTTATTAATTGCAACCTGATACTGATAGATTTCACCAAAAACGACTAAAACTAGCAACACTCATCACCGATCTTAATTTGCTGCACATTGGGCTACGGGTTTAGCTGGTAAGAATTAAACTCATAACGAAAACGAATTAAGTTTCTTAACAAGCTCGAAAACAGCAAATGGCTAAAGTCGTTTATGATCGCATTCTAATTTTGATAAAGGACACATCATAACCATAATATTGCTTTATAATGCAAATGCTTCACGTGTAATTTCTGCTGGACTAAGAAGACAACCATGTAAAACGTATATGAGGTTAATGTTGTGTGTACAAAATAATAGATCGTTTATGGTTTTGTGTACTCTAGTAGATCCGTCATCCCTTTTCACTTTAGAAAATCAATGTCCTAGTTTAACTGGACATTAAACTGCACTGACCTCTACATCTTTTCAAGTAACGTAATTTTGATTGATAATCTTCTGTAGTTAAAAATGAAAAATACTTATTGATCTATTTTGATTTAGTGAAACCTCATACGTTTTAGAATTGTTACATTAGCTCGTAATAAATACTTGACGATGCACAAACTAATCTTTTATTACTGTCTAGACGGGTTTTTGTAATCTAGTGGTTTTTACAGACCTCAATTAATCTAACCGATAGAAGAACATATGTGCTACGAATATCAACAGCTTTTTTAGCAGTTTTTTTTTCTAACCAAAACAAAATGTTTCACTGTTTTAATTTGGCGGTCACGCCGGCCACAGTAGAAGGGTAGTTTGAGAACTTGCCTCCTACTCGGCCGACTCGGGATCGAAACTCATGATAGTCAAAGTCACTCGACTAGGAGTTAGTTTTTATCCTTTGATAGAAAAACTTTCGTATTAGCATAATTTTTGAATATGTATGCAGGAATGAGTGTCGGTTCCGATGGTTCGGTTGGGTTTTTTGGAGTGGGGTGCTTACTAGACTCATGAAGTACTACGCAGTATGCTGCGCTAGGATAAGTAGGATGGTATGGGAGTTCTGTAGCTGCATTTGGAAACTCTAGGTTCTTATTTAAAAAAAAGATTGATTTGATTTGACGTTTTCATTTAGGCGTTAATAAATTTTTTTGCATTTAAAAAAAAACATATATCGCAAGTGCATTACCTGCAACGATGCCTACTGACGATTCGGTTTAAATAAAAGTTGGTTCTATAGGAAGTAAGATCACAATTTTCTGATAAAATTGGCACGATTATTCAGGAGTGTTAGTTAGAACGCTAGTTTTGCGAGTGCAAAACGTAGGTGGAATTATCTTAAATTAACAAGCACCAGTAACCTACAACGCTAGGCTCCATCTTGTATGTGTATTAACTTTATTACACACAGTTAATTACGTTACGTTTTATTTTATTTTTAAATATCGGGTTTTTTATCGGAAAATATTGTCATTATTCGCGTATGGTACCTCAGTTACGATTTTAACTTATTATCCTTGTGAGTATGGGTTTCTCTACTTATTCAACACCATGACAATATTACCAAGAAATTATTGTTATTAATTAGGTGCTGGAGCCGTGTTTACGGACATTCATTGGCTGCCATTTTTAATTTTAAATAATTTAAAAATTAAAAATGACAGGCAATGAATGTCCGAAAACACGGCTCCAGCAATAATCATTCCTAGTTACACTGTTGTGAACCAGCTGGTTAATAATATTCTTGGTATGAATTCCTGATCACGATAGTTGTAATCCATTGGTTGCTGGAGCCGTGTTTACGGATATTCATTGGTTGTCATTTTGAATTGTAAATAATTTAAAAAAAAATGTTTAATCAGACACAACCAGAATCGTAAACAACTGCAACTACATCATTTGCTACCATTTAGACTCCTTAATTACCCATACAACCTTGAAATGTTCGAGATTATTATTAGTTGATGGTTCGTATAGATTATTTGGATATAAACAAATAACTTCCGACTTTTTTTAATAGCTTCAAATTAACTTGTCTTTGTTGGCCAACATATAAAACAGCGTGTACTTATGATATTAAAATTTTTTTCTCAACATAACAGTCCAACGTTTTAATTGCGTAATGCGGGTGTAAGTAAGAGGGGGAAAGGAGAGAATATAAAGATTAATGTACACGTGAGAAAAACGTGTCACTGTGCAGTGAAAAGAGCTTAGAATAAACTTTAACTTGCTTAATATAAATACAAAGTTTTGAAATTTCGGAAAACGTAAGCTTTCAGAAACGTGATTAACTTGTTTGCTTCAATAATAAATGTACTTACTCAAATGCAGTTGAAACAAACAGAAGCCTTACCTGAAACAAAAATTTCATTTTTATTATTGTATTATGCAAAATACATTTTCTAAACTAAGGTGTTAGTCAAAAAAAATAGTATGTGCCAGCAAGTAATATTTACAAACAAATCTACATTTTTTTAATATATAGCACTTCATTAACGTTTTTAAAGTGAAACTTCTTTAGCGGCGGGTGCAACAATAGAGCACTGTAACGAAAGTCATTTAGTGAATGCCATCTTTCCCGCAAAAAATCTGCTGGATAGCGTCAATAGTTCGGTATGGAATTGGTCACGAAGTAGGTTGCACGCGGATCGCACAACTCTAAACGAGTGTATTATGTTGCTTTGCCTATATATATATAGCCAGCCTACGAACAGCACATATAGTGAGAAATATGACTTATAATATATTTGATTAAAGATTAAATTACTTTCGGATAATATTTTGTTTCTACAAAACCAAAACAATAATTTTTCTCAATTTAAATATTGACATTTTAAACATTAGTAACATTTGCATATGAAATTGATGACATTTCCAAGTAAATTTGACGATAAAAGTCGCTTCCTTTATCAAAGAAAACTGTTTCTGCGTACAATTAGCTCCTACCGACATATCTTAGTGAATTACGTTGTTTGCTATACAAAATGACCAATTACGACCTTTCTGACTAATGCCGAACTTTTTTTTAATGAAACAAATCCCAGATCTAATTTTCAAGTTAAGCGTTTGTTAACATATACAACGTAATATTTCGAGAAGTACTCTTGGCTTATCAACTTGATTTTTTTGTTTAAAAACAGATACAACAGCGGTGTCTATGATCTCACTTTAGTTTAAACAAAAATTATTTGTTTGCGAAAGAAATTACGAATGACTTTTTTCTTTCGATGTAGTGACCTTGTTGCTAAGCCAAAAACTTTTTATTTGTAGATTTTAACATATACATGCAGCGAAGAAAATAAATACTAAACCTTGAAAAATATTTGAAACCAAATCATATGGCCTTAATTGTGATGAATTTTTAATCGAAACGCACACACTAATCACTGCTATTACGCGCAGACTGTGTTGAACTACTAAGCATCTATACATCTGGTGGCACGTTCTTATAGCGATTACTAGAGCCAACTTAAACGTGCCCTAACCGTTTCGTTTTCTGTAAAATAATAGAATTCAAAAAAAGCTTGCAGTAAGAACACGCTAAGAAGTTTCACTTAGAACTTGCGTGCGCGCGGCGCATTTGTTTTGAAAAATTCACAGGACTTATTTTTTTATTATGTAAGAACTGCAAATGTTATAAATGATATTTTATAATTGCCTGCAAGTACTGAATGTTTCTTGTTGGCACATATTAATTATACGAGCGTCCTTAAAAACAAAATTAAGCAGGCCTTTGCCAGCGTACGTCATGTTCGGTTATATTCAGAAAACAATCACAAATGTCAACGTCAATGGTCAATCTTGCAACATTTAGTTTCCTGCATTATATCTAAGATTTAACACATATTAATGTTGGTCACAGCTCTCTCTATTGTATTTTTTTAGGATCGCTCGGTATAATACTATTGTTCAAAATTTAATTCAGAAACGTGAGAACATTTGCTTGCTTTGATAATATAGACCTGTTAAATTGGCGGGACAATTTAACCGACGTTACGGTGTTGCGTAGGTATATTTGTTTCTCCTTAAGAAGGGATCGATAGCGGTATCGGCGGTGAAGTAGCAAACTTCAAAGTTGCCCTAAGGAGGTACCGATCTAATCCGGCATATCTAAGTGTATACCTTGTTACCTAACATTATGCGTACCTTGAGCTCAAACTTATAAGCCTCTAGATCTTTGAAAATCCTGACAAGTAGATATCTCAGACACATAAAAATGTTACTAATTTAAAAAAATAAGATCTATGGGCCCATATATTTAAAATGATAATAATAGTAATGGTAGATATGCTTTCTTTTGTACATTTATGCTTTCCTTTCTAGTTTTTAAAAATATGCGTGCCATCCCTCAAAGTCAAATAAGCAGCAAGGAATGATGAACGGGAAACGTCGCCACAAATCAAGTTTAGTTGAAAAGTACAAAGAAAAGTTACCAGAATAACATTTATTTAGTGAACATTATTTGAATCCTCAAGAGATAAAACTCCTGAAAAATATTTTCAGAAACAAATTCATACAAAATTGATTTAATTTTATGATGTGAAAAATATACAGTAGTCAATGTAAATATGTTGTAATAAATTTACAAATGATCTTTATTTATAAATTCCAGCTTTACTTCGTTAAAGTCCATATTTAATGAGTATCTGTATATAAAATACTTAATTACTTTAACAATATCTATTTATTTTAACCTTATACATGCCGAAATACGTATAAAGTTAAAATAAATAGATATTGTTAAAGTGATTAAGTATTTTATATACAGATACTCATTACAAATTATCGCTTGTTTCGGTTAAGTACTAAAACACATTTGTAATTAATAGTTATAACTTATAAAATTATGCTACTATTATATTTACATAAAAATTCGAGTAAAACGAAACGTGGAGCTGATACCACATCTATATTGGCTAAAATCATGCATTGTATGCTAAAGGCACCCAACTTTAGTACATTATTCAATATTTATAACGCTTGTCAGTGATATAAAATGTAATTATGTGGTGCAGGAAATTTAATATTATAATGGAAAATTTTGTGTAAAAATAAAGAAGGTAAGGTTTTCCGCAAAATAGTTAAATACGTATTAAACGTAACGTAAAACGTAAAAAAACAAACTGAAAAACTAAAAGAACACTCAGAAACTATATTTCCCCCTTTTGGATTTTTTTAATATTTAACACTTCATCAACTACCTGTTTTGGTTATCGGTATTTGTTTAGTTACTATTTGCAATCACACAAAAGCTGTATTATTTTGTTAACCTATAAATGTACAAGACAAATACTATTTACCCGAATCATTCCTAAAACACCCTAATTAGGGCATCTGCTTATAATTATCTTTAAAGTCTATGGTTCTAAAATTGCCGAAATTGGAATTTATTATTAGTCGTAAAAGATTTGCACTACTAACAAAAAACAACACGATTGGGTTCGGCATGATGTTAAAAAAAATGGGGGAAGTACTTTGCCTGTATTTTCCCATACTTATAAAAAGTAATTACTTTAGAGGGGGTGTTTTCTATGGACATGCAGAAGCCTTATGAGGTGATTCCTTAGGTTATTTCACGAAGAAACATTCACATAAACAAATGTCCGAAAATGCTTCCTAACGGAGTTACAGCCCTCTAAAGAAAGACCTGTCTAATCACTTGTTTGTCGATAACTTTCGCAGTAGTGCTACAATAATTTTGAAATTTTGTATGTGAGCACTGTGGATTAGGCGTAGTATTTCTAATAATTTTTGTTTTAATAAGTCCACCAAAGGGAGTCACGTACTATTTGCTTCTAAGAATTTGAGATTTTTAGAATTTTGTAAATTTTGACTATAAAATCTTATACTCCACACAACAATACAGAAAAAAATACACTTGTTGAATGTTGCTACATCTAACAGTTTTCGAGATAGTTCAAGTTTTGTAAAAAGTCGAGTTGCCTTGAAAGTCCCAGTTTTTCCATAAATTACGAAAAAATAGTAAAAACTTTGAGGATACATTCTGCACATCAAAACAACAAAATAAGATCGTATAAACATGGGAGCGGAAACGATATCTCAATTTTACAAACACAATGGGCAAAGCTTCAAAAATTATAAAATTCTAAATTATTTGGAAAAAAATTTACGTAACCCCCTCATGTGAAACACCTCTGGTGCACTTATTTAAACGAAAGTTAGTAGAAATACTGAGCTAAATCAGTAATGGCCACATAAAAATTTATAAAATTTTAGTACATTTTCACATAAACTGTTCTTTTTTCAGAGGCTGTAACTCTGCAAGAAAACATTTTAGAACATCTGTTCGTATACACTTTTTTTATAAAATAACCCAAGGAATCACCTCCTAAAATGTCTGTACGTAGCGTTTTGAGTTTTAGGATATTTAAATATAAAACCTTGTTAATCTCTTATTGCAGCAAAGACAACTAGAAAATCATGAACTACATTTGTAGAAATTCCAGGGTCGCAGTTTTTGTGCAACATCTAGCTGCCTTTAATTAGTTTAAGAGAAAACTTTTAGGCTTCTGCCTTTTGACACGTGATTATACAGTGTTCGTCTCTTACCACTACGTGTTTCACGATATACCTTCAACAGAAAAAGGGTTTTTATGAAAAAAAATTGTTAGTATGATTTTTTTGGAAAACAGTCGTTTGGGATTACAGAAAAACAAACACGGAAGGATAAATTTAGCCTTTAAACACTAAATAGATGGAGGATAAATAACCCCTTTAATATTGCTGCAAAAAAAAATAAAGTTATAAACCTTATTCCACCATCACCAAAGTTAGTTGATGGTAAAATAAATGTTTACGGCTCTAGAAGCATTATGGGAGACTTTTGCGGAACCCTGTATGAAATATAGCATGTCAGGTAATAACCAACATCAAAGTGCTTTCCGTTCTATTTAAAATTGTCAATCACACTAATGACGTGTTCACACCTCGTGTGCTTTTAATGAATATATTACGCAATAAAAGCTAAAGAGGAGAATGGTGTGTACGCAACAATCACAAATCCAATATTTAATTTATATTTTAAAAACCTATTTGTTTCAGATAACTATTTTAATGGGATTATTGAAATTTGGCCGGAAATTGTTTAAAATACCGGTAACTTGTGCCATTGAGCGTATAATAATTCATTTCCAACAGGAATTTAAATCTGGGATTCGTGTTATGAACAGTCGATTTGTTTTCAATACGTGCTTTATTTTGCGAGCTTCTGTTGGCCCAAAGATTTATGCATTTATAAATTCTAACAAATTTTAATTAAATTAGAAAATAAATCTCCCCCCTTTCCGATAAAGCTCATTGTGATGTCTCGTTTTCTGGGCTTTTGAAGGGTGGTTGTCAGCGGGGGCAAGACGGGCTGTAAATAACACCCCTCTGTTTAATTACTGGTCTCGCGCGTCACCGCGAGATGAATCAACCGGAAGTACATGAACGCGCCGCGGCGAAACGCGATAGCTTAGACGATGATGGATTAGCGCACTTGCTCTCTCGTTATCTCGCATTTCCCTCAAACGCAAACTGTATTTATGTAAGATATGCGTGTTTGCATGATTCCAAATAAATTAATTTGGCACGAAGCCTAACTACAAGAAACTTCTTGTCGGTGAATCAATATTTGCTTTTAGTTTAAATTCTCGGTGCTCCGGTTTCCTGCTTGTTGTACATTTTCAAACTTAAGAGTAAGACGTCTGAACTTAAGTATTTACCTACCTACAGCATCCGTTTCAGACTAATTTGGCATTGTGCTCCTTAGTTATGTAAACATTTACGCTCATCTCCAATTGCGGCGTTTTACTAGAAGGTAGTACGAAAATGAAATCTTCACTATGAACATCACGAGGAGAGGAAACAGTTTATATTATTAATTAAAACAATATGTGAAACTCCACCAACCAACCAAGTCATTGGCGGCTCGTAAGGAAGGCAACGGAGCGAAGACCTCCCTAGCAAACTACTTCGCGTGCTCGTTCGTTATCGGATATTGGAGATCATCATAGCTGTACTTTGTTAAATTCTGTGCTATAGAAAGCCAGTTGTTGGCATGGTGAACAATTTGCTGGAGCCAAGATAGGCTTTTTCTCTCGGGACTTCATTTACCATACACTTTATCCTAAAGAGTCAGCTGTAATAATTTTTATCTTTGACTGTTTCTCATGATGTGGCCCAAATATTCCAATTTTTGTTCTTTGTAGCTCTCAGGATTTCTGTTTGGTTATTTAATCGTTCTAATACGTTTTTATTGGCAATACACTGTCCAAGAAATTTTCAATATAGGTCAGAAAAACACATCACAAATTCTTCTAATTTTTCACTTATTGAACGAGTGAATGTTCAGGATTCTACCTCGTATAGCAAAAAAAGGGAGGCATAGTTTCGGAGAAGTTTTATTTTATTTTTCTTTAGGTTGTTACTTCTATAGAGGCTTCTCATCTTCAAAAATGCCGCTCTTGCTGTTTCTATTTTACATTTAATTTCCAAGGAGTAGTCCCATTGGTTGTTTATTGTGGTGCCAAGGTAGGAATATTTATCTACTTCTTAATCTGTTTGATATTTACAATTATTTGGCTTAGTGCGGTATTATATTTTTTACTTATAAGCATGGATTTGGTTTTACTTGTGTTTAACGTCAAACCATACTGTTGACTTGTTTCAGCTACCCTGCATATTTTATATTATTTAGACGTTCTCCCTTAACCAATATCACAGCCTCTACATCTGTTGACCCTTCTCTACAAATTTCTTTGGAGTATATCTTAAAAAACGGAGGCGATAGCACGCAGCCCTGCCATATTCTTGGTTGTATAGAATTCTTCTTATTAACTTATGTACTTCAACACGTACAATAGCGGTTTGATTTTGACAAAGATTTGTAATGGTTATTAAATTTTGATTCTCCAACCTCATGTTTTGAAGATTTTTATCAGTTTTTCGTTTTGTACGCTGTCCTACGTTTTTTTGGTAATCAATGAAGTAAGCTTATATGTTGCAGTTTATATCTGTACATCGTTGCAGTAGAAGTGGTACAGAAAATAACGCCTTTCTTGTTCCTACTGCGTTTCTATACCCAAACTATATCCTTTCTAAGTGTTCTTCGCATCTCTTGCATATTTTTTGGTGGATGAACTTTAGAAAAACTTTAAACAAGTGTTATAAGGCTGATGGTTCGATAATCATAACATGATTATAACTAGATTTTTTAGAAAAACTTATGAAGGTTGATGCTATTTTGATGATGATGGTATTTTTTGTTTGGTAGTAAAAAAAAACAACAACCAAACCTGTGAAATACACCGCCGTATAAGTTTAGGATGGGCAGCTTTTGGGAAACTTCGAGATACCCTTAGACGAGACTTACCGATATGCCTCAAAAGGAAAGTGTACGAGCAGTGTGTCTTGTCGGTAATTACTTACGGGTCGGAGACACTAACTCTAACGAGAAAATCGGCAAACAAATTAAGAGTAACACAGAGATCGATGGAGAGGGCAATGCTGGGTATCTCAACGCTGGACAAGATACCAAATAGAACAATTAGACAAAAAACCAAAGTCACCGACATTATTGAACGCATCGCACAGGCTAAATGGAGATGGGCAGGCCACGTAGCCCCAATGACTGACAACCGATGGACTAAAAGATTGTTAGAATGGCGACCCAGAGAAGTTAAAAGAAGTAAAGGCCGGCCGCCAACCAGATGGAGCGTCGACATTAAAAGAATTGCAGGGAATTGGATGAACATCGCTCGGGACAGAAAGCAATGGAGAAAATTAGAAGAGGCCTATATCCAGCAGTGGATGGTAACGGCTGGTTGAAGAAGAAGAAGCAGATGGTATTTTTACTGGGTCATATAGTTAAATATTTTAGTCAACCATTTGATTCCGTCTTTGTCGAATATTATTAGAAACTCTTTTTTTGTTTGTTGTTACGTAGTTCAGCCAGATGTACGGGAACAAGTAAGCAGCATTGAAATGGAAATTTTCTGGACATAAAACACGGCACAGAGATGAAAGGTGAAATAAAATTATTTAAGAATGGCGTTCATGGCTATGACAAAAGATGAGAGGAAGACCAAAACTGAGGTAGGCTGACGATATCATAAGAGATATGCGGGCTTGACTTGAAAAAGAAGAACGGAAGACAGAAACAAACGGCGGAAACTCGGAGAAACCTACATCTAAAGATGGATTGAAGAAAGATGAAAGAAAAGAAAAAAGAAAATGTAGTTCAGCCAGGTCTTTGTTTTGTTGTCAACTATTATTTTACAATTTTTATTATTGATCAGTTTTTTTCTTTAGTTTATTATGTCTAAGATCTTCTTTGTCATTCAAAGTCTTTTTTTTATTGTCTTTTCATTTCGGGCGTTTATCAATAATTTCACATATTTATAATAAGCTGCGTATTTTCTAAGTTTTTTTGTATTTGCTCTCTTTCTCCCACTTTTTCTTTCTATTCAGTGTCTTTAAATGTGTTTCTAATTTTACTCCGTACTTACTTCTTTATAGGTTCTTCTTTTAGCATTCGTATGTGTCATTGTTTGGAGCTTTTTGTTTTGTTGATTTTTTTCGGCTTCGTTCTAAATGTGCCGACTACTGGGTTGTGATCAGGGTATTTACCCGCGCCAACGTAGGTCATAAATGAAGTGTACAATCTATTCGGTTTCTGACTATATTGCCTGGTTCGTCCATGGTTGATCACTACGTATATAATCTTCTTGCTGGAAGTTTAAAGAATAAAGGTATTTATAATTACAAGTTGTTCTATTATACAAAAGCTATTCAGACGATCTCTGGTTTCATTCCTTACTTCCATTCCATAAATGGCCCCACTCTCACTTCTCCATTCTCACTCCTGTCGGCTGTGGGAGCGTACACTTGTACATGCACAATGTTAAGTTACGCTATTATTCTTTCTGATATCGATATGAAATTGGTCACGCTTGGCAATATTTTGGATGATTATTTCTACTCCGTGCTAGTATTGACTGCATTCTGACCTGGTACCCATTACCGATGTTATTTTTTTAAATTCTTGTACAGTATTGTAAATTTTTCCTGCTTGGTACATCATACGCACATTCCACGTACATATCTTTAAGGTTATCCCGGCAATTCTTAACAGCTTCTGACTATCTAAAATGTGCGGCCAATTACTTTGTTGGTTCTAGCCATGAGAATTATACTAGGGATAAATAATAAGGTAGTTTTTTTTGCTTTCTTTATCGCAGTATCATAGTCGGTTAAATTAATATGTAATAGCCGCCTATAAATATCTAGATTTAAGCGTGCTTCTACTGCATCCTAATCTAGTGATGGTACTTGCTGCTTCTCAATACCCGCTAGTTTTGGTCCACCTTGCTTATTTTATTCTCCCCAGTACTTAACACAGCTAGTGATTACGCAGCATTACGCTAACCCTTACCTGAGAAGACGATCGATGAGGGACTAGCAACCTCACACACAAACCTCCCTAGCAAACACGCAAAGTATATAATATTACATACAACACACGCGAGTTTTCTAAATACTCCAACACCGACTACAGAAGAGCGATGTTTCTAAAATACATTGTGAGGGGGCAAAAATTTTGATATGCGCGTCCCAAGAAAGCACCGTTGTTTTTAAAACGTGGCCATGAAGTGAAACAAGATGAAACATACATCTGTGCCATAGTAGTGTGGGTCGGAAACAAAGTAGCTGCTGCACGTTTGGCTGCTGTTCTTATGTATGTTTGATGTTATCGTATAAACAAACCATTCCGCGAGATGGCAAAGTTGCAGCTTGGCTTTATTAAATAGTCCCCTTTGTGCTGTTAGATTGTAATGAATTTGAAAAAAATATTTTGAGTCTTTAAAAGAATTTATACCAGTTTACACACGAGATAAAGTTTTAATTATAAAACTCTGTCTTAACTTATATATTAACCAATCTAACACCAAAAATAAATTGAGAATTTGTGCGAAAATTTAACGCAAAATATGTATAAAACTATGGACTGCATTTGCGGGTGCGAAATGAGAAAAGCTTTATTTTGTTTGATTTGTCCGATAACGGATTGGGGTGTGTTTTTTTCCTGCACAGTAACCAGTGTTAAAAACATTTAAAATTGTTAAGTATTAAGGTAAAAACACATCATTCTAAGCACCGACAATTTTAATGACTGAGTAATTGACCATTTTCTGAATCAGAAAGAAAGGCGTATGAATTTAACTTAACTGTTAATTAAGAGATGCCATACTTTGTATTAAATTTGTGTCTCCCTCTAGCGGTAAATGTTTACGAGCTACCACCACCACTGCATAAAGTGTTAGGAAAAAAAACTTATTAATTACGCGTAACCGAATTCTGAAAATAACGAGTATGACTTTAAACCCTTAAAACTAACTTACACCCTCTTTTATTTACTGTGTCCTATTAACAAATCTAAACCTAATTCAATTAATCTGATGATGCTACAATCAGAGGCAAAACGTTTACAATAAATAAGCCTTCACACAATCAAAATAGGTTGTTAAAATTTGGTATACAGACGCAAGGGTTGAAAAGCAAATCAGCAGAAAATTTGTTTAGCGGTTTAAGGCCCGTATATACAGTTATTTCGGTGCTATTAAAATGTGGTTTTGTCATAAACTTTGAAATTAATTATTGTTCATTTTATGATTGTCTAATTTCGTTTACGATGAGATGTTATGTGTTTAGAATTCAATATTTCAAGTAACAGTGCTGTTTCTATCAACAGTTTTAACTTTTTATGCCATTTTTAATAATAATAACAATACCAATTTCAATTGCAGATCCATAATGTTATGTAACATCTTTTAATTAGCAATTTGATTTTGTGTTCTTATGGGTTCTGTTAAAATGGGAAAATAAAGGAATACTGGTAGAAGGAGAGCGAATTAACAACCTAAGATTCGCAGACGACATCGTTGTGATAGCACAGAGCAGAGAGGAACTACAAACAATGATAAATGACCTGAATAAAGCTGCGGAAAGTGTGGGACTTGAAATGAACTTAGACAAGACAAAAGTAATGACAAATGAAGAAACGAACGCAGAGGTGAGAACAGAATCAAAAAGTATTGAAAAAGTAGATAAGTATATATATTTGGGGCAGTTGGTAACCATTAGTAAAGAAAACCAAACAGCAGAAGTTGAAAGAAGAACAAGACTTGGTTGGGCGGCATACGGTAAATTAAAAGACGTAATGCAGATGAGGATACCAATGCACCTAAAAACAAAACTTTTCAACCAGTGTATATTACCGGTGGTAACGTACGGGTCTGAAACGTGGACCTTCACCAAAAGCATCATAAACAAACTCCGTGTCAATCAAAGAGCAATAGAAAGAAGGATGCTGAACATAAGCCTGAAAGACCACAAAACCAATGAATGGATCCGAGAGAAGACAAAAGTAGCAGATATAGTCGAACGAGTAGCACGCTTGAAGTGGAACTGGGCCGGCCACGCAGTGAGAAAACAAGAGGGATGGTGTAACAAGATCATAAGATGGAGACCATGGGCAGAGAGTCGAAGCAGAGGTAGACCCATGATGAGATGGTCAGATGATCTCAAAAAGACGGCTGGACTTTGTTGGTACAGAGAAGCGCAAAACAGGAAAAAATGGAAAACTATGGGGGAGGCCTATATCCAAAACCGGATAGAGAACGGCTGATGAAGAAGATGAAGATGGGTTCTGTATCAAATTTGTTAAAACAATTAACAAGCACATTGTGTTCTGCAGTGAAGTCGTTTCCTTGATTTATAGCAATATTTTTAAAATTGCCGCACTTATTAGTAACAGCAAGAGTAGTGTTTTGTCTGACAAAATTACCCATTTCTTAGATACGCTCTAAATAATTATAAAAAATATTGAAAAAATCTCCATGAAATTGTTCAAAAGCTGAAGAAAAACACACAGTATAAGTGAACCCAATTTTCTTTTGACAATGAGACATAAACTTTTTAAATATTTACATGTTTTGTAAATTCATTAGAGAAAAGAAACAAACTGTTTTGCAGCTGTACGTAAATTAATTTAACTTCAGAACTGCCAGATACAGAAAAATTCTGTTTTAGAAGATACGCTGTTTTAACCATATTGTGTGGGGGTATTCGCATAGATCGTTCATTTTTGGATCAATTTAAGACATTTAAATCTGGGGTAGTTCATGCCAAAACCATGCGAATGTATTGATTATTGCAATTATTTGTTTATACCCTACTCTACAGAAAAACAATACATAACCTATGTCATGGTAACCAAAATTCGTATATTATAAATAAAATAGTTAATAACTTCCACAGATATTTATTTACTTAAATTTAGCATTTACAAATTAAATTGCTCCCACTGTAATTCGGTTTGTATAGGCCAGACAATAAGAAATTACAAAGAACACGTTGTTACAAATACATATAATCGCCTACATAAATCCTGAATTTATAATAACGTAACACGTCAAAATAAGTATAAAATAAAATTAACACCTGTTGAAATAATTATTATTTATTTAAATTTCTATTTTTGATCACAGTAGGTAAGACTCTTGTTGTCTTTTTCCTGGATTGTCACAAACAGTCTCACGACCATTTTAAAAACCATCATTCATTTAAATGCTTTGACTTTTTAAATGTAGTTGTTTGAAACTGTGAGCTGAGTTTGCGGAAATTGCAGCCGATTTGACGTCTTCATTAACAAAAAATTGAATTATTCTTCGTTGTTTAACAGTAACATTTGGGTATACACTAATCGAAATGGTTTGCTGACCTCAATATTAATGTTTGAGTAGTGTTTAAATTGCGTTTTAAATCTTCCAGAACCAAATCACAGGCGCAAACGTTTGAGGACGATTAATTACAACTTTACTGTGGCTGCAAAGGCATAGATTGTATTGATTTACTTAGATTTTATAGTACGTAAGACCTGATAAATTTTCTGCAAGAATACTTTTTTTCGATCTTTTATATTTCTTAAGAAGTTGATTTTACCAAAACCTTCCAATAGGGTCCTTTATTTATTGTCGAATATTTGGTCTACAAATTCAAGAGACAAATCTACAAGTTTTCCAATTTGTGATTTTGTAAATTACATAAATCTCTAATTTCTGTAACTGAAATATAGCGAAGCTATGGTACAACATTTTATACAATTTAGCAAAGTCTTTGTTGTATTACACACAGGTAACAGTTCTGAAACTAACTTTTCCGTACATAACAAACAACCTTGCGAACAGGAAAGAGAAATTTTATTTGTATAACAGCAAAATGATGTAAAACTTTACAATTCGTAAATTATTAATGAACATAATGCAACAAAAATGGTTTAACCTTTAATTCATGCTTCTAAAACTTGATTTTATATAATTTCTCGTATTTTGATTAATGATTTAAATTTTCGCTCATTTAAATCCGCGGACAATAACCTGGAACGGCTACGAGCAAACGACCTAGATGAATTGTCTTCAATTCAAGTAATCATTCTTAGAGAGTTCAGTAATCGATTTGTGCTTTTTCAAGGCGCAACTAAAAGCGCTTCATCCGCTTATCAAAACGCTGCAGCCTTAAAACCAATAATCAGAAGTGTAAAGTTCCCAGTTAATATTTCAAAATCCTAGACGAGACCATTCTCAGCCCTGTTGTTTGAAATTTTCTTAAAGTTCCAAACTTTACAACAACCAATCTGCATCCCCAGGAGCTGAACTTAACTTTTCTTTGCCCCATTGGAGAGAGCTAACATACCCGCTAAGCAAATAAAGCATGTCAACGGCAATGCGTCTCTTTATTTAGTCCAAGTTATCAAACAAAGGCTTTCATATAACGATCCAGTCGAAATATCTCACTCCTACATTTTCTTCTTTAAACACTGGTGATTTACTTTGACTTTCCTGAAGGCGAAATATGACGTTAAAGGACTCGGTATTGAAATCGCGATTACTTGAGGAAATATCGTTCATCCTTGTGGCCTTTTTGAGCAAATACAAGACGTAACTGGATTGGAAAACACGATTTAAGAAAATTAGGTTGATGATCTGCACGTTTGTGTTTATATTAAGGTTATGTTTTGGTTTTACGGTTGCATCACATTTTTTTAATAATAAAACCCAAAGTGATGCTGATGTGGTAGACCATGGAGTCTAAACTTGTCTACAATAAAAAAATAACTGACGATGAAGTAACTCGATGGTAACTAATAACGCCAAAGAAATTACTAGTTAGCATTACTTCATTGGAAAATCAATCCAATCAAGTAATGCTAACTAGTAATTTCTTTAACGATTAAGAGTGGTGGTAGCTCAGAGGGTAGGCGCTTAGCCTCTAGAGCTAAAGGTCTAGCCATGCAGCCATAAAAATCTATGTGGCAACCCGCCACTCACATTCCCCAATCCGGTGTAGGCAGTCGTGGGGTCTTAATGCCTGAAACCTTCTCTGATATTTAATCGTTCGGATTCGACGTTAAACTGTAGGTACCCCGTACTCCACCTTAGCGCTAAAGAGAGTACGTGGCAGAGAAAAGTGCCGATGCCCAGCAGTGGGACCTCTAGGCTGATTGCGATTGCGATTATTTGATTGGTGCATATGTTTTTTCCTGACAAGTTTTTTTTAAGAATTATGAAGCCGTGCGTGAGCACGACCCCATGATTCCCATCCCACCCCCTTACCAGGGCTCAGCACACTAAGTGCTATTCACCGGTCTAACATGCCCCACCCCTGAAAGACATGCAACCCAACATACACACCTACATACACCATCCATGGACCCGCCGGATTTAACTTATTCAGAAAAATTACCGACGGGCAGTGGCCTCGAACCTACTGCCATTGGGAGTCTAGTTTCAAAGCCTGGGACTTTAACCACTAGACCACCCGCCGGCCCGATCTGACAAGTTTAGATTCCATGGCCTTGCACATTATCTAGAAGCGATTATTAAAAAGCATTATCACGAACAATTTACGGCAGTAAGAAAATTTTGATTTACGTCAAATTCTGTTTGCACTTTGCAGCTCAGACGCCTTAACGCATGAAAACCACTTAAGGTTTAAAAGATTGGTAATTGCACTCGTATGAATCCGCAACAAAACAAGGTTGGTTTGTCAAAAGAAAGGAGTGCTCTGCTTAGAAAAAGAAACTTAGATTCGTACTCTACGCATGTCAAATAGCCGATCTGCGCAATCGCGATCTTTCTACTACAACACCTCTCCCCCCTCATAACAGTACCAACAATTTTTTGTAGTTCATATATTTTTTATAACAAGATCAAGTTTCTTTTAAGAAAACACCTTTGCGAGGTGTGAAAAAACGCTATTAAAACTACTATACTGTACAATAGTGTTAAATTACAATAGGAACAACCTATCATGGAGGTATCATTTTGTCGCTTTCATTGAATAATCAAAAATAAAATCAAATTTGTAAATCAATTTTGAGATTTCAGCGGAAAAATTTACTCAATTTTCAGGAAAAAATTTTTTTATAATCTTCAAAAACTTTTTTAATTTTTAAGTTCTGAAAAAAATACATAATTTTTAAAATATTTTCAAACAGTTTTCAAAAATTTCGAAATAATTTTAAATTAGAAAAATTTAGAAACATGTAAAGTTTTACATCATTTTCCTGTAACACAAATAAAAATTCTCTTTCCTGTTCGCAAGATTGTTTGTTACGTACGGAAAAGCTAGTTTCGGAACTTTTAGCTGTGTGTAATACAACAGAGTATTTGCTAAATTGTATAAAACGTTACAGAAATTGGAGATTTAGAAATTTACAAAACCCCAAATTGGAAAACTCGTGGATTTGTCTCTTGAATTTGCAGACAAATTTTTTTACAATAAATAAACGACCGTATTGGAAGGTTTTGGTAAAATCAACTTCTTAGGAAATATAAAAGATCGAAGAAAGTATTCTTGCAGAAAATTCATCAGGTCTTACGTACTATGAAATCTAAGTAAATCAATAGAATCTGTGCCTTTCCAGACACAGTAAAGTCGTAATTATTCGTCCTCAAATGTTTGCGCCTGTGATTTGGGTCTGGAAGATTTAAAAAGTAATTTAAACACTACCCACATATTAATATTGAGGTCAGCAAACCATATCTAATAATGTATACACAAATGTTACCGTTAAACAGCGAAGTATAATTCATTTTTTTGTTAATGAAGACGTCAAATCGGCTGCAATTTTCCGCAAACTCAGCTCACTGTTCCGAGAAACTACATTTAAAAAGTCATAAGCATTTGAATGAACTACTTGTTTTACAAATGGTTGTGACACTGATTGTGACAATCCAGGAAAAAGACGCAGCAAGAGTCGTACCTACTGTGATCTAACGCGTTGAAGTTTTGATTAACGCAAATCGTCAAATAACTGTGTCTGAAATAGTAGCAAAAACCAACGACTCGTTTAATGACACCAGGAATGCTTCTTGTTGCAGTAGAATTTTTTATTCCTAAATTTTCACGAACAATCTATTTTTAAACCGGTTAGCCCAAATAAATACTTGTGCTTAATTGCGTGTACGTTTTAAAAATTTTAAACTAAGTTTCCGTGAAATTAGAGTTGGTTTGATGCTTTCACTAACAAAGATTAAGATATAATGATAATAACTTCGAGCTTACTTTTGTTGAAGTTCATATTAATATATAAAAAATAGATTGACTTATAACTTCAGCTGATATTTATTTTAACTATAGACGTGTTTTAATATATTATTTAAATATTATAGATTAATTCAGAATTTATAAAAAGTTCAAGATTTGCTTCGTTGAAGTTCATTATTAATAGAAATGTGAATAAATAATTAACTATTTTAATAGGTATTAATTTTATTTTATACGTATTTTGACGTGTCGTATCATTATGAATTCAGGATTTAAGTAGGCGTTTATATTTGTAACAACGTGTTCATTGTACTTAATATCATAATTTCTTATGGTCTGGCCTATACAAACCGAATTACAGTAGGAGCAATTTAATTTGTAAATGCTAAATTTCAGTAAATCTGTGGAAGTTGTTAGCTATTTTATTTATAATATATGAATTTTATGGTTACCATGACCATAGGATCATAGGTTATGTATTGCTTTTCTTTAGAGTAGGGCATAAATAAACAATTGCATTAATCAATACATTCGCGCTGTTTTGCCATCAAATACTCCAGATTTAATTGTCTTAAATTGATTCAAAAATGAACGACCCATGAGAATTCCTCCACACAATATGATTAAAACAGCGTATCGTCTGAAACAGTTCTGAAGTTAAATTAATTTACGTACAGCTGCAAAACAATTTGTTTCCCTTGAATAATCAAAAATAAAATTAAATTTGTAAATCAATTTTGACATTTCAGCGGAAAAATTTACTCAATTTTCAGAAAAAAAAAATTATTACAATCGTCAACAACTTTTTTAATTTGTAAATTCTGAAAAAAATACATGATTTTTAAAATATGTTTCAAAAATTACTAAATAATTTTAAATAAGAAAAATTTACAAAAATTTCCATCGGGTAATAACGCAACTGTTTCCACATTTAACGAAATCTCTACGTCTTAACAGATGTCAATTCTCCAATGATAATTATCAGGTGCGTTTTTTTATTATTATCCTCGATGCTGAAATATTTTATGCTTACTGAATTTCTCTCACATACTGAAGTTCTAACTCACACTTTTACTCAATGTAATTCGAGCCTAGTCGTGTACAGTTGCAAGTTATAAAAATTAGTGCTCAAAAGGGAAAATTAAGCAAAGAAAAGGACAAAGAAATAAAAAATTTCTAAAAGTTAACCAGTTTCTTTAGTGTTTCTGCATACACTAGTAGAAAAACAGCAGAAAACATTAAAAGGGACCTTACGGTTTGCGTTACGCCACTGGCAGTCAGTTAACAACAGCCGGACATAAACAAACATTTTCCCTGAATTAATAAGACAAAATTAAAAAATTTGGTAATGTTTAAAAATTTTAAAAAATTTGGTATGTGATTGGTAAAGGTAGATATGTCTTATTTTTAATGTGCTTGTAGCAGACCTGGGCATGGGGGTGAGGGCCTATTATACAAGTCTGCGAGGGGGGGGAGACCTTACGGTTTGCATTACGCCACTGGCAGGCAGTTAACTACAGCCGGGCATAAACAAACATTTTCCATGAAATAATAAGGGAAAAGGAAAAATTTAGTAATGTTTAAAAAATTTATAAAATTTGGTATGTTATTGGTAAAGGTAGATATGTCTTATTTTTAATTTGCCTGTAGCAGACCTGGGCATTGGGGTGAGAGCCTATTATAAAAGTCTGCGAGGGGGGCGACCTTACGGTATGCGTTACGCCACTGGCAGGCAATTAACTACAGCCGGGCATAAACAAACATTTTCCATGAAATAATAAGGGAAAAGAAAAAATTTGGTAATGTTTAAAAATTTTAATAAATTTGGTATGTTATTGGTAAAGGTAGATATGTCTTATTCTTAATGTGCCTGTAGCAGACCTGGGCATGGGGGTGAGGTCCTATTATAAAAGTCTGCGAAGTGGGGGGAGGGGAGACCTTACGGTTTGGGTTACGCCACTGGCAGGCAGGCAACAACAGCCGGACATAAACAAACATTTTCCCTGAAATAATAAGGCAAAAGGAAAAAATTTGGATAATAAAAGTACATTTTTTTTATAAAAGCTTGTAATGCTATTTTAATTTCTGTGAGATAATACATCTCGACTGTCTGCGAGGCAGTTTGAGCATTATTTTTCTACTAACGCTTGCTTGGATGTAGTAAATTTCTCCGGGGACAGCGCAGCAGAAATAATGAAAATAAAAACTTGGTTTTTGTCTTTCCGCGCCGCTAATTCATCTTTCTACGAATTCTCATTTTATCGGGCTTCCTTGCAAGAAAAAATTATAATACTTATCTACCCTTAGTTTTGACTAAATCGGGGGTTGGTTAACGTGACATTTTACGAGTTGATTATACCGAAAGAATATATAACGCTGCGGTTTATTTTACTATTTACTATAATGTTGAATTAGATTAAACCTTTATTGAGTTCGAAAACTATCGTTAGAAATTTTATTCACTTCGGGGAACTTAGTCAGATTAAAATTGCTCCATTGTTCTCCTGT
This sequence comes from Ctenicera cuprea, assembly GCA_958336395.1. NCBI lineage: Eukaryota > Metazoa > Arthropoda > Insecta > Coleoptera > Elateridae > Ctenicera > Ctenicera cuprea. The sequence continues at coordinate 77,529,282 of OY284486.1, read as the reverse complement.
AAAAGGGTTTTACAACTCATAAAGTTTTACTGCTCCCTCACTTTTAAATAATTGCCGATTCGCTCTAATCCGTCGCTCATGAACTTTGATTGCGGTTTAATCTTTTTTGTTTCATTTCCGTGTGTTCTCTGTGCTGCGTTCCGACATTCAGGTCTCTACAATTAATCTGAATATTTTATATGAGGTCACGTATAATTTTGTTGCTGCTTCAAGTTATGCAAAGCGCCGGGAGTTCAAAAACAACACAAAGGTGTCGGAGGGGAACGGATATACAAGTCTGGTGAATTTTCTAGACAAGGGCTAAAGTTCTGCCAACTTGTTAAGATAACATCCGAACTGCTAACCCAAATTTCTTTGATCTAAAGAATTATTAATGACGCAGATAGGGAACAACAAAGAAAAAACTGATTATATTTTCGTTTTAGTAGTCACTTAACCTTATTGTGGACCCAAATTAGGCTATACCTTATAACGTTATCGTCAAAGAAAATCAAGAGAAAATTTATTGTCGTATTGTTTCTGCCATCATATATGAAGTAGGTCAACAAAGCCTTTTTCCTCAAAACTTCACACAACACTTTGCCTTATCACGGACAAATTTTTAAATTACATTTGGGTAAAACGCGCTGATCGTGATGGATGAATGCTATAACATAAATGGATATAAAATTCTCTAAAAAGGTTGAAGAGTAAATTGTGAAACAAAGCAAAACGATTCAACCAGTACAAGCGAGTTATATAATATAAGTGATAGAAAACCTATCCAACTTTCATTAATGCGAACAGAACTTAGTACTGCTCTTACTAAAATATTTTTAATGTTTCTTTATTCACTTATCAAATTGAATAAAACAGGTTTCCGGCGTTAAGTAAAAGAAATAAGCAAAGCACTTCGCTTGCACTTTCTCATACTTTAGATATTGTTACTTATTATTAAGGCCCGGATTTCTAGGCACTAAAACAGTTTAAAATAGTCAGGCGAATAAGCAAACATATTAAAAACTTTGAAATTTTGAAGATCATTGGAAATAATAAAATTCTTTTGAATATGTAAAATAATTTTGGGGTTTGAAAATTTTAGAAAAAGGATTTTAGCCATATTAAAAGTTTGAATACATGTGAAAAATTTGAAAATTTAAAAAAATTAAAAATATAATGAATATGTTGAAAAATTTTGAAATTATAAATAATTGGTATTTGGAAAATTGCGGTAAATTTTTAAAACTGTAAATAGTAAAAACTATTAAAAAGTTGAGTTGAAAATGTCCTATATATCTGAAAATGTAGAAGAGGTCCAATAGAAACCCGGGAGAAGTATAACGGAAGACAAAGAAAGTAATGAGAAAGTCCGAAGGAAATCAGAAAAGTCCCATAGAAGAAAGAAGCATTTTACAGAAATTTGTAGTCCATGCAAGTCTATATATCTGAAAATTTTTGAAAATTTTGAAAACTTTTGAAAAATTTTGAAAATTGAAAAACATTTTGATTTCATAAAAAATTTTTTCAAAATGTGGAAATTTCTTTGTTTTTAATATTTGTTAACTGTAAACAATATTTGTTCGTTGAAATGTAAAATCGATTACATTATTTAGTTAGTCTTTTGGTGATTATTCAATTAAACTGTTCAGGTAAACGACCAAAAGGAAACTTTCCAGAGGTGTTTTCTCAATAGGACATTGTTTCCATTGTCATCTAAAATGTTCGTACCAATTTTAAAGTCGAAATTCCTACATTTTCTTAATATCGAAAATTCGTTGGGGGACAGGAAAATCGGGCTTGCGCAGATCGGCTATTCGACATGTAAAGAAAAACGAATCTAAGGTTCTTTTTCTAGCACATCTATTTTGAAGTAAGCACTTTCCCCTTCCACACGTTTTCAAGAAGTCGTGACCTTATGATATTTTGCGTTTTCTAGTTGCAACTAATGTTCATCCCTTAAAATCTCAAAATCGATTTCATAATTTTGTTATAGCCGGTTTTTGGCTGTTACTCACTTAATCTCTTCAGGTAAACGACCAAAGGGAAAGCTCCCAGTGGTGTTTTCTTAATGGAAAGTCGTTCCTATTGTCATTTAACATGCTGATACCTATTTTGAAGCTGAAATTCGTAAAATTTTGAAAAAACAAAAAATGTATGTTGAGGGGCAATAGGAAGTAATAGGGAAATTGCGGTTGCGCAAATCAGCTATTCGACATGCGTAGAATACGAATTTAAGGTTCTTTTTCGAGCAGGTCTATTTTTACATAGACCACCCCTGCCCTCCCCCTATTTGTTTGGCAAACCAACTTCATTTTCTTGCAGTGTCATCTTATGCAATTAGCAATCTTTGAGCCAAATTTAGTTTTTCTGTGTTAAGAAGTCTGCACTGTAAAGTGTATAGAAACACACAGACAGACACATACACAGCCACCTCTGCAGCGTCCGCTTTATCGACCTCCCAAGGTCCTAAAACCTGCTTATAGGTCAAATTGTTTAAGTTGAAAATGTTTGCCATAAAAGTACTTTACTTTTGGGCATAACTCAGATACCGGCCCGCGGGCAGTAAATTCAAAGCGAAATAAATTCGCTGAATGAACGCATTTGCTCCAAATCCAACCTGGCGATTAAAATATCTTCTTCTATAGTTATACTAGCGATTAGCGAGGATAGTAAAAGGATACGCAGTAGAAAATTTCTCATTGCCGACAAGTAAACTAAAAACGGTAATGAAATTTTAGTGTCTTATTAAAAAAGCAACTGAAAAATTGTAATAACGTGCAGAAAATTATGAAAACTTTTAATGAAATGGCAATGAAAAAACTTTCTTTTTTTATATTAGCAAAGCAACTAAAGTAAAATTTTCGGAAAACTTTATTTTGTTATTATGCTTTTCTTAAAGTATTTTTTTTTAATATAAATTTACTTGCTGTTTTGTCAGCATTTGGTATTAAACAAAGTTGTAATATCAGTGAATCAACAAAATTTTTTTGTAAATTATTTCAGATTCGTGGTCTTAAACTGCTTTCTAATTGTCTAATTCTAATTTTAGTGCAAATACTGCAAAAGGTATCGACAAAAAGTTGATAAATTGTTTTATCTTCAGGAGGCTTTAACTGCGTAGCGAAGCATTTTAGAACGCTTGTTTTTAAATACTTTCTTGGCGGTTTCTTGGTCTGCTATCTACCGTTAGCATATTTGCATCTATTTTAGGACACCTTTTTAGGTGAGTTTAGTGAAATCGGCATATTTTCAGACTCATAATCTATGATATCCTTTATGATTGTAAAACAAAAATTTTTAAATTTTCTGTAACATTTTTTAAAAATATCGGAGAAAATACCAAAAATTTAACAATAATAAACGGTTAAAAAAGTATTCATGATTGTCTAAAATTGGCTATAAAAAATTGTTTTCTGCGGCTTGTTGGTTATATGTTAGAGGCGCTGCATTATTCCTTGTTGGGTACTTTATGTAGTTACTAGGTTCGATAGCAAATGACTGAAATCGAGATTATTTTGTTAACGTTTGAATTAAAATTTAATTTTGTAAACACTCAATGTGCAATTGTTTTAAATGGATGATTTAACACAGAAATTGCGCGAAACAACGTTATTTCTTAACTTAGATCGCAGAGCCATCTGCTACCACACGTAGGTAACAACATAAAAAACTAAAAATCGACTGCAACGTTTCTAATAAACAAACTTACAATTAAAGAAAATCAAAATGGTAAAAAAGCAGAGCCAATTTTTAATGATGGCGGCTTTCTTACGTTGATATGATTTCTTACAAGCAATAACGAATTACAAGAGCTTCAAGCGGTATCGAATATAAAACTAAAGATTGTAAAAATAATTTCTAATTGGAAAAATTGTTTGTAATTTCAGCAACAAAAAAAACGTAGTCCCATACCCCTTTGGCAGAAGTAAATAGAAAATATTTTTTTAGAAAGACAACTTCTGAAAACAAGTTTTGTTCTTTATTTTATTAAATCCTTTGTTTCTGGCGACTCTTGCAATATCTCCAAATTCCACCTAGAAAATAAATAGAAAAATAATGGCAAGCACTCAGAAGGGGGATATTAAGCATAGTCTAAATTCGCCCCCAAACTATTCCCTTCCCTTGGAAACAAACGTTCTATTTCCCCTTCACTTTGACATTGGTATCAAAACCGAAAGTGCCCTGTATAGCAGTTAAAGTCGACCCCGATTGACATAGCAAATTAATTCTGTTTCGGATCGAACCGAACTGTTTTACTAAAGCAATGAATCACAGAGAAGACGAATATGGGAGACAAAGTATCTCCCGAAGCAATTTATGTTTTAGGATCAAACGGATGAGGAGTCGGTAAAGCGAACTATCTCCATCTTGTGCGGTGACGTGGAAACGACATAAATTGTTGCGCGTATTACTAAATAAAAACGTTTTAATAAAAAAAAATATTTAAAAGCGTCTAGTGCTAATGAAAAGAAAACAATGTTTTGTATTTAGTGTAACATTCGGTAAGAATCCAACCATATACCACTCATAAATCAAAAAAAATCGGATTCAGTTACGAAAACTTCTTGCATGGACCCTCATTATAGTTTAGTTTAAACGAATTTTTTAAAGCAAAACTAACGCTCGTTTAAGTTCAACACGTTTTCGTAGTTTAATACAATTTGACACGATAATAGCCTCTATTTTGTGACTAATTTAAACTCAAATATTGAAATGTAATGTCGAAATGTACTGTTTTGCAGTGAAGCACACAATATCGTGATAACATCTAAATTAAAAACATTTCTGTGCTTTTAGTCACCGCTTTTGTTGTGTTCTACTAATGAATAAGTTCTCTCCTACAGAAAGCTATTATTTTTATTTTACGATTTAATTGAAATATTAACTCTACTTTCACGGAAGCGTAAAGTATGTTTCATCAATTTTATATTTTTACAAATTAAATATAAATAACATAAGCAAAACCCATTTTCCACACAGCATTCTAATTTTGTTTCACCCTCATGTAATAAAAATAAATGAAAGAACAGCGTCAGCAGTGCGCACTTCACAAAGTCGCTTTTGCTAAATATTTAAATCTATCGCCATAAAACAGCGCATCGTGCAAAATAACTTTTCATTTTATGAAGTAATGAAGTTGTTCATTTAAGCAAGTCCTACAACAGCAGCTGATACAAACAGAAATAACAAAGTATTCGAACATATAAGTGAAAGTGCTGGAACGATGAACGCTTTCAAAGACAGACCCCTTATTAGGTAGTTGGTTTAATAAACATCTCTGTTTGACTATAAATAGCTCGAGGGTGGAAAATCGGCCGCGATGTGAACACACGAAGTCTAAAGCGAATCGTTTATAATATCAAGTATGCAAACTTCTTGAAAAGTAAACACGTACGAGATTGTTGCTTGCTACAAACCATGCGACGTAGATAGCGAAATTATGATCGTTAGAAATCTGATATTCGCTATGCTGTATTCTGAAACCGCCGATGTTGATTTTCAGACGCATGAAGCGCTTCAGGAAATCGTTGGTGCGAAGCTGGCGGAAAATCTACCAACCCTTCCTTCTAGAAGGAAACCCTGTTCACATTAATTAATTACAATTCTTGGGCTTATAAACTATGTCGATTTAACACAACAGAATTTTGTTAATAACCACCAAATGTATCCCTTACTTCGTACGCATAGTGTAAACAGGAAATCATAAAGTTTTAACCGGATACGAATGTCCGTCAAACTTAATAGCTAGCATATACAGGATGTTTCAAATATTATGCGAACAAATGATAGGCTATAATCCTCATCCGAAAATGAGGCAAAAAGTTTATATAAACATATGTACTTAACCTAACGCTTACTGAAATACAGGGTGTTATTTTATTTTTGGCATGAATTTTTTTGATTTTCTCGGAAATGATCAGAGAAAAGTTAATAACATTTTTAAGGTTAATATTACTTAAATAAGTCTTATTTTGCAATAACGTTAATATAAATATGATAATCCAGTGGCGTAGAAACTGAACCATGTGCTCCCTTTTTAAGAAATATTTAAGCTACCTAAAAACGAACAAAGCCTGGAGCAAATGCTAAAAGTGACTTTCACCAAATTCAATACAGGCGTTTTCCTAACGCTGGAAAAACCATCTTACTTACTTACTTTTAAACGCCCTGTAATGATTCCTGAATGTCCCTAATAATTCTTCTGGTGTATTAAAACAGCAGCTACATGTTCAGGAAAGTCCCAGGGAAGTTAGAGGAGAGTCGGTAAGTCCTACGGAAGTCCAAGGAAAGTGAAGAAAACACAGATAAAGTATAGGGAAGTCCAAGAAAAGAGACATTTTTAAAATGGAGGAAGTTCAAATGCACTCTGGATGAAGTAAACTCTTAAAAGAAACCACGAATAGTCTAAGAAAAGTGGAGCAAGTAAGAGGAAAATGCAAGGGAAAGCAAGGAAGTCATAAGAAGGATTTTATTAATTTTGTTAGTTTGTGAATGCTCACAAAATTAGGAAAGTTCGAAGAAAATCTACGAAAGGTAGCGTAAGTCTAAAGGATATCGAAAGAAGTCCAACGGAAGTCCAAGAAAGATTACTGAAAAACAAGCGGGAAAAGGGCATTTTAAAGTACTCTGTACTCTGTGCATGCCCATAGAACCGAGGAAGTTTAATAAAACTCCAGCAACGCCAAGGAAGTACTGGGAAATTTAGAAAACAAAAACATTTGAAAAGGGGAAAACTAAATTTAATCTGGAGAAAGTAAGGCAAGTTCAAAGATGCCGGAAAACGTCTCAGGCAAGTTCAAAGATGCCGGAAAACGTCTCAGCAAAGTTGAGAAAGTACGGGAAAATCTAAGTAAGTTTAGCGAAGTCCAAGGAAAGAGGCATTAAAAAAAATTTTGTTTGTACAAGCGCATACAATCGGGAAAATTCAAAGGAACTTTAGGTAGAGTATGGTAAATCTAAAGGATATCTTGGCAAAAGCTTACGAAAGTCCAAGTAAAGTCAGTATTTTAAATAAATTTCTATTCTATGCACTCCCATAAAATACGGGAAATCTAAAGCAACTCTAGGTGAAATGGGGAAAGATCATAAGAAAGCCGGGAAAACCCCATCAAAAATCGAAGAAGTACCGGAGAAGACAGAAACGTTCAGGAATACGGCATTTTAGAGAAAGTTCTAGTCTGTACATGTGTATAGAATCGGTGAAGCCCAAAGAAACTGAAAGAATGTAAAGGAAGTTCAAAGGAAATCCGGGAGAAATGTAACGGAAGGAGAGGAAGTAGTAAGGGGAAGTCCAAAGGAGGTCGGGTCCATCTAATAAAAGAGGCATTTTACATAAATTTGCAATCGATACAAGCACGTAAAATTGAGGAAGCTCGGGAAAAGTTGAGGAAATCTAAGGAAAGTCAGGGAAGGCCAAGGATGCATGCCCATAAACGGGGAAAGTTTAATAAAAATCTAGAAGATGTAGAGGAAGTCCAACGGAAACCCGAGTAAAGTCCAACGGAAGTGGTAAAAGTACTGGGGAAGTTCAAGGAAAGTCAAAGATGTCCAATGAAAAAGAAATTTTACGAAATTTTTAATCTATGCAAATCGAAGAAAGTTAGGAGAAAGTCGGAGAAGTCCAAGGGAATTCAGGGAAGCGCACGAAAGGAGGCATTTTGAAGACTTTTCTAGTCTGTGCATGTCCATAATATCGGGAAACTCTAGTCTAGGAAATGTAGAAGAAGTCCAATAGAAACCCGGGAGAAGTACAACGGAAGTCAAGAAAGTACTGAGAAAGTCCAAAGGAAATGAGAAAAATCCCATAAAAGAAGTATTTTACAGAAATTTGCAGTCCATGCAAGTCTATAAAATCGAAGAAGCTCGAGAAAAGTCGGAGAAGTTCAAAGGAAGTTAGGAAAGTCCTAAGGAAGACGACGTTAAGGAATGTTTTAGAGGCTACCCTAACCAGTCCAGGGCATGTCCGGGGAAGTCCTTTCCTAAAAGGAAGTATGATGTACAAATTTTAACCTATGATCTACCCCTAAATTTTTCTATGTGATCCCAAACATAAACATATGTGACGTTACGGTCAGGTGATCGAGGGTGCCAACTTATAGGACCACCGCGACCCATCCAGCGATTTGGAAAATTCTTATTTAAAAAGTTTGTAACGCGTATAATAAATGAGCAACTGCACCACAGTGTAGCAGCCACATTGTTTATCTAACACCAAGCGGAACATATTTCATTACAATCTGTAAACCGTCTCTTAAAACTGTAAAATATGAATTCCCGGCTAGTCTTGAACGTGATATAAAGCTGGCCCAAATGTTTATCAAAAATGCATGTTGTCTACAGACAGACCGAATGGTGTAGAGGTTTTCTTCTGCCCATGTATGCAAATTATGAAATTTGATTATTCCACTTCTTCATGACAGGGGAATTACAAAGTAATGCCCTCTAATGTGCGGCGAGAAAAGTTGCAAAGCAACAAACCGATATATAGTTGTGAAAGGAACCCGCTAAGCGAGTATCTACAATCACTAGCGGCCTCTAGGCACAGCACACGAAACGCCGTGTTGCAAAAGTAAATCAAGAAAAAGATTTTGGTTTCAACTATAGCTAGGATAGACCACGACATGTTTCGTTCTATTAGAACTCATCAGGTGGACGCAAACCTGGCTACAGTTGAAACCAAAACAGACAGGCAGAAATATACACAGAAGACAAAATCATGACAGGGGAATTACAAAGTAATGCCCTCTAATGTGCGGCGAGAAAAGTTGCAAAGCAACAAACCGATATATAGTTGTGAAAGGAACCTGCTAAGCGAGTATCTACAATCACTAGCGGCCTCTAGGCACAGTACACGAAACGCCGTCTTTTTCTTGATTTACTTTTGCAACACGGCGTTTCGTGTGCTGTGCCTAGAGGCCGCTAGTGATTGTAGATACTCGGTTAGCGGGTTCCTTTCACAACTATATATCGGTTTGTTGCTTTGCAACTTTTCTCGCCGCACATTAGAGGGCATTACTTTGTAATTCCCCTGTCATGATTTTGTCTTCTGGGTATATTTCTGCCTGTCTGTTTTGGTTTCAACTATAGCTAGGTTTGCGTCCACCTGATGAGTTCCAATAGAACGAAACATGTCGTGGTCTATCTTAGCTATAGTTGAAACCAAAATCTTTTTCTTGATTCCACTTCTTGTAAATGTTGCTATACAGTTCCTACGCCATTGGATTATCTTATATCATCAACTGACCTCCAACAGGAGAATCTACCCCGTCGTGTGTTCCCACATTGTTTGAAATGAAAAGAAGATTTAAAATAAATTACACTCAAAAAAACACATTTAAAGCAATTTAACGTCATATTTAATTACATTAATATAAACTTGTCTGTTTCTCCTCGGTGAAAAGTTAATCAAAATATTTCGCAATTTAACTTCCAAAATTACTAATTAAAATTTACATATTATACACAAAGTTATCTTAATTAAATCATGATACCTTTTCCGAATTGAGTTTACTTTACCAATTCAAAATAAACATCTTATTCTTTGCTCTAGCCTAATGGAAGTGTACCCTTTCAAGCCGTTTCCGTTAAAAGCATTCCAAACTGTTTAAATAAAATAAAATTTGCGCGTATTTTTGTTTAGTCTTATCTGCAGGAACTTGACAAAATGTCACAAAAAAAGAAAGGGCTGCCAAAAGGAGTATAAGAAGATGTCCCAAAGGCCGACCGGCTCTATGAACCGTTAAATTTGACAAGATTTGGAACGTGGATTAACTAAATTGAGCATATAAATCTGCTTACTGGGGTAGTATCGTACTAAACTGAATACGGAACTAGGGCTTTGTAAAAATAGAATAATCAGCGCCGAAACAGATTGCATGAAGTATTCAAAAGGAAGGGATACGAGATTCAGATTTGGTTGATGTCGCTTTTGATATTTTTCAAAAAAAAGACGCATCATTACCGATAGGGATGTAGCATATCTTATGTGAAGTAATGAAACTTATAGTAATACTCGTACAAAAAGGGAACAACAACGACCTAATTGTTCTGTCGCAACTGATATTGGAGACAGAGATATTGTTCATAGGGCTTTGTGCAAATTATGTGCTTGAGAAATGTGAAACCAGAGATATTCTGTTAGAAAATGGTTGGTTTATTTGACATGCAACCCTAAAATAAGAGCTGTATCACGCTGCTCTATCGACTTCGTCCTTAATTTTACGTAGTATTCTAGACAAAGCGAACCTAAACCTTTAGGTGACTTGGTGAATTAGGAACTAACATTACTAGACTAGTTTTCCATCTGCATATAGAATCGAACTGGGGCCGTCTCGTTTAAAGTGACACACACAACTAACTGAGCTACGATTAAATTGTTCTTTATTATACCTGAATAATCTCTGTTTTTGAAACTAAAAAGCGTGCAAAGTCGGGCCTTTAAAGCACTAGTGCTTCAAAGTTGCCTAGGTAACAACAAATTCACCTACAAATTTTGAACAATGATAAATACATAAATAAATAACCGTTTCTATATCAACGATTAATGACACAGATTACTTCGAAAAAGAGATTTCAATTTCCTTTTTTTTGTTATAATTTTCAGATTGTACTGCAGGTATAATAAAAAATAGCGTGTAATACACGTGTATAAGAGCTTTTAAAGCACTGCTCCGTTAAAAGGCACTCGGCTTTGCCTCGTGCTTTTAAACCCGTCGCGCGTGCTTTAAAGGCTTGCTTATACACTTGTATTATAATATACTATTTTCTTACCTAGAAAAATTATTTATCACAAATTCAGAATATTATTGCAAAATTGTGCATGTTTAGGACATATAAAATCGTAAAGAAATTAGTTTTGCATTGAACAATGAGAAAGGATTGCTTTATGTGGCATAAAACCATAAAATAAGACATTATTGCTTACGAAATTTAGGCCAAGCAACCGGATTCGTATTTTTTGATATCGAATTTTTTAAATACTGAAAATTTTTGAAAATTTTTAAATTTCGAATATTTTTGAAAGTTTCAAAATTTTTACAACTTTTGGAACAATTAACAATTCTTAAAATTATATAATGTTTGTAAATAATAAAGTTTTTTAAAATGTAATAATAGTAGAAAAGAAATTAAAAATGGTTTAATAATCATGAAATTAAAAAAACGCGAAATACTGTAAATTTTGTAAAATATAAAAATTTTAAAAACTAAAAATTTCGAATATTTTTGAGAATTCTAAATATTTTAAAATTGTTACAAGTTCAAGCAATATTTAAAAAAATTTAAAATTTTGAAAAATTTTAAACTTTAAGGGAGATTCAATCTCTAAAAATTTTTTTTTTACATTTTTTATTATCTTGAGAATTTATGCAAATTATGAAAATTTTTTGAATTTTTGTGAACAATCCAGTAGTCACTATATCTCTGAAGTGAGGATTAAAAATTGTAGATATCCAGACAATAAGTTACTTTTCAACAAATTCGTTTTAATTTATTTTAAGAGTTCCAAACAATGTTTGGTTTTTTTTATAAATTTCCAACCAAATTTAAATAAAATTCTAAAATTACCAAATACATACAAAAACAATTAAAAATTAAAAATGTTTGGCACGTAAAGTACTAAAAAAACAAAACTACGAAAAATAAAGTAAAAAAGGTACAGAAATTCAAACTCCTCAAAAAAACGCAAAACAAAATTTACATTTTTGAAATGTACATACATACTCTTGAACGGGTTTTTAATCAGGTCTGCCTTAAATTTCTTTATTTATCAAAAAAGACAATTTGCCTAACTATTCTGTCTTTATTCATCAGTGAATCAGAGACAGAACGTGCAGTAATATTTACGGGATTACTTTTCTCTCTTTCACTCTCAATTTGCGCTTAATGAATTTGCTGCACCGTCTCAATTTTTTTAATACCAATGACCTTTTTTCAACGAATCAAAAGATTCTATTCTTGTCTTATAAAAAATTAGGTTCTCTAAATCAATGCGGACAATGCGGCCCGGGGTCATATACAGATGCCGACCGGGCGACTATGATAGTTTTTCTGAATCATCGGTCTGCTAGAAAGGTAACAACTGTAACCGCATAAAAGCTGTTCAGTAGCTGAGCGTGTGTCTTTAGTTGCTATGAAATTTTGCGACTCCTACAAAATTGTGTGTGTGATTTCACACTACTGTTTCATTATTGACATTGTATTTGCTGCAACTAATACGATCAATTATTTATTCATAAAAGTTTGAAATAGGACAATTTTTTTCAGTTTTTGGAGCAGCTAAATTTTGGAAATTTTAGATGCGCGTTAAAACGCTTCACTGTTATTACTACTACAAGTCTACAACGTTGTGCATAAATACTTTTGGAAATTTAACGTATAGGAAAGTCCACGGGAAGTGCTTTACTTATTTTTTTCTTTTAATATAACATAGTTTCAAAACTCTACAGTGGAATCCTAATAATTTAAGCATAAGGATGTTTGTTTTAAATACCAATTGTCCCAATCAAAGCTTATCGCTGCGACATCTACTTAAAAGCTTTGTATAAATCCAGAGCAGTTTCGTTGCCACTCTGAAACCTTGTTCCAACCAAATAAAAGTTATTCGACCAGACTAACGGACCAAACGAACAAATACAGGGTTGGTGCAAGTGCTTAATCATGTAGCACCAGCTTACACTAATAGTATTTGCTAAATCCTGCCAACAAGTACATTCTGTTTTATCAGGTGAGTTGATTATTTGATTGTAGAACTACGAGGGAATATAACACTCGAAATGTTCAGCACACATACTTAATCACGTTTCAAAATGCAAATGGAACAGTTTCTAGTTAACTGATTAGCAGCTTTGAAACTATACATAACCGCAATGGTAACGGGGAAAACTGAAGTGCAAAATTATGCTGCAAGAATAATAGTTTAGAGGGTCTGTGCTCCAAATATCAAACACGCTTCCCAAGTAGCACAAAATATTGCTATTATATGAATCAAATATCATTATAATATTTGTGAACTTTAAATATTATTATAATATAACATATATTAAACTAATATTTAAACTTGCTGTATAGCAAATATTTGTTAGTAATATTAAGTCATCGTTAATAGAATATTTTTCCACAATATTATCAACCAAAGTTGTAGAAAATATTATCTAAATATTACGCGCTGCTGTATGACAAATATTAGTTTCAAATGTCAGAGAAATATTACTTACATCTTTTTTCAAAATATTACTACGATAAGGTAAACCAAATATTGTTTAAATATTAATAACCAATATGAAATTAATATTAAAAGGCAATATTTAAGCAATATCACACAGACGTTTTTGGATAATATTACGGTGTTGAGATTTACAAAATGTTATTTAAATATTACTACATAATATTTAACCAACATTTGCAGGTAATATTGAAAAAACATATCGTTTACATTTTCAGATAATATTAGGCTGTTGATATTTACAAAATATTATTTATATATTATTACATAATATTTAACCAATATTTGCAGGTAATATTGAAAAAACATAACTTTGACATTTTTAGATAATATTAAGCTGTCAAGATTTACAAAATGTTATTTAAATATTATTAGATAATATTTAACTAATATTTGCAGGTAATATTGAAAAAACATAACTTTGACATGATAGACAATATTATTCAGTTTAGATTTGCAGAATGTTATTTAAATATTGTTGCATGATATTTAACCGATATTTGCAGATAATATTGAAAAAACATAATTTTGACATTTTCAGATAATATTCGCTGTCAAGATTTACAAAATGTTATTTAAATATTATTACATAATATTTGATTAATGTTTACAAGTAATATTGAAAAAACATAACTTTTACATGTTCAGATAATATTACTCAGTTCAGATTTCCAAAATGTTATTTAGATATTGTTGCATAATATTTAACCGATATTTTCAGATAATATTGACAAAACATAACTTTGACATTTTCAGATAATATTACGCTGTTGAGATTTACAAAATGTTTTTTAAATATTAATACATAAAATTTAACCAATATTTGCAGGTAACATTTTAATTTTTGGAATGAGGGTAAATATCCTCATTCCAAAAATTAAAATGATGAATTAAAAGACAAAAGGGTCAGTTCCTCATTTTAATCTATAATTTCTTGCATCCTGATTTCGTGCAGTGTATGTACTTGGTGTACTGGTTTTAGAATCTTGATTTAAAAATAAAAATAATACAAATATATTTTATATTTTGGATTTTTTTCCCATGGCTAATTTTTCCTCTGGATTTTTTGCCTTGAACTGTTTTGCTGAAATTTTTCGTAGATGTTTTCCTTTGATTATTTAAACTAGACTCTAAAAATTTAAGTTTATTCTACCGTATTAATTTCATAGTTTTGTCATTTTGGGGAAATTTATTTCAGGAATACTACTGGTGGTAGTAATTTTATAAAAAATCTGTTTTTGTACTGGTAATACGAAAGATAGTTACAAAAGAGATATTTGTCGGCTACTTTTCAAAGCATCGATGTCGGTTTTATGTATATTTCCGAGTAATCCTGGTGTATTTACTTTTCTGCTAATGGCCATCTTTGTCTACTGGATGGTTTGCTTTTAGAAAAGATGAGGTTAATATTTGTTAAAATATTATGCTTATTTTTGTTAAATATTACTAACAAATATTAGTTGTATATTAGGCTGCTACATGCGTGCAGAGAAACAGTAATAAAAAAAATATTTAAGATAAAGTATGATTCAAATACAATCGCCTAGCAATATCCCTGGCAACGTGCCGCCTACCTGAGCAGAAAAAAGGCTTTTACTTTTGAAAATGATTCTAGGAAATTTCAGTTTTGGTCACAAAGTACCTGTTTACTCCCTACTACCTACCTTTTGCGGGTGGTGAGTTAATCTACGGGGCTATGTTTCTGTGAATTTTGTGAATAACTTACAAGTGAGACATTGCTGCAAATAGGTAACTAGCGAGCATAGTTCCTTCCCATAAGTGATAATTTTTCTCGTTAGCGTTACATCTTTAAATAAGGTAAGTTAAGTTTACATTTTTTTGGAGGTTTGAGGTATTTATTTATATTTATATTTATAGGTCGAGATTCTCCATTTTGCAGGCCGTGAAAGCGCACATATTCCTACAAATGACCAAGTTATTGGCCAACAAAATGGCTTTGTGATATTCCAGAATTTGCAATACGGGAAATTGCCATTTTGCCATTTGCGCATTTTTAAAGCTATTGTTTGTAAGTATTTTGTTAGATTTTCTAGACTGTTAACTAAAACAGCTTGTAGTTTTAGCTGTTACACGCAGACGTTTTGTAAGCACATCCGACACGAAAATGAAAAAGTCAGTGTAGGCATTCCTGGCCACTTCCAAAAAGGTTGGTCTCATTTATTCGTAAGTTATTCAGAATTTCTTTACTTACGTGTACATTCCTGACCCAAGTTCATTTTTTTTCCTATGAATGTCGGAATGTAAGAATGTGTCACGTAACTTTGTGAAACCATGCCCGAAAATAAACTAATTAATAGTTAATACTCGCGTACACAGTTAACTATATATTATATTTTAACTTTCAGAGACACCACCGTTACGGACAGAGGCACGGGGAGATATATGACAATTAATTGTAAATCTATATATAATGTAAAAAATGTATGTATAATAAACTACCAGAAAGGACGTTTTTGTTTTTTTAACATTGTGTGTACTTCTACATCGGATTGAACTATATTTTGGACAAATAGTGTATAAATATTTTGGAAAACTGTTAAAAATATTGGTTTAATGAATTTAGATAACATTATTTAAATGTTTTAAAACTACATTGTGGAAATATTGTATGTAGTATGTTACGTTAACATAAAAAAATATTAATGTAATATTATTTAAATATTATTTTTATATTACCGTAACATGTTACATAATATGTCCACAATGTAGTTTTACAATATTTAACAATATTTTCAAAATTCATTAAACAACTACTTTTGACAAATATCATATATTTATTTAAAAAAATATTAAGACAACATTTTGAACAAATATTGTATACATCTTTGAATAAATATTATAGAAATGTCTTTCTTTAATATTACCGTAATATATAAAAAAATGTTACATACAATATTTCTCCAATGTAATTTTCAAATATTTAAATAATATTTTGAAACCATTAAATAAATATTTTTGACAAATATCATATATATATTTAAAAAAAATATTAAAACAATATTGTGAAGAAATATTGTATACATCTTTAAATAAATATTACAGAAATGTTTTCTTTTAATATTAACGTAATATAAAAAAATGTTACATACAATATTTCCACAATGTAGTTTTGAAATATTAAAATAATATTTTCAAACGCCATTAAACAAATATCATATAAATATTTTAAAAAAATATTAAGACAACATTTTGAACAAATATTGTATACATCTTTGAATAAATATTATAGAAATGTCTTTCTTTAATATTACCGTAATATATAAAAAAATGTTACATACAATATTTCTCCAATGTAATTTTCAAATATTTAAATAATATTTTGAAACCATTAAATAAATATTTTTGACAAATATCATATATATATTTAAAAAAAATATTAAAACAATATTGTGAAGAAATATTGTATACATCTTTAAATAAATATTACAGAAATGTTTTCTTTTAATATTAACGTAATATAAAAAAATGTTACATACAATATTTCCACAATGTAGTTTTGAAATATTAAAATAATATTTTCAAACGCCATTAAACAAATATCATATAAATATTTTAAAAAAATATTAAGACAACATTTTGAACAAATATTGTATACATCTTTGAATAAATATTATAGAAATGTCTTTCTTTAATATTACCGTAATATATAAAAAAATGTTACATACAATATTTCTCCAATGTAATTTTCAAATATTTAAATAATATTTTGAAACCATTAAATAAATATTTTTGACAAATATCATATATATATTTAAAAAAAATATTAAAACAATATTGTGAAGAAATATTGTATACATCTTTAAATAAATATTACAGAAATGTTTTCTTTTAATATTAACGTAATATAAAAAAATGTTACATACAATATTTCCACAATGTAGTTTTGAAATATTAAAATAATATTTTCAAACGCCATTAAACAAATATCATATAAATATTTTAAAAAAATATTAAGAAAATATTTTGAACAAATATTGTATACATCTTTAAATAAATATTACAGAAATGTTTCCTTTTAATATTAACGTAATATAAAAAAATGTTACATACAATATTTCCACAATGTAGTTTTGAAATATTAAAATAATATTTTCAAACGCCATTAAACAAATATCATATAAATATTTTAAAAAAATATTAAGACAACATTTTGAACAAATATTGTATACATCTTTGAATAAATATTATAGAAATGTCTTTCTTTAATATTACCGTAATATATAAAAAAATGTTACATACAATATTTCTCCAATGTAATTTTCAAATATTTAAATAATATTTTGAAACCATTAAATAAATATTTTTGACAAATATCATATATATATTTAAAAAAAATATTAAAACAATATTGTGAAGAAATATTGTATACATCTTTAAATAAATATTACAGAAATGTTTTCTTTTAATATTAACGTAATATAAAAAAATGTTACATACAATATTTCCACAATGTAGTTTTGAAATATTAAAATAATATTTTCAAACGCCATTAAACAAATATCATATAAATATTTTAAAAAAATATTAAGACAACATTTTGAACAAATATTGTATACATCTTTGAATAAATATTATAGAAATGTCTTTCTTTAATATTACCGTAATATATAAAAAAATGTTACATACAATATTTCTCCAATGTAATTTTCAAATATTTAAATAATATTTTGAAACCATTAAATAAATATTTTTGACAAATATCATATATATATTTAAAAAAAATATTAAAACAATATTGTGAAGAAATATTGTATACATCTTTAAATAAATATTACAGAAATGTTTTCTTTTAATATTAACGTAATATAAAAAAATGTTACATACAATATTTCCACAATGTAGTTTTGAAATATTAAAATAATATTTTCAAACGCCATTAAACAAATATCATAAATATTTTAAAAAAATATTAAGAAAATATTTTGAACAAATATTGTATACATCTTTAAATAAATATTACAGAAATGTTTTCTTTTAATATTAACGTAATATAAAAAAATGTTACATACAATATTTCCACAATGTAGTTTTAAAATATTTTAATAATATTTTCAGAAACCATTAAACAAATATTTTTGACAAACATCATATATATATATATATATTTTTTTTAAATATTTAACCAACATTTAGGTCAAATATTGTAAACATCTTTAAAATTAATGTTTTAGAAATGTTTCTTTTGAATATTAACGTAATATAGAAAAGTGTTACATTTAACATTTCTACAATGTAGTTTTGAAATATTTAAATAATATTTTGTGCTACTGGGGTAACTTACTGTCTCCGCCAGGAAATAGGGACGTTGAACTTGATATTAAAATTTTTATTTAAAAAAAATAGCGCTTTTCTTTTCTTCTTAAATTCGCAGCGGAAGCTTTTGTGGTCGCGCAAAACGAAATCAGCACAGGCTTAGCTATGTTAGTCGATGCTGAATCAACAGCACATTATTTAATTTCCTTCGTGCTAACATTACCTACGTTGTAATTTTGTACACATTATTCACTTATACGAAACAATCGCTCCGCACTAATGAAGCCCTCTTAACGGACGCACATTAAAAGGTACTATAAAATGCTTTCAAGTCATTACGTGGATTAGCGAAACTGCCTGCTTCAGTACAACCTCGTTTGAGGTAATGCTATTAAGGATCACGAATCGCGTTCTGCTTTACTCTGAATTCTGAATCGATTTCCTGAAATGGGCGCCGCAGGGCTCTTATCGCGGACCACTCATGTTTGCATATGCAATCAAATGCTCTACTATGAATCTATCTTTCTGCATGACCCCAATATTTACAGCGCACTCGTTTGTGGACCTCATTTGATGTTCGATAACCTCAGGGGAGGACGCCTAGCGGAACGTATCAAATTGATTGAGTATTCACAAAATTCATAAATATTTTTCGATTTATGGAAAACAGCAAATCGGCTTATATTTATATATGGCCATATTAAAAAGTGAGAAAGGAATATTTTTCTGCGTTATACTGTGCTCTTCTAGAGATGTCAATTCATACACATAGTAATAATTTGGTTAAAAACCAGTGGCGTGGGTTGTATTAAATTTGTAAGAGGTCAAGTTAGACTGACGAAATCTTTTTAATGTTCATAAAAAATGGGCGAAACAAGTCGCTGGTACTTTTTCATACATTTTCCGTTTTAAATATTCTCGCGTTAAGAAGTGATTGAAATTTACATCTAGTCATCTCCAGCCGAAGAAGCCCGCTGCAGACTCAAGGCGTTAGTTACGTACAGGTGGCGCGCGCGCCTTCTCCGTAAATGGCGCTAAGGTAGTTAATGCGCTCATGAAAATGGTTATAGCAACTCTATTTATAGAGTTATTAAAAATAAGCGAAAATGAAAAATATATTTTTTGATTAGAGCTAATTGATAGGCGTAGTTAAAATCACGTAACTGCCGGAAAACACGTTGTTGATATAAAAAAAGTATCGGTTCTGTTATTAATTTTTAAAATAGTGAAATATTCTCGCTGATCTTCATAAAATACTTCAAATGGTCTATCGAACTGATAAAAGTTTATAACGATCTGCGTTTTCGTTTATGAATAAATCATTAATCAAACTGATAAGTTCCAAAAATTTCCGGAGGGCATCAGAGTAAATGTTGGGAGATTGGTAAAAAACAAATTTATAGTTCATTGCAAGCTCCATCGGCTTAGAAAGTTTAAAAAAAATAGTTTGAGCAGTTTTTGAGGAATAATTTCTTAAAATGCCCAAAACTTTGAGCCGCTAGTATATTTACAATTCTCATATTTCCAAAAACATTTTTACATCACTTGATTATGCTTAATTAAGGGGTATTAAATAATGTGACAATTTGTATTAATTGGATATTTTGTTTTTAAGTGATCGGGCGGTCTTCATTTTTAAGATGCGGCATTTGGAAAACAGCATTTGATTTGTCTTTAGATACACTACAACGCTATGTATTCAAAATTGTAAAACACTATTTAGAAAATTAGCTGTATTAAAAAAACAGGTCTAATTTCTGTTTCCGGTTCCGGTTCCGATTAACTACCTTAAAAAGAACCATCTGCAACTAAAAAACTTCCACACACCAAATCTTATAAAAATGGAACGAACGCGTCTACCCACAGAGGCACAGACATACATTATTTAAACCACTTTTTTGGGTTCCTTGGTTCCCCAAAACCCGTATTTCCGTTAAAGTTCGAAAATTTGCATGAAATCATAACTTTCCTTACGTCAGTAGAAGTATGGGAAAGTAAAAAAAGTAAGTTTCGCGACTCAGGTTCAATTCTTAGTTTTACATGCGACTGGATGCAACCCGCCAAGCTCTAACGAGATTTGGAAAATTAGCTTAGCAGTTCAAGGAATGTCAACAAGTAGAAGCGGTGGTTCATAATCTACCTAATTATCTCTCTATCTAGTTACTATTGCTATACACTATACTGGGTGGTTCAGAATTATATTGCAAACTTTATATGGGACATTTTAGGCACCAAACTAAGTAAAAATGTTCTTATACAAATGGGTCCGAAAACGCTTTGTTACGGAGTTACAGCCTCTTAACGATGGGAACAGTGTAATTAATAACCGTTTTGTCGTTAGCTTTTGTGATAATTGCACTTAAATTTTTAAATTATATATCTGAGCGTTACTTATACTAATTTTTGTTTGATAAGTGCACTAAACGTGTCTTATATGAGATCGGGGAGGCACGTAATAGTTTAGATCTTTATAGTTTTCTAAATTTTGTCGTTATAGTTACATACTTTACCCAAGGTACTAAAAAATAATTTAAGTTGCCATGAAGGTCATAGTTTTTACAAACTTTGAGGTAAAGTTGGACACATAAAAACAACAAAAAAAATGCTTACAAAAATAGGTCCGAAAATACTGCGTTACGGAGTTACAGATAAAGAGAACAGTCAAACAGTTTTGGTGGAATACAAAAGAGCTCTGTAACTCCGCAACGAAGAGTTTTCAGATTCATGTGTGTAAGAAATGTTTTCATTGTTTTGATGTAAAAATTATTTCAGTATCGTAAGAAAACGTTTAGAATAGTTAATTTGTTATAGTTTAAAATCTGGATTTAGATTTTAAATTATCCGTTTTCTGGATAATTTGGAATCGGTTGGGTTTTTACTACACAGCTATATTCCGCTATGCGAATTCGTTATCCACTAAATCTCCTATTCTGATTTATCCGTAAAATAGGATATCCAATGTCCGGATTAAATAAAAAAATCTGATATCCGCATTTATCCGAAAAATCCATTCCACAGATTTATCTTAAATTTTTAAATTTAGGTTCACCTGAAAATCCATTCTGCAAATCAACCTGATAAGATTTGACATTTAAATTTTCAGGTTTTTGTAGGTTTAATTATCAATTAAGCTTTCTGGACATACACAGTGACCACCAAAAAATCTGCACCATATGGGAAACTTTTTTATTAATTTAATTAGGAAAAATATAAGTAGGGCAATCATTTCTGCTTGTATAAAGACAAAATTTTCAACAGACAAAAGTTGACACGTGACTTCTGGTATAGGTCAAATATTACATTGTTCTAAAAACAATTGCCAAAATATGACTTTTTACTGATAATTGTGTAAAATTAAAAAGAGAAAGTTGTTTGCAATAAGATTCTACGTTGATGTGCAAATTTTTATAAATTACAATCATTACAAACAACTTTTTTTTCTTTCGAAATTTTCAGTCAGAGTCAAGTTTTTAGCAATGCGTTTAGGAAAATGTAATATTTGACATATACCGAATGTCACTTTTCAACTTTTGCGTTGCATTTCCAGTTCTTATAAAAGCACAACGATTGCCCTACTTAGATTTTTTTTAATAAATTAAAAAAAAAACTTTCCCATATGGGCCAGACTTTTTGGCGCTCACTACAAAACACAGTTTCAATCGTATGCCTGCCTCTGCACGAAGAAGCAAATATGATGAATATGTTCGTTGTTGTGCATTGTCAGTTTACTCCACAAACACTTTTTGATAGATTTCACACAGTTGCTAAAACCATGTTTATTAACATTTTATTTAATGCTGTAATATATGTTAAACTACCCTTTAAAGTTTGCAAAAACTATTTTCGCAATTTTAAGATACGCTCGGATTTTCATGGCAACTACATTTTTCTAACAAATAATTTATCTCGAAAACCCTTAAATTTAGCGACTTTTAACAAGAGCACCTGTTTTGTATAATTTCATATGGAGAATAAGATTTTCAAGTCAAAGGTTAGAAAATTTCAAGTTTGTAAAAAATATGTTAAGAGATACGCCGATCACCTTTGACATCTACGTCTCTGGTAGATGAATTTGAACATAAACAATTGGAGTTGTCAACCATCACCAGTAAAATATCTGCACAAAATTTGAATAAAATATTTCAATTTATGGGAAAAATAATAATTTAAATGTGCTTGAAGTTCGGGATGCTGTAACTCCGTAAGAGACATACGTTCATACAAATTTATTTTTTTTAATGACGTTAAAACTTATCTCCCAGCACTTTTTAAGAATTGTATCAACTTATATCCGTGTTTTATTACTAAAGACCGGATTTATATGCACTAACAGTGTTGTCAGATATGTGTCCCTTGCTACAATAGGAAACCATATTCGGCAACACTGTTACTTTAATAAAGACTAGATTTCTATGCGGTGACAGTGTTGCCAGATATGTTTTTCCTGTTACAATAGGAAAAACATATTTGGCAACATTGTGGTGCATATAAATTTGACTTTTATACCTTATTGTATTTTAATTCATACATTAAGGCTTATTAACGTTTAGTATTTTTATGCTGCTTTTTAACATACAGTGTCAAAAATGTACATGTACATTTTGTTGTTCAGCATTAAATGTATTTATCATTTTTGTGAAAACATTTTTCAGTTTTATTACTAAGTGGATCGTCTCTTCATGGAATAATTATAATTAATAAGTTTGACAGCTACATTTAACCAAAAAATAATTGAAGTGCTTCCTCTGCACTTTTCTATAATTTGGAAATTGTTACACCGTATTCATATTGTTAAAAGTATATGTGTGGCAACGATTTCCGCGCCAACAGTGACTACATTTATGCGTTTTCTCCCGAACCGGTGAACGGACTGAGTGACTAACACTCGCGTTCCTTGAAGTTAAAGAAAATTGGCGGGTATAAATTTTCCAAAAATTCCTAGAAATTAATGGACAAGGATACCAACATAATTGTAGTTCATCCCTATATCAATGAGCAAAAAAAAAGTTGTTTAACAATTGTGTGGTCATGAAAAGTAGCACTTGTATCGAAATTTAATTCATACAGTTGCAGATTTTCATATAAGAACAATTTTTCACGTGCCAGTTTGTTACTACATGAACTTCCGACAAGAGCTTTGTTTTTCAAAACCAAGCCTTATCACTTTTTTATCGTACAATCGAAAATTCGAAAAAGAAAAAATGAAATGTACCCATCAGATTCCTTTTTCAGATTTAGAAAAATCAATTTCTTAAAAAATTTTGCTAAAACAACATGTCCGACTCGCGCATCGGTTTTTTTGAGTTTATTTTGTTGCTGAATTTTTGATATACCTTCACATGCCGTAACTTATCAAAATCGACCGATAGGGAGGTATGAGGCGTCAAGGACCCACACACCCACGCACAGATTTTTTGTCAAAAACAACGCTTTCGGTCTCTTGAGATTCAAAACATGACTGCCGTCACAATCTCAAAATCGAATATTTTTGTGTGATCAATACTTCCCTAGACCTACTAAAAGTATGGAAAATTTAAAAAAAAACGCACTGACAGTAACGATTTCATATTAATGAGTAACATGTAATGAAGATAATTGTATTGTTTTAACTCGTGGCTTAGGGGAGGTGCGAGATATGTTTTATCTTTCGGGATTTATCAAAATGAAAACGACTGAAAAACTCTTCTTTTTTTTCTACGGTTAAATGAGGTATAGCGGCCATCCATTTGTCAGGAAAATATTTGATTAAACCCAGTTTTATTTTGTTTTTCGCAAATACGTTTTGTTTGCTATAAACAAACTTATAAGCTCTTTCATAAGCAAAGCAAACAAAAAATGTCAACAAAAATAAACAGAAAATTTAAGTATTGAACTAAAAGTGAAATAAAAACACTACAAACCAAATTCAGTTATTTGCATTTCTAAATAAATGACGAAGATTGTGAAAAGGGGTTCAAAATTTCAGCTTTCTGAATGTTATAATTTGTACACAGATAATTTGAAAAAACATAATAAAAATTAAACAAATCGTACTAAGTTGAAACCAATTTTGATATTTTTATTCATTTTTTGTTATTAACCATAGCACGCACGTTTTGCACTCAACCTAACTTAATTACTAATAAAATTAGCAGTAAAACACGTTTTAAGGTGACGTTGGTGTCACCCTTTATTACTTTGTCGATAAAGCAGTAAAACGCTATCTTAACTCTAAGGAAACCGTATTTTAATACAGAAATTGCTTCATGGCGAAGGATTCTAAGTCGAAAATGTTACAGTTTCATCTGGGTCGAAGACCCAATAAAAGTTTATTGGTCTGTTCTGAGCGTATCAATAGTCAAATTGCTGACTCAGCAACTTTTTGCAGTAATATGGATGTGAAAATTTTCCAGCAGTTTTAAATATGAATTTCCCGCTGTAAAAGTTTGTGATAATTGAGTAAGTTCAAGTTTAAATTTAGAATCATTTATAATTTACACATTGCCCTCTCGCTTTCTTTGCAAGAATGTTCTTTCTGTATTTTCTGTCAGGTAATGGCGCAACTTCATCAATCGTAAACAGGAATTAGTTTTGTCTACGGGTAGGCGTTCTAATTTTGTTTATGTTTTGGGGTATTTTCTAAAAAAAATTGGGAGCAAAAGTAAAAGATAGATGATCCCACGAATCTTTAGAGTCAGAATCTGTTTACATTCTCCTCGGCGACTGTTCTCAAAGATAATGGAATTCTGTCGAAAAGCAACATAAATTCCGTTTTCTCCTTGAGATTACTTTTCCCAAATGGATATAAATAAAATAAGACACATCTAAACAGGTCTTTATATAGCGAAACGGTATTATTTGAAAAAAATATACGTGAACTTGAAATCTTTGAGCGTTTCCAACGAATGGCATTGTGATCAAAACGAACGTTTACCTTTTACTCACACCACAGTTTTTGATACAGCCATTTTTGTTCTTGGTGCAAGATGTGTTGATTTTTTATTCTTTCAATTTGGTAAATATTTGTTTCATGAAATGCTGTGTTGTGCGCAACGCCATTTTAATAAAATTTCTAGTTGGTTATGATTAATCTCGCTAAACTCATAATTCGAGCTTTTTCATCTTTGTTTGTTATAATTAAGCTTTAATTAAGCTTTGTGTTCTGAAAGGT
This sequence comes from Ctenicera cuprea, assembly GCA_958336395.1. Lineage (NCBI taxonomy): Eukaryota > Metazoa > Arthropoda > Insecta > Coleoptera > Elateridae > Ctenicera > Ctenicera cuprea. The sequence goes on along the minus strand of OY284486.1, from coordinate 77,503,657 downwards.
AAAAGGTAAACTCGGTTTCTTCCTTTGCAAACCTTAAATTCGGAAGGCTTTATCCACGTTTTAGTTAATTAATTTTAAGCAAATAATCACTCGAAATTTTTGTTTAAAAAAACACGAGTCAGGGATGTATTTTATAAACTTACTGACCCGTATGAGTTTAACTTTCGATAGCATAATGAACTACCGAATCTTCTTAGTTAATTTCGTTAAAAGGGTCTCTTACCGAATTGCGGTCCAAATTTATATAATACAAATGAAGCAGAAATAATAATACCTTTGCAAACAGAGAAAGCAGTTCTGCAGGGCAAAGCTAGCTTTAGCCAAATGTAATTAAATTTGAGAGGAGGTTAAATGCTGCGCTTAGATAGCAAGTTGGTGTTAGGGTTTCACTAGGTTATCTTTTATGTACAATTTCGCAAAATTTACAGTTATAACTGTAGTCTTAATTAAATGGCTGAGAAACATCCCAATGCTTCTTATTGTTTGGCTAAACATTCGTGTCTTTAATGGCTTTTTACTCGAATTCATTCTCCCATTAATGTATTTTATAGCCCTCTAAATAAAATCAACATTAAATTTTATAATTAATTGAAAATAACCTTACAGTTACAACCTGTAATTGGAATCTTGTGCATGAAAGCACGAAGCACGAGATGTCGCTGCAATTAATTGATTTGGCTGAGCCCCTCCAATATAGTCAACAGTTATTAAATTTGGAAACTTTCCACTCATTCTTGTTTCATCGGAATCATTAATAACGGCAAATGCTTCTATAAGTAGTTTTATTATAGCCCTGGCTATCCAATTGAGGTGACGTTTGTCTCAATTAACTTGAGTATCTGTAACTCTTGGTCCGTCTGCTGCTATTGGAGCTTCTAGAAAGTCCTCGACGAAGTGGAGCTTTCCTCGTTCACTCTAGCTAAGAGATTTATATGAGCTGATATCTCAGTAAATGTGATTTGGGTGAAAAACAGAAATTATATTGCTTTCCGTGTCGTAAACGCTATGAAGCTCCTAAACCTTATGAAATAAACTACGATGAGAATTTATTTGCTCCAAAGTGCTTCTGAAAATATTACAATTTTTATCCATCTAACAAGAGACATTATATAATTCATCCTAATCGAAAAAAAATAATTTAAAAACTATAGAAAAGAAAAAACAAATACAATGATATTAAAAAAATGTCAAAATTTACAGAAAATCGTAGCGGCCGCCATTTTAAAGCTAGAATGTTCGGACAAAAAACTTTAGATTTGTCTTAAAGTCTTCTAACAGATTCTGGTTTTAGATTTCAAAGAGATCAAATTCATTTTCCGAAAAAAATGTTACCAAAAAAACAAGTCTACCTTCCATCCTGTGAAAGCTTAGTTTCCGACAAATTTTTGATACACCTTTACATTTCAAAGTTCACCGAAATCATATAATCCGTTTAGAAGTTATGGAGCGCATAAACACACTCATACCCAAACACCCACCCACCCGCAAACAGAAATGTTTTAAAAACCACGACTTTGGCTTCCTGAAGACCCAAAATGTGTATTTTCATTAAAAACTCGAATTCAAAAACGTTCATGAAATACTTCTCTATACTGAAAATACAGAGTGGCTAGGAAAACCCCGGCCACTTTTCTTGTGGCGGTCAAGAGATGGCGCTTTAGTGAAGAAAAATTAAATTAAAATACTGGCAACAACGCAGAATCCAAGACGTTTTGGTTGTTTTGATTTAATATGGGGCGTATTTAATAACTAAAACGTCTTGGATTCTGCGTTGTTGCCAGTATTTTAATTTAATTTTTCTTTACTGAAGCGCCATCTCTTGACCGCCGCAAGAAAAGTGGCCGGGGTTTTCCTAGCCACTCTGTATAGGATAGTAAAAACAAGATTTAAAGTTTTTATCTTAATGTCCCTATAGAGATAAAATGTTACTATGCACACAAGTTTTCGAGAAGCTTAAAGCTTAAGAAGGAAATATTTTCAAAATTTTGAAAATTAAAACAATTATTTCACAAAAACTGGCAACACGTTATTTTTTAAGTTTCTAAGCTTATAGAGAGCTAAAAATAAGCAACGATTTGGTGCGTGTCGCAGCACCCTATTGCCTCTGTGACGCCCTTTATGAATTTTTGAAGACTTTGGTATAAACTCCTATTTATTCAAAAATCGAGTTATCGGATTAAGATGAAATTAGGAAATGTAAATGCCCTAGCGGTTTACAATGTTACAAGCTACGGGAACTTTTGCAACTAGAAAAATTTTAAAGTGTAAAAACTCAAAATTTTGATATTTTCAAAAACATATTGCTCGAAAACTGACAGCACGATTTTTTTAAATTTTGTACTTTTATAGACTTTGTAATAAGCTACACCTTGGTTAGTGTCCCAACTCGCTACTTTTTCTGTGACGGTTTCTATGAATTTTTGAAAATCGCAAATGCACGCCTATTTTTTAACAAGCGGGAACATTTAAATATTTTTGTTCAGGCTAAATTGCTTAAGAGATAATAGAATGAGAGCAGAAACTCAATTTTCTTCTTCCCGTCCAAATTATGGCTAAGGAATTTGCTGTGTGGTCGCAAGATCTTTGCAGTACCGCGAAATCTGTTTCCAAGAAATTAAAAAATTTTGTTTTTTTCTCATAAGAATTTGGTTTTCTAAATCAAGGCGGATAATGCGGATCGGGTTCATCCACAATAGTTGACCGGGCGACTACAATAGCTTCTCTGGATAATACGCCCGTTAGATAACTTTGTCACGGCATAAAAGCTGTTGAGTAGTTGATTTTGTGTTTTTCGGTGCTATGGAATTTTGCAGCTCTTGTTGCTAGAACAATTTGAGTGTGATTCTACACTGCTATTTCATTACTGGCATTGTATTTGCGGCATCTAATATGTTATAGTATGTTATTTCATTTCTGCGCGTTAGTGAATTAAAAGCGTTTAAACGCGCCGCTGTTTTAGTACTACAACGTTGTGCGTAAATACTTTTGGAAATTTAAAATATAGAAGCTTTAAATTTTAGTCTTTGGAAACATTTTCTGTTGAATTAACGCTTTTATGTGCATTAAAATGCATTTAAAACATTTCATGTGCTAGAAAGTAGAACTTTTTCTCCTAATTTCAAAAGTAGAACTAAATTAATTTTTAATTCAAAAACTATAAATTTCTGCTCAAAAAGTTTCGTATGATTGAGACTTCAAGTTTTATATTTTTAGAATTTAATTTAACTACAATATTATCCCTATACAGGGTGTCCCAGAACTCGCGGAGGAGCTCTTAACTCTAGATTCTACTCTTTAAACTGACACTTCTTTACCAAGAAAAAAATTTCTACCCTCAGTGGGTTTCAAACCGCAATGAAATGAAGCTGATCAGTAAGAGACGGTTTATTAATTGAAGATAGATGCAGAAATATTAAATGTATGCGTTTCTTAGGAAACAAGAATAATTGTTAGATTTTGTAAAAGTTAGTATAAATCATCTGGTCAACTTTAGTTTTTAACATGAATGGCATTTAATCACTTACCCACATGCAATATTCCTGATTTGAACGCCGCAGGTTTGTGATGTCTTGAAGAGAGAGACAATTAGTAACCAGTTAAAGAATCAACATTTCACAATAATCTTGAGAAGAATACATTTTCCCCCACAAATTGCACAAATTATTAAGCTAATTCAGAATGAACTGTCACGTTGAACGTCTGTCACTAAGACATTGAAAATTTATAGTCGGCCAAATAAAAATTCTACTTACAGTTTTAGTTCAGTTACCATATAAACAACCTTTTTTATTTTTTCTACCTTCACGACTAGTTAATTAATTTTTCTGTGATTGGTGGACTTTAATTAGCAATAACTCAAAAAGTATTCTAGTTAGAAACATTTTTCATGGACAAATCTTGTCTATTTAAGGAAAAGAATTCACAGTTAAGAGCTCCTCCGCCAGTTCTGGAACATCCTGTATAACAATTCAATATTTTCACGTTTTTCATAAAATATTTAGCGATATTTTGTAATGCAAAAAGTTGATCTCCTAACTTCTAATTTCAAGTTTTTACGAAAATTTAAAAATAGGCTTTGTTCTTGTAATACATTTTTAAGTGAAAACGTTTTAGAGATTTATTTAAAAATTTCATATATTCTTTGAAGCGTATTACTGATGTAGATGAGATCTTCTTGACGCTCGTACAGTGATGTAGATCTACGTAACTTTGTGAATTACCTTTTGTGAGAAAATGCCAAAGAAAATACGTAGATCGCACAGTGTATTTTTCACATCGCCACAGTAAATACAATTTTAGTTTAAAATAAAATTCCAAAAAAAATAAATATGATATGTAAAAATCATATAATTTTAATAATTTTCTCTACAAATGTGTAGGTTGAACTTCAAAAGGGAACCTTTTGCGTCGTCAAATAAAACATTTTCTCATAACGGTGGTTGCAAAGATGTTTTACAGATTTTTTTAAAGGTCAAAGAGCTCTTCATGAATACTTTTAGTAATCAGACAACCAAGGACAAACGAGGAAACTCATACCATACACGTGTAACTCCGCTTTTCCGAAAAAAACTATTATTATTAGATTATTATTAATTAATATTAAAATTGAAATTATTGGAAATCAGGTAAAATTGATCTCTCTTATAATGATGACTCATGATTCTGTACCATAAATTTTTGTAGCAATTTTGCGTGTTGTTAATAGCTCTCATGTTCCTTAGTATCATATATAAGCTAGCATCAGTATTTGTTTAATTTTTTTTCTATTGTCGTTATCCGCAATAATTCCAGACCGAAGTAAACGAAGTCGTTTTCGGTTTCTAAGGTTTGGTCATTCACTAGAGGTCTCTTCTTGCTAGTTGGTCTCTTGTTATGTTCATAAAAAGCATAACACTTTAGTTGTAGATTTATTTACTTTCAACTCCATTAATTCAATTAATTTTGCTATCTTTGTGGTGACATTCGATAAAGTTGCAGTTTTTTTAATTATGAGTATGAATATCTTAGTAGAGCTAGAATAGTTAGGCAAAATAAAACCTCAAACAAGGCACGCAAATAGACTAAAAAACTAACAAATGAAGCACTATAAAGGCCAAATCAGCTGAAAGAAAGTAGAAATAGCAAAAGAAAATTGAAAATTAAAAGTCAAAACTTTGCTTCTAATTATAATGAGAAATTCCGAGACTATCAATAACTCTCTGATAGCTAGGCATTATATTAAACTCCCCGACAGCATCTAGTTGCAGTGTGGGATTAAATCCCAGGTATTTTAGTCTGAGCGTCCAATTGCAGGCCACTTAGTGTCAATCTAATATTTAAAATTTTACGTTCTCAATTTTAAGGAAATGTGGCATATATTGGGTTGTAGTTAATAATATAAATTGGAAAAACTTGACGGCTTCAATTAGCACAAGTGTTCAAGAAAGTCTGAGAGTGTGAGACACAAAAATTAAAAGAGAGCGTGGCTGTAATTTCATTGTAAAAATAAACAAGTTTAACCTTTTAGAAGTTGGACATAAATTTGAATAAAAAAGTATGTTCCCTAAAGGAAGGTATAATCTCTCTGATTTTCAAAGATAAGTCAGTTTGCTGTAGTCCTAACGTCAGTTTGGAAGCATTATTGCTGTCACAGTATTACAAGTCCTGAAATTGAAACTTCAAAAGAAACTATCATAATTGTGTGTTTTGGGCTACGAGAAGCACTTTGGCTAAATCAAAGAGCTTTAGGCGTAGATGCTTACTCTTGTCAGTGTACCTAATTAGGCGTATTAAGCGTGGCGCTATTATACCTCTTGGAAGGGGAATTAGGCGTAACAACTGAGGCGCTATTGCAAAGAATTCGATTTGAGTGAGTGACGACGCTATTCCTACTGTGATGGCGGCAAGAAGCTCTTTTCGCGTGTTATTATTACCTATTTCTACGCAATCGACCGCTGTTATTGAGTTAAATTCTTAGACTTATTGAAAAGCGGCACTATTGTCCTTCGGGATTTAGGCGTAACGGCCAAGGCGCTGTTAGGATAACATTTAATCAGGCTGAGAGTATTGCGTACAAATGAGTGATAGCACACGGCGTTCCTGTAAAGAGTACTTAGTTATTTCTCGACATTTAAAAGCAGTCTCCAAAAAAAGTACTATTATAAGTAAAACTGGGGTAAAAATTTAGATGAGCAACTTTACTCCACACAACTGACTTTAAGATTATAGATAAATGGTTTTCGCACTCATCACACCAACATTTTCACCACAAAAATAAATATAAATACTTCAATATGTTTACTGTTGTTCAACTCAACTTAAAATTTCAGCCTTTCTAGTCTCGAAAAAGACAGGGTAGATCAGCCATGAGCAATAATTAAAACACAATGTAGGTCCGACACCGATCATCGCAAATAAATAAGCAATCAAGTTTGATCATTTAACTATTTTTAATAATACCATCAAAATTTCTTAAATAAAAATATCTACGACACCGTGCAATCACAACAACAAACACATAACAAGAATTAGTTTGAATTCGAAAATCTAACGCAAGATCCTAACATTTAATCTGTACTAAGGACACAAAGACTTAAATGATTTATACACCTACAACGTATGAATAACAGCAGTATGACAAAAGGAATATACGAAGCAACGCGCGTAGATCGAAAGGCGGAAGGAAGTCCGAGGGGCATGTGGAAAGACACTGTAATACATATCGACCTTAAGAAACTGGGAATCAGAAACTAGAGACTTTAGGTAACGAACAGAGATGACTGGAGGCAACTGATGAAGGACGCTATTATCCGACTGTAAAAAATCAAAGAAGAAAATGTCCTATAATACACAAATTTGTGTACTCGTTTGTGTACTACAACCACGTCACAATTGTTAACAAATTCATAGCGTACACATACATATCGATGTTCTTTTACCTTACCCACATTTTTCATTTTTTTTCGCAATATTCGACGAACATCACGAACACGTAAGCGCATCGTATCGCTGACCCCAAAAATGCAAAACAACCGTCAAGAGATCTATATTGTTTTGAGGTAATAGGCATCTTATTCAAATAGTTCTCTGGGGAAGTGTATACGGCTTGTGTAGTGCTTAATGCACCCTTAATTAATGCCTAAACCACACACAAATGCGGTTCGGTGACAGAGAGAGTTCTGTACAACCCCTCCCAATGCACCTTCCATTATGTTTCTGCATTCAAGCGTCATTTGATTAATTCCTGCATAACCTCACATTCGTTGGAAATTTGTTGTCCTTTGCGTCTAACATTCCGTTTCTCTTGTTAAAATGAATCTCCGTTGTGCTTCTAGGTATCAGAATTAGAATAAATTGTCGTACGTGACGCTACTGTTGATCTGAGAATTTAATGGTGCTTGCTTTAGTATCACGGTTTAGTTATATAAATGGCTGGTATTGTCTCGAGCCCACCTTTCCTTTTGCTTATAATCTCGTTTTCTTGTTGTTTATCCTCGTTCTTTTGATAAGATCTGATCCTATTAAGTTAACTGGGTCTACAGTATGAGTTAAACTCCTGCGCATATTGTTGTGTATTTAGAAAGAAATCTCGTTAAAAACATTTTGTTGTTTCTAGACTCCGTGACCTTTTTATCTTGTAAAAACTTCTCAGTATTTTTCGATATCACTTTTGGTGCAAGTAAAACTACTCGATTTTTCGAGGGTTCGCTACAATTATTCGTTGTAATTCTGGATGCTTTACTGTACAATTCTGAGTGTATTTACTTCCTCGAGTTTATTGCGATTTTACAAAATCTTCATAAATAAGCAAGCACCATCCTTATCTGCTTAAAATGATAATACCATAAACGTAGCTGCACCGTTTTAATTAAACAATAGCAATTAATTATATTTTATGGCGGATTAACTTCGCTGGGAAAATACACAAATTAGTCACATTTGTGTAACTACAAGGTTTAGTCTGAATTCCCCGCAGAGCTATCTTTGTGACTGACATATGAGCTGCTTCATTGTAAGCAAAGAGGTGGAAGACAATTTATTGTGATTGTTTTCTTATTGGTACTTTATTTGAAGCAATTCTTTATGCGAAAGATAGAAAAGTCTTAATCGATTAACCACTTTAACCAAGAACATGCTGTAAAAGGCAACTTTAACACAGTGCGGATTTAGATTTAGCTTTACTTAAAAAATCTGTTTCCTTAAGCAAAAACACTTTACAAAATGGTGCTGCTGTTCAAGAATACTGAACCCAAATTATTACAGAAAAAAAGTCATTTAGAAAGTAATACCAGTACTCGTCGTTTGTGCCACACCTGAACAACATTGTTTTTATAAACAAGAACAGTGTGAAACATAGATTGTTTGTCGCATGCGAAATTTGTTTCATGTATACATGGTGGTTTTTTTTTCACTATTAACAAGTAAAACGACCCATGCTTATTAAGACTGTTCGTCACTGAATAATGTATGCAAGACTTTCCTAGAACACCTTGTATAATAGCTGTTTTTTAGTCTGAATTTGTTTAATAGAGAGCTGTGTGTCGGAATACAGGACACAAGTACTGAATTCAAAGTATATAGTTAAATATGGAGCGCCACAGGGAACAGTTTAAGGTCCAATACTATTCTTTAATTATATTATTAACACTGTTAAAAATCAAGCTCAATGAACTTAATTTCCGTATGTTGATGATACAGCTATTATGTTTGAGGCAGATTCCTGGTGAAATTGAAGACTGAATTATAAATTGTACTACCGTTTCTAACATTTTGGTAAATAAAATTCTTTAGGCTCTTGAAGAAAACTAAGTACATAGCTTTGATTGCTATTAATATAAATCGTCCTGACTATAATTACCTGAACGCTTGTAATACTGAATGAACGAGGCAACCTACTTGTCAATGTAGACAATGAAACTGTTTTGTGTACTTTAAAAAGCCGGTTGCTTTCATAGAAAGTGTTATTTCAGAAACGGCCAACAAAAATTTTGAAATCTTTTACAGTTCAGCTGTTAAGTGCTACGATATGCGATAAAAGTAATGAGAAAGTACTTTATCTTTCTATGAAAACCCAGCGATTTGTTTAAATAAAAATAAATAAATCTACATTGTTAATATTATGTGTTTGAAAATTGTTGAAAATTTTGTGTGCTGATTGTACTCAAAAAAACAAGTTTCCCTAATTACAGGTTAGAAAATGCTTCCTAAAAAAGTTCCAACGCCCAGAAGAAGGTTATCAAAATAATTCTTTTTCTTTCAGAAACCCATTAAAATAAATGTGTGCAACTTGGTATGCGATTTAATATTATCAAGTACTTATACCGTACATTATTGACAATTATTTGAACCATAGCTGTACTAAATTGGAACGATGTTTGTCTTCCTATTTTTTTAATTTTTAGTTTCTTTAATAATGCCGGAAGATGATTCTACAACAAACTATATTAAATCCCTAACTGTATCACCATATCAACACGATGGGTTTTTGCATCTCGATACAATTTGTCACCAAAATTAGACGGCGCAGCTTGTTTCTTCTCAACTCAGTTTATTGATTGTCTTGTCAAGTTGTAATAAAATTTGACTTCTGTAACACAGACATGAGTAAATTGTTTTGTAGTTGTTTAAACCGGACGTTTAAAATAACAACCACGGTCGACGTCAATGAGATCACCGCCCGCACTAAATACCCACTTATTTTGTGTATTGGTGTATTCTGTCACATTGATAAAGTTTACGAAAATCGTTGAGCCAGGTAGTGAAGTAGCAGCATTTGGTGTACCTGCTTTGCTTTAATAAATTGTTTCATATCTTATAAAAGATCGCGAGAAAACGAGAAAAAAATTTGTAGAAAAAAGAGATGTTTCTGACTTATGCTGAAATGCAATAAACCTGGAGAGACAATAGAGCACATAACTGCAACATGCTTGGCTTTGTTGAATACCGCATACCTGTGAAGGCATAACCAAGCCGTCAAAATTATCCACTTGGAACTAGCTCGGAAGTACAATTAAGCTGAAAACCCACCATTCTATTATCAATACTCTACTCATTACTGAGCCAGTGCTAGAATCTGCTGAGTATTTGCACTATTGGGACAGATCAATAACTACCGAAAAGACCGTAGATTATACCAGACCAGACATAGTAGTAATAAAAAAACGGAACAAAACGACTGTTATAATCGACATTGGCTGCCCATTAACTCACAGCGTATCAAAGACGGAATCCGAGTAAAAACCAAATATGAAAACGTGGCCATTTAAAGCAAACATGTATGGAACCCTGACAACGTGAAAATCATCCCTATGATATTCGTAGCTACTGTAGTTATGCCTACGCACTTGAGACGCCACATTTCGCATTTGCTTACCAAGCCATGATATCCAAAAGAGTAGAATTCTCAAAACTTGCCACATAACGAGGAAGTTCTTAAATACAGTAGGACAAGATGGATTTCTTCCCTACTGCATCAGTTAAAACCCATCGGCAAATGCTGTGATAGAAAATATAATCATAGTAATAATAATTGCAGTACACTCAGCCATAATTTACAATTCACATACGCAACAAAAATTATTAAATACGTAGAACTAGTCGCGAAAATCAGGCAAATGTGACCAATAGATGTCTGAATCTACCCATTAACAATACCAATAATCACCATAGTTTCTAAAACCGTTACAACTAACTTGGAAGCCCCGAAGATGAACTACCTGCTACCGTCTATCAATAAATCGGTCATATCAGACACATGTCATATTGTCCGACGTTTCCTAAGTGATAAGTAGGCAGAACGTGGTAACCATTCGTTTTGCCTGCTAGATAACCATTTAAATAATATACTACCTCCCATTACACAAGCGAGAGCCTACCCGGAGTGAAAGTCCTCGACACCTTCGGGTATAAGAGGTGAAAGATAAAGAAGAAGAAGAATAAAATAAAATCAGGACAAGTAACAAAGCCACACACAACATTAACATACAAATAAAACACATGTGCGTATGGCTTGAATGAATGTGCATGAAGGGTGACATAAGCTTCAGGGGCGTGGTGGTTTAAAGGCTGAAAGCCCCACTACCTTCTACTACACAAGCGAGGAGCCTACCCGGAGTGAAATACCTCGACACCTTCAGGTATATGATGATACATTATGATGATCATGATGATAAAATAAAATCGGTATCGAGCTCGGTAACCATTCGACGTTGGGTTACAATTAACGGCGCTTGCCTTGATTACTGACCGACCAGAACAAATAACAAAGTCATAAAATATACAAATAAACACATGTGTGTGAATGACATTGAATGAATGTGCATGAAAGGTGGCATAAACTTCAGGAGCGTAGCGGATTAAAGGCCAAAAGGCCCCACTACCTCCTGTTAAGCTGGGTTTACATACAGCGAACGAAGGCGAACGAACGATAGCGAACGAACATTCGCAAGCGTATGTCATTTTTCCAACAATTCGCTTTTATTCGTTCACTGAACCGAATGTTCGCGTTCTTTTCGCTTCGGTTCTACTTGAGTTGAATTTTAATATTTATTATAATGTCTGACGAAGAAGTTATCATTGCAAGTTCATCATTTATAGTGTACTTACCAATCGAAAATGTAGACACCGAAGGCGCTGGTGGATGACATCTTTATTTAGAAATAGAGATGCATATGGTGGCACAGATTTAATGAACAACTTAAGAGGAGAACTAGCATCTGGGCAGTTTCAAAATTTGTGTAGAATGACTGCAACTGATTTTGAATTTCTTTTGAATATGATTGGTCCTAAGATTTCAAAAAGCAATACAAATTTTCGTAGAGCTAGTCCTGCACAAGAAAGACTGGCCGTGACACTGTGATTTTTGGTTACAGGGGATTCCTACACGAGTTTAATGTATCTTTTTAAGATGTCAAAGGCAACCATCTCAGCAATAGTACCACAGGTTTATAGTTTTTATGTTTTGGGTTCCACATGTATATGGTCGCTCTTCATACAGTTTAATAAGATTGAGTACCACATCGTTTGGCCACTCCATTTAAAAAAAAACGTTTGAAAATCGCAGCAAACTGCGAATGAAGAAGAATGTTTTAATAAACCGTTTAAACTGCGCACGAATTCTTTTTGATATACCGCTTAAGCAACGAAGCCCAGCGAACGCGAACGCACTGCTTCGTTCGTGTTCGCTTACCCGTTTACACTATGCGAATTCGGCGGTTTGCTATTGTTCGTTCGCCTTCGTTCGCTGTATGTAAACGCAGCTTTACACAAGCGAAGAGCCTACCGGAAGTGAAAGACCGTGACACATTCAGGTATATGAGGATAGATTATGATGACGATGATGATAAAATAAAATCGGTATCGAGCTCGGTAACCATTCGATGTTGGGTTACAATTAACGGCGCTTGCCTTGATTACTGACTGACCAGAACAAGTAACAAAGTCATAAAACAACATAAAACATACAAATAAACACATGTGTGTGAATGACATTGAATGAATGTGCATGAAGGGTGGCATACGCTTTAGCAGCGTAGCGGTTTAAAGGCCAAAAGGCACAAACGAAGAGCCTAACTGGAGTGAAAGACCTCGACACCTTCGAGTATAGGAGGTGAAAGATTAAACAAACAAACAAACAATAAAATAAAAAAATAATAATAATCACCTTCGGAACCGAACAAGAGAAGAAGAAGAGCTCACATGGCAGATATCCATTACAACTTGCCTCTGATGCACAGATAAAAGAACTTCTACTTTGTTCTTAAACAAAAGATACATTTATCCCTAAACTGGAGGTTTTTTCATCTCTATACAAGTTGCAGTAATAAGAACAAAGAATTGCGAAATGAACATATTAAAACTAATTATAGTAGATCGTTGCAGAAAACGTAATAACCCAGGTGAGACAATTGCACGTATATTACCAAGTTGCAAAATTACTCCATATACAACTAGCCCTACAACACAAAATAATCAGTAACCCAGATCCGTATGACAAATACCTGCCCGCAGCAGTCCTCGAAACGGAAGAAAATGTATTGTACTGGGACCGGCCGATTATTACAGATCGGGCAATTGATTTCAACCCCCCGGATTAGCTCTAAATAGATAAGATCAATAAACGAGCAATAATAATTGACATCCTCTTACACACAATTTAACCAAAACGAAACAAGATGAATTGATCAAATATCAAAATCTGGCAATTGAGGTAAAACGATTGTGCAAACTGCAAGCAACTAAGATTATCCTTGTAATTAAATCTGTGAACTAAAAACCTACAACCAAATATTGCTATCCTGGGACTTCTTATATACTTCTCTATAATGTAAACGAAGCTTTACCGGCCTTTTATTTTAATTCTCAAGGCCACCGTTTTACAAACATGCTAACTGGTACGCAAGTTCTTATGCATCTAAAAGCAGTTGAACCGAGTGAATTCTCCCTCACCTACTAAAGTAGACCGTTAAAAAATTATTGAAAAGTTAAATTTCACATAATAATAATAGTAACTAGCGGAACCCGTGGTCTATGCCCCACATTTGTTTGGCAACAAGTACCGAATGCTCCCGCAGTATTGTATATTCTGAAATACGTACATTCAACGACTGAACTAAACATTCGCAGCTACTAAGTTATCATGCAAATGTTTATTCCTTTGGAGTAATATCCCGACCCAGCGTGATCGACAACAAATAATCTTTGAAATTAATGTACTCACTTCTCTTTCAAATTGGCCCCCCTCAATGATGTTTTAATTTTAGTGTACACATTTGAAACCCATGTAACTGTATAAATAACTGTTTTTGATTCCTATTAACGGTGATTGCCTATGGTAGGTTCGGTTAATTTAGGTTAGCCTTATTTAAAATGATTTCTTTTAAAAACGGTAATCTAGTACCCAAAAACGATAACATCATTGTAGATAATTAAACAACATTGTCAGATATCTGCCCTTTAGCGTTATCAACTGCATTTTAGAGTATCAAATAATTTTAAAAGTAAACGTACCTGCTTCTCCTTTAAATTGTTTTAGTTCATTCATGTTTCAAATTGTAATTATCACACGTGAAACTCTTCTAACTGTAGAAATGATATATGGTAGATTCGGTTAGGTTAGGCTAGTCTTGCCTGAAATATTTTTTTTTACTTTAATTAAAAATGTAGTACTAGAGGGTGATAAACCCGGGCCGAATGCTTCGTATAATTAAGATTGACTTCACTTAAGCTAAGTTTGCGTGATCTATTAATTGTAGGTAGCAAACTAATATTTCAAAATATCTGCCCTCTTGAAATGTAAGCTGCAATGCAATTTCCAAACTTTATTTGAATGAAATATGAATATTTTCGCGTACTGCTTTGTTTACGTGGTCTCGCAATCAGCGCGCAAAACATAACAAAATACCTGCGCTGTTACGCTTTTATAGCTACTCTCTGTAATTCTTACAAATATGAATTGCTTTTAGGCGGAATATTTAAAATAATTTACGTATTTTACTCGTTTAAACACTATAAGCACATACAATTCGAGGCTTTATCTAACAGGCGATTATTGTACGATAAAATGACGCTACGCTACTATTTTTTTATTGCAAATAGCAGTTGTTAAAATTCGTTCACTGTTCATGTAGCTTCGAAAATTTTTTGATCTAGGTTTCAAAAATTTGAAAAACAAAGAAAAAAATGAAAGTGAAAATTGTTTGTTAAATGCGTTTATCTTTGTACAATGTATATTAGTATTTCCGCAATCATTTTGTAAGTATATCCTAAAAAAGTAATTTATAATGTTCCTCAGTTCTGATCTTAATTTTCTAGTTTCTTTGTCTACATCAATTTAACATCAAGCTATTATTTTTTGTTTCCTACTTTGGCAACTGTTGAAACTTCTCGGCTTTAAAAATCGGAGGAATAGTATACAAACAACAGAATAAATTACTAACGAATGATTAAATACCACGGAACGTCATACTCGCTGCTTTGTAATTATACACGGGAGTAAACGCAGTGGCCTCTTTCCTTAAAGTCGTTTTGAATATTGAGCTCTTGAGCGGTCCCGGTTCCTGTTGCAACCAAACACTTAGCACTATTTTAGAACGATACATATGTGGCCGCGCACATAGGCAGCCGAAAGCTGAGACACGCCGAAGATCAGCGCTTCTAATATATAAAAAATTAAAATAACTAGCATATTTTATTCACAATCACTGTGGTGACGATCACTAATTTATATTAGTTTCATAATTACATGCATATTTAAATTGAGTTTCGTCAGTGCCTTTCAGATTTTCTACTTCTAGATCTATTTGTGTTGTATGCTATTTTATACTTATTGTTTTTGTGACTAGAAAGTTTTGAAATTGCCATAGCAAATAAATATTAAACGAAAAAATATATAACAAGCTGCGTTTGTTCTTTGTATATTCTCAACATTTTTATGTGAAAGAAAATTAAATCGATTACGAAAACAGCAGAAAAAACATTAATTAGAGGAAATTATTTACTAACAAGAAACAGTAGAAAACTGTTAATCCAACGTTGTCGTGAAACGTTACATTTTAGTAACAAACCTGCCCCGCGATTTTTATTTTATTCGTCGTATAATATTTTAAGGTTTTAAAAATTCATGTACGTTTTATGAATTATATTTACAATTTGATTTAGATTTATATTTTTTTAAATTAACATGATACCATAACATCTTTTGTTATCGCTTCAATGCATTCTCTGAACGAGCATAAGACCATTCATGTACACTGAACATGAGATTTAAATTAAAACACCCCTATCGCTTGATTTTTTATTTCGTACTGTCCACCGTACACTACTTTACGTCATTAATTTGAGTTCGGGAAATGACACATTACAGTACTAGGCCGGGAAGTGTTGCCTCGCATGCTGTTTTCGTTAACATTCTTTTCCAACTTGTAGACCTTTCGCCAATCACAAAATAACTGGTATTCTCTTTCATATCTTCCGATGGACTTCGTGGGAATAAGCTTCTCCGTAGCCTCGGCACATTTTGAAGCTATTTCGCTCGAAAAATCACCAGAAGAACACGCAGCGTACATTAACAGTTTTGAAAACAAGAAAAATTTTCAAACATTTGGTTGCTATCGTTACTCTAAATAAGGTACCCATATTATCCTTAATAATTTGCGTGATTAAAATATTAACCTTTATTTAAAAATTTTAAAAGGTTGTTCAGTCTTACAATAGTCGTCTCGAAATTCCAGATTTGGCGCCTTCGTCGCCTCATCCGGAAACATCTCGACTCGCTACTGCAATAAGCCACCTCCCGGCCTTATAACATAAATAACTATTTTAACACTGTTATAAGCACATTTACAAAAGCTTCCACAAAATCAAACTAACCTTAAAACAGTTCACCCGATCGCATTTGTACCTCCAATTATTAGCTGTATTATTGCGAACTGTGCTGTAATTGCTGCGGTTTTGTCCGTCAACAGCCGTAACCTCAAAGCGAATGAGTACGTTTGCAAATCTCCTGAAACGTTTAACATGCTTTGAGTATCTCTGTAGGGGATTTTAAATTGCCTTCGAAATCGTCTGTAAAACCTTTCTATGCGTACATGTTTAAGCTTCTTCAGTTCTGTGGAATTTCTAAAAGAATGCTTCACATACATCATAAAGGAAAGATGCTAGCTAGTTACATTTGCATACAAGAAAAGTAAGTGGTTTGAGTGTGTTTGTGTATAACTTTGAACTTTTGATCGCAAAAGTTTTCTACTAAGAGGATTTTGTATTGTTTTTATAATAATGTAATTCTGGTAACAGATTTAATTTTAAATAAATTAATTATCCTGTAAATTGTATTTGCAAAAGAACGCGTAGCATCGATGTAAACATGCAGTTGAATTGTTTCTAAAAACATTTTTTAAATTTCATAAATAATGTTTGGTATTGAAAATGTCATACGGATTAACATATAAATCGTATTTGTGTTCGATTTTTACTTTTGGCAATATGTATTAGCTGCCGATAAAATTTTCTGCGTTTTGTTGACAAGGGTATATCCAAAATTTTGTACATGAAATCTTGTTATGAAAAAATACCTACTAAATCCAACAAAAGGATAACAAAATTACAAAAGCGTTATTGCATAAAATGTTCTTCGGGAATTTTTTAATATAAAAAACAGAAAAACGCGGTAAATTATCGATCAGCACAATTGTTAAAAATTAAACATGGCAAAATTATAATTAAAAGTAAATGCTTTTAATATTATTTTCACTGCAATTCAACAGAACCAATAATTCTGACAAATTTGTAATGAAAATGTCTGCATATGCAACGAATTGTATTTTATTGAACTTTAACGTCATTCCGTATTCATCACATTCCTGCAATAATTCTTTATTGCCACGCAATTTCTGTACACTTTAATATGAAGATTATTGTTTCACAACGAGATTCCTATCGTGGGTTGAGGAAATTATTGAAAAATGGAATAAAAATGCATAGCTTCAGTATTACTTAATAATAGGAATCGGAATTTTATGCAAAAACATACAATTGTCATGGAGAATATGAAAAAGCAATAATTTATAAAATACACTGTAAGCAACGTTTATTTGATTATCCCTCTCATAATATCTCGAGCAATCACTACGTCGCATTTCAGTTTTAAACACACTTATTCTGACCGTTTTAATAGTCTACTCATCTGCGAAACCACTCGTGAATCTGAAAAATATTTGGGGTAAATTACTCAAAATTTCTGCATTGCAAATTGTGTTTATTTTTTCAAGAGAAATTGTTAGACGTACATAATTTTATTGCGAATAAATAAATTTGAACAAATACCTCGTAACTAGTTTTATAAATAAAATTTAATTGGACGGTTCGATATACTATTTGGTAGACTAATTGTACATTAAACAGTAAGTGGATTTAATTACTGAGGGCCAGCGGGTGGTCTAGTGGTTAAAGTCCCAGGCTTTGAAACTAGACTCCCAACGGCAGTAGGTTCGAGTCCTCTGCCCGTCGGAAATTTTTCTGAGTAAGTTAAATCCGGCGGGTCCATGGATGGTGTGTGTGGTGTGTATGTTGGGTTGCATGTCTTTTAGGGGTGGGGCATATTAGACCGGTGTATAGCGCAAGTCCGCTGAGCCCAGGTAAGGGGATGGGATGGGAATCATGGAGTCGTGCTCACGCACGCCTCGATTCTTTAAAAAAAATTACTGAAACTTGTTGCATAACAATGAGTGTTAGTCTTGCTTTTGTTCTTTAGCAAAACTATTGTTTCCTAACAACTTTTATCTAATTTAGCATTTCGAAATCTTTATGCTGTGTAACTTTGCGACGTATTTTTGTCCTCAAAAACAATCGGTTGCAAACGGCAAGGTCGCCACTGGATTTTGGTTGTTCTCATAAACTTAAACTCTAAAAAGAAATAATACTTTACATTTCGACATGATCCGAACTGCACTGGTTTTTCATGGGTTGCGTAGATCTGACAACGCAGTTCAAAACCAAGTTGTGAATTTATACCATCTGTCTATAAACTAACCCCCCGCCCCCCAACTAACTTTTGAACGACTTTATATTTTACAACAACATTTGGTGTGCTTTAATGGGAAATTCAATACTATTTTTTAGCCAATAACTAAATTTTGTATCATTCAAAATGGCGGCTGGGCGCCATTTTGAATATTTTTTTAATAGAAAGGGGGGTCTAGTGCCACATCATTTAAAAGGTTTTTTAGTTCTGCGTCTGATCCTAGAGTTTCAAAGAAAAGTATTCAGCCATAACTAAATGGCGGATTTTAAACAAATGGACTCACTCAATTCAAAATTGCTTTGATTTTTTAATCCAGTAGTTCTCAGTTTCATTTGCAGTGTCAAATTTTTCCAGAAATATCTCAGGTGGCTGAAAATAATATTGAAAACGTTTTATTCTAACAAGACGGTGCGCCGCCTCATTTATATAGGCCTGTTTCCGACTTTCTCAACGGACCTTTTCCTAGAAGATGGATTGGTAGGCGAGGGCCTATAGAATAGCCGGCTCGCTCCCCAGATTTAACCCCCTTAGATTTTTTTTCTATGGGGATATCTGAAATCGAAAGTGTACAGAGCCCGTCCAGAAACAAGTGAAGAACTGGAGCAACGCATTACAGAAATTTGCAGAAATATCACTCCAGAAACTTATGAAAATGTAAGGCAGGAATTTCATAACCGACTTTTTATGTGCCAAAAAGTGAATGGTGAACATTTCGAACACTGAATTTAATTTCTTTTTGCTTTAATTAATTCTTAGTGTTTTAAATAGACTTCTTTATCTTCAAACTTTTGTCATTTTGTTATGGCTCATAATTTTTCTTTGTAACTCTAGGATCAGACGCAGAACTAAAAGAGCTTTCAAATAAGGTGTCACTCGACCCCCCTTTCCATTTAAAAAATGATACAAAATTTTAATATGGGCTAAAAAATAGTATTTAATTTCCCATTAAAGCACGGGGGGGGGGGGTTACTTTATAGACACAGTGTATATCCAGCAGCTTCCACACAATTTTATAACAATAACACACAATAAAGTCAGCTCAAAACAAAATACTGTGTTTTAACTGTATACAAAACAATATCAGTATTTTAATTAACATTGCCATGTACTGTACAACATTCTTAGTAAACATAAAAGTAAGCAAAATTTGATTTTGGTTTTATAGCGTACGCATACGCAGAAAAATAATAATGTATTCAACGATAAGGCTGGCACGTGCGGAAGGCGATACTGGCAACTCGTTCAGGAATTCGATGTAGTCCGACTGTGTCGAGCTAAATTATAAAAAAAATATGCAGTTAAATAAACACGTTTTTTAAAATTAAAAATTCTAGAGATTTGAAACACAAGCTCTGAATCAGGCAAAACCAAAAATTTAAAAATGCTTAATCATTCGAGTGATTTTCGGTAACCAGAGTAACCTTCGCCGAATCTCTTTCATTAATCATTCATTTAATTCAGTATCTAATCATTTGCCTAATGTTTTCAGTTTTATGCTATTATTTATTTTAGGTCAAGTCTCCATTCTCACACATTGTAATGTAAACGTAGCTGTAGGCATTCACACTCTCACGCTTCACCTCTGTAGGGCACAACTTGATTTCGCTCTCCTACTACTACAGCATGCATCAGGCCGGGCATACACGTATTATTAATACATCCTAGTTTTCGGTGTTGCAATGCGGTAGTTTCCCTGCATCTCGTAAACCCAAGAACACGAAATAAGGATTTCCTGACGACGATTGCAGGAAATAAAAAGAAAACTTGAGCTTGTGCGATGTTATCAGCTTGTATTTTCTGTTAGGTAAATACATCTCCAAATTTATGACTCCTATTAGAGCAATAAACCGTAAGTAGATACTAAAATTTCAAGAGAAAAACAACTCGCGCAATCGCATTCATCCCCCTGTTTTGTTTATGTGGCCGGCGCTCCCGGAATCGGCCATATCGCGGTCTTTACACTTGACGACACTCGGAATTGGGGCACGATCCTAAACTATAGAGATGAAGAAAAAGGATAATAACAGCTGTGATTAAATGGGAATCCAGCTTTAGTCTTTGCTGCACCTCCGAAAAAAAAACGAAATGTTCACCGAAGTGTTCACCGGACCAAAGTTATCGCAAATCCGTTAATGCGTTCTTATGTTTCACGTCAAATTTACTTTCCTATTATGATAATCAGTGTTATCTCGGTCGCATCTCTATGCAAAGCATGCTAATAACGCCATTTCTATGCGCGCACAAGTTATGTACATTAGTCCAGTTTTTTCTGCTTCTTCCTGCCATCCGATTTCATTTTTGTTTGTAGATTTGCGACCTCGGATAAATTGAACGCATTGTTGGTATTCGGTGGATGTTCTTAAGTCTATCCATTAAAGGATACCTTTCGATTTAAAACATTTCCTTATTTTTTATAAAAATGAGGCAGAATTTTCCTAAATATTTTTTCTTGAATGCATTGTACTCTACAGAAGACCCTAAGGACGTCTTTTACAAACCATTCGACTTTCATTAATTAAACATTAAAAGAGGAGCTTGTAAGCAGCGTTAAGGTTTTACAAAAATAAGAAAAGACGAATTTGTAAAGCTAAAATGTACGGAATCAATGGATCAACAAAAAAATTATCAAAGCTTACTAAATAGGCTTTTTAATATTTCTAAAAATAACTGTGCCTCCTCTATACAAAAAATCAGACGAAAATTTCCAGGGCATTTCAAGCCCTACTATTAGCTTTAACCAAAATTGTAAACATTATTATGTGGACAGATATCAAAATAATTGCTGAAATTTTAAGAAACCTTTGAAGTTTTATGTTTACGAACCGACACGTTTAATAGCGTATGTGTGTGTAAATAAGAGTGGTGGTAGCTTAGAGGTTCAGCGCTTGACCTGTAACGCTAAAGTTCTGGAGTTCAATTCCCAGCCGCAGCCGTGCAGCAATAAAAATCTATGCCGCAAACCGCCACTCACATTTCCCAATCAGGTGTAGGTAGCCCTAGTGTCTAAACTCCTGAAATCTTTTCTGGTATTTGGTCGTTCGGGATTTGGCATTAAACTCTAGGTCCCCCGTACTCCACCTTAACGCTAAAGACAGTTATTCGTTCATGTTTTGAAATTCTGCGCTACTCTTTTATTTTATCATTTATTCCTGTCAGAATTTAATTTGCGATTGTAATATTATTGTAATTATGGCTCAGTTATTGTAATTTGGTTTTGGCGACTTATCAAATTAATTTATAAACGATATTAGGCATATGTTCATCGAGCTTATATTAATTTATTAAAAAATTTTAGCGCTACTTTGTTGAAATAATTACTATAAATTATTATTAATTTGTTGTTTTAGTTTTGGATGTAATCCGACGCTGAAGTGGCGTCACCCACATAACAAATTTTGATAATTTAAAGATTAGGGCTTTATTTACTTATTCTGAAGTCACGTGAAAGAAATTATTTTAACTAACGTCATACGTTTGTCATGGTTTTGCCTATAATAGCAGAAATATAGTTTTCGAAGTAAAACTCATTACCGTTCTTAAAGGTTAGTTTATAAAGTAGGTTTACTGTTTAACGACTGTGTATTACCAATCAATCCTTTATCTGTAAGAATTCTTCCAGGTTTCCTTTCCCTGTTTGCCACTCGACTGGACTCACTGCCTCTATGGGCTCTTTCATCTGATTTTTTGCACTAAGCTGTTACGGCTAAGTTCTCCAGGTCATATTTCACGTCACGCATTCGTGTCCGTCACTAGCGTTCGACTGACCCGGCTACCTTTGTGGGCTCCTCCACCTTATATTTTGCGCTTAGTTAGTTCGATCCGGTTTTTTAATAGACTTCCTTTTTTACAACCTATTTTAACGTTGAAATGCAATACGGTGTTTAAATTTGTAAAAAATCATTGGCATTGATCTTCTAGAAAATGGAGTCTGGCTTAATTTTTTGTGTGTGTAGGAAATCTTGAAAGGAATCTGTGGTTGAATATTTTGGTACAAATATCAATTAATTATTCAATAAATACACAACTTTTAAACTGAGGACATTACAGTATTCATACGATTATTAACATAGTTACAACATTTATATGCGCATAATTGGAAAATAATTATATTAAACTAAGCTTTACAAACCACACAGTACTTTATCTGTTACATATTTATAATTTTGTAAGTTATGAATGGAACAGCCCCAATGAGTAATGTAACTTGTCCAAAACTGATAAA
This sequence comes from Ctenicera cuprea, assembly GCA_958336395.1. Classification (NCBI taxonomy): domain Eukaryota; kingdom Metazoa; phylum Arthropoda; class Insecta; order Coleoptera; family Elateridae; genus Ctenicera; species Ctenicera cuprea. Next base: position 77,480,939 of record OY284486.1, on the reverse strand, counting down.
TGACTTAACTGACCGATTAGTATTCCCATAAATAAATGGAAATGTTCACAACTAAACAAACTCTAAAATTACGCATAAATCATTTACAGACTTTAGTGTACATACGAGTATAACGGTCTATGAATATTCTGCACATTCGCGAACGTGACATATCTGACAGAAATTCCTAGGAGCTGGGAGACTGAGGCTCTCTAGATTTAATACTTTAATACTGTTGAAATGGCAAATCCCTCTCGTAATAACGGAACATATTTCCCGCAGTCTTATAAACTTAAAATCCGGGATTTCTAGGTGTGTCCATTTTGCTGATCGGACAATAATTTGTATGCAAAAAGGACCAAATGGACACAGTGCGGCTTAAATATTAACATTCACAAGGATATACATGTTATTGCAGCATAATCCCTCCTGAAATTAGACTTGGGCCATTACGGTGAAATGAGGTGAAAAGTAAGGGTTTCTGCATTTGCATAGGCTATATCTGGAGCAGGTCCGGATGCGATAGCAAAGTTTATGTAAATTCCTGAAAAAATTCCATTTTTATGCGCTTGAGGACCCACTTCCCTTTCGGTCAACGCACCTATTGTATTTATGCAATTTTTTGTTGTTGCGAAGAACTGAAAAATAAGCTTCGAAACTTAAACCTAAAAAAACAGATGGACTTTTCAGGCCTGCTCTGGTTGGTTCTTTCAAAAACGAATTAGTGTTTGTAATCGACCGGAGAGGGTGTAAATTTGTTTAATGCCTTCGTAAGCGGATTGCACTTGGGCCATTCTGAAAATCCTATTCATGAACAGGCTGCCATCGAATATATTTGGGGGATACGCGGAATTAATGATGGGTTACACCAGCAAGCGATAGAAGAAGATCCTGAAACAGCGAAATCCAGGAAAACAAGTGTTTAAACGTTAAAGCTATAAAAATTTAAGGACGTGTAACTCAACTGGATACATTCCCCTAAAAGCATTGGAAACTCATAAAAATCAGCAACCCATGCAGATAATTGATTTGTGATTTAAGCTTCTTTTAGATTTTAACGTTATAGCTCGTCTTAAAAAAAAGGAGAAAACAAACACGATTTGTTTCACTGAAAAAAATAATGATTGTTTAATTAAACTAAATACCTTGAAGTTTGAAGACAAATTTTTGCTGATTTTGCCGCACCAGCTAACGGGAAATTTAACTAAATTAAAAATTCATCATTGTTGTAGTAACTAAAAAGTGTAAAAGCAAATTTAATGTAAGGAGATTTTGTCTTAAAATTTTCTTATATACGGACTTTAACTTTGAAGTCAATAGCGTTAATTTTTAATTATAAATCCTGAAATAACAAGCTACATTTTAAAGTAGAAAGTTTATTTAAAGAAGCTTGATGGTGTCTACATTGTAAAAGGAGCAAAATTGTTACTTCAAAAAGACCGACGGGTTTTTGTTATGTATCTTTACTTGATGTAAACTCTTTTTAATTATCGAGTTAATTATAAATTTTGTACAACCTCTACAAATTTAATGTTTTCTATTCAATTCTAATTTCAAACGTGAAAGAAATAAGAACATCTTTTTTCTGTTTCAAAGAATTTTCAATTGTTACAAATATTAAGCATTTTAAAAGTTATGTATTTTAAGACGTTATTTCTGAGGGATAAACTGCAGGTTAAATTTGTACATCGTCGTTCTCTCAGTAACACACTTCCCCCGAACTTCCTTCAAACTTTCCCGACTTCCCTCAGACTTCCCTCAAACTTCCCCGACTTTTCTTGGACTTTCCCCACTTTCCTTAGACATCCCCTACTTTCATTAGATTTCCTCAACTTTCTTCGGGCTTTCTCGACTTTCTTCGGGCTTTCTCGACTTTCCTCGGGCTTCTCCGACTTCACCGACTTACCTCGGACTTCCCCGACTTTTCTTGGACTTCTCCGACTTCTCTTGAACTTCCTTAAGACCACCTTCGGATTATTCTTCGTAAGCCCGAAATGTATTTGTAATGTGCAAGTGGGTATATACAAAAGCATAAAATTTTTTTTCAGTAATTAATGTCATTCTTGTAGTTACATAATTATAAGATATAAAACTATTTTGTAGTTTAAATACACAATACGGTCTAAAAATATATTTGAAAATAACGTAGTAATACATAAAAAGCTTATAAAATTGATTGCAGTTAACTTCTAATAATATTATTAAATGTGAAGTCTATGATATCTATGAACTTACTTTTTTTACATCTTTCTTCTTACTTTTACCTTCGTTGCTATATGAAGTTTATTTGCTATGTGATTACTCGCCAATATACTAGTTATGCCTAAAAGCAAGGTGCATTTATGGCAAGCATTTTCCATCTAAAAAATTAAACCCAGATATATGTTCTACGCATATCAAGTATCCTATCATCCCCCAATGCCCCCCTAGGCCGTCACCATTGTTTCATTTCTTTTCTAAAAACTCTGAGATTTCAACGGATACAATACTGTTTGCAATTCGAAAAATAAAAACCCTACAGTTTTGAAAATAAAAACATTTTTGGAAAATTTTGACTCGGATAATTTTGAATGTTTTGTTTAGCAAATTTTCAAAATTATGAAATTTTTAAAAAACTTTAAAATATTAAAAACATTTAAAGAAACTGGTTTTTATAAATTGTCTATCTGTAAGTGGGCTTCATAACGTTTGGTCCAATTTTAATGCGCTTTAAAATGTGGCCTATATCAAAAATTCTTAGAGAAAAACTTTTTTTAAATATTCTGAACCGGAAGCCGACGTGAAACATGCTTTTTCTGGTATGAGGTTTTCAGGACAAAATATGTTGCGTTTTTTTAACCTTGTAGCTTTAAAAAGGCGGTCGCTGCGATTTCTTGAATATTTTAATTTTAACGCCTTGTTACCTAAAACGAGGTGACAGATCACGATACAATTTTGTACTCAATAGCTAAGACAACAAAATATTACCGTGGAAGTAAGAAACTGTCCATTTTTAAATTTTCTAGGCTTAGAGGGATACGAGTGGGCTACAATTTGGCCAAAGTCCCATTTAAATATTGTCTCTGTGACGCCTTTTATAAATTTTTTAGAATAGAAAATATAAGTCTTTTTATTTAATAACGGGACACGATAAAACATTTCTGTTTAAAAAGTTGATCATGTTATAACTTAATTTTTATGGCAGCAGAATTTAGGGAAATTATTATTTTCTTCCTGCCCAATTGATGATGAATTTGCAGCGTCGTCTCTGATTTTCTATCCACTATTTACCAGTGCGCTCGCGCTGGTGAGACACGAGTGGCGCGAATTGAACAAATGTTTGAAGGTACTGTATTAAATAAAATTATTTTTACAAGTACGGTAAGTAAAAATATTAATAACGTAGAGGAATATCAACAAAAAATGCTTAGCTTATTTTTACGAATACTTCGGCAAGCTTAAAAAACAGTTTTTTTTTATAAATTTTATATTCATTTCCTACTAAAACCATAGATTTGTCCGTTCTTTTATATAGCGAAATCATAATCCTCTAGTTGACGAAAAATATACGATTTTTTTAACGTTTCAGGCTGCAGTACATAATTACCGAAGTGTGTGATATCTATGAATTTTTGAATATTAGAAATTAGTAGTTTTTTTTTAATACACAGTAAACAATAGAAGTGCGCGCATATAAACTAAATTGTTTATTGGTGAAAGTACAGCAAAATCATTAACTTGAGCAATAAATACTTAGGAAGCCTAACATTTCTTCTTCTTATCAATTTATAACAGACAAATGTTTTGTATATGGTTTTTATTCTTAGAAATAGTAATATCACATTTAATTCATGAGAAGGATGAAGTTTTCCGACAACTAATCGCACTTGTATTATTATAGCCATCAGAGTCTTAGCGGTAGGAGAAGGATGAGTCCCAATAATATGCTATAGCGTAACTTCTCGCACTGTTATTAGTATTCTGATTTTATATTAACAATTAGAAATAAAAAAATTAAACGTTTATATAAATTTTTGAAAAACATCCATACATATATAAAAGCTCAAAGGGTTTTCTTCTCCGGTTCCTCCAGCGGCTACCGCTTCACCAATTTGGACCATTTGTTTTTCAATGAAAGGTCTCTATTCTCAGATGGAACATGAAACATTTTTATATTTTTATTCTACGTCGATTTTTTAATAATAAATATTTAATTTATAATATATATGAAAGTCTGCTAGACGCGCTTCACTTGAGGCGACATCTACATTAACACCGCGTCTTATTATTGGAACTCATGCATCACGTGACTTAGCATTTCGCAGGTTCTGTCAACGCTTAGTCTGCAGTGCATTGTTGCGCTGGAGTAACACTAGTACAGAATAAAAGTTGATGAAACATAGGAAACTACAAAAAAAGAGTTTCGTCCATTGTCGCTTTTAACTGGTTGATCAGCTCATCATTTTTTACTAGAATATTACTGCCCAAATTGTTACAAGCGTGCGTGTAAATTTAATCTAAATCACTTATTATTTTTGAATTGTTCCCATCAAGATTTGTGTTAAATAAATTCGCTTTTAGCTTAATTACAAAAACTCACATTTTTTAGAATATTTCTAGCAGCTGAACTGGCAATTCTGCTAATATTAAAGATTTAAATCAAGAAAGGTTTGCATTCAAGCCCTACATTTCCACATTAAAGGAAGAAAAAGGAAAAATGATTTTTTTCTTGCGGCTTAAAATTTTTCTCCATAAATTAACCCAACGTCGAATATCCCAACCTTATAATTATTTATGGTCTGCATGACCTAGATATCCCCAGGATATGCCCAATCCCTTGACGCATTTATTAAACAAATAAAAAACTGAGAGTTACAGCTGCAAGAGGAACGTGTAGAGAGGGTGACAAGCTCATTTTTACGACATTTCACGCTTTGTGTCCTTGTAGTGTCAGGATGTTTGACGAGGCTGCTGTTGTTTGTTTTGTGTCTACTTTCGTTGTTTTATTTCTGTCCAAATTGGCAGATATGGCTTTGCACTTTGCCACTTCGTGCGCTTGCAGTGCTGCACTTTTTACACTCCAGCGACCTCGTCCTAGCAGCTTACTAATGGAAATATTCAGTCTGCACTGCATGACAGGTACCATCCATTTGCATAAGACGCAGAAACGCTGTTTACATACCCACGCTTAGGGCATTGTAATAGGTTAGGAAACATTAAGCACGCCAGTCGCTTGGAATTGCAACAGAATTATTGTTCTGCAACACAAACATCGTCTGATGTGGTTGGCTTGTTTGCGATTCCAGTCAGTATTTGTTAAGCTTGTTTATGTATTAAGTATACTGTTATGTAAAAATTAATTTATTTAGAATTAAACAAATTAATATTCACAACCTAGGTTCTGAATTTCGTACAACATAGATATTGTTAATTTTAATGTTCATGTAAGGCGCAGTTTTGCACTTCTACGTTAGGAGCAGTTAAATTCAATTTGTTGTACTCCAAAAATTTATGTTTTAATCTATTTATATACTAAATCCGGATCCCTTCTACTTGTATCACTTTTTACAGCTGCCGGGCCTCCGTTACTAGAGGCCGCATCTAAACACGTCAATTATATAAGGCGCAAATTCGTAGCTACTTGAAAGTAGCAGACCAGTACAGTTTTTGTGGTAAACAAGAAAATTGTGTAAACAGTGGACGACTCAATGATGGCTGGTGGCCTTCATTAGCAAGCCGGTCTTCGTGGCAGTATATTCGTAAAACAAACACGCGTTGTCCAACCGGCTAGTGCCAAATGAAATTTTGTATATCTTGGACTTGAAGCGTGGCAAAGATTAATATAAATTATTAACATTATCCTATGTGTATATTTACAATAGGGAACATTTGCGTGGATTTTTACAATCTACTACTATTTGAGTCTTAGTAATTTGCACAAACGATTATTTAAAAAAACTGTTCTTATGAATTTCTTTAAGAATCCTATTTATAAAAGCTAAAGAGGTAGAACGTTTATTATCTGCAATTTAAGTTTACTTTAAGTATATAAGACATAACGTATCTTTTGTGTTGCCTAACAATTAAACTTTATTACATGGATTATACGGTTGCTATAGTATATGCCTTAAAAATTTCGGATACGTATCTATTTTTTAAATTTAGCTACTAGAACGTATGTATTTAGGCTTACATTATATAAGACATGTATTTGTTTGTACAGCAGACCGCTACAGTTTTCAATACAGATAATTAAATTTTGGGTTGTTACGTAAATTTTGTATTAGTCCTCTGAAGGTAACGATAACAAGAGTCACTCGGCTGCTTGAGCAAATGGTGTAGGTTTCGATGGTAAAATTGGACTGTAAAACGAGTTGATAATAAATTTTAAAATGGGCCCTAAGATGCTTATGATAACATAGCAATTAGTGCCTACGACTTTACCAAATCTGTATGAAGTTATTAATCTCATAACATAAGACACAGCACCAAAATAAACAACAACAATAACAAATACTATTAAGAGGTTTATTAGATAAACCAATAGATTCACAACATAAAAATCTGCTGTCAAAAAAACATAACAAAAAAATTGCAGAATTAATGTAATCAACATCAATTAAATATTTAAAGATTATAAAGATTTATAACGTAGGACTGTAAAATAATAATGTCGATAACTCAGCGTAAGAATTATAGTAACGTTAAATTGTATCATCAAATATATAAAAACAAAAATGTAATTAAAAACCAAATAATCAAATATAATTGTTTTTCTATAACCAGAAAAATACTAGCACAGCATAGAAAAATGTATTCCCATACTCAAATAAACTAATTAATAATTAAACTTGCCGTTTAAATAAACCAATGTTTTGTATGAGTTCATGGAAAAATAACGGCTTACGACACTGAATTAATACGTTAATAAATATGCTAAATCGTTTGCAAGTTTTATAACTGCCGTAAAAAATTAATTAAATAAATTAAGGAACAAGGTCTTACTTCAAAAATTATACAACAGCAAATAAATAAAACAAATTAACGAAATTCATGTAGAATTGGCTACAGGCAACTAGCAAATATAAAAAATTCAAATATATACAACCAAAATAGTGAATTCTGACCTTAACAAAGCTCGGTTTACTTAACGAAGAAACAGCATATTCACCAAAGAAGGTACGATAAATTCCCAATGTTTTCTAAATTTGGTTTTTAACTGAATCCTTCTTACCGATTTATGGAGCCTCCTCTGATCATCTGGTCTTCAGTACTATTTGGTCCAGCGAAGTTGGCAGTTCTGGTAAATACATTTAGCGAGTTCCTCTGACGTGACGATAAACCGGAAGGTGATCAATCAACGATTTTGTAAAATACTTTAAGCGCACCACCAGGGAAATATTTTACTTAAACATACAATTTTAATTAAAAAATTGTAATTATTACGGTGTATAAATACGCAATCGAATCTTGCCACTGAGTTACTCTCAGGAAGGTTTTCGAAACGTTACAGAACTAATTATTCAAGGTTCTTACCTTAATCGTGATTTGCAATTAAATTGACAACCATTTCGCTAATCAAAACGGTAAAAACCTCTTAAACTTCAGACGTAGATTATAATTCGCCACTCAAGATCAATTTGATTAGTACATACCAACTTCCTCGTCATATCTGCAATATGAACAAACTGGAAACTTTTCAGTAACGATTAGTTTTGAACATATTTCAAGGGTTGTTTTACAAACTTTCTATCAAATTTAAGTACGCTCGATAAACTTTTCATCAGTAACAAGGTTTATTAGTGCTCCGTGGTGCTTGATCCAATTGGGGTTCAACTGGAGTGAGGTCATACATTCTGGAACATTTTAAAGGGAGCTACACCTCGGTTCGTACCGTTTACGAGGTGATCTGCTGCGATCAGTGTGACATCTGGGATAATCGTAAATTTTCCCAAAAGCCCAGTCCTTGTACTTAATGTGTAAGACAAGATTTGAATAATAGGTCCATGTTTTATGTGGGTTAACCCCGCGGATTATTGATCTGTAATAAATTTGTGTAACTTTTAAAGCTGTTATGCTGAAAGACAAATGGTTTGTATTAAAATAATTACCAGAAGCCCTCGTGTAGTTAATCAATTGTAATTGGAGATTTGTAATTTTATTATTTTCCCTCTTTCTGTTTTATAAATATGTAACAGTTCTTCTCTCCATGAATTCGCGCTTCATGGATGTGATAACTGTGCCTTTTATTGTAATCAAAGGCACGAAACGAAAGTTGAGAAATGGTTTGTGGCCAGAAGGGTCGTGATGGATTAAAGGAAATTACAATGGTTTTAGTCTGAAGAAAATAAAGTTGCTTTAAGAGAAATGAAAAGTTTCTAAAATTATTTGCACACTCTTATTTTTTATGCAAACAAAAAAGGCGGATGGTAGATTACGGTAAAACCATTGATATTGATGTGAAATATTAACCCCGCCAATACTTTTAGAAAAATTTCATTCGTTCTCCAATTTTATACCATCAATTTAATACATTTTACAGCACATATAAAGCTAGAAATTGATTATTAAATAATTACACCATTAATTGAAAGAGCGCAAATTTATTGCAGATGAGTGTTCATAATAACCATGTTAATAATTAATTACTTTATTATTAACCACTTTAGTCACTAATATGAAATTATGTGTAATTACTTAATTTGAAACTTATATAAAGTTTCGCAAAATTAAAATTCAGGAGAATAACTATCTTCTGTCGAGATCTAACAATAATTGGGTCCTTAAAAATATTTTTCTGTATAAAACTCAAGCTATTTGCTTCCCGAATAGCCATGCAAATGTCAAATAAACTCGGGAAGTGGGAAAGTGTGCCCGTTAACGAATATGAATTGCTGTGTAATTTTATAGGTGGTGTAATGGCAATAACCATCACGACGTAACATAAAAGTAACTCATTTTGAAACAAGTTCATTTAATTTCTGAATAATTGTGCTACAATATCTGTCGTTTTAAAAGACATTAACAGTTAATGTGTTGCGTGCTGATATGGGTATTATTATTAAATTACTAGGCTAGTTCGTGTTTTTAGTAGTTAATTATTTATAAAATCTTTGATAAGAAATTTGAGGCACTTATTATGTGTATTATGTATATAGCGTAAACAAAAGTATGTTCGATATCTTTAAAAACGTTTTGCATGCAACATAAATATAAACTTATTTTTATTATGCGGGGGTGTTTCTTTAATACCTTAATAAATTAAAGGTTGTATTGGTTAAGTGTTTATTATTGTGTTAAATTTAAAACCAAATGTTTTGTGCGCTTGTGCGACTTGACGCTTAACTAATATTTAAAACTTCTACGCCCGCGAGGAGACAGAAGTTAGTCTTAAGCTGCTTGAGCAGTCAGACGTTTATTAACGGGAGTCAGCAATAAAAACCTTTGTTTAAAATGCAATGAGTGTTTGCTGCCGTGCAGTGCTCATAAATATACACAGTGAAATTCTATTAGTATAATTAATTGATTATGGCAATTCTAATAGCCTTAAGTCAATTTAATATATAAAAAGTGCATTTAATTGGCTATCTATATAAGCTGTCCAAGAGGAAACAAATCTAAGACAATCAACCTAGCAAATTGGCAGTTACTAAGAATACCAAGCTGCTTCTCAACTGTTCTTCAGCGTAGTGAAAACTCTTATAAACAGCGACGTTAAATTTAATACAACGTGGTTACCTTGAACAACGTGGGATTCCCCGCAATAAAGAACGCGGCTTCGCGATTAAGTAAAAACAAATAAACGACGTAGCCCCAATCGTATAATGAGTTCACAGTGTGTGTTTTGACGAGGAAAAATTCCGGTGCTTTATCGCTCTTATGTCACGCTATTCATTTGTATTATTCTGTATTGTGTATGCACAGTATGGAAGGCAACTTTCTCATATAGAATTAATTGGTTCCTATGCAAAGTGTGGAAATCGAATGTGGGATTTCCACAAGAGTACAGTAGCGGAAGACTAGCCAATATATGGAAAGCAACGGTAGAGCACATAGTTCTAATTAGTTAGGTTACCTCTAACCCGCTAACACCATGGTAACCTGGCGTTTAATTGCCAACAACATAAACAAAAAGAAAAAAGGGTGGGAAATTTCGAATATGGTGAAAGAAACAGTAGAGGCGACACGCTGTACAACTTCTTAAAACAGCAAAAATTATATGCAAGGAATTCATTATTTAAAAAGTAACCACAATATAAAATGAATATGGGTTAGCCCAGACGGTAAGTGAAAGAACGAGATCGACCATATACTAAGCACGGATTTAAAGTAGGTAAAAGACGTTTTGGTGTTGAATAATGTTGCAACGGGAAGCGACCACAGAATAGTGCGAGCAAAACTATCGATTGGCGAAACAATAAAAATAACTAAATGGAAGAATAACAAAAAGGGACAGATAAACAGAATACTAATTGAAAACAACAAAAAACAATACCAAAATAAAATTAGGTTAGAGAAGACTGATTTATTTTGAAAAATTTTGAAGAAACAATTGGAACAATAACAGAAAGGAAAAGAAGAATTTACAAAACACCGTAACAGAAGATGCGAAACACCATAAAGGATGAAAAGAAAATGAAAAATGAAAAGAGGCTTCCCAAAAGGGTTTAGCACATGCGATCATCTTTTAATAACGAGATTTTCATAGAGAATGCGACTAAATACCATCTAAACTTTTTCGTAGCTTTCCTAGACGACGCAAAGGCTTTCGACTCAATTGAAATGTGGGCAATACCAAAAAGCACTAAGCACCGGCAGGATTGACTGTTGATACGCAGATCTAAACCAAGATATCTATCAACAAGCTACAATAAAAATAAATTTGGAAGAAAATACAGACAACCTCAAACTATCCACAAAGGAATAAAACAAGGAGACTCTATCTCGGCAAAGTTGTTCATCATGGCACTCGAAAACGTCTTCAAGATACTAGCACGGGAAGACAAGGGATTAAACATAAACGATGAAAATTTAAACCATCTAAACTGTGCAGATGATATAGTTCTAATAACGAACTCACAAGAAGCGCTACAACATTTGATCTCAAATCTTAATCAACAATCTAAAAAAGTAGGTATCAAGGCCAACGAAGGAAAAACAAAGGTGATGACAAACACAAACGAATATCTTCATATACAAATAGAAGAAGTGGAACAGGTAAATAAATACATATACCTGAGACAGGTACTAAATCTACGCAAGGAAAATTACAAGGCAGTACGTAGGACGAAACTAGGATGGGCAGCGTTTGGGAACTTAAAGCAAGTAATGAAGAACAGAAGTATACAACTACATTTAAAATCAAGAGGATATAAACAATGCATTTTACCTGTACTAACCTACAGAGCACAAACATGGACGCTCGCCAAAAACAACATGGACAGATTAGCAAAAACCCAACGTGCAATAGAATGACAGATGTTAAATATAACGCTAAGAGATCGGCCAACTATAGAATGAATCAAATAAAACACGAAATTTGCGAACATAAAAAAGAGAGATAGAGTTACATGAATAAAATGGCGCTTTGCAGGTCATAGTGGGAGTCAAACAGATCGACGATAGAACAGCATAATACAATAATACTGCCCATGATCTGGAAACAAAGCTAAAGAAAGATCCCCAATCGATGGGGTGACGACATCAAAAAATATGCTAATTTAGAACAAGATGGCATAGCAACCCAAAACATGGAAGAAGAAAGGAGAAGTCTATATCTGCTTATAGGTAGAACCGGACTGAAGAAGAAGAAGAACCATAGTGGCAGTCAATGGAACTCTTTAGAAACCTGAATCATCCTGAGCAAGGAGTCTCACAAGTGTAGACTGAACCAAACCAAGGTAGATTTAAAATTCTTCTTTTTTAACCATCTTTTATGCCCTTAGGGCGTCGGGTTAAACATGGCTAGGGATTGGTTTTATCGCTATGTTTCAGGAAGTGATGGAGTCCTTCGACTTTCCAATCATCACGATCCATCAGCTTATGCCAAACTCCTATCAGCCTAACCCCTCTAACGGCTGCCGCGTTTTTATACGACAGCCGGGACTGCCTATTTGCGTGTCATTCCGAGAGCACGAGGCGCCGTGTTGACTCAGTTTTTCGGACACCCATCCAAGTACTGACCAGGCAAAGCTATGCTTAACTTTGCTGATCGCACTCGAATGGGTATTCTAGCCGCGCCAACTCGGGACCTAGGTTTAAAATTAACTAAGTAAAATAAAAGACAGAAAACAAAGGAATGTTATAGGCTGATCAAATTTGGAAACGTCCAAAAACCTGCTCTAGAGGCAATTTGATCAAAGTTTGATCGCTCTAACTCAAACCGTTCTCAAGCAACTGCGATTCCTTTATTTTTCTTCTGCAACTTTGATGTGACTGTAACTCTTCAGAAAAACATTTTTGGATAATAACATTTATGGTCAGTCATCATGATTTTTATCCAAGTATTCACATCTCAGTTGTTTTTCTAAATACTAAACAGACAACCGTTACGAACCAAACACTTATGCTCTGAGTGTAAAAAACAAAAAATATCTCTGAAGGTACAATTTTTAGAGTTAAAAACTTGACAACCTTAATTACGCTACAGTAACTTAATTTACTTCAGTATCAAATGGGTAATAATTAAAAACATAACTAAAAGGAAAGGTAAAAGGTTTAGAAAAATAGTAATGAGTTCTACGAGTTAGAAAATTTAACATATTAATTAACAATACAATTTCATATAAAATAATAGTTATTTAAGTATCAAGGAATGTAAGGACGTAATAACATCCGAGGTAGGCGAATACGAGCTGAGGCGGAGCCGAAGCTTGTCGCCTACCGAGGATGTTATTAGTCGATACATTTCGTGTTACTTATTAAATTTTTCACGCTACCGCCAATGTAAGTAGGCCTACAGGTAGAAATTTAATCATATTTTTAAAAGTTCGTTTTGACAGCTGTCATCGGAATTATTTTTTAAAAGCCTCATTATTCTAAGTTGTCTGTGTTTGTTACCATATCAACGAACAGTTAAAATCAACATTATTTTCCTAGGAATGTAAGTGACACTATTAAGTTCCGTCGTCAAGGGTAACTAGTACACGAATGTTACTTACGATCCCTGTAGCTATGGATGTAAGGCCTACTTACACTGCCGGTAGCGTGAAAAGATAATAATATTTCAAAAACTAAACTGAAAATCGTAAATTTTAACACTTACTTAGTAAAGAAACTTGCTAGAAACCAATAAATTGTTTACTTTTTAATAAAATCAAGACTGCACTAAAGTTTACCTTTAGTTTTTTTTTAATTTCTATTACAACGTTTAATTATAATTTTCCAGTTTTACCTAGTCCGGACAAAAGTAATTAATATTCCACGATTTCAAAAAAATTTTTGTAATAAATTATGAAGAATTTTACTTACTTTGTTTTGAAGGTGAAAATAACGTAGTTACTAACAAACTAAGTTTTAAAAATACAGCATTTTTCCACACCAATAACTAAATACCAGATACGTCTTTTGATAGCAAAGTTATCATCATTAACTGACACGTAAAAAGCAAAAATTATTAAACGGATAAAATAAAATTAACGTTTATTAGAGTTCGACGAACACACAGAAATACAGAACAGATATGTAAAAACAAGAAACCACAATATAACAATAAGCTGGAAGCGTAGTAGTCGAGCGTATTTCTCCAAGCGAAGATATCCTAATACAAGACGATCTGATTTTGCTTGCCGTTGACAGTTAATTCTTGGTGTACATGTATCAACTGACTCGAAATTAACTTCTTTAGCGATATACGCCGCTGCTGCTTTCTTGCGGTGGTCTGGTAGGACTGCTGCTGCTTAGACGGGTGACGCACGACGTGTTTCTCTGATAGTGTACAACGCGGCTCTTATAGGTGGCGCTAGTAGTATATTATTGAATGAAGTGCGTGTTATGGGGGTAACAAATTCAATTTTTTTAAATTATATTATGTGTAGACGTTTGAGTTATTTTTGAATGTGAATTCTGGTGCTTGAATTTATGGTAAACGTAATTGTTCTCCATTCATATAATTTGAAAGTTAACTTTACCAACATGTTTTAATTTCTTTAAGCAAAGCATAGAACAGCAGAAACAGTAATTTTTTAAAGAAACATAGTTAAAATTTTAAGCTTTATTCCGATGAAAACTCCTTTTAATTAATTTATTTAATTTAATTTTCATTCATTTATATTTTTTACATTTACAATTTTGGAAAATTAAAGCAGAATTCAACATGAATAGATCCTTGTAAAGCAGCGCAGTTTTTTAATTTTCTAAGCCTATGCCTACAGTTTTGACATAAATTTGTAATTTTGTTGCTTTTAATATCCAGCAGCTACAGAATTAATATTGACATCTGCGTTGATTTATTCTTTGCTTTATAAATTGCTCTTCCGAAGCACAGCTGTCTTGTATTACAATTTCATCAAACTTGAAACTTTATAAAAAAATTTAAATTGCTGTAGATGTCACAGCTGCTTTGTTTTATAATTTTGGAAGTTTGCTCCCTTTAGAATTTATAAATAAAATCACGATGATCAATTTGATGTAATCTAAACGTAATAAATTGACTTTAGACAGTATTTGTCGAAAATGACAAATTTCAAATTTTAATTTTAACATTCTCTCTTGTATGAGTATACATTAAAATGTAAATAAACAGTTAACGGGTACATTTCGTTCAAGAAATTAATATTTCTATTTAGCCAAAAATAAGATAATTTCTGTACATATGCTAATTGACACTTTCTTTTTAGTTCAGTCGTTTAGGGCTAGGTCTGCCATGCTTTTGCATGGCTTTCTTCTATGTTGTAAATGTATGCAGACTTCAACGACATGCACGTATAATTTTAAGTGATTTCCAAGATGTTGACTTACTTTTATTTTTAGAAAATTTTTGTTTTTATTCTATACACTTTCATAGCGGAAAATTATTATCCGCTTCTAGGTTTAGCTTAAACCAGGTAAATTTAAACCTTTTGCATTTTGCTCTTACTTTGTTATTTAAATATCTATTTGTATGTGTACTTGCTAAAATGCTTTATTGAAATCAAAAAGTGATTAAGATTACGTGTTGGGTTTTTCTACCATTTTCTTTCAAATATTGATTGCAATTTACCGGTGTTTTATGGTTATCTATTTGATATTCAGTTATAGTTTGGCAATTTTGTTGAGAAACACAGGCAAAGAGAAAAGGTCAGTTACTGTGGTGCTTTCCAGTTATGTGCGGGAATTCCCAGTTTTCAGTTCTATGTAAAATTTTTAAATTTAAAACGTTTAGTCGCGAGGATTCCCCGCTACTAGAAACCACATATTTACGCGGCCATTATATAAAGCGCACATTCGTTGGTACAGCGCACCGCTACAGTTTTGGTTAAAGATGCCTACTTTGTTCGCTTATTTATTGTTAGCAAAAAATTACGGAAAGCATAGCTCTTCGGTATTTATGTTAATCGGGAACCCTTCCACCTGACCCACCTTTTAGTGGCAATGGGCCCCCGCTGCTAGAAGCCACGTATTTACTTGTATTATATATTTGTTGGTACGGCTAAGCGCTACAGTTTTCGATGAAGATAAGCACAATTTATTGTACGGTTTGTGTGTATGATTGGGACATAATCTGTAGATAGCTGGCAATCCCACATCAGACTCCTCGGGGGACACATATATTGAGTTGCGGATGTTTTCCGTCGGACTAGACTTTAGAGAGATTTGCAGGTCAGATCATACAAACTATGCCGTGCGCGAAGATAATCATAAGTAACTTAAATTATATTTACAAATTGTATTGCAGCTAAGATTTTAAGAGAGCAGATATCTGGAAATGTTGTTTCATTACCTACAACTATTTTATCACCCTCGTTTACCGGATTGCCATATACAGTTTAAAACACAAAATTTAAGATGAAACTAACCTTGCTTAACCAAACCTGCCATACACAACCGCCATTAATAGAAATCAAAGACGGGCACTCATTTCCACGGTTAGAAAGAGTTTCTAATGTAAAAATTTAAACTGAAAACGCCAATGAACGGCGCCAATTTGAATTAAAAGTAGGTATTTTTATTGTAAAGATTATTTAATGTCGATCACTCCAGATAGGGATATAAATACAAAATAATAATTATTTGCATAATTACTTAGCTATTAGCTATTAGCTACGTATGTTCAGTTCGGTGACTTTCCGTATTTGAGAATATACAATACTGCTAGATACATTCGGTACATGTCTTGCATCTCGATACGACTTATTTATTACATGTTAAAAATAAGTTATTAAAAAAGCGTGGGTTGTAGCCCACGGCATCTGCTAGTATATATTAAATTTGGATTCCTTTAACCTACCTTTTACCTAACTTTTATTGCCGCCAGGATCTTGTCATTAGAATCCGCATCTTTACGCGTCAATTATACAATGCGCATATTCGTATATACTGTTGCGCAACATGTATTTTAATCGAGCAGTTAGAACGTGTTACAGCTGACAGTGTGAAGATGCGGTAAAATTCAAAGAAGTAGTAGAGGATCCTTTTTTACTTCTTTGGTAAAATTGGTTTAGATTTTTAACTTAAACATGGATAAAAAAAACAGTAAGAGAAATGGCAACAGTTGAATATGCATTTTTAATTCAAGTTACTTTGAATATGCAGGCAAACGCATTTTCAGTTGCTACCCGCACTTGCCTACAAATCAAATTACTATAATTTTATTGGATTATTAAATGTCAAATATCAATTTATATTTATTATTATATTATTATAAATTGATTAACTATAAAACAAAAATTTAATAGTAATTATGAGAATAAATGTAGATTTTAAATTAATTACAAATATCAATATACGTATTATAATGTATTAATTAGGCAAGATTGTGTATTGGACAAACTGCAAAAGTATTTTTTGTTAGAGTTAAGTAAATTTACATACGAACCCCTTACATCTTGTCAAAACTACGTTGGAAGGGGCTTTACAAGATATAAACAATTTTAACTGATAACAGGCGTAGTTTTTTGTTTAATAATTTGAAGTTCTATTAGATTATAAATTGTAATTCTTTAAATTGATCAAAATAATCAGTATATTAAAAGCATATCTTTATAACGACTTTCAATAAATAATTAATAATAAATAAAAATTAAACAAAACTCTGGAACGTAACCGTTCTTTAAAACAATTTTACCCACTATCGATCAAATAAATTCAAAACTCGTCAGGTGCGTATTTTAACAAAATTTAATCGTATAAAAAAAGTATACACTGAAAAAAATGTATTAGTTTCTCCAACAAAAATAACTTTGCTACCTTGTATTTGTAACAGTTGCAAAATTTTTTGTAATAAAAGCATACATTTTTGCTGTTATTACAAATCAAAACCAATAACTGCAAACTCGCATTAGTTACATAGACAAATATTATTTGCAACGGTATTTCTGTTAATACAACAAATAAATTTGCTCAGACCAACAAGGTATGAGGCGCGCGCCGTTCAAAACAAAACTATAACAGGTGGGGCAAAACAATGCACTCCGTTTGCAAGATTATAAGAATTTTGGGCGATCATAAAAGAAGAGTTAAACACTAGGTGTAAACCAAATTCCATTTTTTTATTTTATAAAACAACTGAACAGCACATGTGAACTTTCGATACATTTATTTTTTGCAACAAAAATTTGAAATTTGGTACTCATAATGTTTATTTTTTTTTGTGGCCATCTGTAATACAATTCCACATCGATATCTCAAATTCAGCCAATGGAAAGCTTTTAAACAGAATACTTTTTTTTGTCACACTTGGTATTTTACAAACATATAAATATTCATTTAAAAATATATTTATGTACAAAATAACACATATATGTTAAAAAAACATATATATTTTTAAAATAGTATTGTCTTTAACAACCGTGTCTACTTCTTATCGGTGCATTCCTATTCAGCACGCATTCAGTTAGCACGTTTTTAACAATAGGTCGCAATAGCACAGGTGTATATGCGGGTGTATACGGTTGTAGTGTTTTTTTACTGCATAAATAGTTGAGGTTCGAATCTAGGTTGGGGCCAAATTTTTTTTTATTTTATACTGCTTTTTTTTTAAATTGTGCTTTTTACTGTTTACGCAAGGTTTAGGGTAATAGTAGTTATATTTTTAAAGAAAAAATACGAAAAAGTTGCATTCACTCACTGCTGGACGGCATACTAACTGCGCAAGTTCGACCGTTCATGTATGTTAGTGTGTTTTGACTAACATGCATAAGTTAGTGACTAAGCGAATAATTGGGTTCGAAAAACAACCATATTGATAGCAGGTAGCAAATATATTTGCTAAGGTTGCAATTTCTTAACGGCTTTTTCATTTCATGGTAAGAAGCGAACAGAGTTAGTCAGTGATTTGTGCGTATTTAAGTTTTTTTAGTTCAACATGAGTGTTAGTGATTAATTGCAAGAATGGAAGTTCGAGGACTTGATCCCAGTTTTTGAAGGTACGTACGAGTAAATTCGCAGTAGTTACAGAATTTATTTCAACAACCAGCACTAATATTGATTAAATGGTGTAAAACTGATTACACGTTGAAGAAATCTTAAATCTATAAAGAAAACACACGATTTTCTTTTAATGATGATTTATTTCCACAGTTGATTAAAATGCGAAATTTAACAATTACCCACTCACGTATTAAATTTTCAATACAGGTGCAAGTAGGTAAAGTATGACGTGAAAGCATTCCTCAAATTATTTACCTGAAGAGTTAATGTTACATAATAGCTTACACAAATATCAGTAAAAAAATTAGAATCACATTAAAGAAACATTGATTTTTGTTAGCTGTCTCAGATTTGTTATTAATTGTGTTATTTATGACTTATGTGAACAGATAATTATATTGCATGGTTTCAGGATAACAGTAGAAACATTTCAAGACATTTCAAGTAGCATAGTCCAAATGTTTCCAACAGAAATCAGGGTAAGGTTGTTTCAAAAAATGAGTAAAGTTCTCCAAATAAATTATATTTATTTTTATAGGAGATCTATCTTGCTATAAATATAAAAAATATTCAAGGAAAAATTCACAAAACAGGTACAGGAAAATTGTTCAGGAAGTATTATAATATGCGCAGACAGTTTAAAAAGAACGGGATTACTAGCCATTAATAAAGAATCCCCTGATGTTAATTTTGATGGTGGTGATAATGGGGGTATGTTATGTTTAATGATAAGGGAGGTATTGAATTTTAAGCGCCGACTTTGATTATAGATGAAGAACAAAACGATGCTCTCACGTGGCTACGGAATAGTACTGACCCCTGGTCTCAAGTCCAAAAATTTTGGAATGCTACATTTTGTTTGCATTTAACAAATGAAGAAGGTTCGGTGCAATCTTACATGGGTTTGTTTGTATCCGGCCCTGAAGCACAGGCTGGGGTATACTTTGCTGGAACAGGATTTTAACAAATTATACCCGGACAGCGAACTAAAATTATATTCCAATTGGCCAACATTTTCCGAAAATATAGTTAGATGTGCGAAAACCTTAAAGATAAAACGATCAGCCAAAAACTGGCTGAAACTCAAAACGATACTAGAGAGGGTAATGACAATGCATTTAGTATTAATCTTATTGATTTAGCCCATTTTTAAAATTTAATATAGGTGGGAAACCAACACAATATTATTTCTTCTTCCATACTTGATGAAGCCTGTGACAATTAAGAAGAAAGTCGGTGGGTATTGGAAACCCTCGAAACTAGAGGTGCAAGAAGGTTTTATCATTCATCTAAAGGTAACTTTATCATGCCTTACTTTTAGAATTATAAAATTTTTAATTTACCCAGTTCAAAAATCATTAAAATAAATGTTTACTATTTATTATTATATTTGGCAAATTTGTTTACGTTATGCTATTTAATTCCCCTTTACAAGTGAAGGTAATCCAATCGCGGGCGGTTTTGTTAAAAATATTGTTGTCCTAGATTGAGTCATACTTTGGTATCTTGGTAAAGTGACATTTAAATGTGTATGCACTATTAGCACTATTAGACATACTCTTTTTTTGGAAGTCTACCTGTGATTGGATTTCTTTTTGATGTCTTATTTTTCTCTCCTTTGGTATGGTTTAAAAAAGAAATTAATGTAAAACTTTATATTTTTAAACATTTTTATATGTTTTTATGTTCTGTTTCTGTTCCCAGTTAATGCATATTTTTTATATTGTATGTTTATTCACTTAATAAAAAATTTATGTCGATATTAGGTTCTTATTTCTAAAAAAAAACACCCTGTATTTTTATAACAAATATATTAGCTTGTGAAACAAATGTATTTACTTCCTGTAGCGAAATCATATTTGCTACAACAAAATAAAAATTAGTTACATAAACGAAACAAATTTGTTCAGAAAGGCAATGTATTGCTTATTATAAACAATATGTTTTAGTTGTTCCAACAAATAAAATTGCTGCTGAAGCATAAACAAATTAGTTGCACTTGCTAATATTTTTGTAATCAAAACAAACGTATTTACTTCCTGTAGCAAAATCATATTTGCTACAACAAAATAAAAATTGGTTACATAAACGAAACAAATTTGTTCAGAAAGTCAATGTATTGCTTACTATAAACAATATGTTTTAGTTGTTCCAACAAATAAAATTGCTGCTGAAGCATAAACAAATTAGTTGCACTTGCTAATATTTTTGTAATCAAAGCAAATATAAAACCAGCAAAAATTATTAGCTTTGACAGCAAATATTTTAACTGGGGCTATTTTCACTAAAATTTTTTGCTGTGGTAGCTAATTTTTGGTTACCTCGACAAATATTTTTTTTCGGTGTAGATTGCTTATTTTAGTCGTAGTCCTACTCGCGACCATTGACATTTTTCGGTGGCCACCTCTTCGTAAACGTCACACCGCACCGTCGGTCGTCGTTTTCTCATTCCGTAATTAAAATAACGTAACAAATATTTTAAGTTTTAGATTTAGCGCTCTTTAAGCGCTAATGGTGGAAGCTTAACCGATTGTCGAAATATGTTGATGTTAATCCCCGTGGAAAAATATTTTCTTAATTTTAATAATTTTTACATGTTTAATTTAGCAACCCGTTTGGGTAATTTTCTGAAATGTCTTTTTTCATTATAATGAACGACTCGCCCGTAGATCTAGCCGCGAAGATTTTTAAATTAAGCGATTTGGTATGCCTTTAAGTAGCAGGAGATAGAAGAATGGCGAGCTTTCATCTATATTCATGAGTTGTCTTCGGTGGTCCCCCGTGTCCACAACCCGGGGCGAAAGCACTGAAGTTTTAGCATTTCGTAACAAAGAGCTAACGAGCATCATTAGTCCTCGTGTTACGCTGCGACTTTTCAGCGGGATTTTTCGCCCAAACGGTTTAATTAAACACTCCGTAACTTTGATATCTGACCTGAGATTAGCATCGGTGACGTTTATAAGATAATTTTGAACGTTCTAGGGATGATGAGGCTTGAAAGCGAAGGGAAATGGAGAGTGAAAGTTTCAGATGCATAACTGACTAATAATGTTATGTAGGTATGGTATAATCGGAAACTGGGGAATTGTGGTCACGTACTACGGTACCTTAGATTCCCTTGAGGCAGAAGAGGTTCAGACTTAACCACTGATTTGCACGTGACGACAATTTTCCCATAATGCGTGCAACTACCTACGATTAAACCCTTCCCTTGGGTTAATGCAAGATTATCATATTTTCAATCTAATTAAGAACCATTTTTCCTCCTATTAATATAAAATGTGACAAGCTTTTTCAATCTAAAATATTTTTATATTTATTTTTTCCATTGCATCTTCGTGTGAGCGTTAATGTAAATCAGTTTAAAATAATGCTTTTTACACCACTATTTTCTAGAAATATCAGATTCTAAAACATTTACATTTTTGAATTAGTTCTATTAATGTACACGCCAAATGTTCGTGGAAGAAAGATAAAAATGGTTATATTTAAAAATAAAAGCTATTTTAATTACTTTGCGTACCTACAAAAAGTACCTTAGCGATTTATTAGCATGTCCCTTTCATTTACATCAAACTTACATAAATAAATAGTGAAAAAATTCGGGAAAGCACCTAAATCAAACAAAACAGTTTTTGCGTCAAAAACTTTTTGGCTAATAATCAATCAACCGTTAGACGCAAACTTTGCACGCCTGGTAAGCCAATGTCCCAGCCCTTGCTCGAACAGCCCTTGCAGCTTTCACCCTTTAAACCACCCTGTCTTGAGTGAGGGTAATGGTTGTAAATATGGCAGTGCATCCCAGTTCAGCCATCAGTTTTCAACCGAAAGTGCTACTTTAACTTTAACGTACTTATATGCTCACGATGGGGAGCATATAACTTTGTCTTTATAGAATTTGTTAACGTTCTTATAAGTTTTAAAGAGTTGCAATAATTGGGGTTGTTGTGATCATAATCTTGATTCATTTGCATTTTTGTATTATTTTCATCAATGTTTGTATTATTAGCAAATGAATACCTTTGATTTGTTAAGGTTTTTTTTTACATAAAGTCGATATTTATGATTTTTTGTTGTTGTTTCAGATTCAGTTATCCTTGCTCTCGGAATAAGGAAGTAATTGGACATCCAGGTACTGAAAAAAATTGTTTATTTTTTGAATGTTTGTCTGTGGTTGGGTATGTATGTGGGTACGTGCGCCTCATATCTGCCGAAGCAGTGGGCCGATTTTGGCGATCTTCGGAATGTGGGGGTATGTTAAAAATCCATAGGCAAAATAAGCTTTAAAAAATGTGATACTGCAAGCGGAAGTAAAACATGTTTCTTTTAGTAGCTTCTTTTTAGAAACAGAATTTTCTATATCTGAAAACAGATTCTGATAATCTAATGCTTTTCCAGAACTTTCTAACCGCAAAACGGCGGCCGTTAAGATGTTTTGAAGAATTTTACTTTAACGCTTTGTTACTATAAAACGAGTTCACAGAGCGGGATGAAATTTGGTATGGTATTAGCCCTAAGGTAGCACTATACAAGAGAGAATTTCTGTACAAATAAAAATTGGGAAAAGAATTTCCAATGTAAATTATTGGCCGCACTTTTTTTTAAATTTTGTGCGCTTATAGAGACACAGCAATTTGGTTCGTGTCTTAATCTGCTTATTTTTCTGTAACGCCTCGTATGATTTTTTGAAAGTTCAAAATTCATGTTTCTTCAATTAATACACAGGGAATGCTGAAACATTTTTTTGCTTAAACAAAATTAAGTGACAATAGAATATAGTTCTCAGCCTAAGTTTTGATTGCAGAAAAGGTTGCGAGGTTAATGTTCGGTTTTCCACCGTATTTTAAGCAGATGAATTTGTCCATCCGGTTTGGGTTTTGTCTGTTTTTGAGCAATCACGTTCCAAGCAATCTGAAAACGATTCTCATAAAAAAACTAGAAAAATGATTCAATTTCTAAATATACTGAAACATTTCTCCAGCTTTAGATTAATAGGTTGCACTAGCTGAGCCGGTACGATAACAACTCTGCTCAAATCTTACAAGTCAATGTTAGCGCGCAAAACGTTAAAACAAAATTACAAACATATGTTTGCAATATGATAAGACAATTTCTAAAGTATACAATAGGCAGGCGAGGGGACTGGGCACGTCGTCCAAGCGCCACAATGCTCAACGCCGAAAGAGGTCCGCTATATCCATCGAATGTCCACAACCTCAAAGACTAGGATAAATAAAACACATTGCCCACTACGCCCATTAACCCCAAAAATAGCTAAAGACACAGTATTCAATGTCCTCATATTGCCCATTTATTTAAGAGTGCCGTAACGCTCACCATAACCGCAGTGCCCAAACTGCTACGGGTACATTAACTTAATGTGTTCACACTCCACAATGCCCATTTATTTTATAGGAACACAACGCCCAACAAAATGGCCCACCATACCACCTCGGGTGGGTTTTGTGAGCTGTTTTGTTAGGCGTTGTGGTCCTATAAAATAAATGGGCGTTGTGGATACATTGGGCTTTATGGCTGAGTTTGGCGTGTAAATTTTTATTTTTAGTTATTATTACAAATTCTAAGTAAACGACTTTATTGACATTAAAAACATAAACATTGTACTGATCTTTGATTTTATCGTGCAGACCTTTTTTGGTCTTGGTAGAAATTTACGGTCGGCTGCACAAACCATTGTCAACTTTAGAAAACCGCTGACGTTGAGAGAAGAATTTTTATAATATAATTTAACAGTAAATTGCAATGGTCAAATAGATTATCACCACAAGAATAACCAATTAACACGAATTTTTAAATGCGTAATTTTATTTTCCGTTTCAAACACTCTTTGTCAAAAATAAAATTGTAAGCAGCAATAGTATATTACATACCGAGGTGGAAAGTGTTTCATTCCTGTTGAGAGATGTGGTAGTTGACCAAGGCGCTAAGCGCCGCGTGCACCTAATTCTCGAGACAGGAAAACTTTTCACCGAGGTTTGTATACTATTTTATTCACAATCAGTTTTATTCGCAATCAGTTATTAATTAATTATTGAGTTTTAAACATCATTTCCATTAACGTTTATTGACAGTTTTATCATAATTTGATTAGTCTACTTTAACAAAGAGATCTGTGGAAGTGTTGTTAGGTAACATGTCAACATTTTTATTTATTCTATGTCAGTACAGTTTTCAAATTATTTGCTTTGATAACTATTATCATTTTAACGCATATTATGTCTGATAGTGAGTTAGAGTGTACATTATCTTCATTGTGGATAGTTTTAATACAATTCGACTACTCAAAATGACACTAACATTTAAACTGTTGAAAAGTGACGTTTAAGTAGCCGGAAAAGTCTTTTCCAGCTAGCCGGAAAAGACTTTTCCGGCTAGGTGCACAATGTATGACTTTCCAACTTTTTAAAAGCCGGAAAGTGACATATTACTACTTGACTGTGAATAAAATTCTTTTTTATTGCCCACAAGTTCATGTTTATCTTAAAAAAATAAACTTTCTGTGTCCTATGCCGTTTTCTTCCTAGTTACGCCGCTGTGTACCGGAAAACACTCCTACACGAAATACAACAGAAAGAAATAAGGATCACAATATCTATAGAAAATAAACAATGCCTTATTTATAAAAAAAATGTAAACCACCTTAATATAAAATTGTTATCAAATTCCCGTAATTTCGTCATGGTTTCGGATACATATTTATGGGAAGTTTTCAGCTAAATTTTTCCTTATTATCATCTCATTTACCTTAATGTTCTGTATTTACCGGAAAATGTTTTGTCCGCCCTGGACACTGATAGCAATAAACATATTAAAAAAAATACACAAAATAACCTACACTCTTGAAAGTTATGCTTATGCTAACTTTGTCGTTAGACAAATATAATAAAGCAAGACAAATTCCACTATCCTCATCCACGAGATAGGAGACGTAAGGCCTCATTCTTGCTGGAAAATTATCTCGCAAGTTCTACATGATTTTCACTGTCTCAGAATAGCTTTTTCCGTTTTAATTACATGAACTAATTAAAGTAAGTTTGAGGTGGGAAATGGATTATCTTCGCGTGAACTTTATGTAATTGTTATCGACCTGTCACTGTTGGCGTCTATTCTACTGTTCTAGAAAGCAAATTTACGTTTTACTCCGAAAACTAAACTATTGTTTGAAGTCAGATAATTTGTCATTCGTTTTAATTTTTTATAAAAAATATCTTCATTTTAGAATAATACGAAATTAGAAGTTCTACAATGCAATGTTATTTAAATTTTCAAAAGTAAACAAAAACAAAGTTCTTATGCTAATTTATAAACTTATTAAAGCCACGACAAAAAGCTTTCAGATTTTCTCCAATTGGACATTTAAAAGCATTAAAGAAAGAATTGTTACGAGTAGTCGTTTAGCGCTCCCAAAGCGTTTTGTTTTCGTTAGAATTACAAGCTAATCTTTATGGAAGGAGCAACATGCTCATGTAAAACTCTTGGAAAACTTTTACAACTCCACCGCCTAACTGAAACGGGGCCACCAAGAAAAAACCGGACTTTTTTTGTTTCTCTCTTTTGTAACTTTTCTTTTAGGTAAATTTTACTGCATCTTTTTGGTGCAATTACTTAATGAGCTTTACGCTTTTACGGCATCGAATTACTTCTTGCAAAGGTTACGAACCATGAGACGCCTACAGGATCATAGAGTTTTTATGGAAAAAGTTTAGGGGATATTGACACCCAGAAGTTTTAAGAACCCTCGGTTGATGCTCATGATTATTTCTTTTTTGACTTTTTATGCTCGTAGTTAAGAATTCCCTTTGAATCCTTTATAATTTGCATATTACTCGTACCCTGGAGTTTATTGCTAAAAATTTCGTGCAACATTTTTTGTTGCGCCCTGTTTTTACGAATAATTATGATTCAACACATTATTTTAAAATTACACATTTTAAGGGGTTGAAACTTTGTTACAGGTATTTAATTTTCCATTAGCTACGAATAATTATCCATTCTGTTTCCTGTTCGTCGACACCTAGAACTTTTCCAATTTTCAAATAATTTTACGGTTCTCGCTAGCCCACTATTATTATAAATAGATTATTGGCGGAGTGTTTTTTCCAATGTTTGAATTTTATAACAGACGCATAAAACTCGAAACAGTGACCTCGTTCGTATCGAAATTTGCATGCGAACAGCGGTGGATGAATATTTATGAAATTGCAGACTGTATGTAGTTGTCGACTCTTATTAAAGTTTAACATTGCTTTTTGCCTTACAATGAGGTACAATCGTAATTTATTTATAAAATCCTTACCTGTCGACGCGAATATTGTAATAATGGCAACCGTCAGCAACAGCTCCTCGAGTAACACCATTTTTACACACTAATTTTAACAACTAAGCATTTCACTAGCATTTTACGAACAGGTTTCTTCAGACACTTTTGGGTCTAATGAAAGCAGATCGTCAGGTTCGTAATCTGAAACAAATAAAACATCCTTTAATTAAATAATTAATTAAATAAAACGATTAAAACAAGAGGAGAAAGATAAAATTGAAATATAGTTCTAAGCACGGAAAGCCTTTTATCATTGTGGGCAATCTCGTCTTTTTTTGCAGTTGATCTACGACCCATACCATTTAATTAGTATGGATCAATGAAAGATTTATGTACCATTAATCTGAATAATGGAGATTTAAATGGTAATGGTTATTTTATTACCTCCCCGTTCGATTCGCTTTTACAACTGGTTTAAAACAATTAACTTTTCCTAATTAAGCTAACTTTCTGATTGCTTCTTCCTGAAAAGTCTTTGCATCAAGTATATGCTAATTTAGACAACATACAGTACGAAGTTGCTGTTGAACATAAATTTATTGTGAGAACCACACTCGAACTACGTGTCTTTGAAGTCATGAACTGCTTTTTATCATCGATGGCGTTTACAAAGAGTCCCTACCTGTTAAGGTGCATCATTAAAATTTGTCTCTGTAACCCTTAGCTCCGACTAATTGGCTGAGTTAGCCTTGGTAATAATTTTTGAAAGCAGCTTTTACCGCCAGCTCCCTTTTCATTGGTTAGTATTAGGATTATTAGTCCAAAGAGGCTTAGTAAGCGAAGTATTTTTAATGACCTATTTGCAGAACGTTTAAAAAAACCTTCAAAACACACAAAACGTACGCCCACTGTAATTTTAAATATGAGCTAAATATAGTAAAGTATTGAAACGGTATTTAAATAAATAACAATTTGTCTGCCGAGTTAATGTAACACGGCAAATGTAGTAGAAATTCAATTAGTTTTATTCAAGCACTGATAATGATTATGCTGATAATGATAATGTAAACTTGCAAAGCACAAATTGTAAAACCACAAATCTTACTGTTGTAGTAAGAAATTACAGAAAAATAATAATTCACAAACAAACAGCATTTCCCATGCCATACAAAGAAGGCAATAACCTTTTGCACTGTATAATATACAGGGTGTTAATGAATTGTAGGGACAAACTTCTAGGGCTTGCAAAACACAACAAAGCAAACCACTTTTGTTAATAAATGTGTGGTCAAAAGAGTTTTCTGTCACGGATAGAGCTTTTCAAAGATTCTTTAAGAAGCGCCTAAATGTAGGCAACTCAATTTACTACCTACTATTTGTTTCCATAACGACGGAAATTAATACAGGATAAATAAAGCCCCCTTTCTCACTTTTGAATTCAAATTAAATTTAATAGTTATTTAAGTATCAAGGAATGTAAGGACGTAATAACATCCGAGGTAGGCGAATACGAGCTGAGGCGGAGCCGAAGCTTGTCGCCTGCCGAGGATGTTATTAGTCGATACATTCCGTGTTACTTATTAAATTTTTCACGCTACCGGCAATGTAAGTAGGCCTACAGGTAGAAATTTAATCATATTTTGAAAAGTTCGTTTTGACAGCTGTCATTGGAATTATTTTTTAAAAGCCCCATTATTCTAAGTTGTCTGTGCTTGTTACCATATCAACGAACAGTTAAAATCAACATTATTTTCCTAGGGATGTAGGTGACACTATTAAGTTCCGTCGTCAAGGGTAACTAGTACACGAATGTTATCAGCCATTTACGATCCCTGTAGCTATGGATGTAAGGCCTACTTACATTGCCGGTAGCGTGAAAAATAAATTAATTAACAAAATGTTTCAAATCTAAGCAATAACAAAAAACAAAATTACAAAGTAAAAATCAACTATTTGAATTTACAATAACTAATTCAAAAATTAACAAAATTATAGTAAATGTTCAAAATGTCGAACGAAAAAAACGAATTATAAAAGGCACAGAAAGAAACGAATGCAAGAAAAGTCAAAAAATATCACAAAAATATCGAACTGTATCAAAATTGACGTTATATGAATGCATGTATGTCTAGATCGTTTTTTTTTTCAAAATTCCGTGTGACCTGTTCAAAATAATTGAAAATGCAATTTGGGTTGCCTATTTTCAGGTACTTCTTAAAGAATCTTTAAGAGGCTCTATTTTCTAAAGGAAACACTTTTGACCACACATTTATTAACAAAAGTATTTTTGCAAGCCCTAGAGGTTTGTCCCTACAATTCATTAACACCCTGTATAGTAAGACAGTCTTCTAAGGAATGTTGTAAAATGCAATTTTAGTATTAATTGTGAATATTGACAAAATTAATACGAAACTATTTCTGTAAAAAAAGTTCATTAAAATGGGTTCATTAATTAAAATTTTCCTTTTGTCTAATTGCAGCAGCATCAAGAAATTGCAACAATTTAATACATTTATATTTTTTAAACAACTTCATTTATATTCCCGATACTACTGGAAACATATTATATAAGAAACATAACTTATAGTATATAAATTGTTATACATCAATAGCATAGTTGAACCATTTTTAAATTAAATGGTATACAGGGTGTAAAAAATAGGTACAAATATTAAAACACCGTAGATTACAGTATCGTGTTTAAACAAAAAAATAATTTTTTTTCTGTTTAAGAGACCCTTAAGGAACGAAAAAATGCATATTGAAAATTTGCCCCAAAGTTGTTACAGTACTGCAGGATAATAAGAAAACTTCAAGTTTCAAGGCATATTATCGGTTGAAAAACCAAAACTGAAAAGGAAAGTAAGAAATGTTAATTTAATGTATAATTACAATGCATTTTTATCACTCTCAGCAGTACTAAAAATTTTAATTTTTCTTATATTGTTTTTAATTAAGAAAAAGAAATCTAAATACTTTTTTAGAAATGAATGGTGTTACTGGATTATATCGTACTTGCACCAATTTATTACTGGTTTGAATATTTGTACCTATTTTTACTTTCCTATATTTTCAGTATAGGGAAGTATTGATTTCATGAAAATGTTTAAAATTGGGATTTTTACGTAAATACATGTTTTAAACCTCCAGGAATCTAAATGAGTTGTTTTAAAAAAGTCTGTCTATAGGTGGGTGGGTATGTGGGTGTGTGGTGCATCATAACTATCGAACGGATGGTCGGAGTTCGATGAGCTTCGGAATCTGGGGGTATATCAAAAATTTACTTACCGAATAAGCTTTTAAATAAATTCCAGAAGCGGAAGTTATACAAGTTATTTTGATAGCATTTTTTTCCTAAACCAAATTTTATAAATTTGAAAACGAAATCTGATAGAAGACTTCAGGGCAAAACCAACGCTTTTTTACGAGCTTGGATCACGGTCCGCTGATTTTTGGTTGACGCCTTTTATGAATTTTTGAAAAACGAATATTTATGCTACCTCTTTAGTAAGCGGGGACCGTAAAAATTTCTGTTTAAGCTAAATTGCTCATGAGTAATAGTAGAATAAGATTAAGAACTTTATTTTAACAGTAATATTTAGACGCGTTATTTTTCTCCCTCTTTCTTGTTGTTTATCCGCTACAAAAAGTATAGTATATTTTAATATATATTTACTTTGGCTTTTTAATTCTTTTTTCAAGTACTTGAAAGTTCTTAACGGATAAGATAATAGTAAGGTTTCACTTTCAGTTCCTAATTTAACACTAGTTGTTTATTCAAGTAATACAAAAACAGTAAGGTAAATAAATAATTTCAAAAATAAACGAAGTTGCAAGGTGCAAAGGGGGACATTCACAATTAGTTTTGGCGTTTTGTGGTGTAATTTTAATCAAGTCAAGCTTAATGCGAAATTTGTTTTTCGTCCCTAACTACCCCAACTCAAAAACATTAATCGGCAACATACTCCTACATTAAATTATTCCGCTTCCTAGGAAAGGTTTAAACAAATTAAATTGAATTGAATATTTTTAAGTATAGGTGGCTGGGGATGAAACATAAAACGTCGCATTAAATTTGACTTGATTGCACTACTGTCAACAAAAAAAAGGAAAAACAAAGGCACAGTCAGTTTTTTTTATATGGCACACTGTTTCTTAATTAAAAAAATTGTAAACTTGTGTAAGCCATAAATTGTCCAATTATAATTTGTTAGTAAATAATATTTATTTAATTTGATTAAATTTTCTTTCAAAGTAAATGTAACCTAGGTATGTATTACATCGTTTATTATGAAATTTAATGCCCTACAAATTATGCTCAGTTTCGCTTTACCCCTAATTATCTTAAGCGTACGTGAGCTACATGTTTCTGTGCAAAATAATAAAAACATGAGTACCTATGTAATATGTGATGCTGAAAAATAACTCATAAAATAAAAAATTACTGAGCAATTTTTAACCCTACCTCATAAAACTTTGTTTTCGTTGTCACTCACTCTTTTTAGTACTTAATTGACACTTATTTTCAGTATCGTAGAAAAATAAGGTAACGATCTAAATATTAACATTGGTCTGCTTCCGTTGTTAAGCTTACAATAATTGGTTCTAATGAACAGCCTTTTAACTTTAAAGTCCAATTTTCTTCGCTGCATGCATTGAATTCTTTATAATCCCTATTAGATAGGAAAAAATTGGTATTTAAATTGAACGTGAAGTGAGCATTCGGTTTACAATATTTAACGGGACAGATGACGTTATTCTGCTTGGTCTTGTGTTGTTACTTTGACTCATGCTGTCGGTCTTGCATATCAAAAAATAAAAATAGTATAAATTACTTAAAAAGGTGACGTTGCGATTTTGCAATTATTTCAACTGTACCTTTTAAATTTGACACATATATAGCAAGTACATCAAATCAAGCTCGAAGGACCAAAATGTTAAGATTTAAAATGAATTGTGAAGTTTACTTGTGGAGTTTAAAATTTTATTGCACGCGACTAGGACATGTGAAATATGCAACGAATGAAAGGTGGTTGCAGATAAGATACGGTGCAGCGATAAGCACCAGATATGAAAATTTAAAACAAGCGACAAGGCAGTAAAGTCATTAATAACACAAGGTTATGAAATAACGAAAAATATGTACACATTGTATTTATAGCCAAATACAATATATGAACATGAACTAAATATTTCTGTTCGTACCCTTATTTATTTATCGCATATTGCTAACTTGGTATAGCTGTGATGCTTAATATTGCGATAATAAAATTGAAATTGTTAGTCTTTTAGTTGGAGGGATGATGCGACGAGACAATGTTTTGTGAAACGTCAACAGTGACTTGTAGTGCACGCTACGATTTTCTCGAAATAATGAAAACTCCAACCCCTCTTTTTGTCTTCCCAGCCAATTAGCGCTTTGGAGGGCGTGGTCTGACACAACTGCGAATTAAACTCTGCGAAAATAATAAAAGCCGCATTCTTATCTCTTTCTTTATCCACCCACCATAAGATAAACGCCTGAGAAGGATCGAGCTCTAGCTTTCGGTCACTAGGTTAAGTTCCAGCTACCGCTCATATCCCAGACGGACTGTGGTCTACGGTCACTAGATCCAGCTCTATCCTTCTGTCACCCACAGATGGTACCTTCCGGTCACGTGGAAAAACGACTTCTCTAGCTTTCTAGAGTAGAGTACCGTCGTAACTCGTAATGAACCCAGGAATCATTTTTACTAACACAACACAAAACAATTTCTTCCACGGTCTAAGAGTTCCCCGGACAAGCCATGTCGGAGTCGACAACCACCGTGAGTGTGTAAAATGGCGTTAAAAGATACGTCGAGCACCTGTTTCTTCCCCTTGTTGATAGATTTAAACGAAAACAAGTGAAAATATTAATTATATACAACAAAATAGCGAAACAAAGTTTTAATTAAATATCTCAATTTATGGTGGAGAAATTACAATTTAAGTGTGACGAGATTGTTCCATCTCCAACACGCTGTAACTCCATAAGCAAGCTTTTCGGATTAATGCTTATTTGAGTTTTTCCTAATGTGTTTCGATTAGTTTTCTGTCTTTAAAGTAATTCCTATCATTTTGGAACACCCTATATACAAGGTGCGCATTTTATCATGTAACTTTTCAGTGTAGGACACATGCTGCTCTGCTATTAAATTATAACTGCATGAATGAGAACGTTTGCTGTAGGTATCGCCCACTGTACATCTCTTTGATAATTAAATGTCAAACAAAAATTTTTTATCCATATCAAACTATTGTCGTCATTTATAAAATTATATTTTAATAGTAAATCAACCTACTACGTGCAACGTGTGCTGCCTACTCTAAAGAGTTAAGGGGTTACACAATAAAATGGGCACCCTGTATATACATAAAAATAGTTCAACTAATAATTTGAATTGAAAACATTGTATGGGGCTTTAAAGAGTTTTAAAAAATAAAGGGCGGTTTATGACAAAAGTTTGAGAACCACTGTAATAGATGATTACTAAATGCAGTGAACTGCTAAATGAAAGTGGTAGCCAAAAGAATTAAGTATTTTTACTTAAAAACGTTATTTTCAGCCACAGCAGGATATTTATGTACAGCAGTTACCAAAATTGATTAAATAAAAAAAGTCTACAAGCCTACAATCAATTTCCTTGAATTAAATTAGAAACTCCTTTAACATTTGATATGTTTATGTCCTTTACCTTTTGAATTTACCATTGAGAAAACTGATTAAAAAATTCCCTGAAATAATTGCTTTTACCCTGCAGCTATTTTTGTTGTTTTTAATTTTTTTTAATTCACATCGCCGCTATTGTAGCACGTTTCATTTCAAATTACCACAGTTAATGTGAAATGTTTGATAGTTAAAAACAAACATTAAAGCTATTAATTTTATAGAATCAACATGTACCTAATTAAATTTTTGCCACACTCAGAATTCACGTATTAATTTGCAGTTCCAAAAAAATTGCATTCTATTTTTACACTACCTTATTTCACACCCTCATCCTTAATTTTATTATAACGTACCCGACTATAATTAACTTAAAACTTGAACAAACAAGCTATTGTGTAGATAACTAAAACAGTTCGCAGCCTCGACATAAATATTGGTTTTAATAAAACTTCATAAAATATCAAACAACTCGTTATAATGGAGTAGGTGTAGTTTATTTTACTGTACTTTTATACAATGAAACCACAAAAATACTTAAACCTTGTCGCTTTTGTATGCTACACAACTCTCTATGTCCATTCACGAATCCATTCAAAATTCGACATCTCAGCATTTCCTTAGCATGCAATATTTAAGCAGACCCATGAAAATCTCTTTAGAATCAGCTTTAGGCAACCCTTTTGTGCACTGATCTGCAGTATTCAGGCTTTTACACCCACCCTATACGCCCCTCGAGCATTCTACATTTCTAAGTTGGTTAGTATTATTTAATGCGTAAGTGTGTATTTATCAGACTTATTAAGTATATTAAATATTCTGGTTGAAACCATTTAATTATTTACGAGCACTGGCCGTATGCATTCCGCTTTTAGGTTAGTTAAGGCATAGAAACTGCCTGAAGACATGAACTTTTACGAAAATTTGGCCATTATTATTAAAATTATGCACGCAATAATAATTAAATTATAAATTATGTGTTTTTAACAAACTGCATCTAGGGCGTCGTAATAGTGCGGAACTCTTCTATAAGTACGTGAATGTTAAAGATAGAGAAAAACTGTAAGTAAAAAAGTTGTTAGTAACACACTACCGTACAACCTAGCATTATTAACAAAGATACTGGATGGTATAAAAGTACAATTGTCGTAGCATTAACGGTTTTTGGGTTATTTGTAATTTTAAAAAAATGTGACGTTTCTCGACTAATATAACCAAATTCATAGTTAAGATACCAAAACTGTTATGTTTCTGTTTTGCACACAATATTAATACATTTTCAAGTGTAGTGACATGAAATACTTGATGTTCTCGACGTTCCAAACTGTTCGAATGATGTAAGAATTTACAAAGAATGCCTTAAATACTTGGCATTACGAACAGTCAACAATAACTCTAATGGAACAGAAGAGGATAGAAACTAACCGCCAAGAAAACTGTCAGATACCTGCGTGCACTTACAGAAGCAACATCGCGAGCCGCCTGATTATGTTTCCATGCTTGTACTTTCATCTGTTAGTTGTTAATATTTAGTTTTTGTGTAAATAAACATTTAATTAGTTACGTTGATTTTATTCGTTCAAACCATGAGGATTACCTAAAGATCGGTTTAAGGCAGCTAAATCAGATTTCAATGCAAAGTCGCAGCAAGGTGTTATCCAACCCTCTAAGAGTGAATGGGCATCGGCATTACACCTGGTGCTTAAGAAAAGCGAAGGTTTACACCCGAGCGGAGATTATCGAGCTTTAAACGCCAGGGCCGTACCAGACCCTATGGAGCACATTTAATGTTTTTGAACGGTAATTCTATATTTTCACCATCCATCTGGTTAGAATTTACCACTAGATTCCTGTCAAGACAGGGTATTTCTAAAACCACAAAAACCACCGTTTGGTTTATTTTGGTGAATTTCTGGTCATATCCTACGGAATAAGGAATGCAGCTCAAACTTTCCAGGAATTGATAGAAAGTGTGGTAAAAGCCTTAGACTTTGTTTACGCCTACCTAAAGTAAAGTCGGTGGCACTACACTCCAATGAGGAGTTTGGCCTGCAATGCGGTGGGTCAGGGCCACCGGACCATCGCTTCCGATACCCAGCCGTCTCGCACTCTTATATGAAGTACGGGGTGGTGTGGTAAGCACCCCGCCTTAGACGGCTGCCTTACTTCCCTCACCCCTGGAGGGGTTTGGTTCCCAATTTTTGAAAAGACACTGGGTAGGCCGCCCGCCAGGCATTCTGTCTTCGGATTTGAACCCAAGATCTTCCGCGTAGCAGCCAAGTGCCCTAACCACTTGGCCACTTTGGCGCCATCTAAACAACATTTTTATTGCGTCTGAAAACGAAGGGCAGCATCTCAAACATCTAGAGGAGCTGTTCACAAGTCTCGACCAACATGGAATCGCAATGAAATCGGGTGAATTGTTTTTGGCAAATCCAAAGTAAAATTTTTAAGATACAACTTGGTGAATACAGGTGGGATAAAGCCACTTGTGAAGAAAGTTCAAGCTTTCACAATTATAAACAACGGTTTTGTTGACGCCACCTGCCGGTCGCAGGTGTCCAGCTTTCGGTACCTGTTTACGCATCATATTACGCTATGGCTGCCGTTTTACAGCAATACGTCAATAATTACTGGCAACCATTTGTATGTTTTACGAAAAAAAGGCACAGAGGATTGACGAAAAACCTCCGATACGTGTTTGCAACTTAAGAAGATTAATTTCTCTTCATGTCACGTAGATCTCCACTGCGACATTTTGACCAGCTCGACTAACTGTGTCCAAACCGCTACGGCGGTAAGTTTTGAACTCCTTGAACGGCCTTGCACATTAAGGCGTCGGAGGAACAACAAAATAATTACATAACGCTTTGTGTGGCCCGCCATCAATAAGGTATTCGTCGCGTAGTTGTATTCCTTGTCAACGTTCGAAGGTTATTCGGCACGTACCAGCCCCAATCGGGACGTTCCAAACACCGAAGGCGAGGTTCCAGCACGTCTTCATAAGATATCTTCGGATCTCCTCCGCAGTCTCTAGGTTTCAAATATTGCCTCACGTGTATCGATTGATTTACACGATGGCCGGAAACAATTTCTACCGAAGATACCACGAGGAAAACCGTAGTACGAGCTTTCTTCAGCACTTCGGTGTTTTGTTAGAAGTCACGACAGATCGAAGTCGTCAATTCGAATCATGTATTCAAAACATTGACTCGATTAACAGGTACTGCACGCCTAAGAATTACAGCTTACCACGCAGCTGCCAACGGCATGGTAGAACCTTTCCACAGGCAGTTGAAACGTGCCATCAAATGCTATGAACACCAGCACTGGGCAAAAATTCTCCCAACAGTACTAGTACAGTACTGTACAGCATACAAAGAAGATCTGGAAACAACCGCAACATAATTAACTTATAAAAGATATATACGTTTATCTGGTGATTTTTTTGTTTCGCAGTCAGAAATAAATACAGAGTGGCAAGGAAAACCCCGCCACTTTTCTTGCGGCGGTCAAGAGATGGCGCTTTAGTAAAAAAAATTAAATTAAAATACTGGCAACAACGGAGAATCCAAGACGTTTTAGTTATTAATACGCCCCATATTAAATCAAAACAATTAAAACGTCTTGGACTCTGCGTTGTTGCCAGTATTTTAATTTAATTTTTCTTTACTAAAGCACCATCTCTTGACCGCCGCAAGAAAAGTAACCGGGGTTTTCCTAGCCACTCTGTACTTTCGATTTTGTAGCCCAGCTGCGTCAAAAACCAATCTGCTTGTATTTTCAGAAAATTAGGTGCATGCAAGTGTGTTTTTATTCATCACGATGCAGTTCGACGGCCACTACAATCTCTTTACGGCGCTCCATATAAAGTAATTTCGCATATAAACAGGGCATTTGTTGTGGATGTACGAAGCAAAGAAGAAACGTTACAATCGATCGATTAAAACCGGCTTTTATTGCTGCCGTCGAAAATCAACCACTTTCAGCACCTTCACATAAACTCCAAACCTCTCAGGAAGCCAACCACAAGGTAACCATCACTCGGAGCGGCCGACAAGTTTGTTTTGCCGATGATTCTCGAGCGGCAACCTAAAGATGTCGCGGTCACTGGCAGGGAGGTGATGTAGTGGCAGTTGACAGGAAATACTTAAAATTGTCGACATTCCAAACTGACCAAACGATGTAGCAGTTTACAGGAAATGCATTGAGTTCTTGATTTTCCGAACTGGTCACCAATAACCTTTCTGGAAAATACCAGTAAAACAGAAGAGGGTTGAAACTAACACTCGAAAGAACTGGCAGGTATCTGCGTGCAACATCGCGAGCTGCCTGCTTATGTTTCATATCTTTGTTTCCTTGCTTGTACTTTCATCTGGTATACGGTAATATTTAGTTTTTGTGTAAATAAATATTTAAATAGTTTATGCATTTATCAGCCAATAATTACAAAAGTATTTAACGATATGTTAAAAACAGCAGAGTATTCCATAGGGTGTTTATAATTTAATGTCCATTTTGCAAAAACTCCAAACGTCAATGTTTTTTTTTTTTCGTTCGAACGCCCAGTATTTTATAACATAATAATGTCATTATAAGCAATTGTTTAGTTTTTTATAAAGTTTTGGCAGAACCAACAATTATGTGGATTCTGCAAACTGTTTTAGATATCTACACGATAGCTTGTTTGCATAAGTTCTAAGTTAATTATTACGGGGGTGTGTTATAATTAAGAATGTGGGTGTGAAATAATGAAGTGCAAGAATAGAATGCAATTTCCTTGGAAAATTTACTTAGAACTGCAAATTAATACCGCAGTTCTCAGCGGGCTAAAGTGAAACAGAAACTTTAATTTAGTACATGTTGATTCTACGAAACTAATACCTCTGTAGTTTACTTTGTTAATCAACCTTTCTACAAAACGAAAGTAACTACGAAACATTCTATATC
The DNA here is from genome assembly GCA_958336395.1 of Ctenicera cuprea. Classification (NCBI taxonomy): domain Eukaryota; kingdom Metazoa; phylum Arthropoda; class Insecta; order Coleoptera; family Elateridae; genus Ctenicera; species Ctenicera cuprea. Next base: position 77,442,495 of record OY284486.1, on the reverse strand, counting down.
TACGGTGCAATTGAAAATAATAAAAAAACAACGTAACGGCTGCCGGGGATAAACAATTATCACTTTCCTAAACGGTAAATTGAAAATGTAATAAGAGTTTGCTTGGGAGTGTGTGCGCCTACATCTGGATCAGACACGGCTCCCCACAAATATCAAATGTCGAAGAAGTGGGTAATTGAATCCAAAGAAATTGATTTACACTAAACAAATTACTTCTATGAATTCTAAATTTTTGATCACTGTTTTGATAGATTTGATTTGATTTTAAATCTGGGTGTTTATTACAGTACAATGCTGTTAAAACATACTAGCAGAACCCATAAGCTACGCCCTCGATTTTTTGTTTGGTAACTTTATACCCGGCGGCGGCCCCGCTCCGAACGCTTTCGATATTTTTCTGAAATTAATATAGTAAAAGTACGTTGTGGGGTTGAGTTAGTTCATCGTAAAAGTCTGCAGACGCATCATTTTTAGTTTGCTATTGTTATGAATTCTTATCATACTTTGAAACATGAGCGTAAATCGTCAATCTACGTTAAACAGAATCATTCATTTCATCTCATAGCAGCATCCTAAACATATTGTAAAATGTATACAATTGTTTGTACATTTGTAACGTAGTTGCATTGAACCAATATTATTCCTTACCTTAAACAAACGAAAATGTATCAATTGAAATATGCAAAAAATTTTTAATTTCATCAGAACAAATTAAAGATGTATTGCTACTGTTTATTTGTTACGACGTCGACTTTCAATGGTATTTGAAACCTCCAGTGCAAACAACTACAAGCATGTTTGTCTTTTCTAAAGCCAAATTTTGCTACAACTTTGTGGCTGCAAAATACGAGAACAAAATCTGGGCCGTTAAGATAGGGTGATCGTTCCTCCCGAATTTTCTGGAACAGTACCGGATTTTAAAACTTTGTCCCGCATCCCTAATCGTCCCGGAAAACGTTCTAGTTTTTAAAAGCCGCCTAGTCTTTTATAAGCAAGCGCTTTATATTTTGAAATTGGCAAAATTGGTCGAAACACTCTCCTACTCTCTACTTTTGTTAGGCCCCGAATTCAAACAACAGCCTACTGCAATTCCCAGTAGTGTGCTTTGAATTTCATTTGATATCTCTTAATAATCAAAGACAAACATGCCGAGTTACAAACACACTACAGGAAACGAAGATGTATGGTCATACAGGTGCTAAGAAACAAAACTTTTATTTTTCTGGCTGTACAAAATGTGGTTCAGTAAATTCGTTAACATAAGCAGTGGTACAGTAAGACGTCGATTGAGAGAACGAGATCTGACACTTAGAATTTCGTCGGGAGAACCTACTTTGACTGGAGGTGGTCGAAGAGCAAGGTTCGATTTTGCTAGAAACATTGTCTGTTGCTTAGCTAAAGAGTGAGCTATTTTTTTGTTAGTTATGACTCCAGATTTGCTTTGTATCATTGCGATATAGTATTCCGAGTCTACCAGCGCAGAGAAGGCATGATTTTGAGGATGGTTTGAGCTGGAGTTTATTTTAACGCTAGCACGAAATTTGGTACTTTTTTGGAATGGAAATGTATACGCCAGATGCTACATACAAACAGATAGGCTGGCACATCATGCTGTTCCATTCAATCCTTTTATCAAAGAATATTTTTTATGCACGATACGCAATTGGAATAGTGCAAGAATATCCTTACGAAATATGTAAATATTGAGACTATGTTGTAGCCAGCTCGAATCCCCGACCTTAACCCAATCGAGCATGTATGGTATGTGTTAATCAGACGTGTTCGAGTCTTGCCAAACGAACTAAAGGTAATTTTAATGAAATAAAAACCCTTAAAAATGCAAAGTATTTTAATTTGTGCAACAATACCAAAAAATGAGTTTTAGTGGGGCGTTATATAACTGACCTAAACAGTTACGAACGAATGTAAAAAAACATTATTAGTATTTAAGATAAACAAATATAGCACTAATACATACACGTATAAAGATCCAAAAAGCGACAACGTAGTACAATAAATATGGTATTTCCGGTAGTATAACAGATAAAGGGTTATCAACTATGGCCATCACTACGATTAATTTTCGGTAATTGCATATTCAGTTACGCAAGAAACCTTTCGAACGTCCTTTCCCTAATTTAGCAACCTGCCCTGAACTTTGTTAAATATTCAGGTCGTAATGATTAAATACTGATAACGTACCAAACCACAGTCGAAGCACGTACAGTGTTCTCTTCCAAACTTGAAATTTCAGGAAATCAAATCACGCGTAAACGTCGTTACAGAAAATCTTTGGCTTGAATTTAGAACTTGTTTATTTTGTATACATTATGCGAAGCGGGTGAAAGTGAATTCTGAAACATCAACTCTATAGAAGGAGCTCGCAATACACAACAGATTTTTTTCCCTTGGGAAGTAAACAGTTTTTTTTGCTCGAGGTTTTCAGTTTGATTTCCGTCCGTAATATTTTTCGTGAGTTAATGTAATTTTTTTAATTTTGAAATTTCTTCTGATGTTAAAGTTAATTTATTTTAAATTTATTACTTCAGAAAACCTGACGTGGGTGTAATTTCGTGAATCTCCTTAAGGATACAGATTTATTCAGCACGATAATATTCAGCGTATTTTTTTTCTTTATTGAAAAATCCTGAAATTTTATTTTATAATGTAATTCCTTTAAATAAATAAGGCACATTCCACATGCGAGTCGTAAATTTTATTACTGAGAATTTCATTTACAACTTCAAACTATCAAAGAGATGACTTTCAACGCCAACGTTGTGACATCATGAAGATTAACCCTTTTACTGCTAAACGCTATAAACTTCGAGCTCACCACCGTACTCGGACAGTAAAATTAGTTTGGTATATATTCCGCTACAGGCACATTATAAATTTTTAAACTCCTCTTGAAGTTTGTATTTTTAGCCACATATTTTATAAAAAAATTGTAATTTGAAATAACTTGTCTTATTTATTTTCAGGTAGTAAGATTTCTTGAAATTATTCTTCTCCTTACTTGACTTTATAAAATATTAAATAACACCGTCTCAAAGCCATTCTCTTTTTCGTTACACTTTTCTTCTTCTTTTGCACCATTTCAAATATTCCGCCCTTTCGATGGGAATTAAATCTCTTAGCTTAAATTATTAGTTAGAAAACACGTTTTATAATTTAACTACTGAACATGAAGTTTTAAATTATAAGCTTTCCGTTCTTTCAAATTATTCATACATCCCACACCACCAAACCTTATTAAAGGTTAGTGTTTTGTAAAGTTGTAGATCAGCAGACCAATTGAAGTATGAAAGCATAGTAGTGGTAAGTTTAATATTCACGTCAATTTATCACTTAGGAAAATCAATCACTAAACTCGTGGAAACTTTTAACGTCTATGAAACTTTAGCAGCTGGGTTATAATACAGCGGGTACATCATGGTTTAATTTTTAATTTTTAAACCTGGGGAAAAACCGCGTTGCTATACTCACAAAAAAAGTCGATTAGGTACAAAATTATTTATGTTTGGGTCTCTTGTACAGGTGTAAAATATAAAAGAACTAGAGGTGTATTTGCTCAATTAGATCACGAAACAGTGTTCGAAGTAAAAGCTTTTTGTTACTTTAACCCTCCGGTGGTGGCGCCTCTTCTCTCAGACCCGAGCGTCATAATAGTCAGCATAAAAAGTGTGGGTTTGGACCTATGAACTAACGCATCCCAGTACCTTCCTAGCATTCAGTACAGTGCAGTTTACCGTGCCGAAAGCATTGCTAATATTTTTGCCAGAGATGTAGTGAACTTTTTGGATCTATTGGACTTGGCGCCACCACTAACTTTCGGTGCCCTAAATGTGTTGTATTGCCAGAAAATCAGCAGTAATGTTCTGTATAAGGTGTAGTTTTAGGAAAAATATTTGGTTTTATGTTTGCGTTATTTTAAAACAATAAAATTTTGATTTTTCTATACCCCTGTTTTATTTCGTGCATTTTATAGCAATTATGTAATAACCGGTATTTTAGCGCTTATAAAAATTTAACAACTTTCAAAATGACGTATATTTATAGGAAACGTACCTAATAAACATTAAGCACTCGCAAATTACTAAAGCCAATAACACTTTTTGAAAACCATTTTTTAAATATTGGGTCTGTCAGACTTGGTGTCACCACCCGTGTTCTGCTAAAGGGCGCCACCACCGCAGGGTTAAACTAGGGAAAGAAATCCTAAAAATTCAGAAAGCTATCGTTTTAGTTGATAAAATAGACAAAGACTAAGGATGCCTTTTTCTATTGGTATTATTTTATCTTAATACCATGGGTGTCTGACAAGAGGGGCAAGAGGGGGTATTTGCATCCCCATTGGAATTCAAATGGAAATGTGCACGGGAACTTATCGTGCACAAAAGCAGCCTGCCGTGCATGGCCTTGCATGCATTTTTTTTAGTACCTTGTAACTATTTTCCACCTATGGCGTGATCACCGATTTTGTATTGTTGACACGGTTAACAAGAGTCGGTTAATTATTAAACACAGAAAATAATATTTTGCCTCGTATAATATAGCATAAGGGATTAGCTACAAACACACAATTGTTTTATGTAGGATGAGCTCATACTAGATTATTAGACTGTTTTTCACGAGACAATCAACAATTCTGTAATTTCGAACAATTTTCTAGAAGCAATTGCCTATACCCCAGACTTAAACCCTTACGATCACTTTGTCTGAGAATTTTTAAAGTGCAATATTTTTAAACCCCGGTTACAAACTCTCACACACCTCAGAGACAAAGTAGTGCAACAGTGCATCTTTATTGATCAATATCTTTGCTGCAGAGTAATAGTTATTTAAGCTACAGGGAATGTAAGAACGAATTCGAGGAAAGGGAACACAAACCGAGGCAGATCCGAGGTTCATATTACCTTCCGAGAATGTTTTATCCTTACATTGCGTGTTGCACTACAATTAGCTCAACAAAATATTTTTTTTAGGAATCATGAGGCCGTGCGTGGGCACGACTCCATGATTCCCATCCTACCCCCTTACCCGGGCTCAGTGCACTTAGCGTTATTCACATGCAACTCAACATACACACTACACACACCGTCCATGGACACGCCGGGTTTAACTTATTCAGAAAGTTTCCGACGGGCAGAGGATTCAAACCTACTGCATGCCGTTGGGAGTCTAGTTCTAGAGGTTGGGACTCTAACCACTAGACCACCCACCGGCCCTCAACAAAATATGACAATATTTGTAAAATTTGACATCTGTCATCAGAACTATTATCAGATTCTTGTTTTAATTTTTCCTATTTAGTCAGTTAGCTTGAAATTTGTTATTACTGTTATTTTTGTAGGAATGAGTGAGATCGAATAAACGAATGTTAAGAGACACTTACAATTACATACCTTGTAGCCATGGATGTATGGCCTATTTACATATATGGCAGTGGTTAAAATAATATAAGCCTGATTATTCTTTTACAGTTATTAAAAAAACAAAAAAAAGTAGACCTCAACATAGTTTGAACTCATAACGTCTCTTTACAAAACAAATTCTCTAGCTCGGCGCTACGAACACATCGGCAAATCAATTTCGCAACCAGTTATATCATCATAGAGTGGTGGTAGCTCAGGGGTTAGGCGCTTAGCCTCTAACGCTAAAGGTCTAGGGTACGATTCCCCGCCGAAGCCATGCAGCAATAAAAATTTATGCCGCAACTCGCCACTTATCACATTTCCCAATCCGGTGTAGGTAGCCGTGGAGTCTTAATGCCTGAAACCTTCTCTGGTATTTACTCGTTCGGATTCGACGTTAAACTGTAGGTCCCCCGTACTTCACCTTGGCGCCAAGGAGAGTACATAGCAGAGAAGAGTGCCGGTGCCCAGCAGTGGGACGTAAAGGCTGATTGCGATATATCAGTACACTAGTGGCTTGAGTATTATTAAATAATTTATTTAAAGCAATATTTAAAATGAATTTTGAAATAAATTGCCAATAAGTGATGTGAAAATCTTTCCATTTAGGGTTACTAAGTAATAAAATTCTTCTAAGGACATACAATAAAGCTTTCCCATTTTTGCCATGGTATTCGGCCATGTGCCACTTGATTTAGAATTTACTATATTTTTACAAATTGTGATTCAATAAAATTGTGTTTTATAATCCAAAAAACTTAATCGGTTATCATCTCGAAGCCCATGCTGTAGATAGTAAAAAGTGACCCGACAACAGTAAAAAACGCGGGGAAACCCCGACAACTTTGTACAATGGCAGGCTCTTATGTTACTTCTGAAATCAGCATCTACATGTCAGCGGGGTCAAATGCAGTGATGTGACAAGAGACAATTTACTAAATATTTTAAACCTAACAGTGAAAATATATCATACTTATCGTAAAACATAGTAATTAATAGTTTCAGCCTTTACTTGGTGATAGTGCATTTTAATTATAATAAAACACAATATTCAATATTAAGCAAAATCTATAGTTTAGTCAAAAATATAATCAAAACATAACTTTCAAACCTCATATTAAAATGTCCACCCAAAAGTAAAACTACGGAAACCAGATGTCTACAAATTATCCTGCAATAATTGCGGGGAATGTACATAGGACAAACTGGGAAGAATTTTCACACGAGATTTAAAGAACATATAAGTGTCTTTAAAAATCAGAAAATTGTTTTGGGGATAATAGCTTATCAGTGATACACCTTGCCAGTAAAAGCCTTCGACTCGTCCTTCTAAAATTGTTAATTAGAAATTTATAAATACCAAAACATCCCTGATGAAATAGTTATAAACGACCAGCTTGAGCTTAGGTCTCGTTAAAAATTTTATTTAACAGTGTACCTGCATTAAGTTTTTAGTGTTTAGTTAAGCTACGATTTATCGTTTGTAATTATTCGAGGCGATTAAACGACGTGTTCAGAACTGTAAAACGCTGAAATGTGTTTTGCATATGTTTGGTCTATCCAAAGCGACAAGTCGCAACCAGTCGTCAAAGGACGGCGCTCACAGGCAAATCGGTTTGAAGGCAATTTAATCGCGTGCTGTTTATTAGTTGCTCGTTTCTGATCATATGTGTTGATAGCTTGTGTGATACATAAAAAAAAATTATTAATTACAATTTGCCTCGATAAAATAAGGGAAATAGGTCAAAATTTTCAAAGAAGACGATGAAAACCTTAATCATGACGTTTCTGGGCATCCAGCTTTACATGACTAACACAGTCTTTACAAAATAGTATCATCCTCCATTTGCTGATCGAAAGTTAATTGCGGCTTAGAGGGAGCAAAACTTAATTTTCGTCCCGAGGGACAAACACTCGATTTTACTTTTGTTTTTAAATGCGAATAATAAAAGCATATTTTTTGCAAATGTCTATCAAATTAAAATAATTTAATTTAGATTAATTTTAAAATTAACGTGTTTTGATATATTTTTCAAAGTGCAAAAAAATTTATATGTGAAATTCGGGAAAAAACCTTTTTTCCTTGTGTAGTTTGCAAGAAAAAAAATCCTTCTTTCTATACTGCAAGTCGCATTTGCACTGATCTATATATAAAATAATAAGTTATCGCATTACTACTAGTCGCTGCAAGATAGACCATGGCAAGCGATAAACTGACGTGTTTGTACGCACCGTCAAATCGCCTCAGCTAATCTTAGAAGATAGACCATACCTTAATTAAACAAGGTCTCCGTGAAGCTCCGCGGTCACTTGTAGTGTGCAATAAATGTGATATTTTTTACAAAGTTATTGTGTTTTATTATTATAAGCAAAATATAATAGCAACTATGTTCTCTGGCGTTTGAAATAATAAATTTTTGCATTATTCTTGTTTTTTTTTTAAATTTCAGAAAGAGGGATTCTTTTCGTGGCATGTACTCGGTACCCCCAAACTTAAGATTTAGTGGCATGCCTTCCCTCTTCTAAAAATAATTCCTATGAAAAGGAATTTTCCAAAATTTTAAAAGAAAAGCCTTATTTTTTTAAAGCTCACCTTGTGCAAGAATTAACACCCGAAGATTATGATTGACGATTAGAACTCTGCTAATTAGCGTGAATAGAACGATGTAACGCTATTGGTTGCAACATAATTCGCATTGGATGTTAGAATTTCATACGCAGCACCCCGAAAAGATGAATCTTCGGACAAGAATTGTGGGACAGCATATCATAGATTCGTTTTTGGTGGGTGGAATACTAAATAGCAAGCGGTATTTGCAATTATTACAAAACAACGTTCGTCCTGCAGTCATAAATCTATATCCAAATAAATCAGAGCCAGGAATACCTGCAGCAAAGATTTGGTTTTAACAACATGGGGCTCTTTCCCATTTTCGGATAATTATTCCACAGCACCTAAACAAAGTTACTTATCATATACTGACTGAAAAGAAGGGGGTTTGTTGAACGGCCACCGAGATCCTCCGACTTAACTCCCTCAGACAGGGCCTATTTTAAAAACAAGTTTATCAAGATTGGCCTAATAATTTGTTGTAGTTAAGTCAGAATTAGACAAGAAATGAGGGAAATGGTTTTCAAATTCTCTACAAAGTTTTTCTTCTAACTCGGTCGGGAAACACGAATTTTTTTTTGAAAAGGTGCAAATAATCACTTATTCGCGTCATAAATTAGTTTAATTAAGAATAAAAGCAGATACGGTTTTAATATTAAGAATGCAGAAAAAATCGTTTTGTTTTGTTAAATTGGTTTTGTTTGCTCTTTATAAAACACAATCAATATCACTTTTGTTGTTAACGCTTATTTTAATTAAAAGTGCTGTTTTAATAATCTTAATTATATTAACACTAATTATCAATTTTTTCACGTTTTGTCACGTTTTCTATTATACAATTTAAAATTGAAAATCTCAGAGATTATGGAAAGTTTTTTCTTGGTTCTGTTTTACCTTTTCGATGTGAATTTTGTTTAAATACTGCCTTGGAATAAACTCATAATTTATCGCTTTATTTTCTCAATTCTAAAAACTTTAAGAATATAGAGAAAAGAAAAATTTTTTTGGTGTTAATTGTCTTTGCGTCTTTGGAGTATAACAAAAATTTAACATTTTATTTAACCTTTTCCCATTTCAATTTTTAATTAACTTTTTTTCGACCAAAGCAAACGTACCAAAACAAATATTTTATATACTAAGTGCGGTATAATTTTTGCAACCAATGAAAAAAAAATTATATTAAATTTTATTACGCAATTCAATGCTCTAGAGTTTTACAGATCTAATTAGTTTAACTTTTAAATTCAGTAGACTGACAATGCCACAATATAAATAATTTTATTAAAATAATCTGAATAAATTGTTAATAATTAAATCATTTTTTAAGGACTTAATTTCAATGCCCTGGTTTATTTTTAAATTGTTTTAACAACCTCTAACAAAATATAAAATAAAATTATACTTACATATAAAGTCCAATATTTTTCCTTGAAAAATACACCACAAATTATTGACACTAATTTACAGGTTTGAAAATTTGACGATTTTTTCGTTAAAAAATATTTTAGGGCACTTAAAAATTAGTTCTTAATCCCTCTTTCGCAATCGAACAGCACTTCAAATACAACGCAAACGCAAATCCAACATTTTTTCTGGGAAAAGCTCACAAAAAGTCTTCATAATGAATTATTATTAAAGTTTTAAAACTATTTATTTTTTTTTTACTTTTATTAACTATTAAAGCTAAACCAAGAAGACTTTTCTCAGAACGTTCTAAGTAAATACAGTAAATATTCTTATTTGAAATTTACGCGACTGTAAAATTTTTAAAAACTTTTCGTGACGGATACGCGATCGCGGGCTGAAAATTCCTGTACCCGGAGCGTGGAGATTTCCAGACGCGTTACCGCACTGTACTGGCTCCCGGGCCGACGCCATGCGTCGCGACGCCGCCCGGACCTGCGCCGCCTTACTATCATAGTTGCTCGCGATAGTCAAACTTGAACCGACACTTTCTTGCTTGAAATTGCTTGCGAAACTCTTGCTTTGAGCCTGCCCTATACTTAGTTTAAGAAAGTTTTGCTAATTTTCGTAGAGTTAGCAAGACTATAGGTAAACTCGCGACCAAATCCACTGGCTTGTAAAAAAATAAGTCTCTTTTTTTTTATAAAAATAAAGTGAATTAGAGGTGGTGGTGGTTTTACGTGTTAAGTGCTATATGCAAAATATGTTCGCTGTAATAAGATTGAAGTGTTAGATAAGGGGAACGTCGTAAAGGGCAGAAATAAGGAAGCATAAAAGTTTAATGGTCTCTAAATTTGCAATATTTATTTTATTAGGGTGGTAGTCAGAGTTGTGGGAGTTATCACAACATCTACAATCTCTTCGAAAAGGTTATTTAAGAAATATGTGTTTACGTATTTGCATCCATTAAGATTTAAAAGTACGGGAATATTTTGCCCAAAAATTAGTATAATTCTCTTGTACCGTTTTCAAACCGCTAGTGATTTTTTTAATATTTAACTGCATAACTTTTTGTTAGTGAAAGTACAGATAAATTTAAATTACATAAATTCAAAGGTAGTGTAAGAAATTGTATTATTGCTGAACTCAAAAGCACATTAGGATTTTTAATTGTTTTATCTTCTTTGGTATACGGTATACCTAGGGAGTGGTGGTAGCTCAGAGGTTAGGCGCTTAGCCTCTCACGCTAAAGATCTAGGGTTCAATTCCCCGCCGAAGCCATGCGGCAATAAAAATCTATGCCGCAACCCGCCACTCACATTCTCCAATCCGGTGTAGGCAGCCGTGGGGTTTTAATGCCTCAAACCTTCTCTGGTATTTAGTCGTTTGGATTCGACGTTAACTGTAGGTCCCCCGTACTCCACCTTAGCGCTAAGAAGAGTACGTGGCAGAGAAGAGTGCCGGTGCCCAGCAGTGGGACGTAAAGGCTGATTGCGATACCTAGGGGAAAGTATTGTTTTCTACTGGATACATGTACGGTTTCCTGGATGGGTTTTATTTTTGACCTTAAGATATTGACATATTTGTGTGGCAATATAATTTAACATTAAAATATGCGTAATGCTATCGCTACTTTTTAATTTATCTATCAATTAAATTGCAGCCATTCTCTACATTGTCTAATGTGGCGGACCAAAAACGCGTTACAATAATATTATAACGTAACCGTAAATTCTTCATATGACTTGCCGCTCAAGGCCTAGCGACTACGGTGACGCATTGTAATTGATTTCTTCAATACTGTTTAGTCAGATTATTATGTAAACTTGTATCTAAGAAAAGTTCTTATTTTTAAGTATTATTGTGAAATATTTAACAACACATTTTTGTAAGAGCATATTAAATGTCGCACTTTTTTTCGGCTTATCAGTCTATGAAATTGAAAATTTTTTTACAACGATGGGATTATCCAAAATTTGAACAAATGGCAAAATTATTAAATTTTTACTTTACACCCAGTATGAAATACATTTGAAATTTTCCCTAGTTTTTTTTTAATTTTCTAAATTTCTATAGAATCCTCACAAATGTCAAAATGTTTTTAATTTTTTAGACGCTGAAGTTTTTTAAATGAGATCATTCGGTTTGTTCTAAGGTTTTATATTACTTTTTTTTAAGATATAGAACATTTAATTTCTAAAAAAATGCTACCGAAAAATCACTTCCGCTTCCGATTTCAGGATTTGTTTAAAAGATTATTTTGGCTGAATTTTTGATATACTCCCACAATCCAAAGCTCATCAAAATTAGACCAGCCCTTAGGGAGTTATGAAGCGCCTCACATTCATACGTACATAAATTTTTTTAAACCATATTTTTGGTTTCCTGGAGGTTCAGAATATGTATTTTCGTTAAAATGTCAAATACGAAAATATTCATGAAAGGAATACTTTCTTATAGTATAGAAGAGTTTGAAAGTTTGGATCAGAAATTTTTCAGATTCTAAAGACTAATTATTGGCGTTTTACCCCGTGCGCTGAAATAAATTTTTTATTAGGGGGCGAATTAAAGTTGTCTGTCTCAAACTTTTACAAATTATTTTTGATCTGTCATACCGTTTACAGAAAATTGTAAAAAAAAACGTGTAAAGTTAAATTAAAACTCACTTTATTATGTAATAAAACATTATTGTTATTGTTATTCATCAAATACTTCTCTTGTTGCTACTCCCAATTTTCCGTAAATATTAAAATTGTTTTTAATAATGAATGTCTAAACAAAACAGTGGCAGATTTGACATAAACAATCAAACCAAAATTTATTCAAATTAACATAAAAAGCGACGTACACAAATACTGCTTTTTATGTTATTAGCTATTAATCAACAACAATGTATTTTAGTGGTATATTAAAAATTAACACAGGTGCATTAAAGCACGTTGACGGTTTCAGGGCAGTGTTCTGTGTTAATATTTTATCAGGTAGAAAATTAATAATAAGTGGCCACTTTCGTGCAGCCTGTACAAGGCAAACAAATTATTCCTTAATGTATACACGCGCAAGGCAATTACCTTGTCCAAAAACTTAAATACATCGAGATACTAAAGTTAGATGAAAAGCCACTCATTGTAAAAGTAAATATATTAAATATTTACTGAAGCTTTATACTTCTTGGCACCCCAATATTGGTATGAAAAGAAATATGGAATTGGACAATTTTAATTTATTTTTTGCTTCAAAGAACAGGTTAAGCCTTTAATTTTTCTTGTTAGTATGTTTACAAAAACATAGCTGAGCATAATGAAAATTCACGTGTTTCTACAAAATTACCGTTATTAAAATTCAATAGTACTTAATAGCTAAATGACTAAAATTATTCCACAGCTTGTTTAATGTCGAAAGTATAAATTTTTTTCAACATTCATTTTCATTTACTTTCTACAAGATTGGTATACCGTGGAAAATGCAAATACAAGATTTCTTAGAACCATCTTGCATCAGCCAGGTATATTCGCATAAATCCGCATAAAGCTTTCTAAATAGCAGCCCAGACTAGCTTATATTTACTTTGGGATCCGTAAATCTGCTGCTAGAAAATCCTCTTGCATGGCGCACTATACGGAAGGCTTTTATTAGGTTTGAACCCTTTGAATAATTCTAGTTAACTCTAGTTCCAATTAAATCAGCATTACTGAAACTACTGAAAACAAAGCTTTGTATAGTTGTGCATATTATAATTTCAGAACGTTTTGCATATCCACAGTAGAAAAGCCAATAATAATAAGCAGTCGGGTAGGACAGAAAAAGGATTGGTAACTGCATTAGGATAAAGCGGCATAGAATCGAGATTGGTCCGTCGAAAAATAGAAGGGGTAGGAGAGAAGCGCGGCTCTACTTAAATATAGACGCGTTTGAAAAATAACCTCAGATTCATATGCTACGAACAGTAAACTGCTGATTTACACATGTGCAAAACAAACCTTGTTATCGCCTCATGAACGTTTTTTTTTTCTAAATTTAAATTTTTAACTCGACATTCATGGCTCAAATTACCATAAGAATACGTTCAGTTGAGAAACAACCTATTCGCAGTTTTTTTTAACCGGTTATCTACAACATTTAATGATTACATCAATTTATAAAATTATTAGTTCCCGATATTGACATTAAAAGTACAGTTTAAACAACTTTGATAAAAATTAAGCAAAGCCGGATCTGCCAACACTACTAACATTTCTAGTGGTATCGCTAACAATATCGGTAAATGTCGGGGCGTAATATTTCTTGAGCAACCGTTTCTTCATTTTCTTTATTGCCATCAGTGGTTGTATTATCGGGAATAGTAGAGAAAATACTGTTACTGGTACTAGGTTCATCGAATAGTAATATTTTTCTAGCTATGTAATTTTATTCTCTATAGATTTTTCTGTATACCTCTCCGCTACAATGTTAGATCTCCAACTACGATGCCTTTAAATTTAAGACAAGTGAGGTCACCGTCAGAATCTACAAGGAGTGTGGCTGAAGTCCGACGTATGCATTGTTTAGTATATTTTATAAGTTCGAGCTTTACTTCTTTGAAGTTCATTTTAATTTATTGTAAATAAAATAATTCTTAACTTCAACAGGTTTTTTTATTTTAGTCTTATGAGTATTTCGACGTATTTACACGTCATTATCAAAGGCAAGATTAAAAGTAAATAGTTGGTGTTGCTATAGGAACAATAAATCTTCATAACTTGATAGTGGTTTTTTATATCTGCGTCTACATGACTTTCTTATTCCAAAACGTCAAATAATGGTGAATAAAGAAGATCAATTTGCTCATTCACTAGAGGTACAGATTTTAAATGTCGATAAATTTCAAACACTTTTAGTATGACATTAAAGGGGAATTACACTAGTAACGCCCTGTATTATGTGCGGCGAGGAAAAGTTGCAAAGCAACAAACCGGCAAAGTTGCGATCGGAACCTGCTAAGCAGGTATCTGCTGTTTATACTTGTAACAACGTACGTGTTTCTTGTACGTAATATCAAAATTTCTAATTGTTTGTCCTATACAAACCAAATTACAGTGCGAGCAATTTAATTTGTAAATGTCTGATTTTAGTAAATTGTCTGTTTTTTCTTTAGCATTAAACAAAGTGTTTAAAATGTTATTTGTTGTTTTAAAAGTTATTTTACATTTATTTGTTTCCTTTATAATTTTGGCAATTTTTTCAGATTTATTGCCAAAATATGGAATTAACGCGTAGGTATTTCATTTTATCTGATGAAGTAGTTGGATCAGTTTTCCCAATAGCTAATTTATAATAGTTTTCTTTAATTAGCGTTTCAATAAGTTGAGTATTGTAACCATTATTGTATGCACTTTGTTTAATAATTGAAATTTCTCTATTATAACTAGTTTCGCCTAAAGGAACCGTTAAAGCGCTATGTATCATGGAACTGTACACTGCTAATTTATGTGTTTTATGATGACAAGAATCGTACGGTATTGTAATGCCTTTGTGTAGGTTTTCTATAAACAGAATATTTAAGTTTATTATTTGAATTATTTTTGTTTAAATCTAAAAAGTTAATAACTCTGTTTTGTTCAGTTTCTAGTGTAAATGTAATTTTTAGGCGCAAGCTTTTAATAAATATTAAGAATTCAATGATTAACTCAAATGCACTACCAAAACATGCTAAACTGTCATCAACATAACAAAACCAAAATATAACTTTCTCAGATTGATTTTTTCTAACATTTGATCTTCTAGATTTTCCATAAATATTGCTATGATATTTAGAGGTGTTTGATTTGACTGGGGTATTGTGGTTGCTGGAAGGCAATTTTTGGAATGCTTGCTGCAGTTCAATTTACATTTGGAGATTTATGAAGACTTGTAAGATTTTAATATTCTAACTTATAAACTCAGGGTTGCGTATTTTTGCTAGAATTCCTGTTATAAATTCTAATAATTGTTATTTTTCATATGGTTTGTTTTTACTGAAAGAAAAGACAAACACAACAGATTGATACGAAGACTATTTATGTTAATTGTAATTATAATTTAATTCAGAATTGTTAAAAAGGTTTAGTTTATAAAAAGTTTTACAGTTACTTGATTTGTGCGTCGACTAATGTCAGTTAGGATGTCAGTGTCATTGTGACAAACATATAAAAGGATACTCTTGGACATGAGATTTATGTGTTTGTTTTAAAAAATGGGGATCAAAGGAGGAAGACAAAAGATAAAAAAAGAGAGAATTTGTTTTAATTAGTTACGGCTCGTCTTAAAAAAAAAGACAGAGAATTTGATATCCTCTGGATGAAAACGAAAAGAATGAGTTTAAAACGTAATGTAAACTGATTTTTAATATAAAAGAAGAAAATATAAGTGATTATCTACGAATTGTAAAAAGTACAGAAGTATTACAAGTAAAAGGCGATCGAGGAAGTTTCTTCGTTTGTGATAGTGATAAAAACAAATTGGAAATAATATAAAACAGATCAGAAGAAGATTCGGATTAAGGGCGAGTATTATTTGTTGCTCGAGAGGCCAGCAGCACGAAATAGAGGTTGGACACTCAGCGGTTTGCTAGAGCGAGGAATGTCTTAATAAGAAGACGCTAAGATAAGTGTTATTAATTTTAAAAAAAGGACGATAGTAATTAGTAAAACTCATTTAATTTTTCGGAAACCACATTTTGAAATTCATTTAATAAAATAAACCTTATTTTGTAAAGTTGATATCGTTGTGTGTGTTTATTTCTATTTAAAATTAATTTAAATAACTTATTTACAAGCTAATAACGACCCTGAGAAAATTAGAAGAGTCTCATAGCAAGTTTAAATTTAATTGCGTGAATTGCGGAGAGTTTAGGGATTGTTTTCTAGTAGTTACAACACCAAGCATATCATTGCAATATATTAGCTAAAAGAGGTGAAATTGGACTTCCCACGGGTAAACCATCTTTTTGGAAATAAATTTCATAATTGAAAGTAAAATAATTTTGATTAGAGCACAGTACAAATAATTGATTCAACTAAGTCCGTTTTATTAATTCAACATTTTTGTTAACAAAAATATTATTTAACAAATGAATACACTCTTGAGGAGGTATTTCTGAAAACATGTTACTAACATCGAAACTAACTAGCTGGCTTTGTGTTGGTAAATGTGATAATTTACTGATTAATTTAGATCCATTTTTAATGGAATGTTTAGGTTTATAATCAAACCTGGTAATTATGTTATTTAATATTTTTGCCAAGATGTGGTTGGATGGACATGTTGGGTTTGTGTATTTTTAATAAACCGTATAGTTTAATGGTTGGGATTTGGATGTACTATTTTTCTTTTTTGATAATTTGTTAAACAAACCTGACAATTTTCCAATATTTGTTTCAATTCCTTTTGATAATTTTTAAAGCTGACTCAACATCTTTAATGTCATCAATCTTTTAGTGAACCAATTTTTTGCAACGACACCTGCAACTTAAAACAACTTACAACAAAAACATATACAAAAGTTAGGTACCTACGCATTCTTTAAGTTTTAAAGGCTTACCTTCATTATTAAGTATTTATTATCAAGAGCATAATTTAAAAACTGGTCGATTTGTTCTTTTCTTAGAACCCTTGTTTTTTTAGCTGTGTTACCAACATTATTTGGTTTTTTTAAATTGCACGTAATTTTGAAAATTTTTCTATATCTACGCCATTTTTAAGATTCAGGGTCGCCTTGCCTTAGCTATCGAATACTGCGCCCAAAGTGTGAAACATTTTATCTTAGTGGAAAAATTGGCAAAATATCGAGGGATAAAAAAAAACTGATCCTCAGCGGGCTGTGGAATGAAAAGTCACGTCTTTGCTACACTAAGGGAATGTTTTTAATGTCAATTTCAGGTTAGGTTGTTCCAGCTGGAATTAAATAATAATAAAGCGTCATTTTTAGCTGCAGAAATCTTTAATTGAGCAACAGTAAAAGAAATGAATAAACCTGAACTAATGTCATGATCATAACAAATGTTCAAAATGTCTGCCTTCTTCCTCCAAACATTTTTGAAGTCGTCTTTTCATACCTTCAAAAATATTTTGTAATAATTGAGGTGAGTTGTTAATTTCTTGACAGTGTTCTTCAATTCTAAGTTTCAGTTCGTTTCAATCATTAACCGGAGTCTTAAAAATGGTGTTTTTCAAATAGGGCCATAGAAGAAAGTCCAAAACAGTAATATCACAAGAGCAAGGAGGCCAGGGTGTTGCAGTATTTCTACTAATGATCCGGTCATCAAAATATTCGCGTAAAAAATTAATTGTATCCGCAGCTGCATGAGCTGGTGCGCCATTCTGTTGCAGAAAACCATCCCGTAGCTCATCATCGTGAAGTTCATTTAAGAAAGGTTGCAATAATTCGTTCCTGTACCTTGCTGCATTTAGCGTGCCTTCGAAAAATATAGGCCCAACTAACCTACGACGACTCATTCCAACCCAGACTCCTATTTTCTGTGGATGAAGGGGAGCTTCAATTGTAACGTGTGGATTCTCGCTACCCCAAATCCGCATATTCTGTGAATTAATATACCCATTAAGGTGAAACCAGGCTTCGTCCGTAAAAAAGGTTAAATTTAACTGCTCATCATTGACATTATCCAAAAACTAACGACAAAACTGAACTCTTTTTGGATACTCCTGTTCTAAAAGCTCCTGAACGGAAATAAATCGGTAAGGATGCAGATGCAAATCTTGTCTCAATAGTCTGTGGCATGTACCGTAACTTAAATCATCAACTTGCTGGCATAAATGTGTAATTGGTGTTTTTGGAGCATCGTCAATTCGTTGTCTAACAGTTTAAATTAAACCAGGGACTCTCTTCTTTGGCCTAGCAGACCCTTCTTTCCTTCCAACACTTCCAGTTTCTCGAAAATTGCTCACCAAATTTTTTACCAAGTTATACAATTTTCGATATGTAATATTTTGATTGGGATACCTCTCTCTGAATTCCACAAAACAAGGAGGAATCAAATAGGTCCAGTCTCCGTCAACTTGAAAGCCGAAAGTAACATTTAATAATGAATGCTCTTTAAAATGTATTAAAAATCATTTTAACAATTTGCCAAATTCGTATAAAAAATGACAACTAATTATTATCTGACATTATAAACATTCCCTTAGTCTAGCAAAGACGTGACTTTTGATTCCACAGCCTGCTGAGGATCAGTTTTTTTGGATCTCTTGATATACAGCATGTGCCACCTAACCTTGCAAATTTTAGTGGGCTTTGATTCGGCTACTTACGCTTTGTTTCGTCGGTAGTCGTAACTTAAACTAGCTCTAATTGGCTGTTGGACAGTGTGGTACACTCTACTAAAAAGTGAAAGTCAATTTATTTATGGTTTACGAAAAATTGTGGATTTTTGGACAAATTAAGCGCGAAAGCTAAAGTAATATCAAGAAGAATTTTCAAAAATCAATACTTTCCTATTTTGGCGTATGACAAAATAATAATGAAATAAATAATTAACAGCAACTAGATATTATACTAGCTTTTAAACTACGGGATTGCTTTTGCTTGAGAGTGTAACGGCTTCTCGCCTTTTAAACTTATCGTCATTTTTTTTGCAAGGTTAAATGGCACTTGCTGTACCAATAAAACACTTTCCGAATAGGATTTTATATTTTCTTCACTACACCATTATAAAAAATGCCTACATGCGCACTCGTAAACCTCAAGTGATTTTTATGGGTGATGGCAATAGCTTTAAAACAACTTCTATTGCAGTTTCAATCACATCCGGTGGTATATTTGATAATTTTTCAAACTCACATTTTTTTTCGCAGAAAAATAAATTTTTGCTTGCACCTTAACTAGAACAGTTTGACACTTTGTAGCTGGATAAAAACAATAAAATACGTAGACAAAATAAAAGTCAAGACTGCCTCCTTAGTTACACAATTATTTCAACAAACTGTTTCAATCTTAAAATTTCAAATATTTTGTACTTTTCACAATGTACTTTTTTTGGTTGGAGAAAAAATAGTATGTTATTCGGATTAAAAGTGGCTTTGTTTTGCATATTTTGCATTTGCTCGGCTATGCTGCGCTTCGCATGCAAACATAATTGCTTGTCAAACAAAATGTCACTTTTAATCCTAATGACACAACATACTATTGTTGTGCCAAGAAATGGAAGAATATTCTGCTGGCGATGTACGAGAATTGGCAGCGGATGCAAAAAATTTGCTTTACCAAGTAACTATGTCCCTTATTTGTAAGTTAATCGTTACTGTTCCTTCTAGATGTGTTCTAATTTGTTAATTTTTCTTGAATTACTTAAATAAAATGTTGACATTTATTTCGACATTGACAGCCGGCAGTTTTACTTTATCATTCTTGTAGTAGTACAATAAAGTGCTACTTTACAGCCCCTAAATTGTGATAAACAATATAATAATCAAGGCGTTATGATGCAGTTGAACATAAGTATTTTTTCTACTTCCGTTAGGTAATAGACACTTTATTTTACTGATTTAAATTATCTAATGAACTCCATTATTTTACTCGGTGAAATAATGAGATCATTTGGTTCTAACGGGCACAGGCAATCTTGATTTTCCGAATTGATTTATACGTATCATGAAAATGTCATTTATTTATTCTAACGGAAGTAGAAAAAATATTGTACAACACGTAAGGAAATGAGGGTGATTATTTCACACACGTGATTACAACTTTCACATTCGTGAAATATTCACCCTCATTTACTTACTTGCGAGGGGCAAACTGCAGGCTAAAATTTGTTTGTAAAACAGCCCTCCCCTTAGTAAAAGGCTTTCCTCGGAATTCCTTGAGACTTCCCCCTGACTTTCTTTCAACTTCCCCGACTTCCTATGGAGTTTCCCAAGATTACCCTCGAATTAACCCTTGTAATCCCAAAATGTATATTAAAGGTGCAAGTTGGTATACAGAACAATAAAATTATAAAATGATTTTTTCAAATTTGGGTGTGCTCGTAAAATAAGCTCGGATTAATATTCTACGTATGTTTTTCACCCTAACATCAATTTTTCGCTTTTTTTAATTGCAAAAAACGTCCGGGATGCTTGATTTTGAACAATTGTCCGGCACAGGTTAACATCCCTTCGACCATTGAAAGTAAACAGATTATATTAAAAATTAGGGAGTATTAGGGCGTATCCAAGACAGGTCTAGTAGTGTCCGAACGACCGACAGTTTATTTTCATAATACCTTTGCTGCACGTAGTTAGTGCTGTGACGTTAAATATTTTATTTTTGTACGTCCGACAATTCACTCAATAAAAACTAAATTGGTAATTAATAAATTCGTCAGTAATTTTGACTGATGGTTTAATATGTATTTAATAAAATGTATAACAAAAAAATGTATTTATATTAATACAAGGTCACCCTTTGTGCAACTAGTTTTTATTCTGCTTACATAAATTCATTGTTTTTATTAATATACGTCAGTACTTACAAGAACAATTAAACACAATTGATATTTCAACATAATACACGAAAGAAATTTGCAACTACGTACTTGAAATTGTGTCAAAATGATATTAATCGATGAAGATAAAGCAATAAAATTAAATACGAAACACAGACACAATAAAAGCCACCATAAAGATGAAAATAAAGGTTTTTATTAATACTCGTAATAACAACGTTAGCAGCTTCTAGTTTTTTTCAATCAAACCAAATTTTAATCAATGTCTGGTTTTTGCGATACGTCTACACCATTATGTAAGAATTTCTTGCGATTTTGATTACTTATGCGCTTTTTTTAAATCAACATCAAGGTACCTACATTTTTGTATATAAAGCGTTAAACTCAAGTGCCTTTTGTAGTTACCAGCACGAAGCATCAGAAATATTCAACATGCAAGTTTTCGCAGTTTTCGCTGTTATTGTTATCACACTGGTGACAGAGTCATGTCAAAAACAGGTAAGTACGTCTTCTATACCTATTTATTATGAATTAATTTTTACAATTTACATAAAGTTTAATGGTTTTTAGGTCAATTAAATAAAAACATTTGTTAAATTAACGAAGTTTTCAAACTATATTTGTGTCATCTTGAAATTCTAAACAACCTTATTTTAATACAGTCTTTTTGCCACTGCTACCGATTAAGCGTTTAAATTTAATAAACGTGTTAAAATTTTTGTTCAATTTCTTTATTGTGTTTTAAACCGATGGGAAAATATACAAAAATTAATCATTAAATTTACATCTTTGAGTTGCTGTAACTTCGTAGCTTGAACTTTTTGATCTTAAATTAAACTAAATCACCCTGTTTGCTTCTAATTTCTGCTGTATTACGTCGGTTACATCTTATTAAAACACTTTGTTTTATTTAGTTTAGTATATTGCGTATATAGCTGCGAAATCTTTTAAATGGCAATGGTGTGGTAGTGGAAAAAATTTCATGAAAACAGCTATATCAGATAAAGCGCTTGCTGATCAAATAGTTCAATTAACTTGTTTATTATTAAGATGTTGACAAAAAATATTACATTCAATTTTACATAATAATAAGAACAACATTTTTTAACTGCGTGGCTTTGTCTGGCATGTTATTGCGCAATTTAAATCCCTGGAATATAAAATATTTTGTGGAGAATTTTACATAATTATCTAAAGCTAGCCTAAGATTATTTGCTTTTCATATCATATTTATGAAAATTTTTATTAATTGATTCAGGTACGCCAGGATTTTATTACTAATTCGTTTATAAATTAAAACCAGCGCGTTAAAATTGTTTAATACTGCTTCATTTTAATGTTTCTAAGATCTAATGAAATTCTTGTTCGTTTACTGCACATTAAACAATTCACATTCTTTTATAATAGAATTTCTGAATTCTTTGTAGATCTCTTTCAGTTGCCAAGAATTAAATTTGCCGCACAATAGTTAAAATGTGATGCAATCATGGTTTGGTATTCAATTATTCTAGACCAGGCACCAGACATTAAATTTAGTACTAGTTCTACTAACAAATCACTATTTTTAGCAATCTTTTTACTTGCTTTTGATTTTGATTATTGATATATGAAATTATTGTTAATTTCCAAACATTTCTAAACAATTGCACCACATTTGAAAATTTTGAACAAACTATTTAAAGCAGAAGGAATCAAGATACAAACGTAACTGCGTAGCATTAAAACAAATTCTTTTTGTTTTGTTTTAGGAATTTAGTGACGTAATCAACAAATACCAAGCGAGTGCTAACCCTTTCGAAGCTGAGTGTGTCAAGGAGGCAAATGCAGATCCAGACCTTACAAAGAAATTACTAACTGGCAATTTTCCTGATAATGCAGCCCTGAAATGTTATACAAAATGTATGTTCGTAAAGACAGGTATTATGACCTCGAATGGCGAGGTCGTGAACGACGTCCTGAAAACGCACACCGGTATATCTGATGAAACCATTGCTGGAAAAATATTCCATAAGTGCAAGGACACAAGGGGAGCTAATGAATGTGAAACTGCATATGAAATTGCAAAGTGCATCTTTCGGGGAGCACAAGAAGCCGTAAAAAGTTCATAAATGTTATTTATAAAATTTTATTCGAATAGCTATTGATCAATAAAGTAGATAAATTTAATTTTCTGTTTAAACAATAATAGTACTGCCTATGCAGCTATAAGAATAATACATCATTTGTACAACTAGTTTATGTATTAATAAATGATGCACTCACATTTACAGGATTTATTTATGCAATTGCTCTGATTTTCATGTTTACCTTCCGCGCTATATCGAGAGTAGATACAGAAAGGTTATTTATGCGTGGTTAACGATATTGAATAAATTCTATGTTTTACCGAAGGTATTTTGGCTTGGGCCTACTCGTCTATGTATGTGTTATTTCTGCAAGAAAGGTATTTTATGGTAAACATTTTTCAGTTAATCATTTTCACTATAAGCACGTTTTGGGGCCTTAGGAGACGTATACGTGGGCAAAAATAAAAGTTTGGGCGGAGGGCTTTATTAACACATAGAAGGGCTTAGGGGAAAAGCTTAGGCTCGTCTTCTACGGATACCAAACAGCCCATTCGCGCAAAAATCGCATCCCAAAACATTTCCAAGAAAACCCCAACTCCTAATAAATATAAATTTTTGTGAACGTGCATCATCTCGTTTTGTAGAGCAACAGTCCAAACCACATTCAACCCCTAAAGAACAATATTTTTTAATTGACGAGGATCTTCTTTTTTATTAAAAGACTAACCTTTAAAACTTCAAGATTTATAAAAGTGGCAAGGCTTGCTTTTTATTAGAGCAACTTCTTCAAACCACCCTTAAGTGCACTTTCGCCCCTAAACAGTAAAAACAAAAACAAAACAAAAATATATCTTTCCAATTATGGTGCCTGCAAGTAATTAAATTTTTGTAGGGACGTAATATACTCCTATGTCATTTTTTGCGTATTACAATGCCATGTCTTAAGTTGGAATTATATATTTAAGGCGTTTAACACTTAATCCAAATCAGCAATTAAATGTTTAAAATGTTTTGTTTGTTTTATATTCTTTAGGGCTTTCGCCAATTTACAATTTACTTTCGGCATAGACTGCGTCGTCATTTGGGAACTACACCCAGCATAATCAGGTAAGGACCGACCTGCAGCTTGTCTGCCTTTACAAGCATTTGCTCTAGAAGGCCCTGCCTGCCTAAACAGGGCCGTGTGCTTAGTTTATTTAAACCTTGGGGCGGATAAAACTTTGATCTTAATATATATGTTTTGCCAGGACAATAATACTTAATCGGCTTATGCCTGTTAGCTGTTTGTGAACCCATACAAACTAACGTTTCGCAAGACATTGCAGCTTTCATCTTCAGAGTGAATAAAAACACTGAATTGAAATTCGAGGAGCGGAGGTAAGTAAACCTATTTGAGCCAG
The DNA here is from genome assembly GCA_958336395.1 of Ctenicera cuprea. Taxonomy (NCBI): domain Eukaryota; kingdom Metazoa; phylum Arthropoda; class Insecta; order Coleoptera; family Elateridae; genus Ctenicera; species Ctenicera cuprea. The sequence goes on along the minus strand of OY284486.1, from coordinate 77,418,138 downwards.
TCGGTCAGAACGGCGGAGTTCTGGTTGGCTGTCACCGCTGGGCAAAGACGAATCCGGTGGAGCGTGATCGTGAGATCGATGATGCTTATGAGTCCTTAGAGGACAAACTACTGGAGACCAAGCTTTACTGAGTCTAAAACCATCCTCCCTGTTTATGTTGTAAGGTCAATTTCAATTGCTTCAAGTATGATACGAGGGACGTAGGCTTTGCCTGCCTGAACAGGACCGTGTACTTAAATTATTTAAACCTTGGGGCGGACAAAGATTTGATCTTAATGTATTTTGTTTGCCAGGACAATAATACTTAATCGGCTTATGCCTGTTGGCTGTTTGTGAACCCATGCAAACTAACGTTTCGCAAGACATTGCAGCTTGCATCTTCAGAGTGAATAGAACACTGGACAGGTTGGTCCTTATCTGATTATGATGGGTGTAGGTCTCAAATGACGACGCGGTCTAAGCCGAAAGTAAATTGCAATATTGACTGTTTTGTTGTTGTTAGGTTAGGGCATTTCTAATTTTTTTTTCTTTTAGAACCCTATATTTTTAAACTCATTCATGAAAACAGAATTGTTTATTGTCATAATTATGCCTGCACAACAAATTGTACCAAACAAAAGTTTTCTGTACATTTTTGAAAAATTACAAAATTTAAATTAATTAAAGTAAATTGTAAACTCTACTATCAGCAGTAATACGTTTTAATTAATCTACCTGATAATTAATTGTAATTTTGTTCAAAAGAACTAATTTATTGCATAATGGTATGTGTTTAATGTCTAATTGCATTACTAAAGTTCCAAACGGTTTTTCGATTTTATTATTAGTTGTGTCATAGCTCGACATTAATTAATTTAATTTAAATTTAATAATTCTAACGATGTTCACAAAAAACGCATTTTTTCGAAAAATTTTACACGAAACTGATACATCATGAAAATAGAAAAAAATTTATAATTATTGAACCATTTGCTCTGGAGATATTGGAGAATGACAAAACAAATCAACCCATAGTTTTTTTTTAATTTTTTGTCTAAATTTATAACCTTTCCTGGAATGAAAGTATCTTTTTCTTATCGTGAAATACGACCTGTTCTTAAGCGCTGGCTACTTATTTCTATATTTGCATGTGGTAGCGCATGCTGAATAACAAACATGCACAGGGGACCTACAGTGTAACGGGGCTCCGAACCACAGAAAGTTTAGATATACTTCTGCTTCGAAGAAAGCATTACTAAAGCGCTGTGCCTTGCAAGCTGCTTCTGACCTAGCAGAAGCAAACATGAGCTCAGTTGGCCATCACCCGGAATCGAACCGGAATAATTTGTGTAGCAATCCAGCACCCTAACCACTACACCACACTATCTCTCAGTTAAAGTGTAGATACGTGCAATGAACCAGCTGAAAATTGCTCGAACGAAACGACATTATCTGCTTTTAAATTAAATAACAATTTCTGTTTTTTCATGTACAGCGCCATTAAAAACAAACAGTACAAATAAAACTATAAATTTGTAATAAAACAAAAACAAGCATGCTGGAGCAGTTAATTCTAATTTTGGAGAAGCGTTTTACGTCAACACGGCACAATTTTTCTGTTTCAGTTGTGCTTTCTCTATTACCCTTGCCTTAATTTAAAACAACACGAAACACATTGTTTTCTTCCTTTCCAGAATCCATTAGTGCCGTGGTATTTCAGCCGGATAACGTGGTATATGTAAGTATTTATAAACAGATAATTTCAGGCAAATTGGCTTCAAAACTAATGTTTATTTGTATTCAAGTGCTTCTGCTTGTGAACTTGAAGTGCGCGAATGCTCTTATCCAGACTGTATTTGCTATTACGCGTTACTTTATTGACACACTTGTTAGACCTTAGTAGTATATTTCGAAGTCGGTGGTAAATAGTAGAAATTAATTGAAACAAGCTTCTTCGAAGGTTAATTGTTAAACTCAAATAATTGATCTTTAATGCAAACCTAGGTTTAATCAAGAGCTGATTGAATCTGCCTCTTGTAATTCGCTTGATGTTAGTAGAATTATTATATTATTACCTTGCGTTGCAAATTGTTACAGATTAACAACTAACCAACATCTAAAGCTCATTGTTTGTCCAATTAGCATTAAAATTTGAAAATTATTAACAGGGCATGACTGCACATTATAATGAGCTGTCGCTGCACCTGCGATAAACTACCTCGACTGTGCATTAAATTAACAGGTACAAATTGAGTTTGGTTATTTGAAATAGGATTAGGGATAGATTTAGTTTTAATTAGGTATTTAATTTAAATGTATAGACGGTAAATACCTAAGCAGAATATGTAAATCTTTACATAAAACTTTTTTTTAATAAAAATATAAAAATTATTATTAATATTATTGTTAGAATAATCAAAGCTGCTACAGCTAACACAGAAAAACTCGTAACATCTATATATTATATGCGGACCCCCTTTTCTTTAGTGGTGGGGGCGCCGCTACTAGGACACATGTATTTACGGGTACATTATACGAGGCACAAATTTCATTGCACAGTGACCCGCTACAGTATTCCATATACTTATTACATATACTCTTTTAGATGTATACTATTTGTTTGTATTATTGGGACAAATTCTGATGCTGACTGGCATTACATTACAAACAACAACTATAACAATCTTACATTCATACTACATTCTACATAATACAAATTTTTTCAATGCAATATTAACAACTTTCGTTGAAAGTATTGTATTTTTCTTTGTAGCAAATTTCATACCAAAATCATTTATTAGTGCATCCCCTCTCCTTGAAAATACTAATTTTAACAAACGCCACTTTTACAAACATATAAAACAGCTACAGAGCGAGCATAAAAGGTTAATAACCACGTGACCATTGACTAATTTAAATGTAGTGAATTTTGTTTTCCAATGTTGCTTGCTGTGCTGATTTCCTTTTGCAATGTCATTTTGTTTCATTGGCGTTCGTACTTCCATTATATTGTTATCCACTTTTTTCTATTAATTAACACAATTATCAAACTGCGACATTTATTTAAAAAGCAGTTTTTTTAGAACTAATTGATCTACCTTTAAATCGTTTAAGGTAAGTGTACGAATGCAGTTATTTTCAAGATTGAAATCATAACACAACCTCATATTTCAGATTTGATTTATCATGCCTTTTACAACTGAACAAGACGCATTTATTTTTATGGTCCATTTCCGGAGTGGAACCTGGAATGCAGATGGTTCATGATAATATTCGTTGCAATCTTGTATTGAACAGTTTAGTGAAGCTTTACCGAACGAGAACGTGGGCTATGAACACTTTGTAAACCATAAGCTAGTTCTTGTCCATCGCTTTGAGAACAAGAACTGCATTTGTAAGGGCAAGTCTACAAGCAGACGCACTATACTTGCAGAAGAAGTTGTAGAGGATATTCAAGCTCGAATTGAAAGAAGTCCTCAGAAATCAATTAGGACGTTATCTGCACAAACTGGTAATGTATACAATACATTAAGCTAACTACAGCTAAAACTTATTTTTTGTACAGGTATTTCTGTAATGTAAGTAGACTTGTAAGTTATATTCTTCAATAATATTGTCCTGTTAATAGAAATTATTTGTTTGATTAAATGCATTAATACTGAAATGGTTTGGTGTTATTTATTTGGGGTTGTGTCCAGACATTGATCATGATTTGATTTATTGGGAATAAATTGGATCGTGGAGAACTTGAACAATGATGATTCAGTTCGTGTTTACAAAGCAATGGCACTCATTTTAAGCAGCTATTGTAATTTATAAATGAAATATGTGTTTCTACAATATTATTCTTAAATAAATCTTGTTATTTACTTTTGCTTTTATTAAATGTTTTTACAGTGTTTTTTTAAATTGTGACGTGCCAAATTTATGTTTTTATGAAAATATGTTTTCTGTGCCCTAATTTGTGCGCTACGCCAATGGTAATTGCTACAACTGTCAGATTTTGTTTCCTAAAGCAGGTAGCCACTTCTGTACAATGGGTTGCCTATGTGTGGTCACGTGGTTCTTGAACTTTTATGTTCACTCTGTACAATTGTCTGAAGTTAGTGGTGTGATGGAGGGGACTCGGAAAAGCGGTTAGCTTTTAGCGTCTTTTTTTATTACATTTCATTTTTATATCTTCTGACATTCAATTAATAAAGAAGTGTCATAATAGAAAACTGAGTGAAATACACAATGTCAATATTTAATACTAATAATGTAATTAACTGAAAAATATGATAACTGCATGTTTTTTCATAAAAACAAAGCCTTTTTTCCGGATACTCTTATTTACATCCAGTAAAACCATCTACGAAATGTAACCTTCCTTATAGTGGTTTAATTAACTAAATAGAGACGTATGCACTTTCTTTTTATGTAACGACCTAATGGCGAAATTTCAACAAACAAAGTAGAAGTGGTGAAATTCATCCTAAGCAAACGCTTCTTCCAATAGACATACCCCATCCAGCCCATTAAGAAAGCAATTATTCCTTAATTAGTGCTCTTGTATGTACATATCAGTTCTAGCTAATGCAGCTACTTGATTAAGTTGTTTTCGCAGGAGACGTGCAATTAAACCAAGTCAATGGAAGATGCAACTACGACATTTGCAAACTCCGATTACACTTTGTGTAAAACAGGGTAATCCTCTTGCTGCAGTCCTGCAACTTCTGCTTCAAGTATTATTAGCGCCGTTATATATTACAAAGCCGCGTGAAATACGAGAAGACTTTCAGACTAATACGTCCTGATTTACGCCATTACCGCTATTGCCTTTAACCCTGAATGCTATTTTAGTCTAACGTAAAAGCGAACTTAGTTTAAAACCTATACGAAGTTTCGTGTTGCTATCGTTGTTAACTCTTATCAAAAATCTTCTTTATTCCAAGACTTCTAAATTCGATTTTTACATATACTCGAGCTAAAGGCTTTACAGCTTACGTGCTCATAAATTTAACATTTTATTTTTCTATTTTATGCTAACGCTTGCTGAACATCATGTTCCTTTTTTAAAATAGAATACGAAGCATGTAGAAATTGATTAGAGATGCTGTCGTCAGAGGGACTTGAGTACTTTTCTACTCTCTACTCTACTATCGCATACACTATTTGAAGCAAACATATTTCTCTTTTCATAACGAACTTGTACATCTAAAGCCTTTGAGAATTCTGGCTTAAAGTTTTTCGGTAAAATAAGCTGAATAAAACGTATATGTTATGAAAATTTCTAAAAGCTCCGCAAATTGCGAATGCTATTATATAATGTTATATATAATAGATAAGAAAAATGGCTAAAGGTTCATGCAAAGAAGCATTACTTTGTAGTTTTTGCTAGCGAAACATCACAAAAGCTTTCCTAGACATATTTTCTGCCATATACAGAAAAGACTGATATTTCTAAAAGCTTCCTTTAGCGGTAACAATGGTAATAATTCATTATTTCTTTATTTGTGATGTCTGCACTAACATGTTTATCGTTTTTTGCTTCATAAAAATAAAGTAGGAGGTTTTTTGTTTCCAGCAACAACGTATAATCACATTCGTTAAGCGTGTCTGCGAATGTAATATTCGAAAATTTCGCCCGATTGTTAGCTTTTGCTGAATTGCACCAGTTTCACCGGGGAAATTTGTTAATGCATTCATAACTTGAGCTGTTAATGAATCTCATACCTGAGCGTTTGCCGTTGTAAGCAACTTCTCTTTATTGCTTGCTAAATGGTAACATTTAGAAGATTTATGGACACACTCTTAATTACTCGGCTAGAACTTGTTCAAATAATATCGTCCTGCCACCCCTCGTTTATATCTACATTATTTCCTTTGCTAACGTTTGCTATGTAAGGCGCAAGGGTTTTATTTAACTCTCAATGCAAATTTGTTGAGTGCTTGAAACATCAAACGGACAAAAATGCGTTCAATAAGTTATTATAAAATATAACCAACTCATAGTTACCGCTGATTATGTCGATAAAAGTGGTTTGTCGAAATGAAACGGGAAATCGGTAGATTTTTAAATATAAGAAGCAGATAAGTTCTAAATTGGATTTGTTGAAACACGATCCATCCATTCCAACTTCCACAGCTTTTATCAGAACATCTGTTATCGAAAAAGTTGTATAGGCCGACTCGGTATTCAGAGAGCAAATCAACATGAAAGCGAATCGGAAAACTAAGTTTAAATACACCACCGTAAGTCCTAGGGTGTTTTATAAACTGAAATTAAATTTATGTTTTAGGAAAATATTAAAAACGAAACGTACGACGTATGCGTGACCAGAGAGAAACTGCAAGGCAGTTCAAAGGACTTCTTGGATCCAGAAATAAATGTCTACAAGTAAAATATACAAGAACCGATAGATAGGTCGAGGAGAGACAGTTTTTAAATATTTCGCAAAAATTAATTCTTGACTTTTTATAGATTTTTGATTTATTTGACATTGTCAAATCGCGCATTTTAGGTATGATACAGTGTGAAGTCATTAGTGTGATGGTAGTCTTTTATAGTAAGCTGTGTTTATGAGTTTGATAAATAAAACACAGCAGAGGAGAGGTTTTGTACATTTATTGAACCTTCCCAACAATAATTTCTAAATCATCTTAAAATCGTAGAGCCAGCCGATTAAACCAAGCGCCAAAAGCCAGTGGCATAGCCAGGCCAATCGAACGACAATGCCGGATCATGTGACTAACCGCGCCAGCCTAGCGGAGAACACCGGGTGAAGACGGCCATGGAGGCAGTCGGGTCAGCCAAGCTCTAGTGATGGACATGAAAACATGGCTAGGAGGATGTCGAGAACGTTAGAACAGCTACACTACATGCAAATGGAGGATTAGTCGGTAATGGTTGAGTCATCATTAAGCAGTGAACGTACAATGCTTATACCATTATTGGCGTGACTAACGGTTTAAAAATTATGGTGTTTTCCTCCGAATGCCACTTCTGCTTTTATAAGCAAAATGCTGTAAAACATTTAAACTATCTTGGTCAAAATCTGCTAATGGTTTTCTTTTGAAATTATATTAGGACAGATGAAAAGTCATCGTGGTCAAAACCTTTGGAAGGTTTTCTTATTGTGATTAAATAAAGGCATATTAAACGTCATCCTGGTCAAAGTTTTTTAATGGTTTTCTTTTGTGATTAGATTGAGGCATATTAAACGTTACCCTGATCTAAATCTGTTGATGGTTTTTTGGGGACTAGATTAGGGCAGATGAAACGTCATTCTGGTCAAAATGTCTTGATGGTTTTCTTTTGTGGTTAGATTAAGGCAGATGAAACGTCATCATGGTCAAAATTTTGTGATGGTTTTATTTTGGAGGTAGATTAGGACAGACGAAACGTTATTCTGGTTAAAGTATATCTATGGTTTTCTTTTGGGATTAGATTGAGGCATATTAAACGTTACCCTGATCTAAATCTGTTGATGGTTTTTTGGGGACTAGATTAGGGCAGATGAAACGTCATTCTGGTCAAAATGTCTTGATGGTTTTCTTTTGTGGTTAGATTAAGGCAGATGAAACGTCATCATGGTCAAAATTTTGTGATGGTTTTATTTTGGAGGTAGATTAGGACAGACGAAACGTTATTCTGGTTAAAGTATATCTATGGTTTTCTTTTGGGATTAGATTAGAACAGATAAAACGTCATTCTGGCCACAATCTTTTTTGGTTTTCTTTTGGAATAAGATTAAAGCCAATGAAACGTCGTCCTGGTCAAAATCTCTTGATGATTTATTTTAGGATTAATTAAGACAGATTCACGCCGTTCTGGTCAAATTCTCTTGATGGTTTTTTTTAAATTAGATTGAGACACATAAAACCTGATCCAGGTCAAAATCTGTTGATGTTTTTTTGAGGAATAATTCAGATAAAACGTCATCCTAGTCAAAATCTTTAATGATTTTCTTTTGTGATTAGATTAAGGTATATTAAACGTCATCCTAGTCAAATTTTGTTATTGTTTTTTTAGGACTAGATTAAGTCAGATGAAACGTCATCATGATCAAAATCTTGTGATGGTTTACTTTTGGAAGTAAATTAGGACAAGCAAAACGTCATTTTAGCCAAAATATCGCCTTGTTTTTTTTGGGATTAGATTAAGGCAGATGAAACGTCATCCTGATTAAAATCTCATGATGGTTTTCTTTTGGGATGAAATTAAAGCATATGGAACGTCCTCCTGGTCAAAATATTTTTTATTGTTTGCTTTTAGGGATGAGATTAAGACAGATAAACGTCATCTTGGTCAAAACCTCTTGATGGTGTTCTTTTGGGATTATATTAAGACAGATGAAACGTCATCCTGGTCAAAACCTGTTGATAGTTGTTTTTTCTGAATCAATTAAGACAGTTAAAACGTTATCTTAGAAAATTTTACAGTTTTTTTTTCAGGGAATCAAAATGATTGAAATAGGCATCCGACTTCTGATTACATACTTATTCCAGGAAGTTCAAATTAGTCTTTAATACCTGATTTTATACTATTTGAATCGAATTTAGACATTTTGTTATACTGATCTGGTTACTACTACTAGACTATTGTAGTGATTGTGGCCTCACAATCTCCTCTGGTGGGCTGGTTGTAGTTAACCCACAATGCCCGTACTGGTTTTTAAATGCACTTTTAAGGCGGTTAGATGGACTGGTTGGTTATGTAGTAGGTTTACAATTTAATTTTATAACGTCTTGAGGTGCTGGTTTTGTGCTGACATTGTTTAGCCGAAGGATCATGTGGGGTTGTTGTAGTGGGAGCAACAATGTCGTGTAGGGAATCTTGCGCGCTGTACGAATTTGCGTTTCGCGCTTATAGCGACAACGGCTCGTTAATTTGTAAATAAGTAAATATATTTCCTGAATTTAATTATCTTGCTTATTAATATTTATTTATTTTGATTGCTTTTTCTTACATATTGTTGCTTTGTGAAAAAACGTATATATTGCTATGATATTTGGAGGTGTATGTTTTTACTGGGGTATTGTAGTTCCTGGAAGGCAATTTTTGGGATGCTTGCTACAATTCAATTTGAGATTGGAGGTTTGTGAAGGCTGTAAGGTTTTGATATTCTAACTTTTAAACTCAGGGTTGCGTATTATTGCTGTAATTTCTTGTTATAAATTCTATAATTTATATTTTTCATATTTGTGAGGTTTGTTTTTACTGAAAGAAAAGAAAAACACAATCAGATTGATACGATTTTTATTTATGTTAGTTTTAATTATAATTTAGTTCAGAATTGTTCAAAAGGTTTAATTTATAAGAAGTTTTAGAGTTACTTGTTTTGTGCATCGATTAATGTCATTATGGATGTCAGTGTCAATGTCACAAACGTATAAAAGAATACTCATTGTCATGAGATTTATTTGTTTGTTCAAAAAAATGGGAATCAAGAAGAAAGACAAAAAGAATGGAAAATTTGTTTTAGTCAGTTACGACTCGTCTTTGTAAACAAAGACAGAGAATTTTATATCCTCTGGATAAATAAAGAGGAAAAACGAGTTTAAAAGTAATGTAAAAGTGATTGTGAATATAAAAGAAGTAAATACAACTAATTATCAACGAATTGTGAAAAGTCCAGAAGAATAACAAGTATAAAGCGATCCAGAAAGTTTTTCCAGTTGTGATGGTGGTAAAACCAAGTTTTAAAATAATATAAAACAGACCAGAGAAAGATTCAAACTAAAGGCGAGTGTTTGTGGTTACTTGAGGAACCTGCAAACTAGTGAAGTAGAAGTTGAACATTCATCGTTTGCTCGAGTAAAGGATATCCCAATAAGGAGACGTTCCCTTTTTAAAGGACGATAGTATTTAGTAAAATTTATTTGATTTTTCGAAAATTTCATTAAAAAATTTGAGTTATTGAATAAAACCTTTTTTATTGTGTTTATTCTATTTCAAATTTATTTATTAATGACTTATCTTACAAGCTAAATAACAACCCTGAGAATGTTAATAAAGAGTCTCATAGAAAATATAATTTAGAATTGCGTGAATTGCGGGCATTTAGGGAATTGTTTTCTAGTAGGTATATGCACACGCATATTGCAATATCTAGACGTCTCTTCTAGAGTAGGTTATAACATATGAACCTAACACTGCTAGTTAACACATACAGACACACTACTTCCAATTTAGACTAAATCCTTCCCTACACTTCTGTATTTTTTTTGTTATTATGAAACCCCGAACACGACCACCTAAAAATATCGTCGAGCTTTGTACACGTGGCTGTAAAAAACCATGTCACCAAACATTACAAAATATCAAAGTAAATAACAGAAAAAGACAACTTACATGCTTTGAATATTAAAGTTTTTCGACCAAGTCATGTTAGTACCTACATAAACCAAATTGAAAAACAGCAATCAAATTCGTTAGAATGTCCGCACCCTTTGGGTACGAAAACCCGCAAGCTAAAGTTACTAAAACCAAAAATTAAAGTTTGTTTTCCAATATTTATATTTTAAAAGTTTGTAGTAATTCAGAGCGCAAGAAAAATTCTTAAATTTATGACGTAATAAATTTTAAGTGGAATGTTTACTAAGTCAACGTAAAAGTCATCTAGTTCTTGAGCACAAAACGTGCAGATTAATTTTTAGGGCTTTCTACTAAATTATTCGGAATACTGTACTACTAATTCAAGTTGTTAATTCAATATTTCCGCAATGGAGTTGAAATGCAAGAAGTAAAAGCACATTCTTCTCCATAAACATTAATTAATACAACATTAAAGTAATTACTTGTTTTTAGCACAAAGTGCTTTCGCTTTCTTCATCGGGTTTAGAGCTTAATAATTGTAAATAATTCAGTGTTCTATAAAAAAAAGTCGCTGCCCTCTGCTAAAACCTTGGAAAGACTTTGTTTTACGCAACTCGCTATTATATTTATTACATTCATATGTATCACAATTTCGCTTTTATAATTAATAGCTTCTTTTCGTTTTCTTTATCAAGAAACTGATGGAGATAATAAGTTCTTTTAAACTCAAAGAAAAATTTGTATTGTGTTTGAGACTAATGTTTGGACAAACCTTGATTCGTTTCAGGTCACGATTAGTACTGAATATTTTATTTTTCCTATTCAGTTGCTAATAATATTGAAATTTTTCTTTAGAAGTCAGTTCTGGAGTAACGAGTTTCATATTTCTTAGCCATTTTATTTATGTTTCGAAGACCGAATACATTTTTAAAATGAAGCGTTACCTTGAACTTCTATTTATTATCACATTGTGCGAGCTTTTCCATGCCAGTATTTTATTTTTCCTTTGCGTAAATAAATATGGGCTTGCTTGAAAATTTTATATCCTTTCAGAGCTATATCTCTTCTACAGTAATATTTCTCCTGTCGATAAGCATAATTTATTTTTTTATCGATAAATGTAAATCTGCCGCTTCTTAGGGAAGGATTGACTTTAACCGTTAACAAATTCGACGGAAATGTTTTTCCTTTTAACTACTCCAGCTACAAATTGAGTTACAAGCTTATTGTGTCACAATTCGTTTTGTTTTATGTGGTCCTTTTAGGAAGACATTTGCTATAAGGAGACGGACTTTTAGGTAAATGTTCTTTTTTCACCATCTCTAATAAACTCTAAGAGAAATACAAAATAATATACTTTCGTCATGTTTTGTTCTATGTTTTTTTTAGTACGCAGATACTGATCTCTATGGTCATTGATTCATGCCTAAAAATCCGTCCTTTATTTGTTTCTTGTGAGAAATACGAACTTCCTGAAACCCTTATAAAGTTAACTGAAAATTGAACCTTGTTCTCATTACTGCCTACTTTAAATTTCAAATTTTATTTAAATTCGAGGAAGAAGGTTAAATATGGTTAAAGTGAGTTTTTTTTATTTTCCGGAACTTGGAGTATAGAGAAATTCTAATTTAATACAAATTATCCATTTCAAAATTTTGACAGAAATACATTTTCCGAACCTCCACAAACTCAAAAAAGTTGTTATTATAAATGACTGTTTGTGGATGGTTTTATGCGCCTTCGTACATAGGTATATAAAAATCATCGACAAAAAAGCTTTTAAAATATTCAAAACCAGAAGCAACGCTCAAAAGCTTAATACTCGTCAACATCTTATAAAACGATAAATGTTTCTTTGATTCCTTAACAATTACGGCGTTTTGTGTATAAACAGGGCTTTGCAATTTTTGTAGTGGTTCACTGAAACTTTAAATTTTCACTGAATATGATGGGAACTCTAAATTTTTGCTAAAATTACTTTCAACAGAGTTTGAATTTGTATCCGGAACTTTTTAGCGAATTACAGCTTCGAGAGCTGTCGTTTAGGTATATTAGACTTCGTTCTCAGTATTGTGTTTAAGGAGCAGTGATATTCTTCATAGCTCAATTTAGCAAAAACGCATGTTCTGTGTGCAGCGAATACTTTTTAATAGCTCTAATTCGTATTAAATTTATCACGGTTTGTAAAGTTTAAATTTTAGTTTGAATCAAATTTAACAGGTTTTCTGAAATTATGAATTTTGATTGCTCCAATATTCAAGTTTGTAGTAGTAGTAAGCGAGTGGGAATGACTGTGGTTGTTGTGCAGAAAGACAGAGAGGAGGGAGCAGTATCCGGCATATCAACAGGGAAGCAAACCGTAATTCGCTGCTGTTAAAGACAACGCCCTTGCAATGCTGGCTGTGAGTGTAGCAATTGTTGCCAGTTTTAGAAGCCATAGAACTTGCCAACAGTGTTGCTGTTTTAAAAGAATGAAAACTGCAAGTGAAACCTGTTTTTAAAAAAATGTGAAAAAACTGACAACACGATTTTTTTAAAACTTTGTATGAATTGGTTGGTGTCCTAATCCGTTAATATCTTGTTTAACGCTTAAATGTATTTTTTGTCTAAACAAAAACTGGAACAGGCATAACTGGAGGGTCACTACTGAAGTTTTGTTTACAAAAAACTTCAATTTCAGAAAAGGAATGACGTAATTTTGCTCCGCAATTTCTCAACTGAAACTACGACACGCCGATGGGTAAAAACTAACTTTAAATTCAGACCAGATTTTGGATGTAACATTCCGTGTACGTTGAGATCTCGTAAATTACACACAAGGTTCAAGGAACAAAACATATTGGTGTTTTAACTATATATACAAATCAATATACTGTATATAACTTTTAAATGTTTTATATACATTAAAGAACAATAATTGTGGTAGGTTGAAGGTCGGTTCTGGTTCGTTCTGGCCGGATGTGGATCGATTATTTTAGGCAAAATTAAGTACAATTTAATGTATTGTTGCGTTATCCGCCATATAGCAATCCAAATCTAAATCCGCAACCCGCCATTTACATTCCCAAATCCGGTGTAGGCAGACATGGGGTTTTAATGCCTAAAACGTTCTCTGGTATTTAGTCGTTCGGATTCGGCGTTAAACTGTAGGTCCCTCGTACTCTACCTTACCGCTAAGAAGAGTACGTGGCTGGCGTTCAGCAGTGGAACGTAAAGGCTGATTGCGGCGCAGTGAACTTCGGAGAGTTACAACGATAACATCAACAAGCAGCATTTCATTCCTAACAAGTTTGATACTTTCTAAAGCAAGCGATAGGAATATTTTTACCTTTGTACAATTTTGTTTATTTTACAGTACATATGACGTTGTTTGCTGGTTACCTTAAATACAATATTCTCATTTAATCAAAAATGGTACGACGTTTTAGGAAAGTTCATCTCTTGTCAAGACTTTATAACACAACACATGTTTCTTGGTTTAAAAGAACCTGGTAGATTAACGGGCCTTCTTAGTTTTCTCATGGGTTTGTATAACTATTTTAATTCTAAATTAATACACCAAGAACTTTAAATCCAACGTGTTTGGCTAGTTTTCGGGGAATTATTAGAACCGAACTATGATTGCTCAATTCTTCGAGTTTGCTATAAGTTTTGCACGAGCTGGCGTTAAAGTTGAAGGGTTTTCGATTAAACATTACAAACGAACTATTTGCTGAGTTATTCAAGTTTTTTAATAAACAACACGAACAAACCGTAAAATTTACCTTTTGGTTTAAATAAAAGTTACAGTGTTCAATGGATTCTACGAAATTGTCACAAAGGAACTCTGATTTTGCCGATGTTCAAGTTTTCAATATGACTGGATCAGTGGGGCTAGTTAGCGTTTTAAAGTTCAGGTGTGACATTTCCTACTTTCAAATGCATATTGAAGAAAAAATGGTAATTTTTAATTCCAACTAATCTCATTCCTAAAAACGTGTCTGTACCGTACTGTACGTGTCTACAGCTTATAGCTGTACGTTTCTGCTACAATAGTAGAAAAATTGCGATCTGTCATAGTCATTGTTGGCGCATCAAACTTTATAATAAAATATTTTTGTAAAATATGGTAAATAACAATTTCTAAAGCATAGGAAAGTCTGGCAAAGTGTTTTACTCTTCCCCATGTATTGGTTCACATTTTAACTAAGTTATTGCAACAACAAGTTGTCGTCAAACTATTGTCACAAGATCAGAATATGATAAAATATCTGTTTTCGTGGCTATTCAACCAGTTTACAATAATTTAAGTGTAAACTGACTGATAGAACAACTGTATACGCTAAAGTGCTGCTGATTGGACACTGATATGTGGAACTATAATAATGGCAATCGTTGTCATTTGCCATCAGTTGTTTCCTACATTTTCTACGTACATAAAAAAAATTTAATTTCCGTTACAGCCGTTGGTTTATTTCTCTTTTTAGTTGAAACAACTCCCTTTCGTGTTATATTGTTATAGTTGTCTCAAACAAGGGTTGATTATTGCCCGATAAGAATTATAACCGACAGGGTTGTGGAAGCCGACAGGGCGCCCCGTGTATTGAAATATCGAATGCTTGTAGGATTCTCATGAATTATAGAACCGACGAGGTCGGGCGGATGAACAGGTTGTAATTTCCTGGTCAGATCGGATGTGTAGACATGTCATAATCCCAAAACCGAAATCAATAAGAGATAAGGTGTAACGTGATCATTTTTAATTCAGTATCCCTTAGACAATAACGCAGGGAAGGGAAATTAAGCCCTTCCTTTATTGCAGCTTTGCCCAAGTAGAAGTAACTGTCGAATAGCTGATTCAGTTAGGAATTAGTTACGAGGTCGGTGTTGCATGTGCAAATGAGAATAATAATTTTTGATAGATGAGAATTTAAATAGCTGGTTGGAAAATGATTTGTTTGAAATGGGTAAAAATAGAGAAATTGCGCTTTTACTAAACTCCAAACCTTCAACTTTAATGACTTTCAGTTTTGATGAAAATGTCATAGAAATAATTGGAATTCAAGTTTTATTCAGATGTTTCCTTCAGAACACAAATAGCTCATTAAAAGAAGTTTAGAACAAAATGCAAAACAGTAAAGGTTGCGTGATCTGTCAATCATTATTTATGGTAAATAAGAGGACGACGTAATTCACCGTATAATCAATTTATAGCCAACAATTTTACTTAATTTTCTGAAACGTAAGGAAGCATCTTTATTGCAAAAGGCATGTTCTTTAGGAAGCATTAACGGCTGTTCCATAAAAAGCACTTGCACGCTTTGCAGAAATAATTAACCATTAACAATGAAAATAAACGTTCAAATGAAAGTGAATAATATGTTTTCTACGTAACAGATATCCGTATAACAATGACATAGACTTAAAATACCTTTTTTTGTACCTAAAATTCAAACAATTTTTAGCTGTTTGACAATAACAATTTTATTAAAATGGCTTTAATGTCGAAGTGTTCAACATAGGACATTAAAAAAAATTAAAATTATTTTTTATAGGGTTGTTTCTGCTCCTACGGTTTATCACCGACGTCCGGAGCTACACCGATTTAGCTAAAAGTTTTGTCTGCTACCTTAACAAATGCATCTGTCTCCTGCTTTTTACCAACCGCGACATTAATCGATTTTCAGTTTATAAATTCAAAAGCAACTGTACATACCAATGGAGCACCGGCTCTGAATTTAGTCAAGCGAGCAACATTGTATAAGTATTCTCACACAAAGAGTTTGCGATTATACAATAAATACTGAACTTAATATCGGTAACTACTAACCAATCGCGTTAATGTTAATTTTTTTGGAGTAAAATCCCGACCCAGCGAGAGTGACATCAAATAAATATTAAATTAAACAAGTGGAAATTATAATTTTGTTATTTCATTATATACAATATTTTTGATAAATTATGTCTATTAGTGTTGTTTATTTTAATTTTCACATTTAAAACCCTTCTACCTTTTATAAAGTGCTACGTTTAAATATCCATGTGAGAATATAAGCTCTGATACATAAATTCCTATTTTATTAATTGTCTGCCTTTGCTCTTTATTAATGTTGAATGCGTCGGCAACTGCTCTATAATTAATTATCAAATTAAGTAATAGTTGAGGGTGGTAAAATAAGTTTTCCAAGCAATTTCTTTTTTAAACGAAATTAAAACAATGTAAATTTAATACGATTGTAAGAAGCAATTATTTAGGTGTGTTGCACTAACAATAGTTATGATAAAAGACACCTCATTCTTTGTCAACCACTAGACGTTTCCGCAAGCCAAGACACATCATTCTTGAGTTTTACACAGGGGTCTGCACTCCACGAAGAATGGCATCACCTCTGCCTTGTTGATGAAAATATGCTAGCTAACACCAGATATCTGTCCCGTTAAATTCGCAACTTTAATGGCATTTGTAAACATTTTATGTATTGGTTAAATATTTTTAAATAATAATATTAGCGGTATATTCAGCTCAACTTAATAAAAGATGGCGTAAGTTCGTAAAATCAAAAGTCGAGATTATATCTAATTATAAATCCGCCGCGCGCCGCTTGGTGTTTCCTCCGCTGAGATGGCCTCGTTAACGAAGAGTACTAGCAGCAAAGTCGGCTGATTTTGTTCCAACAATAAAAAACGTCTAGTGTAAACTCAATTTTCATATTTGCATCTTAAACTGTTTAACTATTCTGATACATCTCAGTACATACCAACATGCGCCTTATATAATAGACGCGTAAAGATTTGGCTTCTTAGTGAGGGGTTATCGTCACAAAGGTCACGACGGGCGGAGAGGATCCGGAGTTAATTTATAAACATTTAACAATGTAACTAAAGAGAATAATATAGGAGGGAATTTATCTGCAATTGATTCCCTACACATCTGACGTTCCTCAACCTTAATCCACTTGTATAACCAACATAATTGTACAGTTATGGCTTTCCTGGGGCTAGTTATTTAATTAAAAATTAATGGATATATGAGCCTTTAAGAAAGAAACATTTTAGTTGTTCTTTTCTTCTATTTACTACTTTTGGTAGCAATTACAGTTGAAAGCCTGCTAAAAATTGCTTTCAAAAAAATATTTACCTTTTAACCTTACATCACATAAAAACTCTCAAAATAAATACGTGATGCTCGGCAAGTACAACAACTGCATTATCAGAATATTATACGCCCGATAAACCTAAACCTAATTTATACTGCTTTTTTTAAAACAATGTTGTTGGTATAGACGGTCTACGCGAGGTTTTACTAATTAACATTCAAGTTAGTAAAAAGCGGGCGCGGGAAGGTTAGTACTAAAAAGGAGCACCGTTTGCTTGAGTCCCTTCCGAGTGTACTAAAACGTAGCACCGTTGGTTTAAGATTCTTCCGCTTGTAACAACGTTGTTGGTCTAGTCGTTCTGCGCAATGTTACAATGAAGAATAGTTAAGTTATTATAATTCGTGCGCGGGAAGGTTAGTACTAAATGGGATCATAGTTTATTTCGGTTTCGGTTTGGTCTAGGGCCTAGACCCCTTAGACTCTAGACGGTCTGGATTTGGAATTGGGAGTGTGAGCTGGCTCACGCGCAATTAGGCCACAATAGGTGGGCCTATTGTACTACCTCCCCAGCAGCTCTCCACATTAGACATCACCCAAGCCATCCAACCTTTTGGATGTACTTGAGGACATCCGCAATTGGAGTGTTGCTGATTTCGGCCATGTTAGGCCAAAAGTCCCCCAGCATGGATCCTCTGGTTGTTGCGAGAGCTGGGCAGTGACATAGGAAATGTTCTGCCGACTCGTCGTCCTCGTTGCATGCACAACAGTTTGGGCTATCCGCCACTCGTCAGTCCCATCCTGTGCATGTATTGCTTTAGGGTGCAGTGTCCAGATAAGATACCCACAACTAGTCGTAAGTTCTTTTGGGACAGTTGCACACCGTATTTGGCTTTTTTTGGCCAGGGTGCCGCAATATCAGCCCTTGCTTGACGACAGCTTTGAGTGTTAACCCATCTTCGTGTGAAGCTTTTTAAGGTTTCTTGGTATAGCAAAGCTTAATATCTTCAGGGATATGGGAATTACGGGTTCTGGCCTCCAGAGAGGTTGTTCGGAAGCCAGTCTCGCAATATCATCAGCCTTTTCGTTACCGTAGGTTCCGTCATGTCCTTTCACCCATACAAGGGAGACGGCACTATCTTTTGAGTTATCGTCGAGAGCTTCACGACACCGCAGTACCACTCCTGAGGTGATTTTGCAACTGCCTAGGGCTACTAAAGCGGCGCTGCTATCGCTGTAGATACCAATACGTTGGTTCTTGATTTGTCGTTCGAGAATTGCATTTGCACCATGCATTATTCCCACTACCTCCGCTTGGAGGACAGTGGCAATTTTGCCTAGTGGTATACTCTGGCGCAGGTTTAGGTCATCGGAGAACATTCCAGCACCCGTTTCATGCTTTGATTTAGATCCATCGGTGAAGATGGATATGTCCATATGCTGGGTTGGTCCAGCATTCGCGTAGACACTAAAGTGTCTATTAAAGGCATATTGTAAAGGAACCATAGCATCCAGAAGAGGAGTCTTGACGATTGCCTCATCCAGGATGCGGATGTGTCTTACCTCCCTTGCCTGCTGTGTGCCACAGCCCCTTGTGGCGCAGCCTCAAAACAGTCGTCACAGCTACTTGTCTCCACAAAGAGATCAAGTGGAGGAAGGCATAAGATCACCTCTACGGCGGCCGTGGGTGTTGAACGTATAGCACCTGTAGAACTGAGACAAGCGAGACGTTGCATGTGTTCCAGTTTGGTTGCTGCCGTAGCCTGTCTGGCCCTGGGCCACCAGACAAGTGCTCCGTAGCATAGCATGGGCCTAATCACGGCAGTATACAGCCACAAGGTAATTCTAGGGGAAAGTCCCCAGGATTTACCTAGAGCGCGGCGACGCTGCTAGAAAGCCATGCATGCTTTGTTCGTTTTAGCTTTCAGGTGTTTCTTCCAGTTCAGCTGTTTGTCAAAAATAACTCCCAGGTATTTGACATTATCTGAGAATCTGAGAGAAGTGTTGAATAGGAAAGGTGTACGTAAGGGTCCAACCTTCGTTTTCTTTGTGAAGAGTACCATCTCTGTCTTGGAGGGGTTGGCAGACAGGGACTGTTCATTACACCATTTTTCTGTTATTCGAAGAGCCGTCTGCATTAAGGTTCAAACTTCCCTGTGATGAGGATGGTGATGTCATCCGTATATCTAATGGTATAGAACCCAGCATCATTGAGTGAGCTTAGAAGGCTGTCCACCACTGTATTCCATAACAGTGGAGACAGAACTCCGCCGTGTGGGCAGCCTTTCATCACAACACCTCTAATTGAGCTGTCTCCTAAGTTAAATTGCACTGCTCTCATTGCAAGCATGTGCTTTATCCACTCACAAAGAGTAGGTGCAACACCAAGTTTGCGTAAGGCAGAATTTATACTTTCAAAGCTCTAGACGGTCTACGCGATGTTATAGTTAAGAACAGTTATATTTTTACAGAAATAAGTGCGAAAACACAGTTCTATTTGCTCAAATCAAGCGGAAAAATAACCAGTTTTTTTAAACTTTAGCGGTCATTTAATATTTATTAGGATGCATTTTCATACTGCAAGTCTATTAAGATGTCGACTAGTATAAAAACTTATCGTGCATTTATTATTTTTTTATTATGCATTTATTACTTTTTATCCAGCAAAACCTTTTAAGGTATGAAGCCTTTACACCACCCTATTAAGATAAAGAAACAAGTTTCTTAATATTTGTTACCTTGGTTACCAACACACAAAGGTGTAGGAAGCATTATGGTCTCGCTAGTCTACTTTGTCTGCTGTGTAAAACCTGACTTTTGACCCACTACTTGTAATTACATAGCTAGAGGTTATTACTTAAAGTTGTAAACTTCGCGTTAAAGACACAATATCGCGTTACTTGTGAACTGGGTAAAATATTACCGTCAATCCTTCAAGCGGAGGTCTCGGTGAAAACTTGCCATTAAATCAATATTCGGTCGGGCAGCGGTCACAACTTCCGGAATTTACGCCTTAATGAGATAAAACGGCCTCAGGTGAAGGAAGCTGTTAGTACCAAGTTTGAGGTAACTACTTTAGTCGCTTACAAGTTACTCGCTCATTTGCATTATTCAAATTGCTGATTCTGTTGATCTTCATTCTACTTTTCACTGTGCTTCTAAAAGCTTTCAATCCTTTTCAGTTTTCAGCGACGAACACACGAATCAGAGCGTATTCAGAACTTGTTCCGTGTATAGGGGAGAGTTATGACTAAAGGGTTCAAAGTTATATGTAAATATTCTATTAAAATTTAAATTCTACATTTGCAGACGAATTAATTTGAGTTTTTGCAACAGGATCGGTATTAGCAATAATGTAATAATAGAATACGGCACAAAGCAATTCAATATCCGCAGAATTTTCCAATAATTTCGAAGGAAGTTAGCTAAAATTATTCATCGAACGCAAGAATTCTGAACATTAATTATTTTTATTCATTCAGCCATGGCCGTTATGTTAGGCTACATACCATAAAATATATATAAATGGTATTAGCGTGAATATTTCCGTACATATTCAAAATTACCAGGATTCCTCATAAATTGCACGCGCATACTCAACCTTTATGAGATTACGTATTAGTTATCCCAAGGGGGCCAATTATAATGACGAGGCACGTCATTACGTCGTTATACGTTACTAAAACACGGAATACATTAACAGTTAAATTTTGTACCTACGCCCATATAGTATATAATGTGATTACTTTGAGCCCCTGTCAATGTAGGAGGTGAGGTAAACACATTACAAAATTTTGGAGTTGATACTGACAGGTAAGTTGCTTTTCCCTTCAACAAAATCACATTAGCATTAAAGTACGGATGGCTTTAAATGCTTAATGTATAATATTATATCTACCACCTACCTTTGCAGACCTACCTTAGCATGTATCATCTGGAAAATAAATTTAGAAGTGAAAATTCTAAGAAAAACTCGTTCCTGGAAGAAGCTTATGTACGTATGAGGTAGAAAGTGCCTCCGCAACGGTTAGTCTAATTTAGATGTAATTTAGAGATTTTGCATTAAGTATTTAGATTAAACGCTTTAAACGGCAAATATCTCATAATATCAATATTTTATCGAGAAAGGATAATGAAATATTTATTAAATAATAATTCAACATGCAAGTCTACCACATAAAATAAGATTCGTAAAGCATAGTCAACGTTTATAAAAAATAATGTTAATTTATTGTAAATAAAACCATTCTTAACTTCAACAGGTTTTTAAAATTATTATTTATTGCAGGTCCATGGTACACAGAGCTTTCACGGTTTCTTTAGTTAAAATTAATTATAATAGAGAAATTTCGTTTATTAAACAAATTGCATTTAATAATGGTTATAATACTCAACTTATTGATACGCTAATTAAAGAGAAAGATTAGAAATTAGCTATTCAGAAAATTTATCCAACTATTTCATTAGATAAAAAGAAATGCGCGTCAATTACATATTTTAGCATTAATTCAGAAAAATTGCCAAAATTATAAACCTAACAAACAAATGTAAAATAACTTTAAAAACAACAAAAAACATTTTAAATACTTTGTTTATTGCTAACGAAAAAACAGAAAATTTACTAAAATCGGGCATTTACAAATTAAATTGCTCGCACTCTAATTCGGTTTATATAGGCCAAATAATTAGAAACTTTGATATTAGGTATAAAAAAACACGCACGTTGTTACAAATATAAACACCCACATAAATCTAATTATGCTAAACACTCATTCTTAGAATCACTATATAATGTTTACAATTTTGTGATGATAAACGTAAGTTAGATATACTGATGAAAGCATTTGAAATTCACAAACATTTAAAATCTGTACTTTTATGAATGAGCCAATTGATCTCTTAAATTCACCGTTATTGGACGTTTTCGAATAAGAAATTAAGTCATCTGGACGCAGACATAGAAAACCCAGATCAAGTTATGAAGATTTATTGTTCCTATAGCAACACCAACTGTTTACTTTTAGCGTATAAGGCTAAAACGAAAAACATGTTGAAGTTAAGAATTGTTTTATTTACCATAAATTGAAAAGTTTCACTTCAAATTTTTTTAAACAATAAAAATTTTACAATAAATTTTCATATTATCAAATTTACAAAAATTGTAAAATTCTTATAAAACCAGCTTTTCAAAAATTCATACAACAGAAACGTTTCTTTTTTTGTCAATTTTTAATAATTATTTATCACAAATTTTCCAAATTTTCAAAATTTATTTAAAAACTTTTAATATTATTAAATTTTCATAGCTTTTCACCACTTTTCAATTCGAATTTTTAAAAATTTTTTACCATTTTTCGCAAGTTTACAAGTTTTAAATTTTTAAATTTTTACAATTTTTAATGTTTTAATGATTTTCAAAAAAGTTTTAAAATTATTAAAATTTTCCAACATTTAAAAGACAATATAATTTAGATTTACAAAAATTCTCATAATTTCCAAAAAACTTAAATTTTTAAAACCTATTATTGTTTACAATTAGATAATTAAAAAGAAATTCATAGAAAATAAAATTTTCCCAAAAGTTTGATAATAAAGCTAAATTTTTAAATTTTTAAAAAACGTCCGTTATAGAATATATCCAAAATTTTAAGAAAATATTCGAAATTCCATAAAATGGTCAGAATTTTTAAAATTTCCCGTGGCGGTTGCCCGACAGCTTTTACTGCTTTCGAACTGTATTGGTTGGGATTGTCTACAAAATACTTCATGACCTTAAAATTGTCATTGTAAAAGCAAAAATTTTTGTTCTTTGCTGTTGTCTTGCTATGAGTTTCTATATAAAAGTAATTCATCAAAATAATTTTTGATGAAACCGTTTCGCTGCCACAGTATGAAATTTATAGATATGAAATATATTTTTGTTATTTTCTCTACAGGAAACAAGGACAAATGGAGGTTTTGAACAAACACTTTTTTTTAAGTGTGATGAATTAAAGTTACCAACATCTCTAGAACATCATACTAAAATTAACTGTTCAGGGCAGAAAAATATAAAATAGCAAGTTTACGGACAACAGTTGGTAAATATACACTGGAACTTCCCTAACTCGAACTTCTGTAGCTTCTCCAAGTCGAATTTTTGTCATGAACACTGGTGTTTCGTTGTCTTTTTACTGTATTTTTAACTCCATAAGTCGAATTTCTATAACTCGAATATTTCTATAAGTCGAACTGATATTTCACTCGTAACTCGAATTTTTTCCGGTAAGTCCCTAGTTACAAGTATTCGCTAAACATATAATTTGAATATTTAGGAGAAGTCCCTAGTTACGCACAGTGACGAGTATTTCTGTGGTATTTCTTAGACATGTTCAGTGGCAACCAGAGTTTTCTCGTGTGCGGTCAATTTGTTGCTAGTGCACTGTGATAGTGCATTCATATCTAAAACGACAAAGCGAAATTTAGAGTGCTTATCACTTGAGCAAAAATGTTTGTTAATTGCCGAGGTAGAAAAGCTCGGAAAAAAGAAAAAAGATATTGCTGCACAATTTGGTATTCCCCCTAACACTTTATCGACCATTTTAAAAAACAAGGATGAACTTTTAGAAAAAATCAAAGACTATGGTGTTAGTAGTAAACGCAAGAGACTTACAACCTGTGTCTATGATGATATTGACGAAGCTATGATCAAATAGACAACCATGGCACGTAATAAGAATCTACCCCTGTCGGGAACCATAATTAGAGAAAAAGCTAAAGAATTCGCAGATGCTTTGAGACATGAAGATTTTTCAGCTAGTGAAGGATGGTTAAATAAATTTAAAAAACGGCATAATATTGTCCAAAAGGGCGATATGTGGTGAAAGTGCTGCAGCGGATTTGCAAACTCGTGACCATTGGCTTCAAAATGTTTTGTTCAATTTAATACGTCAGTACGATAAACATGACATCTTTAATGCCGATGAGACGGGGGGGGGGGGGGGGGGGGGGTTCAAATGTTTACCAAATAAAACACTTGCATTTATAAATGAAAAATGTTATGGTGGAAAAAGTAGCAAAGAGAGAATAACTGTTATGCTTGGAAGCAATATGACTGGGTCCGAAAAGCTAAAATTACTCGTTATTGGTAAATCAAAAAATCCACGCTGTTTCAAGGGTATCAAATCACTTGATGTGAATTATGAAAATAACAAAAAGGCATGGATGACAAGTGAAATTTATGAAAAGTGGCTTTTAAAGCTACATAAAAAGTTTTGTTCTCAGAAAAGGAACATTTTACTGTTTGTTGATAACTGTCCTGCACATCCAACGAATGTAGGGGATAAACTGAAAAACATCAAACTTGCATACTTTCCTCCCAATATGACTTCCTTATTACAGCTAATGGACCAGGGCATAATCAAAAATCTAAAACAACATTATAGAAAACGGATTGTAAAGAAAGTTTTGGTCAATATGGAGGAGGATGCCCCTACAACTGTGACGTTACTTGACGCAATTAGGGAGGGACCTCAGTAAAACATGGGATGTGAATGTAAAAGAAAAAACAATTGCCAATTGTTTCCGGAAAGCAGGGTTCGTTAAAGATGAATTGCTGCAAGATATTGATTATTGGAATGAAGAAGATTTTCTTCCACTGTCCGAATTAAATGTTCGATGGGCTTCATATAGAACCGCAGCAAGTATGGATGATGTAACATTTGAAGATTACGTAAGTGTTGATGATGGTACATGTACAATGGATTATCCTACTGATGAAGATATTTTAGCAAGCATCTTAGACAGTCGTATTCCCAATGCAAAAGGTATATAATTCAGACACATTAACTGTAGTTTAAAAAGTCAAATTTTACGATTAATTAAAAAATTAAAGAAAATATTTTTTGTAGAATCAGACGAAGATGAGGACGAGGACGAAGGCGAATCTAATGTCATGCCCACATTCAAACAAATTTATTCTTCGATTAAAAAGCTAAGAACTTTTATGGAGTCTCGAGATAATGTACCTCATAATATTGATAAGTCTTTAAATTTGGTGGAAGATTTTGTAGAGCCGGAGACGTGGTTATGTAAATCACAAAAAAACATTACCGAATACTACTTTGAAATAAACAAATAATATTTTTCGTATGTTTTTTGGTGTATTTTCTGTAACTGGAAGTTTCCCTTACTCGAATTTTTTGTCTTGTCCCTTGAGATTCGAGTTAGGGAAGTTCCACTGTATTTTAAAAAAACGTAAATATACGCCACAAAATTTAAACAAAGCTGTTGCGAAACGTAAAATAAGCATCGTGAGATTATTTCTCATACAAACGTTAAATCCCTAGAAGAGGAACTAAGAAAATTATTAAACATCTCATTCTTACAATTTGATTATTTAACCTCTGTTGTCCTGGAAAAACTACTTATTTGGGAATTTGTTTGTTTATTTTTATTTTTGTTTAACTGCTGAATTATAATCAACAAAGCTCCTGCTTATTATTCCTGTAAATTGCACGTAATAAACAGAAAGTTCTGCTTTAATTTCAAGTCGCCGTCGCGGCCGTAGCGGTCCCTAGATTATCTCGATTTTTAGTCGAGTAATGTTATTTATTTCAGGAATGCCGACAAAGGGATTCATTACGATCTTCTTCAGCTTGGTTTAATAGAGAAACTTAACGTGAGAAACTGTAGGAAGCACAGCCAACGTTTTAGGTTTATCTCGATAAATGTTTAGCGGCATTACAAGCCCCTAGTTTTCAACTTATGTATAATTTAGTAACAGTTGAGTTTTCACACAGATTTTCTTCTGCGGCTGAGATTTGCTGTAAATCTCTATTGACTTTTGCTTTCCCACTTACGACTTCCTTATCTCTGACGTAGGACGCACCTTCAAATAAGTATTCGGTATTAAACATAACTCATTTATTTTTGAATTCGATAAAGAATAACTTTACTGTTAAAAAAGTGCTTGCATCTTACAAATAGTTTAAAAAATACGTTCTACCAACACAATACCACAGTTTAAACTGCTAGCAATTAACATCAATGACAGGAAGTCCACATTGTCGGGAATATAATTTTCAGCTGAGATTTTGTAGTTTTTACTGATGGGATTTTAAATTGCCACACTCTTTTGTCGTTACGAGGGTTAATTTAAAATGCCTGCCAGCCAGAACGAATTGTGGTAATTTAACAAAAAGGCTGCTGCAGCAGATTACTTTAGTTGTTTCATTTTATTTTTTTAAATTAATTAATGGTAGTTAATGTGTTTTGAACTAGCCCTTTTTTTGCGTAAGTATGTACTTTTGTAGATCACGAGTTTTCCTTCCATTAACGTTCAGTTTATTTCATGAAATGCATTAACTAAAACAACCTTCTATTGTTCTACATAAAATCTACATTGTTGCTATGTTTCTACTTAATACTTTGGTACTTGCTTTAACGAATTAATTAATGTTTAATTTTAATTATTGATTGTAAGCTATGTAAAGATTACAACATTTTTTTGTATGTTAAACATAAGCATCTGTTAAATAGAAGGGTTTCATGGGATCTGCAGGAAAATCTGTTACTTTATAATTAGCTAAAAAAGCTGTCGAGCAACCGCCACGGGACCTTCCTCGCACATATTAAAATTTGTGAAAATGCTTAAAAGATTTTGAAAATTTTCACAACTAAATGGAAATTAAAAAATTTTTATATTTCTTGGAAAATTTATTTTGTTATTTAGAAATTAAAACATTTTCCTTTTTGTAGTAATTGCATTGTCAAATTTTTTAAAATTTTATATATAATGGCTCATTCTCACATAACGGGAGAATTGTTGTCCCGGCTGAATTGCAATTCGGTGCTTTTGAATTTCAAAAAAATTATGCCAATACTAATTGCAGAGCTAGTTTATCTGTTACAAAATGCATTAACTTTATATATTATGTGACTTTATTGGCATTTTCCAGCATCGTTAGTAACCATAATATCATTTCGGTAACGTGTCCCAAACAGGATTTTCGATATTTGAAGGTCAAATACTTTTATTGTGCTGCTTGTAAAAACTGCACATGGGAATAATCATGATTTCACATCTATCTTCTGTCCTCCATACAAATAGAAACACGTCAATACGTTAATATAAATTAATAATTAGCGATTCTTTCTTGTCCCAAGGTTTGTTGTCACTTGTGTAGTGTTCAGTGTCAATTAGCCTACCGGCTTCATTAAACCTTGTATCGAGTGCTACTTTGTTGTGTATTCATTGTGAGACAGTGTTGAATGCATCGCGGTTAAGTCGTTTTGCTTTTATTGCATGACTTTTTTCTAATTGTAATTTGAATGACATAAATTACGAGCGTACCTTTAATACATGTCAATTCGGTAACACTAGTCATGATAGAATAATAAATTAATTTCAAAAATTTACTATTATCGTTAACTTGCTCGGTGTTCCTTTACATAACCTCAAAATTATTTTCACCTAGGTGCTAAAACAGAAGTGAATTCATTCGATTTAATGTGAAAATGTCAGTTCGGTACTGGTCATTTCGGTAACGGTAAGATATCTTTTGTGGTGTTACCGGAATGATTCAGACGTTACCGAAATGACGTTAACAGTAAAAGAACTAATACGTACTAAAAATATCACTTCTGGCAGGTAACAAAAATGGATAAAAAAAATTCGCAGATTTGAAAATTAAATTTAAAAAAGACAGAGAAGCTGCATATGAAAAATTTCATCAAAAGAAGCTTAAAGAAAAACAAATAAAGATAGATAAAAAATTATTTTCCAATATTATATTAAACCAAAAACTAACGTCAGAATATATTGGTATTTTGGCAGGTGCATCGAAAGAAACAGAGGAAGTCTCACAACTTAAGATTAAAAATCCATTGCTATCTTCTGGAATATGTTTTCTCTGTACTTATGGTTTTAGTATGCAAAATATGGGAACTAAATGCACGACTTGTAGAAGAACTTTTCATACAAACTGTATTTTAAGAAACAATTTACACATAAGTGGTAAAAATATATTTAAATGCAAATCTTGTATGAAAATTGCTTGATTTTATAAATTTTTGTTTGCTACTGCAAATTTTGTTTGAATATTGCTTAATTTTATAAACTTTTGTCTTGCTACATTTATTTCAATAAATACTTCTCAATTAAACTAGTTGCATATTTATTAACACTGCATGAAAACCTAACAAGATCATTGCGGTAACATCCTCATCATTTCGATACAGAATGTCATTTCGGTAACGCACCTCATTCATGCAAAAGTATTAAAGTAATTATGAAGTATAGCAGAATTAAGGCAGTAATTAAATTCTTGCATATGAAAACTGTTAAAAACATTTGAAATTCTATTGAAAACTTCAAAATGTTTGCTGATACCAAAATAAACACATTGGTTTTCCTCAAAAATATGTATTATGCGACTTTATGGAAGAAAGGAAAGCAAATAACTGTAAATTGAAGCAACCTATAAAGTTATAACAGAACTAATAGTCTTTGCTTAGAGTTTTAATGCATTTTATAATGATTTCCGCAATTCTTCTGATTTTGAGATGGCTTGAAAGATACGTTACGGAATTGACGATTTTCCAAATATCTTTTTGAAAAACATATGTCCATGACTTTTAGAAGCAGTATCTTTCGTGGCCAATATAAAAATAATATACTTTGAGGTTCTGGCCAGCCAATCAGGCCAAAAAATACAGTGGGAACGCACTTTTTTTTTTTTAATTTTTACAAGTGTAATTCTCCCGTTATGTGAGAATGAGCCATATATAGCGAGTTTTTTTATAGCCTAATTGGGCCGTATCTCGCATCCTAAATGCCAGAGATACCTATCCTCCCACAGGTCCTCTGCCAATTCTCGCCTTTCCATTGCCTCTCTTACATCGTCGTTCCACGTTCTAGGTGGGCGACCTCTCTTTCTTCTTTCGGGCGGATTCCATTCCCATACCTTCCGTGGCCACCTGTGGGGTTGCATACGTCTCATATGTCCGTACCAAAACAATCTCTTTCTCTCTATTTCTTCCAGTATCGTTTCTTCTATTCCTATTCTCCGCCTAATCTCTTCATTTGTGATATGTTCCAGCCGGCTCACACCACAGCTTCGTCTTAAAAAGTCCATCTCGGTCGCTAAGAGCTTGTCTTTGTTCCTTTTTGTAATCTCCCACGTTTCGGAAGCATATGTGAGGATGCTCTTCACCATGGCATTATATATATATTTATTTTTGTTTGCTTTCGTAATTCTTTTGACCATAGTAATGAATTAAGCTTTTGGGTTACTTGTTTAGTTTGCGTTATTCTACTCACTATTTCTTTTTGGCTGTTTCCTTCTTCTGATATAACTACTCCTAAGTATTTGTATTCTCTACGTTCTTTTATGGTCTTTCCTTCTATGTCTAGATCCTGTCCCTTGCCTCCTGCAACTAAGTATTTGGTTTTCTTAAAGTTTATTTTCAAACCCCATTTCTCGTAGGTTTCCGTAAATTTCCTCATCGTGTATTTGATGCCGTCTTCGTCTAAGGCTACCACTATCTGGTCATCAGCAAAAATCAGGGAGTGCAAATACCCATCATCCATTTCTATACCCATCGGTTTACACTTTTCTTGCCATTCTTTTAATACTTCATTGATATACACTTTAAAAAGGGTAGATGATAGGCAGCAGCCCTGTCGTAGTCCTTTGGTGATTTTGAAGCTTGAAGATATTTTATTTCCGATCTTTATTATACTTTCCGGTTCGTAATACATATCTTTAATTGTGTCGATGTATTTGTCATTTAAATTCGTGTTTTCTAATACCTCAAAAATTTTTGATATAGGTACAGTATCATATGCTTTTTCTAAGTCGACAAATACGATGTGCGTTTCTCTGCCTCTTACTCTTCTCTTTTCTATAACCTGCTTCAGTGGAAAAATATTGTCTAAGCATGATCTTCCTGCGGTAAATCCCGATTGTTCTTCTCCTATCTCTATTTCTCTCTCTATTCTTGCTTTTAATATCTTCCTGTACAGTCTTCCGATTGAAGATAATACACTGATCCCTCCATAGTTGTTGCAGTCTGTCTTTTTTCCCCTTTTGTAAATTGAACTGATATAAGCTATTTTTCATTTCTGGGGAATTTTATCACCTGCTATCAGACATTTGTTAAAAATTTTTACTAATATTTCTACGAGGCATTCAGGGGCCTTCTTTATTAGTTCAATCGGAATACTTCCTGGGCCTGCAGATTTTCCATTTTTCATATTCTTCAGGGCTTCATATACTTCTTTTTTCGTAACACTTGCTATTATTTCTCTTTCGTGTATTTGTCTTCTTTGTTTTCCTTTGACCATTTGAAATTCATTTCTGTCTTCATTTAGCATTTCTTCGTAGTAGCACTTCCATTCTTTCATTCCGATTAGTTGTATATTAGTACTACTATGGCAATTTTGTTTCATATTCTTTATTGTTTTCCATGCTTCTTGTGATCTGGTTCCGCCTAGATAGCTTTCTACTTCGTTGCATCTTTTATTCCAGGTATCATTCTTCGCTTTGACTACTGCTTTCTTTACTTTCCTATTGGCTCTAGCATACTATTTTCTGTCTTCTTGGTCTTGTGTCATTAGCCATTTATGATATAATTATTTCTTCTCCTTTATTAAGTTTTCTGTATCGGTATTCCACCAATACTTCGTCTTTTCGACCTCTTCTTGCTCACCTAGTGCTTCGTTAGCGGCCTCATGTATCACTTTCTTAATTTGATTGTAACTGTCCTCTGCATTTCCGCATATTCCTTCCTTGAGTTTTGCAGTCATTCTCATTTTATATAGGAATTGAATGGAGTCTTGTTGTAACAATTCCAGTTTATACTTTTTCTGCTCTAGAGTGTCCGAGTAGTCGTCATTTTCTTTCATTATCCGTTTTTTAAATTTTAAATATAATTTTCCTCTTACTAGTATGTCGTCAGTGCCACATTCGGCACCTCTCATTGCTCTGACATCCATTATTTCTAATTGTGATTTTTGTCTTTGTATTATGTAGTCAATTATAGGTTTTAATTTGCGTGTCGGTTGTATCCATGTGTATTTATGAGCATCTCGATGTTGGAAGTATCCATTCATAATTTTTAATTCAAATCGGTGACATAATTCAATTAATCTTAGGCCATTTTCATTTACTACATTCTCTCCAAATTTCCCCACAACGTTATCTATTTGTTCTGTTCCCGTTCTTGCGTTTAAGTCTCCCATTAATAGTATTTCTTTCCGGTTTCCTATATTGTCAAGGAGTGAGGACAATTTACTTTCAAATTCGTCCTTTATTGTAACATTCGTATCTTCTGTGGGTTCGTATGCAGCAATCACCACTATGTCATGTCCCCAAATTTCAATTTCTACCTTCATAATCCTTTCATCTATTTCTTCCCAATGTTTGATGTTTTTCTTAAATTTTTTCTTTATTGCAATTGCCACACCTGCTCTTCCTCTATTCTCTTTCGGAACTCCGCTGTAGAACCATAATATGTGTTCTCCACTTTCTTGGTTTCCTGTTCCTTTTTTCTTTATCTCTGTAAGTGTTGCAATATCTATTTGGTACTTCCCTAATTGTTTAAATACTTCATTTTGTTTGGTACTGATCCCTTGAATATTCCAAGTGCCCAAATTCAGTGTCCTTTTTCTTTGCTTTGGTCGTCTATCATTTTTTCCGTCCGGGTTTTTCCGAATCTTACATTTAGGATTTTTAGCATTTTTAGTCATTGACTATAAATTTTTAAATATGCTAAAATTTTTAAATTTTTTATAAATATGTGATAAATGTTTGGATTATTTTTGCACTAGAGATTTGATGAGGTTCTACTTGGACTACAGCCTCGTAGTGCGTAATTACAGCGCTTGGATAGTAGAACGTTGTGACTAAGTACTTGATTTGGTTCAAACTAATTTTATGAACCACTTCGATCTGTATTTATAAAAAAAAATTCTTTGGCGTGGCGACGGCGCAGGTGAACTAAGCGTGCACGACGTTTTTAAGGATAGGTAGTCGCAAGTTTAAATCAAAAATTAAATTGTTTTTAAAGTCGTAGCATCAGAGGAAACTGCTAAAATGTTGCTAAAAAACAAAGTTGGTTCGCCTAAAAAGGGAGGGGATGGGAATTTATACTTTAATATAGACGCACTCGCAGAAGAAACTTAAATTCGTATTCTACACGTGTCGAATAACCGATATGTGCAAGCACGATCTGCCTCCCCTCCCGCCAACAATTGTTACATGTTTGGAAAAATTTGCAAATTCCGGCTTCAATATCGGTACGAACAAATTAAATGAAAATAGCAACAACTTTCCGCTGAGAAAACATCTCTGGGAGGTTTCCTTTTGGACGTTTACCTGAACAGTTTAATTGGATATTAGCCAAAAAAAAATCACCAAATTATAAAACCAGTAAATTATTTGTTATTAGAAAATACTCAAAATCAAAAGTTTCAGAATTTTCAAAACATTGTATATATTTTAAAACATTTTCAAGCTTTTGAAAAAAATATATATTCATTAATTTTCAAAATTTCAAACATTTTTGGTAATGAAAGTTTACAAAAATGCAAACAATTTACAAACATTTTTAAAACATTTTAAAACTTATCAACAATTTTCAAAAATTTCAGCTATTAAATATTTTTCTAATTTTCAAAATTATTGGTTTAATTTTTCATAAAATTTTTTGAAATTTCACTTATTTTCAGTTTTAAACGTTTTCCTGGAAGTTTTCAAATACGTCAAAAACTTGTAAATTTCTAAAAATTATAAACATTATAAATAATTTTCAAAAATTTCACATTTTCAATAATGTCTAAATTTGTAAATTTTGTGTAAAATATTTGCTACAAAATGAAGTTTTAAAATTTGTTAAACATTCCCAAGAATTAAATTGTTTTACCTTTTCAATCAACTTTTCAATCTTGCAAATTTTAATTAATTTTCGAATATTTTGAAATGTTTATAATTTTTAAACATTATAGAAACTCTTAAAACAAGTTTTTAATTTCTTTAATTTTCAAACTTGTTGAAATGTTAGTTTTGCAAGTTTCTAAATATAAGAGTTTCGTTAAAATTTAAAGAAATTAAAAATTTACGATTACAGAATTTCTATATTATTGAAATATTGTCGCCAGTCGACTTAGTTTTATTTACAATATTTAATATTAATTAAAATGTGTCGCAATGCGGTACAATTCAGGAGTATTGATCTAGTCATATAATAATCTATTTTAAGAATCAAGGGATTGTATGCAACTTTCCTTGTTGCACTTTTGTGAAACAATTACACATAATATTGATTGGTCTATTTATAAACTAATCTGGGTCTCGATGCATTCACGATATCTGCAGCGCACCTATTGATTATTAATAAAACCACTCTGCAGCGTATAAAAGGATTCCAGCTTACTGGTACAACGACAGTTACAACCAAACTCAGCTTAGACTCAACACGAGTCTCTACCATCTACAATAGCTACGACTCAAATACCTCTCGCATATTGGGGGCCTTGAGCCCCAGATTAACAAACTGTATTGTAACGCATGTAAGTAATTTTAGTTTAGTATTAAATAATACTAGTGTTACCCCGTCGAAATACGACGGCAGGCATATTTGAAAATGTAAGGTTTCATATGTTACAGCACCTCCTTAAATACTACATTGAGAGTGCTATTCTCTTTTGGAATTATTTGTACTTTCAAATTGTCGAACGATCGCACTCGAGGCGTTGCTACGTACAACTGGCCATGGCTAAATACAGGCTGGGGTAAATAAATACCAACACGATCAAGAGTTTGCCCTTGCGCTTTGTTTATAGTCATACAAAACGCAAGACGAATAGGAAATTGGCGTCTTTTGAAAGAAAAAGGAAGCGTTGTATCTGATGGCGTTAAGTCGATTCTAGGAATCAAAACTCTTTGACCCACTCTTTCGCCAGTGATAATTTCCAAATCCAAACAATTGTCGTACATATTTTGAACAATTAATCTGGTACCATTTAAGAGCTCCTGGGAGGCATTTAGGTTTCTTAACAGCATGACAATAGCTCCAGTTTTCAATTTGAGGATATGTGGAGGCAAACCACTTAACTCTAATCTATTTAGAAATTCAATAGGGAACTGAAGAATTTCATTCTCCTCCTCCGTTATTATTTACACTGATATATGTTCTACACGTTCCGGGTATAAGGTCTATAACTTTAGAATTGATCTCATCGCAGTGTTCATTTTTTGGGGCTAAAATAGCATATTTTGAAAAATTAATAACGGCATTTGGTGACACAAATTCTTTCTCTGGTCTTGCTCGCATGTTTCTAAACAACTTAAATACCCTAAATTCTGACCATAGGGGAGAAAACTTTATGCAGTTTTGGATTATTGTTTCTCTTGAAGCATGTGGAACTACTGGTAAGACCTGCCTGAAATCTCCCCCAAGTACAATAATTTTTCCTCCAAAAGGTATGTCATTACCCATAATGTCTTTCAGAAGTCTATGAACGCACATTAATGCATATATATTGGCCAAGGGTGCTTCATCCCATATAATCAGTCTTGCTGACTTGATATCAGCTGCTGCTTTACTGTTGACTTTTAAAGATGATATAGAAGTCTCATGCAGTTTTAGGGGTAACTTAAACCTACTATGTACCGTACGACCATTTGGTAACAGCATAGCAGCAATACCAGTCCATGCTACAGATATTACTTCCAAACCTAAATTGAAGCACTTTCGTATAAGACAGTGGTATACAAAAGTCTTTCCGGTACCGCCCGGGCCATCTATAAAATAGGCATTGCATTTGCCTGTATTATTCTGTTGCATTACATGAATAATTCCATTGATGATCAAAAGTTGCTCATCATTAGCTTGTTGTATCATCGAGTCATAATCCAAATTCGGAATTATGGGATACTCTATGCTTGAAGTTGCTATTGGTAAATCATCTATACTGGGTAAGTTAAATGTTGAAAGAGAGAACCCATGTAATTTTAAGGTTTCATTTATATCTCTGAGACTCAATTGATAAGCTATATCCTGGCTGTGAAGACGTACATAATCTTCGCTGAAAGAGTCTTTAAAAACATCCCATAACTGAAGTGCATTGGATGCATTGGAACGAAAATAATTGCCTTAATTGAAACGGCATTTGAATGACTGATGATTCAAGTAGACAACGATGCCACTCATTGTCATCCTGAAGTAACCCATGACGCATTGCTGCTTCCTTAAAAGTACAATAAGTAACATTACGGTATGTCCTCAAATCTTCAAAACTGGTTGCACCCACAACATAAAGCAACAGCAAGCGAAGATGATATCGTTCAAATTCTACGGGGGAAACATTAAACATTCTACCAATAATTTTACAAAATTTAACACGTTTTTTCCAAATTCGGTTATATTTGTCCCAAACATAATAATTCGGCGTTTCTGGATAAATGTAAGGGCTTCTTTTTGACAAATCCTTATTTAAGTTAAACCATTCAATCAGTTCTGTTTTTCTTAATTCTGCTTTAAGTAAGGCTTCAGCGGCATTGTCGTCATGAAAATACACTTGTTGTTCTTGTGGTAAATGAACAGGTAAGCGAATTACAGAATGAGATTGTTCATGCATAGGACAGGAAAAAAATCTATACGCAGCCTCACTTGGACTGACATATCGGGTGTTTAAGAAAGCTGATACTTCATCATGATGAAGCATGTCACCTTCGGCAGTTAACTGCAAATTGGCGCAGTCATGTCTTTTGTAGACATATTTATGAATGTATTTTATGCTGTGGACACTTGCACAAATTTCTACATTAATATGGGCTTGAAAGTGAAGTAAGAGAAAGGAATTATAAGGAACTATATAACGATTGTCAACTTCCACATAACTACCTTGTCCATGTTTAGTAATCGTTCTACCATTTATAATATTTCCAGTACCATAGTCAAGAGTTTCGTTATTGTCATTTCTATACACTCTGAACAGATGATCAGGAAACAGCTGACTAATACAGTGCAATTCGACATGTCCGGCGAACTCACCATCTAAAGATAACAAATTTTCATAATCAGTGGAATTAGTAATCGGCAACCTATACGATGAATCTCCAACAATAAAACCTTCATAATATTCCCATTCATTTTTAATTTTTTCGACGACTTGCATGCGTATTTCGCGATGATGTTCGTCATTATTAAATACACAATGCGAAACAGAGCGAAATAAACAGTTTCCGTCACCTATAATAGGAACAATATGTCGCTCCATACTCAAAACCGCACAATTCACTGACAGACAGCGTTGACAGAACCGGCGAAATGTCAAGTCACGTGATGCATTAGTTCCGATAATGACACGCGACGTTATTATAGATGGCGCCCCAAGTGACGCGCGTCTAGCCGAGCTTCATATATATTATAAATTAAAATAATTATTATTAA
This sequence comes from Ctenicera cuprea, assembly GCA_958336395.1. Lineage (NCBI taxonomy): Eukaryota > Metazoa > Arthropoda > Insecta > Coleoptera > Elateridae > Ctenicera > Ctenicera cuprea. The sequence continues at coordinate 77,381,349 of OY284486.1, read as the reverse complement.
AAAATCGACGTAGAATAAAAATATAAAAATGTTTCATGTTCCATCTGTGGATAGAGACCTTTCATTCAAAAAAAAATGGTCCAAATTGGTGAAGCGGTAGCCGCTGGAGGAACCGGAGAAAAAAAACCCTTTGTGCTTTTATATATGTATGGATTGTAAATCATTAATTAAATATATCTCTGTTGAATTTTGGTTGTTCTTATAATATACCTAGACATTATGTCACACGCTACGACCCCCTAACGTGACAATATTTTGAAAATTTTCACAAACTTTTATAATGGCAAGAAAGAACCCTTGGCACTTCCCCAACAGCTTTTTTATTATTTATAGGAGTATAATTCACACCCAAAGTTTGGTTGCCGCGAATAAAAAAATATAGGCCGTGCTTCAAAGTTCAAAGCATGAAAAATTTACGGTGAACATAAAAGTAGAATAAATAAATTAAAAATATTATATACTAATGAAAATCTGATTCTGATCTGATCTAATTAAAACTAAACACAAACACATATTAGTGCGGTATATTTTTTTCCTTAACTTCAATTACCTACGGCACCTCAACGGCAAATAATTCTGCAACGAATTAGTATTCTTTTATTGACAGACTCTCGGAATATTGCAAACGTATCAGAGAAGTTTGTTATCTTCATGAAAACCGTCGTACAATTGCTATCCAACAAATTACAGCCATTTCTGGAAATAATTTTTTGATGGAATTTGATTAGCAGGAAATTCACCCGACTTAAACGGTTCAGAGCTTTTTGAATCTAGTTTTTTAAAGAATAACTTGTGATCTATTGTTAGATACAAATCATTGTTATTAGAATGTTATTAGAAATGTTTTACTTCTCAATGTATCGAAAAGTTGTGCTCGGCCGTTTTTAGGTAGCGTAATTATACACTTCAATTATTTTGTACCCAACTGATGTGTAATAAATACTACGTACTAAACAAAATGGGAGAGCAATACTGTAAACGTATCATAATATACCCTCGAGCTAGTAACTGCTACCACATAGCTCGTTAGATTTTGTTTTATTTTGCGTAGATAACAATTCGTAATTAGTACACGGCGGCGGCGTGGCAGAACTGAATTATTTGCAAACATGCTGATTTCTAGTTAGCTTGGCTTTTACAATTGCATCTCGATCCCCAAATTATAATGTAAATTAAATTCATTCAAAATCCAGCACAAACGGTCAGTGGTATGCACACCAGACCGAAGAATTTGGTGTTCAAACCCGAGTCAAAACTGGTAACGAGCACGGGTAAACAATTATATATTTGTCAATGTGCCACATTTGAAACAGATGTAAAACTGTGAGTCCTCGTCTGATAATAATTGTTTGATCTCTACTTTGTAGAAGCTAGAATTTCGTTAATTTTTACATGTAGTGCTGTAGACAGCAGAAAAGGGCCGGCAAATTATTTAATACGCAAATAGCAAAATAATAATAATCTCGTGTTTTATAAGGCGATTATAATGAATGTTATTTCGATGATAGGACTTATATTACTAATAATATCATCAATATCAAGTTCCTTTTGAAATCAAAATTTCAAATCAACACCCGTTTAAAAATAGCGTGGGAAAGTTATTTGCTGGATTATCAATTGACGTCATACAGCTTTGCCTTTCACAATGATCAAGAAATTGCAGTTTTTACATAATAACAGCGGAACCCGTGGACTAGGCCTCACGCTTTTTTGGTTTCTTTACCTTATTAGCAAATAAGCTAAGTAATAAAACAAGTAGTTAGTGTACCGGACTGCAGATCGATGTCCTAGGTTTATGAATTTTATAGATTAAAGAGCTTGAGTTCTCGCCGTTAACTTGGAGTATACTTCTGTAATGATGCTGTAGATAGCAGCCGATAATGTTATAATAATACAAACAAAAAGTGGAATCCCAAATTTGCTTAGCTGTAGCAAAAACTATAGTGGCCTGCTGTACAACGGAATATACACCTTATTTAATAGACGCGTAAATATGTAGGTTCTCGTAGCAGGATTGTAAGTCAATAAATCCAACATGGGAAATGTGTCTTTTTGCATCCATTAGACTTTTAAATCCCAATTCAAATGTAATTTAATTTCAGTCCGATTTTAAACTTAAACTTTGAGCTTTAAATGCAGAGAATTTTTTTTTGTTGCGTAGATTTATTTTTTTAAACTTTGATCGAAATGTAATTAATTCAGTTCAAAAACCTTATATTTGAGCTTTTAACTTAACTTTCAAGTAAATAAATCCTAAAATGAGTAAAGATTGTGTTCTGCTTCATCTTTTTAGTTTTTTCAAACTTTAATCTAAATATAAATAATTTCAGTCCGATTTAAAACTTGCAGTTTGAGCTTGGAAGAAAACTTCAAGTCAATAAATCCGAACATGGCAAAAGGTTTTTCTGCTTCATAAATTTAGATTTTCAAATCCATATCCAAAGTCAATTAATTTCAGTCAGATTTAAAACTTAAAGTTTGAGCTTTAAATTAAATTTCAAGTCAATAAATCCCAACGCCAGAAATGATTTTTTCTTCTGCCTCGGTTTAGATTTTTCACGTCCTAATCCAAGTATAATTAATATCCGTCCGATTTAAATCAGTTTGAGCTTGAAAGAAAATTTCAAGTCATTAAAACCAAATATGGCAAAAGTTTGTTTCTGATGCAATCGGTTTAGATTTTCACACAACTCAAACAATTTAAAAGATATTATCTGTTACGGCAATTTAGATATTTAAATCCTTATTCAAACTCAGTTGATTTCAATCTAATTGAAATCATAAGTTGAGAATATTAAAATCAGTTTAAAAAAAATTTAAACCCAATATGGCAGAGAGTTTATACTGCTGCAATAATTTAGACGCCTAGCTGGGCTAAAGCGCTGTTGCGTATCATCCCATGACAGCGTTAAAGTGACTGAGTGTGAGCGCAGACGGAAGGGGACCAGATCGGCCGCGACTGCAGGCACCCGAAAGCTGAGACTGCCGAAGATCTCAGTGCTTTTAATATATAGATTTATTTAAGTCATAAAGCTTATTTACTTTATGCAACAGTTAAAAAAACTGCAAATATTTGGTTTAGATGGTGCATTGCCGCTACAAGTTTAATTTAATTTTCAACTAGCGTCAAAATCGTCTTTTGTTAACAAACTTAAGGAAATGTGAGCGCTATAAACGCAAAAAAAAATACTTTTAAAAAGTATTAGACGTTATTTGCATTTTAAATTTACCTTAACAAACTTCGACAGAAGGGTTTATCTTTAAACACAAACTTTTTTTCTTTTGTTCGCTTACTTTGTTGGTTATTCTCTTTGACTTTGCACCCTCTCGTATTCTACTTTTACAGCGGAGATCACGGAACAACCGCATATGTTCTGAACACGTCTCAAGCACTTTCTAGAAGTGTAATTTTTGCTTCTGACAGCAAATTGGCCATTGAGTTAAAACAGTGCGGAAATGGAAGGAGCCAAAATTTTTTATTTCCTAACTGCTATGGCTTCAGAGATATTCTTTAAAAATTTACGTCGATGCAGAGATATTTTCCGAAATATTCTGCTACTCGCTTATAAGCTGCATTCGCACTTATAGATACGGGGGAAATTTAGAGGTGAAGCTCTAGCTGAAGCAGGAAACTGGAGCATGTCACCTAAATTCAAATTCCCTAGTAACCACTTTTCACCGCGACCTAAATTGTACCTAATAATGCACCGAGACATCCCATATGAGTCATGTCTTCTAAATTACACACCCCTTGACGTGCCTCGCACTTCTTGTTCGTGTTTACGAAGAACGTTACTTTAACCTGCAGACGAGACTCAAGACGAGTTCCTCGTAGATGTGGTCACAGCAGCAGCAGTTGCTAGTGACAAACGAGGTCCAACAACAAAACGTTGTGACAGAGTAATATGTTTACCTCGTTGCACCCTCGTCTGCTTGTAATTTATTATAGGGTGCGGTCGCCTGTGTATTGCAATAGCTGTAATAGTCTCCATCATCCCGCCAGTAGAGACCTTGCTGTTTTCTTAGACGAGGTGATATACGCTAGGTAGGGTTCGAGTTCGCGAAAAGGGCACTTCCGCTTAAATAGGAAGTCTTATAAAACATATCAAGTTAAATGATTTGCAAACTTATTTATAGATTGTGCCAGAGTTTGGTGATTTTTACAGGAATTTATTGCTGACATATTTATATAACACCTTTAGAACTGAATATATTTTTAATTTTATAAAAATTATAAAATTTAATTTTTATAACATCAAACGTGAACAAAAAAGTAAACATTACAAAGAATAAATAAAATTAATTTTTTTTTTGTAAAAACACGCCATCTTACGGGAAGCAGCGGCCTCCTGGATAGAACGCAGTAACTGGTGTCTTGCGGATGTCGCGAGCCAGGGTATTCCACTCAGGTCAAAAGGCTGGGGTCCGCTCAGAGACCGGACAGGGGGCTCTTATGTTCAGCTGGTTCTTTCTTCCTTTCCTACGTCAGATGGCGTTGGAGGAAACAGACTGATGCCGCTTTCCACCTGTTTCAGGCTGCCTTGGAAGCTGGTATGATTCTTTAGGGGTGCTGCGATGCCTTTGAAGGAGCTGGGCGTTGCAGTGCGCTAGAGAGAGCTGACTGTGCAGGGTTGCTTTGCATCGAACCGGAAATTTGCGCTTGATCTAAAAACCGGACTTGAGAAGGCGTTTTTAGACCGTTAGCTTGTACTTGATCTGAAAATCAACTATGTGTTGTGGATTTTTTGTAAAATCCATCACTTATTGAAATAGTTAGGAATCGTCGCCGTCAAATAGTGAAATTTGACATTTTCTAAAATTAATATCAAAATTTTGCGTTTCTATAGAGTCTTTATATTAGTCGACAAAACAGATAGTTTTATTAAAATAATTTGAAAAAAAATACTATCTGCCTAGGCACTTTATGAAGTGACGGAATTAACCAAAAGCCTACATCGACAAATTTTAGAAAAATGGTTTGCTTCGCACCTAAGGCAAGTCTCATGAAGGAGCCTACGAAGATAAATTAGCTTCTAAACGTTCGTTCGATTTGAAAGCAGGTTGTAGCCTTCGGAAGAGTTGCAGGTTGTTTTTCGCAATTAGACCGAGAGAGAGAGGTATCCGGCATGTTCATCAGGGAGCAAAACAGAAGTCGTCGTTGTATGTGACCACGCCCCCCACGTCGCCGTTTGTTGGATAAGTTTTACTTGGACAGTGCACAGCAAGAATGTTAAGCCGGTCGGAAACATAACATTTGTTAATCATATCATTTAGTATCAATGAGCAATTGTTAATTTTTTTCTAAATATATAGTTTTGTGACAAAACAAACTAAAACGAAGTTCAAAGAGGAAAAAACACACAATTTGGGAAAATAAAAAATATCTTACCGCTGTGTTTTACTTAAAGTAAAACACATCGGTCAACCGCCTTATAGCGTAACATTCTCCTATTGTGCTTTATTGTGGTTTAACGTCTTCACACAAAGAAGAATTATATTACTGCATAATACACTTTTAACTTGATGAGAGACCAGTAAAATATAAAAGCTCCAAGAACTCAATAATTAGACTATTTTACATACAATAATTCATAGTGAAACTGATAATCTGTTAACCTCGAAACCAAGAACTTAGTCTAAAAAACTTTAGAATTGATATTTATTACATTCCCTTAAAACGTCAATTTGGCGTTTTGCCGATGGTGTAGAATAGTAGAAATGCTCGGTAAGGGAAGTTGCGGATTTGAGAGGATGAACGGTCACGCAGGCGTATTTAGGCACGCACGTTTCGAACGTATTACTTCTCAAAGAAAACCTAATTCCTTTAGTAAACTTCCACATAGAAACGGGTCTTGCGTGCTTCGTGCACCTACACACGTAATAGTGTATTTACCAACACTAAATTCAGTGGGTAAAAGCGGCTGGTGTCGCGGAACAAAGCTATTTGTCTGCTTCAGGGAACCTCGACAGGTGTTGACAAATTGCGTTAACTTCGCTTTTGTTTCCTTTTGTGTTTTCAATAAAATGAGAGTGATAGAACTGCCTACACTTGCTGGAGAAGAGCATTTGTCGTCTTTCGCCTGTAATAACAGCACAAATTGATACGGATTACGATCAGAATACAGGATGAACCGAGAAAAACGACCAAGGTCTAGCTATTCTACTAGAAAATGAAACTAACTCACTTGAATGACTTCGCTTGCTATTCAAGAACTTGCAAACTGCGTACTTGTGCTTCTACAAAACATCCTGAATTACACTCACCGTAACGCCATAAATTAACATTAAACCCACACATCGAAAGCAACGAAACGAAAACGGATTTTCCAGGGAACATAATTTTTCTGGTAATGTTCATCTTTTAGACAAACTGCTCAATTCTTGATGTTAACCTGGTTGTGCAGTTGCACCAAAAGCTCTACTGTAACCTCGGACTTAATACACCATTTTAACTTAAGATAAATATAAAACGTTTTGTAATCCTAATTAAACATGTTCTATTGAAACTGGTAAAAGTGAGAAAGGTTAGATTTATACAATCACCAAAAATTTACTTTTGTCAAAATTCAGTATTAAAATTGTAACAATAACAACCTAACCCATTAAAGTTCATGCAATGAAAGGGTATTCGATTTCTTTATTTTGAAATACAACAATAATTGAATTTACTTCAAAGGAAATTTATAGCCATGAAAACTGCAACAGTGGAGCACATTCAGGACTGGAAAACAGCGTCTAAATTTTTTACGCACTCTATCGAGTCCTTTACAGCTTTATACGCCTACAACAGGTCTACCCTACTTTGCTATTACCCTTACAAGTCCTAGCACTATGTGTAACAACGTTCGTTTTACCCTTTGTTGAGTTTCAGCTCCGTGCTTAGTTGTCGTAGTAATGCTTTTCGTAGTGGCATATAAAGAATAAAACAGTTTTTCACGCTGACGTGTTTCAAAGTATCGTAACCGGGACACTTTTGGAGCTAGCAAATGGATAGTTCTAAAACACTGAGAACTGCAAAAGTACCTCAAGCACTTATATGCATTTCCGTTTTATACTGTAAAATATCATTTCAAAATTTCAGTGCACGTAAATTGCTCGTGTCTGCAAAATTTGTTTCACATCTAAAATTTACCTACTATTTAACACTTTACACTTAAATAGTAGAGAATTGTATATATGCCCTTAAACACAAATATTCAAGATAACTAATCACATTTTTGCATAATGATTCAGTTCTAGTTTCCAAACAACCTAGAAAATGGAAACTTATTTTACAGTCGCTTCAAATCTTTGTTCCGATTATTCCACTTGACACTGGATTTGGAATTCTGGATTTGGACGTTGGACGTCACCCAAGCCATCCAACCTTTTGGATGTGCTTGAGGACATCCGCAATTGGAGTGTTCCTGATTTCGGCCATGTTAGGCCAGAAGTCCCCCAGCATGGATCCTCTGGTTGTTGCGAGAGCTGGACAGTGACATAGGACATGTTTTGCCGACTCGTCGTCCTCGTTGCATATACGAGTTTGGGCTGTCCGCCAGTCCCATCCTGTGCATGTGTTGCTTTAGGGTGCAGTGTCCAGATAAGATACCCACAACTAGTCGTAAGTTCTTTCGGAACAGTTGCACACAGTATTTGGCTGTTTTTGGCGAGGGTGCCGTAATAGCAGCCCTTGCTTGACGACAGCTTTGACTGTTAACCCATCTTCGTGTGAAGCTTTTTAAGGTTTCTTGGTATAGCATAAAGCTTAATGTCTTCAGGGATATGGGAATTACGGGTTCTGGCCCCCAGAGAGGTTGTCCGGAGGCCAGTCTTGCAATCTCATCAGCCTTTTCGTTGCCGTTCCACTTGACACGTAACCATTTATTCCTAATTTCAAAATAACGAAATAGTTTTAAAAAATATACGTTTCAAGGTAAATTTATAGTTATTTAAGTAACAAGGAATGTAAAGACGTAATAACATTCGAGGTAGGTAAATACGAGCTGAGGCGAAGCCGAGGCTTGTGGCCTGCCGAGAATATTAATAGTCGATACATTCCGTGTTACTTATTAAATTTTTCACGCTACAGGTAGAAATTTAATCATATTTTTAAAAGTTCGATTTGACTGCCGTCATCGGAATTATTTTTTAAAAGACCCATTATTCTAAGTTGCTTGTGCTTGTTTGAAATAAAATATTGGAATCTGTACCTTGTTGCTTTAATTATTATCCTAGGAATGTAAATGACACTATTAAGTTCCGTAGTCAAGGGCAAAAAGTAAACGAATGTTATTGGCCATTTTCATCTTTTGTAGCTATGGATGTATTGCCTATTTACCTTGCCTGTAGCGTGAAAAATACATTATCTAAATTTTTCGGTTGCCCGATTCAGTATAAAAAATTGTAGAAGAATTTTAAGTTACCTTTTTGCACATAATGGTTACTCTGAATGTTTTGTGTTACACTAAAACAGCTGATTAAATAAACTAAATATTTATTAGGGTTAGCGTTGTATTATAGTAAAGTTTTATACATGAAATGGATCAAGTTGCCAGTTGTTACTACTGCGAAACATATTTTTTCTACTCATACATGTGAAAATAGCAATTTTTCCACGGCTCACCCTACACGAAAGTGATATTTTTTAACTCTAGAGATGAAAGTATTTTCACAACTAGGGATGAAAATAAGAATGACAAATTTAATGGAAAGAATGCATTTATTGCCATGGAAACGACTTTACAAACAGTAATTTCAGTAATTTGCGTTATGACAGTTCGTTTTGAATTAAATTGAACTTGAAAGTTTTGAACTTGAAACTGCAATATCGTAGAAAAAATAGCATTTCCTACTCGATATACATAAATATTTTTAAAAATACGATATTTAACCATTTTGCAGTATAGGAACGTCCCACAGTTTTTTGTAGCACATACCAGTATAAGAACCTCTCGTAACTTCCTCTTATTTTAAGAATACCAACATTTTTTGAAATATTTTAGACAAAATAGTTTACCTAATACCGTTTTATACGTTGAAATTTTTTCTGCTAGAAAGTGGGTACAGACAGACAGCAGAAAACTTCTCATTCTTTTGACTGCCAAGTCTCCCAAACCTTTAATTCCGTCATAGCCTAGGGATGCACTATTTTCATAACTGGATATCTTATTGCCCATAAACATTTTTTTTTCAACATACATAGTAGAGATATTCAACGACACGTAACGACTAGCTTCAAGCAGCATCACGATACCTCCTTCTTCTATAAACTACGTGTATAAGAGGCAGTAAAAAATCCAAAAACATAGAAACACTTGTTGCGACTTCTTCAGTAGAGAGTTATAAGCGTCGAATACGCAAAATTAGGAAGTATATAAATATCTCAATATAAATAAATCTCTAAAAGATATGCAACTCTAGTAAAGAGAATTAAAACATTTGTCAAAAACTGTCAAAACAATTATGAAAAATCGATTGTGTTGTAAACAGAACCACATGAGGAGACAAAAGCTCGTCTTTTATTTTGGTGTAGCGGCACCGGCTTATTGGCGTAATCCGCTATAGCCACTATTAATAGAGGATTCAGATACGCTGGATCAGCACGCTTGATGAAAACGAATTATGAACAAGCTGCCAGTACGGCATCGGGGTGTGAGCTATGGGTCGACACTTAGATTATAAGCGCGAGAAGGTGGAGCAAAGCCTCACCACTAAGGCCCAGGACTATCCTGCTAACAAACACGTCAATTTCGTTTGCACTCAACCAACTAACATTGTCTAGGCAAATTAAAAACCTGTCGAGTGTCCTCGGCGTAATAGACTGTGGCGCAGGTGTCTGTCTGTGGCATCGGTAATTAAAAGAGTGCACACGGAGCAAACGTACCTCTAGGTATTAGCAATCTACTGTACGATCCATATTGAGAACTCACCAACCAGTCTTTTATGGTCCGAATCAAGAAGACCTTGAACCTCTCCGAAGAGACGTGAACATACCAAGTTGAAATCACCAAAAGTAGCCGTTGTTTGTGCCCTTGACTATTCCGTTTTGTGTTTTATACAGCAGACGTTTATCAACAACAGTTAAGAATAATCAAACCATCTACATTGTCACTGCAAAAACGCAGCGCCAGAAATTAAATAAACTATATAAGAAACACAAATTATCCCAATTTTTTAGCGCAAAGAAAACGGCAGAAGCTACTCCAAGGAATACAATTACTACATTTATTTAAACCAACGTATCGACTCACTAGCAATTGCATATTGAAATGTGCCGCAGTTTTGCGACGTGTCTTAAACTTTTTTGTACACTTCTTTACCGAAACATTCAGAAACACGATGGCAATAAAATCACTTATATTTTCCAACTCAAAGTACCCAAAAAAAATTATTCCTTCTTCACTTTCTATTTTTTATAAACGTTAGAATTAAAAAAAATAACAAGCTTTAACTAAAAAGCCAACAAAATGAATTCTGCAATTTATGTAAATCTAAAGTTCATTTACATATAGGTACCCTAAAACAATAATATTCTATTCATAACAGTGCGTTCGTTATCAGCTAATACTAATATAGCAATCCTTCGCTGTTGAATTATTTATTTGAATTTCAATTCGATACTGTTATATTATCTACTATATATAGCTTTGAAACCTACAAATACCTAGGCAGGTAGAAAGTTATCAACGCGGCGTAGTTAGTTCCGCCATAGTTACCAAGTTTCTAACTCATCCAACTGTAATACTGATAGTAATATGAAGTAAACTCACGAAACACAGGAAACCTGATTATTCCAGGTAAATTTTGCCGATCAGAGTTTGATTTGATATCGGCAAAGTAATTTTAGAACAATTTAAACATTCCTAATATAAAGGCAAGGTAAAGCACAAAATCTTCAGTTTTTATCAGAAAAGCATTTTCTTGAAATCGTTATGCTATCCAGCATCCTTCAGCACCGCATTCTAATCTCCCTTATTTGCTAATTGAAAATGTCACACTATGTTTAACATGCATCCATTATCGAAGACCAAAAAACAAGGGCGTTTAGAACGCGTTCACCTTCCTCTCAAAACTCGCTCAACTTAATCGATTGTAAATTAAGTTTGAGCGGAGCGAACACTCCAATCGCGCTGCTTCTCAACTCCGCAACAAAAAGCTCTCAGACTTGATTGCCCGTTTTTGCACATCTTCAGCCCTAGTCAAGCATTTTCAGATTAGGCAGAGACAACCACAGAAGTCCCTAAAAGTAGACGTTGGGCTTGAAGTGTTTATTTTAGAGAAAATAATGGATTCTTGGCCTCCCTGCTGAATTCTAAATGGGACCCAGGGGTAAAACTTTAGCATAGTTAGAAAGCTCAAGTCAAAGTTAAAGTTCAGTGTTAAAAGTTGGTTAACTTTAGCTCAAAATTTTGTTGTTAATCAACTTTATATTTCAATAAATACCGAAAATTATTATTGCTTAACATCGGTTTATTCTCTGGTTTGAAGCAAGTTAACAAAAACAAACTTTTGGCAAACTAAAAGATGGGTAAGTTTACAAACTTCTGAGACAACCACTTTTATGGATTAATATTTGTGTGTTTATGATTGTTTATCTTTCAAAGTAAAAGCTTCCCAGATCTAGTAACGTCAACGGTCTCGAAAGTCTGAATGCCACTAGATTCTACGAAAAACCATACGTCACTTGATTTTAGGCGAGAACAGTCTTTAAATTCTAGGGGAACTTTAGATGTCAAAGGTTCAAGTTGTAGGCGAGAAATAACAGTCGGAAAAAATTCCTAAAAACCCAAACCAGACCTTTCATTCGAACTCCCCTCTACTTTAAACCATTTATACGATTTAAACATTCAAAAATCTTTTATAACATTTTACGCCCAATATTTTTGTACCATGTAAACGATGACATTGCATTATACATTAGCAATAAGCAAACCACATTATAAAAGGCATCATTCTAGTTTTGTATGACCTTGAAAATTCTTATCTCAATATCATTTCCAATATTGTCCCATTAACTTCGCATTGGTAGGTAATGATATTTCCTGTTCTATAAATTGTCGTACTGAAATTCGTTCCCTCTTTTGCAACACTATAAAACTAATCGATTTGTCTGCGAGAACATCTAATTTTATCTACGAAAATTTAATGTGAGCAACAAACTCCTGTAAAGGCATTTTCAAGTCTAAATTTGTTAAACCTAGTGCAAATTAAATTACAGTTTTCTAGACGGATAAAATACGAATTAGCAAGATTTCTAATTAAATTTATGTTCTTAATGGTTTTGTTTTTCTTTCCACTCGAATGAGAAACACTAAGTGGAAAATATGCAGCGCGCACCTCGTACTAGTTTACCTTCTGTCGTATCGCCCTTTTCATAATAAAGTCCTGAAGTTTACATGCCTCGATGGTTTATGTCGCCATAAATAATATTCTTTTTATAGCCGTAGGAGGGTGAAACTCTACATATAATCTTTACAAAATACTGAATTTACTGCCAGTTATTGCGATATTTGGGGCACGTATGCCTGTATATTTATAAAACTTTCCCACTCCGTGGTTTCATGCGAAAAAACTTGATACAAAATTAAATTCGCAATGCTAGTTCAAATCAGCGATGCATTGTCGAGAGCGATTTTATTTATTCAAAGCGAGCTCACCTGAAATGTCGGATCCAAAGAACTGTGAAGATAATAGCAATAGCCTGCTCAAAGCCAAATAAAAATGCGGTACCAAAAACAGATATGCATATTTGTACTAAAATAACGGGAATGAAATATTCGGTTGGAAAGGTTTAAATTGGATGACGATAATGAAACTTGAAAAATGAAAAAAAGGTAATGAAAACGCTAAACATAATGCACACTGGGGAATTTACCCAGATATGTATTGACCATACAGCACAGTTTTATTCAAAAAGTTGGCCATTGTTTAGATTTATGTAACATACTTCAGGCGAAACTTTCACTATGCTCTATTTGTAGCGTAACATTATTCTTTATTATAATACTTTTGCAAGGAATATTTATATAACTCAGTACTAATGCCGTATTAAACTGTACTTCGGTTGTTGAAGGGACCGCAATGGCTAAGCAAGTTAAAGACTTCCAACTCGGCTTCAGACTTCGCAGATAGTTTAAAATAAACAGACAGCAGCGAGGACGCTCCCGATAATAACACAAACCTTACTGCGGGTAGCTCAGAGCCTAAATTCGATTGCTAAAATTTTTTATGCAAACAAAAACATTATAAAACCTTTAACAATCACTCTATTAATTGGAGCTCTGTTTAGCTAAAGTTATACGGTTAAATAAAATAATTCTATGGTGAAAACTTTAGATTATACTACAAAGTAAAACCTAAACTCCTACTATGATAAAATTCGATTATAAATTTGCCGGACATATAGACGGACCTACCAACTTCGCCCGACCAAATAGTACTGCGGCTCAAAACAGCCATATTTGATTCTCGAATGCAACTAAAAAATGTAATAACTCCTATGAATTATTAGAATTTGTAAATTATACACACTATAGTAGTAGAGTAAAGTAGAGAAAAACCTTTTTAATAGATAGATACGTTTTTGGTGTGGTTTCTGATGTGTCAATTGGAATACAATGAATGAACCTCGTCATCCTAATCTGTATTTAAAAAATTGTTATAAGCAAAGTAAAATAATCTTCCTAAATATATAAATTCTTTATTTATGGCTCTCAAATTCACATAAAATTAAAGATGAAACCCGTCATTCAAATCTTTAATTCCGGTTTTAGGGTTTTAGGAAATTAATGCAAATGAAGCACGTCATCCCAGTCGTGAATTAGAGGTTAGGGTTTATTCTGTTTGGATAGCATTGCTAGTATTGTTTACCTGTAACTCCGCCTGCAGCATCTAATGGGTGGACTGAGTAGCTCATGGATGTTGTTGCCGGTCCCAAGCCCGGATAAAGGAGGAGGGTTGGTGGGACGAGTTAGAGGCCTACCCACCTTAAAACAAATTACCGCTCATAGAACCACGGATACGATTGGCAATTATTAAAGAATGTCATTTTTTTTTAAATTTTTGCTACAAGATTCACAACAACAAAAATAAATAAACAATAATGGACCACAACAAAGAAAGCCTCGGACATGGACGAAAAAATAAGACGATGACGACGAGGCAACGAAATGGGATAAAACGATTAACGAAAGAAGGTGTATTAGGATTGGGAACTTGGAATGTTTAATCTTAAGTTCAGAAAGTCTAGAGATAATTACAAAAATCTCTAAAATGACTAAATATTAATATATAGTGGGAACAATAAAAGATAATAGTGCTAATGCCGGAGTTGGAACGCGCCTGCATGTAAAGTTTTAACAATGTATAGAAGAAATTGACTATATCAGCGAAAGGTGACTAAGAACACAAATAAAATTGACAACAAACATATACACATAAATAGTGTCTATGCTCCTGATATGAATAAACCAAGAAACCAGAGGCAACAGTTTTAAGAGCAACTACAGAGTTTAATTGACACAATACCTCTCAGCTATTGTTATAATTATGGGAAATTTAACGCACGCATAGCTAACAAACCTCTAATGGTAGTACAACGGCGTTTTCGCGAACCAACGCATAACAATGGTGACCTGCTAATCGATTTTCGTGGCCAAAACAACCTCATAGGGTCAACAACACGTTTTTCAACCATAACTGGAGATACAAATAATCGATCGAGTGAAACTACAGGATGTATTTTCTATATTAATGGAGAGAGGCATACTACCAGACTTTATACGACTGACAGAAGATATGAATTTACATACAAAGACTCAAATACAAGCAGGAAATCAAGTAACAAAAAAATTAAATTCTCCACCGCAATCCGACAACAAAACTAGTCCATTTTTATTTATCATGGTGATGGGCAAAATAATGACCTTCAGCGCATTTTACACAAGTTCGTTACAACTTCAAAGCAATATAATACAGCGGTTTCAATTGAGAAAGCTAAATCAATGGTCATATCTAAAGAACGGAATTGTTGTAAGCTGGAAATAGAGGAAAACATGATAGAGCAGATAATAGAGTCCGACATCAGGCAGGAAAGGGAGCAAGAATTTCAGGATACCTTCGCAATATAACTGGGAAAAACATGTATCTCAGTATCTAGCGCAAAGTTACAATTTATAAATAATATTGTGAAACCCGTGCCGACACAAGATAAACAAAACAATTATTACGTATCAAAAAGATGAATACATTAAGGACAGTTGCTGGGACAACGAAACTAGACCGAGTACGCAACTAAGCTATACGAGACCAATGTAGCGTAATGAATGTCATAAAATTTGTGAAAAAAAGAAGAAAAGAGTGAAACAATCACGTCAGCAGAGCACATACCGACGGGCTAACTAAAATATTCAGAGATTTAAAGCCTACAGGAAAAAAGAAACCCGGGTAGACCAAAGAAGAAGTGGGCAAAAAGTTGGTTGTCGTCATCGATAGACGCACCATAAGTTTCTCAAGATAAACCACGAAGAAAAACAGTTGTAACAGCTGCTATAAAAGAATAAGAAGCTTACCTCGATTTGATACCTAGCCTGGTTGTAGTTGATCCACAATCCTCCGAACTGGTTTTCCAGTAGACTTTTAAGTTGCACTGTCTGAAATGGTTAGGAATGTAGTCAAATCACAATTGAATTATCTTGCCTAAAGTTGTCTTTTAGGTACCTCAATCATTCATTTGAACCATTAGAGGATCATGTGAGGCTGTTGTACTGGGAGCCAATCTTGGGTGGGGAGATATGTCTCTTAATTTATAAATATATACATATTTGGTTTATTTTGGCCGTTACAAGTTAGGGTGGGATTTTGGATTGAGATATCTTAAGCCCATGGAGAGTTTGAGCGGCTGACAGGATGAGGAATTCTAAAGCTTAACTCGAAATCTTGTACAACATTTGTATTACGTTTACGCTGAGGAAATTGTAAATTTCGCATAACTTTTGTTCATTCTAATTACACATCAGGATTCAAACGCTTATGTTCTTCTTCTTCTTCTTCTTCTTCTTCTTCTTCTTCTTCTTCTTCTTCTTCTTCTTCTTCTTCTTCTTTAAGCCTATTTTTTATCTTTTCCATTTTTGGATGTAGGGCTCCCCTATCTGCTTCCAATGGTCTCTGTCTTGGGCCACTCTTTGCCACATTAAGCCTTACGCTTATGTTAACGTGGCAGAACCTGCAAATAAACTTAATCCGCCGCGGTCGTTATTGACAAGGCGACGATTCAAAAGCAAGCTACCACGAGCGCTACTCTCGATTCGCATGGAAAATTTGACAATATTGCATAGAAAATCGAATCCAATGATGTCATATACTCATGCAAAAATGTTGTCAAATTATTCAAGAATCTCCGATGCGATATTGGACTCCTAATTTCCAGAAGTTGGAGTGAGATTATTTAAATTTCTACTGATTATGCAGATCAGTGCCCGGGCTAAAACGCAGCTCACCCGCCGGAACGCTCTTTATCTACCACCACGATAGTCCATCTCGTAGCCAGGCCAAGAGCCGGGGTTCTCTCGCAGGGCAACCTTTCATTTAAAGTGGCTGGTAGAATGTTTTGGAGCAGCAATATCTGGTTTTCTAAATTTAGTCTAGTTGCAGTCAATAAGAACTGCTGTTCGACTACGCCCCGTTCAGATAGGTCGGTAGCCGGTTACACAATCATAACTTAATTATCATGTTTTAATTTCCTGAATTTGTTTCTGAGATTTTATTTAAGCCTCTTTTGGTTTTCGTCAATTGGATGATTATTTCTAGGGATGCCGCCGGAACCGGATCCGGTTCCGGTATCCGGCGAATCCGGCCAATTTTTCGGATATCCGATTTGGCCGGATTTTGTCGCGGATCCGGCCGGAACTGAGAATTTTTTCTCTTTTTTCTAAATACTTAAAAGTTAGTAGATAGTAACGTTACTTTCTTTACTAACACAAATAAAACATATAATAATATTTAAAAGCAGTTTATCTTTATAGCTAGTTTATGTCATAACACAAATATACTACTTTATGGAACTCATTTGGATTTCATAAAGCAACTCCTTAAAGAATTCGAAATTTTATTTTGTTAGGTTGGTGACAACCACGTGACAACAAAACCTTTACGCGTTATAAACATAACCATCAAATTGTAAGTTCTAAAAATTAAGATTATTTAGCGTATTTTCCGCTACTGCGTAGCTCGGGTGATAAATAAGAATTCTTCTTCCATCTTATCTTCAAATCTTAGGTATTTTAAAAATTAAATCACTTTCAAACCCAGTTTGTCTAAATTTTATTTTGACATTGACAGTAGCTTGAATTGTTTGAAATTGTTTTAAATGTTACCAACAGCCACATAAAAAAACAAAAAAATTTTCTAATCGATATTTTTAAATTAAAATATAAAATAAGGTAATTTTTAACTTTTTTGGACCAAAATAGAAAAAATAGTAGAAAATACTCGTTTCATAAGACATTTAAGCGCACTTGTCCATTAGAAAACTCGCCGCAAGCGGCTCGTTTTCTAACTTGGACGCGTGCTCTAAAATCATGTCTTATGCAACTTGTTTTTTAATATACTATTAAGACAGGTTAATATTTTTCATTTTATTACATACACCACACCTACTACAAATTAATAATTGTAGTTGATACTAGGCAAATTGTGATGTAAAAAAATCAACTTTTCACCGTTGCTCATGGACAATCGGTTTAGATTCTTTTCATACACGTTGCCTGCCTCGGAGAAAAGCCTCTCGCTGTAGCTACTCGATGTAGGAGCAGATAAATATTTTTTTGTCTGTTTCGACAAAAATGGAAATATGAAAAACGGTATATAAATGCGGAAGTTGTGCTTGTAGGTTATTTATATGTCGATTTTTGAATGAAATAAGATATTTCGCGATATCGGGGAACCCCGGGATTAAAAATATTAAATATTTACGTTAAGATCTAAGCAGAGCGGCCCGGGAATCCCCGAAGAAAGTTGCAAATGGATGATATAGCAAAACAACTTAAAAGTCAAAACTTTAAACCAATTGACTATAAAGCATGCAGTAACAAATTGTATGCATCGAATTATTTACAGTTAGGATCCGGTTCCGGTTCCGGTATCCGGCCAAAATTTACAGAGTCGGTTCCGGTATCCGGCTTTTTCAAAAAGTGGATCCGGCGGCATCCCTAATTATTTCTAAATTGGTAGCAGCAGCGTTTGGTACAAAATTGAAAAACGCGAAATATAATTTCACAAAGTCTTTGAAATCTTTCGTCGTTAGAACTTATTAACCTGAGCACGTAGCAATAATAAAGCCCCGCTGTTTGCTTCCTTCAGTGTAAAAGCAAACTAAGTGGAAAGAATGTTCTACGAAAGAAACACATATTTTTTGTATTGTGTCTGGGTTTTTGCAAGTCTAGTCATTTATTTTTCACTATTTTTAAATTTGGTTTAGTAAATTCAAAACATAAACGAATTTTTCGGATATTAAACATCACATTACAATTTTAATTTATTTTTAACAAGAGTAGTAAATCAATATTAGTATTATTTTGGCGAAGTAGATTCATGTAATTAACTTTTATATTAAATTTATAACATTTTGACGGTTTTTTGCTTACTTTAATAACAACGAAAACTAAAAAATCGAATAATACGATGCAAAATGTTGTGTAAAAACCAGGAATGCAGTGAGTATGCACATGAAATTTTTTGCTGATCTCTGTGAGAAATATCGGAAATGTTTTTTGTTAGACGAACAAACAGTACAAGTTTGTGATGTTACAAATATTCATCACAAAAACTTTTTTCATGGTTAAAAACCGTAAAATGGATTATCTGTTTATTGACTACAATAGAGACAAATACGCTGCCATTTTCCATTCATTCATATCATACAAATAACGTAATTCTTTATGATTAACCATACACGCTTTATCGCTGTTTATATTGTTCAAAAATAATTTAAAATGCAAATTTTATATTTAAATCAAGCAGTAGGAGTTATCAACCTGTGGCCTATAGCCATGTTTTTGTAATTTTTAAGTTTCCGTAAATTTTTATACTTAAAATTGTCCTTTCATAAGACCCTTTTTGATAGACTTTCTGAAACCGCGTAATGATTGCATGCCTTTTGAATTAAGTTTTTCAAGGTCTCTTTAAATGCGGTGAGTGCTAGAACATACGAATGCAATGGATTGTCGCTTTTTTACTGAAATCACGGACAGTTAATGTTTGCATCAAGGAGAGGCAACTACTAAGTGCAACAAAGAAGAAAGATAATGGTGTAACCTATTTTTGTTTTCTTGTTTTGTATTATAATGAGTTAACTTTAAACCAAACTCGGTCTAGCTCAGTCTAGCACTTATAAGCCTTCTTTCCTTATTAACACAACAAAATAATGCTTTAAGAAATTTGAAACTGTTGGTACCACTCTAACTTGTTACACTCTACTTAGGTCATTTTATATTGGTTTAACAGTAGTTTTTCTTTTTTAATCTTAAATGATGATACAGCCTTAAAGTTAGGTTTTCCAAAGATTCTAATTAATTTTGTACTAAGATTCCTGTAACATGCTTAAATGTTTATAAAACTTTTTCCTCCAAATTTATTTTCCATCTGTGTTTCATTAGATTCGTATCACCATATAATGATTGTTTTGAACTTCTTATTTATCGTATGACCTTCAAACTTATTTTCCCAAGGTCACTCTAAATTTGATTTTTATAAACCGCCTTGGAATACGTATACCAATTTTTTCTTTTTCTTAAATGCAACCAATAGCTTGAATTGTTTTTTTTTCTACTTACAATCAGAATCTGTTTAACATATCCAAATTTTTGTCAAAACAATCTTGTAAAAAAATGTCAAATATTACTATTTTTGTCCGCTTTGTGTCTACCAATTAAAATATTTAGACAAAATTTACCTTGTTAGAACAAATTCTAATTTAACAATGATCGGGAGTAAACTGTGTTATATAAATTATAACAATTAGTTCATCTCAACCCCCCTATCATCATGTCTTTTTGACTGTCACGCAATCAATGAACGAGAATATTAATTTGTGCAACGTTGGCATCCCCTAAGCAGACGCTATGATTGTACATCCGCTTGTTAAAGCACCTCAAACAATTTAACTCAAGTTTGCAATAAATATTAATCATAATTTGTAATTAGCACAGGTCTATAGTGCCGTTCTCCAAACTCCTAAGGTGTGTACAAGTTCGGATTAATGGGGCACGTAGGCTGTTGTGGTTTGGTAATGCTCTACGCCTGTTTGTCTGTTCCCCACAAGCTAATTTATTTCAGGAGCTCGCTTAAAATTGTTATTAAAGTTACTAATATCACCGCGCTGTTTACATAATTTGTATCTTATTAAAGACGGAAGTTTGTGCGTGTCTTGCAGCACACAAACTGTCTCACAATTAATGGATCACTTAATTTTTATCTTTTAAGCACAAAAATAAGATAGCTAAAAAGTGAGGAGTAAAAGCAAATTTTGCAGCTTTAAAAAGTTTAAGTCTAAGAACCTATACTGTCTTTGAAGACTATTGATGCGAATATTTTAAAATAAAAATCAAATAAACGTAGTGCTTAAAATGCCTTTACTGTCTTTAAGTTTAGTTGCTCATACTTCAAAGTGCGTCTTTCCACGAATCCCCAAAGAAATGTGAGTCTAGCAGTTTAGAATTTCGACGTCGATATTTGAATTTCAAATTTTTCTTAAAAGAAAAGAGTTACAAGAATGTTTATTGGATATCTGGAACGCTCGTTGTGAAATCAGTTTGTACTGTAGTGACCTTTGTAAATAAATACTAAAAATTCTTCACGTGCATTTCTTAAACTGGGAATTTAAACACGGTCACAAACTGCTACTGCATTAAAGAGTATACACGGCTTGCTTTGTTATATCTCTATTCTTATTGCTCTTCTAATAGCGTATGTTTTTTTAATTTTTCTTTTAACTTGTATTCCTCGTTTCAGACATTTTACAGCCCAGACAACTTAACTCAGAAAACCCAATGTAGGTTTAAACGATTGGTAATCACTGATGAAATCGCAAACAAGCAAAATTGGTCCGCTGAAAAAAGGGGGTAGGGGTAGGGATAGGAAAGGGTAGTCTACTTCAATGTCTGTGTCAGCGCGTTTTCTTAACCCCCTCGTTAGCCACCAACGATTTATCCTTTTTCAAAAACTTTACGAATTTTGTCTTTAAAATCGGTATGAACAAATTAAATGACAATAAAAATTGCTTTACATTAAGAAAAGACCTATTAGGAGGTTTCCTTTTGATCGTTGAGTACTTGAATAATTGGCTTCAAAAATTTTTTTTTTTAATTTTGAGCTTTCAGCAATTAACCATTGTCTCCAATAACAAAATATCAAACAAAAAAAACTAGATAACATTTTCAAATCAATGAAAGAGGGGAAGGGTGTTCCGCTTAAGTATATTCGCACTAGAAAGATACTATCAGATACGTATTCTACGCACACTACGGTGCTCCCTAGCCCAAAAAAGCTGTCGGGCAACCGCCCCGAGACCTTCCTTGCATAAGCCCGCTGCTTAGTTGTTAAAAAATTTCACGTATTCTTTGAAATTAGATTGTGTAAGATATTTAACAAATTATTAAAGCAGATGAACAGCACTGATTCCGGTTATTTAACTAGCAAATGATTTTTGTTCATTTTATCAATTAAAGATTTTACAAGAATATCCCTCCCCACCCCCTCATTTTTTGCTGGAGTTTTCTGGTTTTATTAAATATGTTATTTTGTAATTGTAAAAATTGATTTTTAACTTCTAATAATGTAATAATACACCTTTGGCTGATAGTTTTTTTAAAACTGTTCAGGTAAACAACCAAAAGCAAATACCCTGTAGGTTTTTTTTAATGGAACATTGTTCCTATGGTCATTTAACATGTCTGCCGATTTTGAAGTCAAAATGAGTAAATTTTTGCTAAAATAAAATATCGATTGTAAGAGTGAATGGCGGTAAGAAGATCAACCCACCTCTTAACAACTGAATTTTCTTTAAAATTACTAAAATTATCCTTTTTTTAAATTAACATTCCTAAACCACCCTAAACTGTTCCCCAACCCCGAAAAATTGAAATAAAAAATAAAAATGGAAAGGAACACAGCTAAGTTATGCGAGGATGGTCGCGTCGCGGTGCCTTTTCTCCTATTTGTCGGATGATGACGGAATGGGACGTTTTGCCGTCGCCGTTTCGCCGTCGCTGTTTGCCGTCGCCGTTTCGCTGTCAAAATTTTTTTGTTTTGACCTCTTTCAGTTTGTAATGTTATAGATTTCTTCAAATATTAAAAACCACTTATAACATTAAGTGTTCTGTGCGAAGCGATTTAACAATTGTTTTTAGTTTAAATATTTGGGCATTTTTGTAATATTGTAATTACTTGTCTATGCGCTTGGTGTTAAATTTTTGATTTTATTTTTCTTAAGTTGGGTTAGGTTAATAATAAAATTAATAAATATGTATTTATAACTTTTATAAAGAGTAAAATTTTTTGAGAAACTAATAATACAAAAATTTTCCATTTGTTCATACTTTTTGGGAAACATTGCATATTGGGTTGACGGTGAAATAGCCGACGGCGAAACGGTGACGGCAATACGGTCGACGGAGAAACGGCGACGGCGGAACGCGGACGGCGAAACGACCAACGGCAAAACGGCGACGGCGAAACGGCGACGGGGAAACGTTCTAGACCGGATGATAAATATAGCGCCTATGGTCGATCTATTTTTCCGGAAGCCATTTTGTCTGATTTAGTCTGCTATTATTCCAGTAAATAGTTTCATTACTGCACTTTGCAATGTTATGCCCCTGCAGTTGAATGAGTCTTTCTTACTTCATTTTTTTAACATTGGAATAGTTATCTTTTTTCTCCAGTCTATTGGGATTGCAGGTCTCTTATGATTTTGGTAAGGAATTGTAGTAGTTCATCTGCTAAAGTCTTATGTCCATATTTAATCATCTCATGAGCTATGTTGTCTTTTCCTGGTGCTTTCCGGTTTTTAAAATTTTGTATGACTGTTACCAATCCTGTTGGTTCATATCTTTCGTTGTTCTCTATTTGTTTTCTTTCTTTCCGTTGGTCGTCTACTGGGTGTTCGATGTTTGTGTATAGTCGCTCGAAATAGTTGGGCCATTTCTCTTCTGTTATGGCGTTGACCACTTTGTATTTAATAAAAATGTGGTAACAACATAAATATAAAATTAAACAATAGAAATTAATTTTAATGGAATTGAACCCACGATTTACGCATTGGTGAGCTAGTGATCTACCCGAAGACCACTCCTACGAAACCTACTTTGGTTGTAACTGAGGGGTAAACCGCGCTTAAAAACTTCGTACACCTACTTCCACTTGTAGTTTATCGTACTTCCACGTACTTCCACTTTACTTCCACCTTACTGCCATCTTTGATCCACCTTTTTTTCGCCTTACTTTCACGTACTTCCACCGTACTTTCACTCGTTTTACCCCTCGATTTTAACCAAATTACGAGTACAACATGGTTAAAATGCTGTACCGGCCTGTACTCTGTGAGAGGGACACACATGGCGCAGTAAATAAAATCGACAGAATGGAAAATATTGATATTACCACTTTGACGTTTTCACAGTTGGAAAACAATTGTGTTTATAATTTGGAGACATCACGTAAATAATTAACATTGGCGTAATATTATGTTACCTTTGATCTTTTCATCTGAATAGACGAAAGTTTCAAATTAACTAATTTGGTAGTAGAGAGAATTTGCACAAAGAAAACTTTACCTGCCATCTTGCTAAACAAGCTTTCTTGTGGTTGCCAAAACCTTTTCTTAATAAATTAATTCCAAACATCACGAAAGCTTCAAGTACTGCGAAACTTAGATTTTGCCTCTGCTTCTAATATTTTACAAAATTTCTACTAAGAATATGCAATTTTATGCTTTGCCTTGAATAGTTAATGAACACAAACCTTGATATTTCAGAGTGCAATATGTTATCGTAAGAGCCGCCCCTGTTTCCGCACGTGCAGAGTGATAGGTGTCACTCGCCTCAGCTGACGCTTTGTCAAGAAAATGTGTAATTCTGGAAGATTTATCGCTTTCGGGGTGCGAACTGTGGCGGTAACGAAAATCGTTCAGAAATATGTCAGAAGAAATTACCTTCTAATTGATGTGCTTTACTAAAGGAAAACGAATTAAGGGGAAAATGCAAAACCATCTAATGGGTTTGTTTTAATCGGCTTATTAGTCAGTTTCCTGGATTACTTTTAACTATAACTGATTTCAGAATTTCCATTACTTGGGAAAGGGCAAAGTTCGTGAAAATTTTCCACCTGGGGTAAAAATTTTATAATAATTTTAGAGGTTTTTGTTTATGAGACAATGAAGCAGAATAATTAATGAACTAGATTACATCTAATTTATTTAAAATTAAAAACTGTCTTTGTACGAACACAAATATATTGCAGTAATTACTCCCAACACGCTTGGGATTAATGTAAATTTCTGTTTTTATACAAAGCAGAAAATCCAAATTTTCAGGTGCAATCAAATATGTATATGCTTCAAATGTGAAAATGTTATGCTCAATTGGGAAGACGGTTCTATTTCCGTCCCATTTAAGTTTCATAACGTTTTCACGTTCAAACCGTTAAATTTATTTACTTTTGCAAGCGTCGTCATTTTCTCATTTACGAAACGTATACAGAGCTGCCGCCAAATATTTTAATATCTTGACACGAATTCCTCCACAAGCTGGAGCCATACAGTTATTTATCCATAGGGAAATTCGGTAACTCAAATTTGAATATCACCTTTGGATTTGTAGGTGCTGTCGAAATTCAAGGAAAAGCCAAGGTTCTTGTTATAACTTTATGTAACTGCGTGTTCCCTCAAGGCTTTAATTAAACAAATTAACTTACTGCGTATGTGCTTCTAATTAACATGGTGTTGTAGGAAGCTTTTAAATAATTTTAAATACGACAACCTCCTTTTGGCTTATTTTACTAATCATTTTATGGAAAGTACGTCATAATTTAATTTAATCAATTCTGAAACGCATAAAAATGCCTCAGCTGCAAGGTGCTAAAAATATTGTCAAGACAATGCAGCAGGTTTCCTGAAAGCGCTGCCTATATTGGAGCTTACAGCAATATTCATCATCATCACGACCTGTGCTCGTGTTTCCATCCATCACTCCAAAGCTTATATTTGTTATATGCTTCATAATGTGGGTTGCTTTTCCTGCCGCTAATCCTACTTTGCATAAAAAAATACAGTTAATAAAGCCGCGCGTGAATTTTAAAGGAGGGAAATATTATGTCGCCGAGTAATTATCAGAACCAACAGCTTAATTACGAAATTAAGAAGTTTGGAACTTTAATTTTGTTTTTAATACAACATCGTTGCTGATTCACAGTCTTTTAGGTAATGTGGATAGATTATCGGTATATCAATAAAAGCTTTTGTGGTTCCCAACGCCATTTAATGGAGGCCGGCAGCAACAAATTGCCCTGGAGAATTTGTCATTTCCAATAATATCGACGCCATTTGGCTCGAATCTAAAACACGTATCTACATTCCCCAGTTTAATAGAGTATTTTGCAGTAATGGTTTGTGTATTATTTTGCTCCATTTCACAAGCACAAAGTGTGCACGGAAGGAAATCATTCACGGATATATTTAGCTTCCGTTCTCTACTGTCATTTATCATCACTGCTTTAGTTACCCGGCACGATAACCTATCAGGGAAATGCTGAATATGCGAACTGATACCCCATATATTATAATGAAGATTATCAGCCAGACAACGTTTTTACTGCAGTAAATAAATTAGTAAAGCTGACGTTGTAGTAGTATCACATAAAATAATTCAAGCAAGGATTACTTCGTTTTCTTTTATGTGGTCAAGTAAAATTTACACAAGTATTTCGAAACATTATGTTTGTTTAATGATTTGATGCGGATTATTGACAAAATAATAATGCAAAACATGTCGAGCAGCAAGTATAGAAAGAAGGAACTAACTTAATTAAAGCTCGACTAGATTATGCAAGCATAAAATCAAAAAGCTAAAGTGTTAACTTCAAGTGGAGTCTCCCATACTAAGTATTAAGGCTGCACTCAAATTGCACGCAACTAATCGCTATAATCCTAGGTCACTTTAATCTCTATTATAAAATTATAATAACACCCGTAAACTGCACACAAGTTACTCTTCATTGTTCAGGTCGCAGATTATTCTAAATACCTACCTGTCTTACTTACAGATGAAAGAACATGTAAAAATTCAATCGTTTAATTTTTGTCAAATATAATGTAAAAATGGACTCTGCTTCCTGATATGATCTGATTT
The DNA here is from genome assembly GCA_958336395.1 of Ctenicera cuprea. Taxonomy (NCBI): domain Eukaryota; kingdom Metazoa; phylum Arthropoda; class Insecta; order Coleoptera; family Elateridae; genus Ctenicera; species Ctenicera cuprea. The sequence continues at coordinate 77,354,968 of OY284486.1, read as the reverse complement.
TTTTGAAATAACATTATCTTGAACGACGCTATATACATCTTCAGAATCTGGGAAAAAATTATGCGGGAAAAAGTGCTGGAAGAAAAATGAGCCGTAGAAAGAAAGTGCCGCTTGAAACAAATATCCTCGATAAACCTTTACCGCTATGTACCAAAAATACTACAGTTAATGTAAAATTTTCTACACAATTTAAATTTACAAAACTGTTATTAGTTAAATTTTGTAGGTATTTTTTTTTGTATGCAAGAAATTTACCTAACCTAACCTGACAAAAAACTAATTAGAATCTAAATTTTGTTAATTCTTTATCTGCGGAGAATTTTTTTTATCCTGCACCGTTTTTTGGCAACATTTTCGCCGGCGCTTTTAAACTAATTTTTAAATTCGTTAGCCAAAAATTAGAGAAGAGAAACGTGTAGCCCCACCAAATATAAGATTTTCTAAAAACTCTACTAGTCTAGATCAGTAATTACTCTTAAGCGGAGGTTATTTATTGTTTCCTGTTTAATAAATAAAAAAGTGCCAATTTATGATTTTCAAAAATGCATAGAAGGTACTACAATGGAATTATGGTATTCCACAAGAAGACAAGATTGTAGTTTATATTCCCCTCTATAAGACAATTTAAAAAAAACGTTTGTCAGTTTTTAAGAAATATTAATCAGAAAATTTCAAATATATGGAATTTGCATTTTCAATAGTAGTCCCACCAAGTATAAAAGTATCTAAAATTTAAAATTAGATTTTGGCTCTACTAGTCATGATAAGCAATTCTGCTGAAGAAATGAATTTCATAGGACCTCATTTAATTAATAACGGGGTATCCATTTTCAATTTTTTATAATTCATTAAGAGCGCCACAGTGAAATTATAGCTTTCACCAAATAACTAAATTGTAGTCAATCTACGACTGCAGCTTAGAAAGTTATAAAAATATCATGTTTTTCAGAAATATGTTTTTGAAAATGTTCCTAATTTTGGCGACGCCCATTGCAATTGTTTTCAGATTTTCGAAATTAATTTTGTTTGATCGTATATTACTCATTAAGGGCTCTCAAACAAGTTGTAGTTGATCCCGATCAGATAACTACCTTTTATGTAAATAGGCGTTAAAGTAAAGATTATCAACAATCATCATTTTAAAGCTAGAGAGTTCGATAGAAAGTTATTGACTTGCTCTAAGTTCTTTTCAGATTCTACGCTCAAATTTCCGAAATTTAGTTTTGCAAACAAAAACGTTAGCAAAAAAACACGTTTCTGATTTTATGTAATAAACTACAATTTTCAATACACCTCTTCATTTAAAGTTTCATCAAAACCGGTTCAGTACTTTCGCCTTGAGAGGCGTTACACACTAACGCACGCACGCACGCACGCACGCAAACAGACAGACAGACAGACATTTTTTTAACCTTTTCTTGGGTTTCTTGAGCCCCAAAACATGTACATCCGTTAAAATCGCATGGGAACGTAACAACTAAATTTTTTCAACGCAAGTCTGGGGAGCCACTTCACATACACAGCTATTTATTAAATCTGGATCCTTTTCAACTGTCTCAACTTTTAGTGACAACGAGCTTCCGTTACTAGAAGCTACATATTTACGCGTTTATTATATACAACCTATGTACTGATATTTATTAAGCCAAAACAGTTTTCGTTGGAAATAAGAGAATTAATTTCGTCCAACTTCATTATACAAAATTATTACATGCCAACATTTTATTGGTTTCAACACGATCTTAATATTTGGCAAGAATCCTTAGCAAACTTACTTCATACTTCTCAATTTTTTATGACAAAGTCGACACCTGCAGAAATGCAGTTTTGACATTAATACTTATAACAAAATTATATGCGTAATTATTGAAGTCAGCAAGATCGAAACAATAATGAAATTATTTTAACAAATCTTTGAAAATTTAATTTCAAGTAGTTAATTATTTAATAATTTTGAATATTTAATTTTGATTTGTAACAACAGCGAACAGGGTGAATCAATAACAAAGGATCCTGTTAATGCTACACTTTTGGCTAGCGGTCTTATCATTTGTTTGTTATAGTATAAACAAACCTACCTGCCAAATTGGCAAGGTTACATTTCAGTAGCAGGGTTGCGATGAATTTGGAAACAATATTTTAGTATTAAAATCGTACTTTCGTCTCAATTTATAAATGAATCAATCTGACAATAGAAAAAAAATCGAGACACTGAATTTTAATGACTTAATGATTGACCATTTATTTATAGAACTGTTAGTTAAAACGAAAACCTTATTTATTGTAAATTTGTGTCGTCCTCCTGTGGTAAAAGTTTACGAACCGCTACTGATGATAATTGGTTATACGTTTCAATCCATACAGACCTTCCAACTGCATTATTTTCGTGTGAGTAATTTGCATCAAAAAAAACCTAATGCTCGTATACGCTCATGCTCAGCCATAAAGCTTAATAACAAGGTTCTGGATTCAACATTTCGAATGCGAGAAACGAACTAAAAAAAAGCAAACGGATTTGTACATAATATCCATCTACCACTACGGTCTCGGAAGTTTGTAAATTAACACGTAACCACCGTATACGAAGCACATTTCGTAATCCCATCACGTTTGCAATTCGATTAATATAACATGAAGTGCAGACAGATGGCGAATGCTGCAAAAACACAAAATAAACGGTGATTATTACGTATTCAGGAAGTGTTTAGACGTGCTGTATGTTTTCGCGTATTTATTGCCGTCACTCAGGTAAAAAACATTCATTCATCACTCACAGGCATATATTATTCAGATTTATTCCAAATTTGGGCTTTTTTTTACAAATCAAGTGTTATAAACTTATAATTGGAGAACAATTCTAGTACAGTCATATTTAGCAATCAATATTTATTTAAACAAAGTACAGTGGAACTTCCCTAACTCGAATCTCAAGGAAAAAAATTCGAGTAAGGGAAACTTCGAGTTACAGAAAATACACAAAAAAACATACGAAAAAAATTATTTGTTTATTTCAAAGTAGTATTCGGTAATTTTTTTTATTTACATAACCACGTTTCCTTCTCTACAAAATCTTCCACCAAATTTAAAGACTTATAAATATTATGAGGTACATTATCTCGAGACTCCATAAAAGTTCTTAGCTTTTCAATCGAAGAATAAATTTGTTCAAATGTGGGCATGACATTAGAGTCGCCTTCGTCCTCATCCTCATCTTCGTCTGATTCTACAAAAAATATTTTCTTTAATTTTTTAATTTATCGTAAAATTTGACTTTTTAAACTACAGTTAATGTGTTTGAATTACATACCTTTTGCATTGGGAATACGACTGTCTAAGATGCTTGCTAAAATATCTTCATCAGTAGGATAATCCATTGTACATGTACCATCATCAACACTTACGTAATCTTCAAATGTTACATCATCCATACTTGCTGCGGTTCTATATGAAGCCCATACAACATTTAATTTGGACAGTGGAAGGAAATCTTCTTCATCCCAATAATCAATATCTTGCAGCAATTCATCTTTAACGAACCCTACTTTCCGGAAACAATTGGCAATTGTTTGTTCTTTTACTTTCCCATGTTTTACTGAGGTCCCTAATTGCGTCAAGTAACGTCACAGTTGTAGAGGCATCCTCCTCCTCCATATTGATCAAAACTTTCTGCCTGTAATAAGAAAGTCATATTGGGAGGAAAGTATGCAAGTTTTATGTTTTTCAGTTTATCCCCTACAACCGTTGGGTGTGCAGGACAGTTATCAACAAACAGTAAAATGTTCCTTTTCTGAGAACAAAACTTTTTATCTAGCTTTCAATTTTTAAATTTTCATAAATTTCACTTGTCATCCGTGCCTTTTTGTTATTTTCGTAATCCACATCGAGTGATTTGATACCCTTGAAACAGCGTGGATTTTTTGATTTACCAATAACGAGCAATTTTAGCTTTTCGGACCCAGTCATATTGCTTCCAAGCATAACAGTTATTCTCTCTTTGCTACTTTTTCCACCATAACATTTTTCATTATTAAATGCAAATGTTTTATTTGGTAAACATGTAAAAAAGAACCCCGTCTCATCGGCATTAAAAATCAGTCATGTTTATCGTAGGTACTGACCTATTAAATTGAGCAAAACATTTTGAAGCCAATGGTCACGAGTTTGCAAATCCGCTGCAGCACTTTCACCACATATCGCCTTTTGGACAATATTATGCCGTTTTTTAAATTTATCTAACCATCCTACAGTACCTGAAAAATCTTCATGTCCCAAAGCATCTGCGAATTCTTTAGCTTTTTCGCTAATTATGGTTCCCGACAGGGGTGGATTCTTATTACGTGCCATGGTTGTCCATTTGATCATAGCTTTGTCAATATCATCATAGACATAGGTTGTAAGTCTCTTGCGTTTACTGCTAACACCATAGTCTTTGATTTTTTCTAAAAGTTCATCCTTGTTTTTTAAAAGGGTTGATAAAATATTAGGGGGAATACCAAATTGTGCAGCAATATTTTTTTTCTTTTTTCCGCTCTTTTTTACCTTGGCAATTAACAAACATTTTTGCTCAAGTGATAAGCACTTTAAATTTCGCTTTGTCATTTTAGATATGAATGCACTTTCACAATGCACTAGCAAATTTTACCACTGATACTTATCTTTCCCGTAATCTTCGAAAAAAAATTGACCGCACGCGAGAAAACTCTGGTTGCCACTGAACATGTCTAAGAAATACCACAGAAATACTCATCACTGTACGTAACTAGGGACTTCCCCTAAATATTCGAATTATATGTTTAGCGAATACTTGTAACTAGGGACTTATTGGAAAAAATTCGAGTTACGAGTGAAATATCAGTTCGACTTATAGAAATATTCGAGTTATAGAAATTCGACTTATGGAGTTAACAATACATTAAAAAGACAACGAAACATCAGTGTTCATGACAAAAATTCGACTTGGAGAATAATTCGAGTTACAGAAGTTCGAGTTAGGGAAGTTCCACTATTCTTCTACTTTACGTTTAGTTTTTTTTTAATAAAATCAGTTTTTGCACATTTTCCAATTAACTAGCGATACGTACTTTTAGTGCATGAACCATTGCTTAAATTATTACTGTAACTAATGCTGTTCATAATTATATTTCTGATCAACAGCGGAACAAAAAAGAACAAATCCTGAACACAACGTTTTTATTTGTAACACGAGGTAAAATAACAACAAGCAACAAACTGCTACAAATATTTCCAGTATTCCCAGTAGCTAAAACGTTCAACTTGCATTTTGTGCACGTATCCACAAAGTGCAAATAAATTTGTAAGTGTAATAGTTAAGCCATTGGCGCTCCGTGGTTTTAGCAGTTTCTGCCTGATTGTGTATTCGGTAAATTTTTCCTCTCTCATAGTATTTTGTATCGACTGCATTTTCAGCATCCCAGTGGGTTAAGTTTGCAACGAGTGGATCATCTACAATTCCATTTCTTCCAGTTACATCGCGAACACTGTATATAAAAGGGGTTTTACTTTTATCTCGGTTTTTATTTTGCTTTTCGAGAGATTTTTCCTATTCTGATGCTGATTTATATATCAAACTTCAAGCGCTCGCATTACTTTAAATGACTAACATTTAGACAAATGCCAGGAGATGTCAAAACGTAGGGGACGCAAAATATTTCGCTTGTGTACTAAAATGAATTCCACATTCATTCACTTAAAATGCGAAGCATTCTATTTTCATGAAAAGAGCATTGTGTGTTTTATAAACAACAATTCCCTGAATACATCAGCGTCCTAACATTACCTATACTATGTACGAATAAAAATATGCAAATATTGTTACTTACAGAAAACTAATACCTTGTGTTTTTCAGATCGTTAATATTTTTAATTGCAACCGAAGTTCGTCTCACTCTCTTACATAGCGGTAAAAACAAAATTGAAACAAGCATAATTACTGCGCTTTATCTGTAAAGAAACGTAAGTGTGCATTTTGAATTTATTATGCAGACATTGCTAGGTATCTGGAAAAGTGGTTTATCAGCAGCATATGCACAGGAAATACTGCGAGCCGCAGCTTTTGGTTCAAAAGCTAACTTTTAAAAGTCTGCTTCTGAGTCTAGCATTAACGATGCGAAGCAAACCAGCCTATCAGGCTCCTCCTAGAGACCTGCTTCAGCATCGAGTTTAAACTTTTGGTCAGCGGCAAACCACCACATCAATCTCCGCTTCAATTCTTATTTCCCGATCGAGCATATAGTTCCAGTTCAAAGCAAACAAACAAACTCACCCAGGCACTTCTAGAGTTTCGCGGCTGCACCTCTTTTTAGGGCCCCGCAGCACCCCAAGAGAACCGTACCAGGTTCCAAGTCAGCCTGAAGCAGATAAAAGAAATAATCAACAAGACCTTTAAGCTCCCTAGACATTATCTCTATGCGGACCCGTATTCGTGTATTATGTTTTGTTCTGTGTTATTGTTAAAATATTAATCTGCTTGTTCACGTTTAGTATTTTAACAACATAATTCTGTTAACCACAACAAACCTTAAAAGGTGGTTTAATAAATACAAATACCTACCAAGCAATAGGGCAAGTCGTGCTTATTAGTGAGTGGGACTGGAATCTCATGTTTTGTTGTTAGGCTTTTTTTACCTCGGTAGCTGAGTCTTCTGCTTGGATACACGTACCTCGGCGCTTTTTCCTGCTTTACGTAGCAACAGCCGCTCGCCAAATGGTCAGGAAGTTCTTTACCTCAGCCGGGACAGTGTATCACTTCTAATTGATATTCTTGTAGGCATAAGGCCCACCGGGTAAGTTTGAATCAGTTATCTGTCGTCTGATTGAGCCACAGCAGAGCTCGGCTATTTGTTTTAATCGTGAAGCGTTTGTCTTCGAGGGAGGATTTTTAGGGCCATTAGCTTCTGGAAGGTAGTCGGAGCATTCTTTAAGCCAAAGGGCATCATCTAGTGATAAGCGCCACCGTCCGGAGGATTAAGCGCAGTGAGAAGCTTGGAAGCGGTTTTCCATCGGAATCTTCCACTACCCGGTTTTAGATCAAAAGTGCTCAAGGCAGTCACGGTGCCTAGATATCGTAAAGTATTGTGTATGCTCGTCAGGTTAGAACTGGCATTTTGCTAAACTAGTTGAACCCGAGATATTTCACGCATAACTGTGGCTTACACATCCTTCTTGTCTACTATGACGGTCGGGGATCAATAATCGGACGTGCTACGCTTGATGACTGTGTCGGCCAACATGGCTTCTTCATGCTCGGCAATAATACATTTATTTGCTGGTGAGTACCGGCACGGCAGAAGTCTCAAGACGGGTTCACCTGTCGGATAGCGTGACTCGTGGTTACGGTCGTAGGCGAGGCCCCAGAACTGACTGTGTTCTGCAACTCGGTGAACAGCTAGATGGAAGCATCGGTGGAGCACCTCGAGCTCCTCTAGCTAGGTACTCTAGAATTAGGAGAGCTATCTTCAGTTGCGACCAGGAACGTGAAATGTGAAGTCTTCCCCAATTTGATACGCAGTGTTCCCGGTGATGCTCACAGATTGAGAGGTGCTGGCCAACTTCGCAGTGGATCGCTTTATTACCGTTTTTAATTAATTATACAGATATCGGCGTAATTCTGTATAAATGTTCTGAAATGAGAAGCTATATTAATTTGTTGTTTTTTGATTTTATGAATTTTGAAAGTTCATCTTTAAATTTAATTTTTCTAGAGTATATGTATACATATGTATACCACCAAATTATTCAATGATTTTGTCTACTTTATGTTCACAAAAAAGAATGTTTCTATCAGAAAAGCCCGCAACACTGTTGAACTATCAATATCTATCCAAAAGTTTTTTAGGTCTTACAGTTAAAACTAATCTCCACAAGAAAACAACTTTCAATCGATTACAATTCCGAGATCTCAAAATGAAACCAACATTTCACTTGGCGTTAATGGAAGAGCCATTACATCCAATTTCATTTACATTTTTACCTGCTTCAATAGCAACGAATCGTAAAGCAGCATTTCGCTCATTCTGTGCATGTTTTCTCACACCAATTTGTTAGTTTAAAGGTTACCGCTTTGGGTCTCTCTATCTTCTCGACGTCGTGGAAACACGCAGCGCTGTCAGCAAAGAAAACAACTTTCACAGCCGTAGGAACGGAACGCAAATAGATTTTACATTTCGTAATGTTAAGTGACGAATATTTGCTTACGAGATGCGAATGCTGAATATGTTTTCGGAAGTGAAAATCATAAGGTGTTTTCCGAATCGAAAGAATTTGACTTTCTCTCTAAAATTTCTTTAATATTATTGGTAAGTTTTGGAAAAGGGGCAAACTTAAAACCCTTATTTAGGAATTTTATCTGTTGGTCATTGAAATCTGTGTTTGATAAATTTAGAAAACGAGGATGAAAATTTATTATTGTGTCAGGTTTTGTGTGTGGTTGAAGTGCACGTGTGTGTTGTTCTAATCTGGAAAGTTTATTTTTCTGTATTGTGTATTTTTTAAATTTTATTCTACTAACTAATTCTCTAATGTCATTGTCAAATACGTCAAACTCAATTGGATGTAATTTGTGAATGAGTTCTGTGTAAAGTACCTTTAAATAAATGTGCAAATTGTCTCTAATTCTAATGGGAAGTCCAATTTCACCTCTTTTAGCTAACATATTTATGGAAAATCTAGAAGATCAAATATTCGAATCAAATCAATCTGAGAAAGTTATATTTTGGTTTCGTTATGTTGATGACATTTTAGCATGTTTTAATAGTTCATTCGATTTAATTAATGAATTTTTAATTTTTATTAACAGCTTGCACCCAAACATAAAATTTACACTAGAAACTGAACAAAATAAGTCCATTAACTTTTTAGATTTAAACATAAAAATTAATTCAACTAATAAATTTGAGTACTCAGTTTATAGAAAACCTACACAAACAGACATTACAATACCACACGATTCTTGTCACCATAAAACACATAAACTAGCAGCATACAGGTCCCTGATACATAGGGCTTTGACGGTCCCTTTAGATGAAATTAATTATAATAGAGAAATTTCAATTATTAAACAAATTGCATACAGTAATGGTTATAATACTAAACTTATTGATACATTAATTAAAGAAAAAGATTATAAATTAGCCATTCAAAAAATTTATCCGAATACCTTAACTTCGTTCGATACAATTATATATGCTTCGATCCCATATTTTGGTGAGAAATCAGAAAAAATTGCTAAAATTATAAACAAAACAAATAAATATAAAGTAAGCTTTAAAACAACTAGGAACATCTTAAACACTTTGTTTAATGCAAAATCAAAAACAGACGATTTGCTAAAATCAGGCATTTACAAATTAAATTGTTCGCATTGTAATTCGGTTTATATAGGCCAGACAATTAGAAATTTTGATATTAGGTATAAAGAACACGTACGTTGTTACAAATACAAACACCCACATAAATCCAATTACGCTAAACACTTACTAGAACAAAGTCATTCAATGACATCTAATAACACCATAAAATGTTTACACTTTTGTGATGATAAACGTAAATTAGATATACTAGAAGCTTTTGAAATTCACAAACATTTAAAAACTGTACCGTTAATGAATGAGCAAATTGATGTCTTAAATTGTCCTCTACTGGACATTTTGGAATAAGAAATCAAGTCATCTGCAGACGATTACCAAGATAAGTAAAAAAGTTCTATTGCTATAACAACACTAACTGTTTACTTTCATATAACCTTTGACAATGGCATGTAAACATGCCGAAATACATATAAGGTTTAAATAAATAGATATTGTTAAAGTGATTAAGTATTTTACATATAGATACTCATTTTTTATTATAATTTATTTAATGTTTTACTATAAATGTCCTTCGGCTAGCTCAATCTCGCATCTACAGGACGATTCCGACAACGGAATCCTAGTTAAATTTCCAAATACACTCTTTTTTGCTTTACATTTATTATTTGTTAATTTCAAATTAATTATTTCTCGATTCCACGGCGTAGAGCTTATGCACACCAGCTCTATTTTACTAATTACCGTTAACTTTCTGCTTCGACAGTTAACACTCACAAGTTGTCTGGGTGTCGATCTGTCCACCTCGATGATGGGCGGCAATATCCTTTTCTTTCATCAAGGGAACCCTCTCTTCCTTCTTGTCGACCACCCTTCAAGTACCGTTACGACGCTGGCACTGGCGGGGTTTTGGCAAAACAACTTCGTATGGCTCTATTCATCAGCGCCAAACACCGCGTCGGTATCTTTTAGACGCCAGACCTTTTACCTTGCTACCGGATGCTGGTATTAACATTTACACAAAGGCGTAAAGGAACGACTTTAGTAGCATTGGAAAAAATTAGAGATAATTTCCAGCCGGAAATATTGACCCATACATTCCTACCTGGTGACAGCCCAGAGAGGATAATGAGTTAAACTTATTTGATTTATTTATAGATTTGTTATTAAAATTTTAAGCTTTTTTTTTGTTAATAATTATCAATTATAACGATTAGGCAGAATTATTAAAACATTGTATTATCAGTGTTTTAAGTTTGTTGTTTTATATTTGTATTATATTTTTCTTTAAACACAAAACAATCACAGCTAACAATCAAATAACTAAATATAGGCAACTTGAAAAGCATAGAAAGTTGCCGTATTAGTTAAACGAATTGTTCTTGACGCTTTAATCTTAGCTTTTAGACAGATCAATACATATAAATAGTTTAGTTTTCTCTTTTCGAGTAATATTCGTTCTGAAATCGTTCCCTTGCCACCAAAAATAAAATTAGCGATGACGTCCCTTTTGCTGAAGTCGCAGGATTGTGGTAGCGTTTGGAAATCGTGTTCGTGTTTTCCAAAGGGAATTCTTTGTTTTGCCGCAGTGCTTTAATATGTAGGTATCTTTAATTAAGTAGGTTTGAAAACTGTAGATAAAAAATATTTGAAATGCTGTTCATAATTATTAGTTACCAATCTTTTCTCAAAATTGGTATTTTTTTCTCTAAATATAATTGAAGATTCATAATACCTTTTTTTTTCATTAAAAATAAAAATAATGTTAAATAACAGAAGAATATTTCAGCATGCTTTGACCACCAAAAAGGCTAGTACATAATTGAACATGTAAATGCTCAACCACATGAATCAGCATAAAATATTAATGCTGGAATAGCCGTGAAAAACAACCCACAAAAATTGTTTTCAAATTTTACTAACTAAAATAAATCAAAATTTAAAATCGCTGCTATGTTGCCTTGTTAAAAATAGATGTTTCATTTTTACAATTTACTTTTTGTTTAATACTATTTACAGTTTAGATACCTAATTCATAAAATATGTTAATAAAAATTAAACACGGTTGTGTACACAAGCACTGAAAAGCTCAATTGTACAAAATGATGTCATTAATACAACCATTTCACTTTGCCACCTTCAAATTATTGGAAATTATAGTTTAATAAAATTTCTTAAAATGCTGTATCTATTTTAAGTATTTACAAACAAACAAATATTGTTTGTAGCTGCTAAAGGTGTTTCAACTACTAAGGTTATATACACCCGTATCTGGCACTCTTTAGTTTAGAAAACACCTACAAACAACATGTGCAGTGCAGTGAGTCCGATTTTAACTCACTGATCTTTAGCAGAGTAGCTTTAAAGTAAAACACTAAACCACTAACCACCGCCGGTCTTAAAATATTTTTAAAAATTAAGAGTAATGCTTGCAGAAACACATATAGCTAGCTATAAATACACAACCTATGAATAATCGCGATATCGCTTGGCCGTCAAGATCTCCTGACTTTAGAATATTATTTATGGGGTTTTCAAAGCCTCAAGTTCATCTTAACAAGTATTGCACACTAAAATCTATAATTCGCAAACGTGTAAACCAATTACAGTACGTATACATAACTAGCAAAACCCGTGGACTACGCTTCCAGTTTATTTTTGGGTAACTCTGAATGTTTCCTTCGCTAAGTCGTTCTTTCAATTGAGAGCCGCTCCCGGAAAGAAAATTCCATGGAAGAAACCGACGAAAAGACACGGAAAAGGAACCAGAAACAAGTTCAGAAGTAACAGCTTCGAAAAAGCTTCGTACAATCTTCAGGAAAAACATCCCCCAAAAAACATTTGGTCATACATAAATCCAGAAAATTCCTTAAAAGAAAAGCCGGGAAAAAGTTATATAAACTTTTTCTTATTTCTAGGGGAGCGCCTTAACGGAGATTTTTGAAATGTTTTTGTAACTAATACGCAGAAAAAAATATCCTGTTAAACATTTTCATCTAATTCCAAAATTAAATTCACCGCTGTCCATATATCAGCAAAAGGAAAACATTATTTTTTTAAGGGAAATTTTTTAATTAAAAACTAAAGCAATCTGCAAGAACAACTTCACCGAAGCTGTTCGCTACAACAGTTGAACGCTGGTCGCTCTGCTGGAATGCCTCGACTGTGTTTGCGTTATGAAAGCTATCAGCAGATTATATTACAATAATATCAATAAATATTTTCTTATAAATGTGTCTGAAGTGAGATTATTTTTTCTAACTCACCTCTCGCGGCCTTGTCTTCAACAACAAGGAATGCATTGCAAAAACCCGGATAAACGCAATTTATTTCTAAAACATGGCCGATAAACTGTGTCGAGATGTAAAAGCTCGTCGTCGTATGGCGAGACAGTTAAGGATTTAGCTTATAGATAGATTACATGTTAATAAAATTCATTATGGCAACAATTTATTCAATATTTTGTTATATTTTTATCTTATTTCAAAGCCTGTGCTGTATGTCAAAAAAAATCACAATCAACTGCCCCACCTTGTATTTTTTGAGGTTTTAAAGTCTGTAAATTCGCAAACACGTGGAGATAATAATCATATTCATATACTGATCAATAAAATTAAATAGACGTTTCCTTAGTATATTTGTTTGTAGTAATGGAAGTGTTAATAAGCATATTTTAGAAGTGTCCCGTAAAATGTGAACTAAAATAGCAAATTTATTTTTTTATTTTACTTCTGTAATGTTTCGTAAATATTTAACATTTCTCAAAGCTGATATCTTGTGACACACATACAAATATATCAAAGCAACAACCTGCTACTCTGTAATTTATCTAAAAGAATATAAACGTTTTAAAGTTTTTGTTTTTCCCTAAAATGTACAAATATGTGTTTTTTTAGACGTTGGAAACACAAGACTTTTTTATGTTTTATTTATTTATAGTAGAACTTTATCAAACCATAGCAAACAATCATTTGTTATTTCTGTATGTTGTGCAAAAGTTACAGTGAAACATTGTTGACATTAAGCAGAAATGTTTAAGTAAATACATGAATTTTCTTCTATTCTTAACAAGTTTCTACATAAAATTCGTGAAAATATTTATATTCCCATACCCTCAATTTGAAGTAATTTGTACTAAGACGCATCCATAACAGAGGAAAACTCAGGCAACTGCAGAAATACAGACAGATCTGAACTGGCCCAATTCAATAGCCTAAATTAGTGTTCCTCCCACTTTTCTCAAAAGTATTCTTTTTTAATTCTTTAAAATAACCCGATAAAACATTATGGACATAAAAATAAGGTGATATTTTATTGAAACAATATGTATTACATACAGGGTGTTCAAAATGATAGTAAGTACTTTGCAAACATATATCTGGTCAAATAACGTTAGGATACATTTGTATAAGCATGGATGGCGAAACGTTTTCTTACAGAGTTACAACCTCCTAAAAATGGAACAGCCTTAACGCCATAAATTGCGATATTTGATTCAAACATTGCATGGCTATTTTGTTATTGATGATTAACAGTTTTTGTTTAAATCCAATAACCAGGAGAGTGGACGGGAAGGAATGCTCGACATATGTCTTTTTTCCACACTTGAGATTATCTAACTTTTAAACTGAAATTCTCCATACAAAAATGCACACAAGAAATTACTTTTGTTGAAAGTCGATATACAAATAGTAGACAAAAACTTTAAGAATTAATTCTGCAAATTAAAACAGCAAAATTTGATGAACATGAATCTGGAAACACTTCCTTATGGAGCTGCAGCGTCCGGAAGAGGAAACAGTCCCTATTGGGATATAGTTCTGGAAATGCTTCTTGGAAAAGGCTGTAACTTTGTAACAAATATTTTAAGACCTGTGTTAATCAGAACTTTTTTATTAGTACGAAGTTTAGAACTTACCCCTAAAGTTCAAACTACTTTCACATTTTAAGGAAACAGTCATGGCAACTCGATTTTTCACAAAAATCAAAATCTAGCAAAGACGTTTGATTTATCAACTTGCAGCAAGTATACCTTTCTTGTGTATTTCTGTATGAAAAATACAATTTATATAAGAACAAATTTAGAAAATCTGAAATGTGTTTAAAATACGTTAAGAGATACGTTGAGCAACCTCCGTTTCCCCATGTCTACGCTTCTGGTTGATAAATTTAAACTGGTGAAAATGAAAATAATTGGTAGTAATATGTCTACACAATATTTAACTTAGGGCAAAGTTATTTAAAGCGTGATTACTGATTAGTTGTCTCATTTTCGGGTGGCTGTAACTCTGTAAATTAACATTTTTGGTTAGACTTGGGAAAGTACTCGATACTTTTCTTTAAATTTGTACTCGAGTACTGTAAGTACTCAGTTCAAAGTACTCATGAGCACTGTTTTTTGTTAATACTCGTTACTCGTACTCGTGAATTATCGCAACTACTCGTAATAAGTACTCAATGTATTTACGAGTATTTTTGCGAGTATGTGATTCCCCTAATTCGGACATTAAATACAAAACCAGTTGAAGCTACAATACATGTATTTGATTTCTTATATACATAACTGTGATTCTCCTGTCTCCGTCAAAATTGAACGGGGATTTAATTTATTATTCATTTAATTATTATTTTTACAAAGCAAATTAAAAATTCAAACCTAATAATTTTAGCTGTCACCTGTCAGGCGAAAGTACTCGTGTGCTGTACTCGTAATTTTGCACCACGAGTTGCAAGTACTACTCGTTACTCGTATGTGTTTAACCAATAAGACTCCTAACGTTGTACTCATGAGTACTTTAATAGAGTACTCGCAAAAAAATTCCGTGAGTAACCTCATTTAGTACTCGGCACAGTTCTGTTTTTGGGCTTATATTTATATTAACTAATGCCTTTAGATCTGCTGGATTTTAGATTAGAAATTGGAGGGTAAAAGATTTACACGCACTTAGGCCACAGCAAGGGCCCATTGGGCTAACTCCAGTTAGCAAGGCACGGGCAGGCGTCACTCAAGCCATCCAACATTTTGGATAACCTAAACATGTCAACAGTTGGGGCGTTGCTGATGATGGCCATGTCCGGGCAAAAGTCGCTCATCATATATTCTCTTTTATAAGTGGAAGGGCAAGGGAGTGGCACGGTACATGCTCTGCCGTCTCGTCCTCAAGGTTACAACCAGCTTACCAGTCGTATTCGGTGCATGCATTTAGTCGACAGTGTCCTAAGGCCAAAAACCAGTCGTAAAATTTTGCGCTTGATAATCCTTGATAATTTCTAAATATTGTAATATTTAGAAATTGTCATGGATTTTTTTATTTATCTTAACATTGAGAATAGCAGGTGAAAGAAAGACAATTCGCCCGTTGCTGAGAGCCTAGGGTGGCTACCTCATTCAATCCAATTTTTCTATTATATTGTTTCTAAAATGAATTTGGTTGCTAAGTTTATATATTTTACATTGTTTCGATCGAGGGTGTCACTTATTGTCATATATATAGCGATACTCTGTTTAAATTTGCTAGCTTAATATTAAAAGCTAAACCAATTTAACAGTATTAACAGAAAAAAGTATCATTCTAAAGTCTGAGCACAAACGTTACTTTATATATACAAACTGCTAATACTTGCACGTTCGGGTGCAAACTAGCACTATAAATTCATATTTAAAGTGTAAATTGACAAAGTTACCTGTAGGAAACTTAAACAACTGACATTAACATATCAATAACTGCATAGTTATTCTACAATTTTTCTTACTTCCACAGTTGAAATGATAATTACAATCGAATTCGTTTACTTGCGCTACCACTGTCAGTGATAATAAATTCTGATATTTTACATTTTGTTCGAATAAGAATATAAAAGTTTCTATTCATTTTAAAAACCAAACCTCCTCGAAACAATGTTAACCAGGTTTGTATCTTGCCCGTATACGACTTGAGATTTATAAGACCGTTTTAACGAAGAGCATCCGAGTCAGTATTCAAGGCTAATTTGAAAATCGTATATAAGAAACAAATCATCCCGAAACCTCGGATCGCTCTCTATCCAATTTCCCGTAACTATTTCACATTGTTTTTATATAAAACTCCCAAGATAGCTTTGATTTCCTTTGAATTATACGCTTTATTTATTTTCGTTTGTTTTCAGAACCGCACTTTTTTGTTGGCCAAGAAGAGGGTTTGTGGCATCCCTTCGAGCCAAGATTCTGTGATAAGGGATCCGTACTCCGCCTACTACATGTTTAATTCCAAGTTGAGATTTGTCTTGTAAGTGAGTCTAGTAATTAACTGTGTACAACGCTGTTATTGGCAGATCTCCCCTTGACCTTTTAACGGCAAACACAACAAGTTGCCTTTACCGCAGGAAATCATTTGAGGCTGATCAATTAGTTTGAGATGATTTCCTTTGATGATGCATTTTGATTTAATCCCTACTAAATCTTGATTACGCAATTCCTTAAAAGTTTCTAGTAAGATGCAAAGGGAATGAACCGGTAATTATAGTAAGAGGACAGAATTTACAATCCCATTTGTAGCGGTGCTTGTAGGGCTCCGCCTTGATGGACGCCTGTATATTTTTAGGCCACTTAAGGCTCCCGTATAATTTTCTTCTCGAAACGCATGTCTTATACTACCCCCTTACTTGTCTCTTGGCAGTTTAATTTTGATAACAGGGATTCGCCCTTTTCGTTCGCCATTTTAATGAAGCAACTATCGTGAAATTGATATTTTAATCTAACTTTTTTAGGTCGACTCTTTCCCCCAGTTGATCACTTAATAAAAAGTATCATTTGTTAAATACTAATACATTTCTACCAATTTTTATATTACAAACATCCAAACATAAATCTAGTAGATTTTTGACATTCATAACGTTACACTAAGTAGAGTTTGGCAGGGTTTTTGTGCGAGTAACATATATCAGTTTTGCAACTCCCAGCTGAAGAATTATTATCATTGCCAATATATTTTACGACTTTATAAATCCCACAAAAAGAGTTTTCCTATATAAATGCATTTTCGCAAAACGTCCTTCGACATTATAGAGGGCGTATCTTCGAATTTTATGAGGACCACCTAAAAGTTTAACTTCAAACAAACTTGACAAGTCACGCTGTAGCGTTTGACATCGATATTTTGATGCAGCTGCACTGTCTTGGGAAATCGGACAAAATTTAATATATCAACGTGTGTGAAAGGAGATGAAAAAAATGGCTAAAGAAATATGTTTGAGTTATATGAATTTTTTCTACTTTTCGAAAACAATAAATATCGAGAACTGATGACAATTGCATCACTCGGCTTATGAAATTATAGTTTATAACCACACTCTAAATAATTGTTTTAAAATTTAAATTATAATCAAATATCCCATTTTTTGGCAAGCCATTTTTCTCCTTGGCAACTTTAATTGATTTATTACAGTTCGGTATTAACCGTGTACTGCTTTAATTATAATTCACAAAATCAAGTTTAATCGCTTTTAGCCTCAGTCATAATAAACATTGCCAGGGCTTGTTGAAATATTTTACAAAAATATTATGTCCGTCTTTAAATGACCAGGACAAATATTTGTTTCCAATAAACTTAGGAGGAATTTGTTTTCTGCCGGCAAAATCATTATGTATAAGAAAATAGTGAAACTGGGCAAATTTGATAAGTTATATTTGCTAAAAGTTTTTACACATGCCGTTTGGTGGATTAACTGCGCTTATTACTTTAAAAGAAGTAATAGATAGTATATTATTTATAGAAGTATAAATAAAGTTGTATATTATAGCGAAAATGTTAAGCCCATTGCCTTAACTTGTTTATACTCTTAAAGTTATTTACTTCGTATCTATTCCTTTTTCAAAAGCAGTAGGCGCAGTTGATCAACCAAACGGCATGTATAAAAACTTCCAACTAGTGAACATAACTTCTTAAATTTGTCCAGTTTTATTATTTTCTTTTCGATAATGTTTAGGTCAGGAGAATACTGTATTAAGCCTTAAGTTGATTATAAACATTACATTTCTTCCACTTCTTACTAGCCAGTTAATAGAAGACTGCAATAATAAAAAATTTCATTATACACAAGAATTAATACACCAATGAAATCGTGAAAATAACTTAAATAAGCAAAATTATACTTGAAATTCCACATAAAAAATACAATTCAGCTTCTTTTCTTCGCAAAAAAACCTTGATATCGTTTTTGCCCTATACAAAGTAAATTCGCTGCATACAAAATAGTTCAACGCCAACCGATCAATCGATCAAGTGTATTCAAGTATCTATTTCCGCATCTACTGAAGTGTTTTTGTTGGGTTCCCAGTGATGAAATGCAATGTTACTCTATTTCCAATGTTTTTATACGCCAGATGTCTTCCTTTCAGACCGAATCAATGTGAACTCGTTGTGAATGCAAGACATATTGCTCTACAGTCTAACCTCCGAACCGAACTAGACAAAATAAAAGTAATTCAACATTCTTTCATTCATGCAGCGTCGCTCTACGTTTTTTTTGGCGAATGCAAATTCAGCTGCCATAAAGAATTCTTATTATGTCACGAAACTTAAACAAAAAATGCTGCTGATGTTTAAATTAAAAATTATGCACGTTGGAAAACTGTGGCGACATGTACAGTTAAAACACTATTAGCATAATCAAAAAATCGCTTTTATGTAAAGCTAGCCTTAATTAATCATTGAGCACCGCATATTGCAAATGCAGGTTAACTCATTTTTGGCCGCATTCAGGAAATGTAACTACCAGCTATTAAACAGCATTACGACGTGCATTAATAATTTATTCGTAGTTTGGTCATAGGCTAGTCGTATATGTACGGAGTAATGATTAGTTAATAAAATTAATTGGTAATTAGATTTCAGTATGTACCTAATCCCAAAGGTTAATTAAATCGCTAGTTTATAGATAATCTAAACATATTTTATTATTACTTAAAATACAGCTAATTTGCAAACCCCGTTAATCATTACTTTACCATATCTATACATTTAAGTGAGTTTGCATTTTGCTTAATAACGTAAACAGGTTGAAAACAACAAACAATTCAAAGACGTTCTAAGTTTGATCATTTTAATTGAAACTTAGATTAGGTGGAGTTGAGCTGAGATGCGGTTTAAAGTTATGTAAGTTTATCTACATTATGCATGTTTACAGTTAACTAACAACTGCTGGATTTTCTCCAAAGTACTGAGTACCTCAGCAATTTTAAAGCAAATAATCTAAACTTTTTATCACAGCTTTTCTCATGTTATTAATAGCATACCCGAAATGTTTTAAATAGCGCAAAATACTACAATGTAGTGAGTTAATATCTGCTAAACGACCGACGCGACGTGGCCATTAAATAATAATCTCTGCAATGCAACGCTAAGAAAAATTGACAGTTAAAATTTTCAGATAATTGTGGTAAAGTGAAGATACCCCCCCTCCCCCTCCCCATCGTATAATAACTACGTACTAGCTCAAGGTAGTATGACGATCTTTAGAGGTCCTAAGCAGTAAAAAGGTTATGGTGCCCCCATATGTAATTTAAAATAAAAACAATACTAAGCCATAAAATAAAAGCATATTTTGCGCAATGATGAAACGTACATGTATGTTGAAATTAATTGAGGTTTTTTTTCTATTTTTGATTTTAAATTCTAAATAAGTTCAACGAAGCTGACTCGATAAAGCATGTCCGCTTCCGCACACAGTAGCAAAAGTGAATCAAGTCTGTCCCTAGTCATTGTTGTTCTCTGGAGGATTTTTATTCTTTTTAGTTGAGAAAAAGAACGTTTTACGGAGCAGTTAGTAAGCACCAATGTTAGAAAAATACGTAGTGCTATTTCTACATTTAGAAATGGACATTGTATTCATTTTTCACTACTTTTCCATGAAGATCAATGTGACCGAATATCATTTTTACTATTTTATAAAATCCTGCACGCGTATAACAGTGTAACAGCCATAGTTTTCCACAGAGATTCATGTTCAAATTGACAGGGACAAAGACATAAGACAACCGCTAGTCGTAGTAGTCGCTACCATTCCCTTAGGCTTTGCCCTTCGGCAACTTAACCACCTTATTTTATTTATTTACGTATACAAGTTAAACTTCCAGTGTCTCTGTGTCTTACTATATTCCACGAATTTAATAAAAAAAATTAGTTGTCACATATAAAACAAGCGTTTAACCAATATCTTAGTTGTGTATACGCACTAGAAAGAACTTCCATATATGATAGACTTGACTTTTCGTAGATGGGAAAACTAAGGTTTTATGATATTATCCTACTGGCGATATAGCAGG
This sequence comes from Ctenicera cuprea, assembly GCA_958336395.1. Lineage (NCBI taxonomy): Eukaryota > Metazoa > Arthropoda > Insecta > Coleoptera > Elateridae > Ctenicera > Ctenicera cuprea. Next base: position 77,334,343 of record OY284486.1, on the reverse strand, counting down.
AAAAATAAATACGTCGTCAAAAGGGATATGTAGGTTCGTTCCAATAGAGATATTTTACTACTACTTGATGGTGATACTTTTCCTAAACCAAATCAACTATTTGGTGACTATAAAATGTAATAGTCTAGAACTACACACATAGTCTATTTATTTGAAAATTATAAAAAAAATTATAAACATCTTAGACAGTATTTGATTACGTAAAGACAACTCTTTCAAATCTAACCACACGTATTAAAAAACCTCTAACAATATCAAATTTTTATTTTCATCATAATTCGATACAAATCTTTTTCACGACGCATTTCTTATAATAAAGAGAATGTGGCAAAGTTTTAAGTCTCTGAGTTAATGTTGTAGCTAAGCAACTTAACTGTGGCATTTTTCCACGAGTTTCCGAATAAGCAAAAGATTAGTATCGGAGTCATCAAAGTGTAGTACGTATTATCGAGCAAGATCAGATAATAACCTCTCGTGCGAACATAAAGGATTGACATTTTCATGTAGCGCTTCCAAAATCAACACAGTAGAGAAGCAAAAATATGCGATATTCCCCTAACGCGACTGAAGGGTTAATAACATTTCGCATCAGAAATAAGGACTGAACAACGTAATCGGTTACATCTAAATGAGTGATACAAAACACCCATAAACAAGAGCTGGTAAACATTGATACGAATCTGTAGAAGTGTGCGAAGCGAGCTCGTGCTCTTAGCAAGCAATAATCTGAGTTTACGATCTCAGTTATTACAGCAAATACTGTAGTCTTATTGCTCTTAGCTTTTACGACAAATCCACAAAACGAGTTTAAGGTAGAAATATCAAACATTATGTGCTGTAAATATTTTACGATGTTATTTTAGTATAAAGCGGAGGAGGTCGTCCCTTCAAAAATTGGCGAAGTCTCACTTAAACGCTCTTTAGGAACACACAAACTTTACTAATAGAACCCCAAGTTGTAGGTTACGATATTACCCTGCCGCCTTAAACTTATATACAAAATTCCTTGCGGTTTTCGTTCTGGTATTTATTATAATCTAGTTTTGCCTTCGCCCTTTAACAGGAGAGAAGTTGTCGTTTGTTGTCTTAATATTACTATAAAAATACGCAAAATATAATTAAAATAATACGACTGGCACCTTTACAAAATATGTATTATGTTTACTCATGTTCAAAGAAAATAATATCGTATGAGTAAAAGCACAGATAAGGTTAACACTACAGATATACGACCCTTTATACAAAATGTCCGCTCATATTTGGAGACGAAATTAGCGTTAGTTTGGCTACAACGCACCAGACCAATTTTAGGGCGCTGCTATCGCTATTTGTTTATTACTGTTGAAATGTGTTGGAAACTGTTTTATCGGAGATTTGAGTGCATCTGTCACATCATGAATATAATTTAAGTAGAATTGGCTTCAATATTAATTATTTACGAAAAATTGCGATTTGACAATTAAACATGGCAGATGGCTGTCTTTTGGTTTGAATATGTGCTAAGTAATCTGCTCAATTACAGTCATCTGTGACTTAATTATAAATTGTCATTGTAGCGCCATCTTTTTGCAGATTATTAATCATATAAAACAAGCTGCCGATAGCTCACATATTTACCGTATATCTGTAGTGTTAACCTTATCTATGGTAAAAGGTTTCCAGTGATAGTAAAATTGTTCAATTTACCATGGGGGTACCTAGCTTTACAGCTTAATCCGCCAGGTCATCATTGACACCAGATTGAGATACGCTCAATTAGCTAGCAGTACGACACAGGCTGCTAGCCATAGTCTCTACTAGTTAGGGCATACTACTTAAATCTACACTGATTTTAAAACTAGGGCTGCAGTTCTCTCGCAGGGCCAAATTGCTCTCTGTGGCAGTGTAATGCTTTTATTCAGCTTTGAATTGTTTTTGTTGTTTCCGAGTTACATCGCTCTTGTTTATTTTGTTCATTGTCAAAAACATTATACGTTATCTCTCTCTGAATCGTGTTTTATTCAAGAAATAATTTCACATATAGTTAAATATGATTATATCTGGTGACTTCGGCGTGACTTCTCTCTCTAAATTGTGTTTTATTCATTACTGTATTAATCTCACAAATAGTTTATTGTTGTAGTACCAATCAAAGTCACTGCCTATGCTATTCGAAACAGCCAAAGCTGTTTTTCTAATACAGGCTACTCACAGCCCCAGTATTGGTCGACTACGAATTGCCTAAATAGGTTGGTAGCCGGTCTGATCATATTGACCGGTACCGTAACGACGTCGGGAATGTGAGCTTTCTGGTTCTACTCTTTTATTATGGGAGTAAACAAGCGGAGCAAAACCATACTCCTAGAACCCAGAACACAACTTCCTGGATGTAACCTTCACCTGCCTACCAATGACCTACAGCTATGCAGGGTATTGCCTAGGCAAATTTATATTCTGTTGGGTCTTTCAACTGTAGTGGCTGAGACGCAGGAACATTTACAATCTTGGTCAAGGAGCGGAGATGCCATTCCAGAGCGACGCAGTACAGCCTTAGTTTTTGACACCCATTCTGGAAGATAGTAAAAGCTTTATCTCGCGAAATCACTCATTCAGTCCTCTTTGTTCCTAACTAAGAAAACCTGGAACATCATCAATGTGATCGTTACAACGTCGATAGCTCCGAGAAAGGTGCCCGTGTTTACGCCTCTCACCAAAGTGAGGGTCCTTGGCTACCTACTAGTGATGGTGTCGAGAAGAGAATTACTATACAGCAAACAATAGAAAACTTTCTTAACAGCGCACATTTAAAAGCATGTTCTATGCACCAAAAGCCGTCATCTCATGTCAGTGCGAAATAATACAATCAGATAATCATGTGATGTGAAAGATTTTATAAGATGAGGAAGAAACAAAATAAGAATGTAGAGGGAACACGTACAGCGCATGGATCAAAGCAACAGATGATAGGACTGCTGTACATGGTCATCACAACAACCAGCTTGATTTAAATAAATAAACAACAGACCTAAGACCTAATCAGGAGAAGAAGAAGATTAGAATTATCTATTATAATTTATTAAAAAACTTTTTACTAAATCTTTCCGAGGAAATGCTTTCTTGTAGGACGTTCGATTATGCATGACGGTGTAGTGGTAGATTTGAGTCTATTGGGGGTACCCTAACGAATACGTTGTGATAGTGCAATTTTCTGGACAGCAAGGTCACCTGACTACAGTCGTTTATTTTTCATATAAAAGGTACGCTATACAGAATGAAAACCGTGAGCGGTGGTGGCAACAAGTTCAAATTCAAATCGATGGCATACCTGGAATTTTTAAACAAGTATAAGTATTTATTAACAAAGAAATAAAAAATTTAAACCGTTATTATAAACCCAATTTCGTTTAGCAGCAAGCAGGCTTCACGCGTTCCTTGTAACCGAGAGTAGAGTGTTGGAATTGAGTCGTGCAGGCGCCAATGACCCACAAGGGCCGCAAAGAAACGGCGTCACATATGGAAACATGAAACAAAGAAAGAGACTCACCATCTGTCGCTATCTGATATACTGTGTTTTAACTCACCGGGAAGCCCATATCTTACGCCTTACTGGAATGAATATTTCACAGTGCTTTGGACATCCTATTTCACTTTGATGAGCTATATCTTAATGGTAATTACTTCCACATTACTTGCCATTGGACAAGTAATCTGTCTCATCAATATTCAGATTAACACTTGTAAACCAGTTTGCACTGCTATACCCCCGAAAGGGTTAATAGGGGTGGAAAAGCCGACCGTCTATGTCATTGTGACATCGCGAGAATTGCATAGCGCGTGTCATGTCACGGCATCTAAAGTTTTTAGGCCTTGATTAGCAAATCCTTTTGCCAGCCCGTGGTTAACCACATTTGTAAAAGTACACCTGCTCTCACCTTCCAAACAAACACAATTGTCATGCAGAGCAAGCCAAAACCATGCTAAACCACTCTGCGTGCAAAAACGATCTACCACAGTTCAAGCACATGTGTTCACGACGCTTACTTAAGACATGTTCCCTTCACCCTCTGGCCGCCTTGATCCAAATTCTCAATTAGTTACGCTAGTGGAATATTATGTGTATTTTATTTATTTAAGACAAATGTTACATTTCAAAATTACAGTATAAAAATTATTTGCTATAAAATCTAACTCTAACATTAGTAATAAGGCTATCTCTATTATTGCTTTCAAAGCTACCTTCTTATGCCTTGCTGATTTAACGTTCTGTGAAATATCTTAGAAAGATAAAACAACACTTGAATAAAATTGGCTTTCCTGTTAATAGGTTTCTGCAACAGAAACCGGAGATTATACTTTAATAAAGAAAACTATAAATTAATAGAAAATGTTTTTTCAGTTTGCATTCTAGATAATACTCCAAGAAACAGAAATAAATATGCTTGTCTAGCGCATTACAGCAAACGTTGAAAAACGTGGTGGCTCACATTCATTGTAAGACTAACTGACAAATGGGATATCCACATTCTCCAGTGCCTCAATATTGAACAACCGCGTTTCGACATTCTACAGCCTAGTGACAAAACTATGTGGAACTTCCGCTTTATATAAGGAACTAGTATCCGAGCTAGAGCAGTTCATTAACGTTAATTCTGTAAAGTTATCTTTTATGCATGGTTCGGGTTGTTTAGCAGACGTTGTATGCGGTTTCTTGTCGTCACATAACCAAATGAAACAAATAAACAGCTACTGACCACTGACTGGACAAACGGGAACTAAGTTCAGCCTATTGTGCTTTAATCAAAACTCAAAAGTTAAACAACGAGAGCTAAATGTTGGTTGCATTTACAAGACGACGTCACACCTCAAAATTGTACGAAGTAAATTACTTCAATAAATTACTTTTGTTAGAAAACAATTTTTTTGTACTAAGCTCTCGCCAGAATAATTTGGAAACGGCTAAAATAAAACAGTGACAAAATAAAAGGGTGACAAAGACTAACCACTGTCCTGCATAGCGTTAACCCAGTTGCTTTATTTGATTACACTTGGGTAAATAATTCTTGTTACTTTCAAAACAGGCAACAAGTTAACGCCAACGCAAAAACCGAATAAAAAAATTACGTGTAACAGGCAGAAGCAAGTTCTGAGTTCTGACAACTGGAGTTGTGCTTTGTTTTAAATCTGAATTAGTAAAAGTTTGCAAAATTAAAATTAATTCTCTTGAAACTGAAAGTCTTTCAAACTTGGAAGTTTGCAAAGCTTACTTCTCGATTTCAAACGAGATTATTAAGATGTTTACAGACGGATTTGCAATTATACACAAAAGCATAAATTTATAAAATCGTTTAATCAAATTTTCCGATCTGGTTGAATCAAATTTAGTTATTAAAGGCATACAAGGGTTGCTCGTTGTTAAAAGCCTGCTGTAGTCCTCAACCAATGATCGGCCATTACGTTTTAGATACTTTAATATCCTATCATAAAGTCAGACCCTTCGCTAAAACAATATTGGTAACCATACTGTCTTAATATTAGAAAATTTATAACAAATAAAGAGACGGGAGTAAGATAACAGGAAAAATGTAATAAAAAGCAAAGGGTTGTAAAATTGGTATCGGCTTGATTAAGCTCTCTTTCCCGCACTAAAAAAAGCTGTAAAATTTTAAGTTTTCAGCTTTGATACATGATTTTGATTGGAATATCGCATGAGATTTAAAGATTGCCTTTCCAAAACGGGAGCTCAGATAAAGCTGCCATATTTGTGCTGACCTGCATGAATAATGAATTTAATTTTTTATGTGCTGTGTATAACCCAATTTTTTACATTTTTGGGGTTTTAACGGAATTAATTAAAGCATCAAGATACCGTCGAGCAGTTTTATTATTTTTTTACCCGTGCTAAAACAGCGGTTTTGCATATTTTCTAAGGGACAATTGAGTCAGCATAATTTTCGATTTAATTTTGACGCTGGGAATTAAGTCTTTTTTTATTTAGAAGGGGTTGGTAAATATAATTTTATCAAAATTTTATATAGTTGTTAAAATACAGAGTGCTAATGGCTTATGGAAAAAACACTCGTTTTCAAATGTTTCATTGCTGCTGAATGTTTGAATAAAAATAAAAACATCTTAAATCTTCTAGTCAATTCATCTTCTAGTCTGTGACGTTTAATAAGCTTTTTCTAATGATTGCAGCTTTAAAGCAGAAGATATTAAACTTTTGTTATAGGAAAATCAACTCAACAACTTTTAAACCATGTTGTAACTTGATAAGGATCAAAAAATTGTCTAAAGAATTTGATAAATTAAATAAACAATAATTTTAAAAAGGAAATAAATTTTATGGGAATTGAACTCGGTACCTTCGCCTTGGTGATTGAGTGCTCTGCCTTAACACCGCTCCCACCAAACCAAACACGTGGTTTTATTGATATTAAGACAGGCCTGTAATCTAATAAAATTTTGTAGACACTCAACTTTGATTCTAACCAAATTGCAATGTGGTTAAAATGCTATGGCCCCTGCTCCCTAAGTATTAATTTTCTATATTGCACACTACAAGTACTAACGCACGCATGCGTATATAAACGTACGCACAATCGCATACGTATACATATTAGGTAAACATATTTTTCAAAAAACATTTTGATGTTTGTATCGACCCAAAGCTTAATTTCCGGAATATCTCAAAATCGCTTTTTTACGAACACAATACTTTCCCATACGGGAAATATGGTAAGGTAACGAGAATTTGTATAGTATAGCGTAAACTTGCACTGTTACAGTCGTAGTGATTACTACTAACAAACATTCATTCATCATCACGAAATTTGTATTTATGTTAGAGCTCTAAACTTCTACAACAATCGACCCCCCGGTTTGATTCCGAACCGCCAACTGGTGGCCCAGGTTTCCCTTGCAAGGCAACGGGCAACCATCAAGGTACAACGCCCTAGTATTGCTTTCGCTGTAGCAGAACTATAACTATACTTCACGTGGTACTCAGCAGAAATGGGCCACTGTAGATTGTAGGTCCTCCTTTGCATAAATGTGTTGTAAAAAGTTATCGTGGCAACAGCACATTCAAAAATTGTCAGTAATTATTTTGTTGTTTTAATTTCCCGAATAGGCGCAGATGGCGCTCCATGCGTGGACAGGGCCTATTGGATATCCGTGCCGAAGCCTTTTTTTTTTATTAATTCTACTCCAGCTTATCCTCCGGACAGATTTCTCGGGGATAAAACCGGAATTTTACCCAGAAAAGATCAATTTTTCTTGAGAGATCCTGAATAGAAACCCGGTTTAGAATTCCTCTCGAGAAATCCTGACTAAAAACCAAGTATTTTACTTATTTTATTTTAGTTCAACGATGGTAGAAATCCCTAGTTATTTTTATTAAAACTCCGTAAACCGATCATTTTCCTTATTTTATATTATTTTAGTTCAACGATCGGAGAGATTTTTAGGTGTTATTAGAACCCTGTCAACCGAGTATTTTCTTTAATTTAATTTAGTTCACCGATAGGAAAAATTCCTAGTTGTTCTAATTAAGCCGAAATATTCTTGATTTAATTTAATTAATTATATCGACAATAAGAGAAATCCCTAGTTGTTATTAAAACCACCTTGTTAAAAACCTTTATTCCATAGCATTTTGGATTTTTTGGAAGATAATAAAAGTCCTCAATTACCCCAAGGAAAGCTTAAGCCGCCATTTTCATAAAATGGCCGCCAAAAACGTTTCAGGGGAATATCTCGCGAACGGTGGCAGCTACATGTAACATGGTCCTATGGCGCTAAATTTCCTACTAAAAATATTTAGTAACATTTAGTCGTCGCAGCAACCCTTTGGGGCCAAAAAGAATTCTAATATTATAAAAAGCTATGAGAAACGCGCAGACTTCAAAATATATGTGCTGGGAAGGTCTCCACATCGCTATTTTATGTTTTATGCGTTGTGGTGCAATAAAGGTGGATCACGGGGCATTTATTCTGATTAATCAATCACGGATAGGGAGAGGGTAAAAGGGGGCCCAAAATTACAGCCCTGTCAGCTTTAACTATTTAAATGTCACTCTGGTTGTCATTTTTCGTTATTAATTATTGTAACGTATTTAAAAACAAACACATTCTTGCCTTGATGTTTTTGTGAATATTCTCCCTAAAAGAATTCTTTCTTCAACATTTAACATTTCTGTGTTTTCAGTTACACTCTCATATTTTACATTATAAATATGGTAAGAGTATACATGCAGATTTATTAATATCTCATTCTTTTTCCCGTTATCTCTCGAGGAATTTTTTTATTTGTACGCGTAGGTAAGTAAACGCCTGGGGCTCTTTCGCAGCCCACAGTTTTATGGAGTGTCGCGGGAGGGTTGTAACTTACTTTTCACCTGAGGCTATTGCAAACGATCCAGCCAGATTTTCTCTGCCCACAAAACTTCTTAATGGACTACCTAAAGTTTGATGTATTTTTTTATTTCATTTCTTCGGTTTTTGAGCTTAACAACCAAAGTTTTGCCTCAGTTGATATAAATAAGATAACAAAACGTAATGTATGGTTATTAAACTCGAAAGGTCTACTAAAGAATAAGGCGGACAATGCGAGCGTTTTGAATGCTAGAAGGTTGCGAGTAAAAATAATCGGACTCCTCTTCACTGTGCGACATTTTCGAGATGGACATATTGGGCATTCTCTCGAGACAATTTGCTTCCTAAAAGGCACACCTGGGAAATGACTACCAAATATCCGCTGAAGTCAGCGTTCAAAGAACTCATTTTATTTTTATTGCCGGTTTTCATAATATTGTGATTTTAACAGAGGATGTGAACGTTCAGGTGAAACAACGAGGACATAAGTGAAATGGTCACTCATATACTCCACAGGGAAATTCTTTAATGGAATTTCCACTCCTTCGACGGCTATCGCAAATTATACAGTAGATATCTAATTTTAAAAGAATATATAATCAAGCATAATGAAGTGTAACGACCTACAAGCTTTTAATTTACTTGAACATGAACCGCAATTTGTTGGAAATTTAATTTTTAGTAATAGCCTGGCGTAGATATCGCAAAATAACAAAGCGGAGGTCAGAGTAGGAGACTAAGAAATATGGTATAGATGGAACAAAACCTCAAAGATGCTGTAGTTGAAAGTGCAGTGAAATTTGCGGTAACACAAACAATATGTACTAAAACACGTTTAAGTATTTAGCATAGAAGTAGATAGTACATACAAACGAAACGTAAAGGTATAGGAACAAACCAAGCTATACATATAATGGAAAAGAACTAAGCAAATGTTAAAGAGACCAAAAGAGAGAATCTAGACATAGTTCAAACAGAAATTGGAAAACAATAGTTGTTTTTGGGTGATACTGAAACCATTATAAAGCAACCTTAGAAATAAGCTAAACTGTGTTCAAAAAAGGAATAGAGAAAGTGCAACAGAAGTGACAGAAATCTTACTAGCTTGAAAAAATGAAAACTGAAATTAGCGTTGAACAAAGTTTATTAGCTCAACAGGTGGGACATCTTCTGCAGAATTTTGTTTGCATTTTAATCTCCACATGACGGTATGAATTGTTCACCTTAATTACAATATTTTAATTTTAGTAAAAATTACACGATGCTATGGAAAAGCTCATCTCTCGTCGAATTCAATAAAACGACCAATATTTCTTAGTTTTGAAAAATAAACTCAGCTTTCTTACTCAACAAGACTTGAAGCAAGTTTAACAAAATCAGGAAGGTAAACAAACCTTTTTAATTTCCTCACATGTATGTATAAACATTCAAATTCAAAATGAATATATCGGGAACTTTTAATTCAAAGTGTTTGACGAGTTTTGGGACAAGATTACAAACAAACTATGATTGCTCAATTATTCAAGTTTGCAATAAAATCATCACGAGCGTGTGGTGAAGTTTAACATTCGGTTTGAATAACAATTCAAAGCTGCTGAAATATTACAAACGAACTATGATTTCTCAATTATTCAAGTTTGCAATAAATGCTTCACGGGCGGGTGGTACAATTTAACTTTAATAAAAATTCAAAACTTTTGACGGGTTCTCGGTGAAATTTTACGAACTATGATTGTTCAATAATTCAAATTTACAATTCCCATAGTTGAATAAAACTTCATTGGTATTTGACGGAAATATAACAAACGGAATATAACCGCTCAGTTATTCACGTTGCATTAACTTAATCACGGGAGAGCGGCCAAGCTTAACTTTCAGTTTGAATTAAAATTCAAAGTGTTTGACAGGTTTTCGGGAATTAATACAAACGAACTATGATTTCTCCAATGTTCAAGTTACTTCTTTGAATTTCACGTAAGAAACTTTAATATTTCTGACGGGGACAGGGCGCGTTTTAAAGGAAAAATGCTCTGGGGAAGGAACTACTCCCGCTTGCGCGCTCCGACTCAATAGAATTCTGGAGTAAAAGGTTTACAAACTAGCTTTTAGTAAAATTACTAACTAACAATAAAATTATCTTAACGGTCCAAAATAATTTTACAAATGTGTTATTAAATAATCTGTATTTTGACTTTATAACACTTAAACAATCTAAATTTAATTGGCGCAGTCGGTAGGATCCTCATCATAAGCGATTAAATAATTACTAAATCAAATAAAATTTAACTACTAGTTACGAATAATAACTCTATTTAAAGTTCGGTTTTTGAATATTGATAGTAAACTCAATGTAATGTTATATTATATTGAAATATTTCCAACGTTACAAAACTACAAAATAATTGTAGAGTATACGAATGTGATGCAGGAAATTTAAATCATATTGAAAAATATTATACATATGTAATTAAACGATTTTATTTATCAAATTATAGCAATTAAAAAATTAATAATAAAATAATAATAAAACACTTATTATTATTATTTTTCATTATTAATATTTCCGCACGTGTCTACCGCAGAATTAATTGAAAATAGTTTGTTTATTTTTCGATTTATATTTTGTAGCACTGAACTAAGAGAACGTTTATTCTAATTTTGAAGTTTTTTGTTGAAATTTAGAATTTTAACGTTATATACAAAACATTTTACTTTAAATACGAAAATGAAGATCTAACTTTCAAAACAAGCGCAATAAATTAGTCCAACGTAATATAATGTAACAAATAAATGTATTATCATGTTTTGAACAATGTACGGTTGTAGAGAAAATTGTTTAATCTTCCTTGCGGGCGTCGCGACGCTCGCAATGATTATATTTACCCATCTAGGCCTACAAGAATATGCACATACACCCAGAAAGCAACAGAAACCGAACCCAGGACCAACACATTCAGAAACGTTTTCACATCTTTTTATTTTTAACTTTTTGTTTTTAACTGAATATGAAAACGCCCATACTGGTAAATAATGTATAAAAATTAAAAGCTTCTTAATATTTATTTGTGTGTTAATGTGTAAAAGTGTAATTTTAACTAATTATAAAAATATAATTAACCTTGCGTAGGTCGGATTACACCCTCCAGCTTTTAATACCTAACAGTCTGTACTGGCAGTGATTTATTATCAGCAGGCTGCTTATTTTTGTAGATATTTGGTTAGATAAATAACCCTCTTAAATGATTTACTTCAGAATAAATGTTATGGCTAAAAATAAACTTGCGCTGTTATTTCTAGGTATTTTTGATAAAATGGATTACGTGTCCCCTTCAGAGTTATAGCACCCACTAGGTGGCAAAAACAACTATATGTAGGCGTGATAATTAAAAATTATACCACCATCAATCATACGTGAGTAAAAATACGGACCTTTTTCACGATATTACATTACACAATTCGACCAGCAGGACACGTAGTTATACACGATTTTATGAAATTAGCATGTTGCACACCATTTTTTCCAGCCACTGCATATCTTAATGCGGGGGTGGGCTGTGATATACATACAAATAAGTGGCGTGCTCTCGACAAAAGATTTAATTTATATTAACATGTGCTTGCTTTAAACATAGACCCCATTTTTACACGCAAAGAGATCCCAGATAGACACGCCAAGCTCGGTAATAAATTCATCATTTTTAATTATAAACTAGAAATTATCTTGAATGCAATATTTTATAATTTTTATTTTGTTACTGATTGATGAAATGATTTATAATTAACCATGTTACCGTTTGATAGATTAAAAGCACTGCCAGTTTATGTATGAGCTAAAACGACTCAATATTGTCGCTGAAGATAAACATAAAAAAATATGTTTTTCTACAGTACTTGGCTTAACGTAATTCTCTGTTGTAGGTTATTAAATTTGATAGCAGAATGTATAAAATTATTTTATATTCGGTATTCTTTTACGTGGATTCACTTGGGACGGCTAATTTGTCAAGCTTCACCCTCTTTTTGTACATTTTGACTCTTTTCACTTTGCCTGGTTGTGTTTTTATCCGGTTATGAATACGATGTGTTTCGCTACAAAAGATTCCAACTTTACATTTGTTTGAAACACATTTACTTGTTCGAATTTCGTGCTTATAACAGTAGAAGAAACCCATAAAATAGCAGATAAGACTTTTACTGTAAAAAGTTATTGATAGAGTTCGCAAAGCTATCAGCAATTAACGATGATGGTTCTAGTTAAATCAGGTCACGTGCGCCCCCACGATTCGCATGAGTTGATAAGTATTTTGATCGAATTTACGATGCGCGTGATAGCACCGGAATCAACAAGATTTTGCCGTCTTCCCTTATCCAAACTTAACTTAATTTTAAAGCTTACTTTGAGAAACTTTTCTTACTAAAACAGATTACAAAATAACAAAGACGTTATTACTTTCTGACGTACATGTAGCGAAGAAGTATGGAGTGATTTTTTCAGAAGAAAATGTTTAAATGTGCAATAGATTTACTACCTATGACAGCAATACACCGTAAGCTCGTCAATAGATTATACGTTTTAAAAACAGACTGACCAAAATAGGTCAAATTTTGTCGTAGTTGTGTGTTCGTAAGGACGGACTGTGCTGTAATTACAGATGAAATTAAATTGATAACATTGCGCTCAATTGCTGTTGAATCTTTACTGCTTTGTGCACAGTACTTGTACCTGGGATGACATCTCCGTAAAAACCTCTTTGTGCCGTTCCGCGGCCAATCGAAACTTAACCTGTTCGTCGATAGCTAATTGGTTTAGGCATCTTATGGCCAAAAATGGAGTAGGTAACAACAAACAACAAAACAACAAAATTTTGCTACATTTCATTATTGGGGGCAAAATATAAAAAAAATCGCCGTAGGTACTTTCTTGACCAACTCGCCACTTGTGGCGAGTTGGCGGTGAGTTTGTCTACCCCTGCACTAGAACCAAAAGTAGGTTTGCGTACCGCTGGATCGCCGGTGCAGGTCTTGTTTAATTATCAAGTTTGTATCTCCTTTATTTGTGAATTTTTCTTTGCACTTAGAACATAACTTTACAATTTATAAATTTAATAAGTAGTTGTAATAGTATACAGTAAACTCTACTTAGATGATATTACAATGTATAATAATTACAAACGGTTCCGCAGAGAAGAAAGAGAATACGGAGAATAATTGTCGCAATTACAAATGTCTGAGAAGGTTAAGTATTTATGGTTGGAACTTGTACACAGAAATGCACATGTAAATACGATTCACGATTGAATTACGATCTTAGTACGTATTAGATTAGCAAAGCAGGAATTCAACGTACGACAACGAGCATACGGTACCAAATTTACATTACAACCTACCTAGTTGGTAAACATACATGATTTTTGAACCATTTGAGCATATCCCTGCGGTAGAGGCTCGTAAGCGAGGCAAAGTAGGCGACACCCTTTCTAGCAAACATGCAAAGCATACAATATTACAACATACTTCACTTTTCTCTAATGTACAATTCCGTTTGAGTTTTACTACAGGAGAGCAATGTTTTTGTAAAAGATGGTGAGAAAAAGACACTTGAAAATGTCTTAACCGACGAAACATGTTGTATAATAAGAGTTTTTTAATGAAATTTACGACAAGTGATTATTATTATCTACTTACATTTTTTAATATGTTTCACGAGTTAAATATCTCAACGATCAAATTTTTAACTTATTTGTTATTATTTAAAAAAAATATCATTAAAAAACGTTGACCGTGGCCCACGGGTTCTGCTGGTAATCACTATTTGCGTCCCTGCGTACGAACGCCCCTGCGTCCAAACGTTCTTGCGTTACAACGTATCGCATTCAAACTTTCTCGCGCTCAAACATTTTTGCGTGGAAACGGCCCAGAGTTCAAAAGGCCCCGCGTCCAAATCCAAACCGCCGCGTCCAAACCGTCGCGTTCAACCGGCCGGGTTGAAAAGACCATTCCGGTCTTTATTTGGGTCATATCCAGACATAAGCATGATTCAAATTTATTTTAATACACCGGGTCGTGATAACTTTTAATTGAAAGAGTAGAAACATAATTCAAAACACCGGCAATTTTATAATTTTAATACTAAGAGAATCAAAAAGATGGGCATTATAAATTTAATTCATAGAAATGCTGATTAAAATTTAAGATTTTTATTTGAAATTAGTGTTGCCTTCCCCTTGTAAATGTTCACGAGCCGCCACTGTAGCTTTTATGTAACTTTCACCTACGTAATTGAATTGAATTTAGGAAGAATAAAGTCAGATATTAAATAGACCTCTACTCAGTTTTTTTATGTCCTATATTTTGAGCATTGGAAATAATACCAACAGAAATTTATTTTTAAACAACAAAGATTCCGATATAGACAGTATTATGTAACACGGCACCTATATTTTTTGTAAAAGTTGACAAGATGGCATTACAGTAAAAAAAAAGGAATAAGTCAAAAATCTGGTGTGATTTCATTAGGGATGATCTTTCAATGATATTCTATACAGATGTAAGAAGCAAATACCAACCTAAGAAAAAAACTATGCAAATATTTATAATATTATAATAAACTTAAATTTTACTTCGTTGAAGTTCAGTATTAATATAAAAAAAGAAATTGCTTTTCATTTTTCATTTCATTTTACAGTAAACTTGAGAAAACTTGACAAATCTAAGCAAGCTTTGCGTTTGCACACCGCGGTAATCTTTGCAAATACGGGGATACGAAGATTTTACCAAATTTGGAAAGTCGGTAAATATTGCCAATTACGATTACACACCTGGAAATAATTAACAAATGTTGATAAGCATGGAAAATATTTACGAAAATTTGACGCAATTTTTTATGTTTTGTAAATATTGCGGAACAACATATTTTTTCGAATTAATAAAAGTGTTAGAAAAACTTCAAAAAATTGGCGAAACATGGTACTTTCCCATACTTTTTACGTTTTAAATATTCTCGCGTCAAGAAGGGATTGAAATTTACATCTAGTCATCTCCAGCAGGTACAAGCCGCCCGCTTTAGACCCAGCGCGTTGGTTACGTAAAGGCGATAGGTAATACGCTCAGGATCTCAGAACAAAAATGGTTATAACAACTTTATTTATAGAGTTATCAAAAATATACAAAGAATAAATTTTTTTATCAGACTTAATTGATAAGCGTACTTAAAATCACGTAACTTCCCTAAAATGCGATGTTGAAATTAAAAAGTATCGTTTTTTTCTCAATTTTTAGTATGGTTAAAAATTTTTGCTAATCTCAATAAACTACTTTACATAGGCTGTCAAACTGTTTAAAGTTTGTAACGATTGAAGTTTGCGTGTTTGAATAAAAAACTAATCAATTTGAAAATTTGCAAAAAGGGCGTCAGAGTAAAATTTTGGAAATGAGTAACAAACGAGTTTGTAGTTTATTATTGCAAGCTTTATTGACTCAAAAATAAATGGTATGGGCGGTTTTTGAAGAATAATGTTTTGATAATGTCCAAAACTGAGCCGCTAGTAGATTAACAACTTTACTATTTCCAAAAACACTTTTGCATCACTTGATTATACTTATCAAGGGCTAATAATATAACAGTTTGTATTGATTGTGTATTTTATTATTGAGTAATCGGGCATTAAAGTTAAAATTTTCAAAAATTTGTAGCGGCCTTTATTGTGAAGATACAGCATTTAGAAAAAAAAGCATTTAATTTGCCTTTAGATGCACCACAACGCTATGCATTCAACATTTCAAAAAAGTATTTAGAAAATAATCTATACTCTACTAAAAGTCACCTCAGTTGTCTCATAAAACTACATACATAATGAACCCGGTTGTTTCAAAAACCAAATAACACCACATACAGCCTGATGGAAACTTTATAAGGTTAAATGAGGTTACCAAAGAAACAGGTCTAATTTCCGTTTTGGGTTCCGGTTCCGATTAACGATCTTACAAAGAACTACTTGCAACTAAAAAACTTCTACACAGCAAATCTTATAAAAATCAGACAAATGGTTCCGGAGCTATAGAGAAACGAACGTACCAACGCACGCATGCGCCCACTCACAGACAGACATTTTTAAATGCCACTTTTTGGATTCCTTAAAGCCCCTAACGCGTATTTCCGTTAAAATTTGAAATTCGAAAATTTGCATAAACTCATAACTTTCCTTACTTCAGTAGAAGTATGGGAAAGTAAAATTACACGAAACAGAAAAATGTACTATTAGTCATAAAGCTTTTACACCAACTTAAAAAACATTTTTTTTCTGCAAAAAAATACAGTCTGTCTTGTAAGTAATGGAAGAACGTTTAGGTATAGATTCCTGGAGTCAAAGTAGAACGATTTAATTTAAAATTTCGTAAAAATTGCTTCGTTAAGAAGTTATAGGGCTTCAGGACAAACATTGTATTTCTATTTTTGACTAAAACATAAAAACTACTAATAATTGTTAGTTGAAATTGTGTATATTTGGCACATTACTTTTGTGCTGTTGGCGTGTTGGAGCGTTTGACCAGTCTACAAAAAAAAGGCAGACTTATTAAATCTCAATAAAATGAACCGTTTTCGAGAAATACTATTTAAAAGTTTCAGTGCACATCAGAAAATCGCCTTTTAACTAGTATGTATTTTTTTCGTAAAATGCAAAACATATCATCATCAAAAGATACTAATTTAAGCAACTTTTCCTGATTGATTAAACAAAAAAAACTAAATCGAATTTATAAACACTTACAACAAATGTAGAGCGGCCGTAGCTCAGTAGTAAGCGCGCGGGCTACCAATGCAGCGGATCCGCGTTCGATCTCCGGCCCGGTCGTTCTCCCTCGCAAGGCAACGGGAAACCAGTGAGGTGGATTTTTTCCCAGGAAAACCTCTCTAGAGAAGAAGTGCATGCACTTCCTGTGGTTCGGAGCCCACGTTAAACTGTAGGTCTCCTATGTCTGTCTGTGCAAAATATTTATCGCCACGCACCAAACACAGCCACATGAGGCAGGTAGCTAACGCTCTGAATAGGGTATGGCACTATAAGAAGAAGACAAAAAATTCAATCTTTATAAAAAAATCTCAAGAAACAGCATATGTGATTTTTTCTGGAAAAAGTTTTTAACTCTTGAAAAACTAAACACTAACAGTAAAACTATTTTATAATGAAGTTAAAATTAATATTATATTTTAAAGACATTAAATATTATCCAAACCAAATTTTATTGCTACATTTTTTAAATCTTACATATTAATCCACAAGTAAATCAATACGCTTATTCCACCTGAGCGTACAAGAAAATTCAGCAACTTCATGCTTGATACTTATAATAGAACTACTGAAAGATCTGGGATTTGTTTTCCAATTCCAACCGTAATGTTCCAGAATGTCAACGAAAGTCAGACAACACGTGTAACTCCAAATCCTTTCGCTAAAAATAGTGCAATTTATTTGAGAATTTGTACAAACTAGAATTGACCTACTAAGTCTGTTGTAACAAACAATTGCGTTTTAAAACAATTCGCAAACTTTTCCGTTTCTTTTAATTTTAGAAGCAAGTTTGGTAAAGTTTTTAGTTTAGAAAAGAAAATACATGTAAGTTTGTTAAATTTTTGAATAGTTATTTACAAACCAAATGCCGGAAAGCAATGTTCCCGCATGAGCAGCGCTGTGTTGAAGCATGAGCCAGCGCTAGCAATCGAATGCCTTCATATGCGCGAATTAAGCTTTCTCGCATAAGGTTTGTACAATGTTTTTTGTATCGAACAGAAATACATTAATAAAGTAAAATAATTAGTGATTTAGAATTTCAAGCGAATGCTTGTATTTTCAAGCCAATAGAGGTAGCTAAAAAACAAAGTAGGTTGATAGCAATTGTTTTATGCAGTTGTCGACTGCCATTTCATATTTTTAACTTTGAAGAATGGCCGATGCATTTTCTTGTACGCCTCCTGAAATTCGAGAAGCTGCAAGTGTGGCAATTCAAAATTTATTGCCAGTAAAATCAAAGCACAGGTATGAACTAGTGCATTCCAAATTTGTTCAGTGGTGCAAATCAAAAAATATTGTAAATTACACATAAAATTGTTTGCTAGCTTATTTTCAAGCCTTTCCAAGTAAGAAGTCATTATGGTCACACTACTCAGTGTTAAAATCGTGCTTAATAATCCAAAATAATATAAACATTTCGAAATTTGCGAAGCTTATAGCATTTTTAAAGAGGCAAACAGAAAATCAAAACCCCAAAAAGTCAAAAGTATTAGATGATGAACAGATACGAAAATTTATTAATGAATCACCAGATTCTTCGTTCCTGTTAATGAAAGTTATACATTTTGTTTTATTTATTTATTCACACATTAACATAAATATTACATTTCAACTTAGGTTGTATTAATAATGGGCATTTCTGGGGCATGCCGTCCTGAGGAATTGTGTAAAATGTCTATTGATGACGTCGAATTTAAAACCGACGTAGTATTTGTGATCATACCTGTCACAAAAACCAACGTTATCAGACGATTTGCAGTTACTGATGTTTCTTGGATTACCTTACTTCTAAAATACAAAAATTTAAGACCAATGACAAATAAACGTTTCTTTTTAACCTGCCGTGATGTTAAATGTATTAATTCGCCAGTTGGTCTTAAAACATTCGGCAAAATTCCATCAAAAATAGCTGAATATCTCAGGTGAACAAGTCCTGCTGAATATACAGGACATTACTTCCGAAGAAGTTCAGCCACTTTGCTTGCGAACCATGGTGGCGATTTATTGTCAGTCAAAAGGCTTGGGGGATGGAAGTCTTCAGCTGTGGCTGAAGGTTGCGTAGAGGACTCTCTTCAAGGCAAAATAAGTTTGGCAGAAAAATTAATGCATCCAGCGGCAGGACCATCTTCGGCAGCTGAAAAGAAGACAGCGGAAGCTTCTGTCGATGTTACAAATCAAACTGATCCAATAAATGTCTATTTATCAATGTTCACGTTGTAACTGATATTTATTTTCTTATCAACTTTATTATTAGATTTATGTTTTGTCATCACCTAAAATAGTAATCAAATTGTTATAAAATGATATAAAATAGTGTAGTTCAAAAGCACTTACATTATTTTCAATAAACTAATTTCAATTAGGAATATTTTTTTACTTTTATCACATTTTTGCTTTGATTGCAATCAATCAGAAATCGATTATTTATCAAATAAATCACCGCGTTTGCAGTAGATGGCACTACCAAATATGTAAATTTTATTATTAATGATTAGTCTTTAATTTGTAACATTTAATAAATGAAAATCGCGGAAATGGTACTTTATAAATTAAATTTTATTATTGTAAAGACGATTATTTTGTAAAATGCCTGAGAGGTCCAGTGCTTTTTGCTATTTTTCCTGGGTAAGTAGATCGGGAAATTGACGTTTTGCTTTGCCACTAGACTGCGCGGAATGTCATTTCCTAGGCAGTGAGTACAAAAAATAATTTAAAACAAATTAATGCATAAACCAGTTGATCCCCTGACTGCACTTGGGACAAAAGTAAATACTGTATCAAACAGCGTGCCAGAGTGCGTTTTATACGATGTGTTAGAGGCACAAAAATAAGCAGATAAAACGAGAGTTATAAATAATGAGATAAAAAAGTACTTGAGAGACTGTCTAAATTATGAAATTATTACGTGAACTATGCTTTCCTCAAGCTTAATATAAGAGTGTAGAATAAAGGTTCCAGAACAAAGGGCAAGCCATGCGAATGAAAGAGAAACTATATGTCACACTGCCACAATCTTCCTAAGAGCAAAAAGGTGGGGTTGTAATAGGCGTGGCTTGAAAAAGTGTTGTTCCGTTGTGCTACCAACAGTCTCGGGTATGATCAGCTTTGCCAAAATGTTCACACTATCAGTTCCGCTATCTGTTTTGCTCTAATGCAGGACAATCGCGTGTGCTTTCATTCAAATCGCACTATCTAAACTTAATGGATTATTTTACTTAAGCAAATGACAGCCAAGCAAAATGCAGCATTAACCTCCATATATAAAAATTAGAGAGATGCATGAGATACTTTATTTTTCTATGTTATTTACAGTTGTTTACCTTGACAACGCCTAGTTCCGCCCTAGTTACTTCATGGTTACGCTACTAAACAACGGTAAACAAAGTCCGCCATTGGTTCAATTTTGTATTCATAAAGTATTCTTGTCGAATACCACTCTATGTTTTAAATTTTTCTCGGTTAAATAAGTCAAATTTCCTGCAGATCGACTTAAATTGTGCAAATTTTGTTCATCTGCAACAGATTAACGGTAATTACCGATAATTTCAATGCTAATTGAATATTCTTTACCGAAAAACTTTGTTTCTACACAACTAACCATTGGAAGCAATTTAGTATTTTCAATACTGCTTGCTTCGTGCGAACCGATACGATGCGATTTTGTTTCGTCGCCGCCATTTCGCCGCGACCTAATCGCCGCGTGAAACCCTTTCAGTACGGATCTACAGTGGAAGTTACAAATTACAATGTGGTATTTGACACAAAGTGTAATGTTGTGGAATAAGTTTTTAAAGTAAGTACATTTTGCTACGATCGGTATTCCAATAATAAGTTAAGAATTAATTTCTTTGTTATTTGCACCTGACGCTAACAACAGCTACAGTGTACAAACAACAAAAAGCTTATGCTTCAACTTAGGTTTAAAAATCTTCCATTACGGAATATTATTAAGCTAAATGGTGGCGGCGAAAACATCCCTGGCGAACTGGCTGCGGCTAAACGATCGCGGCGTAACGGTTAGCGGCATATTGGTCTGCGACAAAAAGCCTCGAGGTGAAAGATCCGCAGGGAAATGTACTAGACCCGTATTAGGTAAAGTAAGGGTTCCATTTTTCATTATTGTGCAAAAAACGATTTTTTTATTTTTTTTATATTATTTAAAACATCTTTAATTTTTTATTTTTTTTTTAACTGTGGTTTCTGGTAACTTTGGTTTTACTGTGCCTATATCAATTGCTTCGCTATTTTTAAAAAACGCGCCACGCCACTGGAGATGAAAAGTAATATTCCTTTACAAGAAGATATAATTATAGTACTAAATACATAACTAGATAGAAGCGACTCCTTCCTAAGACATTTATTAATAAAACTTGAATTAAAGTCGGTTTTGCTCCCGCTTTCCCGAGAAATTATTCCGTTATAGGAATTTTATGAAATATCATTAATTATGTGAACCAGCTGTTAGTAAGGTCAAGATTATAATTCGTCTTCGCAATCGTACTGCTGTCATTTGTCCCCAGAACTCATTTTCTTTGTTCATTTATTTTTTTCCTATGCTTTTAGTATTCATTTCACTAAAATTTACGAATTTTATATTTTGACAGAAATACACGTTTTGAACTTCCAAACGCTCAAGAAACTTCGTTCCTTTTTTTATGTCCGAAACGGTTGATGCGATTTTCATGCGCTTTCGAATGTGGGGGTATATCAACAATGCAGCGACAAGAAAAAATTCGACAGCGGAAGCGGAAGTTGCACATGTTATTTAAATAGTATTTTTCTTTTAAACGGTAGGTTAGTAATTTCTAAGCAGGAATTGAAAGAGACCTTAAGTAAACCCAAGCTTTTTCCCCGAATCTTCTAGCTTCAAAATGGCGATTGCTACAATTTTTTGAAAATTTTTACTTTAACCCCTCGTTACTCAAACACGAATTTGACAGATCGGGATGAAATTTTGAATTAAAATAGTGCAACAGTACAACAATCTTACGGTGTAAAAAATATTTTGTACCAAGCAAAGCTGTAAGGTGGAAAATATGTTTAATGTATTAAAAGTTTTCAACATATTGCTCGAGAACTTGCAACACGATTTTTCTTAAATTTTATTGGTTTATAGAGACAACGACAATCTACAATTTGATTCGTGTCTCAGGCTAACTTTTCTGTGACGCCTTCTATAAATTTTTAAAAATTCAACATTTATATCCATTTATTTAGTAGACGGGAGACGATAAACAACTTCTGCTTAAGCTAAATTGCTCATAAGTGATAGTAAAATAAGATTCACAAAAATAAAATAAATACAATTTTATTCTCGCAGAAAATCAAAACAATCGTTTAGCTACAATACGAACAAACAGCAACAAAGTTTTTGTTCTATGTGCGATCGTTCCCGCTAGAGTTGTAGCACCGCTGCAATGAATGCGATCGCCGTCGGCGCTTAAAACGTTAATACAAAAATATTTTGGTAAATATAAGTTACAATTCACAAAATAGAAAATAGGTCATGCGAATTGCATCGCCCATTTTTACTTTACACGACTGAATTAGTGCTCATTCATCTAACTCTCACCTTTATTTTTTAGCGAATCAATCTCGCATTCGGATTTTTTATGTTCTTTCTCAAACTAATGTTTATGTGTTCAAATCTGAAAAGACATTGCTTTCCCACCTCTTATTGTTTACTGAACTATTCTAGTTTCCAAATTTCTTGCCTTCTTTAATCTCAAACATTGTTTATTCGTTAAAATTTAAAGATCGTAATTTTTTGCTCTTTCAAACTGGTCTATTTTTTGTCGATTGTCGGATTAACCTGTTTAGGTAATCGACCAAAATTACACCATCAAAGTCGCTTTTCAATTATTGTTAAAACATTTTTTTACAGTTTTATACGAGATCTATTGTCAATCCTTCGGCTGCAGCATCTGTACGAGTGAATAGCAACAGAGCAACAACTTACGAAAACTTGTTGTATACCAACGAGCGTTAATTTTGCTTGAAATTTCTTCTCGGCACATTAGAGCCAAGAATAATTTTCTTCAGCAAAACCAACATTCGTGGCTACGCAGGAAATTTGAGTAATTACCTCCGGTTTGTTTTCAATTCACAAGTGGTATGTGATTGGATTATTTCAGGAATAATACAACGAATTGTCAGAATAATTATATTTTTAAAACTAACAAATAAAACAATTGAGTAGCCTGTTTAAATGTATTTGCGATAAAAATGTGTATATTGAAAAATTCTTCAAACAAAATAAACATGAATTGCTATACAGGAAGTTTGAGTAATTTACCATGATTGTCGTTTTCAGATACACGAGGTGTATAAGAGTGAATTATTCCTCGCATAATGTATCGAATTGACAAACAAATAATTTACATTTTTTAAAATAGCAATTAAAACAAATAAGTAGTCACTGAAATTAATTCGCTATCAAATTTTGAACGCCAAAAATACCCGGGTTAAACTTTTCTATTTGTGGTAGAGGTGGCAAATGCGATGCGACATTTTTGGTGAATATGATAGAAAATTCCATATCGGTAGGTAAACTGTGTATGGTAAAACAAATAACAAATTAAACAACTTGTTACTACATGTATGAAATGATCAGACCTTAAACCTTTTAGTCTGTTATTGCTGGTTGCCCAAAAGTAAACAACAAATATTTCATTTATCCGCCTATATCCACAAACATTAAGTATTTACATAAATGAAAAATATGATGACTGCGTATTAAATGTTTCGCTGAAATTTTTCTCTCTTATTTCTAACCAAAAAAAATAATTTAAAGCAGTATGTTCAAACCGTAACAGGTTTGTTGTACATCGAAAACATTCCAGCTTTGATCCCCGCCTTTAAATACCGGGCTCATATGCCTTTGTTTAGAATTTAATTTTGGCTCACCCTAGCGTCTGTCTTTTGTAAATTTTAAATTAAAAACATGGATTTTAGCAATATTTGACAAACATTTTCTTTCTTTTTTTATTTAACCTAATATTATTTTGAAATAAATATTTTATGCAAATGAAAATCAGAAATATAAAGAAATTTATATAAATAAATTGCTAAAATTTATGGAATTTTTCTTGCATGCAGTAACAGATTCAAATTTTTTACATGAAAAATATTGTAATTTTAACACGAAACATATACTTATCATATTTATAAAATATAACTTAGTTCCTGTTGCATTCTTTGCGTGTAGATATGCAAAAGCATTTTTTATTTGTTGTAGCTAATGAAAGTAAATGTATCAAAGTCCTTAATTATAAAGATAACGACAGAATTTAACTAACCACTAACAATCACGTTGTAGTTTGTATTTAATTTTTTCTTGCGTGCTATGTATTTCCACTTCCCAGGGCCGTCCTAAGAAATTTGGAGCACCTGGGCTAGAATTTTTTAGCACCCTAACGGCAGTGGTATCACATTCAAATCTAGGGTAAAACATCTCTGCCTGGAAAAACAGCCCCGAAAAATTCCCGAAAAAATATCTTCCAAGAAAAAGCTTCTGAAAATAAATATCTAAAAAACAAAACCCGGAAAATAGACCCAGGAAAAACCCCGGAAAAAACACCCAGAAAAAAACGGAAAAGAGCCCAGGAAAAAAACGAATAAAATTGTTGATAAAAAAAGATACATGTTTTGGACTTCCAGGAACTCAATTTTCGATGCCAAAACATTCAAAATCAAAAATGTTTTTACCCCAAGATGTTTCTACCATAAATTCCAGGAGATTTTTCTTCCAGAGATTTTTTCCGGAGATTTTGTTTTCAGAGATTTGTTTCCGAGGCTGTTTCTTCCAGGGAATTTGTTTCCAAACACCGTAACATTTAGACAAACCACCACCACCACAAAACTGCTACAGTACAGGTTCATAATGGGTTCATAAATGAGTCTGAAGGGAGGCAATAGGCAGCGGCTAGTATCCTTCTCGAACACTAGAAGCTACTTTCTACTCAATTTTTACACAAATGCGCAGGCGCACTCACACTGTCTTATAACCAGACCAGATGTGTTTTCTCTACCGAGCTGGTAGAGTGATACCGATACTAGCGATAGTAGTGAGCGCACCAACATACTTGTGATCCACTAAGGGTGTTTGTCATATTGATCAAATAAGTTTATTAAATTAGAAACCAATGCAATTTTTGTTTAATTGCTATTAAAATGGAAAGTAAAATTTTGTCTCCTGTCAGATAAAACATTTTCATAACGTGAAAACGTTCGTTCGACATCGCAAGACATTACAGGGGCGTATTTATACTGTAGCAACTTTTCTACGTGTATGATGCAGTCGATCGCACCAGAGCCATTCAAAACTTGGGATATTTCGGATAAAAAGGAAAAAATACAGGATTTTTGTTAAAGTAACTTCAAGTTTATTATATGCTTTTTTAGCAACTTCGCTTGGTGCACTTGCAAGAGATTTTTGAATGTTTGCTGTTCTTTCCCAATTTTTTACTAGGGTTTCACCTGTTGGTTCCAGTGCTTTAATTGTCTGAAGCAGTATTGTGAAGTGAGTGGCAATGTAGGCTAATTCACTTTGTATTTTGTTGTTATTAAATGCTTGTTGTGCTTTTTTTCATATTTCCATATAGGTATAACAGAACATACATCTTTTATGGTAGTAAAATGTTTTTGGTAGAAATTTGCTGCTTTAAGCCAAGTGCTCCAACGCGTCATTGGTCTCTTCTTCTTCTTCTTCTTCTTCTTCCTTTGACTAGGGATGTCTCCCTGTTTGTCTGGCCTGTTATTCCGCCGACGAAGAGATCCAGCTTTCTATCCATCTTCTCGGTGGTCGTCCTGGGGGTCTTCTCCCAGTTGGTATATTTGTTTTGCATATATTTGCTAATCTCTCTGCTCCCATTTGTTTCATGTGGTTGTTCCGTTCCTTCTTCCTATCCTTCATCCGTTTCACTACGTCTTCTACCTTGTATGTTCTTCTTACATCTATGCTTCTCTGTCTATCTCGCAGTGTTACGCCTAATATTGATCTTAAAACTCGCATCTCTGTTGTCCTCAGTTTTTGTTTTGTTGCTTTGGTCTCTGCACGCGTTTCGTTAGCATAGGTTAAAATTGGAGGGACCATTGATTTATATATTTGCACTTTGCTTTCTACACGCATGTATTTGTTATGCCAAATTGTATTATTCGGGCAGCCTGCTATTTGCGCGGCCTTCGTCGCTGGTTTCCTTCCCTCATTTATTAAAGTTCTAGTACTTGACACTTCAATTCCTAAAAAGTCGAAAGTCATCACCTGCTCTATTATTGTTCCTTCGTGTTCTAACTTACCCCTTATAGGTTCTTTGGATATAACCATTGCTTTAGTTTTTGCTTTCGATATTTCCATGTTATACAGTTTTCTAGTTTGACTGAGCTTGTGTAGTAATCTTCGCAGATTGTCTTCATTGTTGGCTATCAGTACAGCGTCATCTGCATAACACAGTACATTGATTTTTTTTATTTCCCATTCTGTAGTCTTCGCTATACTTCATTGCTTCTATAAACTTGTTCATAATCAGATTGAAGAGAAAGGGGCTGTCGTATACCTGTTTTTATATGTATAGATTGTGTGACTCCTTTTGCCGTAATTATCTTTGTCGTGTTGTCTGAGTTTATATCATTTATCACATTTGTTATTTGTGATGATATGCTTTCTTTATTTAAAATATTCAGAATGTCCGTTTATCTAACTCTGTCGAAAGCTTTTGTGAAGTCTACGAAGCATAATTGGTCATAATTGGTTCTGGTGGTAATTTCAAATTACGACATTTTTCTGCATACGCTTCTCTACAAAGTGGTGCTTTCAAAAATACTGTTTTACTATTTGATATTAATATTTTGACAATGGGGCATCCATTCTTCATTATTTCTGCGACTAAATTTAACCCGTGTATAAGGCAAGTAACGTGCAGCAAATCTAGTCAAAACACATGGAAATTTTTGAAAAACCAAATTTACTCAACAGGAAAGGTTTGAAAGGATAAATACCTACAAAAATTATCATTAAAGTCCTACATCGAGTCGTTCTAATTAATAAAATTACAAAATACAAAAAATAATGAGAGGATAATTATCTTATTTTTACATTTTCTAAAGCTTCTAAAGCTAAAGGAAGCAGCGGCACTCTTGAGTTAACCCTTTTCAGTCGAACAGATTCGCAACCCTCGCAAAGAAAAATTTCTTAAGTAGACTTTCCATTAAATATTCGTTAAAAAATAAATTCTGGTAATATTTAAACCTTTGTTTAATTCAATGAATACAAAGAAATACTAATTAGTAAGCATTCTTTGACGCGCAATTACTAATCAGCGCCTTAGGATAGTTTTAATTAACATGGTAATTAGCGAATATTTTATTTTTGGTATGGAATTTTGAATTTTCACTAACTGAAACTCGAACAAAACGCGTTGGTGGCTTTTTAATTAAAGTTCTTTAATTATGAACGCTTCATTCATATTTTGTGTTTACTAATTTCAAAGCATTTAAACCGCCAGGTATTTTTACGTAATCCTCACCGTTTTTACTTTCTCATACATACAACAAGAAAGTATTGGTTTCTTAAAAATTTGAGTTTTTGAGATTTTAAGGAAAAACAAGTGTTTAAGAAAATTCTGTCTGTAGATAAGTGTGTATAAGCGATTTCGCTCCTTCGTAAAAGGCTGTAGTAATAAACCCATATAGCGCAGAATATCCCTTAGTATATCCGTTTTTAGTTCATTTTATGTTCATATGTCCACGAACGTGCTATGGATGTCTAGCGGATTTCTAATGGATGTCTATCTATAGACCTCAAATTTATATTCAATCGTGACATCTATTAAAAGTTCTTAACATGTTCTTCTAAATTCTACCAAACGTTTTCAATTGTAATTTGCCGACTTATTGCCGCTGCGCTGCGTCTGCGACCCACTTGTTTGAACCTTGACGACACAAGACGTTCGATTTCGGCAAGCTTCGTGTGAATTTGTATTTTTTTTTTGTAATAATTTTAGGTACTTTTTTTAAACAAATCTTCTCTAGGATTATAAAATATATTATATGCATGTAATGTCCATTAACTGTACAGTAGTATCACGCTACAGGACACGTTATGGACAACCTATGTATGTCCAAAGTTGTTTCAAATGGACATCTAGGGATTGTTTACTCAACGTCCATTGTACTATTTAATAGACATCCTATGGATGTTCTTGTGCTATATAAGAAGAAGCATTTTTGAAACCAAAATTGCTTTTTTTTAATTTCGAATAAACGTTCTTACAAATTGCCGCAATGTTTTCTACTTTTCTATACATTCAGTATAGCAAAGTAATGATTCCTACAAAACTTTTGAAATCAAGATTTTGACGGAAATACATGTTTCGAACATCTAGGAACTCAAAAAAGTGTATTTTAAAAATGTCTGTCTGTCTGTAGATAGGTGGGTGTGAGTGTGTGTGCGCGCTCCATAAATCACAAACGCATGGTCAGATTTTTATAATGCACGCGTATTTAAAAAATTCATCGGGGAAATAAACTTTCAAGAAAAACCGAAACCGGAAGCGAAAGTTAGACATATTTCTTTGGTAGCATTTTTTTCCAAACAAATTTTATAAATTTAAAAACGGAATTCAGTAGAATACTTAAGGGCAAATCCAACGCTTTTCTTTCCAAACTTTCTAGCGTCCAAATGACGGCTCTTGCGGTTTTCGGAAATTTTGACTTTAACGCCTTATTACTCAAAAACAGGTTCCAATCGGGTTTGAATATTTAATTGTGATAGCCGTATAGAGACATAATGTTATTGTCTACAAACGTTTATGAAAAATTGAAAGCTACGAAGTAAAAAAAATTCCAAAGTTTAGAAAATTTTCAAAAAAATATTACCCAAGATCTGGCAACCCGACTTTTTTTTTAAATTTTGTCGGCTTATAGAGCTAAAGATAAACTATGATTAGATTTGTGTTCCAACTAGCAAATTTTTCTCTGACGCCCTTTTATGAATTTTGGAGAATTTGATTTTTAACGACTATTCACACAAAAACGAGTTATCAGATCGGAATAAAATTTGATATTGGAAATATTTTTTAAGGGTGCAAAGTGTTACAACTTTCTAGAAGTTTTGGAACTACTAAAACTGTATAATATTAAAATTTTTTACTTTTTCAAAAACATAACGCTCAAAAAATGGCTACACAATTTTTTTAGTTTGTAAACTTATAAAGCTATAGATCAGCTACCATTTAATTCGTGTCCCAATCCGCCAACTTCTTTGTGTCGCCTTCTATAAATTTTTGAAATCAAAAATTTCTGCACTTTTATTTAATGAAAAGTGGCCTATAAAAATTTCTATTTGGGCTAAATTGCTCATGAGTGATAGTAGAGTAGAATTCCTAACTTAATTTTTAGATACAGCATATAATATTTGGAAGGGTTAATTTTCCCCTCTTCCCCATTTTTTTGTGGACATATTTGCCTTTCCGTTTCTGGGTTTCTTTAATTCCAAGAAATCTTTTTCCAAAACATTAAAACACGATTTACTTTACAAAAAACTTCAGTGTACTTTCAATTTATTTTAAAATATTACTTGCTCTTTCTCTATGTGACTCCCATGCGTTGACCGAAGTTTTTCGGCGCGTGACCGAAGTACACACACGCACACAGTGGCCAGTAGTTGAATAAATGAAAAGATTTTCACTAAGTTGATTCTATTGTTTTGAAATGAAAGCTTTAGTGTCATGTAGTATGTGCTTATGTTAAAACTATTATGCAGATATGCTTTCGGTACAGTGGTAAGAGTAGAGGGATGTTATTGTAGTCAATGTTGGAGCGTAACACATTAATAATAAGATATTTTTAAATGTATATGATAAGCAACAATATCTAAAGTATACCAAAACCCAGGCGAAGTGTTCGCTCATTTTTAAACCTAGTGTTTTCTTCAATCCTCTAGTTTGTCTGTGATGCTCGGTAGTTTGTAGGAGGGGTCAGTTTTTCCTTTTCTTTTATTTTTTGTGGCTAACAATATTTGTTTTACAAAAAACAATGTTATTTAGTCTAAGTTTATAAAAATCAAAAAAGACTAAGTCTACAAATAATGACTTACTACTTGTCATAGAGTTGCGAGCGGCTAAGTGATAAAAATATTCCCACTTTATACTAATTATTGGTGTTAGAGCGAAATACCTATACAGACCGAAAACATTTTTGTACTCTCCGGAAGGTTTTTTTCCGGTTTTATTTCAGTATTTTTCAGGTCGCATTTCGCGATAAACTGGAACAATTGCGAGTACACTTTTTGAGGGGGTAAATTAACTGCTACCACCTACAAAATGCTTACAACACATTAACGCAATAATCGTGGATGCTATGAAGGCTTCGTGCTTAAAATGAATAAGTTAAATTGTCGCCGATCCCGTTGGGCAAAGTAAGCCAGGTGGAGATTATTCACTTCTTAATATTGCAAGGGCGGTGTTATTGCTTTTAGGGTGGATAATACAGTCGTATAAATTTATTGTAAGTGTCTAAATGTTAATTAAACCTAAATTGTTATCTCTCAGGTATTCCCTTATTACAAGGGTAAACTTTTCTTACATAATTAAACAATTTGTAATGGCGCTTCCTTCCAATTCTGGTTTATTGAAATCCTAATAGGAAAGAAAATTTAATCGACTTTGACAAGAGAACACTTCAAGCACATAAATCTGCTCGAATCGTATTTGGTGCAATGTGTGGCCGAGAAGGATTGCTGAAATTGTAGACTGAAAAGCATAAATGTATTTTGTGGGGTTTGTATAATCCATTCTTGGGTTATATAGCTTAATATCGCGTGACTCCAAATCGCCGGACAATTTCGAAGGGTGGGTTTGACTTTAATACGCTGTAATGCTTCAATTCACACGATTAATATTGGATTTGTGTCAAGCTGGCCAAATACATAATCCGTAATGAATAAGAGATAGAATTGTTTATTTTAAAATTTCGTGCCTCTATTACATAAATTAGGAAACGTTTAGAAAATTCAGCAGTAGTACACAACATAAATTCAGAAAATTACTATTTCCGTTTACTTCTACCACGTGAAGTGTTTTATCGAAGATATCATAATTTTTTTTATCAGATCTTAATGCGATGTGGCACAACCCTCAAATTTAAACACTTTTTTCTTTATCTGAAAAATAAACTACACCTTTACGTTTCTTGCAATATTTTAACTTTTCTCTAAATGGGTAAAACAGTTTCAAGTTCTATGTCAGAAATGTCGGGGTAAATATTTCAACAGTTTAAACTTCCCTGAAAGTGTTATCCCAAGATGACAAGTATATTGTTAGATATTCACTTCTCATGTGCTTAACTGAATTTGTTTTAAACAATAATCAATATCACCAGAAATGCCATACTGTCTTACACCCGGGAATATCCTATAACATACCAAACACGTTTGGAATATGTGAATATGACCTAACGTGAGAGGATTGTATCCAACATTGTGTAATTTATGGGTAACTAAATATTAAGATAGTTTAATCCAATGCTTAAAATTTAAATACCTGACATGCTTAACCATTCTGCTATCCCTATCCATATAACATACATAAAATAAATTAGGTATTTTTATCATTTAATAATAATGCTTTTAGAACAAATTAATTTCTAAAAGAGTGAAAACTAAAATTGACGTTTATGTCTATATTTTTTTCTTACTCACAAAATCAGATAGCACCTACCTTTTGGCTTAATCTGCCACGCTTATCGTTAACAACGGATTGATATAAAGATGAGAAAAGAACAAGCTACCAGTATAACGATATAATCTAGCTGCAGCAGTTTTAAAATTTATAAAAAACGTTTTGTTGCTTTAGTTTCAAGAAAACGCGCTGGTGACGCTTTAAGTAGATTCCAGTCCGCAGAGTGACCGCGCGGGAACTTCGTTCTTTGGAGAAGCTCGCCTCCCATCTGATCTCCCTACCACTTTCAGCCAGTATAAAACCTAACGACCGGCCCAAATTGTCAAACTGATAAGTGGCTCCGCGGTTAACGTGTCCGCCTTTTATTCGGGTTCGGTTTCCGGCTGGCCAACTGTTCTGGCTCAGGTTTGTTCCGCGAATTTCCTGAGCCAAATAGGTGAATACTGGGACAGCGCTTTCAGCGCGGAAAACCTCCCTTATCCAAATTCTTAGTTCTAACCCATCTTTTCCAATTTTTTCTCGGCTAAAGAGGAGCTTACGACTTCAAAGCGGAGTTCGAAATACCCCTGTAACGGCCCGCCCCTTTACGAGTAATAAGCTTATACCAAATCTCGTTTTTCTAAAATGTGTAATTATTCTTTGAAAATTATTCTTTCAAAATTATTCCTGATTAGAACGCCGAACCAGAACAAATCTTTTTTTTTAAGAATCAGATTTGAATTCAAAGTCAAACCGTGATTAACCAGAAACTTTAATATATTTTAATAAAAATGAAATAGTAATATTTCGATTTTAATTGAATCGTTAAACCGCCAAATATCATATGTTGGTTAAATTTCATAAAATTGAAGATTTGGTTTTGCTCAACCATTATTAGCCAGAAAGTTTAATACATTTGGATGAAATTGAAAAAGTAATATTTTGATTTTATTTAAATCGTTAAACTTCCAAGATTCTTGTTTAATTTTATTTTAACCGCTGAGTGCTAGAAATTTTCTTTATTTTATTTTTACTCTCACCGATTTATGCCTAAATTTTTTTTTAAATACCGACCTATAATTGATATTCCCAGAGGTAGTTTATAGCTCATGTTTACCCTGTAAAATTCAAGAAACCCGTTTAAATTGGTTAAATTCATTTGCAACACATCGACCTACAATTTGACTCTTCGACGTTAAATTTTCATACTATATCACGGGCGAGCACAAGTTTCAAAATTATTTTAATTATCAATTTCTAAGTTAATTAAAGCCAGTAAAAATATACTTTCTCTAATTACCTGAAAAACGTCGGAAATGTAAGCCCCCTAGATCGGCACTTCAATAATTAGCGTGAACAAGTGAAACAAAACGATACACCTACGGCTAAGACTCCTAATGCTAGCAGACACGTTACTACTTCCTGGAGGTGATCTTCACCTGCCTATAGATGGTCTCCAACCACCCAGTATATCGCCTAGGCAACTTTATAACCCTTTGAGTCTTACAAACGTAATACGAGACGTAGGTGTTTTAACACACATCTCGCCAGCTAATAAACATTCCACCTCTTAAAATTACTCACCTAGTCCTACTTAATCCAATTAAGACGCCGTGTACGTACCAAGTTAAAAACGCCTAAGTGGCAGTTACAAAGCCGGACCCATAAAATATGCAATTGTTAACGGTTCTCTCCTTGATCGTTTTGTCACCAGAAATCTACTGTGGAATTGTTCAGTTCGTTGTGAATCTGGCAATTTCGCATCAGTTACGATTTGTGGCACTTTATTATACACTATTTTATTATTTGTTTTTGATATAAACTTCAAATTGCGCATCAGTGCATAAAAGCAAATCTAAGTAATAATGTACAGTTTTATGTAGCACATTCTAATCTTGATGTGATTTTTTATTATGTTATGGGATACAATTTTCTTTATCTAATAAGTGGTCGTTTACTAAATCTTTTGCCTTGACACGGTTTTAATTGTGTTTATTCCTATGCTAGTGAAGAGAGTGATGTCACTTCCTGATTAACCAATAATTGTATTAACTGCTTGTTAGAAGTGCTTTTTCCGGAGCTTTTGTATTTTCGTGTGGTACTAAGATAGCTGCATAGTTTGCAACATTGCCAATATAGAAGTGAAACGGCAATGGACACGTAATAATATTGGTCCTGAGACTGAACCCTGTGACATACCTGTTTGAGATATTTACTTCGCTTGCAAATGCTTGTAAATTTCGGTGCTACATAATTAATTTGTTAAGAATAAAGATGGGCTTTGTATCAAATATTTTCCGGGGGAGAATATTTTTCCGGGGAATTTTTTATCGGAGATTTGTTTTTGGAGCTGTTTTTTCCAGGCCATTTTTTTCTAAACACAATAACATTTAGACAAACCACCACTAGTTTAAAACAACTGCTACAGTAGAGGTTCATACATGAATCTGAAGGGAGGCAATAATCAGCGGCTCGTATCCTTCTCGAACACTAGCGGCTACTTTCTACTCAATTTTTACACAAATGCGCATTTATCGCAGACGCACTCACACTGTCTTATTTTTCACATCATACATCAACATTTTAGAAGTTAAAAATTAGAATGTATAAGGTCGAAAAGTGCTGCCACCTAACGCAACGTTTATAGTAATAGTGGACTAGAAACATGCTGCAAACCCGATAACGGTCTTATTATTTAAGATACTATACTTTATTGTTAAAAAATTGCAAGTACCTAATGACCCCGCTTATTTTCCCAAGCCCAGCAAAAGCGCACTCTTGTGGTAGCTAGATCAAATACGGACAAATAGGTTGGTGTGGTGACCGACTTAAACTTCGATACTGCGCCATTAGGTGGCAGCTTTCTTAGACGTCAAACACTGATTTTTGACGTCACCAAATACATTTTTGAACGTCAAAAAAATCATTTACTGACGTCAAAAAATAATTAATTATGGTTAGGCGTCAACAAATAATTTTTTTGCCAAAAATGTCTATTTTTGATGTAAAAACTTATTTAATGACGCGACGTCTAGAAGTTTTTTTTTATTTTATCATTATTGAAGTCTTTTTTAATTCCTACATGGAATTGTAATTTACAGACGTCAAAAAATAAATTTTAGACGTTTGAATATAACTTTTTGGAGTTCTAACACCAATAATTGATACAATTATTATTCATTGACGTCACAATATGTTTTTGACTATGTGTACGTGCTACGGTGTATCAATAACTTATAGGATTGTTGACACCTAGATAAATATGTTTAAAAATCAAGGTATTTATATGTACACAGTTACAAAAGGATCAATCATCAAAAATTGATATAAAAATTATAATAGAAAAATATATCAAATATCTTATCAAACTACTCATTTTATATGATTTTATACTAATATAATCACTTGGTTATCTTATCGGCTAAAAAATCCTCGCTATTTCCGCTCAATTTGACCTGCACTTATAACCTTATTTTGTTTTTAATCAGTTTTGTACAAGTCGGGTCCCAAGTATGGTGTCCGCAATGTACGCTGTTTCAGGTAAACACAATAATGTGAAAATTAGTATTTAATGATTAATTTATTCAAAATTTTGCAGTTTGCCTCCTTGCGGACTTTTCTTCAGCTCTTGTAATTCAACACGGCACTCAAATGTCTCGGCTTTCTTCCCGATCACAGCTTGTAAATCCAGAAAATGGTAAATCAGTTTACGAACCTCAAATAAATAATAAGCTTGGACCACAATATTGTCTCGATGGGATAACAGAACAAAAACATGTTGTGAATCGATTTAGTCGATGTCCTCCTGCTTTAGACAAAACATACCCCAACCCTTCCAATTGCAGAACTTTTTTTAACTGCTGTGGTTGCAATTGTTCCGAAATGATTTGTTCGGATCATCTTTTATACAACAACAAGACTAAAGAGTGCGATTGGCCAGAAGAAGCAAACTGCTGTGAATTTTGGGAAAAAGATTTTGGAAAACTTGTAAGTGATGGAATTTTTACATAAATTGTAACGTGGTGATACTATGTAAGTCTGTGATGTGTAACTTATAATAAATATATTTTATTTTATTAGTGTTATTTGTGTGTACTTTAAACTAACATCTACATGTTTTCTGTGTTGTTTCCAAAAACTTACTACAAATCTGGAGAAAGGATTAAAGTAATTATTGTTGCTAAAATTTCACGTTTTACAATTTTTGTTTCTTGTCCATTTTAATTAAAATTAAGGAATTAACAGAGTTTTGAAAACTGCAATATTTTAAAAGCATTTTCATCGTGTGCGTTTTTGGAGCAAATTAAACTACTCAATCTTTTCTGGAGATAAAATGCATGCACTTCCGTGGTTCGGAGCCCACGTAAAGCTGTAGGTCCCCACTGACCTGTACCACTTTAAGCACCACACAGGCCAGAACGTTAGAAGATATGCTACATTTCGCAAGAGGTATGCAACCATGCCCTGTACATGCAATTTATCAATTAAACATTCGTTACTTGCGCAACAACTATCAAAGTTTAGCTAGTCTACCTAAGCGATACTTTTCTGATAAGATAGTTAATTTTTTTTAGAGTATTAAAACTCCGTGTAAACGAAACTAGATACAGCCCCCTATAGGTCACTAATCTAACACTTCCAGTATAACCGGAAATGGCCCCAACTTAATAGTTTTAAGGAGCACCTAGTATAATTTTAATATTTTAAATAATTTCCGTTTTAATATATAAATAATTTAAAAAAACATGGGTATGAAAAGGGAATTTTATGTTCTTCGACAATCTATTCAAAGCATATACAGGGTGCTATTTAATAAAATATGATTGGCGCAATTTTAGGTTAAACTGGATTTTTTAGATTGGTGACCTGTACGTAATGTGCTTTTAAAAATAATTAAACAGTTTATTTTCATCAACATACCAATTGTGGAGAAAAAATGAACCGTACATACTTTTGTTTACACCCGGTATACCCATATTCAGACTCTGGTTATTCTATTGCTAAAAAAGCGTTTTCTACTGCAAACTTATACCACCATATTTGTTATTACTTATTTCCCATTTGAAGATTGTTCGGAGTTGAGTGATTTAAAGTGGCTCAATATAGAAAGTATCCCCAAACTCTCAGGCTCATTCTTTTCTCTTAATTAACCAGCTAACGTTTTTGCCAAAAACACTCAAGTAATGATTAATTTGAGAAATAAACTTCCAAAGATAATAAACATCAATACAGGGCATGAGGAAACATTTCCAGTAATCTTTAAACCATTACAAAGCAGTATTTAGCACAGCGACTTGCCATATGCGACTAAAATGAAATTTGTACCTATTTATTACTTCAGTGCGTAAGCTAAATAAAATTCTTTACGTTTTTTATGTACATACTTATGAATCCATATAAAGCTTGCCGCTACTCATACAGATTCGTAGATTAAATAACAATAATTAATACTTGATTTTTCTTACCAATAAATTAACTTTGAATGCTTTAATTATTTAGTTTTTTACAATTAAATGGGTATTTGATATTCCGAAATACGACGGTGTCACCATTAGACGACCAAAAAAAATCACGGTAGGCAAATGTTTCTATACTCTGTAACACTATAACAGTATTGCGATACCGACACTTGATACTTTTAAAAAAATGTATCGTGATACTCTATATTTGAAAAGTACTGCGATACCAGTATCGAGATACATCCAACCACTAAGCATCAGTTACGAGTTTACGACCGAAAATGTTTCTACCGGATGTTCTTTTTAAAACGATTCACCTTAAATAACTTCAGAATAAAAAAGGAGACCACAATATAGCATTAGAGTTATTAAATGCCTGCTCATCTCTTTACACCCAACCACCCTAACTTAAGCATATTAAATGTCAACACACCCTTTCTGATACATCAAATTGGAGCACTAAAAAAATATTAACAGCACAAATAAAATTACAATGAGACAGTCCGTTTTCAAGTTTTAAATATTTATTTATTTATATGTATTTATAAACTATGCGTTTGTTTTTGCGTTTTGTGTTGATAGTACTGTAACTTTAATCAAATCCAGTTTAATTCGACGTTTTGTTATACACTTCTAGCCACCCCAACTCAAAAAAAAATAGCCGGCAACACATCTTTTGTGACGCATTAAATTAAAGAGCTTAAAAAATGCTAGCTAACAGCGAAATAAAAATTGAAATCGTACGATCCGTTTCCCAGTTATGACTTAAACAAATTTTAGGAACTTTTTTTAAGAAGCATGCGTGCTACGGAAAAAATTAACTATCGGACAAAGCTGAAAATTACTGTGCTCGAAGAACAGCTGCTGCTTTTAATGAAAGACATGTCGATAAACATGTATCTTATAAGTATGTGTTCGAATTGGTTGCAAATTTATATATTCTAGATCCGTAGTCAATAAAAATCGTCAGCAGCCCAGAGTATTAAATTATTCTATCAAATTCATTCAAAATCTAAATAATTGTTTTATTCATGCACATTACAGCCAATCAAAATGCAACATTAACCGACCTAAATTAAAATTAGATTGTTATTTACAGTTGTTTACCTTGAGAGCACTTAGTTACGCTCTAGTTACTTCATGGTTACGCTAATAAACAACAATAAATGATTTATTTATTTTAACCTTAAACGTATTTCGGCATGTTTACATGCCATTGTCAAAGGTTATATGAAAAAGTAAACAGTTAGTGTTGTTATAGCAATAGAACTTGGTGATTTGATCTCGGTAATCGTCTGCAGATGACTTGATTTCTTATTCCAAAATGTCCAATAAAGGAGAATTTAAGAGATTAATTTGCTTATTCATTAACGGTGCAGTTTTTAAATGTTTGTGAATTTCAAAAGCTTCTAGTATATCTAATTTACGTTTATAATCACAAAAGTGTAAACATTTTATGGTGTTATTGGATGTCATTGAATGATCGTGTTCTAGTAAGTGTTTAGCGTAATTGGATTTATGTGGGTGTTTGTATTTGTAACAACGTACATGATTTTTATACCTAATATCAAAATTTCTAATTGTCTGGCCTATATAAACCGAATTACAATGCGAACAATTTAATTTGTAACTGCCTGATTTTAGCAAATCGTCTGTTTTTGATTTTGCATTAAACAAAGTGTTTAAGATGTTTCTAGTTGTTTTAAAGCTTACTTTATATTTATTTGTTTTGTTTATAATTTTAGCAATTTTTTTCTGATTTGTCAGCAAAATATGGGGTGGAAGCATATTTAATTGTATCGAATGAAGTTAGGGTATTCGGATAAATTTTTTAAATGGCTAATTCATAATCTTTCTATTTAATTAATGTATCAATAAGTTTACACCGAAAAAAAATATTTGTCGAGGTAACCAAAAATTAGCTACCACAGCAAAAAATTTTAGTGAAAATAGCCCCAGTTAAAATATTTGCTGTCAAAGCTAATAATTTTTGCTGGTTTTATATTTGCTTTGATTACAAAAATATTAGCAAGTGCAACTAATTTGTTTATGCTTCAGCAGCAATTTTATTTGTTGGAACAACTAAAACATATTGTTTATAGTAAGCAATATATTGACTTTCTGAACAAATTGGTTTCGTTTATGTAACTAATTTTCATTTTGTTGTAGCAAATATGATTTTGCTACAGGAAGTAAATACGTTTGTTTTGATTACAAAAATATTAGCAAGTGCAACTAATTTGTTTATGCTTCAGCAGCAATTTTATTTGTTGGAACAACTAAAACATATTGTTTATAGTAAGCAATACATTGCCTTTCTGAACAAATTTGTTTCGTTTATGTAACTAATTTTTATTTTGTTGTAGCAAATATGATTTCGCTACAGGAAGTAAATACATTTGTTTCACAAGCTAATATATTTGTTATAAAAATACTGGGTGTTTTTTTTTAGAAATAAGAACCTAATATCGACATAAATATTTTATTAAGTGAGAATAAACATACAATATAAAATATATATATACAATACGCATTAACTGGGAACAGAAACAGAACATAAAAACATATAAAAATGTTTAAAAATATAAAGTTTTACATTAATTTCTTTTTTAAACCATACCAAAGCAGAGAAACATAAGCCATCAAAAAGAAATCCAATCACAGGTAGACTTCCAAAAAAAAATGTATGTCTAATAGTGCTAATAGTGCATACACATTTAAATGTCACTTTACCAAGATACCAAAGTATGACTCAATCTAGGACAACAATATTTTTAACAAAACCGCCCGCGATTGGATTACTTTTTGATCACTTGCAAAGGGGAATAAAATAGCATAGCGTAAACAAACTTGCCAAATATAATAATAAATAGTAAACATTTATTTTAATGATTTTTGAACTGGGTAAATTAAAAATTTTATAATTCTAAAAGTAAGGCATGATAAAGTTACCTTTAGATTAATGATAAAACCTTCTTGCACTTCTAGTTTCGAGGGTTTCCAATACCCACCGACTTTCTTCTTAATTGTCACAGGCTTCATCAAGTATGGAAGAAGAAATAATATTCTGTTGGTTTTCCCATCTATATTAAATTTTAAAAATGGGCTAAATCAATAAGATTAATACTAAATGCATTGTTATTACCCTCTCTAGTATCGTTTTGAATTTCAGCCAGTTTTTGGCGGATCGTTTTATCTTTAAGGTTTTCGCACATCTAACTATATTTTCGGAAAATGTTGGCCAATTGGAATATAATTTTAGTTCGCTGTTCGGGTATAATTTGTTAAAATCCTGTTCCAGCAAAGTATACCCCAGCCTGTGCTTCAGGGCCGGATACAAACAAACCCATGTAAGATTGCACCGAACCTTCTTCATTTGTT
Source organism: Ctenicera cuprea (assembly GCA_958336395.1). NCBI lineage: Eukaryota > Metazoa > Arthropoda > Insecta > Coleoptera > Elateridae > Ctenicera > Ctenicera cuprea. Next base: position 77,293,708 of record OY284486.1, on the reverse strand, counting down.
AAATGCTTGTTACGCAAACAAAATGTAGCATTCCAAAATTTTTGGACTTGAGACCAGGGGTCAGTACTATTCCGTAGCCACGTGAGAGCATCGTTTTGTTCTTCATCTATAATCAAAGTCGGCGCTTAAAATACAATACCTCCCTTATCATTAAACATAACATACCCCCATTATCACCACCATCAAAATTAACATCAGGGGATTCTTTATTAATGGCTAGTAATCCCGTTCTTTTTAAACTGTCTGCGCATATTATAATACTTCCTGAACAATTTTCCTGTACCTGTTTTGTGAATTTTTCCTTGAATATTTTTTATATTTATAGCAAGATAGATCTCCTATAAAAATAAATATAATTTATTTGGAGAACTTTACTCATTTTTTTAAACAACCTTACCCTGATTTCTGTTGGGAACATTTGGACTATGCTACTTGAAATGTCTTGAAATGTTTCTACTGTTATCCTGAAACCATGCAATATAATTATCTGTTCACATAAGTCATAAATAACACAATTAATAACAAATCTGAGACAGCTAACAAAAATCAATGTTTCTTTAATGTGATTCTAATATTTTTACTGTTATTTGTGTGAGCTATTATGTAACATTAACTCTTCAGGTAAATAATTTGAGGAATGCTTTCACGTCATACTTTACCTACTTGCACCTGTATTGAAAATTTAATACGTGAGTGGGTAATTGTTAAATTTCGCATTTTAATCAACTGTGGAAATAAATCATCATTAAAAGAAAATCGTGTGTTTTCTTTATAGGTTTAAGATGGCTTCAACGTGTAATCAGTTTTACACCATTTAATCAATATCAGTGCTGGTTGTTGAAACTACTGCGAATTTACTCGTACGTACCTTCAAAAACTGGGATCAAGTCCTCGAACTTCCATTCTTGCAATTAATCACTAACATTCATGTTGAACTAAAAAAACTTAAATACGCACAAATCACCGACTAACTCTGTTCGCTTCTTACCATGAAATGAAAAAGCCGTTAAGAAATTGCAACCTTAGCAAATGTATTTGCTACCTGCTATCAATATGGTTGTTTTTAGAACCCAATTATTCGCTTCGTCATTAACTTATGAATGTTAGTCAAAACACACTTACATACATGCACGGTCGAACTTGCGCAGTTAGTATGCCGTCAAGCAGTGAGTGAATGCAACTTTTTCGTATTTTTTCTTTAAAAATATAACTGCTATTACCCTAAACCTTGCGTAAACACTAAAATTTAAAAAAAAAGCAGTATAAAATTTAAAAAAAATTTTGGCCCCAACCTAGATTCGAACCTCAACTATTTATGCAGTAAAAAACAGTACAACCGTATACACCCGCATATACACCTGTGCCATTACGACCTATTGTTAAAAAAGTGCTAACTGAATGTGTGCTGAATAGGAATACACCGATAAGAAGTAGACACGGTTGTTAAAGACAATACTATTTTAAAAATATATATGTTTTTTTAACATATATGTGTTATTTTGTACATAAATATATTTTTAAATGAATATTTATATGTTTGTAAAATACCGAGTGTGGCAAAAAAAAGTATTCTGTTTAAAAGCTTTCCATTGGCTGAAATTGAGATATCGATGTGGAATTGTATTATAGATGGCCACAAACAAAAATAAACATTATGAGTACCAAATTTCAAATTTTTGTTGCAAAAAATAAATGTATCGAAAGTTCACATGTGCTGTTCAGTTGTTTTATAAAATAATAAAATGGAATTTGGTTTACACCTAGTGTTTAACTCTTCTTTTATGATCGCCCAAAATTCTTATAATCTTGCAAACAGAATGCATTGTTTTGCCCCACCTGTTATAGTTTTGTTTTGAACGGCGCGCGCCTCATACCTTGTTGGTCTAAGCAAATTTATTTGTTGTATTAACAGAAATACCGTTGCAAATAATATTTGTGTATGTAACTAATGCGAGTTTGCAGCTATTGGTTTTGGTTTGTGATAACAACAAAAATGTATGCTTTTATTACAAAAAATATTGCAACTGTTACAAATACAAGGTAGCAAAGTTATTTTTGTTGGAGAAACTAATACATTTTTTTCAGTGTAGTATTATAACCATTACTGTATGCAATTTGTTTAATAATTGAAATTTCTCTATTATAATTAATTTCATCTAAAGGGACCGTCAAAGTGCTATGTATCAGAGACCTGTATGCTGCTAATTTATGTGTTTTATGATGACAAGAATCGTGTGGTATTGTAATTTTCTATAAACTGAGTACTCAAATTTATTAGTTGAATTAATTTTTATGTTTAAATCTAAAAAGTTAATGGACTTATTTTGTTCAGTTTCTAGTGTAAATTTTATGTTTGGGTGCAAGCTGTTAATAAAAATTAAAACTTCATTAATTAAATCAAATGAACTATTAAAACATGCTAAAATGTCATCAACATAACGACACCAAAATATAACTTTCTCGGATTGATTTGATTCGAATATTTGATCTTCTAGATTTTCCATAAATATGGTAGCTCAAAGAAGTGAAATTGGACTTCCCATAGGTAAACCAACTTATTGGAAATAAATTTTATTATTAAAAGTAAAATAATTTTGATTGGTGCAAAGTTCAAATAATTGAATCAACTCAGTGCGTTTAAATATATTCACAATAAATGAATTTTATTTCGCATTGGTTTAATTTTGTATTTATAAAATATTCTTGTCGAATACCACTCGTCTTTGATTTTTTCTCGGTTAATTAACTTAAATTGTCTGCAGATCGATTTAAACCGTACAAATTTGCAAGTAAAAACCCTGGATTTTGGAATTTGTCATTCAAAATCGATAAATTTCCTAAAACCAATTACGTTTTTTAAAAGTTTTTACGTGCTTTGTATAAATTAATGCTAAACAAACTTTTCTTCATTAGATAATATTAATCTTTCAATGGAGAGGTACTCATATCTTAAGACATATCCTTTAGATTCCTAGAAGTTAATCTGCTTACTAAGCTGCTACTAAGCTTACCTGTCAAAGATTTATTTTTTTTAATCACCTTTCACACAACAAAAGCTAAAAAATCATTTAAACCAGCCATTACGTGTTTTTAACAAAAGATGAACTTTGTCTGATATATAAGAAAATCACAGATGATTAACTCCTATAATCCATATTATCTATTATAGAATTACGTTAGTATCTTATCACCTTTATTTCAGTCAACAAGTGTCACCTCTTTAACGGTTAGATTTAAGTGAACGTCATGTTTACTAAAATATTTATTTCTGGTAAATACATTAAAATTATTGTTACCCTAAAAAATAACACGTAATTTGTATTTCTAGTGTGCTTTTGCGCCGTTTTTGAATCATCTCATAGCTTGACAATATTTCCAAACACGAAACAGGTATTTCCAATTCAATATCCGAATACAGAAAATGAAAACTCTTTCTTCAGGATAAACAGAGATAGCCAAATCGAATTTCTTACTTGCCCTGATGACTTTACTTTTGACATCAAAGGCTTAAAATGTAGACATAGTAGTAAACCCAAGCGGTTCTCTAATTCTGCTCAAAATGGAATTGCATGTCCTGGGGATTTTCGAGGCACCTTGGCCAACTCTTTGAACTGCAGAACATATCTTGATTGCTGGGACGGAATTGGATTTGAAATGCCCTGTGCGGCTCATCTTCTTTACAGTAACAGCGCTAAACGATGCGAGTGGCCGGAAACAGCAAATTGCTGCGAATTTTGGGAATATGATTCAAGCAAACTAGTGGTAGATATGTAAGCAAAGAAAGTATATTTTCATAGCTTCAAATCTTAATGTAAAAAAATTCAAATAAAAATGTGCATCAAATTTTAAACAATTTTTATTTTAAAATCGAAAAATGTGCTTGTAGATTTTTAACCCTTTAACTTTAGTTAACAAATATGTTTCCACCATAAATTGCATAAATATCATCGCTTTTGTAGTTTCCATGCCAAACTTGATTTAAACGTAAATCTTTTTTTATATTTAGTCGTTCTTTTTGTTGCCTGCCATAAAAGTTAGTGTTAATTTTATTCACACTCTGAATATTTATCACAAATCTTATGCAGATGTAGTAAATTATTTCAGCGCCAGTAATGAAGCTACAACCCAAGAAAAGACTGAAAATTCCACCAAAAGAAGCTAAAACAGAAATTTAAGCTTTTAATGTCTTGATCCTATAACAAATATTTGGGAAACACTCACATAATAGGTAAATTGTAGACGTTAACGTGTCTCTTAGTAAAATTGTTTGTGTTTGACTACTGAAATAAACATGTAGTAACATGCTGCTTTCGGTAATGTTGGTATCAAATCTGTAAACAAATTATAATTATGTTTCTTCAGTCAAATCAAGGATAGTAGACAATTTTCTCTGGGGTCCTGGCAAATCGTGATTTGTCCTACTCTACTGACAGGGCCTGAAAGGCCCCTTTTCGAACCGGTTTTACTTTTAAAACGGAACTAATATTTTAGCGCCGCTATTAGCTCAAAATTGGAATTTTGACCTTTTTTGAAAATTTCTCACGTTTCCACGTTTTGCAGTGCGATTTTCAAACAGACTTTGCCGAACGATGCCCCGGGACTCCAAGTTTTGCTCCATGAAGCACCTGTTTCGAACTCCACCATCTTTGGGATTTATTCAACTTTTTCTAGTTTGGGTGGTTGCAGCCTCCGCCAGGGGTCCGGAGTTGCGTTGTAAAATCGTAAAAAAAGACGAAACTTTTTTTGTCTACTATCCTTGCAGTCAAATGACATACTTTTGACAGTTTAGTTGTTATCCTAGGTAAATTCTAAAAATATCAACCTCATTTTTGCGACTTTATTTTCTAAAAACCAGCGTTTAATATCTGAAAATAACAATAAAATGAAATTTCGATGAATCTATTATTGGTACCGCCACAAGAATGTGCTGTATGAAAAATGAGCTTGGTCCGTCCAAAAAGAGATCATAGAAATATGTGCTGCCACTGTATATTAGATAATACTGAATAAACAGCAAAATCTTAATTTAAGACCCTCTATCATTCGAATCAGACAAGCAAATTTATATTGTTCCTCTTTTCGCTTCAAGGAGGGTGGGGTGTGTATTTACACAAACTATTAGATAATGCAGAAAACAGGTCTAAATTGTCTAACCCCAATAGTCAACTTTGCTGTCGCCTCCTTGTTGTCCCCTGTCATACTGTTATATTCCTAATAAAATACTTTCTTTATATTTGGACTTTGGAACCAAGTTAGTAGAAAAGATTAGCAAGTCACAGATATTAACTAATCAACGATAAAATAAGAAATAAAATCAACTTAAAAAGAGGGACATTATTAACTCTTCTGCAAAACGTTTTATCAAAGATGATTGGAAAAGTAATTGATAATCAAACTAGAGCTTACCTTGAACTATACAAAATTCTTTATGATACTGAATAGAACTTTAAGCCAGGGTAGGGTGATCATTCGTCCCGGATTTTCCGGGACAGTCCCAGAGTTTAGGATTTTGTCACGCTAGACCAGCGTGTAGTTGTACAACGGTTATAGTTAATGATATATAATAAATACGTATTAAGTGTAAACAAATAAATATTGTTGAAATAAAATAAAATATTTTAACAATAAATTAAAATATGTAGACTTAGATTCAATTCCGGTAAATTTAATTAAAAGGTAAGTAAGTACCTATAGGTACAGAAAACAAATTGCCAAAATCAGTACAAGACGATACTCAATTATACCTCCCATTTCTGTCTAGCAAACTGGAGTAGAAACTAAAAGAATAAATGAGAAATGTGGCAACAGTATTAATTCCCGGAGAATAATTCGCTAGTCATAAATACTACCAAAACTGATGTTGTGCTGTCGAACGCATGGTCTGACAATCAACACTTCTTTAGCTGATGTTACTATTATTGTGAATAATAACGAATCAATAGAGATCTGTGACAGTAACAAAAATTTAGGAATAATATATTAGATTACATTTTAAGGTTAATTTAAAAGCGAATTCTTGAGACACGGCCGAAACCCCACTAGGCTGCAACTTTGGATGGTCACGCTACGAATTGTAAAGTTTAGTGAAACGTGTGAAACCGTCTACAGCAGCTCGAAATGGGCACTACGAATTTCAAGGAAGCAATGAGAATGCCAACCCCTTTGTTCTCTCTCCCAGCTAATCAGCGCTTCAGAGGGCGTGGTCTTGCACAATTACAAATTAAACTTTGTACATGGAATGAAAAGCGCTTCTTATCTCTACCTCTCTCCCTTCGTACCACAACCCCGATCTGTCTCCTTCTTTTGCGACATTCTAAACATGTCCGTTGAATGGTATGAATTGGTAGGTCTTACTTTGCTTATTATTACATCAGGGATGAGAGTTTATGTGTTAATAATTAGATCTCGATTTTTTTGTTTATTTATATTTATTTCTGTTTTCTTGTTTTGTATTAGAGTTACGCTGGTTTTATAACATTTATATGTTGTTTTGAGTATGATAAAAGGCTAAGTGGAAGAAGAGCAAACGCCGTTTAGTGCTGTATGCTGAACTTTGCCTTTAATTACAGAATTTTGTAACTGAATATTTTTAATTTAAGCAAATAAAACATGTTCATCAGTATTGTTTTTATAATTAGTAGGATTTCATTATTATATGGCAACCCTAAGATATTGAAAAGAATATCTATCTTATCTAGATTTGCTGTCATTCAACCAGTTCGAAGTCATTTAAGTGTAAACAGGCCGATACAACATATGTTTGTTAAAGCGTACTGATTAAACACCGATACGCGAGGAAGTGCATGCAAGGACAACCAATTTTTTTAATTACCTGCTATTTTGGCAAACTTTTCAGTTTTGTTTTTATTTTATTACATTATACCAAATCTTAAACAAATACTTACAGGAATGAAGAAGTCAAATATTCAGTGTTAGTAAATTTTGTACTGCTTGATAATACGTCATAAAAAATATCCTCGCATTGCATTGGACAGTTACATTTCCGGCTTTCAAAAAGTGCACCATTAACAGCATCTGCTTACCGACAACAGAATTTAAAAATACAAATTTATTCTAAAACTGAAACCCTCTTACTCCTTGTTCCTAGTAGGCACGGAATTTTAGACATGTTGCAAACTGGCTTATCTAAAAACAAGCAACTCTGTTATCCATTAAACTTTGAAGGTTTTATAAATATTTATAGGCAGATATTGAACTTTTTATGCACGCTCATAAATCTGATATTCTCTTCGGCATACCTGAAAACGAATAGTAATACGGCACACATTCACAGGCGTTGTCAATGAATTCTGATAGACATTCTACTACACAATTTGGTTCTCTATAGTTGGAAAAGTAACGCAAATTATGTTCATCAGAATAAACACATTTCCGTTGTTCTGGTGTTAAACGGCGAACATCATCACTGCAAACGTAACGAGTTCCATCTAGCTGTAAAATGGTTTCTCTGCCAACAGCTAAAATTTTTTCTGTGTTACCAAATCCTGGATAATTTCGAGCGCGGTGAATTATAACCTAATTAAAGATAACATATTGTTCTAAAGATCCAAAATAAACTTTATTTTAGATTCACAAAACAATTTAAACATAAGGTACTAACTTTCATTCCGCTAGAATACATTCCAGAATATTGTATATCCTGCAGCATAGGGTTAAGTAAAACTGTTAACCCCATTTGAAATCCAAAGAAATATGTAGAATTTCCTTCCATGTTTCTAGCACTAATTTAAACCACTTATTGTACCATCCAAAAAAAATAAATAGTAAATATACCTACTTAGGATTATAATTAAAAGAACAACAATGTCCACTTGGAGTAAACGTATCAACAAAATATTGCCTGCAGTCAATTATCTTCGACTCCCATTTACATTTTATCAGCATTGCAGCACACGTTTGACTTATCCGCTTCATAATCCTTGTCATACTGGTAAAATCATTTTTTTCTAACATACTTTGAAGAACGTTTAAGTCGCTGGTATTATAATCAGCCTGGTCAGTATATGCCAAAAGTTGTGGAAAAATACTTTTTATATATTCCTCGTCGAGATCGCGCAAGTCTCTAAAACAAAAACCTTTATTAGCTATTTATTTATAAGTTCGAGCTTTACTTCGTTGAAGTTCATTTTAATTTATTGTAAATAAAACAATTCTTAACTTCAACAGGTTTTTATTTTAGTCTTATACGTATTTCAACGTGTTTACACGTCATTATCAAAGGCAAGGTTAAAAGTAAACAGTTGGTGTTGCTAGAGGAACAATAAATCTTCATAACTTGATCTTGGTTTTCTATATCTGCGTCCAGATGACTTGATTTCTCATTTCCAAATTTAAAATCTGTACCTGTAATGAATGAACAAATTGATCTCTTAAATTCACCGTTATTGGGCGTTTTGGAATGAGAAATCAAGTCATATAGCCTCTCAAGCGTCTTCAATGAGTATATCAATTAATTAGAATTAAATTGCTGCAATATTCATTATCCAACACTATTACATAGGGAAGTGAAGCGATTTTATAGGATTTTTTTTATCGCTGCACCAAAGTACATGGTTGCCATGACGACGTATCCCCTATCACCCCAACGTACTGCTAGCTTTATGCAGATCATGATTTGGTATTTACAATGGTTAACTTTTTGCTGAGAGTTGTTTGTGGGTATTTCTCGTTTCGGTGTTACATTGTGAGCAAGTCTTTTTTAATACAAAATTTTTCCTTTAAATGAGATCGGGTATGTTACTTGAAATCTAGCTGCAATAATGAGAATAAAGAGGAAGTTTTAGATTTGAAAAATCGATGTCAACAGTAGCAGTAAGTAAAACTGTAGGTAATGTTAAAAATAAGAACAAAACCTACAACAGAAAGTTTAAAAATGTGTGGTATGAACATGAAGAGTACCACTGGTTATGTGGGAATGATAGGATGATTTGATTTAAGGAGAGTGTAATCATCACGCCCTAAAAAAAATGTTTAACTTACAATCTCTTAACAAAAGCATTCACATTGGCAGATAATATCTTGTTAATGTTGCAGATTGTAATGGCGGGAAAAGGAATTGCTGTTGTAGGAGCGTAAGTCGTTTCGACGCTCGTTCTGGTGGGATTGCTGGTGTATCTTTTCCAAAAAAGATCCAGCATAAATACAGATCCAACAATTCCCAGAGACACGATGAAAACCCATAAATATCTAAAACAGGTAAAGTTTTTAAATAATTTACATCGGTTATTATGTTGGGTATTACCCAGATATATGTATCTATAGATACTAAATCTAGATGCTACTTAAGTATCTAGTATCTGTACGTAGATATCTTTTATAAGTGTACTTATATCTGTATCTAAATTCTATTAGCTGGTTTTCTTATATTTTTCGATCATTTCTAATTTTTTTCTTTCATTAACTATTTAAAACATTTTTGGGCATTTAAGTTAATGTGATTAGTAAGATGGTAAGAAACTTATTTTTAAGTGTACATTTAGAGATTGTGGAAATAACAGTTTGTCTAGTTTAGATTCGTTATTTAGAATTTCCAAACAAATTTCCTTACCCCATTGTAGTCTTAACTTCATTAATAACTGAAGAAGTTTCTAGATTATTAACGTTGTAAAAGTAACTTAAAGAATTTGCACTGACCGCACTTATCGCAACTTATCTACATAGTAGGTGCTTTTACCCCTTTTAGTCCTTGTTTTAATTAGGGTACATCCTATTTTGTCCATTATTCTTGAGAATAGCACTTTATGATTATAACCGGCAGTTTATTTTGTGCCGGCAGTAGTAGCACGATATTCTTAGTTAAGCAAACACATTCATTTTCAATATTCACAAATAAAATTAATGAGTGGTTTTATTAACCAAAAATTAAACTACCTTGTGTATTCTACATCTACATACGAGAAAATATCAAATATACAAACTATTAGTTAGAAGTTAGTACTTAAATAATACCTACCTAATAACCCTAAATGCCGTCAGATTTTCTTTAAAAATGATAGGTAGATACCTATTATTGTGTTTTATGTACGCTTACATTTCTGGAAGTGCAATTTTTTACAGTATCTAATTTGTTTCTAAGAAGGATCTAGATACATTTTAAAGTATTTTGTATCTGTATCTAGATACACTTTTTTATAAGAATCCAGATACAAATAAAACGCATATTACCCAACACTACCTATCATACCTTAATTATTCCAAAGAAAATTCTTTACTTTAGAATTAAACTTAAAGAAATAACAAAATTTTCTTTACATTATAAGAACTTACTTTTCACACCTGTTCGTTTCCTTATGAACAGTGTATTTTAAACCATGAATACTAGTATTTTCAGCGAAATCGGTGTAAGTTGTTTTAACACTCTTAAAAATAGTTCCACTGCGTATCTTCTTCATGTCGAGGTTTTTCAGGCGCTGGACTAACCAGATTTTGAGGCAATTTGGTCAGTAAAGGAAGTACCTTCTAATATTTAATATGCTACGGAAATAAAACATCCTGTCCGGCTTTTAAAGTATTTAGCGCCGGAAATAACCTCATGAAACATGCACAAGCAAGCGCTTGCATGCAGTAAATGCCCGTTTATTTAAAATGTAAAAATGCGACATAATTCTTGTAAATCTACATTTATACAATAAATTTTTAAATATTTTCTACTAACTGTATATTGTAGTTTAGATATAAATCTAATCTTAAAAAATAATAAATTGTATGTCGTGTTTTTTTAGCAGCTCTGGGCGTTGCTTTTAATAACAGCTCATAATTCCTTAAATATCATAAAATATACGTCTTGTTCACTATTTCAGATTGTCGACACGAAACATTTTCAAACTCAATTTTCCAGGCATTTTATTTTATTTATTTAGAAAAATAGAGCCTTTATTGTATCATTTTCGTTATATTAACTAAACTCTTAAATTTCCTGCTTTTACTCTTCAACTTCTTGATTTAATTTTAAAATAATACCTTGCGTACTACTTCAAGCAGAAACAAAAACAAATTAAATACAGGATGATTTAAGTTCGCTTTTATACATAGCGATATTGCTCAAAAACGGATTTCGCGATTGATTTTTTTAAACCTGGTAGGTTTATAGAAACTGGGATTACGTATAATTTCGCTCATGTTCCAGTTACGCCTTCTACGCATTTTTGTAAATTGCAAACTTAGACACCTTTGTTTAGTAGATGGAGGAGGGACGATAAAAGATTTCTGCTTAAACTAAATTGATACGAGTAGAATAAGATTCACTAAATACTTGATTTTCAGATGCAGTAGTATTTAGGAAGGTTAATTGTTTCTCTACCACCCATTGTTGAGCCTACAATTTTTTTTTCGTTATGATTTTATTTAATCCCCAGGAATCTATTTTCTAATAAGAAAATAAACCTATTTCTTTCTCACAAAAAATCAGAAAAATTGATTAGCTACAGTATGGGCATGCAGCAAGCCATACCTGCAACCATGATGGGTCCTATGTGACTATGATTGTTCTCGCTCAAGTTGTAGGTGTACTGTGATGCTATCACTGTCCCTGCTTAAAACGTTGATACACAGTAAATATAAGTAACAATATATGAATTATACAGAAGTCCAGGCGAAATTCTGCGCTCATTTTTACTTATAATACACACACTGCCATTACGAAGAAAAACTTTGGCCTACCGACATGTTTTCATCCTTATAATTTTCCCAATTAATTTTTTTTTTCCAAAATCGGTATAACACAATTTCTTTATATAGCAAGGTTTCTTCATACAGTATTTTTACGGAAACACAGAAGGGTCATCAATAACATATAATTAAATTCTGAAAATTCCGAGTTTAAACTGAATTATTCCCTAAGAAACAAAAAAAAATATTTCCCAAAAACTTTGTAGACCCATAAAGTTAAAGATGGGCTTAGCTTTGATCTTGGTCTCAATGTTGTACTTTCTCTGCGACGTCTTTTATGAATTTTTGAAATTGTTCAAATGCCTTTTATTTAATAAACGAGATACAATAAACATTTGTTTAATATTTAACATTAGAACTTAAAATATATTGTAATTCACATTTGAAATTCAGATAATTTTCATAAGCGATTGGTAGTGCTAAAAAACAAGTATGTGAAGTATGTATATGCCAGGCATGTTCTAGTGAAGCCACCTGCAAGTTAGTTAAATTCAACTTTAATTTTGTTTCTCAGTAACGTTTGCTCCAGTAGAAAATCTTAAATATTGTTTTCAATGTTTACACTCAGAATTCCAAGTTTAATCTAGGAATTCTGAGTTAAGTCGTAATACCGAGTTTAATGTCATAATTTTGAATATAAAGTCAGAATTCCTATTTTAAACTGGAAATTCCCGATTTTAATTTTATACTGGCACTTCCACACATTTTCTTAATTATGTAAACTCAAAAAAAAATCTGTTTAAAATTTTTACCTAGAAAAGTCTCAATCAGTTTTAAAACTCATAAAGGAAAAAATAAGAGCAACTTTTGGAGTACTAAGTTGTTTAGAACTTTTATCTTTACTGTCGTTTTATCAAAACCAAAGAACAACATAATCAATAAACATTATTTATTAGACTAAATTAACTGTAATAACTTAATCACAATATGTATAAATCTTATTGCAGATCAGCTAATCCAGGTCGTGCAGGACGATTAAATGTACGATCTCTATTATTTGGCTGATTTGCATCAGTATTTCGTTGGTTACGATTATACTGTGATTGTCTTGCAAAATTAAATTTATCATTTGATTTTCTTCCCAACATTGGTGGAGTAGCAATTTCCATACAAAGCTGTTCGTCCAATGTCTGCAAAATATTTAAATTGTTTATTCTAATCCTTATTTCATATTTAAATTCAACTCTTACAGTTTCAGCAATATGTCCTTGTTCTTGGAAATACTTCTCTATGCGATTAAATTCCAATTTAATATCAGAGTTATTTAGTTTTTCAATGGCAGCCTTTGCTTGATTCAACACATCTCTATTGAATGTCTGTAACGGACCTGCACCAGCTGAATCTTCATGTAAAACACTTTTTAAAACCGGTATTGCATCATCAACACGTCCCAATGCTACCAATGCCGCTACCTACATATTGAAGAATTAGTTTGATATCTTAACAATTACTGTAGTAAACGGACAGACTTAAAAATGTATGGACTGTCCCAGATGGTAACATACACCTCCGTTATGAACCCCTTATTCGTCAAGCTGGAAAAGAGTGTGTTCGTCATCTAAGAGAGAAAAACCAAAATTTTCCAAATTTTTGACTATGCACATTTTAGTAGAGAAAAATATAAGCTTTTCATATATCTATGAGTTATAAAAAGAATCCAATTAGTTTAGAAGTTACAACAATTTTACTGCTTTCAATTACATGGGCGTGTATGGAAAGAATCATTCTTTTAATGCTTATATCTCAAAATATTTAGTTGCGGCAGTTTTATTTTCACATTTACCTCGATTTGCTTACGCAGAGGAGTATGCAGCACTGTGCAAATAATTCATTACCTCAGTTACTTTTGATCCAATCAAATTAAGAAAAACGGCACATTAATCAATTAGTCCATGGAATTGAAATCATTAAAAATGCTGTAACTTCTAAACTTATTGGATTCTTTTTATAAATGTGCATAGTCAAAAATTTGGAATATTTTGGTTTTTCCTCTTAGGAGGCAAACATGCCTCTTTCCAACTGATAAATGCATGGCATGGGGTTCATAATGGAGGTATATGTTACCATCTGGAACAGTCCGTACATTTTTACCTTGTATATCCAGCAAAACTCATTTCTAAGAGACTTTATGGGCATCGCTCCCGATTCCTCAACTGCTAGTAATACTTACTTTTATATTTCGTACTGTAGTGTAGTTAGTATTACGAGCAGAACTAAGGATCTCCAACGCAGCATCCGGTTTACCTTGATTTAAAGCGAGTGCTGCACAAAATGTTGTAGCCCTTCGCATTGGTAAATGCCCTATTTCTTGTAATTCAGTCCACAAATTCAGAGCAACCTCTAGGCTTTCTTTTGTATTCTAAAAGATGAATTTAAAATGAATTAAAATTTCACAAACATTTATTTTACTTACCAGTTTATAACAGGCAGCAAGTGCCAGAACAATAACGTTTTTTGCAAATTTTATTCCTTCAATTTGTTTATCTTTAATAATTTTAAAGGCTTCTAAAATGTCATTGTATCTTTGGTGTTCATACAGTAAATCAAGAAGAATTTGATAAGTTATTAGTTGATCAAAGAAACCATCTAATTCTGAAGCTTTAAAGCACTAAAAGAAAGTATTTATTAAAACTTGCCTAACTGCCAAAATGGTTACTCAACATACCTCAAAGGCCTCTTCCACTTTATTTAAACTATAAAACATTCTCATTGCTACGGGTCCAAACACATAATTACCAAAGCGAAGCTGTTTATTCTGTTGATTAAACCTTCAATAATAATGAATAAACATGTAAGTAAGACCAGCAATTATAATTAAAAAACCTTACCTCTTCATCATTTTAATTACAAGATCTACATCCTCGTCACTTTCAGCAAGATGTAACATGTTTTTAAGGTCCTCCGTGAACACCATGTTTTTCGATCCCTCCACCGTATAGTCCCTCATCTTTTCTCTAAATTTTGGTGCTATATTACTTAACTGATTCACCGTCCTATTTTTCTGTTGCAAATAACCATCGATTCCTAGTGTCGATTGCGAATATAAATTTCTAATTGCTTAAAAGGACAACATTTAGATATGTATATTGAGGTTAGATTTCCTCTTACCATGAGATTTAAAAAATGTGATTCTGGTTTGAGTTAGGAAGCTTTGGGTTAAAATTGAGCTACTGTTTCTGAATAATGCCGCTAATGTGTTTGCCATTTTAACTTCCTTATAAAAACCACGTTTTTCCAATACTTTATTAAACGTCAAATATCAAATATGTCAAACAGTTTACCGCAGCCGATCGCAATATCGCATTATGTCACAAGGTCATAATGCCATTTGATTTAATTCTCACTCGACTATTAGCGTTGTAACATTATCAGCAATAATACGTATAACAAGTGATACGATTATCATCAACAGCAATACCACAAGTGAAAAACTATCGATAATTCTGTCGCATCATTGAAAACAAAATTTTGTTGCTAGGAAATATCACTGCTCCGAAGAAGAAGAAGAAAACTGCTAAAATTAAAAACAAAAATTATAAACAAAACCAATAAATTTAAAGGTATTTGAAATTCACAAACGCGTAAAATCTGTACCTTTAATTGATCTTTAGTTTCACCATTATTGGACGTTTTGGAATAAAAAATCAAGTAATCTGCAGGTATAGATAACCACCTGGTTCTATTGTTCCTATAGCAATAACAACTGTTTACTTTTAATCTTGCTTTTGATAATGACGTGTAAACACGCTGAAATACGTATAAAGCTAAAATAAAACCTGTTGAAGTTATTAATTATTTTATTTATAATACATTAGAAGGTGGGTCTGCCTGATACGCACTGTTGGAAGTCGATGGATAATGTTACCCGTGATCTTTACAATATTTTCAATTCTACGCCCATATTTAATCAAAATTAGTAACTTCAACAGCGCCTGCCTTTGTGCAAAAATTTGGTTTTCGTAAATCGAATGCACATAAACCAAGTTACATTTTAGCCAAAGTTGGTGATGGTACCTCATCGCGCGGCTGCGACTGATTATTGACATTTTGGGCGGCGTCTACTTCAAAAATGCTGCACCCTAGGTCGTCTGCAAAAGCAGACGTCACGCGAGTCTCAGCTTGGCACTGTTATTTTTAAAGCGAAACAGCGCCTATGTAAAAAACGAGATCAAACATATAAAGCTGCTATGACGGCTTTTTTGCTATAACATCGTATGTCTGAAACAAAGGTGATGCATGTTATTATATTTAATATTTATTTAACGTCGACCTATTTCGTGCTGTAGTTTCGTCTGCGTTCCTATCATAATATTTATGTTATCGTATAAACAAACGTACTCTCGGAAATGCATGGTTGCATTAGTGACGGTGGGTCCCAACTACTAGAAGCAACATCTTTCGCAGGCCAGTATGTTATTGATGCAATAAGAAAATTAGGTAAACACAATGTATGGCCGGATGATTGATATGCGTAGTGATGACATTGGCAGCGGGCAGACGCATATTAAACCGGTGAGCCAAATTCGAGAACAAGAACGTTTGCAATACGCACTTGCAAAAATGTTACAATTAAATTACAAACTCAGGTGATCATGCGTACAAAATAAAGTAAATAAATTTATAATTAAAAAGACAGTTCTACTTCCTCAAGCAGTATAGTCTGAAACCCAACTTGACCCAAATATTAGGAGCTCGCGTTACAAAAAAAACGTGCTAAAAAACAAACAATTCGTGATCGCTGCGTTAAACTAACCAGCTCGCATTTAAGAATAGGATTAAAAGAATTAAAGCAACTGCAAAATAATTTTAAAAACTACGACGTCGATCCGCTGTCAGGTCCGTTACACTACCTACCTACTTCATTATTAGCTAACAAACAAATTCAAAAAACACATGGTGCGTAGCCCACGGGTTTTGGTGTTCGGTTTGTAAAGTAAAATTACCTAGCAACTCTTGTAAAAATTTACAGCTTGACTTCTCTCTACGGCATGACATACAGAATTATGGCGCTAAATTTAATAAATTTAAAATTCAAAATTTTTACACATTGTGATAGTGATATTTGTAATTCCGGTAAAACACATTTTTGTAAAGTTTTTCTTATGAGTTAAAAGAAAATATAACAAGCAGTCTTATGGATAAATACAAATCTTTTGGTAAAAAATAAATATTTCCCGTTTAAATTTTCCTGCATTTTAATCCAAATTAAAAATTTCTTACTTTATTAAATAATGTTGCAGTAAACAGTTACAATATAGAAGACAAATTCTGTATAAAATTTCAAGTGTAAGAGGTCACACTTTATTGGTATTTTATAAACTAGAATAAATTATTAAAATTACTGGTCAATTTGCATAAATTGAACTTTAAAACCTCCAAATTTTTACAAAAGCGAACCTCCATTTGTCTAGAAGAGTCGGCAAAGGTTCAAGGGCAGGCATTCCTACCTGCTTTATTACACCTTAATGAATTCCACTTCTTCTTAGTCACTCAAAGGAGTTGTGGCAGTGCAAGTATATTCAGTTATTAACTTACAGCGGTGGTTTAAAGACTGCTTTAACAATAATTAACGCTTTTATCAAGGTGAATGACCATTTATAACTGTAAAAAAGCGTGAGATATATATATGTAAGTGAACTTGTGTTTATTTTTGAACTGCTAGTTGTTAGACTGGCTGAATCACATTTGATGTGGTGTAGAGTTCTTACTACTTACTTGTTGCTTTACAGTTTAAGTTAGATTAAATTGTACCTATTCATTATGAGAATGTGAGTATCCTTTATGTTACCTTTTTTTTAATTAAAAACTCTTTTGAAATTCAATTTTTTTTATGGTAGGTAGGAATTTAAAATTTGCTCAATGTAAACATTATTAAACTGTAATTACTAATTACACGCAATAATGACCTTACGTTATCCATTGCCAAATTTTAATTAATTGAACAGTTATTTCAATGAACTAATTTTGTCTTATTGAAGGAAAGACCTGTTATTTTATGTAAAGGAAATTACCTATGTAGGTGCATTGTACAAAATATTTTTCCAAAAAGGGTCGAATAAGTATATCTATTTAAGTATACAATTAGGTTTGCAAATTAGTTACAATGCAAATAATAAGTAGGTACCTAATAATTATCTTGACTAAATTAGCAGGTACTTTATAATACTATCTAGTGAGTTATCATGGGTAATATTAACCAAGTCCCTCCTTAACCACTTCCTATGGCGCTCTTTGTGAGCAGTAATGTACTTTTACAACAATAATAGTTTTATTTATATAAATTAACAACAAATTCATTCGCTTAAATAATTATAATGTTAATGCAACCGACTGTATAAGGTACAGTTTTTTTTTAATAGTTTACTTACCGGTTGAACTGAATTTTTTGTTTTTTTTTGTCTTTGTTAAGAAGTTAGATAGGTAGGTAGGTAATTATATTTTATTTTCACTGTCTTATTTTGACAGAAGATTATTTATTTATATTTTTTTACAGAATGGCTCAATTTCAAACAGTATGTGTGACTGGGGGAGCAGGTTATATTGGCAGCCACACTATAGTGGAACTTCTGAATGCTGGCTATGAAGTCATTGCTATCGATAACTTTGTTAACAGTGTGGATGAGCCGAGTGGTGAATCTGCAGCACTAAAGAGAGTGGAAATGATTACTGGAAAACAAGTTACATTCTATAAGTGTGATTTATTAGATCGTAAAACGCTTTTCGATATATTTGATAAGGTATTGATTTATTTTCTAAGCAACTTACTCATTTCAATATTTATTATTGTGAAAATGTATTTATTTTAAAAACCTAATCAATATTACGAATTGCAAATTTACCGACTTTTGAAATTACCGGTATTTTACCGGTAAATTTCGATTTTTTTAATTACATAATAAATTTTAGAAAAATAAATAAATTACAATAATAAACTTACTTAACAAATCAAATTTAAAAGTACAAAACAAAAATATAAAAGTAACACAATAAAAAATAAACTTTTTTAAAGGGATTTTTAAGCCCTCTACCGGTAAACCCGTATTGCAATCCCTAACCAATACCTTCAAAGATTGGAGAAATTTTATTATTAAAATAAACCCAAATAAAAGTGTTAATACATAAATAGACAAGACAACATCTAATTATACATTGATGACGTAATTATAATTGCCCGCATTAAACACTTTTTGTTGTTTTGAACATGTGCGACATTGGAAATTCCATTCTGTTGATTAGTTTCCACTTATCATCACATAACTTCTTCGAATGTTCTTTTGGAGTTATGCAGTTAAATGCTTCTACTTACTAACTCCAAGGATATTACATCAGCTGGTTTACACAATTTTATTTTTATAAGCTATTTTACTTAATAAAAATTATAAGTAACAATTCTGAGTAATTATACAGGATGTGGTTTAAGATACAATTCTAAAAAAAAGATATTAACATTTTTCAACTTATTTCTTTCAGTACCTGCAGGGACCACTTAGATATCTAAAAAAATATCAAAATAGCTAAAAACACAATTTGCAAAAAAATTTTAAATTGTGAAATCTAATTTGCATACATTGAGATATTTTCCTCATAGCTGAAGCTAAAATTAAATTTACCTTCGGATTAATTAAAATTGTACAGTACCTACCTAGTTAAACGATTTTATGTAAGTGAATACTACATTTTACTACCAGAGGTTATACATACACACACAATGGTTCATGTAGAATGGATCTACACCTCATACTTTAATTTTTTTTCACGGACATTCGGCAAAGTGTAACTTTCCGGAAGTTCACAATTGGGCCTAGAAGCTCTTGGCCACTCTGTGTTCCAGACTTGAATCCCTGTGATCATTTTGTCTGGTAATTTTAGAGGGCAGTACTGTTAGTTTAATAAAATTGTGCATTTAAAACAATAATTTGGTCCTCATCTCATAGCCCAAGTATCAGATGGTACAAAATGAGTCAGAAACGATGGAACACACGGGGAAATCTCGACAACTTATTATAATTATTGAAAGTAGTTTGTGTTTATAATTATTTAGCATAAATGGGGCGTTACGTTATATGGGTGGACAAACCATTATTTAGCTTAATCTAAGCAATTTCTTCTTATTGGCGGGTGGCTCTGCAGTCTGCAAACTTAAGATTCATAGTAACTTTGGCTTGCCCCCTTCTCCGTAGAAAAATCCTATGGGTGCTCATAATACGTTTTGTAATATCACTTCTGTTTGAAGTAATCTTTTTATATCTAAACAACCTGTATTTTAGCATAACATTGATTGTGTAATACACTTTGCTGCAATAAAAGCTGTGGGTGAATCCATGGAATACCCCCTGCTGTACTACAAAAACAACCTGGTTGGAATGTTAAATTTATTAGAGGTAACACCATTAAAACACTCCATAAAAATAGTTTTATAACATGTTGATGTAAACTAAAGGTAATGGAAAGACATAGGTGCTATCAGCTAGTATTCTCGAGCTCTTGCACTGTATATGGTGAACCCAGCCAACTTCCTATTACTGAACATCATTCCATTGGAGGAAACATCACCAACGTTTACGGAAAAACGAAATATTTTATTGAAGAAATGCTTACTGACATATCGCGAGCCAATGAGGTAACAATTATTATATTTAACGGTGGCGAGATTTTACAAAATTCAATTTTAGAAATGGAATATAATAACCTTGCGCTACTTTAACCCTGTGGGTGCTCATCCATCAGGTCTAATAGGAGAAGATCCTACCAAAGCTTTTTCTAACATCATGCCCTTTATAGCACAAGTTGCCATTGGACATAAACCTGTTCTTACAATATTTGGTGGAGATTACAACACAACAGATGGGACAGGTAATTGAAAATAGGTTTTAAATTTAAACTTTACAATGGCAATAAGTGTAGCTAAATTAATATAAAATATTTATATTTTCGTGTGTAGGTGTTAGAGACTATATTCACGTTATGGATTTAGCTACAGGACATGTTGCAGCTCTTAGACAGTTACGAAAAGAACATCAGCGATTAAAGGCAAGTGTCTCAGGTATGTTTAGTTCTATCCTGTCTAGCTCTTCTATTTTCTTAGAATTATAGTTTTACTTCCGAAAGAGCTTCATTAAAAACGTATTAGGTACCGCATTATGAATGCTATTGCACGTATGTGGGTTTATTAAATTATTATACGTTTTAAATCTTTATGAAACCGTCTTACGTCATTGAAGCTTCCTATTCTTCTTAGTAAAATCATAATTAACAATAACAAAAATGTATGCAAGCATTTTATCTATTTCTTAATTACAGGCATACAATCTAGGTACAGGTCATGGAGTTTCTGTACTTCAGTTGGTTAAAACATTTGAAAAAGTTACTGGGTCTGCTGTTCCATATAAAATAGCGGAAAGAAGAGATGGGGACATTACGGCAATGTTTGCAAATGCTGAACTAGCTGAAGAAGATTTAGGTTGGAAAGCAAAACACTCTCTGGAGGAAATGTGTAATTATTATTTTTTTATTGTTTTGGAGACACGAAGCGTTATTGTGCCGAAATCGAACCTTCTTAAAGAAAAAAAACTTTGTGTAAAGAAAAATAAAACTTCTCAGGCCATCATATATTCTTCTAGCAAAAAATAAAATTTCTGAAAGAAAAAATGGTTTTAAAGGAAAAAACAATGTTTGCACTTACCGTTAATTATTCAACCAAACAAAAGTTAATACATTTACATTTGTATCCCATCTCTGATGCCTAATATGAAATATTTGAAAATTTGAGTTTTAACGCCTATTTACTCAAAAGCGAGGTATCACATCAGGAAATTTGATATTGGAAGTGCCCTAATCATACACAATGTTACAAGCTACTTGAATTTTTGAAACTACTTAAACTGCGAAATGAAAAAATATTAGAATTTTGAGTTTTTCATAAACATAGTACTCAAAAACTGGCCTCGTGATTTTTTTTTTTAAATTTTGTACACTTATAGAGCTATACATCAGCTACAATTTGGTTCGTGTCCCAGTCTACTAACTTGTTTGTAACATCTTCTACAAATTTTTGAAAATCGAAAATTCCTACTCCTTTATATGCTAAACAAGTGTTGATAAAAACATTTTGTTTAAGCTAAATTGCCCATGCGATAGTAAAGAGTGATAGTAGAATAAAGTTCTCAACTTAAATTTTACATACGATAATATTGGGGGGGGGCTAATTTTCCCCCCTCCCGCCCAATTTTTGGTGGACGAATTTGTCCTTCCGTTTCTTGGTCTCTTTAATTCCAAGAAACGTTTTTCCAGAAAATCAAAAAATCAATTTGCTTTACAACAAACTAGTAATAAATTCAGCATATTAGTTTACTTCACAATATCACTCACTCTCTATCGCTATCCGACTCCCATGCATTGACCAGTCTTTTAGCGCTGACCGAAGTACACACACACACAGCTATCTGTCGACCTTTCACTATTCTCTCTTTGTAGTCAGTAGTTAAATAAATGAAAAGATTCTCACGAAGTTGATTTTATTATTTTTATATGAAAGAGCTTCAGTATCATGTTCTTATATTTTACTATTATGCAGCTATGCTCCCTGCACAGTGGTAAGTGTAGAGTCGTTATTGTAGTCAATGTTGGGGTGTAAAACATTGATATACTATTATAAAATACTTTTGAATGTATGGTAAGTAACAATATCTAAAGTATAGGAAAGGCCAAGCAAAGTGCTATGCTCATTTTTATTTTTACAGCACGGTTTTGATCTTGGAATCCCACACTACTACTACTTCCTTTACCTTGCAATATTTCCAACCCAACATTCCACCGTTTTACATACATATAATAAAATTATACATAAAATTAGATGTTAATAATTTCCGTATGTTGTAGGTATCGATTTCTGGAGATGGCAGACCATGAATCCACATGGTTATCGCACTCAAAAAGAAATCAAGATAACAAATGGGCATTAATAACCACTTATAGTTCCTGCTGCAATTTCAATTTTGTACCTAAAATTATTTTTAAAGAGCATGAAATAAACTACTCGCATTTTAGATTTCCATAATGATGTTTTATTTTTTTACCTACAACTTACATAAATAAAATGTCTTTGATTTAAAAAGATTCATATAAGCTTTCATGTTGAAATTTCACAGCTTCAAGGCCCCAACTTGTCCAATTTGGAAGTAAATATCGGGCAAACAACTCAAGGCACTTTGGATTTTTTGGTAAATATTGTTGTAACAATTCTAAACAGAATCAAAATTTTATTTATTACAGTAATATTGGAATAGTAATGTATTACTTTACCTATGAGTGGAGGTTTATGGGAATGTAAAGCACTTGGAACACTAACGACTAGTTTACCATCTTCTGATTTTGTCATAAGATGGTCATTTCGGCTACCAAATACTATCTGTTCAAATGGCTGTTTTCCTGGTGGTTCTGAAAACCCGCAAACAGGATCACCTGACTGAGTTACCTAAGAAACAACATTCTTAAATTATAACAAAACAAGCCAATTTAGTACTTACTTTCAGCCAGTACCACTTTGCTATGAAATTAACATTCCATTTAGGAAAAATTATATTTTCTAAAGTTTGTAGATGTTGTAGCGAATTTGTGCACCACACAACCACTAAACCTTTATCACTCAACAATTTTTCTATGGGAATTTCTTTCAAGTCATCATTATACATCATTTCATATCCATGATCGGTTTTTGCTTTTTTTCTCCTTACATATTTATTCCACCAAGGTGGATCAAGAACTATTAAATCATACTTAATATCAATTAAGTAATGTTCAATATCGGCAACGTCTTTACAGTAAAACTTGGAATTTGAAGGGAATAAGTAATTATGGCCATCTATTGTAATAAGTTTTGCTTCATCTTTATTTTCGCCAATTGCATTTCTTACACAGGCTTTACCAGATTCATCATACACTTTCTTAGCTAATTCAATTGCATCCTTATTTTTCAACTGAAAGCTGTGTATGGGTACAGCTTGCAACAAATTTGGAATTTCAATTCGCAACACTCTATAAGCATCTTTGACATGGTTAACCTACAATAGATTAAAGTAAGTGTGCTGAAAAATCGTTAAATTACTACCTACAGCTTGTTTTAGATCCCTGAAGTATTCGATGTTTTTATTGTGGTCATTGGATTTCCTTTTGAGGTTATGTTTAGCTAATTTTTTAAATGGATACGTAATTTTAAAAAGATCGCTAGCAATTGTAAAAGGTTTTATTGCTTTTTCATTTTCTACACATATATACAACTTATTTATTAAGCTTTCATGAGAAATAAACCAACCCTTATTTGAACTGTGCAGAATACTCATTATAGTTACGTGATTATTGCTTATAATAACCATTTTACATACTTTTATAAATTTTATTTTTATAGCATATAAAGCATACACGAGGACAGCACATTTTCCCCAATATTTCAAAATTACATTCAAGCTATTATCAAAAAGTTTAAACAAAAACAATTTTTTTTTTATTCAAATATTGTATTAACATTTCAAATCAATAAAAACATTTCCGGCTAAACAGTTAAAGAGTAATAAATTACTTGAATCATTTCAAAGAATTTATTTTTGTGTTTCCAGTTTCTGCACTTCACGTTTTATAGGATTAGATTCAACTGATTTGGCTTGAACACTACAGTCTTCTTTATCTGACTCCGAAACATTTTCACTTTTTCCACAATCATCCTCTTTATCTTCTTCGTCACTGCTATGCTCATCATCACTACCCTGGGTATCACCTTCTAATAAATCAAACCTATGTGTAGATAACCTGCTTTCTAACCACCCGAGAACAATTTTTTCTCTTATTTCTGTATCAATTATCGTTGGATAAATATACTTTTCTTTGAATGCATCAACGTCTTCATCCACCTCCGTCCATTCAAGAGTATCATGTATACCATCTTTTCCATACCTATAGTTATATCTATCATAATGCACCTGATCTAATACAAGTCCCAATCCTGGAGCCTTTGGAATATTTATCTTCTCCTGGGTCCATGCCTTTGTCATCATTTCCATTGGAATGTAACCTTTTATTACTGCTAGTGTAAGCCCGACCATTTTTCGTATTTGATGCAACATAAAACTTTGCCCTGAAATCAAAATAGACAATCCGTTTATAATGCAAAACAAATCAATGTATGCATCATACCCTTAACTTTTAGTACAGCAAATTCGATATCTTTTCGAATAATGGGAGGCTGACACTCAAAAGAAACAATATATCTCTTAGCACTAGGATCATTGGGTTTTTTCTTACAAGTAAAATTGTGAAAGTTCTTGGTACCTACAAAATTACAAAGAAGTGCGTTAATTTCTTTAAGTCCATCTTCACTTAATCGGAATGTTTCTTGGGAGACTTCAACATCAGCCTTAGCAAATGCAGCGGTTGGAAGCATATACGTGTATGTTCGACCATCACATTGTGATTTACTGTTAAAGCCTTTGGTTACCCGCTTTATTCCAAAAAGACGAATAGGATCAGGCAATAAATCATTCACTTTGGAAATATCCACTTCTTCGGCTAAAAGAATTATTTAGTTATATACTTATAAACATACATACATACAAATGAAATGTGAATGCTCTATCTATGCTGTAAATATCCAGCTAGCAGCATTTTTAATTAGTCGACAAATTAAGACCCTTATCGTAATTTGAAGCATAAGAAAATAAACAGTATCTATGCTTTTGGTCCCAAAACAGCAAAAAATTCGTTAAAATTCAATTTGAGTGGAACTAGGTGTGCCTCAGGGGAGCGTATTGGGTCCTCTTCTTTTTATTTTGTACTTAAATGATATAACTCAGACAGTGAATAAGTGTAGCATGCAATTATTCGCCGACGACACGTTGATATATATCGCAGGAAAAAATTATACAGAGATAGTGAACCTATTAAATGAGGAATTGAATGCTGTCAGTGATTGGTTAAACTATAATAAACTTAAATTAAACGTCTTGAAAACGAAATTTATGATTATTGCAAGTAGACAGGCAGGAATTATATTTAATAATCAAGGACATAGAATTAAAATAATAGGGGAAGAAATTGAGCAGGTTAATAGCATTAAATATCTAGGAATTAAAATTGATAATCGCCTCAACTTCAGGGAACATGCAGACTACATCGCAAAACAAATTTCTCAAAAAATTGGAGTATTACAAAGGGTTAACAACAGCATAACAAGGTTTGCAGCTATCAAAATATATAATAGTATTATACTTCCTCATTACATGTACTGTGCAACAATATTGTTCATGTTTTGCAATGAAGATTTGAATAGGATTCAGAAACTGCAAAATAAGGCGATGAGGAAAATATTAAAAACTAACAGGTATACAAAAATACAAGACATGCTTCAAACATTGGACTGGCTAAATGTTCGAAACCTAATTAAACAGCAAGTATTAACATTCATTTATAAGATTAAAAATGGACTTGTTCCTAACTATCTAACCGAGAAACTTGTATCGGTCTCAGCTATACATACTCACGACACCCGCCAATGTACAGATCTATATTTAGGTGTTACATCTAAAAAAGGTACTATGAACTCATATTCTATTCAGGAGTGAGATTGTTTAATAGTTTACCAAAAGATGTACAGGATTCGCGCAACATCAAAGTTTTTAAAAACAAAATTAAACCTGTTCTTAATGAAGATCAGTAATTAAGTATTACTAGATATAAGTTAGATTGTTGGTTAGGTTAGTTTATTAATAATATCTAAGCGAAGTAGCTAGATAATGTCTAGTATAAGTGTTTTTTTCCTAATACCAATGTTACCAATTGTGCAATGTTATTATGTAGCTATTGAGCTAATAAAGCATATATTAATATTATTATTATTATTATTATTGAATTTGACAACTATATATTTAAAGGAATTATTGCCCCACACTATAAATACTGATGAAATACTCGACTAAGTTGGGAATATATTGTCATTAAAGCAAAAACAGTATAATTAATCAAAAAATTCCAAGTAATTATTAACACAAAATATCTGAATTAATTTAATTAATTGCACCCAGTAAATGTAATGCTCGACTTACGCAATTTAATAGACACAACCTGTCGAGCAGCTGAAACTCCTTTATCTGTTCTTGCAGCTCTTTGATACTGAATAAGTTGAATTTGATCAAATGCCTCTTGCGTGATTAAATCTGCTTTCAATAAAGCATTAAATAAGTCTTCTTCAATAGTTCTTGTTCCAGGATTACTACAAACAGTTTGAAAATCAAAAGTTGGAAGCATAGCATTGTAATTATTTCAGAAAAATGTAAAATATTCTAAATAAATAACCTACCGCTGCATGCCATAATAATCAACACCCGAATAGCCTAACAACATGGCATATTTTCTTCGTTTAATACGTACAAAATTTTCATCGCAAATCTTTTTGTCAGGGTAGAGGCCAGCACCTTTGTCACTTCTACGTTCTTCCCATTTTCTTTTCTTTGTTCGGCCATCATACTTTGGTTTTTTAAAAGCTGGTTGAGCAGCAGTACTACTCATGGTTTGTATGAGATTATCTAAAACCATGAATTGTATTAAAAAAGTTCTGTTTTAATTGATTTAGTATTTTTTAATTAAACTTACAAGACGTACGTGAAAATTTTTGAGTACAAAATAAATGCATAAGTTTCAACATAACCTAAAATTTTTAAACTCTTTCCATTTGGTTACCTCGTGGATATGAACATAAAAGTGTATACCTTGTTCTAAATCTGTATGCTAACATATTGAAATTTTGTATAGTACCTAAATGAATCAACAGGGAAAAAGTCTTGTAATTTCGTAATAATGTGTATTTTTTAGTTAAATATTAGTTTTTACAACTTTTTACTTTTCGAGAAGTTTAAAAAATCAATGAATTAAAAAATATTACCTTACTTAAAGCCAGATTATCTGGTAATTTTTTAGAACTCCTATCTATAAACAAAGTACCACTTATGAAGAAGTAAAATAGTAAGGCCATAAAAATTTAATGCGAGTATCTGTATATAAAATACTTAATCACTTTAACAATATCTATTTATTTAAACCTTATACGTATTTCGGCATGTTTACATGCCATTGTCAAAGGTTATATGAAAGTAAACAGTTAGTGTTGTTATAGCAATAGAACTTTTTTACTTATCTTGGTAATCGTCTGCAGATGACTTGATTTCTTATTCCAAAATGTCCAGTAGAGGAGAATTTAACAGATCAATTTGCTCATTCATTAATGGTACAGTTTTTAAATGTTTGTGAATTTCAAAAGCTTCTAGTATATCTAATTTACGTTTATCATCACAAAAGTGTAAACATTTTATGGTGTTATTAGATGTCATTGAATGATTTTGTTCTAGTAAGTGTTTAGCGTAATTGGATTTATGTGGGTGTTTGTATTTGTAACAACGTACGTGTTCTTTATACCTAATATCAAAATTTCTAATTGTCTGGCGTATATAAACCGAATTACAATGCGAATAATTTAATTTGTAAATGCCTGATTTTAACAAATCATCTGTTTTTGATTTTGCATTAAACAAAGTATTTAAGATGTTCCTAGTTGTTTTAAAGCTTACTTTATATTTATTTGTTTTGTTTATAATTTTAGCAATTTTTTCGGATTTCTCACCAAAATATGGGATCGAAGCATATTTAATTGTATCGTACGAAGTTAGGATATTCGGATAAATTTTTTGAATGGCTAATTTATAATCTTTTTCTTTAATTAATGTATCAGTAAGTTTAGTATTATAACCATTACTGTATGCAATTTGTTTAATAATTGAAATTTCTCTATTATAATTAATTTCATCTAAAGGGACCGTCAAAGCCCTATGTATCAGGGACCTGTATGCTGCTAATTTATGTGTTTTATGGTGACAAGAATCGTGTGGTATTGTAATGTCTGTTTGTGTAGGTTTTCTATACACTGAGTACTCAAATTTATTAGTTGAATTAATTTTTATGTTTAAATCTAAAAAGTTAATGGACTTATTTTGTTCAGCTTCTAGTGTAAATTTTATGTTTGGGTGCAAGCTGTTAATAAAAATTAAAAATTCATTAATTAAATCAAATGAACTATTAAAACATGCTAAAATGTCATCAACATAACGAAACCAAAATATAACTTTCTCAGATTGATTTGATTCGAATATTTGATCTTCTAGATTTTCCATAAATATGTTAGCTAAAAGAGGTGAAATTGGACTTCCCATGGGTAAACCATCTTTTGGAAATAAATTTTATTATTAAAAGTAAAATAATTTTAATTCTTATCTAATCCTGCAACATTCTATATATCATGGCCATAAAATACAAACAGTTAGGTAGCTAGTACTCATTTTATTTAGTAAACGTTTAAAGTGCTTGTAATTTTTTTAAAGAATTTAAAAAAAATTAAGGTAACAACTCTAAATCTCATACGTGGGTATTTCCAACAAAACATCAAAGCCTTTTATTTTTACCAAAATTTCCATCCTGCAAGTATAAATTATTGTTTGGTAAGAGTTCACTATTTTTGTTTGTTCTTATTACAAGTTTATTCATATTCAAAACCACAAATATTTCATTACAATTACATATAGTTGTAGGAGTTGAGCATTTACTTTCGTTTCACTATTTAAAAAAACGATTGCCTAAACACAACACACAGCCAATGTCCAACCAACACATCTACGAGCAGAGCTGCCATAGCTCTGTCAACTTATAGCCAATGGTGGCGTAATTTTTGGCAACCATTGTACATATTCAGAGTCAATCAAGATTACGCATTTGCTTGCAGCTCTAACTGAGAACTGAATATCAGTTACTTTTGGTCAAGGTGTAATTCAGCTTTCTGTTTCGACGCATCCAAGAAAACCCCTTCTTGTTTGCAGCTTGCCTGTCGCACCCATGTACTCGCCGCCTCTGACTAGAACGTACTCACAGTCGTAACAGTTCGGTTTGTAGTAAAGATTGAAACAGTATACAATCGATAAAAAAATACAACATATATATATATCAAATTTTATTGCAAGGTAACTATTTTAAAACTTATATACATTTGTATTAAATATAAATTATTCTACCAATCGTCCTGTTTTAATCTATAAGTCCAATTATCACTACGCACTGTATCTATACTAGGTCCATAGTAAGGTATGATGTAAGCAGACCCATCTGCAGGACCTAAGGCTTGTGTTGCAATAAGAATAATATCAATTAGTTGTCCCAAAAACATAAAACCAAGAGTACAAAACTTAGCAAGACCTAATGCAGGATATCCTAGATAAAAACGATCTGCCCCAAACATTCCCAGGAAGACTGATAATAGCAATGAAGTTTCAAAAGAGTACCCATTTCTAAAACCAATAAATGTCAAAATAGATAAGCTCTCAAATGGATTAATATTGCTTACGTCCACTTGCAGTTCATTTCTTTGGTAAAAGATGTATTTTTGGTTTCAGAACAAATTATTCCTTCAACTGCTATGCACCATACTAAAAATAAAAGCGGCCTTTGTAAATATTTAACAATAAACTTTCAACGACAACTAACCTTTAGCTTTATTATCCTTCCGACATCCTTTAAGTTGTTGAGTTTTTGAGTCTATATGATTGTACTTTGGGTCAGGGCAAAGATACTGCCCCATTCGTAAACTATTACAGTCCACTTCATTTGCAACTATAATTTCAACACAAAATGCTACAATGGCAAAAACTACACCTGGTGACACGTTCATTATTATGTTTTAGGGTTCCAATTCACAACAAATTTCCTGAATTTGTCTCTCATTATTAATATTGCAGATCAACACAATAGTATATATAGTTGAGGTTATATATAAATTGTCACAATGACAAAATTATAAATATAAAGCTCGTTTCAAAACTTTTGGATAGAAGCAAATCGGGTTAGTTGTCGTCCAGTGCGTTCACTCATACAAGTTTTGTTATCTATTTATTACTGCATTTCTGCATCACGCTGCATGCTACACGCTGCAAAAGTCGGATATAATAATTAAATAAATATAGAAATTTTAACTTTTTTTAATAATGATTTACTTTCTGAAGACGTTTTGCATCGTGTACATGTACCATTAACAATTATTACCACTTTCATATCATAAATGTAATGCTTGTCGAAAGCGACTTTATTATTGTTGTTTACTGGTGCACTTTTAACTTTCTACTTCTTATTTTTATATGAAAAATCGTTATAAAATTCTCACAGAATGTTTGAGACTACTCAACAGACAGAAAATCCATAATTGCTACAATTTAGCAGCATCAACTTTTTCTGTGCACGCAAATTTGCCTTGAATTTTTTATTCCTGTTAGGTTACTCAAAAAAATTACACTCAATAAGCAAAAACCTTTTCTTTTATCTTAATATTTAATATTACTGGTTAGTTAATAGTTTCATATGAGTTTTTTTTTGGAAATTGGTGGCACATTTAAACGTTTAATTTTAAAACATAAAAACTGGCGCAATAAGAAAATACTATGAGAGAAATAGAAAAAAACGGTAGCCCTCTTACCTAGTAGGGGATTAAAAATTTATGAATAATTTTAAAATTGTCTTTGATTTATAATTAAAATAGGAATAAGCTTTTATAGCTTCTTTTTGATTTACTAGTTCTCTTCATTGTTGTACTCATTAGTTGCCTATGTTTTCAATAAAATAGTAGCAATATACAGGATGTAGCAGAAATTGTAGCTTGATTATACATAGACTTATTGTACTCATTGAAATGATAAGACGAAGAAGTCAGCGACTTGGCATTTATTTTCGCGCTGCGCCATTTATGCAGATACTGAACGAAAGCGGAAACTTAGCGCTCCTCACAGTACAACAACCGTTTGTGGCGCTCTCGTTCATCGAAACGACATCGACATGGTCATGGCTATCCTTCGTGTATGTTTTATGTGGCTATCTCAGCAACTTCGCTGCTGTGTCGGCTGAACGCAACCATTGTGTTTATTACCATGACCAAAATGTAAATGTTTGTCAACACAAATTTTACAAATCATTTTTTGCGCGTTTTCAATTTGGAAGCTTTTGTATTATTATAAATTTCGTATAAATATGATAAACCGTTGTTTTTAATTGTTACAATTATAGAAAAAATATTTTTTTCATAAATGCTTGGTGAGTTTTCTGATCTAACCTAAAGTCCTAAATCGAAATATTTGAAATAATATTTTGCAGGCACTTGAAGCTTAGTTTACCGGGAGGATATAAATTTTAGAAGAAAAATTCGTTGGTTTCTATGGCACTTTGCAATAATTTGCTTAAATCCCAGCACCTACTTTCTCGGTACTTTCTAGTAGTCCTCGGCAATAAATTCTTAAAATGCTTTGTACGGAATCATGGGGACAAATCGTTAGCTATAGATTCTGATGCTTTAGAAGATTTTACAACACAACTGATGCAGCGAAAATCAGACAAATGGGAAATAATGCGAATGCAGCGGAAATTAAATAGCAAACAAGAACAGTTCAAATACAGTTCCAAAATAAACGAAAACAAAATACATGTAGAATATTTGAATACCCATGAGTTTGACACATTATTACGGGATGCTGTGGAAGCAAATAATGCTTCAAGTATCAAAGAAATTATGAACGAATGTATAGAATGCAAAAGATTACCCACTTTATCAGTTTTATTACAAACTTTATCATTTTATTCACAACAGGGTGATAAAGATGCAATTTTAAATATAGTCAACTTATGTAAAGAAATTCGAATAGGACTATTAAAAGAAAACTCACATTTTAAACATTATTTAGCAGAAGCCACGTGGGTGAAGGGAAACATAAATGAAGCAATTATTCTGTTTGAAGATGTGTATAGAAATAATGCATATTTAAGGCGTAGAATACGCTCCATGTTAAAGTTCTTAATGCTAGATGCAATTGCAAACCGCAGCGAGGCTGCTTTACTTAATATAATTTGTTTTGCCGAACGCCTGGTAGATGATTTTAGAGACTTTTATCCTTTGGCATGCATATGGCAAGCATGCTTTTTAAGTGAATGGTTTACTGATCAATGCATAGCACTTGATTTGTTAAAACGGAAGGAAGGTTTGTGTAAAGCTGTTTCTCTTCAAATGCCCTTTGTTGTTGCTTTGGCTTTGAAAAATCATCAAACTGAAGTCGTGTACAGACTACTAGAATTATTATTGAAATTTGAACAAGCACCTCAGTATACAAGGATTCTTGAAGCTCTTTTTAATTATCGAGGTAAGCTATTTTTGTTGTTCATTGCTAATGTCAACAAGTTCAAGGGTCAAGTGGTGTCAACGTGGTCTCACACATTCTTTTAGCCTTTCATGGCTATGTGAGACCAACGTGGATTCAGAAGGTCTAATCTCAAAATGCCTATATTGCTGTGTGGTGCCTCTTGGTCTTCACAATCACATGGATATACATACTATCCTAAAAAACTTGACCTGGCATGCACATTGATTTTAAATACCTATATAATTTTTTTTAGATATATGCAAACATTTTAAATATGTTTAAAAAATCAGACGAATGCAGATATATTCACCCTGTATACTCATTTGGTTGTGTATA
Organism: Ctenicera cuprea; assembly: GCA_958336395.1. Taxonomy (NCBI): domain Eukaryota; kingdom Metazoa; phylum Arthropoda; class Insecta; order Coleoptera; family Elateridae; genus Ctenicera; species Ctenicera cuprea. Next base: position 77,260,427 of record OY284486.1, on the reverse strand, counting down.
TGTACAAACATTGTAGATATACAAAAGTTTTATTCATGGTGCAGCCGTGATGTCAGACCTTGATCAGCTGTTGCTGGTCTTTTGGTTTTTTATCTGGTTTTTAGGAGAAGTGCAAGCTGCGGCACGTGTTTGCATAAATATTTCTGATCAGGGTGCGAAGATTTAAATAAAGTTAATATAAATCAAACGATTTATATCAAAAATTATTGATTTAAATCAAAACAAATTAAATGAACTGGTTTTTCCATGGCACTTATGAAATTTTTATTTGATGTTAAAAATGCTCAAAACTTAAATAAATTGCAAAGTGTGACACATCGCTGAAATCAAAATAAACTGTTCAAATATGAAGAAATCTAAAATGCCGACCAAAAGAAGTTTTCTGCGCATGTGTCAAAAGTGAGTTTTTGACACAGTTGTTAGTGTCAAAAATGGTGTTTTTGAAAACATTGCGAAAAAAAATGTTTTTATTATACTTAACTGAAAACACCTTGTTTTTATCCGTTTTTACAATGACGTAAAGGTGGCATTTTCAGAACAGCGCACGGAAAACTTTTCCGGATCTCCGATTTTTTTCCGTGCGCTAATTAAAAAAACACAATTAGAGTTAATTATAGAAAAAACACTATTTATTTATGGTACTTTTCTGAAAGCAACAACAACATAATTGGCTTGTGTCGCCTGCTCTAATATGTTCTTAGGGATATCTGGATTTTCTTCCGAGTACATTTTTTAAAACTGACATGAATTAAACTGACAGAAAATAAAACAACGCCGATAATAAATAAATCGTTGCTATGGAAATGTTAATCATGTTTGGTACTATTAGGATGTATTATTATTACTTTGTTGGGGTTCCTTTAGCTATAATTTGATTTGTTTCTAGATTAGCTGAAACTAACCGTACTCCTTTTGATTTTGCTGAGGGAGAGTCTGAGTTAGTTTAAAAATAAAATGTTCTAAATTTACTTCTTATCCTTTTTTGCGTTGTTTTCAGATAAGTATAATAAAAAGTATCGTTCATTACACGTCCAGAAATGGATTTTCCGTGCTTGCATGAATTTGTCACGCCCGCACGGCAAAATCCTTATTTCCAGACCCCTAATGAAATATATTATTTTAAGCACTGGTGCGAAAAAAATATTTTCAAGTTATTAAATAAATAAATAGTTATTTGTTAAACTAGGCAGAAAAGTAGTAGTTTTGCTGCGCGGTTGGTGTTTCATAGCTGAGGTTATGAATCCACCAAGGCCATTCCATTTTCACCCGGGCTACTATTGTTTTTGAAAATTTTAATTTTATCATTTATATTTTCAGTTCGCCAGGGCGATCTCCGTGGTTGTTCAGAAATCATTCAGTGGTCTCTGAAACAGGGTATAGAATTACCAACTATTCAAGAGGAAAAATTTGTCAAGTTGTTAATGTCCTATGCGTCTGGTCCTGTGAATATGCCAGAAACAAATGTGAAGAGGAAATCATCTAGTACTCCCAGTTACCAGTTTAAATTTTAGCAGTAAGTATAAATTTATTTTCTGTAATTTTGTTTGAATTATAAAAATTGATTTAAAAAAATACAATAAAGTTTGGTAAGTTATCACATGTGAGTAATTTCCATTTCTAATCGATTGATTTGATTTTCTATTTCTTCTTCTTTTTTTGGAATCACTTTGATGGAAGGTTCATTGCAATTGGTTTCTTTTTCTATTTCAGCTTCGTTAAGGATCTTTTTGATGAGAGCTTCATTACAGTTGATTTCCATTTGTAATGCCATTATTTGCTGTTCTTGTGTCATTTCTTTTTCTTGTAGGAACTCTTTGATGGAAGCTTTATTACAGTTGATTTTTGTCTGTAATGTCATTATTTCTGTTTCTCTTTCCATTTCTTCTGTTTTTGGCATCTCTATGATAGGAGCCTTATCACAATTGGTTTCTGATTGTAATGCCATTATTTGCTTTTCTATAATATATGCTTCCATATTATTTTCATCTATTTGTTCTGCAAAAGTTTGCTTTTCATTTTGTTTTTCTTGTTCATTAATCTGTTTTTCATCGCGTTTCTGGTCTCTCTTTTCTCTGTAATACATCCATCTATAAAAAAATTATTCAGTAATTGGTTCAAACAGTAAAACACATTGGTTTACATCAACATCGCTACTCCAAATAAATGCAATCCAATACCAAATAAAAGGAAAGCTTGAGGAAACGTCTTGCGAGTATGTTCATATATTCCTTGATGGTATATTTGTGCTGACACAGTAGCTGCAACTGCTGATACAATTGTATTTAAAGAGAGTGCTTTTGCCATGTCATCTTGTGTTACATATTTTGTAAGCTGTGATCTAGTTGCTGCATGGCCTGGGGGTTTAACAATCGAAGCTACAAGACCTAGAATATTTTGTCATGATATTGACAATTTTATACATAGTTTTATGGAACGCCGTTTTACTTTTTGATTTTACTGAACATTTACCAATCGTTTATTAGCGCCAAAGAATGTTTTTCTGACGCCATAACATTATTTGGCGGCAAAAAATATTTTTGAAGTCAATAAGTGTTTTTTTTGACGTGAAAAATTTAACTTTTAGACGCCCAGAATTTATTATTGGACACCAAAATTTTATTCTGTGACGTCAAAAATTGAATTTTTGGTTTCTTAAATCATTTTTAAAGGTAAGAATTAAAAAATTATTCAATTATTAATAAATATAACGAATTTTTTGACGCCAGTAAATAAGTTTTTGATGTCAAAAATTATTTATCGACGTCTCAAAATCTTACCCAATTTAGAATTAAATAATAAATTTGTTAACCATAATTAATCATTTGCAGACGTCAATAAATGATTTTTTGATGCCAAGAAATCAACGTTTGACGTCAAAACATTAATTTGACGTCATGAAGTCATTTGTTTGCATCGGAAAATGCTGCCATCTAACGGCGCAGTAGCGAAGTTGTAGTCGGTCGCCACGCAAAGTTGTTTGCTCGTATTTCATCTAGTTTTCATTGAAGTGCGCTTTGTGCTGCTTTTATGCAAGGTTTATATTATAACAAAGAATGCTTATATGTACAGCATGGAGCATTTTTGATGCAAACGCAAGGTATCTTTGTCAAGAAATTGTTCATTCGTTTCTGATAATAATTTGCTTACATTGTACAGATAATATTTTCATTATTTTATTATTTAATTTTAATTGCCTGAATGATATTCCAACGTCAAGCAATGATTTTTTGACATAATAAAATGGATTTTTGACATTAATAAATGAATTTTTTTATTTCAAAAATTTGATTACAGCATTTAATAGATAAATATTTCTATTCGAAATTCGATGATTTTTTAGACGTCAAAAGTTGATTTTTGACGTTTTATTATTATTATTAAGCGACTTTGGTAAAATGTAATTTTGTTTTCCATAATTCAGAAGTAAAATTGCGTTCCATATAGTTATGACAAATGTATATTGTAAAAGCAAAACAAAAATACCTGCATACAATCCAATTGGTGATTGAACAACCACATAAATGCTACTAGCTAAAATGCTATCGAGATAAGATATAATAATGATTGTTAAATCATTCAAATGCAAAACTTTTGCAAAAAGCGGTACTCCAACAGTAAGACCTGAAACGATTTTCATAACTACAGATATCAAATTTTTTGTTAAAAATTCTTACCAACAGCATGTAAAATTGTTGCTACAGTTTTAAAATAACTAAAGTCTACAACTGTCCACTGATACGCCGTTTGGGTAAACAAAAAAAATGCACTGTGTTCACCTAAATTGTTCATAATGCAATTGCGTATATTAAGTGGTAATAAAGACAAACTTACCAGTACTGATAGTAGTGTGAATATAACATAGAATTAAAATGCATATCAGATTAATACGTTGAGATCCCTTTTTTTTTACAAGTAATTTGAATGTGTCGCTTACATTGTTTATATTGAAAATATCTTTAATTAAATTTGTATTTGTTTCTTTTTTTACTGGATCAGGTTCTTTAACTTTAAATACTCCATAAAAGAACGCTACTACAAAGAAAAAGAAGCTTATACAAAAAACTGGTATGTAACCAACAGCAGCAAACAAAACGCCACTTATTGCTTGAACGATAGGGATGAAAAAACTTAGAAGAATTGGAATTACTGCCATTCTTACTGTACGCATTTTTGGAGTACTAGAATCTGCTATGTATGCATAAGAAACCATTATAATCAACTTCTCGGCACCAAACAGTGACGGTATTATTCTTTCTGCAACTATTAGTGCTTCCAAAGGCCATTCATACATATATATGATGTTTAAGAATCCACCAGCAAGTGCTACCATATCTCCTAAAAGGGGTATCAACAAAAATGGTTTTCGAATCTTATGCCGGTCACTATAAGATCCCAAAAATAATACAAGTAATACAGGTACAACGCTAGAAACTGGCACTTCCCAGGAACGGGTTTGAGTTATATAGGATTGAACCTCATTATTTTGCTCCTGAAAGTTCATTTTTAGGTAAGAGCCATCCAGAATAGCATTACAGACAGTATCATTAAATCCGGCGTTCACTTTGCATGCTTTTTCAAACTGTAGATTGCCCATAGCTGGTCCACACATCACCTTTCCAACCACAAGACAAATTATTAAAGGCTCTATTGTTATTCCTTCTTTTACGTAAAGGGTGAGTCGTTCTTTCATGCTCATACTTTTGGAATTTTCCTTTTTTTCTTCATCATCTTTTACTTGTTTTTGATTTGAATTTATTTCTTCTGCAGACACCATTTTTTTCAAACTAGTTTGAATACTTAATATTATTAAAATTTAGACATAGTTTTCGAAAATTTCAGCAGCACATATGATGTTTAATGAATCAAGGTTCAGAAGGTAATCTAACCAACTACAATAAAAATAAATGTCACATCACAAAATAATTATGGTGTTGTGTTGAGCTGACCTCGAAAAAGATTATTATCGATGGTTCATAAAATCCATTATCTGCTTACTGTGTGGGAAATTATAATTTTTTTTTGTAAAAAAATTTGTATATCCCCATACATTAATTTGCTTTTCAAGAAATTTGTATTTTCAACAATTTCATGTTCAATTACATGTTTGTAATTTTATATCATTTAAATGGTACAATTTGTTTCAAAATACATTTTAGAATATGGATGATCAAATATGATTACTTACATGGCGTATCACGTAAATCTTTGAATAGGTTTGTTTTTCTTCCTTTTTTATTTATCACATGAACTTTTTTAATGGTTTTTTTAAATGTACAGGGTGAATCGTTTTCAATGCAAATGCACAGTATTTGTCAGTGCTAGATAAAAACTGATGGCACGTTTTCCAGACAGTTTTTCGCGACAAGTTCCATGGTCAAGGCAGAAATTACAAATCTTCTTTTGTTTTCGAGTTATTGATCAAAATTGAATTTTTCGAAATTTTGAAGGGCTGCTGTAGCTCGTTAAACTTTAATATTAACAAATATAAACAATTAAAGCAAATGACAGCGGGAGAAATTAATATAGCCCTAGAAAAAAAAATCTTGTGATGTCAGATCGGGCGATCTAGTCGGCTACAAAAGTGGCCTAAAATAACAGCAAAATTTTTTTAACTTGTCATTATTCCACTTCATTAAATAAATTCTATGCAACATGTTTCATCCGCTAGAACATTATCAACACTTAATAATGTTGCGGATTAAAAATGTTGTGTAGAATTTATTTAATCAAGTGGAATAGTGACAAGTTAAAAAAATTTTAGTGTTATTTAATTTTAATAAATACTTCCACAAAATAACTACGGCATCTGTTAAATATTTACAAAATTGGTCCTTGACCAGCTATTAGATTATTTTTCATTTAAAACATCTCTTGTAGTGTTTGTTTTGTTGACCAGTTGTCATTTGTTACATTATTAAAGCAGTGGCAAAAAGCGTTATGGCCCCCCCCGCAACAAACCAGTATGGGCCCCCAGGCCCAAAATATGAACGTAAAAGAGTATCATAAGAAGCGGCGTGGTCGTCGAGAGGTTTTTTCATCTAAGTTTTTTATACATTCAAGTTCTATGCTTATCAGAGATAGGTCTGAAAGGCGCTGTTGTCCCATAGTATTGCATAAATAGGTTTTTATTAGTTTAAGTTTCGAAAAAGAACGTTCGGCCGAAGATACACTCACCGGTAAAGTTAAAAACAGTAACACTGCACTGCTTACATCCAGTAAATTGGATGCAAGACACCTATTTTAAATAAATAAATAATGTGCAAGGTTCAATATTGTCTCTAATCTTGATATGCCGTCGCTTAAACCTTTTTTTAAACTAATAATTTGATGGGGAAAATCATTTGACAAATCTTTGTCGTAAATGGATTGCAATTTTCTTGATCTACGGTATAATTCCTCCTCATTTAAAGTAATAAAATTTTGTGGAAATAAAAAAGTAAAATTTTCTAAAATTGCGTTAACACTTTTAAATCTTTCTTCTAATTGAGTAGTTGGAATGTCAACTGTGCAGTAAAGAATTTCTACTTTAAAAATTTCTTCCGCATTATTTAGTCTCTCATCTTCAGATAACTCATCAAAGAATTTCTTAATTTTCTTTTTTCATCTATTTTCAAAAATAGGCATTATTTTGTACGTGTTAGCTATGTCCACTCTTTAATTTTTACGAAATATTTTCTCATGTTTTTAACTCTTTGTAAAGTATTTTTTAATTGTTCATTGGCTGAGATCACTTTTTTGTAAACTTTTTGAACACAAGTCAATATTTTCTAACATTTCACACTGAAATGTTAACATAAAAATAAATTCAAATTGTTCCATTTTTTTTGTAGCTTCGTCTATTTCGTCTTTTTTTCTGTTCATTAAAATAATATTATTGAGAACTTTGAGGATGGAAACAAAGTTGTACCTTATTGCCGATACCGAATGCCATCGTGGTGACCACCTAGTTGTACATAACGACTTAAGTGTGTGTTTTATACCCTCGTTTTTTTCCCACTAGTAAATTGCCCCACCTTTTAATACTGTATTGTAGAAGAAACAAAATAGTGGCGCTGGCGCCACGCGCTATTTAACGTCTCATAAATAACTAACGAATTATATAAAGAACTGAATCCAGGGAAAAACATTTGTAAATCTTGAGAAATGCAAAAAATTTAATGATAAAATCATTGTTAATTGTTCAGCCAATAAAGTTAGTTGAAGAATTAACATTGGTTCTATTATTAATTGTTAAATACGGACTTTAACAAAGTAAACTGAAATTTACGAAAAAGCTTAAAATTATTTTTTATTTTTGTTATGGTTCCCTAGACGCGTGGGCCCCTAACTGTCTGGGCCCCCCTGCAAAGCGGGGGTGTTTGTTCCGCCAGTGTATTAAGGCATACTCGATTGTTAATAAAAAGATCAGTTGTAATTCAGTTATTTTTGTAAATAAATATATCAAACCATATATTTTCTAAATGGAAAAAGGAAGCATTTGAATGGTGTCATAGCCAACTATTGTGAAAAAATTTAGGTTTGGGTCATCTTGAGAGCAATTGGATATATAAAATACCTTTTTGCATTATCATAATTTACACAAAAATGCTGATTAAAAATGCATTTACAGTTTGCCTTTATCTCTTCAAATAATAGAGCTACAGCAACCTTTCAAAATGAAAATTACAAGTTAAACTTGTAATCTCGTCTTTGGTTTTTTTTTTATTATAAGCTAATCTATCCTCTATCTATCTATCTGTGTGCTAAATCTCTAATTGTCTCACCATAACTCAACGAGGAACTCTTTCATCTTGACAAAATTTATCACCATAACACGAGGACAACTCCTCCTACATCGCCACTCAGTTTATTGATTGTTTTCACTACTGTTGGTATAATTTGGTTATTTATGGCTTACTTTAATTCTGGGGGTTGGAGCAAATAAACAGTAATATGTTCTCAATTTATTCTAATGAAATTGAAAACATTAAGCATGTTTAAATTGAAAAATTTTCGTTTGTTTATTAGAGCTAAGAAATAAAAGACTCTCCGGCGCTAATGCAACTGCTGTACGAATTTATATTACAGCCGATCTCATAAATTTCCAAAATAAATACTGTCATATCAGGTTTACATGCAGCTCTGAGATGAAATGAAACTAAGTCATTCTGTTTATCGTGTATATGGAATACTGGCTGTAACGTCTTAATTATTAATAATATCAAAAAATAGTTCAAGAGGCATACAAATGTTCATCAAAAGCAATGTAATGACATTTAAAAGGAATTTGTGGGGAGTTCTATCCAAATCTTGGTCGACTGCACATGTGTAGACAAAACTGTCCAGCTTCTGAAAAGTAAAAGCGAGTGTTTTTCACGGTTTAAAAATACAAATTTAGTGTAAATAGCTCCCAGAGCGACTATTAAAAGTAGTGTTAACAAATAAGCACATTAGACTCAGTATACCAGGTGCAACAGGTACAAATGGGCAGATGGAAGTTTGCGGGTGGGAAGTGTGTGAGACACTTACCGTTTTTCACCGCAAACTTCCATCTGCCCAGCTGTAATACGGCAGAAGATAATGAGATGCATCACAGTGTTGGTGTGCCGGTCTCAATTTTCCAAGAATTTTATGGTTCACTATATGCTCCTAGGAATAATGATATTATTATGCATAGTAGGTATATCTGAGTGAGCTAGTCTAAGTATATAAAGAATTTGAATACAATTGCACAGCATTATTCTGTTCTGCAAAATTTTGTTCTCTAAATGTACACTTAATTATAGCATTGCATACAGACGGATTGAATCTTGCACTTACTTTACATGGTTTTTCTAACTGCAGAGCTGAACTCCGTATTGCATCTGCTATTGTTGTTACCCTTAATTTGTGTCTTTTTGTACAGCTTCTGTTTTACTGATCGTGTTGTAAAATTTTATTCACTATATTGACACAATAATAAATAAACATTTCCTTTCTTTAGCCGGACTTGATATGTAGCTACTATTTAAATAAATGCAGCAAAAGTAAAAACCTGCCATTTCCCACAAGACAAAAAAGTTATTAATGTGGATTTATGTATTTGTTTATACTTTGTAATTAGCATTATGCATTACTTTCCATGACATTTTTACTTAACTTGTTATTTATAGTATTATATATTTGTACGTGCAATGTCAAGGTTAATATTTATATTGAACATGATGAATAGAACACAAATGTATTGCTTAACTAGTTTGCCCGTTCTATTAGTTCAATCCTTAATTTATTACCGTCCATAAAATAGTCCCTATAATTTGTATTACTCATGTTTCTCTTACTGTACGTAGAACAAACAGCATCGTTTCTTGAAAATGCAATGATTTATATACTAGTAAATTTGTTGCCATTGCAATGAAACTGTTGCACGAAAAGAAAAATTAAATATCTTTACAAATGATGACATATTTTGAAGATACCTTCCCTGATCATTTAGAAATGTTAATAAGGAGAAATACATCACAAAAGCTTAGTGTTTCTGCTGGTTTTTTTTTTCCGCAAAAAAATAAATTGTATATTTTATGTACCTACATTGTTAATTCTTAACAAATAACTAGTGATGTATTACTAATGTTGCTCAGGTGATGAAAATATTTAAAATATCTAAATATTTAGTCATATACAAGGTTCGTTTAATATAAAATGTAATGCAAAACAAAACCATCATAACGTCTATTGTTTAAAAGTATTGTTTAAAACTTCAAAAAAGTATTGCTCAAACACAGATTATTTTTAATTCTGTAGGGTTATCTATGAATGAGCTACAATTTGGTTTGGGTTCCAGTCAACAAACAGGGGACAATAAAAAAATTCTGTTTAAGCCGAATTGCTCATGAGTGATAAGGTTTGTAACTTAATTTTTAGGTACAGCAATATTTAATCTCTAGGAATCTTTTTCGCAAAATCAAAAACTGATTTTTTTTATAAAACTATTAAATACAATAAGATATTCTGGCAGGTATAGACTAACAGGTTACTGGCGTAAGTTTTCACTAAGCAAGCCAGTACCTACAGTGGCAGCACTGATGCGATCTTACAAGTAACTGTTCGTGCGCGAAACATTCATACAAAATTACAAACATACTTTGGAAATACCATAAGACAATTTCTAAAGTACAGTCCTTCGCTCATGTTAATAGTTTTTATACTGATATTTTTATTTAGTTTATTTTTATTGTTTTTTTATGGGCGGCCCAACCAAATCGTAGCTTAGGGCCTCCAATGCGGTGATTCACAAAGAAGTCAATCAACGCTTTTTATAAAAACATCGCTCTCCTGTAATGAAATTTAAAAGGTATATGGTATTATACGTTTTAGAAAAGTACAAGAATGGTAATGGTATGAATCAATAGGAAAAGTTTTTACATGTCAAATCGTATTAAATTTATGCATTTTTTAAACCACAGGCTATACAAATTGTCTTATATTGTAAATTTTGACTTCGATTATTGTTTCTGAAAATCTTTCATATTTGTGGGAAATTTACGAAACAACTAACTCGTAGCATTTAGTGCCATATAAAAAGGAAACATTTTTGCTATCCATTCATATCATTATCGTTCCTGCAGGTTTACAGCGGGAGCAGGAAATTGAATAAATGTGATTTCTCATGTTAACGCACTTCAATTTTATACTAATTTATTTAATTCTAAGATTACAACAAAAGGCCTTTTTTAACCCTACTTGTTAATTAACTTAATATTTGAAGCAGCGTGTAAATAACAAACGTGCTTTTCATTATGAAATAAAATTAATTTAAACTTAACAATAATACATATCAAATATTATAGATGGGTAGTTTCTATTCCTAAAGCAATATTGTTTACTTGGACATCTGTTGAACACGTTTTTGAATCCTTACTGTTTTGAATTTTCTTCTTACTGTACATCCAGCTGCAAAAATTCTTATTTTAGCTCAAATATTTTTTAGCAGGTAATAACTAATATACTATACTTACATCAATATTACTATTCCAAAAAGAAGCAGTGCAATGCCCAATAAAAGGAAAGCCTGAGGAAATGTTTCACGAGTATGTTCATAAATGCCATTGTTGTATATTTGTGATGAAGCACATTCTCCAAAGGCGTCAGCAACTGTATACAATGAAAGTACCTTACCCACGTCTTCTTCTGGTACATATTTTGTTAACTGTGAACGTACACCTACAAGTGCTAATGTTTTTAGAATCCCAGCTACACAACCTAAAATTTTACATATTTCAGGGATTTAAATCACTTTTTTAATAACTTAAAAATGGTAAAATTAGTATTCAAATCATAATTTTAGGTGCATGCCTGTGTTTATTTGAAATTAACAAAATATGTACCTAATTTGAATTCAGTTTTGTTAATTTACTAGAATATAATTATTTAAGTTGAGAATTTCCATTTTGTTTAATACGTATTTTACACCAGTCAAACATATTTCGGGTGTTTTGAAAAAATGTTTTTCTATTTTGGTTCTTTACTGACTACTTTATGAAACTCATTTGGATTTCATAAAGCAACTCTTTAAAGAATTCGAAATTTCATTTTGTTAGGTTGGTGACAACTATGTGACAACAAAACCTTCACGAGTTATAAACATAACCTTCAAACTGTAAGTTCTAAAGATTATTTAGCGTATTTTCCGCTACTTTGCGTAGCTCGGGTGGGATGCAAGATAATTCTTCTTCCATCTTATCTTCAAATCTTAGGTATGTTAAAAATTAAATCACTTTCAAACACAGTTTGTCTAAATTTTAATTTGACAGTAGCTTGAATTGTTTGAAATTGCTTTAAATGTGACCAACAGCCACATAACAAAAACTAAAACAAAAAATTTTCCTAATCGATTATATTTTTAAATTAAAATTTAAAATAGGGTAATTTTTAACTTTTTGGGACCAAAATAGAAAAAATAGTATAAAATACACTTTTCATAAGACATTTAAGCGCACTTGTCCATTAGAAAACTCGCCGCAAGCGGCTCGTTTTCTAATTTGGACGCGTGCTCTAAAATCATGCCTTATGAAACTTGATTTTTAATATACTATTAAATTCTGATTTGAACAAAAAATAGTCTTTTTTTTAAATTATTTAAAGAAATCGGATTTTTATGCAACCCTGATCATATTTGATTGCCTACTATAAATTTAAAAAAAATTTTTTTTTAATTAAATCGAATAGTTTAGGAATTTTTCAGAAAATTGAAAAATATGGTAACTGGAAATTTTAAATATTTTGAAAAATTTTCGAAATTGAAAAATTTTTAATTTTGAACACTGTTCAAAATTTGAAAATGTTTGTAACTTCTTAGTGTGCAATTTTTTAAACATTTTTAAAACTATTCAACAATTTTTAAAAATATGCAAATTTTGGCAGTGAAAATCTTAACTATAAATTTTGAAATTTAAATTAAATTAAATTTAAATAATTTTGCATTTTCAAAAATTAAAAAGATTTTGAAAATTTTGGAAACGAAAACTTGAATATTTTGAAAAATTTTAAAGTTTCAAAATTTCTAAATTTAAAACTTTTGAAAAATCTTGAGTTTGGATAAATGTTTGAATTTTCGATTTTTGAAACTTTTTAGTGTGAAAATTTTCGAAAATTGAAATTAATGCCTGTAAATTTTGATACTTTTTAAAATTTCTAAAACTATGAAAATTTTGGTACTGAATATGTTCAAATAATGAAAATTGTGGGAAATTTTGTAAATTTTTGAAATTTTGAAAAAGTTATTGAAAATTTTGAAAACTATTGAAAATTTGATTATTTTTTTGATCATTTTTTAAAAATTAAAAATAAAATTGAAAACGCTGAGAACTAAATCTTCAAAGCCTCGAAAATTTTTGTAAATTTCAGAAAATATTGAAAAGTTTTGGAATTAAAAAAATTTTAAATAATTTTTATTTTTGAAAATTTTCGAAACTTAAAATTTCCGATAATTTTGAAACTGAACTTTTGTAATTTTGGTATTTAAAAGATTTTAAATCTATAGAATATATTGTAAATTTTGTGATGATCGTATTTGCTTCAAATCCTAAGCATGATGAAATGATCCTCTATAGCTATACTTTGTATTGTGAGGAAGATAAAAAGATTTCTATTCTTACCAATGTATAATCCAGTCGGACTGTGTATTGTAAGAACTACGATGTTTGATAATATTTTACTAAAATTCGCTAAGACAACAATTATTAAGTCATCAAGTCGTAATCCTTTAGTGAATAATGGTACAATAACGAAGAGACCTACGATTAATTAATCATAAATGTAAAATATTTGAGATACCTATAATAAAATCTTACCAATGGAATTTGTAATAGTTGTTAAAGAATAGAAATAGGTGTACTGTGCAACTGTCCATTTGTAAGCAGTTTGTGTGAATAAGTACATTACACTTAATTCTCCTAAAACAGAATTCGTTTAGTGGAGTTGGTTAAACCGTAAAACCTTCTGAAAACTCACCATAATTCACTATGCTACAAGCATACTGCACGGTTAATATGCTTATAATATTAATACGATTATGTCCTTTATATCTTGAAAACAGTTTGAAAGGTTCTATAATGTACTGTGGATTAAAAACGTCTAACAGCATTTTTGTTGTATCATTATTTTCACAAGATTTTTTAGATTCTTGAATCATAAATAACCCATATGAAAATGCAAACGCAAATAGTATTAAGCCACTGAACAAAATTACCATATAACTGCTACTAGCTAATAGCCTTCCGCCAAGTAATTGTCCAATAAAAAAGCAAATATTCCATATAGCTTGTATTACTGACATTCTAACCGTACGCATTTGTGGAGTGCTGATATCTGTTATATATGCATAAATTACCATTAACAACATTTTCTCACCACCAAACATTGCATAGACAACTTCCTGAAAAAAACCTTGCACTTCTAAGGGCCATTGGTCCATAAACTGCACACAAAGTAGGCAACCACTTGTTGCAAGAATTTGTCCAAAAAGTGTAAGTAACATAAATGGTTTGCGAATTTGATAACGATCACTGAAAGAACCCAATAGTAATATTAATACTATAGCCAGCACATTACTTGTTGTTAACTGCCAAGAATGCATCTTAGTTATGTAGGACTGAACAATATTATTCGCTTTGGTAAAATTATTTTCTTCATATGTTCCAGAAATAATGTTATTGCAAACGGTTGTATTAAACTGGGAATTTATTCGGCAAGACTTTTCAAGTTCCAAGCTTTTCGTAGCCGGATCAATCAATGCTTTACCCAGTACATAGCATATTACTAGAGGTTCAAGCGTTATTATTTGTTTTATAAACACTAATCGTTTCTGTATACTCATTGTTCGAAAGTATTTTTCTTCTTTTTTTGATTTAACTTGTGTTAGATCTTTTGTAACACCATTATTTTAATTCTGCTTGTTATTAACTAACTTGAGATGTTTAAACACAGTTTAAAATTGAATGCTACAAATTAAAATCTTCCTAAACATATATTTGAAATTTGTTTCAGATTCCATTCTCTCAAAGTGTGATAAATGAGAGGGTCTAGGAACTACTAAAAATGGTTGAAAAAGTAGTGTGTGCTATTTGACATAAATATTAGTTTTCCAATGTTTGTAGCTGTATGAATTGTTTTGTTTTAAATAATATTTAAAACGTGATTAATGTCTTTGCTACAAAACCTCGAAAAGTGATGTAAAAACTAAGTGAATACTTAGCACAAGACCACAGAAAAAAATATTTTATAATTTATTAAATATTGTGATCTATTACCTGTTTTGTGCATAAATAAACAAATATTATTGAAATTTACAAGGTTGGCCATAAGACAGTTGTTTATGTGTTTGTTACAATTACAAGGTGTTATTTTAGTTTGCAATTGGTTTCGGTTGCATAGGAACCACAGGGAAACGGGAAACTGTAACCATGTAGGTACATTGTTCGATAATACTTGGCACACGTTTACTTACGTATTTCAACGCAATGTTTATAAAATGTCTGTTCATTTTTAAATTTAAACTGAGTTAAAGCTTGAGTGTTTCTATCAAGAAAGTAATAAACGTTTCATATTCTTAATAAAACATTAGTCCAAGTGCAAGCTGTTAATTTGAATGGCGCAGGTGTGAAAATTTGAAAATGAGCTGTGACAGTAGGAAATGTATAAACTCGTTAAATGGCAGTGTTACAAAACTGAAGACTGACACTGAAAATGCAAATTCCTAACAATTTTTCAGATGTATAATAATTTTAATTTCATTTCTAAAAAGTGTAATATTTTGAAATTTTTTACTTTCCTATGCTTTCGAAATCGAGATTTTGACGGAAAAACATGTTTTGGACATCCAGGAAACCAAAAAAATTGAGGTATATCAAAAACTGAATGACAAAATAAGCTTTTAAGAAAAATCCGAAACTGGAAGCAGAAGTTAGACTTGTTTTTTTGGTAGCATTTTCCTCCAAAGCGGAATGTTTCAAATTTGAACAAGGAAATTTTAGCTTTAATGCTTTTATTACTCAAAAACGAGTTGGCAGATGGGGATCAAATTTGGTATTGTAATAGCTCTAGGGGAATAAATCTTAATATGTACAAAAAAGTTTGAAAAGACAAAAACTATAATGTAAATTATTAATTCAAAATTTTGAAATGTTTCATAAAAAATATTGCAAAGAAAGTGGCACTGGGATGTCTTTTGTAGGCTAATAGAGCTAGAAATGAACTACAATTAACTCAAACACGAGTTATCAGATTGGGACAAAATTTGATATTAAAAAGGCCCTAGGGCCTTATGTTACAAGCTAGAAGAACTTTTGAAACTACAAAAACTGTGAACTGAAAAAATCAAACTTTTTGAACTAAATATTGCTCTAAAAAATTTTTTTAGGCTTAACTGCTCAGTGATATTAGAATAAGGTTTGTAACATAATTTGCAGGTGCGGGAGTTAATTTTCCCCCTGCCACCAAATTTTTCGCGGACGAATTTGTCCTACCGTTTTTGGTTTTCTTTCATCCCAATTTCCTTTTCTAATAATTTTTTCCCATAGAAACTTAATAAGACCGCAACTGGAAGGACAGACGGTCATCTGCAGTCAAATGGTAGTTATTACTTTGACTGTATGTCATATTGTCTTCTTCATTGCACGACTGTTATCTGTACGTGATGTGTTCTATTTGTGCTTTGCAGAGTAACATCAATGTTTATTTTTTACTGCCACTGTTTTTGGCTTAGAATGTTGTGGATAAAACTTTTGGACATCGCAACAGTAAAAGTTTCTCAAGTGTGGGAAAGTCCAGGCGAAGTGCTTTACCTTTTTTTTAATTGTCCGATGCTCTTCAAGCGGCGTTTAAATATACCTACCACGTCCATTTTTGAAAATAAATTGACCTGTGATGCTATTTCTTGCTTACTTCGTTAGCTCTTTTATGACTAGGGTTGGGACTTTTTACAGTTTCAGAATCGCTTTTCAATAATAAGGTAAAATTAAGTTTAGAATAAAAACTATATGAAAAAAATAATCGAACTAATTTAATAATTAATTCCCAATATTTATTTATTTATTTATTTATTGTAAAAGAACAAAACAGGCGTTAACGCCTAATTACAATGTCCTTATATATAGCTATACCTCTAAAATGGTTATATAGTTATAGTAACACACAAAAAAAAAGAAAAGATAATAAAAAAAAAACAAAGTTAAAAGGTAATCACATATAAAAGATCATGTGTGATTTACTGCTCATAGGCACACAAATCAGGATGTTGCTTGACAATTTCTACCAAGACTCGCTTAAACTTATGAACGTTATTCTCAAAAACATCAAGAGACTCATTCTTTATGATTATTTTTTCATAGCATAAACACATTTTTACGATGGGGGACGATTTTCTTATATTAGTTTTATATTTTACATTAAACAATTTCCTCGTTCGAGATCTATAGGCAGGGACATAAAATGGAATTTTTGATCTTAGCGCCATACAATCTATTTTGTTGTTTAATAACTTGTTCAGATACAGAACTGTCATAATTACACGTCTTTGAGCCAATTTAAGGATTTCAAATTCACTTCTAATACCCTGGTACGAATCAAACTCAGGATATCTTCTATATTTTTTATAATATAGATACGTTAAGAATTTATTTTGCACCGTTTCTAATGTTTAATATCGAGTATAAAAATTGATTCTAATAATTGATTACAAAAACGAATCCACTAGTTGATGTATAAAAAAATAGTTTGTTAAAATCTATTTCATTCATGGGCTGCTTAGTGCTTAAGGACTTATTTAGTCAGTTCTGGAAAAGGGAATAGATAACCAATTCATGTTATTTATCAAGATTACTTGAGCAATTATTTATTAAGATGTTGTCTTAAGTTAAACCTAAAACATTAACTGATGTAATTTTTTTCATGATGCAAAGATTTAGTAGTTGAAAACATATTATTACTTTAATACAAGTTTATATTGAAATTTACTAAAAATAGCAGGTCACTACAAAACTATGTAACCTAGACAATTCACGAAGTAAGTATATAATCCTTGTACAGCAAAAGCAATAACATCAAAAATGCGAAGTTGAAATCGATTACGCGAAAACTCTGTTGCAATAATAATAGTTTATTTCCATAAGACCACAAAAAAGTAGGTATCAGAATAGTCAATATTACACAACAAAAATGCACGTCATAACAGAATCAATAAATCATATTAATTACTATGAGTAAAAAAGTCATTAGACTATGAAAACAATTGTTCATAAGATATACTTTTAAATTCTTTTTGAATAAATTAAGAGTCTTGCTTTCTTGAATATCTTTAGGTAAATGGTTATAAACATTGGCGCCCAAACAGTCGGGCGATTTAAGGGTTGTTTTTAATCTACAAAGGGAGAGGAGTATGTCATTTTTATGCCTAGTATTAAAGATATGTAGATCCTTATTTAACGAAAATTTACATTTATTACTCAACACATAAATGCTTAACTCATACCTATATTAATAAACAACTTATAAATATATAAAATATTTCTACAAGAATACTTGCTAAACACTCCAGCAGTACTTCTTACTACCTACCCTTTTCTGGACAACGAAAACATTAGATTACAAGTTTCAAATAAAATTAAATAGAGCACAAAAAATCAATTTAAAAAAATGATTTTACTACACACTAGGTAGTGTTCGATTAGAATTTGAAGAATCGATTTTAACAAACAATTTGATAAATGCCACACAACTTCATTCGGTTGCTCATCCTGCAAATGTAGAGGAAAATGAAGCACAAATACAGTGATGAAGGTGTCTATCGGATTCCTGACAACACCTAATGACACTTGTCTTTGTTTTACTTTAGATATTAACTGAGTTTGATAATTTAATGCTTTATACTTATGTTCTGCTCTTCTTATATCTAATATACTTAGCTAAAGGTATTATTTTTGCATAATAAATTAAAGTTAGAATTTGTATTTTTAATTTTCCAAGATTGTTTAATTAATTTTATGTCTTAGGTAGATACATCATTTATTCTTCTTAATTTAGTTCCTATATCTATCTTTATTTAATTTGTTAAAGGAACATTTCTATTTTTATCACAGTTTTACAATAAACCTTTCTTCATAATTATGCAACAAGGTGCTTTTCATTTTCTAACTTTTTAAGTTTTCCTTTTCTGTAACAAGCGATACCTACTCTTTTCTAAAGCTACTTTTCAAGTTTGAAGGGATAGGATAATTAGTCAACATAACTGTTCGTCTCTTTTTTTATAATATAAAAATAATTTTAAATAGCTGAATATAACACCATAACATAGATATGAAGGTCAACAGTGATGTACAACAGGGGTATTTACTTCCCACACCCAACCTCTTGCACATTACATTGCAGGGAGGTTTAGTATATCTTAGTTTAACATTTCATTAACGTTCATGCAACATATTTGTGCCTAGTGGGTATAGTTTTTGTTTCATTACTTTCAGTTCACTACAGATGGCTGCTTACAGGCGCAGGTCCAGGAATTTCTGATGGGTTGGGGGGGGGGGGGGGGGCTTAATTAATTTCTGTCTAGGGACGGATTCAGTGTCGATAATCGCACGGCGATGGGGCCCCGAAGATTAAGGGATCCCTTGGGGCTACCGAACAAAAGAAAAAGTTCAGTTAATTCTTAAAGTCACTGGTGTATTTGTAGTAAAAAATGCTTTAAGTTTAAGTGTCATATGTTAAGAATTACTTGACAACGCCTTAAACTCCCCTTTCCCAAAAACAACTGCCTAGAAGGGGGCTTTCACATTTCCACAGGCCAAAAGTCCTAGCTACGCCACTGGACATATTTCCGGAAATGACTCGGGCGAGGGGGGGGAGGTACTAAAAACATCTGTGCCAAATTTGAGCCGCCTCCATATCCTTGACTTTTTTGCACAGAATATCACCACTACAGGAAGTAAATAATAAGGAACGATTCACTTTGCCTATGGACTCGCCTATGTTTAAAAATTATATCGTATTTCAAAAGTGTGTTTGCAATTTTTTTAGTTCATCAACACACACTTTTTCTAACTGGAAAATTTAATTCCTCGGTGACGTCATTGAATTCAACTTATGTGTTGAAATTTGTAAAACCCGCAACTTTGAAGAAACGTTATTTTTTAATTCAGTTTTGACATTTAATTCGGTAAACTAAAATATTTAAAGGCTAACAACCTCATACGATTCAGAAATGTTTGTAAAACGTTATAGTTCATAAGTGGTTTTCCCTTTGATGCTTCCTGCATTGATAGGTACCTTGAATTGTGCAAATAGCTTACGTTGCACAAAATTTCACATTCACTTTTGGAAAATCCCAAGTTGTACGAATACGAAGAATTGGTAACGACATTTGGCATTCCAGTTCCCTAATTTCTATTTATGTTTTTAATTCACTATAGTTTTTCAAGGTGAACATTACTATTTATGCTCAATAAGATTTTTTTTTACAGTAGCTTGCAAACCTGGAATAACTCACTGAAAATATTATAATATCATTGATGGAGCTACTTAATTTGTGGTTTTTAATTCCCTAATAGTTTAATACGTTTGCTGTTTAATCATCTTTAAAAAAACGATTGTGTCTGTGTGAGGATGTGGTTGACTTTTTTTTAATATCGTAATCTATATTGTTGTTTTTAGCAGTAAAATTATTGGTTTAACTGTAAAACTACGGTTCTTAATTTAACTTTTTATTTGCTTTTAGTGTACAGGGTGAGTCATGTAAGTGTCGCCCCCCTACTATTTCCTAAACTATTGAGAATTTCAAATTTTTAAATTTTTGTACTGTCCCGTAACCGATCAGTGACGTCATCGATATTTTTCTTAACTGCAAATATCATATTTTCTTAGGTATTTAGATAAATATTGGTTTTCTCTTTTCAGTAATATAAAATTTTCATATTTTTACGTTACAAACATTTCGAGAAAAACGTAAAAACGAATTTAAAATAAGCAGCTAAAGATGTAGCTGATAGAAATAACTATATGTATACTTCAGAAGAGGAAGTGTATTCAATACCAAGTGAAACAGTTACTTCATTCTAATCAACATGGATTCATGAAAGGCCGTTCTGCTGCTACTAATTTATGCCATTTTATTCAAAAGTTTCTGATGCCGTCGAGCGTAGAAATCAGGTTGATGTTATACCTATATACTGATTTTTCCAAGGCATTTCATAAAGTTGATCATACCAGTCTACTTAACAAATGATCAGATTTAGGGTTCACAGAAGGTCTATTAAAGCTAATAAATTCTTATTTGTCTAATAGGAGGCATTTTGTGGAGTATTTAGGGTACAAATCAAATGAATTTTCCCGTTACATCAGGTGTACCACAAGGTTAAAACTTGGGGCCTCTGTTCTTTTTACTGTACCAAAATGACATTTCCGACAGCATCAAGTTTTTTGATTTATCTATTATATGCAGATGATTTTAAACTATTTAAGGAAATCGATACCGTTGAAAACTGTTTGGAACTTCAACATGATCTGGACGAAATCTATTCCTGTTCTATGCAAAACAAACTGTTTTTTAATATTAATAAGTTTTTACTATGACGTTTACGCGGAAAAAATTAATTTAATTGGGATTAAGATACTTCTACTACAGAAAAAGAGGAACCAAGTTTGACAGAAACTATCAAGAATTATGCATGCTGCATGACGGTCGTGTTTTGGCTTCGTTAATACAATTCATTATCGGACATGCCTGTTGAATGAATAAATCTATTATAGTCTAACTTATTTAAATACCAAAAAGCGCCCCTTTTTGAAACCACGAACAACCCTTCAAAATGAAGTACAAGAAATGTGATGTTTAGTGAACGTTTCAATCATATTGCAATATATTGTACAGATTTGACACAATGTTATAGAGGTAAAGTATAACTAAAATTAAATAAAAGTAAATAAATTATCAATTTTAGTTAAATAATTTATAACTTTTACTAGAACATAAAAAACCTATTATATGCAGCTTTTCTCACGACCTCAAATTCTGTCTACATATTTTACAAATACCCTGTAGCATTATCATAGGTCAGTTTAATGTGTAGTCTACAACTGATCAAACCGGATCAATCACAGCAGTAAGATTGCATAAAATGCTTTTTAAAATTTTGGTACTAAAGTTCCCCAAAAGATCTTTTACTTTAATATTAATGTAATTGTTTATAACTAGCACAAATTTGAACGTTATTCTTCTAGGAACCGTTTTTTCTCAAATTTAATAATAAGGTGGCTAACAGCAACCTTGTACCTTGTTTGAGGTCGTCAGCATTGTAATTAATTCAAATCAATAGGTACCTGCTACTACACAAAAACTGTGTTGTTAGAATTTTAACTTGCATACATTTTTTGCTATGTAGGCAACACCTATAAGTAACGCTTGTACTCGAAGTTGTATTAGAAGTACATTTTTGGCTTTATGAATGAGCATAGTACTAACATACAATTTTGTTAAAACTGAAAAATATCGATCCCTTCCTGTATTATAACTGCTCTGTCACGCCACGACGCCTAAACTCGACTATTGCAGAAGGTATTTCGACTGGTTGACCTTGGCAGTAAGACGACTCTTCTGTTTTCCCATATATTTTCTAAATAAAATTAAATCAAGTGTTTCCCGCTGACCTACGCAGTCAAGCAAACTATTGTCGAGAAATGACACATTTTAGTGGTTGTGTGACAAACTCCAAAGTGTGAGGAAAGTTTACAGTTATTAAAGTAATTTTATACTTAAGTGTTTGAAAAAGTGTTCGTATGCAAGTTGTCTTTGTGGATATAGGAAACTGATATTTATTTAACAATGATTGGGTTTAACAGTGCTTGGAATGAAAACGGAAAATTATCTCAACTTTTAGCCGTATTTACTGGTAAGTTCATTGTTTAAAACTTGTTCAACTTGTTCTTCATTATATTTGGTATATTGTACGAGGGAAGCTAATGCCATTATTTCATATATTTGCCTCAAACTTACGTTTCCTACACATCTAATAAAGTCACATTTTTTAAATAAAACTTTGTAGGTATATTTAAAAAAATACTTAAAACTAAAATATTTAAAAGTCGAGAAAATATATAAATAGTTTACTTTGTTTATCGAATAAAGAGCTACAATTATATGGATTTGTGTTCTATAATTCAATGTCAAGTAAAACACGTGATTTTATTTATTAATAAAAGCATATAAAAACCGTCATGATTTTCCATTTTGCTAATATGCATATCAAAGTATGTCTGGAATAGTCAATTTATTATAATTTGGACGTACGCTTTCATTATTATTTAAATAAGCAAGAAGCAAATAATAGCCGCGGTTAGCCCACATGTTTTAGCGCCAAATTTACTGAAAGTATTTTAGTGGTAAGTATCTAGTTTGAGAAGTGAACTAAAACAACACGTTTTAGAATAAATTGCAGGCAGCAATATATATGTATGTAGGCACCAAGCATAAACGGAACATATGCCTGAGGCCAAGTTCTGTTAAACCTTTGATCTACGTACGTTAAGGTTTTTCCCAGAGTGATTGGCCTCTTTTGTCGTGATTTTGTGTTTCTCAATAATTTTTTAAACTTAATAAGGTTTATTGAAATAATTGTACCATTATTAGATCAACAAAATACAAGTAATTTATAAACGAAAAAACAGTGTTAGAAAACAACTGTGAAGGTAGAAATAAATATTCAAACATCATAACAAACGTTATATCTAAATTGTTTGACCTGAAAAGGTTGTCTAATTTGCTGAATGGGAAAAAGCTACTAACTGGGAATTTAGAGTAAAGCTAGAACTTTCATATTTTATATTTATAGACACCCAACAATCTCCTATACTCACATAGAATATCTATTAAGGGTACTTTTGGTCAGCAAAATCCAAATGTTGCTGACTAGACGTTTAGAGTGAAGTTAGAGCTTTTATATTTTATATTCACATATACACCTAACTACCCTCCATGCCTCCATAAAATATCTTTGCTCTCGTCCAATTATTAAGGGTAGTTTACTCCTGGTCAGCAAAATAGGCAATTTAATGACTGGGAAACGAAGGCTGCTGACTGGGCATTTAGAGTGAAGCTAGAATTTTCATATTTTATATTCAAATTGACCTAACAACCCCCCATATTCCCATAAAATATCTTTTCTCCCAACTTATAGTATCAAGGGTAGTTTACTCTTGGTCGGCAAAATTCAAAAGTTGCTGACTGGGTGTTTAGAGTAAAGTTGAGCTTTCATATTTTATATTCACATACGAAGCGGTTAGGTGTATATGAATATAAAATATGAAAGCTCTAGCTTCACTCTAAATGCCTATAGTCAGCAACTTTTTAATAATTGGGCAAGGCCAAACATATTTTATGGAGACATGGGGCTAGTTAGGAGTATGTGAATATAAAATATGAAAACTCTAGCTTCGCTCTAAATGCCCAGTGGCAGTTTTTGGGTTTTGCTGACCAAGAATAAACCACCCTTAATAAGAAAGTGAGGGCAAAGATATTTTATGAAAGTGTAGGAGATTGTTAAGTTCTAGCTTTACTCTAAATGCCCAGTCAGCAGTTTTTTTTGTTTAGTCAGCAAATTAGAGTCGCCCAGTTGAAAATGTATTTGCATTAGAGGTTCTGAATATTTTTAATACCTCGCATTTAAATTTCACCTTTTGTAAGAAATATGAAACTGTGGGTCTCATGTGATAAGCGTTAGTAGCAGAAATTGGTCAATCTTAAATAGATCTAATTCAAAAAATTAGCGAAGCACTTCGCCTGGATTTGACTATATTTTAGAAACCATTACTCGTCATTTTTAAAAGTAGAACGAGCTCAAAAACTTTAAACAGTATGTTTGTATCAACGTTTTCCGCGCCAACAGTGGCTACGCTAATACGTTGCTTGTCCGCAAGTCAAGTCGATGTGCAGGGACGAATATCCGCTTTTCCTTTTCACGCAGCATATAGCTGCAGCGGAAGCGCACCTGCATATCATTATATATAGTTAGAAACCGAACATTTTTCACTCGTTAAATTTTTTTCATAGTCAACGCCGCAGTGGCCGCTGGCCAAGGAAGGCGACACGAATTTCAAACAAAAAATCTTAACTTTTAATTAATAGTACTCTAAATTAAATTCATACGCTCATACATATAACCCACACACATACCCACACACGCTCACAGTGACAGACAGTTTGTAAAAACTATTTTTTTAAGTGCTTAAATGTCCAAAACGCGCACCTCCGTGAAAATCCCGAAATCGAAAGTTGTCATACAGTCAATACTTTCTGAAAGTAGAAATCCACATTCTACTAACAAATCGGTTAGAAAAAGCAAAAAGCGGCCAGTTCAACCCTTTTTTCCAAACTAGCTTCACATTGGAGGCCGATGCGATTTTTTGGCTTTAACGTCTTTTGACTCACAAACGATTTGGTAGATTACTAGATTGGCATATAATTTGGTGTCGTTATATCCCTAGGAAGACACATGTTTGTAAAAATATACAGCGTGTATGTTTTTGAAGTATGGGAACCAACTCACCTATTCAGTATGGTCACCCCAACGGAGACTATTGGTATTATGATAAAATTGTAACTACTACAGATTAACAATCCATGCATACATTTTATCCAGAGAAACTAAATCATAACCATTTTAGTAAACAAATCATCTTCAATATTATATTGTTCTACTATACTTGGCTGAAAACATATCTAATTTCAAGTTTTATGTTTCAGGTACCATAAGTACAATATCAGATGGAATGCAATATGGATGGACTGCTCCGGTTGTTCCTATTCTGGAAAATCCGGAAATTACTCCAGTTCCAATAGAAAAATCTGACGTCGTCTGGTTGGAAAACATCTACTGGTTAGGTTCATTTGCTGGATTACCCTGCACCATATACCTTGTTGACAAAGTTGGACGAAAAAATTCTATGCTGATTGCTGCCACTGTAAATTTGGTAGTATGGATATTGATTGCAGTAGCGTCATCCGTGGAAGTTTTGTATGTAGCACGTTTCATGGCTGGAGTAGCAGGTGACATTGCAATTGTGTCAGGTCCCATGTACATTGCAGAAATAGCCGATCAGAATATACGAGGATTTCTGGGATCATTTATTTATCTGATGATTCTTATTGGTGTTTTGATAATATATTCAGTGGCACCATTTGTAACGGTTGCGGTATCATCAATAGTAGGAGCTTGCTTCCTGCTCTTCCAACTGTTAACATTTCCTTTTATGCCAGAAAGCCCATATTATTTATTAATAAAAGATAAAAAAGAGGATGCTCGAAAGTCTTTGCAAAAATTACGAGCAACTGAGGACGTAACCAAAGAATTAGATGAGATAACTGCAGCAGTGGAGAGACAAAAAGCGGAAAGAGGACGACCAATTGACTTATTTACAGTTAAGAGTAATCGAAAAGCTTTGATAATTATGACAATTCTAAATGGAGCTCAACATTTTAGCAGTATTAGTGTAATGTTAATGAATATACACACCATTTTAGCCGATGCTGCTTCAATTCTTCCTCCAAGTACTGCTGCAATTATATTTTCTGTTATCATGTTGGTTGCTGCAACTACTGCAGCTTTTGTAGTTGATAAAGTAGGTAGAAAAATCCTTCTCAGCAGCTCAAGCTTCTTAACAGGCGTATCTTTAGCTATACTAGCATCATATTTTGCCGTTAAAAATTCAGGAACGGACGTTACTGCCTATAACTGGGTTCCAATATTTGCAGTAATGATTTACGCAGTGGCATTTAAATACGGTTTGGGAATAGTACCTTTAGTCTTGGGAGCAGAATTGTTTCCCACGAGTGTTAAAGCAATGGGTATGACCTTTGCAAATGTTGCTTATGTTGTTTTCTCCATAATTTCTATATATTTGTATCAGTTTTTGGCAGATGCGTATGGTATGCATGTGCCATTCTTCATTTTTGCAGCTTCATGTTTATTAACTACTGTATTCATTATTACTTGTATACCTGAAACGACAGGAAAAACCTTAGAAGAAATTCAGTTAATGTTGAAGGGAAATAAGGTAGAATTAAATAAAGACACACATAAAAGGAATATGGAGGGTAAAGTTAATGAAGCAATGGAAGATGTATTTTAAGTTATATAAAACTGTGACTGTTCCTTGTTGTATACCACTAGTGATTAACATCCACTAAAAAGGATTTTGAGTGAACTGTTGGATGAGTTAGTTGACCTGGTACAAAATATTAGAATCACATCACTAAAATCATATTTAATATGTCGGTATCTAAGGCTGCAACTTGAGATCTTCCAACATACATTCAATTACAGCTAGCTACGTTGACTAATTAAATGTGGTATTTTATAAAATTATGGATATTACAAGTATTATTAATTATAATTTACTAACGGTTTCTGTTTATATGTAAAACAGTTCAGAACTAATATCAAATATATAATTTGATCTAATCGGAAATTTAATGAGTAGGTACCTATAACGTTTTACATTTTGTTTGAACAGAAATGCCATCTTTGTTTTTATATAAATAACTACATATACATACATAAGGTTCTGTTATGTTAAACATAGTTTTAGATTTTATATTGTTGTCGAGTTGTTTAAATGGAAAATTTGGCACTATAATTAATGAAAACCTTTCTGGTCATCTGACACATTTATGAAAGATAAGGAATTAGGAAAAACTGTTAAAACGAATATGTGTGAAAGTCATTTGTATCTATCTTCTCAATGAATTATGATGAAAAAACTCATGAGCATGAGCTCACTACTAATTCTATTTCTTAAATTGTGTAAAGCAATGAATTAGCAATAAAAGAGCAAAATAATAAATTGCCACGCAATAAGAAATTTAACTTTCATTACCAAGTATTTATTTTTTTCCTACTAAGGGTAGGCGTTCTTTACTTCAGCATTTTAAATCTTAGCCTTGGTAAGAAACAGACTGATAATAACTACACCATCACCATACTTTAACTTTAAATATAATCTCATAAACTCATAATAAATTTGTAGTTTATAATAATCATTTAGCTAGGTATTGGATTTGTTGTTTCAATTATATATATGTAAATTGTGCAATTATATTTTGATTAAAAAATCACTTCATTCTGAAGTAAAATGACTTCGTGATCAATGTAAATCAATAATATTTATATATTTGTATACGTAAATAAATGAATATGCTGTTAAGGTAATGTTTAATTGAATAAATATTTTTTCAACAGTTGCTGCTTTTTCCATTGGCACTACAACTTGATGTGGGTCTTGGCCTGCTCCACTTCCTTAATTTCCATTTCTTTCTATCACAACCACATCTCACTAATTGTTTACATCTAGTTTCCAAAGGTTTTCTTTCACATCCTCTATCCATCTCTTACTCGGGTATCCCCTTTGTCTTGTTCTTTGTGGACCTGTCGGATATTCTCTTGATCAGTCTTCTTTCATTCTGCTAATATGACGTAACTTCCATTTTTTTGTGACGTAATGAACTTTAGAATTTCTTCTCGTCTTAAAAGTATATTTAATTCATAACTTATTTTCTTACACCATGTTCCATCTTCCCCTTGTATCAGCCCAAAAATGCTGTAAAATTTACCTTTTTTCAAAAATTCTTAATTCGTATTAGCTTGTTTTTGTAAAGCACCAAGTTTCACATGCATATGTTACTATCTATAATTAGTACCCTATTTAAGAAAAGATTTGGTTTCAATTATGGCTAGAATAGACCACTACATGTTTCGTTCTTGTTTGAACTCATCAGGTGGACATAATTCTAACCATAATTGAGACCAAAAGCAAACAGTATTATTTGCTTATCAGTTGATCCATATGTTGGCTGTTATTCTCGCCCTTTTTCTTAGCGGTTGGTGAACTTTTTTGTGGGAGGGCGAACAGTTTTTGTAATAACAAAATAAAAAATTATACTAACACGTACTTAGCTTACCACTGCAGTGCGATGCTCATAAAAAAAAATTGAAAAGGCGGCGCTGATTGATATACGTATATAATATCTTTTATCTGTGGGCATTCCCCTTATGCCCTCCTTGCACCAGCCGCCACATGCGTTAACATGCAACGTGTTTCAGAAAGATGAACAAAAACGTTCCGAGAGAGGCATAGAGAAGTGGCGTATTAGCAACTATTAAAAAATCACTCTAATAAGTAGTATGCAAAATGTGAAGCTTAAAAAATATGCAGTCTGAAAAAAGACAAATTTATTAAATGAGCACAATATAAATTGAGCAGTCTGAAAAATGAGCAACTAAACTTTATAATTCAATTTATTCATTTTTCATAAATGAAATATTTGGAATAGTATTGTCAACAGCAATACCTCATGTGAATTAAAAATCCATACATATATAAAAGCTCAAAGGGTATTTTTCTCCGGTTCCTCAAGCGGCTACCGCTTCACCAATTTGGACCATTTTTTTCAATGAAAGGTTTCTATCCTCAGATGGAACATGAAACATTTTTATATTTTTATTCTATGTCGATTTTTCAATAATAATTATTTTAATTTATATATGAAAGCCTGCTAAACGCGTTTTACTTAAGGCGACACCTACACCAACGCCGCGTCTCCTCATGGAACTCATGCATCACGTGACTTAGGATTTAGCCGGCTCAGTCAACGCTCAGTCTGTCAGTGCATTGTGCGCTGGGGTAACACTATCCATAAATATATAAAAGCTCAAAGGTTTTTTTCTCCGGTTCCTCCAGCGGCTACCGCTTCACCAATTTGGACCATTTTTTTTAAATGAACTGTCTCTATCCACAGATGGCACATGAAACATTTTTATATTTTTATTCTACGTCGATTTTTCAATAATAATTATTTTAATTCATAATATATATGAAGGTAGGCTAGACGCGCGTCACTTGGGGCGCCATCTACAAAACCGCCGCGTCTTATTATTGGAACTAATGCATCACGTGACGCATTTAGACGGGTCGGCCAAAGCGAGTCTGTCAGTGCATTGTGCGCTGGGGTCTCACTAGTTATCTATAATTCCGTCGCTTCATTGACAACGAAATTGGGCTGTTGCCAGGCAATATCACGAGTCCGAAGGACGAGTGATATTACCGTGCATCAACACAATTGAGTTCGTCAATGAAGCGACGGAATTATAGATAACTAGTGAGACAGAATTATAGATAATTCCTAATTCACGAGTGGAATTTGTTAGAATATTCCACGAACAAAAAACTTAAATTATTATTTAGTATAATTAGTTGTTATGTACTATCGCACAAACGCATTATTTAATTAATAAATGCAAAAATATAAAAGTTTGTTGACCTGTTGCTATGGTTATACACCACCGATAACACCGGAACTTCCTAAAAAGAGGCTTATCGCTGCCATTGGCTGTTACAGTACGAGTGGAATATTTATTACCGATTTTACAGATGTTACTGGCATTGGCGGCTTGTGGGTTCAGAAAAGGGTGAAGCGGTTTATAAAACCTGATAGCACGTCGGGAGCGAAGCGCATGCGATAATTGTTTTTAAGTGGATATTATAAAACATGTACGATATTTCAAAAATCAGTGTTCCAATAAACGGCAAAAAAGTTTCACTTCAAAAACTAATCTTCTTATTTCTGTGGTTACATGGGTACCTCTTGCGATGTTAGCATATCTTTTTACGTGCTTTCCTATGTGGTGCTTACAGTGGCACAAGACAATGACCACCTACAGCTTTACATAGGCTTTGAACCACAGAAGTGACTGCACTTCATCTTCAGAGAAATGTTACTAGGACAATCTCCGATGTGAGAAGTGAAACCAATGGCGTAACTACCGGGGTTCCGCGACTTCCACGGAGCCAGATCCTGTGAGTCGTGCAGCCCGTCCTTTTACAGCTCCTTTCCCCTAAATATAGGCAAATTTAATTTTTGTAGTTCTAAGCCAAATTTTTTCTTTCGACAAATATCTCGATATATCGGTAGGTTAAAAATGTTAGCATACTGGTAAGTAAAAAATAAGTTCCACGCTTCACTTTATATTTCAACTAGGCGATAATATGAGTGAGTAATATGACAGTTTTTTCTACCGATTAGCCCTGCTGAACACCCTTACATGCGTGGGGTACGTTACTCCAGCAACCGCCTTGTTATTAGATACGGTTTGCAAGACCGTTGAAATCGTTTCAATCACAACTATTAAAGTGAATAAAAATTCAATTTTTATTGTTAAATTGCTTTACTAAAAATGTAAAATTGTCCATATAATGGGTACCATTTAACATTTCGTAGAAATGGAACAAAAGTCCTAATCCGTTAAAACTACGAGTACGTCTGATATTGATGACCCTCAACCATCAACCATAATTTGTTTTGCGTTTATTTAAAAACTAATTTAAGTGTGACAAAATGTTTTATTTTTGTTTGCTACTGGGAAAGGGGAGAGTGTTACAAAGGACCGATCTGAAAATGGAACCCTGGCCCCAAAACTTCTCGTTATGCCACTGAGAGATATAGGCAACATAACCTACACCAGAGTACGTTGGTGGATGTCCACGCGCACGGCTTTCCAAAGATTCTAAAAACTAATAAAATCATTAAAATAGAAAAACTGATAAAATTATAGACAATACTTGGAAAGTTAGAAATTTCAAAGTTTATTAAATTTTGTTTAACATTTACAAAGCGTTTTGATAATAAAAGAATAACTTCAGGATTGCTCAAACTTGTTAGAACATTTATTAATAATTTTTTTCATTACAATTTGAAGTAAAAGCGGGTCTGTAAAAACAACACAATATATTTTCAAATTATTAATATTACGCTTTTTTTACGTCTAAATTTATTATTTAAAATATTCTAATGTTAATAATTATTTGTACTTAATAAGAAAACATAGAAACATAAAAAAATAATAATTATTATATGTACAATAATCACAAAAAACAATAAATCTACGACAGAAAAACTTTCCTATTTCTAACCACAACATCGTCGTTTTCAGTTTTATTGGGTGCCAGCCTTTTTCTGTTATTTATTAGTACTTAATAATACCAAAACAATCAAATATAATGTTAATTATAATGTAAGAGCGGTAAAAAAACATAGTCAAGAAAAATGTTAAAAATCGCATTTTTTGATTGACTTTTAAATGCTTTTAATTATGAAATTAATGACCAATGACACAAAATATGTATATCTGAGACATGCGATTTTGTTTTCACCGCCCCCTTGATATTTTTTTTCTTGGTCGCTCTGTACAACAAATCATAATAAGTACAAAGTGCATACATAAAAAAACATTAAATGTGAGTAGTTTCAATGATTGCAGGTGCTTTCCCATTTTCCATTTCCATACCATTAGTTTCAATATTGCCTTCCTTTTCACTAGGTAGCGGTCTCTTTCTATCCCTAAAGTACATCCATCTAAAAAAATATCAATCAATAAAAAGAAGTAATAAGCACCAATAATATTTCAGTTTACAAGAGAATAATAATGCCAATTCCATATAGTACGACTCCGAGGAGAAAGAAAGCTGGTGGCAAGCTGTCCAAAGTTATACTATAGATTCCTTGGTTGTATATTGGTATTACTGCAGCTGGAGCAATGGCTTCCACGATGGCAAAAATTGACTGTGCTTTTCCAAGATCATCTTCAGAAACGACTTTCGTCGCTTGGGATCGTATAGCTATACTTGCTATTGCTATTATAATACTTACGACAGTTCCTAAAAAATATGACACAAATTGAACAGATGCCTTTGTGTAATTACAATACTCTAAGAAAGTAAAATCTAAAGAAGTAAGAAGTATCGTTCCTTTGTCTTTTTTGATTTATTATTTTTTATTAGTGAAAATACATAGCAAATTTATTCAAGAAATTTTTTTTTAAACATTGCAAAAAAAATGCTTTTTATTTGAAACCCAGTCACAATCCTCACGGGTCACAACCCTCATAGTGTTCAATGTTTGCTCAATACAGTGATGGTTATAAGCCACACGTTGGTCCAATTTCTATTTTGGTCACAACGCCCACTTTTCGTTTTAGTCACAACTAATAATTTATTAATAGTCGTAGTTCCCAATTATTTTTTTGATCACAAACTCCTAGCTAAGTTTTTGGCCATAACCGCCACTTTAGTTACAAATATTATTTTGGCCACTATAGCCACTTTTGACCCCCAATTTCTTTGTGGTCACAATTCCCAACTATCCTTTTGGTCACAACTAGGGGTCTGCGATTATCAAAAATGGATAATCGATAATTGGGGTTTGTGGCCAATAAAGCAGCTGGAAATGATATTTAGATAAGTTAACTGTGTTGATCCTAATAAATGTCTTTTCTTATTTATACACAGAGCGTTTGAATTATTATACCTATTTTTTTGATGTAAAGTTTAAAAACAAAAAATTCTTATGCGTATTATTACTATAAAGTTTTTATTATACAGTTCTTTAATTAAAAACTAAATTTATAACAAATTAAAGATGTGTTGATAGAATGGTTGGTCCTTCCTCAGCAATATGTGTAGTTATTGAATAAAATTTCTTCTTCTATAAAATACGATTATTATGAAGTTTCTTACTTGTTTTCATCAACAGTATTATCTTAAATATTAATACGTTTATCATACTTTCTAGAGCAATATTAAAATATTAAAATACGACTCTGCGCTGAAATGACGGCAAAAAGCAAAACAGTGGGACAACGACACAAGTCGCTTTGGGCATTTGCAGCTATCGCTTAAACGGTTGCTTCCGAAACAGACAGGACCGAACATGTTAAAAATTGCAATACCATTCGAATGATTTTCTGTAACCTCTGGAGATATCTCGAAATAATTTTACAATGGAATATTCAGATTATTTTCATTCGAAATATCCCATCACCAAATCTGTGCCACGAATTTCAATCTAATCTAGTTTAAAAATTTGTTCTATCTATTTTTTCCACTCTTCCCATTTCCCAAATATTCCCAGAGCCTTGAAATTGTAAATACTAGGCATTATAGCGTGATTCCATATAAATCAAAAGCCTGCGGGTGGTCTAGTGGTTCGAGTTTCAGGCTCTAAAGCTGGATTCCCAACGGCAGTAGCTTCGAATCCTCTCCTCTCCACGTCGGAAATTTTTCTGAAGAAGTTAAACCCGGCGTGTCTATGGACATCGTGCATGGCGTGTATGTTGGGTTGCATGTCTCTTCGGGGTGGGATATGTTAGACCGGTGAATAGCGCGAGTACGCTGAGCCAGGGAAAGGGGGTGGGACGGAACTCATGAAGTTGTGCTCACGCACATCCCCATGATTCTTTAAAAAAAAATAATTTCGACGCATGATTGAAGAATTTGGGTGCTATCTTGTGTTACTACACATAACAGCAGCGGAACGAAACAGACTGCCGTACTACTTTTAGATACTATTATACAGGGTGAGTAAAAACTAAGTTGCAGATATTTTCTTTTCATTTTGATTTCTACTGATGATAACTGCTTAGCAGAAACAATATGTCCATCTACTGCAATAGTCAAAAAAATTTTTGTGAGAACTAAAAAGTTTATTATTTCCATTTACTTTGTTATGTTAAATTTTGTATATGTTTAGTTATTTCGTTTATTAATTTTGTTATGTAATCCCATGAAAAAATGTTCCAACAAAAGTTGGTTACTATTGCAACTATCGACATAGAATCAATATTTACAACGTTACAGACATTATGCCTTACTTTTTACTCACCCGTTATAGTGATTTCGTTAATAATTAAAAGTATCATCTTACCTGCATATAGACCAGTTGGTGATACAAATATTACAAAAATAATGTTGCTCGCAATTTTATCAAAAAATGATATTACGGCAATTATTAAATCATTCAACTTGAAAACTTTTGTAAACAGCGGCAGTGCCACCACAGTTCCTAAAATGAAAACTTTGAAATAACTAATTTCATATTCTTGTACAAAAATTTACCAACTAAATGTATAACTGTGTTCATCGTAAGAAAGTAGCTGAATTCTACTGCCGTCCACTTATAAGCTTTGACGGTGAACAAGAAAAATACTGATCCTTCGCCTAAAATGTTTTTTCGGTTAAGTTCGAATAGGTAAATCTGTGTAAATTAACTTACCACCCCCAACTCCACTAAAGATAAACAAAATGATAACTATGAGTATAATATCAAGACGTTGATTTCCATCACCTTTCTTTGTAAGTATCTTCAAAGTTTCAATTGCATGGCGGGGATCAAAAATATCTTTTATCAAACCCTTTTTGTCTTCAACGCCAACGGGTTGCTTTGGTTCTCTTATCAAAAATAGACCATAAAGCAATCCCATCAAATATAAAAAACCGCCGACTAGTAGTATTGCTATGTAACCAACTTGGGCGAATAAGATTCCGCTGAACGATTGAACAATTGGAGTACAAACAGTAAGTACAATTTGAACAACTCCTATTCGAAGTGTGCGCATTTCTAATGTACTGACATCTGCTATGTATGCAAAAGCAGCCATAATGATCATTGTAGGACCCCCTAAAAATGATGGTATGATTGTTTGCATAAAACCTAGAACGCCCAAGGGCCATTGTTCCATGAATATTACGCACAGTATACAGCCAGCGACTGCAAGAAATTCTCCAAGAATCGGAATCAATAAAAATGGTTTTCTAATTTTATGACGATCACTGTAAGATCCCAAAAATAACACCAATATTACGGGCATAAAACTTTGTAAGGGTTGTTGCCATGAATGCATTTCGATTATCCATTGTTGAACCGCATCAGCTTCTGCAGTGAAATTTAGTTCTTCGTACGTACCATCAATAATTGAATCGCAAACTGTTTTATTCAACCCTTCGTTTGATCTGCATGCTTTTTCAAATTCTAAAGTATTTAACGCGGGACCACATACTACTGAAGCCATTAAATAACAAGTTAATAAAGGTTCTATGGTTATCACTTCTTTTATGTAAGATCCGCGTTGCTTCATAGTCATAGTTTTAAATGTTTTCTCCTTTTTCTCTTCATGATTAATTTTTTCATTTGTCAAATCTGGCACTGATTCTGTCACCAATTCTGTTGTCGATGCCATTTTCAAAATTATAAAATCACGCACTAAAACACCGGTTTTATTTTCACTTCCTCGGCACTACATCCTCAACAACCACAAACACATTATTTGCATTAAAACTAATTAAAACTTATTTTTACAGTTGATGAATCCAAGTAACATTGGCATATCTCGAAGGGCAAATAAATTACAAGAAACCGAATTCTCACATAATGATGAGTAAACCTGTTTCAGATGTCCAGTTGGCCTTTAAAAAAGGATGCCGAAGCTGCGAACAGGTGGGCGAGGAATGTGGTGGAGGTAAATTCTTTTATTTGTATTAAAAAACATTATTTTAATTAAGTAATGATGGGAACAAATTACGAGCACAAGACTTACACGTCGAAATGTATCGTACTCAAAAATATGACTGTCTGTCTTTTAGTCTTTTAGTTTTAATTACTGTGGTTTATAGCGCAACTGGATTCCAAACGAGTTGTTCAATTAAAATTCGTGACCCTTGGAATTTAACTGTTTTTGCTAAAAGCCTGCGGTCTTACTATACAGGATAGATGCTTGTCAATTCGTAAATATCTATAAATATATTCCTTGTTTGCATGATTATTATTGTTATAATATGGAAAAAATTTAAAAAAAAAAGGTTAAATTTGTGAGCACAATTGAGTTCTGTTAAGCAATTTTTGTAAGTACTTTTACACAGATAACCCCTACTCCTTAATGAATCCATTTATGTAATCCCAAAGGGCGTGCAAAA
This sequence comes from Ctenicera cuprea, assembly GCA_958336395.1. Taxonomy (NCBI): domain Eukaryota; kingdom Metazoa; phylum Arthropoda; class Insecta; order Coleoptera; family Elateridae; genus Ctenicera; species Ctenicera cuprea. The sequence continues at coordinate 77,224,130 of OY284486.1, read as the reverse complement.
CGATCCATAACAAAGCATAATTTGATTTCTTTAAAATCAAAAATGGGATCGTATCAGTTTTTTTCCTGAGACCACACTAAGCTAAACACAAAAAAATTGCAGAATCAATTGTAAACTTATAAGTTACAACTCTGAATTGAAGGTTCTTTTGAATAAAACTTAAAAAAAATTATTTATGTCAGTGGCGGATCTTGATTTTGTGGGGCCCCAGGCGCAACCTGATCTGGAGGGCCCCTATTGACCCTACTAAGAATGGGATGGTTCACTAAAATGAACAATGCAGAAAATCATAACGTTTTTTTATTTTTGGAATCAATACAAACATAAACACAAAAATAAGATGCGGAAATAAAAAAATAATCACATTCCCATTTAAAAGAAAACATCACATTCTCAAGTAAAAAAATTAATTTTGGTTTTTGAGGATAAGGCACCCAACGATTCTGAGGCCCCCGCTTTGCTGCGGCCCCAGGCACGCACCTCATGCGCCTGTGGCGTAATCCGCCACTGATTTATGTAAACAAAATCTTACCACGTATAATATAAATAATAATAATTAATATAATATGTGGTTGCTGATATCGTTTAAGTGAGTCTGAAACACGAAGTCGACAGCAGTAAAAGCACTGAAAAAATACAGCCTAATTTTTGACAGTCTCTTAGGTGTTAATTTGTAAATAGTTCCGTGATCGTCAAAACAATGCCTAAAAACGCTTAAGGAATTTATATAAAACGTATTTTCCTCTTACATCACGGTTAGTAATGACTTGTGATAGTTAAATGTTACAAAAAAAACTAATTATGTTTTGAACTTCACGGATTTATCTCTGGTTTTGCATGTTTTAATCCATTATACTTATATTAACTTATTTTAACAAAAATGTACGGTTTTAACGCAATGTAACTTTGCTTAGAACAAAAATGTTTAAATAAATTCGAAAATTGTTTATGTAGTGAAAAAACAAAACTTTACGAAATTAAATATTTATTAAAACTTTCACGCAAATAATACTTAATATTGTGCCCCCTGTTAAACATTGTCTTGTCAATGCATTGAATAAATTTCTATCATTAAATAAAATTTATTATTAATAATAATTAAAACTTATTTACAACTGCTTTCTTACTATAGTAACTATAGAGATAAAACACAAAAATGCCAATGGCAGTTTGAGCAGATGGAAAAATACAAAACTTAAAGCTTGCATTGCACACCTAAAACCTTGGCATTCAATAAAGCTTTAAATTTTGCAGTTATGTGTAGATACAACGGTACAGCGCATATCACTCTTTTGGCGATTTTGTAATGTTATACATCTTTGTAATTAACTAACTAACTAACAATGCAAGGCCGCAACAACGAATCATCGTATTTTTAAATTACTATAATAATATTCGGTCTTTAAGAACCGAAAAGATAAGATGTGCAGATTTGGTAAAATAATAGTAAATATAGTCAGGATGTCAAGACCAACTACTTTGAACGGTTAAAGTTTACGCTTTCAACCTACCTTGCATTAGAGGACCAAATTTCGTATACTTTTTATTATCATTTTAGTCTATTGCTCTCAGCTTTAATATTTTCCGAGATATGATAGTAAAGTTCAATATACAGATTGGCCAGCCATTACATAGTTTATATATAACTATTATTGACTAAGTTTACACCGTTATTACTATTTTGGACAGAACCGGACTGGCTGTCCAATACGGCCCGGGATATTGGTTACAAAAATCTCTGCAATTCGAAAGCAGCAAAAAATATTTTTTGTCCTACAGTCCACGATCCACACATGGGGCCAGCCCGATCCTGATCCAAAAACAAACAAGGTTGGCCCGCCAAAAAAAGAGGTGCTCTATTTTAATGTAGGAACCCTCGAAAATTCGTATTCTACACATGTCCAATAGCCCATCAGCGCAAGCGTGATCTTTCTATAATCCCCTAGTACCTCCACCATCGATTTTTTTGTTACAAAAATCATAATATTACGAACATTTTTAAAATATCTAAGATTTCAAAATTTAAAAAGATTATAAAAATTTTAAAATTTTCCATATTTCGAAAGTTTTTAGAATATTCAGAAATTTCAGCATTTTCGATATTTTAGAATTTTGCGAAATCTGAGAGTTCAAATTAAAATTTTAAAAATTTAAATAATCTAAATTTCGAAATATCGAAAATGTTCAAAAATTTCAGCTTTTCGATATTTTCGAATGTTACGAAATTTACACTTTTAAATTTTCGCATTTTCAAAATTTACGAAGTTTCCAAGTTTAAAATTTTAAAATTTTTAAAATATTCATAAAGGGATGTTAACATTTTACACCTTCTTCAACACAAATGCAGTTTTTGCCAGTGCAGGTGCCGTCTTTGCAGAAAAGAGCTAATAAATGTCTTAAGGTTTAAAGGGGAAACAGCTTCAGTGATAGCGCACATAAAGAAGTATCACTTGTAGAACTTGCGTGTTCGGCACACATTCCTTCTTTTTGTGTTCTACATACTAAAGTTAATCAAAATCGGACAATCCGCTCTGGAGATGTGAGGGGACTAACAAACGCACCCACTCAGAAACCGACTTAAAATAAAACATTTTTTCTATTCCTGCAGTTGCAAAACAGATGTTTATTACGTCATAATATTAAAATCGAAAATTATGATGAAAACAATACTAAAAATATGGATAAGTAAAAAATAATTAAGTTTTATGTTGTCCATTCTAGCTTTCACAATTACTATTTGCATCTTTTAGTGGTTCATTTAAAGTAGACTTAAAGACTTTATACAGGGTCTCCTAGATAACGTGCTCAATACAGGTAACTCGGAACTCTTTACATTAAGTCTACTTTAAATGAACCACTGCACTGCAAGCTTACAAATTGCGTGACTTTTAAAAACAAACTAAAAACTAATTTCGTCTCGTAAAAGGAATTTGTTGCTAGTTCGCACACAATTAAAACATACTAAAGAACAATGTGCTAATATTTTATATTCATTTATCGAACATTATAGCTTTACAAAAACTTGGAAATTAACATTTCAAGGTAGATATACAAACACAAAAATGTGAAATTGCCTGCAAACACGCGATGATGTAACAACTATGAAAAATGCAAATAAAGAATTACGTTGCCTTCTTTAGCAATTTCAATTATGAACATTAAGATAAAAACGTAGTTATTATTGTTAATCAAACTTGACGACAACTTCTTTTCTAACATTTCTTTGGGAAAAAAATTTAACAGGTAGATTTATTTTAAACAATCTTAGCTAATCTGAGGCGGTCCAGAAAAATTAATTGATAGCCTTCTCGTTCTTAAAAAAGCATGAAGTGTGGACTTCGAGAGGACTTTCCCATACTACATCTTAATACTTACCGTATGTGCAAAAGTGTAAATTTTATAATTATAACGTTGTACATTTCACTGACTGTTAGATTTCTAAGAAAGCAAGCTATATAGGCAACCCTTCATTCCATCCATCCAAATTCACAGAAGGCGCCATTATGAAATTACAGCTTTCAAAAAAAATCAAATTGTAGTCAATATTTCGTTCTAACAGCCTACAAAGTTTAAAAAGAATCGTGTGGGCAGTTTTTAAATAATAGTTTTAAAAAAAAATTTAATTTTGAAAAAGCGCCATTGCGATCGTTTTCAGATTTTCGCAATTAATTTTGTTTAATCGTATATCACCCACAAAGGGCTCTCGTACAAGTTGTAGCTGATGCCGGTCAGACGACTTTTTGAGTAAATAGGCGTTAAATTCGAGATTTTCAAAAAAAACTACGATGTCGCATATAAGAATAGTAAGAACGGAACCGCCCGCTCGCTCTACAGCTGATTAGATGCGATTCGGATTTCGAACTAAAAGTCGATATAAATGGTTTATTTAAAGAGTTATCAAAAATATGCAAAGATTGAAAAATTTGTTTTTGAACCAGTGCTAATTGATAGGCGTAGTTAAAATTACGTAACTGCCGGAAAACGCCTTGTTGATATTAAAAAGTATCGATTATTTTCTTTATTTTTAAAATAATTGAAAATTATTGCTGATTCTAATACTCCAAATAGTTTAACGAACTGGTAAAAGTTTATAACGATCGGCGTTTGCGTTTTTGAATAAATAATTAGTCAATTTAAAATTTTTCAAAAATTTCTTGAAGGCGTCAGATTTAAATTTGGGAAATTAGTAAAAAAAAGAATTTGTAGTTCACTGCAAGTTCTATCGGCCCACAAAATTAAAATAATATCATGTAGACGGCTTTTGTAAAATAGTTTTTTGAAAGTTTTCAAAACTTTGAAGCAGCGCCATTGCGATCGTTTTCGGATTTTCGAAATTAATTTTACTTCATCGTATATTACCCACAAATGGCTCTCAAACAAGTTGTAGTTGATCCCGATCACACTACTGCTTTTTGAGTAAATGGGCGGTAAAATCGAGATTTTCAAAAAATTGTAGCTTCTGCCATTTTTAAGCTAGGGAGTTCGGTAAAACAGTTTTCGATTTGTCTTAAGTTTTCCTCTCAAATTTACAAAATTTAGATTTTGGAAAAATAAAGCCACCAAAAGAACGTTCCCGGTTTCGGATTTTTTTGAAACGCTACTTCTTGATTAAAAATTTCATCAAAATCGGTCCAGTACTTTCGTCTGTAGAGGCGTCACTCTCACACCCACAGACAAATATTTTTAAAAGAACACTTTTTTGGATTCCTTCATCCCCAAAACGTGTATTTCTGTTACAATTTAGATTTCGAAAATTTTTGTGAAATCGATATATTATCAGTGACGTAGCACCCCAAACCCTCCAAAATCGGGGATTCCCTTCGGTGACATTTTTATATTTACAAATATATTGAAGTACTTCATGTGGAAACAGTTACATTTGCGTCCAGTCCATCTCTGTTGATAAGTTAAGAAAGTAAGAGTATATTTGAAGTTGACTACGCGACGCTTTGGTTTTTTTACTTTTATACTGCTACCACTTGTTGCAATTTATTAATTAGACTAATACTTTTACAATTTTTCTGTGGAAATGCATGATTTAAAAATGCTTCACAAACACCTACCGCAAATAAATAATAAATGTTTATTATGGTTCATTAGGTTACTAGGTAGAACATAAAAATTTTCAGCAATAGTATAGTCAGTAGTGGAATGTGATGCATCCGGCGACATCACTGAAATTTTTTGCTGCTAAGAATAAACTACTGTTCAGTACTTGATGCGTCTGGGCATTGCTCCCAATATTAATGTACTTATTTGCTTTTGTTGGATTGAACCACATGTATAGAATAAAGTATTACAGCCAGTCTTTCGTTAGACGTTCAAGGAATAAATTTTACGCGTTGTTAAAACGCCTACGAATTTTAAATTGATCAATTAAAGTTTGAAGTGAACTCTCAACGTCGGTAACCGATTCATTTCAAAAATGAGTGATTCTAATCAGTCGGAACCGGAAATATTTGTAAATGTAACCGAGGATTTACATTCAGTTTTGCAAAAAACCTCGATTCCCTTATGGATTTTAATTTGTTATTATGTATTTATGTTTTTGGGAGTATGTATTAATTTGGTGATTTCATACACGTTACTTCGGTGCAAAAGAAATGGTAAGTACAAATTATAAAAATCGCCTGTTGATCCAACAATGTATTTATTTAATGAATGTTGCAACAATTTGAGGTTTTATGTAACTGCTTTGTTAAGATAGTTTTGTACGCGGTTGGAAATTAAAAAAAAATGTTTTATACACTGCGTTCCAAAAGCAGCCCCTCTCACCGTAACTATTAAAATAATGAAATTAAGAAAACTAAACCTTAAGCATTTATTAATGGCAGTAAACATTTTTGTGTCGTTGGACCCCGCTAAGCGATCGTAAAGCGAATCAAATTTTTTGGTTTCTCAAAAAGTTAGATTTGTAGTCCAACCGAATTACCCAAAGAAGTTTAGTTTTTCCAATTACTTTTTGAAAGCAGTGTTATAAATCTCCCTGAACCGATTCAAAACTAATTCAAAATTTATGAATCTATGCTTAATTTCTAAATTAGAACATACTTATTGTTTTTGTTAGTTTTTAAAATAAACCAGTACCTTGCTTTAATATTATGAACATGAAAATGTTATAAATTTTACGTTATAAAAGCAGTTCTTGCACTGGACATTCAATAGAAATTTCAGCAAAATTGTCGATATTTTACGTTATAAAAGCAGTTCTTGCACTGGACATTCAATAGAAATTTCAGCAAAATTGTCGGTTTCTAATTTGCACTGCATACCTCTACAGCTATCTCAATTAAACGTTAAAATTTCATTCACGCCTAATTTTTTGTTATCAAAATACAAAGAGAGCCAGACAATACCAACATACCATGAAATTACTACATTGTCTGCAGTTCTACATGTGCAGCGTTTTTTTAAATATATTACTGTGTGCACCAACTTTTGCTGCAACACATGGAACTTATGGTAAATTGTTTTATTTTTAAATAAAGAAGTGATGCTTGGTGCATAGGTTAAAATGAGGAATCATATTACAGCCAATTAATTTCAATATACAGGGTGTTCATAATCTTAACAAAACCCAAAGTCGTACAAGAGCAATGTCCTCTACACGTTGTTGCAATACTCATACATACAGAAAAGTTGTTCAGAATTCGAAGAAATTCAAAAAAGCAGAAGGCAAACGATTGTCGCTACAAAATTTTATATTTTAATAGAAACCTTCATTTCTAAATAACTTTTTATTATGATGTTTTGTTTTTGCACGAACGGTTGGTGTACTTTACTCCTCAAGAGTTTAATTCTTCTTAAGATAATAACCACCGTGTATATTGAATTACAGCCCTTGAACCAAGTTTTTGTTTAAAAATAAATTGAAACCCCCTTTAATAACAAGAGATCCATTGTAAAAAATATCAAAATGCACTTTGTTGTTTGTTTGAGTATGTAGGAGACTATTTAAAACCTCCCATTTACATTTAAAACACCTGAACCTAGCGGCGCCGAGTGGAAACCCATCAAAATATGTTACTTACGGTGTAGGTATTCCTCCCCGTTAAAAATCCCACGTGCAGCCTCTAGTAGTTATCCCTTTGTGTATAATACAGCATTATCTTCAGTGCACCAACTCAACATACGTAAAAATCTGCAAGAGAAGGATAGTATGCGCATCCCGGCGGATACCGGTTAACCGATTGTTAAACCGATCAATGGGTTTTACCATCCTCGCGGCCCCTTAGGGTATACGTTCCGAGTTCACTGGTTGAAACTCTTTCAATTAACCAGGTCGAGGGACCCAGTAACTAAGCCTAATTACTAGATCCCAGGAATACAAATACTTGTTTCTACGAACTTCATCAATTCTCAACAGCAACAAACAGAAATAATAATAAGAAAAACAATCAGCATAATAGTATCAGCATATTAGCAATGTAACATCAAACAGTGGTTGCAACACTACTACTTATATAAAGGTACCTTCAAACAATTAAACGCAACCATTACATTGTTATATTTGCATACTTTTAAACTTCACACCAAGAACTCGTGATCTTACCACGCTGAATTAAGATTCAACCAGGACTGAACTGCATCATTCAAATTTCGTAAAAACCCTCTTAAAGGTGTTTTTATATATAAATTCCTGACGCATGCACAGACCAAGCGCACCTTCGTAATTTAGACGACGTAATGCTTTAACCTTTTCACAAATTCTTAAGTATACGCACGTCTATTCCAAAATACTACAAAATTTAATACAAGGAAGTATAAACACTAAACAGTACAACATAACAAAAAGTATTTCTACATTTGTCAAAAAGTAAAGTTTTTTGGTAGATTTTTACATTTCTTGATATTTCTAAAAACATTTAACCGATACTGCAAACGCTGTGCCGCGATCATCGTTTTATTTCTAAGTGGTACTCGAACTTATTTTTTGCGCTTCTTCGAAAATGATTAAAATTAATAATTAAGCCACCAGGGGCCATACTTTTAAATCTCTGTAGGTGCTATTAATTGCAGCTATCCTCTTCTGGCACCATATGCACTATATGCAGTAAAACTATTCTACACGCTGTAAGTAAGCACAATAACTGCCAGTGTGTGTGCTAACATATATTAAAACTATACGATTTATATGAACCAAACAACAGCTACCAGCCCTGCCTAAGTGGCTGTCGCTTGCATTGGTTTATTAAATATATTGAATAAATAGCTTCATAACAAAGAACAATGGGCCCCCAAAATATTATTTGGCCCAGGCGCCCATAAACCTGAATTTGGCACTGATCCCTTGTTTCATTTGTGGAAATTCAATCTTTAAATGTTATAAGAAATGGGAGAGAATTTAATCATTAGAATAAAGAAAGCTTCACAATGATATATTACTTGACCCACACTTTGCATTGAAAATGTATCGGTGGACTTCATGGCGCTGTTGGTCTTATTTGATTCTGTATGGACTTAGGTATGACCATAGGCTAATTATAGTGTATGCTTTGTTTTAAAACTTCATGACAACTTCAATTATTTTCAGGAGTGCTTTCATCCGTTTTACAACTCGCAATCATTGATGCAATATCGACGTATGTTGGAGTAGCAGAAACGTGGACGCTAAACAACCATACATGGATGTTTTCAACAGAACTGTGCCCATTATATTTAGGAAGCGAAATTTTATTCAACACCTTAGTATTGTACTTAATTATTTGTATCAATTTTCATATTATTTCAACAGTAAATTTATACCTGCATCAGATGGCAAAGGACAGTAAAAATCCCTTAACATCGTACAATGATGATGATGAATCTGAACAATTTCTAGACAGTTCTAGATCAGAAAATCAATTGTTGAACCGCATGGTTGTAATTGATTATCGTCGTGAGAAAACTGATTTATCAGTTTTCTTTCCTTCGATACTTGTTTGGTTTATTTGTTTATCGTTAAGTGTACCCCAATACATTTTATCATATGCAGTTAGTATTAGAAGTGATTGTACTTTATGTACAATTTTGGATACTCGTTATAGACAACTACTACAAGATTTGTTAATGATTTTTCGTGTTGGTATCCCATTACCACTGCTATTGCTATTACTGCTCGTTTTAATAAAGAAATTATTTCAAAGCAAATACTCTAAAAATTTAACTCAAAATCTTCTTACAAGGAAAACACAAAGAATGCAGTTGTTATTAGTTTTTGGCTTAAGCCTAACTTTTCTGTACGTAATTACATCGCTGCAAAGACAACTGTTTTATTTACTACATAACATAACGCAAGAATTTGGGGATAGTAATATTAATAGTTTTAAAATGCCTCCACTAGAAAATCTAACTTGTTCATATTTCACAAATTTAATTTCTGCAATGGCACATTACAGCTCTAGTTCGTTCCGAGCAATATTGTACATTATTATCTTTCCAGAACTAAGAAATACTTTTAGCAGAATTTTCGTATGTTTTAGAAATGTTACTTAAATTATGGATAGCTATTCAAAATGAGGTTTAGTTGAAAGATGTCTTAAACTAAAAATTAAAAATGTTTGGTTGGTAGACTTATTTTCAACACCGAGGAAGTTAGAAAAGGTTATTTTTAGGAATTTTCCAGCGATTTTGGTCACTGACCATTCTGTGGAGAAAATGTAATATTTGGCCGACCCAAAAAAATATGTGACTTATCGGAATATTGCAGACAAGGTCCAAAAAGTGGCTAAATGTTTGACCCAATGAGTATTCGGTGCATCCCTAGTTATTTTTAAATTAAAGGTAATCAAAGTCGTCAGATATTAGGTTAGAAGCTCTTAAAAAGTTATTTAATGGAAACTGTGATAAAATTGGAGTTGGCAACCTCACATAGTAGCTGGATGCACAACTCAAGACTGTAAATATACTTATATTAACAAGTTCTAGGTTTACTTCGTTGAAGTTCAAATTGATTTACAGTAAATAAAACAATTCTCAACTTCAACAGATTTTTAATTTTATCCTTATACATATTTCGACATGTTGACATGTCATTTTCAGAGGCAAGAAGTAAACAGTTGGTGTTGCTATAGGAACAATAAATTTTCATACCTTGATCTTGATTACTTAATTTCTCAATTGTAAAAATTTTATAGTGTTATCAGATGTCATTGAATGATTGTGTTTTAATAAGTGTTTAGCGTAATTGGATGCTTAATATGATATTGGGTACAAGGAACATGTACGTAGTTACATATATAAACATCCACATAAATTCAATTATGCTAACACTTATCAGAGCACAATCATTCAACTACGTCTTTTAACACTATAAAAGTTTTACACTTTTGTGATGATTAACGTAAGTTACATATACTGGAAGCATTGAAATTCACAAACATCTAAAATCTGTAGGTACCTTTAATGAATGAGCAAGTTGATCTCTTAAATTCATCATTATTGGACGTTTTGCAATGAGAAATCAAGTTATCTGGATGCAGATATAGAAAACCAACCAAGAAAATGATATGTGAACACGTTGAAAAACATATAAGGCTAAAATAAAAAACCTGTTAAAGTTAAGAATTGCTTTATTTACAATAAATCTATAAATATATATTTGAAGTTGATGCATCAATATATCAACCTGGCGATACAAGTGATAAGACACATATTAAAAAATATAGAAGTTACCAGAATTATCGGAGGAAGTACCATTTTGAGCAACCTTAATTGCAAAACAAGCAATTGCTTCTGCATTAGACCAGGGTTGATGTATCGATATATCAATACACAGAAAAGTATTGATATTTTTTTATCTATCAACATTCAATTGTATCAATATGGTGATGTGATATGTATCAATACACGGATACATCTTATACAAGGTGAGCCTTCGATATCTCCTTTACTATTTAAAATACCAAAAAATGTTTTGAAACAAAAGTTGCAAGAAACCAAAAGAACTACATTTTAAAATTATTTATAATTATACAGAGGGTTTTTAATAGAACCCCCTGTATATTTTTGCATATTCTCATTTACCTTTCAGAATATGCTTTTTTCTAAATAGGGTTGCGGCATTGCCAAGTTATTCCAGTTTTTTCAAAAGATTTGATATTTTCAGACCTCACTAATAAAATCTGCACGAGCCATATTTCCCAAGATTATATACACTTTTTTTTGTTATACCTTAGTCAAAACTATGTGCTATCCTCCATATGTTTTAAAGTTGAATTTGGTTCCATAGGATGTTTCTTGGAGCAGCGCAAACGTTTTTAACTTTAATGTGTCATAACTCGATTTTTTAAAATGAAACATGCTGTATATTTTTACATAGTTGGATAAAGCTGTTTGCGCTTTATAAATTTTATTAAATAATGGCTATACCTAAATCCAACGTTTTTCGAAAAAAATGAGATTCTAAGCAAAAAAATCAGGTAATTTCTAGAAATCCGGATATCATAAAAGGCATTTCACTATTTGTGCAAGAAACAACTGCAAACATTGTTTTAATTCATGTAAGAAACTTTAAAAAAAAATTTTTTATGTTCGATTGCCTCACCCTGTATATTATATCAATACCATTTGCGTACTAATTATCGATACGCAGTTTTCTATATAGCCTAGGTCAAATAATACGATTACTTAAGTCACTTCAAAAATGTGGGTTAAAAAGAGTAGACATCCTCATTTATTATGTAGGAAGCAGATCCTATGAATGATTGCCAAATCCAATTGAAAAATGTTCTCTACTAACGTAAAAATAAGAAAATGTACTGTTGTATTGAGTTTAATGTAAATAAATTATATGCAAACTTAAGAACTATTATAATTTGTTTGTAAAGGTACAATTACATATTTAAAATCTTTATTTTGTGTTTTGCGCAAAACATCAGCTGCATGGGTAAGTTGTAAAGCACAATCCGGATGGGCACTTCCTGGCAACTGTGTGCACTCTTGCTCAAAAATGTAAGCCAAGCCAGTCAACAAATCAAAAAATCCCAATGACATAGCAGCTTTACGTAATCGGTTCAGTTCCTATAATAAAATGAATAATCATAAATACACTCACAAAAAAAAATTTAGCCACCCTATTGTATATTGTGTAATACTTACCTTATAAAATTGCTGAGTCTTTTCTGGAAGTTTTCGAGCATGTCTTAAGATCTTCTGAATGTCAGATTGCAACCCAGCTTGTCTTATCCACACCACTCCATTTTGCGAATAACTTCTTTTCTCAGAAGGTCGCACAGGAAAACTTCCTACATGTTCTGGCGCTAAGTTGTCGGGTGAATCTAGGCGACTCAAATCGCCCAACCAAGGTATAGCATCTGAACCAGGTGTTAATGCTGTTAACATCAGATTGGACTTTTTCTTAGAGTCGGCCCACGAGTAGATGAAACCAAACCAGTTTTCCCCAAGGGTTACCAGAGCTGTCATATTTTCCACTTTGAGTGCCCCGTGTAAGAGAACACAAAATGAAGGTGTTTTACCCTCATCAGTACTATCGTCATCAGTAAGATCAATTTCTGCCTTTAAAGGAATATTTTCTTTGTTGTTGCTGCTTGCAGGTAGTATAAGGTGACGGCTCACAGCCATCGGAGAGCCTACATCAGATATCGGGATAAATCCACAAACGTCTATTACATCCGATATTACATGTGTTTGGCAATCAAAGTCTGTTAATTTTGTATAGGGCTGTAAATAAATACAAACAGTATAAATATGATAATAGTAATGTAATTTGTAGTTTACAATAGGAGCTGGTGATAATATAATTCGTGATTCAAGATTTCCACACTTTAAAGTTCCTCTAAAAGATGTATACATATCTTCTGCCAGTTTTTGGAACATTGATACAACACTTCCTTCAGACAAGTTATTTTCAGGAATTAATACGCATCCATCGTAACCACTCATGTCAACCAAACGTTGATACAATGGTTTTGCTGCAAATATTCAAAGTAATAACCAAACTTTAGGTAGGAATTTTCTAAACCTACATTTTGTTAAATTAGGCTCATCCGGTGGAGCAATACAAACAACATGGAGCTTCGATGGAAATGCAAAAGGCAGTGGGAAAGCATTAGATGAGCTTCGGTGGTTCAGAGTAGCAAACGAATCGACTAACGACATAGGTCCAACGCCTGTGTTTCCATCTGTTACTAGAATTACCTGATCAAAATTTACAGAAAATATGAGTAAAGTGGGTGTTTTTTACTGTTTTAGTTCAGTATTACCTGGCAAGCACTGTTGTTTCCCCATTCTCCAAGGACAAGTTGACTAACACCAAGAAGAGCTGTTTCTATGCATGTTTTATCGAAATCGTCCAAATTTAGAAGCTCTGCTTTAATTGCGTTATAATCTCTTGTAAATGCACATTTCTCTTCGTAAAGGGAGGAAAATGCAATCTGTGTACAAATTATTCAAAGAATTAGTATCTATGTTTTTTCGAAATTTTTAATCAGAACTGAAAAAATAAATCAATAATTACTCACTGTATAAATCGAAAAAAATTAATGCATTATTAAAACCGCAGATTTCTAAATAGGTTTACTAGATACACGACTCTAGCGTCTAAACAATCAAATAGTAAAGCCGGGCGGCCATTTTGTAGGAGATCAAAATGGCACATTAAAATGCGTCTATGTATTTGTTTAAACGTTCTACGTTTGACAAGAAAAATCTCGGTTAAGAAAAATATAAAGAAATTGCAAATATCAACAGTAGTAATAGTAATACTACATATTTAACATACAATACGGTATCATACCGTAATATTCAGACACTTAACCTATTTTTTTGATACTTAAAAACTACAAACCGTCTCCCTTTTTGCCGGCGATTTTTACAAGCCACCGCACAACCCGCTTGCGGCATGCCGCTAAAACTAGGTCTTGTAACTAATAAATAAATTCAAATATTAACGTTGAAATGCAAAACAGACTTTGAATTTGTCAAATGCCACAAAACGGACTTTAACCATCTACAAAATGGCGCCTGGCTTCATTTTTTGTATAGAACTCGTGTATGAAGTAAACCTACATAGAAATCTGTGATTAATACATAATAAAAACTAAAAAATGAGCGAAGCATTTCGCTTGACTTTCCTATACCTTAAAGCTTTTACATTTTTTTATTCTAAAAGTATTTATGCACAACGTTGTAATACTATCAACAGCCGCGCTTTTAAGCGTAAGTCACTATGGCACCTCTAGAATCCCCAATGTTTAGCAGCTCCAAAAAATTTAAAAAAATCCAATATTTTAAAGCTTTATGAATACATCTTTATAGTAAACAAAAAATTAAAACAAGAAATGAAATAATATAGTATAACATATTAGTCGCAGCAAATACAATGGCAATAATAAAAAAGTACTGTAGAATCACCCACACAATTTTCAGTATAGCAGTATTCGCATAGTAAAAATGTTGACTTCCAAATAAGAAGCTTTACTAAAAAAATATAAATGGGTAATAAATACTTAAACTTTTCTCTAAAATTGTATATTTCTCTTTCACAAACTAACTTATTTAAATTCATCCACCGTAAAATCAGATAGTGACAAATTGTAGGAAACGTTTTAATACTAAATTTAAAACTTTAAAAGAAAAAACTCAGAAAGGAAATGACGACATTTCTTAAAAGTCGTCAAAAAATACTGGCTCGGTAAAGTAACCTCACGACTACAGTACAAATTCCACATTTGAGGATCAGGTGCACAGCAAACCTAGGATATAAAATTATTTAACGTTAATTTAATGGTGATGTGAGACTGCTAACATGAATTTTAAATTTAATTTCAAGAAACTTGTCACGTTATTAACAATTTATTTACGTTTGAATATAGTAAAAAACTGGACTAACTGCAAATAAATTCTACTGAAAGTATAAAAAAGAAATATTTGTTTAACTTTTTGCCACCTGTACTTTATAAATTAACTTGCAAATCCAAATCCTACAAAATTTTTTAATGAAAAATTCTATTAATTGTTTTAATATTAAACTTAAAAATTTTAAAAGGAAACAACAGAAAGGAATAAGTAAATTTAAATAATAACAATAAACTTGATATCAAACGTCGTCACAATGCTGCTTGGGCCAAAGTCACCCCACGAATACAGCAGAAATTTCACATTTGAGGATCAGGAACACAGCAAACCTAGGAGCGTGGCATTAAAATATTGAATTAAATCACTACAAATTTATATATTTTTTTTATATTACATATTTTGTGTTAAAAAGAACAGACGAGTATTACAATTTACATTTTATTGAATGAAAACCACAGAAGACACAACCAATTACTGTCGAATAGGTTCGAATGCTTTTAAGGTCGTTTTTTATCATATCATTTTTCAATATAATTATTAAATACACGGAATAATGAATGAGCAATCCATCTAACCAGTCAATAATAACAAAAAAAGAACTTTTAACTATTTTTCTGGATGTTGTATTATGCTCTCTCCTCCCACATTCATTACTCATTTCACATCTTGAGTAGTGGTTGTTCAAACTCAAAGTACTTGTAATACCACGAAAACAGCTCAATTTCTGAACTCAAGTATCGGGAGCACAACAAATCCAACAAGTACCTATCTGCACTGTAATTATAACAATTTCAGTACACAATGTATGTATTACACAATGACTACTATGGGGTGTAAAGTGAAAATTTGCTTTGCATTTTACGGTATTTAAGACAATTTGTCCCAATATTTATTATACACAAATTTAGCTAAATGCTTTTTATTTTAATAAGTCATTCTAGATTTAAATAAATTCTTAAACATTTGGTTTAAACATTCCAATATTTAATAAAGCATTAGAGATTTAAATAACTCCTAAAACATTTAT
Organism: Ctenicera cuprea; assembly: GCA_958336395.1. Lineage (NCBI taxonomy): Eukaryota > Metazoa > Arthropoda > Insecta > Coleoptera > Elateridae > Ctenicera > Ctenicera cuprea. The sequence continues at coordinate 77,208,307 of OY284486.1, read as the reverse complement.
TTTAAATTTTCAAATATTTAGTAAACCAAATCTGTACATATTTATTTTAAATCTTGCAATATTTAATAAATATTCGCAGATTTAAATAAATTTTTACTGATATAAATAAATCCGTACAGATTTTAATAAATGTTTCAACATTTAATTCTAAGCTGTCACATTTAATGCTAACCTGTCATATTTATTTGACCTTGGTGAGCCCAGCCGACTTAGGACACCAAGACCGTTTATACCGGTAGTAAAGGGCAAGGCTTAAACAAAACAGATTGAAAATTACATTCTCAAGGGAATGTTGAGGAAACTTTCATTGTATGAATAATAAATTATGCAATGTTTATGTTGTTAAATATGTTGTTATTGAGTACGTTTATCTCGACGACTCCATCGGATGGAAACTCCATCCGATCGTGTCGAGTCAATCCTTATTTCAAACTAAAGTGTATATGTCGGTATCCACTTTAGCGGATTAATGAATCCTTACATTAGTCCGCTGCAATTGAAAAGTGACGAATGCAACAGAAGACGAAGACAGCGCTATCGTTAAGCCAACTTCACATTGCTTAACTTTCCAATTGTACATAACCTCATTTCTTTAAAAGTTTGCGCGGTATTTTTGTTTATAATTATAATGAAATTATTACCAAAGAAAGCAACTACTATGTTTATGCTTTTCCATCTGCAGTTATTAATGTGCAATCTTTTTAATAATACTGTATTTTTCGTGAAGTGGCGTCAAAGGCGAAGAGCAAAAATTGATGCACTTCAAAGGGAAAGAAAAACAAATATTGTAATATTTTATAGAAAATACAGTAACATTTAAGATTAATATCTTTATTCATTGAGATTTTTATTTTTATAATTTTATTTATTTTACACCTACAAACAAGAAATCAACGTGCAACACACGTAACCTAAACCTCACAAACAGTTGGCGGGAAACTATATCTACATGAACTTAGGCATACATAAAACATCTGATCTGTCAACTCAAGTCAATCATGTTTGTGTCGTGAAAATCTTACGCTTGCATCCACTTCACTCAATTCAAGCCCACAAAATTCCCAGATTGAATTTAGGTGTCGCATCCGATCGAAGTTTCACGCTTAACGGTTTATCTCGCAAAATTCAAGTGGATGGACACGATCGGATGGAGTTTCCATCCGATGGAGTCGTCGAGATAAACGCACTCATTGATGACTGAACTAACATTAATTGTACAAATTTTTAAAATACGGAAAACGTGTTCATAATTGTTGAACGTTACCACCAGTGTAAACGGTCTTGGTCTGCTATGTAGCCTGGGTCTACCAAGGTCAAATAAATATGACAAGTTAACATTAAATATGACAGCTTAAAATTAAATGTTGAAATATTTATTTAAATCTGTAAGGATTTATTTATATCGGTAAAGATTTATTTAAACCTGCAAATGTTTATTAAATATTGAAAGATCTAAAACAAATATGTGCAGATTTATCTAAATACATAAAGATTTACTAAACATTTCAAAATTAAAAGTAAATGTTTTAAGATTTACCTAAATCTCTAATGCTTTATTAAATGTCGGAATATTAAAACCAAATGTTTAAGGATTTATTTAAATCTACGATTTATTAAAATAAAAAGCATTTAGCTAAATGTGTGTATATATAATAAATATTGGAACAAATTGCCTTAAATACCGTGAAATGCACAGCAAATTTTCACTTTACACTTGGCGCCCCATAGACTACAGCGCCGCCGCCACTTCCGGCTCACAACTAGGGGTGGGCGATGCCGCAAAATAAGTGTCGAGTATCGATACCAGTTTAGTATCGATACTATACAAAAGTATGGAATAATATATAAAATATCAAAAGTATCGAAGTATCGAAGGTATTAAAAGAATCGAAACTATCGAAATATAGAAAGTTACAAACTCGCGCTATCGTTTTTTGCTCAAAAAAGGGATAAAATTAATTAAACAAACATTTTATTAGGTGATCTAATTTGACGGTTCCATCTAAAATCTCAAAGAATCCTAAATTTTTGCAGTAATTTCGTCGAAAGTAACGTCAAATTAAATTGGTTGATTTTCTCGACTGAAGAAAAAAATTTGTAATATCAATTTTGTCAAACTTTTTTATTTTGTTTGTTAATCCCGCCTTAGGCCCGAAATGTTTTTAATCTGCCACCGATATCTATCATGTTTTTATAGAAAATAAAAAACTGCGAATGTAAATACAAATTTTTAAGAGGAATCTAGATCATAATTTCAATGAACATTCCATGGAGTGAATGAATGCAGCTTTGAATATTTTAAATATCTTTTGTATTTTTTTAAATGTTTTTTAAGAGGTACGAGTATTTATTAAAATATTTTTAAGGGATCGGCTTTTTTTTTAAATTCTGACGGCAGGGTATGGAAAAGTTTTTGAAATATATATCTCCAAATGTACCAACATGGCAAGCAGGCGCGGATCCAGGAATTTGTAATGGGGAGGGCTCAGTGGCGGCACGTGAAATTTTGTAGTGGCGGTTCTGCTGTGGATAAAGTAAAATCGGCCTAGAGACCTGACCGGGGAGCCCCCTCCCCCAGTTAGCGGAGGCCCGAGGGAGAATTTTTTAAAATTTTTTGAAAATTTAAGGCAAAATATGCATCAAGATGGCTATTTTTCTAAACATTTTAGACCACTACAACCAGTCCTAATTGTAAAATATAAAACCTTTACTTTGTAGTCACAACAGTACTTTTAAATACCGGATTTTGCACTTACAATTTACTTTTGACAGACATAATAATCTGGTTTAGGACGACCTTGCTCTTTTACCGCTAACTGTTCTTGATAACTAAGTTTGGAAAACTTTTCACTTAATTTAAATAATATGTTTATATTTTATCTAAAAAATTTATTTTTACCTAACGTAAGACATATTTACAATATAAAAATAAGCCTAAAATCATAGTTGCACGAAAAATAAATTAAAAAAACAACATTGGTTACACATCACTTTTTTTTAGTCGGACCATTTCTCTGTCTTCATTCGACGAGGTTTCATTAGCAAGAAGACGGTTTTGGCTTTCTCAATGTTGATGCTTCTTTCCTTATCTTATATCGCCACTACTGCTTGCACTTCTCTTCATTGCAATAATAATTATTGTTTTTGTTATCAAGTTTTTTTGCACAAAATACCAGCACTATATGACACAAAAACAATAAACAACCATAAGGTGATAACGACCGTTTAAGGTTTAACGACCCTAAGAAGATTACTTTTGAGGTCAACCGGATTATCGAGTAAAAAACAAAAGTATTTAAAATTGCTCAAAATATAAACGCATATTAATAAAAAAAAAAATTTTAAGTTTTATGGGTCGCTTTATGGAGGGGGCTACAGCCCCTATAGCCCCCCCCGTGGATCCGCGCCTGATGGCAAGGCCATCTTCATATTACACAAAATTGCGTTTAACGGTTACATTACGATTTTGTACTATCTACGGGCTTATCTAATTCTAATACAGTAATATGCCTTTTCTTTTAACAATAGACTCGCAAGTTTAAAAAAAAGAAACAATAAACTCTTAAACGTAAGCGAACCCTATTGGAATGATTGGTTGATTTATCTTTTGTGGTGGTGCAAAATAACACCACGACAACAGTCCAATTTCTTAATTCACGTATCAGGAACACATGAAACTCTGTACAGATAGCTTGGTACAAAATTTCGGTTTCTAACTAGTAAATACACTGACAAGCAGGTGCCTTTCCCTTCAGGTATGCCTTACCTGAAAGCGTACCTTATATACTTATAATCACTTGCTGCTTCGTTAATTGGTTAATGCTGCAATCATACTTCTACTGAAATAAGGAAAGTTATGATTTCATGCAAATTTTCGGTTTTTAGATTTTAACAGAAATACGCATTTTGGGGTCCAAGAAACCCAAAAAAGTGGCTTTAAAAAAAATGTCTGTCTGTGCGTGGGTAAGTGCGTTCGTTTCCCTATATCTCCGGAACCCCTTGACCGATTTTTATATTTATATATTTTTTTGGAGATTTCGTGTGTGGATTTTTTTTAGTTGCAGTTTGTTCTTTGCAAGGTCGTTAATGGGAACCCGGAAACAGAAATTAGACCTGTTTTTTCAGCATAGATTATTTTCAAAACATTTTTTTTGAAATTTTTGAATACATATCGTTGTAGTGCATCTAACGAAAAATCAAATGTTTTTATATAAAATGCTACAAAATGAAGGCTGTCGCAAGTTCAAATCACTGCTGGGGCGTTACTGTTTTTTCATTTTTTTCTTGCTTTAAATTTTTGTAATAACAATGTTATATACTCAGTTATTGGCGCGCAAACAATTAAAACGTAAAAAGTATGGGAAAGTACCAGCGACCTGTTCCGCCCATTTTTTGTAGATGTTCAGATACCTAGTAAAAATTATGATTGGCTTAAAATAATTCACGGAAAATCAAAGAAATGAACAATAATCACAAACGAACTCGTTTAAATTGATTATAAAATTTAAAACTGACAAATTCTATGAAATTTTTTCGGTAAAGATTATGATTTAAATAGTAGCCAAAATTTAAAAAAAAAATAACAAAAAAAAACATAAATTATGGTAAATGTCGTCATAATACTTTACTGCCTGGTCAAAGTAACCCCACGAGTGAGCGCAAATTTTACATTTGAAGATCCGGTACACAGAAAGCGTAGGATATTGTAAGGGGTTTGCCTACAACATTAAATCACCACCGACTTATTTCACATTTTTCTTGAGGCTTGTAACTGTGTAACATAAAAACTACTGACAAGTGAAAATGCGTTCAAATTCATAAAAGCGAGTTTGAAAGATGCAATTATCAACCATAAATAAAGCCGAACAGGCGGGCTGTATTGTCTGACATGGCTGCGAAACGGCCCAATAATAAGACAGTCGACAGCAATGAACCTGAAAACGCAAATTTTAATTCGTCTTTAATATGCTATTATTTCCAAATTATTTCAGATTCTTTTATAAAACTGGTATTTATTAGCAAAACCATCATCAGAAGAAAATATAATTCATGTCACGCTACGCCATTTAAACCAATCAGATGCATAAAAATGCCTAGTTACATTTTATCACAGCGGTAATAAAAAATAAACATCTTATTGCCTTATTTACGTATGTTGCGTTGGTAACCACCTTACGATCATAGCAACTAAAATAAAGTGGCACTTAGTAAAAGAATTTTGGTTAGCCACAACGTTTTATTCATTATACTCTCTTACTAAATATAACTCGTGTTATGATTAATTATCGATGATTTAATCTTGTTAAAAGCGAGCAGCACAAGTCAACTCGTGCCTTCACACTAGTTAAATATGCAGCTGGGTTTTAACTCGAAAATATCATCGATAATAATCATATCACTTGTTATATTATGGCTGACAATAACATCATCACTAATCAGAATTGCTAGATGTACATTTGTTTTGAAGATGAAATAGGCTAGTCTACGTTTTTTATTTGTTGTAGGCTCCACGTTGAACTTTGTGTCATTTCATAGTGAAAAAAAGAACACAATAAAATGTTATCTGGAGGCCCAAAGATCGAAATAATAGTCCCAGAACAGCAGAAAATTTCGTTAAAATTCAATTTGTAAACAAAAACCAAAGCGCAGAATTAAAAGACCTTTTAAATGAGGTGTCACTAGACTCCCTGCTTTTTAATTTTTTTTTTTAAATTGCGCCCAGCCCCTATTTTGAAAGATACAAAATTTAAATATGAACAGAAAAGTTGTATTTACCCTCCCACTAAAGCACATAAAATTTTGAGTCGCAATATAAAGTCGTTCAAAAGTTAGCAGGGGGGGGGGACTTTATAGACGCACTGTTTATTATTAATCAATGATGCTAGTGATGGTTTTAAATTTAAAATAGCGGAAACCGCACCTAATTCCTCACCTTTTTTTAAAATAATAAATAAGGTAATGAAGTAGGTAGTGTAGCGGTCCGAGTTTTATAAATAATTGCTGTAATTCTACATACTAAATCCGGATTCCTTCGACCTGACTTGAAAAAAATGCGGCTACAGCTGAGATTATACAATCCAAGCAGCGCGCGACATTTTTATTCTTTGCAAAGTTACCAACAAAAACGTAGGGCGTAGCCTACGAGTATAGTTAATTCTTCTAAAATGCGAACTTTGTTACCAGCGTGTCTGTTATTGTAACTCTTTGCCGTATTATTTTTAGAAATTTATGAACACATATGGCTTGTATTGTAATTATTCAATATCTATTTGTTCAATTTCTGTTTTGACTTGTACATATTTCCTGTTTTGATTAAGTATCTTGCCTGTAATAATGACATGTAAACATGTCGAAATACGTACCTATAAGACAAATAAAAAACCTGTTGAAGGAAGTTCAGAATTGTTTTATTTACAATATATCACTAGCTCACTTTACTTCCATTACTTGTTCATTTTTGTTTCGCAAATCAACCTGTTCTGATTAAGCACCGTAAAAATTAACAGTGGCAAGTTTCACGAAATGTTCTAAAATATGTATATTAGTAAAATCAAAATTTAAAAAGAGAAAACTAATGAAATAAACAAACATTTCACAAATGTCGTCAAAGTGCTGCTTGGGTAAAGTAACCCACGAGTGCAGCACAAATTTCACATTTTACAATCAGGGGCACAGCAAACCGAGGAGCAGTTTTCCTCATAGATCTACAAAATATTCAGAATTGTTTGAATATTCGAAACACATTGCAATGGTATTTGTCAATCTTCTATTTTATAGTTCTGTAGCCAATGGACTTCTTGCTGATAGTGATATTGACATACAGTGCTGTTTAGTGCTACTGAATTAACTCGAAAATCCCTAGTAACTGGTTTATTTGTTAGTAACTAAATTTCAACTCAATGAATTGTGTTAAAATTTGAGAAAATCGTAACACAGTTAGTCCAGTCAATGAATGCTCAAAAGGGGGGTATAGAGGGAAATGGAAGGAACACAATTTTTGACTTTGGGGCTTTGTTTGGACTAGTTAGGAGGTAAACATACTAAAAGTCCCCACTCCTCGGAGGTGAGCGGGGTGCAGGGGGGGACGTAGAAGGTCCCTTTTTTCGGCTTTCCGCTTATATCTCGGAAACTACGCGTCCTAGCAGTAAGACCATTCTATACAAAATGAAAGCTGATAAAATGTGCTACAAGATTGATTGCATTCATTTTTTCGTTATCTCGCATAGTTTTCGAGATATCCGTTAATCAAACCGCTAATTTTGAAAAAAAAATTTTTTTTCATTTTTTTGCCTTATTTGACTAGCTAACTCTTCAGCCCTTCGTCCTACGAAAAAGTTATCAAAAATGAAGTTGTAGAGCATTAAATTTCCTTCAAGAATATATGATATTTTACTTTTTATCTTCAACCGTTCAAAAGTTAGAGCAATTTTAACTGTATGTGTAAATTCCGAGATTTTGCAGAAAAACTTAACTTTCGTATTTTTCGTTATTCCACTGCTCTAACTCTATGTATAAGCCAATATATACGTATTTATATGTATAAATAGTATGTAATATATATAAGTGGCACATAAAGAAATTATATACCTGGTGACCAGGACATAATTTTCGTCAAACCTGGACGTGGAAACATAACACTTTTATTGTTTTCTACCCAGAAGCTTCAGACCCAGGGGCTGCGGGACATACTATTTCTACACGCCTTCACTGGGTGCGATACCACCTCAGCAGCCTTCCGAAAGAGTAAGCTGAGATTCATCAAACTGTATTTGAAGTCTCCAGACGTCCAGGGAGCTGCTACAGTTTTCTCAGACCCTTCCTCAACCAAGGATGATGTAGAGGAAGCTGGGAAAAAGTGTATTCTGAGGTGGTACGGGGCCCCACCTAAAGAAAAATCTCTAAACGTTTACCGTTACCAATCCTTCGTTAAATCGGTAGTCAACATCAAACCGGACATCTCATGCCTCCCACCAACTGAGACTGAGGGGGCAGCCAAACGACATTCTCTGAGGACATATCACCAAATCCAGATGTGGTTGGGACATGAGCTACCTCCTCAGATGTATGGGTGGGAGCTAACCACCAACAAATTTCTAACCGCGGTGCACAGTGAGCAGCAGGCTGCACCGGATGAAATATTAAAAATGATTTTTTGTCGGTGCACAAAGGATTGTGCCACCACCAAATGCGGATGCAGAAAGGCATCTCTCAAGTGTTCCCCTGCCTGCCAAAACTGCCAAGGGAACTGTCTTAATGGGGGCCCTCTCTTAGACAATGTGGATGAAGAGCTCGACATCGATCTTCTGCCAGTCATGCTCGAAGATGTATCCCCTTTCTCAACGGATAAAGAAGAAAACGAAGCAGAACCCACCCCAGGACCAAGTTCCCATGACGAGCCAGGACCGTCCCGCCCCAAAAGAGCCAGGAATTTATAACAATTATTACTGTATAATTGTACTATAAGGTGTAAATATATTATTACATGAAATGTAACAGTTTAACAAAACCACTTACGAGTTAATGTGTTAATAAAAAAAATTATGTACAAATTGATGTTGACTTTGCAATCACCCTGCCCCAATGCCTTTGCGAAGCGGATATACAGTATTATTGCCTATGTAGAGGGTTATTATGGCTCCTAAATAACAATAAAGATTCAGCGATACTCGATAAATTGTAAATTTTGAGGATTATGAAAAAATTTCCGTCATATAGTCATTGTATTTCTGTAGGGGTGAGAGATGGAGCTCTCAAAGTGGTTCCATTAGATTCGGGGTGTCGAAAATAGTATTCAACGACAACAAACAATATTACTTTTGAAGAACTACATATGTACCTGAAACTATATTATATAATACATATATACATATAATTTCTTTATGTGCCACTTATATATATATATATATATATATATATTACATACTATTTATACATATAAATACGTATATATTGGCTTATACATAGAGTTAGAGCAGTGTAATAACGAAAAATACGAAAGTTAAGTTTTTCTGCAAAATCTCGGAATTTACACATAAAGTTAAAACTTTTGAACGGTTGAAGATAAAATAGTAAAATATCATATATTCTTGAAGGAAATTTTAATGCTTTACAACTTCATTTTGTATGACTTTTTCGTAGGACGAAGGGCTGAAGAGTTAGCTATTCAAATAAGGCAAAATTTTTTTTTTTAATTAGCGAATTTTGATAACGGATATCTCAAAAACTATGCAATATAGCGAAAAAATAAATGGAATCAATCTTGTAGCACATTTTATCAGCTTTAATTTTGTATAGAATGGTCTTATTACTAGGACGCATAGTTTCCGAGATATAAACGGAAAGCCGAAAAGAGGGACCTTCTACGTGCCCCCCTGCACCCCGCTCACCTCCTAGGAGTGGGAACTTTTAGTATGTTTACCTCCTAACTAGTCCAAACAAAGTCCCAAAGTCAAAAATTGTGTTCCTTCCATTTCCCTCTACAACTTTTCGTTGACATTTTCTAGTTCACAGCTGAAGCATTTTTGTTTTGTTATTTATAAAAACCTATACGACGCATTATAGACACCAAAATAAGTAAAATAATTCTTTCAAACATAGATCCGACAGCGCTTTGCTACGGAACTACAGCCTTCCGAAGATGCTACACTCTAATAACTTTTTTGTTGATAGCTTTCGCAGTAGTTGCATTAAAATTTTGAAATTCTATATCTGAGCATTAAACATATAGCTTAATATTTCTACTAATTTTAGTATGTATTAGTAGACCAAAGGTGTTAAAACTTTTTTTAAAGCATATTTCCATGATAAATTTATAATATACCCTTCCATTCCAAAGCTCATGAAATTGGATCTCCATTTGTAAGTTACCTAGGGCACAAATCTACATACCCACCCACAGACAGACAGACATTTTCATAAAAACCTTTTTTGGGTTCTTTCGGGTCCAAAACATTTGCATCAAAATTTCCGTTTTGAAAATTTGCATTAAATCACGAAAGTATTTGGAAAATAATATTCGTACTTATTACTGCACTTTAAAACGTTTAGAATGTTCTAGTTTGTTGCTTATGATCAAATTAGCTAACATTTGCAGTTTTATTTTATCCAATTTATTAAATACAAAAGCCTCAATTTTCAAATTTAAAAAATTTCGTAGTGAGCATAATCGGACCATCCACTCTCCACTCAGCAGATTTGAGAGAGAGAACGAATTAAATGCACCCACGAAAATCTTTGTAATTCAACACTTTCATATAGTGGAAGTAGGGGAAATTAAAAACAAACAAGAATACAGGCACAACTATTTTAATAGAGAAAATAGTTACGTGATTTACAATCAGTCAAATACACTATCGAGACAAAATATGGAACAAAAGAAAACTTTCTTGCGCTCTATTAACAATACCCCTACATAATGTTTTGCTTAAATTGCTACATTGAACTATGTAAGCTTGTTCAGGTGTCAATTTTTAAATTGCTATAATTTTTTTGATCAAAATCATCTACTATACTAAGTATTTGATTTGTGAACATCTAATGCACGAAACAGGACAAAAATCTATTAAATAAAAATAAAATAATGAACAATTTTCTTTGAAAAATAAATACAATTATTATTAATAATAGTCTGTTAATAATTTCATTATCCACTTGTTAAATACAATAGAACAGCAAGTGTTATTTAGAGTTAGCAGCCGCTTGAGCAGCCTTCTTTGCTTTAATAATTTCTACAAGCTCCTTGTATCGTTTCATACAATCCTTCTTTGAGCGACTTGGGATGCATTCAGCAATTCTATCCCAACGATCTGATGTTGAGGCGGGATATGTTTTGAGAGCTTGCTCCAGAAGCTGCTGTTCAGAGGAAGTCCATGCCACTTCCTGTTTGTTTCCATTCTTAGTTTCATTTGCTTCAGGGCTCATTTCTTTAACAACCTTTTTCCCGGTGTCACCTTCAACTTTTTTAGTAATTTCTGAATCGTTCACTACTTTTATGGTACGTTTTTCTTTCTCAAAATTATTATACGCCTGCTTATTAGCAGCTTCTTTAAGATCACTTTTTGAGAAGTCAGTATTTTGTAAATCTTTAGCTTTTGCCAAGACATCTTTTGCGTTAAATTTACAACAATCTTCAGAGAATGAACCGTGTTGGTTAATAAAATTAGCCACTACTTCCCAACGTTGATTGGTGCCGGCAGGAAATAAATTAACAGCTTTTATTAAGAGTTGTACATTATCCTGTGACCACTCTGCTTTTGACTTCAGACCATTTTTGATGTTTTTGATACGATCATTGGTCTTTTGCGAAATGGATTCAAGAACCGCCTGACGTTCCGCTTCAATTCGTGCTTCGCACTCTTGAACGGCTTTAAAGAAGAAAGTATTTCCATTGTTCTGTAATTTTTTGTTCAGTTCCTCTAATTCCGATAGAGTAAGAGTTTCACAAATTTTATCTACAGCTTGCATGTTTGATAAATTTTGTTCTTCATTGTTAGCGTAATAATTATTACCTTTGCAAAGTTCTCGGAAAACTTTGCGTTCTTTCTTCAGAGCTTTCTTTTGTAATTCGCGTTCTTGGCGTTTAGCTTCAATTTTTGCACGTTCTGCGGCTTCAGCCTGTTCCCTTGCCAACTGGACTTCCTTCATTAATCGTTCTTCTTCCTCCTTCTTGGCTTGTGCAGCGTTTTGTTTGGCACGTTTTGCTGCTAATTTACGTTCTTTGTCCTCCAATTTAAATCTTGCTATTCTTGGATCAGCATTGTAAGCTAAATCAACTAAGTTACGTATACGCAACATTTCTTCTTTTTTCTTCCGTTGCCTTTCAGCTCTATTTATTTTCTCGCACATCCTACGTTCATCGCGATCTGAGCACTTGTCTTTGTCTTCCTCATCTTCATACGAGTATTCACGCCAAGATTTAAATTCGTACCAGAAACTGTAAAATTTATCAACCTCCTCTCGGGACGTATCAGGCCCACCGAGTTTTGGCACGTTCCATTTTTCCGACCAACGAGCATTTAGGTCAAAGTAATATGAGAAGACTTTGAAAAAGTCTTGTTTTAGTTCTGACCCTGATGGAACAGAGTCATCGAATTCTGGATCAACTGAATCGTAAGCTCTTTTTCTGCTTAATGTACCTAAAGTCTCGTATGCCATAGTGATACATGTGAAATAATCATCATCAGGTCTAATTTCTTCGCCCAAAGCTTTGCGTTTATCAGGATGATGCTTAAGTACCATTTTCCTATATGCAGTCTTAATAACATCTTCGGAAGCTTCAAATCTGAGATTCTTGATTCCAAGTACCCTGTAGTGGTCTTGCTTTTTCCATTCCTTGGGGTCTAAGCTTCGTAAGTAGTCTACATCGTCCACATAAACCACATCGTTAGCTTTTTCTTGGTCGGCTTCATTAGTCGCTTTGGATTCTTCTATATCACATACGATTACTTTGTGGGGAACAAATGAGATTTCTGGAATTCCATCAGCTACGTTGTATGCAAAATAATATCTAACTGCGACTGCAGTGCAAGGATTTTCACGAACTACACTTGTTCCCATACTTTAGTAAAGAGCATAACCTTACTCCTACAAACACTTGCTGTAAATTTTCACAGAAAATTTAGCGCAGCACTAAAACTAAAATTTTAAAATACTTGACGACTATGTAATTCCTTATGTATAATTAAATTTGCTGTATTTCTAGAACATTTGCTAAAATTTCCACTAAAATGAAATACTATCACATGGCAGATGTCAAAAAATCTTAAAAGGATAAATGGTAACACTGGCTGTATCTCCCAAATATGCAACGGGTATTTAAAATGGTAATTACACAAACTATGTTTACTAAAACCAGATACGTTAAAAATACATATTTCTCGTCAAACTAGAAGGTGTTCGGTGATTGTCCAGAATTGTTACTAAATCTATGTAATTCAATTAGAGTATTTTGCATGAGGTAATGCGGAAAAACCTATAATGATTGACTACTACCTTTAGAAAAATTACAAAACGTTCACAAATAGCTGTAGCTGGACGATTTCTGTGCGATTTTGCTCAGAAAAACGAAAATGATTATTTTTTAATTTAACGTTTAATTAACGTTTTTTCGAAACATACGACAAAAAAACTGCAATTTTCACAAAATTTTCAATGTTGCTAGCTTTAGTATAAAAAAAGCTAGGTTTGGTGTATTAAAACTACATTACGAACCAAATTGTACTCAACTTTGGTTGCGTTTTCGGTTGTCGGTATTTATTGTTTTTAAATATTCAATTCAGAACAAAACATTGAACTGATAGATTTCGCAACTCTTTCAATTCAAACTCTAACTTTTGGATTAAAAATGATGTAGCATACAATTCAAGCAAACACAAAAAAAAATCATTAAAATAAGAAAGCATTTTAATAGAAAATATTGAATAAACATCACATATTAATTAATATCTTAATTTATTGCAAATAAAACAATTATTAACTTCAACAGGTTTTGTAATTTAGCTTTATACGTATTTCAACGTGTTTACACGTCATTATCAAAAGCAAGATTAAAAGTAAACAGTTGGTGTTGCTATAGGAACAATAATAAATAAACTTTTAATCTTGCTGTTGATAATGACGTGTAAACACGTTGAAATACGTATAAAGCTACATTACAAAACCTGTTGAAGTTAAGAATTGTTTTATTTACAATAAATAAATAAATAAAATAAACTTCAACCAAGTAAAGCTCGAACTTATATAAATAAATTAGAATCTTTCCCATAGGTACAGTACGCGACGTATTTCTTAACGTGCTTTTTTTACACAACCTACGTTTTCTAACTTTTGACTTTAAAATCTCATTCTCCATACGAAAATACACAAATCAGGCACAAAATATTTCTTTGTGTAATCAGATTCCTAACTTTTTCCACAGAAAGACACTAAGTATTTCAAAGAAATCAGACACCTTTACTATCTACACTATTTTCATATTTATACAAGCGGTTTCACAATATTCACACAATTTAGCTAACTCAAATTAGCACAAATTACTGTTGCTGATTCTAACACTCTCACTGAGCGCAGTTCACATTTGTATTGTTCGGCAACATTATCATTGTTTTTGCTACAAACCTATTGGCCACCCAAAAAGGTTAACAATGCGGAATACAAAGGTTAAATACGTATTGCTATTTGCTAAATAAATGTTAGTTCGATATTTTCTGAAACAAAAACTACGGCTAACTTAGAAAATAATTAGGGTTACGGCTTCCGCTTACGATTAAAAAATATACAAACTACTTTAAACTATTTTCACAATGCATGGTTATTTAGCCACTTTCCAGTGACAACGTAAAAAAGCAAAACTTTCAAAATATTTCAAAAATTCAGCGAAGCTGATATTTTACATGCAAAAACGAAATACAAAGAGCCAAAAAAGCTTTAAAAACATATAATAAGTATGTAACTTCTAACTTGTTAAATCGTACTTACCAAGGCAATAAACTCCAATTTCGAGTGTACACTTAAGCTATCCAAAAATGCGTTTATTCCTTGAATTGCAAGCTGTTTCCTTGTAGTTTCATTATTTTCAGATAGTTGTACAGGCCTGGTCATTGATAAAGACACATCTACTAATATTACTGTAGGCATACTGCTCCGTTATGTAGAATAATTCGCTAAACAAAACAATAAGGTTATGTCACTAAATTACACTGCTTCGGGTAGATAAACACTTTTTAAATGCTTCAGTTCATTCAGTGCTTCATTTCTTGTTTATATTTGATTAGTTCCTTAATTACAGTTACAAATGCAATAAGTTGTACTATTATGAATAATATTTGCAAAACATTTACATCCCTTCCATTTTAAAATTTAGTGTTTCGAGATTGGCTACTCGGTAATAGTTGATGATTAAATTAGCCGCCAGTTTGTATTTTAAAATTCCTTTACATCATTGAAGTTTAATTCAAAATTACAAACAACATTGCATTAAAAAGCGCAATTCATTGTGAAGCGTTTGAAATCTAATGGACGAAAACGTAGTACAGGAATCATTTACCTGGGTTTCTTGCAGGGTTAAACGAAAAGGCCTAAAATTTGTTTTATGGCAGCAGGTATTTGAAAATGGTGTGAAAAGTATTACATATTGGTGTTATCACTTTTTAATATTTACATTGTTTTGGAAGGGACCCACAAATGTATTGCCGCGAGAGGGCAGTAGTGAAGATTTATCTCTTTGACAGTCCGTGAACTTTAACTCTCTCTTTATCTGTGCTGACAGTGTCCGTGAATTTTAACCTAATTCTCCTGACTGTTGACGAGACGATTAGATTCGTTCATAAAGTAAAATAATAACGAATAAAAGCATGCTTCGGTTATTTATTAATTAACACACCAATGTAATTTACAAAACTCAATTTAGTAGAAACTTCAGCTTAGTAAAAAGACAGACTACCAGCAGAAAATTAAAGACGAGTAAGTAACCTAACCTTTAGAAATGGGCGAAGCTTTAACGTAAAAGTTTTGTATTTAATTTTTAATCAGTTTTTAACTTATTTTGTGTTTACATTTCTGGTGTAGTTAAAAATTAGTGATTAAATTAAGGTGTGACAATTTACTCGAGGGTGTGCCAAGAAAGCATTTAGAAAAAGTGAAACGTAATTAGAAAATTGTTCTGCACTTCTTTTTTTGAGCATATTGAATGATGAAGAAGCAGAATAAGTCAGAAACGAACAATTGCTAAAATAACCAAGAAAAAGTGGACTCTATGGTTTGTCGTTTTCATATCGCTTCTTTTGGATGTGCTGGCTTTTACGATGATTCTGCCCCTATTGACATCATTATTGGAACACTACCGACAGCAAGACTGGACGCGTGACTGTCACATAAAATATACTACTTTCAAGAACTTGTCAGTGTACCCGAGTACTAATACAGTTCAATCCTTTTTGGTGGTTTTCTGAGTTTGATGTTTAGTTTACTGCATTGCCAGTTGTTGGAGGGATATTCGATGTCTTGGGTAGGAAAGCAGTTATGATAACTTGTCTTGTAAGTTTTAACGGTCAAAAGAATGTAGAATGAAGTTTGTAAATTTACCTTTTCATAGATAATTACTTAATTGATTTATATTAAATATTTACGTCATTAAAGCACGAAATCGAAACTTCAACTGTGAAGATCGTAATCATCAAATTTAGTCGATTTTGAAAAATCAAAAAAGGAGCTACATAGCTGATTGTAGAATTTTCCAGCATTCATTTATAATTTATGTTCATCAAATTTCCTTTTGTTAGTATTTAATTCTAAAAATTTACTTATAGATAATTACTTTATTGATTGTAAATTTGTTTATTTTAAGCGACCATTAGAGCACAAAATGGAAAAAGCACCTCAATTATGAAGATCCGGAATCATCAACTATTGACGATCTTGTGTCCTTGAAGATATGAAAAAGAGCGACTTAAAACAACATTCCTTATGGTAGGTAGGTCTATCTTTCTTGCCCAATTAACTTTTGATTAATAATTCACCGTTACACTTTCTAAATTCCTTTTGTTTTTCCATAATTTTGAGTTTACATAGCTTTTTACATGTGCGAGAGACTTTCCACCTTCTTTCATTTATACTTACCTGATTTTTTTTTGTTAGTATAATTCTAATAGCTCATTCACTGATTGTATTTTTTTAAATTTCAGGTTGTTATTGGAGCAAGAAATGGAAAGGCACCTCAATTGCGAAGACTCGGAATCATTAATCAGCCTTGTAGCGGCGAACTTCCCATCCTTTCAAGATGTGAAAAAAGCAACTTAAAACAACATTCCTAATGGTAGGTAATTTTATCTTTCTTGCCCAATTAACTTTTGATTAATAATTCACCGTTACACTTTTTAAATTACTTTTGTTTTTCATAATTTTGAGTTTACATAGCTTTTTACATGTGCGAGAGACTTTCTACCTTCTTTCATTTATACTTCCCTGATTTCCTTTTGTTAGTATAATTCTAATAGCTCATTCACTGATTGTATTTTTTTAAATTTCAGGTTGTTATTGGAGCAAGAAATGGCAAGGCATCTCAATTGTGAAGACGCAGGATCATCAATCAGCCTTGTAGTGCAGAACTTCCCATCTTTTGAAGATATGAAAAAGTGAAACTTTTCGTGTTAATTTTGATTATTGTATTTACATGCGTATTATTAAAGTGTTAATTACAAATTGTAATAAAAATATAACAAATAAAATAATATTTGCAACAATCAGCTTGTTTTAATTATCAACTTTGTCATTTATCATAAAATTACTAAAATACATCTGACGGCAAGTGGTCAAAAATTTGTTTTAAAGTTTCTAATCTATACGGTCAAAATTATTCAAAATTAATATTCCTGTATTGCTGTAATCCTGTTACCAAATAGTAAAAATTTGAAACTCTATACTTCAAAATATTTTTGACAAACCTCTACATGCTTTCTGGACTCCTGGTAGCAAGTAGTTAGAATTTGACTTCAAAATTAAAGTTTTTGCTTATTGATGATCTCTTCGCACTTATGTGACCCTAATAGCAAATGGTCAGAATTTCAGATTCAATAAATACTCGTGACAATATACCTTTCCCCGTTTCTGTGATCCTGATAGTAAATGGAAAAACTTCAAGAGAACCTCAATTTTAAAATCAATTCAGACAATATTGGTATCAGGATCACAGAAGTGCAAAGAGGTAGCAACTAGGAAAAATTTCAAGCTCGAAAACCCCAATTTTATAATCAAATTCCAGACAATTGCTATCAGGATTACAGAAGGACAATAAGGTGTTGCAATAATTAATTTTCTGAATAATTATCTTAACTTTTGGGATCAAAATTTACCCAGTTGGTATCAGGACTACATAGGAGGTAAAAGGTGTTGCATCAAAATTATTTAAGGAAAAATGTAAGTTTCCTGAAACAATATGCTAAAACCAAGTACTACCAGGAGCACAGAATAAATAAAGTGCTGTTAGGTATTTGTGGTTGAAAATTTCAAATTTTTGAGCAATACCTACGAGGATCGCAGCAGAAAAAGGAGATTGTTGCCAATATTGTTGAATCTGAATCATTTAAATTTACAATTAAAATTTTAAGTTGTTAACGACTTTTTTAATGTACAATGATACAGAATAAAGATACCACAGGTTAATGCACATTTATTGTATATTTCTGTACAATGCAACATACAAGCATATTAACAAGGGCACATTTAAATACACAGGGTGTCATTTAAGTGTCGCCCCACTTTTATTTCCTAAACCTATTGTTTTAAATTAACGATTACAGACTCTACTTTTAGAAATTCTTTTTTGGACGAGTTTTGGGCCCTAAAAAGAGCCGTTTGTATATCGCCGTTGCACCTTTGCAAACTTGTAGGTACATCCTTGTCTGTTAGCAGGCGCTCCTGTTTAGCTGTGTGCTGTTGGACTTCCACTAATACTCTACTCAAGCCTTTATTGTGCTTTTTCCGCCTTTTCAACAAATTTTCATTATCCCTATAAATAACAATATATATTTATTTAAAAATATTGATTATTTACAAAATACGAATTAAAGACCAGACAGTAACATGGCAAGTATAAAACATTGCATTGCTGTCACCTCAATTTCACTGCGCGTCATATTGACTTTTAATGTTTTCACATAAAATGTGCATTTTTTGCAGAGCCCACTAAACGCACATGGAGTATCACTATAATACAAATTTCAAAAACTAACAAAATGGTTTTACATTTGTTCCTCTACTAGACATCCTTTACATACTACTAACATGCTCAGCTACGTTAAGTAGAGTGATTCACGCACGACTAGGGCGACTGTAAGAATACATGAGTAGTACGAAATTTTTACGCTGGCCAAATTTAAATTGCCGGTAAACTATGTTCAGACCTGGGCAAGTACTCGATACTTTTCTCTAAATTCGTACTTGAGTACTGTAAGTACTCAGTTCAAAGTACTCATGGTACTTTTTTTGTTAATACTCGTTACTCGTACTCGTGAATTATCGCAAGTACTCGTAATAAGTACTCAATGTATTTACGAGTATTTTTGCGAGTATGTGATTCCCCTAATTCGGACATTAAATACAAAACCAGTTGAAGCTATAATACATGTATTTGATTTCTTATATACATAACTGTGATTTCCCTGTCTACGTAAAAATTGAACGGGTATTTAATTCATTATTTATTTAATTATTATTTTTACAAAGCAAATTAAAAATTCAAACCTAATAATTTTAGCTGTCACCTGTCAGGCGAAAGTACTCGCGTGCTGTACTCGTAATTTTGCAGCACTAGTTGCGAGTACTACTCGTTATTCGTATGTGTTTAACTAATAAGACTCGTAATGTTGTACTCATGAGTACCAGGGGCGTGCGGTGGGATTTAAAGACAGGGAAGCAAATTTAAAAAACCTACTTATTTATAGTGTAATTCGATCCTCCTGTCCTTTTTAGCAAATTCAGTAATAACGTTGTCGTAAAATCGTGGATGTTCAGACATTTCCTTAACGAGATCTTTTTCTATAGATAAAACCGATAGTTTTGAAAGTCTATCTTGGCCCGTTGAATTTCTTACAAAGTTTTTAATGCGTTTTAGTACAGAAAAACTGCGTTCAACTGAAGCACTAGTGGCGGGAATTGTCACCACTAACTCGCACAATTTAATCACTTCCAAATACGCCTTATTTAACCCTGTCTCGTTCAAAAAGTTCAGTAAGTCACTAGCATTATTTTTTGTATTTACTTCTTCAGTAGCATATATTACGGTAAGTTCAGACCGCAATGCAACTATATCAAAATTATTTCCATAACTGTCAATTAAGGATTGAAAAGCTTTTTCCGGAAAAGGTTTATTTTTAAATTCACTAAAATTACATAGTTCGAGAAATTGTAAATTATTAATATTTTCAAATCTATTATTTAATTGTTCAGAAATCTGGTCTATTATTTCAATCAAAAGTCTTCGATATGAAGTGTTAAGGTCCCCAACATTGTCAGTTCGTATTCGCTTTCTTTGGGGTTGTAGATGTTCCTCGGTGTTAACTGTATTTTCCCAAAATTTATCAAATTCATTTCTTTGTTTATTTATAATGTTTTTAAATTCCTCCACTTTTTTAACACAGAATCCAATGTCATTTGATTTATTTTGTAATATATTAAATAAATTATCAGAAAAGGGAAATATCTCTGAAAAAATATTTAACAGAAAATTAAAGTTAAAGTCTCTTTTTAAACAATCTAAATAACCTCTAGAACTATTCAAGGTCTCAGTGTCCCAATCACAACTGTTTTCTAAAATATTTTCAAATAATTCAATTAAAGGATGTCGATATTCACACACCGTTAAGAGAAGCCTTCCATTGTAGTTCCATCGTGTAGGAGCAACTTTGGGCAATCTTTTTTGTACTATCAAATCTAACGCTCGAGTACGTTTTGAAGGTCTTGTGAAAAATGCAGCCATTCCACTAAGGGTCGAAAAAAAGATTTTACATTCCTTAATGTGTGCTACTGACTGCGACAGAACTAAATTTAACCGATGAGCAAAACAATGTACAAATAAGGCACTTGGAAAAGACTCCCTTACTTTGGTTTGAAGACCACCTAATTCTCCAGCCATAACTGCCGCTCCATCATAACTCTGGGCAACGAGTTTAGCACCGCATTCAATATCTTCGACAATATCACACACGATTTTGTATAAAGATATTGCTGTCCTATCCGCTGTTACGTCGAGGAATCCTAAAAACCGTTCTTGAATTTTCCCATCGGTTTTTACATAGCGTACTACCGCAGAAAGCTGACTAATATTTGTAGTGTCGGTTGTTTCATCTAGGACAATTGCAACAAAGCGTGCTTCTGTTATTTCTTGTTTAATTTTTTCCAAAACAACTGCAGCAACAGCAGAAATTAAATCATTTTGAATGCGATTTGATGTTCCGTGAAATACGCTAGACTGTTCTAAATGTCATTTTAAAGGTTCGTCATATTTGGATAAGAACGTAAGTAGATCCACGAAATTTCCCCTATTTGTGGAACTACTAGATTCATTATGACCTCTAAAAGCAAGTTCACGTTCTCCAAGAAAACAAACAGCATCAATTAACCTTTTTAATATCACACGATTTTTTTCCACCAGTTCATTATGCTGACGATGACTTATTTTCAACTGATTATCTATAACATGCTCGATGCGTGACTTTCCAAATAATTTTTCCTTAATTACGGCCTGCAAGTGAGACCGAGATATTGCATGCCTCTTTATAACTTTATGTACATTATTTAAGTCGGAAAATCCACTTTTATTCCAAACGCCTTTTTCATTTATGAAAAGTAGACACGGCCAACAAAAAAGTTTATTTGAAATTTCACAACCGGTTAACCATTCGTTATGTTCGTACATATCCACATTAAAATATCTAGTGCACGTTTTCACTTTAGTTGTTAAATGTTTTAGCGCGGGTTTTGGGCTACCTTTTTCAATTATTTCTAATTTTTCCCTAAAACTGTATGTGGAAAATCCTTTTTTTAATACACCACACACAACACAATTACACACACTTGGCTGTATCGCCTGAATATTTATCCCGGACATAGAAAACGAAGTTGAAGCCATAGCTATTTTGTTAAGAAGCAATTCAAAAATTGCGTACTTGAGTCACTAAGGGACATGGACTAAATCGGCAAGGTCACCAACCTGCAGCATGCTTTGCATTTGCGCACTTCATACAAAAAGCGTAGCAGTAAGCAGACTTTTGAATTGCTTCCATAAATTCACCACAGCGCACATGCGAAACTCGATAGAGATGAGTGTGGGGCTGTGGGTGGGCGGTTTGCATTAATAGAGATTAGTGAATTGTGTGGCAGCGTTATATTGTTTTATAATAAATTTTTATTTTCTAACAAAATTTAAAGGGAAGCAATGCTTCCCTTGCTTCCATGGAGCGCACGCCCCTGATGAGTACTTTAATAGAGTACTCGCCAAAAAAAACTCGTGAGTAACCTCATTCAGTACTCGGCACAGCTCTATGTTGCTAGGTCCCTGGTTGGCACGGCTAGGATGGCCATTCACTTGCGATCGCGGTAGTGCAGCAATATTCTTCATGGTCGGTAGTTGGATGGGTGTCCCAAAGTCGCGCAAAACACGGCGCCTCGTGCTGGCGGACGGGTACGGAAATAGTCGGTCCCGATGGTTAAGCTAATACCTTGACCATTGTTAGAGCGGTTGGAAGTCCCCTCAAAGTGTAGATGGATGAGCAACTGGACGAGTGAATGTAATGCCAAGGGTTTGGCGTAAGCTGAGAAGGCGTAGTGGTTAAAGGCCCAAAGGGCACCACTACTCTCCGAAACATAGCGAATAAGCCAAATTCGGAGTGAATGGGACCAAGCCAACGGCCTCAATGGCCTGTAGTGTTGAAGATACTATGTTGCATATTATCCGATGTGACATATCGTAGCCAGATAGTGTAATTGGTTATTACATGGAAAGCCCAGGCATGGTCACTGTTCATGACTTTTTTAAACAATGTTGTCATGTTTCCAGGGTTTCTAGGTTATTGCCAAAACAGTGTTTTTTTTTTTAATTCGAAATAAATCTTTCGCCAAAAGACTACAACGTACAGTCGGTTCTATGAAGAGCCAAAGACCACAGCTACTTTTTTTTTGCATAAATAAATGATATATATTATATTATATACTAATAAATAAATTTGACCCGTAAGCGGAAACCGAAACGTTATTTTTTTTGGGTTTAGGTCCCTGAAAATTAAAGAAAAAAAATTTTAAAAAAAGAATGTCATAGCGGGAATTTGCACTTGCGACAGCCGTAACGGTAAGCATATGAGCAGCGACTACCACACAGAAGGAAGGTAAGTGCCATAAGGCTTATTACAGATTGCGTTTCTCACATCACCAAATATCACCGTAAATAGTTTATTTTAATAATAATAATAATTAGCTTCACACTCCTGATGGAGTATAGCTGCTCCGTTTCCAGAAACTTTGTAGATCCGATTGCTGGGGCGGATCGGTCCCCATTTTACACTCATTTACTTCACTTCACTTTGTTTACAGCTTGCTATGTTCCTTCACTTTGTTTACTAATTGTCTCCATGCTTTTCTGTCCATTACTTTCTTCTTCCATGTTGTGATTTCAATTGTTTGTAGGTCTTTCATTACTTCATTATACCACGTTGTCCTCGGCCTTCCTCTCGCTCGTGTTTCACAAGGTTCCCACTGCATAATTGCTTTCGTCATACTTCCTTCACTTCTCATTACATGACCCAGCCATCTCATACGTTGTGCTTTTATGAATCTCACAATGTCCTCTCCATTGGTGTCTTTTAATATCTCGTGATTCATCCTGGCTCTGCTCTCTCCTTCATTTCTTATTGGGCCAACTATTGTTCTTAATATTTTTCGTTCAAATATCCTTAGTTCTTCTGCTTCTTTATTTGTGATACACATAGTTTCTGCTGCGTAACTTACTACTGGCCTTATTAGGCTTTTATATATTTTCATTTTTGTTTTATCCTAATTTGTCTGTCTTTTAACAATTTCTTGTTTGCATAATATGCTCTGGTACCAGCAGGTATTTTTTGTTTTATTTCACTATACCTTTCATTATTGCTATTTAGATAGTACCCCTAAGTAATCGAATTTGCCTACCGTTTCAAAGGTATATTTATCTATCTTCAGCTTTCCTCTAATGTCTTTTGGCTTCCTTTGACATGCCATGAACTTGGTTTTTGATTCGTTTATTTTATTTAAAGAATTATCTAAAATATGCAAAGAACGAAAAACACATTTTTTAACTAGAGCTAATTGATAAGCATAGTTAAAATAACGTAACTTCCGGAATACCATATTTGATAAAAGACACATCTTAAATTCAAAAATTTTCATGAAATCATAACGTTCCTTACTTTAGTAGAAGTATGGTAAAGTAAAAATTGTGAACAATTTTTTAAAAATTAATTTATTAATTCTCAAAATTTTGAAATACTCCTACATTTCATGTTTAATCGAAATCATACCAGGTATTTATGGATATAGATGAACGAGACAACATCCACTAGTTTTTGTTAAAACACCTAAAATCGAAAATGTCCATGAAATTCAAATTTTCATGCTGGAAGTATGGTGAAGCAAAAGCCTTCCAGAAATCATACTGCTGTTTTGTCATCATTTTGTTCTTCGTACCACATTAATATTTATAAAGAGAACAAAAAATGCATACATAGTTACTACCTCTTCCATGCTAACATTCAGTCAAAATTCTAAACCTACGTAAAAACAAATTATCCCAGGTTTTGCAATGACGCTTGACGAAAAACTGTTACCTTCCAAATAAACGAGGGAAAAGATATTAATAACCAATAAAACTTTCTTACGGTAACGATGACAAAATGACCGTGGCTTGCTCGATGCGAGATGGGGTGGGTAAAGAATTAATGGGCGCCAAAGTCCAATAGCAATTCCTACAGATAACGGCCAATGAGTATTCAATTTAGTGGACTCAATTAAATTGTAACTACCCCAGAAAGAATTATTCACTAAACAAAAACACATAAGGAGCAAAAAAAATGTATTTAATGAGGTAACCAATATTTAAGTGATTATATAATATGTACAGAATTATCCCAATAATAAACAAACATATATCACAATAAACCAATAACCAATGTTTAATTAGATAGCTGTTATTTAAATTAAATTTAATAACACAAAGCAAATGTGACGGTAAAATGGTTAACTTTAAATTCAGTAAACTAATGGAAAATCCATCAAATTGATAATAATCAAAATTCATGAAAAGAAACCTTAAATGAATAACTGACTTCAATAATTAACCCTCCTGCGCTAATGTGAGTTCGCAAATCCTTGCTTATTTTGCAAAACGCAACTATAAAAGAAGTAAATTAATCACTAATAAATCTGCGCAAAACCTATCTTTCGCTAAAGGACCCAAGTACTTGTTCGATTAACCGAAAGCCGCAGTTATCAAAAATTTCTAAGAATTATAAATTTGCTTAACTCTGAAAATTAGTTAGGGAAGATAAAACTGTAAAACAATGTAATAGTTGTATTTAATAAACCAATGCAAATATAAATATTTACTGAATTTTTACAAATTCAAAACAAACCTACCAACTACCAACTCACGGTATCCTACCAAAATGGTTGTGCACCAAAGATGCCCTAACTTATTATTTACAATGGTTTTATAACCACAAACTTACATAACCATATAAATGCAATAATAACGTGCCTAAAACAGTTAGAACAATATCGAAGCTTAATAAACTGTACAGGTAATGAAATAAAGGTAAGTATTATCAAATTATATACTAAATTATCGAAATATGTATAACGTGAGATAACCACGATAATATTTACAGGTTACAATAACCCACAACAAAAATACAGCAAATATACTCAATCGGAGCACACAAACGCTTGAATGTACACAGGTAAACTTTAAATAGTTGGAAAATTCTGACCTTAACTTTGCTTGATCGTAGACGAAGACCTCTCGGAAAAACGTACCACGTAGAAGAAGTAATGTAGGCTCGATAGATGTTGACGGCAGACCGAATTCACAATTCGAGATCTCCAATGGCCTCAGGGCTTCACGTAGACTCCTAATTTTACGAGGATGATTTCCAACCAAGGTACAAAATCCAATTTCTTCCAAACGTTGGGTCTCGATGGTTTCCAAATTAACGTAAATTGACATACACTCCTCAATAACCATACATTTAGCGTAATTTGAGTAGACAATAATCATTTGCTGTAGGTTTTTATCCAAATCCATGAAGTCGACCATGTGCAGCAATAATCCGAACGATTTCGGCGGAAAATACGTCCCAAACTATCCCAAATACCAATATAAAATATTTTCCAAATTTCAGCCAGGTAAATATCTTTCTGAATTATAATCCAATAATTAATGATTAACTCAATAATTTCAGAAAAACGGACTGGAACTGTACACACGTCAACCATTGACCACCAGCAAACCAATAAGGCTCAAACTACAATGCTCTTTTCAAAAAGGAAATTCAAAAAAAACGAGGAAATATCCCACCACAAGGAAACACAGAAATTGCGGCAAATTTGAAAATATACCTCAAACTAAAAATAACAATAATGACTATTGGGTTGCCTATCTTAAGAAATAACTACACCTAAAATACGATATAATTTTTAAGATGAAAATGAACACGTAACAATTCCCTCCCAACCTCGAGAAAAATTGCCCTCAATTTTTCTAATTCCTAAAAGAAACAAAACTAATCCTAACAAAACATCTGCGTTTAAATTGATGCAGTCCAAACGTTGTTAATCTTGATCTGGTGGATGTTGCTTTATATCTTTGACATGCCAAACTCCCTTGGATTTCTGTTGTTCATCACAAAGTTCGTAGGTTACATTTGACAGTTTTCTTTTCACTATAAAAGGTCCTAAAAACTTTGGAGCTAATTTGGCAGTGAAATGCTTTCTAGCATCGGATATGGCATGATTACGTCGGTATACTTTGTCTCCAACATTATATGTCACAGCTCTTCTGCGGAGGTCATATCTCTGTTTCGACTTCGCATGAGCTACGGCTAATCTCTTCTTTATGTCTGCGTATAGTTTCTCGAAACCTTTTTGTCTATCTGATGGTTCAGTCTTTTCTGTTTCAGAAGTGATGTTGGTTCTAAACTGATCTCCTCTAATAACATGCTCTCTGCCAAAATTGGCGAAGTAAGGCGTGAGATTAATAGTTTCATGAATAGAAGTACGGAGTGCACATGCTACTTTAGGTAAGTACTGATCCCATTTCTTTTGATTGTCGGCCACATACGAGGCAAGCATAATTTTTAAGGTTCGATTTGGTCTTTCTTGAGGATTGGATTGTGGGTGATAATATGGAGTGAAGATAATTTTTGTTTTGTAATCTTCGCATAAAGCAACAAACTGTTTAGATTTAAATTGGACTCCATTGTCACATATAAGGTATTGGGGAGATCCAAACAGTAAAAATATATTGTCTTCGATAGTACTAGTGATGGCTGCAGCGGTAGCAGTACGAAGGGCAAATAGGGATATGAACTTGGTAAAATAATCTGAAACTGCTAATATATACACATAACCTTTTGTAGAACGCGGCAATGGGCCACATATATCAGCGGATATCATTTGCCATGGTTTGGTAATCTCTGGACGTTTTCCCATTAATCCGGCAGGACGATTATAATCCGGTTTCATGGTGGCGCAAATATTGCAGTTACGCACATACTTTGCTACGTCATATCTCATTTTTGGCCAGTAGTATTGCGTCTTCAAACGTATATATGTTTTATAAACACCAGCATGACAGGATATTGTAGAATCATGATTTTCTTTAATGATGTCACGACGTCGTTCACGTGGAACCACTATTTTCCAGGAATCATTGGCATCTATCAAATCTGGATAATTACTTTTAACAAATTTATACAACTGATGATTTTCAAAACGCCATTGAGGATATTGCAATGGTTTCTGTTGCACTCTCTCACTCATCTGTAAATACCATTTATCATTAATTA
Organism: Ctenicera cuprea; assembly: GCA_958336395.1. Taxonomy (NCBI): domain Eukaryota; kingdom Metazoa; phylum Arthropoda; class Insecta; order Coleoptera; family Elateridae; genus Ctenicera; species Ctenicera cuprea. The sequence goes on along the minus strand of OY284486.1, from coordinate 77,180,723 downwards.
TCCGAGGAGTTACATCAAGGTCAACGGGATTGAGTTCTGGAACAGTTCTGGACAATAGATCTGGAACAACATGTTCTTTGCCTTTTCTGTGTAAGATATTAAAATTAAACTGTTGTAGGCGAACAATCCAACGTCCGAGTCTACCGTTTGGTTCTTGTAGTTTGTGCAGCCAAATCAAGGAATGATGATCTGTGATGACTGTGAAGTAATAACCTTCAAGATAAGGACGAAGTTTTTCCACTGACCAAATCACAGCGAGGCACTCGCGTTCGGTCGTTGAGTACCTACGTTCTGCGCGACTCAAGGATCGACTGATATAACATATCACATGTTCTCCATCTTCATCGTGCTGCGAAAGAACAGCTCCAATTCCATATGCGGAGGCGTCGGTCTGTACTACAAATGGCTTTTTAAAATCGGGGCAACTCAATATCGGAGCAGTAACTAAACAATTCTTTATATACTGAAAAGATTTTTCACATTCTTCTGTCCATGACCAAATTTTTTTCTTTTGTAACAGTGACGTCATTGGGGCTATAATGGAGGCAAAATTGGGAATAAATCGTCTGTACCATGAAGCAGTTCCTATTATACGACGAACTTCAGTAATATTTTTCGGTGCTGGAATTTCGATAATTGCTCTGACTTTATCGGGATCAACGTGTAATCCATATTGATCAACTATAAAACCTAAATATTTTAGTTCTGGTCTGCAAAAATTACACTTTTCACGCGATAAGGTAAGTCCAGCTTGTTGTAAACGCTTAAATATTTCTTTCAGGACATGAATGTGCGTTTCGAAGTCTTCCGTAGTCACAATGATATCATCCAGATATACAAAAACATGTGGCTCAAGTTCTGGTCCAATGATTTGATCCACCAAACGTTGCCACGTTGCGGGACTGTTGGTAAGCCCGAAAGGCATTCTTTTAAATTGAAAGAGGCCACGACCTGGAATCGCAAACGCTGTATAAGATCTGGAATCTTTTGCTACTGAAACTTGCCAGTATGCGGTCTTAATATCCATAGAACTAAGGTATTTTGCATTCCTAAGGCGATCAAGAATGGTTGAAACAAAAGGTAAAGGGTAGGCATCTTTAACTGTGACACTATTTAATTTTCTATAATCAATACAGAATCTATAAGACCCATCCTTTTTAGGTACAAGAATGACTGGTGAAGACCAAGCAGAACTTGATTTTTCAATTATATCATTACTTAACATATGTTGTACTTCCTCATCGATCTTTTGTTGGATGAAAGGTGATACTCGATAAGTCCTTTGTTTTATCGGCTCATTTGTTGTCAGTTTTATGTGATGTTCTACTAGAGATGTATTACCGATCTTATGGGTCAAAGATGTAAAGTACTGATCAACTACTCGATTCAATTCCTGTTGTTGTTCGACGGTTAAAAATTGTTTCGAAATAACAGCATTAAGTTGCGGCAATAACTCTTCGTCGGATGAGAATGTCCACTTTCCATGTCTCAAATCTGGAATAATTTCCATTTCGTTCCAAAAATCCATACCAAGGATCAAAGTGTGAGGCAAATCAGGAACAATTAAAATAGACAGTGTTCTGATCTTCTCTTCCAACTGAATGGGTAATACGACTTTACCAGAAATTTTACACGATTGATTATTAGCAACGGTACAGCTGCTGAAATTAGATGATAGTAAAGGTATACCTAGATGCTGGATAAGTTTCCATCCTGGATTACCTAATACAGTACAGGATGCTCCTGTGTCTAAAAGTCCTTTAATCTTGATCCCAAGAATATTTACTTCCAAATATGGACGGTTGTCTCCCTGACATTGGGCGAATATGTAATTTAACATAGGATTAACTTGGTTGTTGTATGAGTTTAGTTTACAATAATTGACCGATTTCTTTTGTACAGCAGGACACCACTCACGGTCTCTTAGTGAGTCCTTCGCTCGTTTCCCGAGGAACATTTTGGGCAGTTAAGGCTCGTCACACCAGGATTTCCACATTTATAACAGTGCATACGCTTGGGAGCGGTGCATCTAATGGCGCGATGACCAGAGCCTGAACAATTCCAACAGGTAATTGCAGATACCTCAAATGGACTTGGTACTTCGGTAACTTCATTAAAATTTTCAGAAATGGCTACACTGAGCTGTCTGTCCAAAACCTTTGGTGTTTGCAATTGAAATTCTGTAAAATCTCCAATTGGTTTTTCTTCCATGGCGCATATGTGTTGCTTGGTAAAACGCTTATGCCATGCTAATTCTGGTTCAAGTAGCTGACTGGACGACATTGGCGGAAGCTTAAACTTGCTTGAAGCAATCTTTGCATCTTCCAACATACGACATGTTTGGATCAGTCCACTGATAGTAACGATTGGTTGCAATGCTAATTGTGTGGTAAAGTAAGGTTGTAAGTTTTTACGAATTATGGCCAGACGTGTTGTTTCTACGGGTAAGGCCTGTAAACGACTAAATAAATTTTCCATCGCTGCTATAAATACTACGACCTTCTCAGAAGGGTGCTGTGTCCGGTTCTGTATTTCGTCCCATAAATTCATTTCGTAATTATGTGGTAGAAAGTTATCCTTTAACTTACGAACTAAGTCATCCCAATCTGTGACTGTATTTCGTATTGAACGATACCATAAAAGGGCATCTCCTTTGAAAATCTCGACGACTGACTGCAATAGTTGGTGCTTAGTGAACCCACGAGCTTCTCTTAATTCTTCGACTCGTACCAGAAAACTTGTTAAACTAGAAGATTCTCCATCAAAGCACACATTCCATTTACTAACGGGGATCACATTTTTATTGGACGTAGGCCACGAATACTTTTCAGTTCGGGATTCATTATGTTGCGACTGCGTCGAATCTCTTCGGTTTGGAAAAGATATGGCACTTAATTTCTCAGCCAAATGGGCAGTTGAATTAAACGTAGGAGATTTAGGCGGTATGAATGTTGTGTTGAAGCTTACACGTCTTTTTTTCTGATTATTTGAATGTACGGAGCCATCTTCAGGTCCAAAATCAATAAGTGCTCCCACATCTGGTTCAACTTGTATTCTACTAGAAGGTGCAAGTGTACCTTCAAGGTTAGATCCATCTAATAATGAAACTTCAGTAACTTTTGGGGAAGACATTGCTGAATCAGATAAATGTTCTTCAGTTAGAAACTCCCCTAAATACACTTGATCTAATGCTTGAGCAAGTTCTTTGCTAAGGATAATAAGTTCTTCTTTCTTCTTTCTTAGCTGGCTATCTTCTGTCACGATTCTTTGTAAGCGATTTTGAACATGGTACAATCTGGATTTTATTCGCTGTGCTTCATTCTCCTTATTCGCACGATTAAATTCTTGAATGGCACCCAGTAGTTCATCTAGTTTGCTTGCGCATACCGTAACCTCTTGATCGGGTTGAAAATACACGGCGCTAGTAAACTGTAGTTCTCCATTTGTTTCTTTATAAAGGGCTTCCCGCAATAGAGACCTTTTTTCACTAACGTTACTTCCAACGGGGTAACCACGGATGATGAGTTCATAGGTGAGCTCGTCACTTAAAAGTCTTCCAACATCCATACTGATGAATACTTCTTGAAAGCTAGATAAAATAAACCTAGACTGCAAAAATAAATTCAAACAGAAACTTTTCCTACAAAAATCACTAATGTCCGGATGATGCGAATGAAAGTTCTCATTCGGATAGGTCCTATTCCTAATAACTATCCTACCTACAGAAAAATACATACATCTACCTGTAAAAAAAAATAGCAAAGAGAGGGGGAAAAGAAAAAAAAAATGGCTAGGTCAGGCCAGGCCAGGCCCCACGACGTTGGGCGTCAAAAATTATTGTTACCTTCCAAATAAACGAGGGAAAAGATATTAATAACCAATAAAACTTTCTTACGGTAACGATGACAAAATGACCGTGGCTTGCTCGATGCGAGATGGGGTGGGTAAAGAATTAATGGGCGCCAAAGTCCAATAGCAATTCCTACAGATAACGGCCAATGAGTATTCAATTTAGTGGACTCAATTAAATTGTAACTACCCCAGAAAGAATTATTCACTAAACAAAAACACATAAGGAGCAAAAAAAATGTATTTAATGAGGTAACCAATATTTAAGTGATTATATAATATGTACAGAATTATCCCAATAATAAACAAACATATATCACAATAAACCAATAACCAATGTTTAATTAGATAGCTGTTATTTAAATTAAATTTAATAACACAAAGCAAATGTGACGGTAAAATGGTTAACTTTAAATTCAGTAAACTAATGGAAAATCCATCAAATTGATAATAATCAAAATTCATGAAAAGAAACCTTAAATGAATAACTGACTTCAATAATTAACCCTCCTGCGCTAATGTGAGTTCGCAAATCCTTGCTTATTTTGCAAAACGCAACTATAAAAGAAGTAAATTAATCACTAATAAATCTGCGCAAAACCTATCTTTCGCTAAAGGACCCAAGTACTTGTTCGATTAACCGAAAGCCGCAGTTATCAAAAATTTCTAAGAATTATAAATTTGCTTAACTCTGAAAATTAGTTAGGGAAGATAAAACTGTAAAACAATGTAATAGTTGTATTTAATAAACCAATGCAAATATAAATATTTACTGAATTTTTACAAATTCAAAACAAACCTACCAACTACCAACTCACGGTATCCTACCAAAATGGTTGTGCACCAAAGATGCCCTAACTTATTATTTACAATGGTTTTATAACCACAAACTTACATAACCATATAAATGCAATAATAACGTGCCTAAAACAGTAAGAACAATATCGAAGCTTAATAAACTGTACAGGTAATGAAATAAAGGTAAGTATTATCAAATTATATACTAAATTATCGAAATATGTATAACGTGAGATAACCACGATAATATTTACAGGTTACAATAACCCACAACAAAAATACAGCAAATATACTCAATCGGAGCACACAAACGCTTGAATGTACACAGGTAAACTTTAAATAGTTGGAAAATTCTGACCTTAACTTTGCTTGATCGTAGACGAAGACCTCTCGGAAAAACGTACCACGTAGAAGAAGTAATGTAGGCTCGATAGATGTTGACGGCAGACCGAATTCACAATTCGAGATCTCCAATGGCCTCAGGGCTTCACGTAGACTCCTAATTTTACGAGGATGATTTCCAACCAAGGTACAAAATCCAATTTCTTCCAAACGTTGGGTCTCGATGGTTTCCAAATTAACGTAAATTGACATACACTCCTCAATAACCATACATTTAGCGTAATTTGAGTAGACAATAATCATTTGCTGTAGGTTTTTATCCAAATCCATGAAGTCGACCATGTGCAGCAATAATCCGAACGATTTCGGCGGAAAATACGTCCCAAACTATCCCAAATACCAATATAAAATATTTTCCAAATTTCAGCCAGGTAAATATCTTTCTGAATTATAATCCAATAATTAATGATTAACTCAATAATTTCAGAAAAACGGACTGGAACTGTACACACGTCAACCATTGACCACCAGCAAACCAATAAGGCTCAAACTACAATGCTCTTTTCAAAAAGGAAATTCAAAAAAAACGAGGAAATATCCCACCACAAGGAAACACAGAAATTGCGGCAAATTTGAAAATATACCTCAAACTAAAAATAACAATAATGACTATTGGGTTGCCTATCTTAAGAAATAACTACACCTAAAATACGATATAATTTTTAAGATGAAAATGAACACGTAACAAAACCTATATCAACGCCAGGTCAGTGCAGAAAATGAACACTCATGCAGCTCAAATGAAAAAGTTGTCTACTTAACTATGCTATTAGTAATGAATGATAATGGATGAATAACCTTATTGACCTTTCGCCACTCATCTTCATCTGGACTGTAATCATAATCTTCTTCTTCTTCCTCGCTAACTCGAGAAACAGCTGAAAATTCTCTATGTCAAATACTGTACTAATCAAGAAAAGAAAACAATAATAAACCTACATCTCAACAATCTCGAAGCATCTTGTTCGTTTTCCGGTAGGTTTTCATATAAGGCTCGTAGTTTCGAAGATTGTTCTGGTGGATCGGGTTCGCTTTCTTGTTCTTCCATAGGTTCTGACTGTTCAGGGTCTTCCTCAACTGGACTCTCGTTTTCCTGCATTTCTCTGTACCCGTATAAAGCTAGAAGCTCTTCTAATGGCATATTACTTTCCTAATAATAAATATAATTAATTGAAACAAAGTTTTAAGTAGATATTGAAAAACAATTGTAGAATCTCTTATTAAAATTACTATTTAGTATTTACGTATATTTTGTATCGTTTTTTATTAACTCAGTCGCCAACTTAACTATGATGCAATATTTATAAAATGATAGAAATATCTGAAATTCGAAAATTTGCATAAAATCATAACTTTCCTTACTTCAGTAGAAGTATGGGGAAGTAAAAATTTAGATAAAAACAGCAAATCACCGCCGAATATTTTTTCCATTTTGCAAGTTAAATAAGTCAAGTTTGCCAACTGACAATTGGTAAACGTTTATAAAATAATAATACATATTACGATTAATTTACAATACCCACTTGCTAATTACTTAAAAATATTAAATGAGCAATTATGGTAAAATAATAAGCCATGCAACTATGATAATATTGTACACTAATAATCGACATACCGTGCTCGTTTCAAAGGCAACTGCTATTAAGTTTTTATTTGATCGCTCTGTATTTCTTGAACATGCTAATTTAGAATATTAATAACATTATTTAAATTAATTTAAAATTAGTTTATTCTTTCCGAGGGAATATACAAATATCATAATTTTTTCAACCCATATACGGTATTTTAAAATGTTATGGAAAAAATGCATAATCGTCAGGGTTATCCACATTGTTCACTATGGTAAATAATAAACATGTTAATCCAGCACAATTCACAATTGTATTTTATTATAGAAAAATAAATTTGGTTAATTTGGGAATATCAAATGTTAAGCAATAACTGATTATTTTTTATCGTGGAGTAAATAATTTCAAAACTAATCCCCCACAGCCTTATCTCATTTTGTAACAAAAAATTATGTCTGTATGGAGAAAACAACAGGTTATTGACTAGTATTTAAAGTTTACAGCAATAACCTTGATAATTTTCCAATAAAATTGAACATTGTATCTGACAATCTTAACGTTACGATTAAATAAACCGAAGACATACTTTCAATGTGGTAGCTATCTATACAACTAAAAAGTGTTGAAATATATATACGACTTTAACGGCAATAACCAAACATGACTACACATTGAATTTTTTACGGATTTTAATAATTGATAATAACACACAAAATCAAAGTTCTTATTCTATAGTAAGTTTTTACCTTTAACTTGTTGTGTGGGTACTACCTTTTGTAAACTAGATAGCTCCGCATTGGGATCTTCCGATTCTCCAGCAGCTAAAGCTTCCTCTTCTTCTAATGTGGGCTCATCATCAAAGTCGTTTACAAGCATATCAACTGGAGGATCAAATAGTTTGTCTTTGCTTGCAGAAGTTGTTTCCATGCCATCGTTGTTCACAGATACAACGTCTGCCATGTTACAGCTCTGAATGCATTCCTCAGTTGTTGTTAAACTGCACGGAACACCTACAAAAATTAAAGAATTTAAACATTATTGGTAACCTCTTAATAATAACAAAGTTTTAGAGAATAAACACTGAACACATGTTTAAATGTTTGTGGGACATATCAAATTCTAGTAAACAAACAGTGCATAAGTGAGGTTATACCCTATAAAATAAGCGCGCCCTTTACAATGGATTCAATTATTACCTTCATAGATGCTGTGCAGGTGGGTTGTTCTGGGATAACCTGAATTAGTACATCATAAAGTCCGAATACATTTGTCAAACATTCACATCCAATAAACATTTTATAAAATTTAAAACATTTTCCCAGCTTTCAATTTACACGACCGATAAGCGTCAGATTGGTTTGTGAGCGTCAGCCATTTGGATTTGTGGTGCATTCAACAAGTAATGCCAAAGGTAGCAGTAAACTTAACAATGAGTACGTTTATCTCGACGACTCCATCGGATGGAAACTCCATCCGATCGTGTCCATCCACTTGAATTTTGCGAGATAAACCGTTAAGCGTGAAACTTCGATCGGATGCGACACCTAAATTCAATCCGGGAGTTTTGTGGGCTTGAATTGAGTGAAGTGGATGCAAGCGTAAGATTTTCACGACACAAACATGATTGACTTGAGTTGACAGATCAGATGTTTTATGTATACCTAAGTTCATGTAGATATAGTTTCCCGCCAACTGTTTGTGAGGTTTAGGATACGTGTGTAGCACGTTGATTTCTTGATTGTAGGTGTAAAATAAATAAAATTATAAAAATAAAAATCTCAATGAATAAAGATATTAATCTTAAATGTTACTGTATCTTCTATAAAATATTACAATATTTGTATTAAATATTTGTTTTTCTTTCCCTTTGAAGTGCATCAATTTTTGCTCTGCGCCTTTGACGCCACTTCACGAAAAATACAGTATTATTAAAAAGATTGCACATTAATAACTGCAGATGGAAAAGCATAAACATAGTAGTTGCTTTCTTTGGTAATAATTTCATTATAATTATAAACAAAAATACCGCGCAAACTTTTAAAGAAATGAGGTTATGTACAATCGGAAAGTTAAGCAATGTGAAGTTGGCTTAACGATAGCGCTGTCTTCGTCTTCTGTTGCATTCGTCACTTTTCAATTGCAGCGGACTAATGTAAGGATTCATTAATCCGCTAAAGTGGATACCGACATATACACTTTAGTTTGAAATAAGGATTGACTCGACACGATCGGATGGAGTTTCCATCCGATGGAGTCGTCGAGATAAACGTAGTCAATAAAGAAAAGTGACGAAAGAATCACAGATTCTTATCTTCATCGTCATCCATGGTTTGTAGTTTTGTATTTTGTAGAAATTAGATTAATCCTTTGAAATTCTTGATGAGTTTATGCTGAACACAATCACTTTTGGCCGCCAACAAGGAATAAATCAGTATATATTTCTAATCTGTGCAGTAAACTAAAAAATGACAACTGATAAAACATTTTTTCTTTTTTCTTTACATACACCGTAGTGTCAAAACGCTAATAAAAGGTTTTTTTTAAATATTACTTATTACGTTACTAGAGGGCAGCAGGGCAAAACGCGGTGCCAGACAAAAAATTAAACCCTCTCTCTGATTGGCTGCATTACGTGATGCCATATATTGAATTATTATATATTTAGATATCAATTTTCGTTTTCATTATTTTAAATGGTGGAAAACATAATTGTTACTAGATTTTACATTAATGTATTAAAAAAGTTTGCTTTATATTACTCATTAAATAATTGGGATTTTCGCTTAGAGGATTGCTAAAATAGTCATTACTCATTGGTAATATTTAAATTTCTAATCGGTGGTGTAACTACGCCAATGCTGTGCAGCCAATGCAGTTGCATTGGGGCCCGAAATTGAATGAGGGCAGCTAGTTCAAATAAAAATAAATAAATTTAACAAAAAGGTTTGTGAGGGGAGGGGTCTCTATTTATGTCTGCTTTGGGGAATATTTTCTAAGGCTACACAAAGTCGCTGTTAGAATGCTTACAATACTTTCCCCGGGCTGTGGAATGGATGAAGAAGAACCAAGTAAGTAGGGAAATCTGTTATACAATATTCTAAATAAATCCTATAAACGTTAACAATCGTTAATAGTAAAAAAATTGAAATTATACGAACAACTAAGGGTGATCTTCCATTGGTCTTGGTCAGTTACATGATATGAGCATTTATTACAGACAATGTAAGGGTTCATTTATGACTGCCTTTGCAAACTTAGGTAAACCATATCTTTTCGATGTAAAATAAATTTAGTGGTTAAATTTTTATTGTAATATCAATGAAACTGACTAATTTTCATTACAATTTTTGCAACATTGCCAAAAACTCTGAGATTTTAGCGCTCGGTACGCGTAAACTGAACGCGGCTTTATACTCTCCTCGAGTTTACCGTTGATTTAGTACACTTCAATGTGATCAAACCATTAAAAATAAAGGAATATGCAACCAAGATGCATGGATAGCTAATATATTGCTGTGTATTTTAATTCATAAAATTCCTGCTTAAAACTAAGATTTAAAACTATTTTTGATAATTATAAAAGGATATAGATTTTCTTTTAGTTGTATGCACTCTTCGTGGTCATGTTGTATATTATTTTTCATCATCCTGTATGATGGTAATGCGATGAGCGTTGTGGCTTTGTTTTCTTCAACTTTAAAATGCTTAAATTATCAGCATTATATTTTCTAGAATGCAAATTCTAAAATAAATAGACAAATGTTAGTATAATTAAGTAACAAGATCAAATGCAAGGATAAATTAGTGTGTTTATGTTTTTTTAACGTTCATATTATGTAAAGTATGGAAAGAACATACTGGTGTAATTAATTTTGACTCAAACTGTGTATTTCATTTAAATGTAATGATAATGTAATGTGTTTATTCGTTTAAAAGTGTTTGTGTAAGGTACAGTATGAAAAGGACATACTTAGTCATTTTATTATGAATCAAACTGTATATAAACATCATGAGTAATGTTAGTTTAATGTGTTTATTCGTTTAAAAGTGTTTGTGTAATTTAAAATGTTCAAAGAACGTATTTATTTATTTATGTAAGAAACACCCTATATATAAATTTTGAAAGTACTTGTCTAATAGTCATGTAATTTAGTAGACTGTGATAATAGTTTTGTTTGCAAATTAAAAGTAGGTCAAGGGTAAAGAAATTAGGCTAGACAGTTTTTTATGTACACTCCGAAATTTAAAATGAGAGTCGTTGACCTCATCCTATTTAATTTTATAAAACGAAAGTTTATATTGTAATGGTTTGTTGCAACAACAATTTCACTTTTTTTTAACTAAGTTAAAATTTTTGAATTAACTAGTCTAGTAATTAGACGAACTTAATTGTAATTTTTAATTTGATTCAAAATGTTTGTAAATTAGTTGGTAAATTTATTGACGTGAATGTACATGTATCTGGGGAATTATTGATTTTTCGTTCTTCACTATGATTAGACGAATGGAAAAATGCAGCGTTCCTATTCGTCAAGGAAGAATTGGAATTGTTTCCTGCAAGATGCATGGATAGCTAATATATATATATTGGTGTTTTCACTTTTTAATATTTACATTGTTTTGCGAGGGACCCACAAATGTATTGCCGCGAGAGGGCAGCAGTGACGGTAGATTTCTCTGACAGTGTCCGTGAATTTTAACCTAATCCTCCTGAAATGTTCTGACAGTTGACGAGACAATTCGATTCCTTCAAAAAGTAAAATAATAACGAATAAAAGCATACTTCGGTGATTTATTAATTAACACACCAATGTAATTCACAAAACTCAATTTAGTAGAAGCTTCAGCTTAGTAAAAAGACAGACTACCAGCAGAAAATTAAAGACGAGTAAGTACTGTTTTAATTTTAATCAAATATGTATGTAGAATAACAATTAACTAGTAAAAACACAGTTAAGAAGTTGAGAAATACTTAAATTAATTATTTTCAGGCAGTTAAAAGAATTGTACTTCCGATCACTGTTGATAATAATCACAGCATATAAAAATTTCCTTTTGCTGTAATTTAAACAATCAACATCCTTTGTATTTTAGTAGGCAGCTACATGTTACAATGGAAAAAGCTGGTTTAATTTAAAATTACACTAATGCTAAATTAACTACAATTTAGCATACTCTACAATTTCTAAATAGTTAGGTATATCTATTTAATTATGTTTCTCATAATGATTGCAATATTTTTTAGGATTCATAACAACACGAATAAAGGAAAAGTTAAAAGAGCCCCTTTACTTCATTTAAATGAAGTCTGCACAATTTTCGTTTGCCAAAGCAATGGTATACAGTGTGATTCATAACATGTGGAACGAATTTTCAGGATAGATTCAGAATCTAAATATAATCGAAAGAATTCTCATAAACATGGGCCTGAAAACCCTTCATTATAGGGTTACAGTTTCTTGAAAATAAACCAGGCTAATCACTTTTTGTAGATAACTTTTGCAGTAATTGCACTCAAATTTTAAAATTTCATATGTGAGCATTATTCACGTAATTAGTTATTCATGTATTTGTAATAATTTTGGTTTGAATAAGAACACCAGAGGTGTCTCGTACGGGGGGGGGGTCACCTAATTATGTTCTACATATTTTAGATTTTAGCATGTTTTTGAAAAATCTTATTCTCCATACAAAATTGCCCAAAAACATGTTCTCATGTTGAAAATTTCTAAATCTAACAATTTTCGAGATAATATGCTTTTCAAAAATTAAATTGCCATGAAGGTCTAATAAGTGTTTTCTTAATACGATAGAATAGAATAGTTTACACAAAACTTTGAGAGTAAATTCTATAAACATGTGTCCATAAAAGCTGCTTATGAAATTAAATCTATGGAAGAGAATACTGTTCCCACTTCTGTAGACTGCAACTTGCCCGGTAATGAAGAGCTTTTGGGCACATATTTATAGGAACTTTTTATTATTTTCAGATTCTTAATCTGTACTGAAAGTACATCCCAACATATTATCAATCATCCTGTGTGCATCGCCACATATAACCACAAAAATATGCGTTGATTCCTCAACTGCAACTGGTATGTCACCATCCTAGTGGCAGAATTACCAGGTCGAGAACCCTGTTATGATTACCTTGTCGACGTGCCATCATAGTAGGACAACGACAAATATAATAGTGACTACTTGTTCAGTGAAAGCTGCATTTGTATTTATTCAAAGCGTACAGACATGCAGTCATGTATGGTTTATGGTTTAATTATAATTTTTTGCAGACTTGCAAAACGCATTAATTATTTTATAATTTAAAAGATTTTTTTAATGAATTTATGTTTATATCAAGTATATGTTATTGGAATGCTTGTCTAGTGCTTAAGTTAACATGCTAAAAAAGTACTAAATTAGTTAACGTAGATTTTAATGTTTTCATGTTTTTTTACGTATTTTATGTGTTTTAATCCTGGTTTATACAAGCTACCCTTTGATATTTAAATCTTAGGTTTGAGATGAATATTATACAATGTTTATTGTGATCTGTATAATAGGCAGGAGCCCTTCTGAAATTTTGTAAGATAATCGCTATCCGCACACAAGTAAATAATAAACTTTTGAAGTACTTAAAATACTTGTTTTTATTACTAATTATAATGTTAAAGAGATGCACTATGTCTAGAGTGACTGTCCGCATAGATTTTGTCAATACAGTACAATTTTAATGTATTATTATGTACTGATTTTTGTTTCTGCTCTATTTTTAATGTTTTAAATTACGTTTATCATTTTGTGCTTATGCGGTTTGTATGTTACACAATTATAATATGTGCAGGTAGATGGTACCCTCGTAGGCAACTGTTAACCGAAATGACATTAAAGCACTGCATTAATTCTACGATAAAATTGCGCAGTTACTTCGTTGTCTTCTAATTCGATTACATCTTTATACTTTACTACTGCTATTGCCTACTTTCACTAAATAATTGCAATAAAAATTAGTACTCTATAGTGTTTAAGGAAATATGTAGAGTAAGCAATAAAGTATGATTCAATTATCAATTTTTTTCATGTTTCTTTTTTTAATTACAATGCCTTACAGTCATCCCATTCTATAACTACATAAACTGTAGCATTCCACCGTGACCCATGCACATAATAAACATCAAATCGGGCGCATCAAATTGCTTTACAGAACCAATTTTGTTTTCAATTTTTTTTTCTTCGTATTTTTGCTTTGCAATAAGCCTTTTGGAGTCTTATCGATGTCAAAACTGAGTGCATTGAAATCTGTTTTTTTTTTCGAATTTCCCAAGAAAATCAAAACCAAGTTTTACCGCCTCCTCGCATTAACAATCGTTTTCCCGAAGTTGAATAACTACAGTGATAATCAGTGTGAAGATATAAATTTTCAGGCTATATTAAATATTAACCTTTTCAATATTGCAATAAATAATGAATTATAGGAAAATATGATCGAGAATAGTTGTCACTATAATGTTCTTATAATTCTTGAATTATGACAGTATAATATCACAGTATGAACAAAGTCAGGTTAGAATAGCATTGCGTGCGGATTTCAAATTTGACGCGCAAACGTCTTTTTACTGCGCCATCTCTCCGCAAAACATTTCGTGACGCCCATATCAAACTCAAGTGACAACACCATACCTTCCAGTCATCTTGGTTTCCTGTTTGGTATGAAGTAAAATTTGCGTGGGTAGCATCTGTAATTGCTCCCAATAATTATATTTAATTAGTTGAAAGTTTTTAATTTAAAATAATAAAAAGTGTTTTTAATTAAAGTTAATAATGTGTTTTCTTCATTAAAAAAAAATTAGTGAAATTCATCGACAAATAAAAACGTTATTGGTAAAAAATAAATTAATATTGAAAGCGTCGGTACCCTGAGCACTGGCGGCGTAGCATGGAAAATAGTGTCTAAACTTCCTGGACAAAATGGTGTAGTGATACAAGTGGATGCCAACTTTTGATACATGGAAACATAATTAATGTTTATCGTCGGAGATCCAATTAATTATTGATTCTTTTGGATAATGTGACTTCGATTTACTTATTGGAAGGTTTTCTTCGTGGTTTTTAATTGAATCTAGAAGAATAAAATAATATAAGGTGATGACATTTTTGCCTAATCAGAGTTCATTTGAATTCAAAATTCAAAATTTAAGAAGTTTGAATTAAAATAATCTTCAAGTATTAAACAGTGCTATAAAAAATAATTTTGAAAGAATTCAATGAGGGCTTACTTACCAGCGATTTATTTGGTGAACTGTACTTTGGACGGCACATATGATAAACCGTCTGGCTGCACGTGTGAAATGAAGGAAATTTTGCTGTTAGAAGCTGTTCGAGAACGTCCAGATGATTGTTGAGTTCGCGGATTAGAAGAAATTTTGTAATGGAATGCAAGTACATGGTATTGTTTTACTGTTTTAATTTTAATCAAATATGTATGTAGAATAACAATTAACTAGTAAAAACACAGTTTGAGCTTCATGGTAATTCGATTTTACAAAAACATTGAATTATCTTGATAACTGTTAGATATAGCTACTTTCAACAAGAGCACCGTTTTTGTGTATTTTTGTATGGAGAATAAGATTTTCTAGACAAAACTTCAAAAATTGTAAAGATCTAAAATATTGGGAAGCAAATATTACGTGACACCCCATACGAGACACCTCTGGTGTACTTATTCAAACAAAAATAAGTAAAAATAGCAAACTAAATCAGTAGTGCTCACATATAAAATTTCAAAATTTTAGTGCACCTATTGGAAAAGTTAGGACAAAAAGTGATTAGACTGTTCTTTCTTCAGAAGCCTGTAGCTCTCTTTAACGCATCAAAACAAATTTCAAAACTTGTACATTAAATTCTTCAGAATTTAAGTTTAATTTAAACTTAAATGTTTGAGTTTTCTGTAGGACTCCTTTAGTGGTGTTTCAAATTGCAGTTCTGCTAAACGTCAGAATTCTTAGAAAACCCTCGCTGGCAAGTTCTTAATTTAAATTAATTTCAACATTTGAATAAAATTTATTCTAGTAATAATAAACAACATGCCTCAAAGCTTCAATGCTATCTTTATCATTATCAGCTTATCAGTTTCGTGTTTTGTTTTTATGTAACATCTGGCACCACATCATGACATCACGTAACAAATCCAGTTTAAACATGTTTTACCTTGTAGATAATTTTAGTTTGCAGGTGCGCAGATTCGGTTATAACAAAGCTCTGTGATTGGTTCATTTTCCCTTCCCACTGCGTACTTTTATTAGTTCCTTTCTTGTGGCGATGTCTGCCGAATGTTCAATGTTGGTTATGTTATGTTTTAATTCTTTTAATTATATGTTAATTGTGCAAACTTCAAAATTGTAAGAAATTGTAGGCAGTTTTAAACGTGTGTGGTGTGTACGCGTAAGTAAACACATATTGCCTGATTAATTTAAGAGTTAGTGACTTTAGTATCAATTTTGTATGATCACGAAGATGATTGATATATTTGATTGGATTTTGCTAATTTGTATCTCTTTTACAGCTTGTGTTGGGGGGAGACAGAATTTTTTCCTTTTCCAATGCGTCAGGAACTCATATATCTGATAAAAGTAGAAATGGATGCTTTTTCCTGCAAACATGACTTCCTATAGGTAAGGTAAGATATTTAAATTACTTTAGAAGTTTTTATGTTACAGGGGGTGGTGTTTACCCAGGAGGTAAGGGAGCTAGCTATATGTTGGGACACTATGTTTCATTTAGGTCTACCTAGTTTCTTTTATTTTTAGGTTATGTAGAATTTTAATTTATTGATTAAATGAGATTGCAATAAAGGTAATTAGCTAATTAAGTTTTAACAAACATGAACATTTCTTTTGAGCAGCCTGCAATTTCATGATCCTAGTATACAGGGCGAGTCATTTAAGTGTCATTATTTCCTAAACTATTGAGAATATCAATTTTTTTTTATTAATAAAAGTTGTTTACCATTAACTGCAGCATAACGTGAAATTATTACAAATTATAGTGGGTATTTAATTATGCGTGTAGAGCACATTACGTTGTAATGTATGGTATGTGGATGGATGTGTGACGCCTCTAAGGGCGAAAGTACTGGAACGATTTTGATGAAATTTTAAGTGAAGAGGTATGTCGAAAATTGTAGTTTTAGTTGAGCTTTTCAAAAAAACCTAAACCGGAAGCGGAAGTTAAACTTGTTTTTCACAACTCTACTATGAGAAAACAGTTTTTTTACTTACAACTCCGTTATTTGTAGAAATAAACTCATCAAACCTTATATCAGAGAAAAGAGAAAAAAGAGCTCTATCCAATGATGACATTGTTGCATTTGACGCATATTTAAAAAAGCGAAGTTAATGTCAATATCTTGAAAATTTTACGACCTATAAAAATTTTAATTTGAGATTCGAAATCTGTGTAAAAAAGTGTCTTAATGATATCAAAACCGCATTGCGATATCGTTGATAATAACCAAATTACACACAGAAAGCAAAAACTGAACATTTTAGTTTTTTAGTTTGTACTGAAAATTAAGCAAAAATTGTAGGATTTGAATGTGGATCGTAGCAGTACTTGAGATGCTGAATAATACTTTTCATTTAATCGAATTTCTATCACTTACGGTTTAGGAATCCACATACATGTGTAACACCCAATAGAAATATTAAACATTTTGCTTTGAGATTGTATAGCCCAAAAACCAAAGATTTTATAATTTTGTTTCTACGATTCAATTTGTCTTAAACAATTGGCCCAGTAAGATGTAAATGGTGTTAGGTAACGTTAATATTAACTCTAGAACACTAAACATACTTAGGAGTTGCATGAATACTAAACACTCGTAAATTTTACTACTTTTTTTTTAATTAGAAACATTTTGAAAAAATAAACTATTATCACATGCTAAGTGTACAATTGGTTTTTGTGTATATTAATGAATAAAAATTCTCAAAAAATAATTGAAAATGAAAAATTACTGTGCGCAGTTTTGGCAGCAACTGGCTCGGTGTGCTCCACACCAGTTGGAGCATTCGCAATGATTTGTTGTCATTCTTTGAAGACAAAATGGGCACAAATTATAGATAGTACGCATCTTTGCACCCTGGGTGGGTGTTTTATCTGGCATATTCATTTTCAAAATATTGCATATATCTTGGCATATATGGCCACCATTGCAAATATGAGGTGTTAACTCGCATCTCTAACCACGGTTTAATCAGTTCTTCACTTAGATTTTCCCATTTTACATTGTTTCTGTTTCTATTGGAATTATAGATCACAAAGGAATTTCTTGTGGCTATATTTATAATGTCATCAAAAACACACATGAGACTTCTTCCTGTTTTTTGTCCACAATTCATACCTATAAACACTAGACACTCGTAAAATATACTACCTCGACATGTAACGTAAATACTAAACACTCAGAGAATATGGGAAGGGGTAATTATAACGACATGATATGAACAGCTACTGTGAATATGATAAGCAATGCATAAGCGGAAACCTTGGAAACTGTATATGCGAAACTGAGTTTGTAAATTTTACAACCGTTTAGTGCTCTAGGGTTAACAAAGTTACTCATGTAACTACATCAAAAATGAAACGCCCTGTAGAATGTTTTCTTCTGATTATTCCTCCAGTTTATTTACTATTTTTACTTTCAGGGTTGCTGTTAACAATATATACAACAAGGCTTTGAAACTGTTGGGGGAAGATCATCAGCGTTGGAGGGAAGACATTTTTTTTTACTGCGTAACAAAAGGTTTGTTTTGGCATTTATTTGTAAGAATTTTTTGACACTTTTAAAATTTTTTATACATATTTTACCGTTGAAATAATTATTTTTTTACTTTTTTGAACTGTTTGAAAAAATTTAATTTTGATTTCTGTTTACGTATAAATTTTATTTAACACGTTCACTAACCTAATGTAAACTACACTCTATTACCCACACGGCCTTATTTAAAATTGTGATGTTCCTGTGGATACTTTGTAATATTTTCAAGTTCTTTAAAAGATCTACATAAACCTATTTTTTTTAATTGTCCGTTAGTGTAAAGTCACAAGTCCACATTGAAATCGTCATAGAAGGAAGGCAGTACATATTGTATGACCCATAATGTGGTTAATGAATATTTCCTAATTGACAGTGGCATGACCCACATGTCGGTCACCGGACGGTGAACGTGTTAAACATAAAGTTAATTTTCTGATTGTGTGTCACTCAAAAGACTGTTTTTGCAGATCATCGGAAGTTGGGTGAAATCTCAAAAATATATTGCCTTCAAAACAAATTAAAATTTAAACATTAAAATTTCCTTTATCTTATTTAAATTTTGGTGTTCTTTAATGCTGATGTAAGGGCGCTTCTTTTTAATGGTATTTGTTGAAATAATGTGGGTGTCAGGAAACGTGTATGTACGTATGTCGGAAAGTGTAACTAGAACAAATGCAAATATAGGTTATGTCTCTGCCACATCACTGTTAATTTACCCAATTTTGCTAATCTTAACAACGTAATAGTTTTATAACTATTTATAACAGAAATCGCGTTATGGGTTGGGTAGCATTTCCCTGTAGCTTGGTGTATTAGGCAGCCATTACCTCCTCTTAACTCTTACCCTTATAATTACTTGTCCATTGTTTCTAATGGGGTTATAACTGTAACTATTTCTTTTTGTATTTGTGACTCTTTTAATTCAAAATGCCTCCAAAATGGCTGATTCTTAATAAGGGTTCATCTTTATTACTAGTACCATATTACGTGCTTGTCCTTTCCTGTCAAGGGTGCACCCATGCACTGCATCTCATTAATTTTCTTATGAGATGATGCCATAGTCGGCATGAGCCACCAATTTCCCCAATTTTTTTATCGAGTGTTTTGAATAGCATCACTTGGAAGTGGTTGTTGTCGCTGATCAAGTTTGCGACTCCTGCAGGCGGTAGTTGGCTATACACGAAGTGACTTCGAAGAGCCTAACATACTTGGTATGGAGCCCGAAAGGGGTGGCCATCGGCGACCCGGCATGTTGGGGAAGCTTACTTGTTCACCGACCTCGATACTTCTAAGTTTTGCTATTGCACTCGTTTTTTCTTTCTACGATTTGGTATAGTGGGTGGGACAGAATCGAATTAGGTCTTCTTTTTGTGCCTACTTCTTGTAATCATTATTACAAAGCACATAACTTACAAGTTTGCTTAGGAGACTATGCCACTGTCGGCATGAGCCACCATTTTCCCCAATTTTTTTTTTGGAGAGTTTTGAATAGTATCACTTGAAAGTGGTTGTTGTCGCTGATCAAGTTTGCGACTCCTGCAGGCGGTAGTTGGCTATACACGTAGTGACTTCGAAGAGCCTAACATACTTGGTATGGAGCCCGAAAGGGGTGGCCATCGGCGACCCGGCATGTTGGGGAAGCTTACTTGTTCACCGACCTTGATACTTCCATGTTTTGCTATTGCACTCGTTTTTTCCCGCCCTACATTCTTTTCTTTGGTCATAATTTCAAACTGCAAAGTTTCCAGCTTTTTTTTTATGACCAAATGCCGTCACTGGTACCGCTTCTTCGAACCCAAGTTTTATTCATAGCACTGCTATTTGTTTCTTCTTTATTTATAGATAGCACATTAGTTGTCGTATTTGTCCTCTCAAGTTCAAAGAGTACACGCACAGCATCTCGTTATTTTCTAATGAGATTATGCCATTGTCGGCATGAGTCCCACCAATTTCCCCATTTATTTTTTCGAGAGTTTTGAATAGTATCACTTGAAAGTGGTTGTTGTCGCTGATCAAGTTTGCGACTCCTGCAGGCGGTAGTTGGCTATACACGTAGTGACTTCGAAGAGCCTAACATACTTGGTATGGAGCCCGAAAGGGGTGGCCATCGGCGACCCGGCATGTTGGGGAAGCTTACTTGTTCACCGACCTCGATACTTCTAAGTTTTGCTATTGCACTCATTTTTTCTCTCTACGATTTGGTATAGTGGGTGGGACAGTATCGAATTAGGTCTTCTTTATGTGCCTACTTCTTGTAATCATTATTACAAGGCACAAAGCTTATAAGTTTGCTTATGAGATTATGCCACGACCGGCATAAGCTCTCCCATTTCAATTTTCGCCCTGAGTTTGAACGGCATCACTTGTTGGTGGTCGTTGTCGCTGGTCGACAAGCGAGGGACTCCAGCTGACAGCAGTGAGCCATCACATTTTGCAATCCTTGTGAGCGCAGTGACCCCGGAGAGCCCAATACGTGGTATGGGGCCCATTACGACCACTGCCTATTCATTATCGACGTCAGAGACACCTTCTCTGTTCTCTGATGGGGCATGTCGACTAGTTGGGCGGCGGACGGCAACTGGCGTGTTGGGAAACTTTCTTGGTCCATCGACCTCGATACCAATAAGTTTTGCCGTTGCACTTGTTTTTTCTCTCCCTATATTATTTTCTGTCTTTATAATCTCAATCACCGCAAGGTTAAAACTCCTTTTTTTCAACCAAGCGCCCATTACTGGCACGACCCTTCTCCGAACCCAAATTTTGCTGATAGGATTGCTACTAGCTATTTCGTCTCATTATATTTTGTATATATTATATATGTTATAAAAGGGCCCCCCTCAATTTTCAAGTTGTGACTCTGTTCTTCCAACAGATTTGTCAACATTTTCATTTCTTATGTACTTACGGTAAAACTAACACCTTCATATGAAAGTTAACTGTTATGCTAGTAGCATTGCCCTTAAACTTAACTTTGGCGGGGAGGATTTGCCAAAAATAATTGGGAAACTAGTGAAAATCAACAACATGTTGTAGAGAGTAACGTATGTTTTTTTCTTTTTGGGCGCCTAATGTATCTGTGTACTGTTCTTTCTCTCTTTTTGGGAGTGTTTACATGGAATCGAATGATTGGGACGCATATAATATGTAACAATGTAAAAGGTATAAGGAAATTCAGAGTAAACTAAATTATACAAATTTTTTAAAGCAATTACAAAGTTTTTAGTGGGAAATATATTTAGGTAAAGGGTAGGAAGAAAAAGACGTTCTCAGACTACCACTGGAGGAGGCAAACAAATCACCATCTCCATACAGAAGAAGATGCAGCTGCTTTTTAAGATTACAAACAGAAAAAATATTGTATACTCATTTTTGTATTGTAAAGGTCTCCTAAAGGTAAAGTTCCTTGATTTTTTTGTTTTAATTTTATGTAATCAATCAATAATAAATGTAGTTTCAAAATGACGTGAATTATATTAACAACTGCATCGCCCGTAGTATGAACAGCTGCATATTACGAAGCCCGATTTATTGTTGTAAATACAATCCACGCCCTTTTGTATCTCGTTGCTCATCTCGAATTTAGCTCATGTTAAGGAACTTATTTATGATCTATCTTTTTTAACATGTCTTGTGCATATCATCCTGTCGTAATTGTATTAAAAAAATAAAGAATTGTCTATTTTTATATTAGAACTGTAGCAAGGTTAGGTTAAATTGCTGAAAAGTTAAGTTAGATTTGCGTTCAGATAGGTTATGTCGCTGCCATGAGTGTAGTAAGGCAGCAGCTCCCTTGCTGCGTTTGTGAAGCACGTCCGCGAGAGGGCAGCAGTGTCCATGAATTTGGAAATTTTCCCGTAGCAGGTTGGCACCTTTCTTCTGATACCAACCTTTAAAAATGGGAGAAGCTTTAACCTTAAAGCACAGATTAGAAATATATATACGTATATAGATATGCAACTGTTATACAAAATTTTAAAATAAATGTATACACTAGCGACAATGTACAACGGTGTAAGCACTAATGAAAAGAGGGGGAAATTTAAAATTATGGCGAATATTTTTAAAAGCTACAAGAAAAATCAAAAGGAAATGCGAAAACATTTATTTATATAAAAAAATACAGAACCTAACTTTTATTGTCTGGTGGTTCAAATTAAAAAACGTAGTAATTTTTTTTAATTTGCTGCTAAAAATTTAATATTCGCGTTCTAGTGGCAAGATGCTCATCGTTCGGCCTTCGAAGTCGTGCACCAAGGCACTAAGCAATAATACACATTAATTAATTAATTTGTCGCACTTCTTGCAATTAGTATTTCATAACCTAAAATATTTGGTAAAGGCGTAAGTAGGTGTAAGTCTCAGTTGCGAGTTTCTCGGAAAAACTCGGTGTTTTTAATGTTGTGTTTCATCTAATGAACGACTACACTGGTTTCCAAGTCCCTTGTGTACTTGACTGATAGAAGCTGAGCATGTTGTTTATCTCAAAAAAATCTATTTTTATATGAACAACAGTAAACTAATAGATTACGCAGGGAATGCAGATTTAAAATTTTAAGTTCATAATTTGTAAAAAAATACTAACCTGCGCATTTAAAATAGGAAATCTGTTTTATTGCGTTTGTATTTAAACATTGCGGTACACAACAAGTATACATATTATATAGGTAGTCGGAAAATCTAAAAATATGACGCACATAAATTTAAATTTGACAGATAGAAGCGAATTCAAATTTTCTGCAAATTTTTAACGGCGATTTAATCCGAACACCTACGATTGATACCGAAGCAGCGCCCGCGGTAAACGGTGTTAGAACTAAACATTTCTTGATTTTTACCTGTGGAGTTGCACACGCTGGACCTTAAAGTCTTTATATTTAGTTTTTAATCGGTGTTTAAATTTTTGGTATGATTAAAAATTAGTGCTTAAATTAGGTTGTGACAATTTACGCGAGAGTGTGCCAAGAAAGCATATTGAATGATGAAGAAGCAGAATAACGCAGGAACTCCATGGTTTACGT
This sequence comes from Ctenicera cuprea, assembly GCA_958336395.1. Lineage (NCBI taxonomy): Eukaryota > Metazoa > Arthropoda > Insecta > Coleoptera > Elateridae > Ctenicera > Ctenicera cuprea. The sequence goes on along the minus strand of OY284486.1, from coordinate 77,157,270 downwards.
CGTTTTCATATCGCTTCTTTTGGATCTGCTGGCTTTTACGATGATTCTGCCCCTATTGACATCGTTAGAACACTACTGACAGCAGGACTGGACGCGTGACTGTTACATAAAATATACTACTTTCAAGAACTTGTCAGTGTACCCGAGTACTAATACAGTTCAATCCTTTTTGGTGGTTTTCTGAGTTTGATGTTTAGTTTACTGCATTGCCAGTTGTTGGAGGGATATTCGATGTCTTGGGTAGGAAAGCAGTTATGATAACTTGTCTTGTAAGTTTTAACGGTCAAAAGAATGTAGAATGAAATTTGTAAATTTACCTTTTCATAGATAATTACTTAATTGATTTATATTAAATATTTACGTCATTAAAGCACGAAATCAAAAAGGCACTTCAACTGTGAAGATCGTAATCATCAAATTTAGTCGATTTTGAAAAAGCAAAAAAGGAACTACATAGCTGATGGTAGGATTTTCCAGCATTCATTTATAATTTATGTTCATCAAATTTCCTTTTGTTAGTATTTAATTCTAAAAGCTTACTTATAGATAATTACTTTATTTATTGTAAATTTGTTTATTTTAAGCGACCATTAGAGCACAAAATGGAAAAAGCACCTCAATTATGAAGATCCGGAATCATCAACTATTGACGATCTTGTGTCCTTGAAGATATGAAAAAGAGCGACTTAAAACAACATTCCTTATGGTAGGTAGGTCTATCTTTCTTGCCCAATTAACTTTTGATTAATAATTCACCGTTACACTTTTTAAATTCCTTTTGTTTTTCCATAATTTTGAGTTTACATAGCTTTTTACATGTGCGAGAGACTTTCCACCTTCTTTCATTTATACTTACCTGATTTTTTTTGTTAGTAAAATTCTAATAGCTCATTCACTGATTGTATTTTTTTAAATTTCAGGTTGTTATTGGAGCAAGAAATGGAAAGGCACCTCAATTGCGAAGACTCGGAATCATCAATCAGCCTTGTAGCGGCGAACTTCCCATCCTTTCAAGATGTGAAAAAAGAGACTTAAAACAACATTCCTAATGGTAGGTAATTTTATCTTTCTTGCCCAATTAACTTTTGATTAATAATTCACCGTTACACTTTTTAAATTACTTTTGTTTTTCATAATTTTGAGTTTACATAACTTTTTACATGTGCGAGAGACTTTCTACCTTCTTTCATTTATACTTCCCTGATTTCCTTTTGTTAGTATAATTTTAATAGCTCATTCACTGATTGTATTTTTTTAAATTTCAGGTTGTTATTGGAGCAAGAAATGGCAAGGCATCTCAATTGTGAAGACGCAGGATCATCAATCAGCCTTGTAGTGCAGAACTTCCCATCCTTTGAAGATATGAAAAAGTGAAACTTTTCGTGTTAATTTTGATTATTGTATTTACATGCGTATTATTAAAGTGTTAATTACAAATTGTAATAAAAATATAACAAATAAAATAATATTTGCAACAATCAGCTTGTTTTAATTATCAACTTTGTCATTTATCATAAAATTACTAAAATACATCTGACGGCAAGTGGTCAAAAATTTGTTTTAAAGTTTCTAATCTATACGGTCAAAATTATTCAAAATTAATATTCCTGTATTGCTGTAATCTTGTTACCAAATAGTAAAAATTTGAAACTCTATACTTCAAAATATTTTTGACAAACCTCTACTTGCTTTCTGGACTCCTGGTAGCAAGTAGTTAGAATTTGACTTCAAAATTAAAGTTTTTGCTTATTGATGATCTCTTCGCACTTATGTGACCCTAATAGCAAATGGTCAGAATTTCAAATTTTCAGATTCAATAAATACTCGTGACATACCTTTTCTCATTTCTGTGATCCTGATAGTAAATGGAAAAACTTCAAGAATTAAAGTTTTTGCTTATTGATGATCTCTTCGCACTTATGTGACCCTAATAGCAAATTGTCAGAATTTCAAATTTTCAGATTCAATAAATACTCGTGACATACCTTTTCTCATTTCTGTGATCCTGATAGTAAATGGAAAAACTTCAAGAATTAAAGTTTTTGCTTATTGATGATCTCTTCGCACTTATGTGACCCTAATAGCAAATTGTCAGAATTTCAAATTTTCAGATTCAATAAATACTCGTGACATACCTTTTCTCATTTCTGTGATCCTGATAGTAAATGGAAAAACTTCAAGAATTAAAGTTTTTGCTTATTGATGATCTCTTCGCACTTATGTGACCCTAATAGCAAATTGTCAGAATTTCAAATTTTCAGATTCAATAAATACTCGTGACATACCTTTTCTCATTTCTGTGATCCTGATAGTAAATGGAAAAACTTCAAGAATTAAAATTTTTGCTTATTGATGATCTCTTCGCACTTATGTGACCCTAATAGCGAATGGTCAGAATTTCAAATTTTCAGATTCAATAAATACTCGTGACAATATACCTTTCCCCGTTTCTGTGATCCTGATAGTAAATGGAAAAACTTCAAGAGAACCTCAATTTTAAAATCAATTCAGACAATATTGGTATCAGGATCACAGAAGTGCAAAGAGGTAGCAACTAGTAAAAATTTCAAGCTCGAAAACCCCAATTTTATAATCAAATTCCAGACAATTGCTATCAGGATTACAGAAGGACAATAAGGTGTTGCAATAATTAATTTTCTGAATAATTATCTTAACTTTTGGGATCAAAATTTACCCAGTTGGTATCAGGACTACATAGGAGGTAAAAGGTGTTGCATCAAAATTATTTAAGGAAAAATGTAAGTTTCCTGAAACAATATGCTAACCAAGTACTACCAGGAGCACAGAATAAATAAAGTGCTGTTAGGTATTTGTGGAGTTGAAAATTTCAAATTTTTGAGCAATACCTACGAGGATCGCAGCAGAAAAAGGAGATTGTTGCCAATATTGTTGAATCTGAATCATTTAAATTTACAATTAAAATTTTAAGTTGTTAACGACTTTTTAATGTACAATGATACAGAATAAAGATACCACAGGTTAATGCACATTTATTGTATATTTCTGTACAATGCAACATACAAGCATATTAACAAGGGCACATTTAAATACACAGGGTGTCATTTAAGTGTCGCCCCACTTTTATTTCCTAAACCTATTGTTTTAAATTTAAATACAGACTCTACTTTTAGAAATTCTTTTTTGGACGAGTTTTGGGCCCTAAAAAGAGCCGTTTGTATATCGCCGTTGCACCTTTGCAAACTTGTAGGTACATCCTTGTCTGTTAGCAGGCGCTCCTGTTTAGCTGTGTGCTGTTGGACTTCCACTAATACTCTACTCAAGCCTTTATTGTGCTCTTTCCGCCTTTTCAACAAATTTTCATTATCCCTATAAATAACAATATATATTTATTTAAAAGTATTGATTATTTACAAAATACGAATTAAAGACTAGACAGTAAGTATAAAACATTACATTAATTTATGATAGATAATACCTACTTGTATAGTGTTTGTAATCATGTTTGGCAGGGGTATGCGGAGTCCCCAAGCAAATGGTATTTTCCATAGAAATATTTCTGTGCCCCAAATTGTTCCACACTTTTATGCAAGAAGGAGTATCTCAGCACCTAAAATGAAGTATTGATGTTATCCTTCGTATAATTTAGTAATTTATTGCTCTTACCCTTGCGTTATGAGCAGACTCAGGAAATCCTACAAATGTTTTTGAATATTCGTTTTGCAGAACATATTCCTTGCAGAATAATCGAGTGAAAAAATTTACGGTTTAGATAGCTGTCCTGTTGATCTGCAGGCACTTTCACTGGTATGTGACAACTATCAATGGCACCAATCACGTCTAAGAAAAAACAAAACCATAATCCAAAGCAACCAAAATATATTGTATAATAAACTATACTTTACCTGGATATTCACTTTTTATTTTAAATTTTTGTGCTATATCGGAGTATTTTGGAAACACGTGCAGTGGTGCTACTATTCTAAATTTTTCTTGAATGCATGGCGATAGTTATACGTTTTTTAAATTTTCTCTTTTAACCTTATCAAATGGCATAATCAATAAAGAAAAAACATTTTTTTTTTAAGTTCAAAGAGTAAATATTACATTATTCAAGTTAATATTTTCCCCCATTTTCTTTATTGTCTGCTCGTTTCTTCTACAATTTACAATTCAAATTATAAGACTTTGCAAGTAATAAGTACATAAAATCAAGTTTTATAAAGCAATTTTAATTACACAACATATGCGCGAGAAATCATTTTATTCATCCACACAAGTCTATTATTAAAAACAAAGTTTTAAATCAGTATGAATCGGTATTCTAGTAGTACTATACAGGTTTCTAATAAGTGCAAATTTGAAGCTTGACATTGGCTTTTGTCGTAACCAAAATGATACGTATTCCGCTAGATACTTGACTATAACTACCAAATCGCTTCTATCACAGGCATTCATTATACGATAAAATTGCGCAGTTACTTCGTTGTCTTCTAATTCGATTACATCTTTATACTTTACTACTGCTATTGCCTACTTTCACTAAATAATTGCTATCTTTATACATCACTGGCATACCTAATATTTACAACTAATTTTTTCTTCTTCTCTAGAGGTTCACAATTCGCATACTGAAATTTTATAAAAATTGGTCCCACCTAAGAAAGTGAAGCTTAGACAATAAGAAAAAAGAACCAATCAAGGTTACAAAATCCAGAATTTCAATTCTTAAGATGCGTGGGTAGATATATACGCAGGGCCAGGACTAGGTGATTTGCCACCCGAGGCAAATAAAACCCCTTTCACACAATAGACGTTTCAACATCTGAAATTACCTTTGTTCAATTTTTCGAATCTCTAGCTGAAAAAACCTTTTAATTTCACGTTAAAACAAAACTAAAGTGTTCACTTCGAGTGGACTTTCCTACTATTCATATTGACCGTATTTGCAAAACCGTAAATATTATAACGTTAAACAGTTCACCCATTATTAAATTTCCAAGAAAAGAAGCTATCTGGGCAATCCTTACCATTCCATCCAAACTTCAATCTTTTTTATTACAAATATTTGGAATTTACGTTTTTATGGTAGACAACTAAATTCTAAGTTTTTCAGCCAAAAAATTAGAGGGGGGGACGTGTAGCCCTACCAAATATAAAACTTTCTAAAAACGAACATTAGAATTTGATTCTACTAGTCAGGATGAGTAATTCTTCTTAAGCAGAAGTTTTTTATTGTTTCCCGTTGAATAAATAAAGGGGCGCCAATTTTTAATGTTGATAAACAAAGTTTAATACAAAATGTGTGGGCTGTTTTTGAGAAATATTGTTTTGATAATTTCAAATATTTGGAATTTACATATTTTACATTAGCTCCACCATAAAGGTATCTAAAAACTAACATTAGACTTTGGTTCTACAACTGGTCATGATCAATTTTACTTTAAAAAAAAATTTTAACAGACAGTATTAACAAGTTCAAGTTTCACTTTGTTTAAGTTCATATTAATATATTATACATAAAATAGTTAATAACCTTAAGAGGTATTTATTTTACTCTTATACTTGATTACACGTCATTATCAAAAGCAAGATTAATAGTAAATAGTTGGGGTTGCTATAGGAATAATAGAACTTTATGACTTGATCTTGGTTATCTACGTCCTGCAGATGACTTGATTTCTTATTCCAAAACTTACAATAATGGAGAACTTAAGAGATCAGCTTGCTCATTCATTAATAAGGTACAGTCTTTAAATTTTGTAAGTTTCAAATGCTTGCGCAGAATACCTAATTTATGTTTATCATCACAAAAATGTAACAGTCTTATAGTGTTATTAGATGTCATTATATGATTGTGTTCTAATAAATGTTTAGCGTAATTCGATTTATGTGAGCTAGGATGAATTGGAAAAATTTCTTTTTAGATTTAGAATTGGCCTTACCTGTCAAAAGTTGCTGATAGGTAACATTATTATTTTGGGTCTCGGAGTTTTCGAACATCATCATCAGGTTCCCCTTGAGCATCAAACTTTAAAAAATCCTCAATTTTCCCCCTTCACTAAAAAATTAGAGAAATTCTTCTTTTATTGTTAGACTTGATTTCATCTGCCAAAATATGTCTGTTGGTACTTTTGATTATGTAGCAAAAACTCATATTTTTTGAAAAACATCTCAAGGTCCCCAAAAAAATTGACGATTTTCTGAAATATTAATGTTCGAGGGGAACCTGATGATGATGTTGGCAGGGAAAATATAAAAAACAGTTTTTCGATCCTCTCTAATGTTGGTGTTTATATTTGTAATAACTTATGTTTTCTTTGTACCTAATAACAAAATTTCGTATATATAAAAGTATATTCTCTCACAATAGGATCGCATTTTATTGTTCGACTTACTTTCGTAGTTAGGTACTGATCACAACTTTTTATTTTTTGTGTAACAATAGAAATAATGGCCCTGCTTTGTTTACACAGAACTCAGAAGGTTGTCGGATAATCTGATACAAATTAATTATTAGCTTTGGGCTGGTTTACACCCTCAAAAAAATAAAGTTTTAATTCAATTCCTATTTTTGTGTACTGCAAAGTACGAAAACAATAATTACTATATTATCTTTTATTTCTATTCAAAGAATACATTGTGTTGTCTAAAATTCAATATTAAATGGATATCTTAATACATTTTGCCCAGAATTTTACATTATACAAGATTTTACACAAAAAATATAAAAAAGACTATGCATAATGTTACTTCTTAGAAGTAAAATAATAATCTTACAATTTTTATATAATTATAAACAAGAAATATGCAAAAGGTATTTCTGGACAAATTGCAAGTAACTATATATAATATACAGTACATCTGCAAAGGCTTATATAAATTACAACTGTCATATGCAGTTCTAACTTTTAGGTCTAGCTTTAGAATTATTATTACAAAATTGGTTTTGCAATTTAACATTGTAACCTAATAATATATTGACAAATGTATTTAAATATCTCTTTGGGACAAATAACTATTTTTCATTTAAACATACATGGAATGTTTAAATATATTAACTTGTTGGCTGAGGGAAGTCAACACGTGAACTGCAGAAGGCTTCCGTATACAAAAATTACAATACAGAGTGTTCCAAAATATTTCCGTGCCTGAGTAAAAACATTTATCCTGAACAATGGTCTTGTGTTTCCTTAAAAAGGATGAGATCACTTACCTACATTAAAAAATTTAGAACACTTTGTATGAACTCTTGCATGTTAAACAGTTTGTTAACTAATTTCACTTTGTAATTGTTAACCTACAATAAATATAATTACGTTTAATAATGTTTAAAAAATGGCGACAGCCTTACGATACAAAATGCTGCACAGCTATGACAGAAACCTGCGTTACTGGCTGGGCACTGTTGCAATAGGAAGAAGCAAGTTTATTATTGATATAATCTATGTAGAAATATGACTTTGTATTATACAAATAATGGAAAATACACATTAGGAGACCAGCACTAAGTCAATACTAAATATACATAATATTTTTGTATTTGAAACTTAGAAAAAGTCGTTTTTGCAAATCTTACTAAATATTTCGACAAACATACTAAAAAAAACGTACAAAATTGTTAAACTGGTGTGCCAAAATGATACGAATTAAATATGTAACTTGACTAGTTATTATTTTAAACTCTATCTACAACTTTTTACAACTTTAGAAATAGTAATCCTACATACATGTTATTGGAATAGTCTTACAATTACAAGAGTTGGGAGTTCTTAACAAAACAACACCAAAATCTATTATTTGTTGCGCTTTACGTTTAATTTTAGTATCAAAATAAATGACCTCAACTTACATTTGTTGATGACGAGTATATACAAAACGTTAGACATAAAGCTGCAACAAGTAATAGGCCGAAATTTCATAAAATTTTGCATCAAATGTAATCACAATATGCACAATAATATATTAACTTGAAATCTAACATTACATAGCTTTATCAAGTATTTCTGCTCTGCTTGTTATTAGATAGTTTAAAAATTTACAATTTATTAAATTGTGCATGTACATTATCATATATGGACAAATTTAAATTAAAAATAAAAACAGCTCTGAAAATAATTATGTAACAATATATGGTTTGAAGAGCTACACGCTGACATATTTACATATACAAAAAATACAAAGCAGCCCAGTTAAATTACAAAAAAGAACGAAATTAATTCTCAGTAAGACGCAACTTGATCTAGAAGTTTTGGCAAAAATAATAAATCTCGTATTACTTATTCAAACTCATACAGCGACCAGCAAAATGTTTGCAACATATGGGGAAAATATTTATTATTAAAATTTCTCAAAATCTTATTTTTGGGATCGCTTCTGCATCTCAGATAACCTAAAAATTGGTTTAGACACAGGTCAAGTAATTTCAGGTTTAACAGCAAATTAAAAAAAAAATTAATAAATTGGCGAAAAATCGCCTTATTTGAGACTACATCAAAAAAAGTTATTAGAAAAAGTGTTGCAAATTCAATTCTAATACCATGTGTAAAGTATGGAACAGAAATATTAATAATTTAAATATAGCCGTTTTTTAAAAATATTTAACTTAAATCACCAAATCCCCATTTTTCGTTGGAATAAATTGAATCCAGTGAAATTCATTTGTTAAGGTCATAATCGAACTCAAATTTTGTTTTTAGCACACTTGAAGGAACTAATTTAAAAAAATCGTTTTTTGTTAGGTAGCTGTTTGTTGCAATGGTTTATTTCTAATAGCCATTGCAGTTTTTAACATTATTTCTGTACCAGAATGCCTTAAAAAGTTCAATAGTTATCCTGACACATACTGGCACAGAAATAATATCAAAAAACTGCCATAGCTATTAGAAATAAACCACTGCAACGAGCAGATATCTAACAAAAATGATTTTTTTGAATTAGTTGTTCCAAGTCTGCTAAACACCAAATTTGTGTTTGATTATGACCTAAACAAATAAATTTCACTGAAATCAATAAATGAGAATTCGGTGATTTAACATAAGAATATTTTAAAAAAATGCTATATTTAATTTAATAATATATTTGTTCCAAACTTTGCACATAGCATTAAAATGGATTTTGAACACTTTTTTCTAATACCCTTTTTCGATATTTTCTCAAATAAGGCGATATCTCGCCAATTTATTTAATTACTTTTGAATTTACCGCCAAACCTGAAATCACTGACCTATGTCTAAATCAATTTTTAGGTTATCTGTGATGCAGAAGCAATCCGAATAATAAGTTTCTAGAACATCCTAATCATGAAAATTTTCCCCATATGTTACAAACATTTTGCAGGTCACTGTATAATGATCAAAGTTCCATTTGGAGTATGGAGAACTTACAGTACGATTTGTATTAGAATAACTTGAGCATGTTTTATCTTAAAGAGAATCAATTATTTTCTTTGCCTAATTCGCTTGGGTTAATCGAGTAAATAATAAAAATAACCCCGGAAATAATAATATCTAAAAGAGATGTACTTACAATAAATTTAAAATGTGATATAAAAATTTTTACCAAGTCTAAAAGGTGCAAGCACCAAAAATTGACTTACTTCAGGATTTGTTACTTATTTAACATTTGTAACGGATATGAGACAATGTATTCTAACAGAAATACGTCTAGAAATAGGCAACAAATCCGAAACAAAGTCGTACCGCACGAAACCAGAAAGCATTTTCCTAAGCTTAGGAAGTTTGTACTGTTCATACTTGCGCACTAGATTAGCCTCACTGACTAAACTTGGACATGGAGTATTAATTATTTCAGTCTTATATACATTACTAGATGCAGTAATTTTGAAAAGCTTAAACACTGAAAAAATGCAAAAATGCTCTAAATGCACCGAACCAGTTTCTTCGGCGGTTTTGAAATGTTTCACAGTACTTTCGGTGAAAAATTATTTTTGGCTAAAACGTCTCAAACCGTAGCCAGAAACTGGCATTTTAATTTTGTTCATCATGAAAGCCAATAATTTTTGCAATTTGTTTAAATGCTTTAATTAACCTTCATCTTAAAATGAGGACATTTCAAAACATACTAGGAATAAAATTAAATATTTATGGAATACACAAATATAAAACAATACAAATTACATAAAATAAAGCCTTTCATGATAAAATAAAATTATGATAAAATATGGAGATATTTCTAGTTAACAAACATACAAGTGGAACAACGTTATAGCTACAGAATATACAATCTAATCACAATGTCGCTAAATCATAACAATCTATCTGTACGGACATACTTATCTAACACATCCATAAGAAGCACTTATTAATCATCGAAATACTTAACTCTATCATATCATGTCTACAATATATCGTAGCCCTACGCGCTAACGCACCATCTATTTCAATTGAGTAACTGTCGTCGGTACATTACGAACTACTCTACTTAATATTAATATCAGAATTTCACCTTTTTTTAGTGAATGCTTTTTATTTTTGCGTCTTTAGTTGTGATTTTGTTTTGTAATAAAAGTAATGGCTCAAAGAGTAAATTTAGTACGGTCTAAGATAGTACACCTCTAAAATAATTTAAAAATAAAACTTCAAGCCTTAATGTTTAGTGTAATATGGCCTTCCCTTACAATGTCCATAATTTGTTCAGTTTTCTTTTTTATATTTCCATTAAATTGCTACGCAAGTAGTTAAATTTTAATATTTTTACTGTTTTTTTTAATTAAATACATTATTATTTAACGAAAAAATCAAATTCATTTTGCTTTCACTGCAAATTTATCAAAATTCAAACTTTTGAGCATCCAAAGTATGACAATACATCAGTCTCCAAGCAGAGTCAATTACTTTAAATCCTAATACTCCATTATATCTCTATATAATATCGTCTTAATGCAACAGAAGGACAAGAACTTTCAGATTTCTGAAATACAGCATTATCATTACCTTTATTACAAGCGTCGCGCATGGCTCAGATCAAATGCAGGACACATGAACTATGCCCGGTAAATATATGAGGCAGTGTGGGGAGGCGTCGGTGAAGGCGACGAGGAGGGCGGCGAAGGGGAGCTGGATGAGCCGCTGCTGGTAGGCAGCGCACTGTGCCCCGATCGTGGCGGGCGCGGCCGTCCTAAACTTCGGGCGCCCACTCCGCCCTCCTCACTGCTTTCTCAGAGGTATACCTTCTTCACACTTCGTGTCGTCGAAAACCCATCTCCTCGTCTGTAGTTATCACCCTAAACAAATGTCATGATCACTGTTTAGAACACTAATGCTCCATTTTTATGTTAAAAAAATCAATTTAAAATGTAATAATAAAAGCTACCCAAAAAGAAACTGAAATTTGGTACAGTTAAAGGAGCATCTTGAAATTCCTGAGCATCTGTTATCGAAACAGCGCCAACCAAAAATGGCTGCTGTTTTTATAATGGCATCCTATTGGTATAAGTTATATTTTAGCAAATTCTTGGCAAAATATTGATTAAAAGTAAAATATTAATACAATTTTTAAATATCCACAGGTAGACAGTGTAGTTCTAAAATGTCTGGCATAAACTTAACCACCAATTTTGCAGACCAAATTATTTCGATTTAACCCAGCCTACCTATAGGTATACAGAATGCTCCAATACTTATTAAGCCCCTATTTAATTCTGAAAAGCATCAAGATAGAGAAAAATAATGTTAGTAAAAATTTTTTGATAACATTTGACCTACCTTTCTGCACACTTGAAAAAAAAAATTATAACGAATACTGTGAGCGCTGTAACGAGATCGTAATTTGTTTTAAATAACAACCTACCATTTATTTGCAATTATTCAATCGAGAATTTTTTCTTTTTTCAACAATATAAAACTTGTATAATAATAATAATAACTTCGTGAAAAACCTGAAAAACTTTACGTACTAGCAGGCTCTGAATTCAAACAACTGCGTACCATAACCGCAGCAGTATGCTGTGAAATTCATATGTTATCTCGAAACAATTAAAAGAAAATGCTAATGCTGTCAACAAAGCCTATTATACATGTTTGTTGTAGACAGCCCAAAAAAAGTAAGGAATAATGGTTTGGGTGGCGTGAATATTAGTTTTACAAAATAATACCATATATAAAAGTTTTTTATTACTATTTTAGTACCTTTCTACCCACTTCACACATTTTTTTAAGTAATTCTGTAAGAGCTTTTTTTTTTCTATTTACATAACAAAATTTTCAGAAACAATGCGAAAAGCTGTATATTAACAGGCCTTGAATTCACATCAGCCTGGCACAGTCGCATTTTGTTTTTTCAAATTGTTTTTGATTGTTAAGAGATAACAAATGAGTTTCGCAGCACACTACTGTGATAGTATTTTGTTTCAAGTATACCAAAAGGTAGGTCAACTGTTACCAAAAAACTTGTATTAACATTGTTCTTCTCTATCTTGATTAGTTTCAGAATTAAATAGAGGCATAGTAAGTGTTAGAACACCCTGTATAAAAAACTTAGTTACAGAGTTACAGTTTCCCAAAGGTGAATCAGTGTAATCACTCTTTTGTCAATAACTTTGGAAGTAGTTGCATTAATATTTTGAAATTTCATATGTGGGTGCTATTTTTTTAGTTTAGTATTTCCACTTAATTTTGTTTGGGGAAGAGCACCTGAAGTGTCTCATATCGGGAAGTCACCTAAAATTAAATCCAGACCTTTTAGGTTTTTATTTAAACAAAAATGTTTGAAGTGTAAAGAGCTTAATGATCATTATCGTATAGTCATGCTGTACCTACAATACTAATGGGTATTAAAATATACTTTATTCTGCTGTTATGTTAAAAAAAATATCTAAATTATTATTATCATACCATATTCTCACATTATTGGTTTTAAAATCATTAATACAAAGAGACAGTCATTGAAGTATTTTTCTAGAACAAGCAACTTAGAAATCAGAATACTTTCTTTACATAATCTGTATACCTTGTTTAATTTAAATACATGTTAGGTACTGATGATGCCCCAAAGAAAAATTAAATTTGTGGAGGGAGCATGGTAATATGTTTTTTCGACATTGAGGAAGTAAGAGTTCAATGATTATTTACAAAATAAATTTAACAAGACAATGGATGGCACCTTTAATCCCTTGATATAAGTAAAATAACAAACAAAAATATACCCAAAATACAACCCAAAGTTCAAAGAAATGTTGCTAAGATCCGAGTCAGAATTTTACTGTTGGCAATCCTAACGTAAGTCATTAGATTTGAAGACTAGTGCTGATACAATTTTTTTCATGTCTCTTTTGACATTTGTTTGGCAAATATTGAATACTTACTATACAAAGACATGAAATAACTTTTATGGTTTTCCCTTATCCTTGTTATCATACTTACAACTACAAATTTGACAAAACAGTTATTTACTAATTAAACGAAACAGTTATTTACTAATTAAACTCGGTTAACAAACAAAAATAACAAACAAGGAGATAATTCAGTGGCAATTTAAATGTTCCCACTAACAGTTTGTTTTGCTCTAATAGAAAGTAACATCCCCTTTTGCTCTGGATTCTTAGTGGTATACTGTCAGAAAGTTCTTGGCACACCTGAGCCATAAGTGCATCTCAAATTTGCTGAAGTTTCCGCCACAATTTGGAAACTGTCCTTTGTGGATTGTCTCTCAAGCACTGTTTCATCTTATGCCAAAGAGTTTCTATAACATTAAGATCAGAACTACTGGCAAATCAATTTGCCATATTGCAGGAACCACCGTCTTGCTGAAAGATGAAATTCACTTCAGGATGTAATTTTTCAATATTGGACAACAAGCTGTTATTCTGTATTCTTTGGTACTTTTTGGCATTCAGTCACATCAATGACCTTGAGAGTTCCTAGCCCTTTCAAAGACATGCATCCCCACACCACCATCCCCTTAGGAAATTTCACTATTTGCTTCAGGCAATCTTTGCGGAATGCTTTTGGACCTGATGATTTGGCTCCGATTGTTGCCTACAGACACGTTAAATTTGGACTCGCTACTTAAATACTTTATCTCAATCTTCCTGTGTACAAGACACTCTCTCTTTGCATGTGCTAAAATCCTCCTAGAGTCACAAATTTTTAATTTAAACCACTAACATTAATTTAATAATAATAACTAATTAGGTCCCTACACAACGAAAAAAGAGAAAGTAAACTAGAATTTATAAATATTTGAATTCTTCAGTTTATTTGCAGGGACAATCTTGCATATTTTGAGGAGTTATAAGTGCCTCTTGGTAACACAACACATTTAGCATATTCCCACAAAAAGAAACCTTATGGGATAAACAACATCATTGAGTATTAACAATAAATACAGTTAACTATAATAATTGATTCAAATTTCAATATATTTTTTTATTTTTTCAATTTTGCTAAGTTGAATAACATGCAGACATTCAAATTTTATATTTAAAATGGTTTGAAACTCGCTTAAAAAATTAAATTAAATAAACAGATATTTTCACTATTAATCAATTATCAGTAAAAGAAAACAATCTTAGCAGGTAGAGAGTACCCAAATGCATCCAATTACGTAATTAAATTTTACCCTATGTAATTCCCTGAATATTATTTATTTTAATAAAGAATAGTCACTCAAACATGTTGGTTGTATCTATGTACATAGAGACGTAGTTTGGAATTAAAGAACGGCACAGACCAGAAAACAATTCCTCAAGTAATTTTTAACAACTTTTACTTAATAGGTAACTTGTTTTTAGAATCTTACAAATATCGACATTTTACTTGTTCAGCGTTTGAACAAAATTTAATTTTCCGTGTTAATTTAAACAGCAATTAAATTTTTTTAATATTTATTCACTACGTTTGTTACAATAATAAAATTGTACAAAAAATGATTTTTTTGGGGCATAACAAATAAAAAAGTTATTCAGTTTTGTACCATTATTTAAGAACAGCTTGCAGGTAATAACGTGTTTGATATACAGGGTGGGCAACTAAGAATGGCCGCCGGCCATATCTCAGAAACCAATCATCGCACAAGTTTAGGAAAAAAAATACCTTAAGTAAAGTGACCCTGAAAAATTGCTGGAAAATATTTTCGAGTTTCTAAAATGGCCGCTAGGGGGCGTACCAGCTATGACCAAATAGAAAATTAGGTTTTTCTCCGTATTTTGCTCAATTAAGTGGTATTGAAAATATATGCATCGTAATCCAGGGACAATTTCGAATCTTATTAGTTTTACAATTTTTGTTCTATCTTTAAAAATAAAGTGGTGGGGGGATGCCAAAAT
Organism: Ctenicera cuprea; assembly: GCA_958336395.1. Taxonomy (NCBI): domain Eukaryota; kingdom Metazoa; phylum Arthropoda; class Insecta; order Coleoptera; family Elateridae; genus Ctenicera; species Ctenicera cuprea. Next base: position 77,142,005 of record OY284486.1, on the reverse strand, counting down.
ATATATTTTTTAAATGTCGTTTACTCCGATTAGCCTTAATGGAATTTAACAAACTTGGTCTTGTTACAAAGGGCGTTTCTTAGTCTATCGAGTGCGCTTTACGCTGTTTTCATTTGATTATTACCGTCGCCGCTAGAGGGCGTTATCTGACATGTCAACAAATATCGCGCTTTTTCTAAAGAAATTTAAATAGAATGGTATGTTTATTTTTACACGGTAAAATAGAGAATTAAAAGCTTAAGATTTCAGTGAAAACCGCAACTAGATAAATTTTGTCTAACCGTAGATATTAGCAAACAAAGTTGAAATTATGAATTATTCTCAGATCTTGGCGACGGAATTTGCAAAGTAGCTGTTGAACACAAGTAAGCTGTGAAAAGGACACGCTGAAGAAACAACATAATGTGCCAAAAATATCAACTTGTCATTGTTGCTATTTTGTGTAGTATTGACTTTTCTAATTGAATTTGTGTCCAATATCAGGGTCGTTGGTCTATAAATGTGCGGTGCGGAATTCTAGATGGGCAAATAATTGGGCCTTTTATTTTCAATGAAAATGGAGAACGTTATCTAAATTTTTTAAGAAACGAATTGCCACTTCTTCTAGAAGACGTAGCTCTAGAAATTCGTCGTGATATGTTTTTCCAACATGACGGGTGCCCGGCGCATTTCTCTTTGAACATTCGGGATTTTTTAGACCAGACATATCCTGACAGGTGGATAGGACGTGGAAGTCTATTTCATTGGCCGGCCAGGTCCCCAGACCTGACTTGCCTAGATTTTTATTTGTGGGGGCGAATAAAAGATCTGGTTTTTGCCACCAGACCCACTACAAGAGACGACATGATCGAAAGAATAAGAAATGCCATTCAAAGTATTTCGATGGCAGAAGTAGAGACTTCCGTTCAATCCACTCGTCAGAGAATGAATTCTTACATCGAAAATGATGGACGACATTTTGAACATCTAGAGCGCCACTAATTACATTATAAATTTTTTAATGTGTTGTAATGTGTTTTTTGCGTTTACTTTTTTGAACGTTTGATTTGTTACATTGTTTATTGTTATTACCGTTAGATTTGTTGTTGTTGTTATTAATTACTAATTTTTATATTATGTAATATATTAACATAGGTATGTTGTTTCTTCAGTGTGTCATTTTCACACCTTACTTGTTTTCAACAGCTACTTTGCAAATTCCGTCGCCAAGATCTGAGAATAATTCATAATTTCAACTTTGTTTGCTAATATCTACTGTTAGAAAAAAGTTATCGAGTTGCGGTTTTCACTGACATCTTAAGCTTTTAATTCTCTATTTTACCGTGTAAAAATAAACATACCATTCCATTTAAATTTCTTTAGAAAAAGCGCGATATTTGTTGACATGTCAGATAACGCCCTCTAGCGGCGACGGTAATAATCAAATGAAAACAGCGTAAAGCGCACTCGATAGATTAAGAAACGCCCTTTGTAACGAGACCAAGTTTGTTAAATTCCATTAAGGCTAATCGGAGTAAACGACATTTAAAAAACATATATTTTGGAATCCCCCCACCACTTTATTTTTAAAGATAGAACAAAAATTGTAAAACTAATAAGATTCGAAATTGTCCCTGGATTACGATGCATATATTTTCAATACCACTTAATTGAGCAAAATACGGAGAAAAACTTAATTTTCTATTTGGTCATAGCTGGTACGCCCCCTAGCGGCCATTTTAGAAACTCGAAAATATTTTCCAGCAATTTTTCAGGGTCACTTTACTCAAGGTATTTTTTTTCCTAAACTTGTGCGATGATTGGTTTCTGAGATATGGCCGGCGACCATTCTTAGTTGCCCACCCTGTATTTTTAAATAAAAATAAAAATATCGAAAATTTGAACAACTTTCACGAAAAAAATATTTTAGTTTTAGATAATGTTTTGTCAGAAATTTGGTACTGCTCTGTTCAAATACGTAGCCGTTTTAAAAACGGCAGCCATTTGGGATTTGCACCTCTTCGATAATAGATGCTCAAGATGTTAATTATACCAAAATTTCTTCTCAAAATGCGATTTTCGTGTTAATTTTTTCGTGTAGCTGCCCTGCTATAAGAAGAAATTGGATATTTATAATACCTGATGTGAGCGGAGTGTACCAAAATTATCCCGGCCCCGATAATTATCTCGGCCATTGTAGCCAGCATCAGCTTGGAACTGGAAGAGCGTTTCAGCATTATTTTGGTGAGGTCCCTTACGTAACGTGCTTTTTGGAGAATGCAGTTTTGGAGGTGGTTGGGGCACTAACACTGGCTCAGCATACGTAACTTCCTCTTGTGGTAACAATTTTGGTTCTGCTTGTATACGACTACAGAAAGAATTACTATAAAAAATGTGATATTTATATTCTAAATTTCTCATCCTACCTATTCATGTTTTGACGTTGCTCAAAATATTCGTATTCAGTGTCTGGATAAGGCAAGTTATCATCATCGTCTTTATGGCACTTTCTACCACACAAATAACCTGCTATAAAACCTACAACTAGGGCCGATACTGCACCTGCTACTACTGCCATAATTAACGTTTCTACAGAATACTGTGGCGGCATGCTATCAGCTGCTGTAACTGATGGATCTCCTATAACAAAACGTTTAAATTAGAAATCCACTAGGCAACACTAAATCAAAAAATTCTCGAATAATTTCCATACATACCACCAACACTATCAAATCCCCTATCTTGCATTATGTTAATGACCTGTCCATCAGGCATATCTTTACTAGGTTGATGATCTTGATTAAACTTGGGCTGAGTAGAACTGAGACCTCCTACTGAACTGGCATCTTTACCTAATTTAGGAGGCGGACATGCCGAGTGCTGGCCGGTGGCCACACTTTGATAAAAGTAACTCTCTTCACCCCATCGTCCTGCGCCATGGGAACGACATTTTCCTTGAACTTTATCCCAGGCACAATATGGATCTTGAAGAGCTACACATTCACTGCGAAAACAATTACGAATTTTACTAAAAATTATGATGCCTAAATTAACAAAAGTCATACCTGCAGCTGGATATTTTATTACTATCACATCGGTGCAGCCGCAATGATTGGACTTCTCCATCAGAGACGACCATAAGGCGACCTTCTTGTTTCTCACCTCGAACCACATGTATTCCCCTAACAGCTACATGAACTGGAAATACTTGGATTTCTTCCACCACTACGGGTCTCACTCCATGTCTTGTTTCAGCAGAAAGCGCATTTACTGCTTTTATAATCTTTCCATTATCTGTAAAAAGAAAGTTACCCAAAGTGTTCTAAAATGACACAATATGTCATTACCTGTTCCTATAAAAAGCACATCGTATGTTTTACCACCAGGAACTTTAACTTGTGGATCCACAGCAATTTGTGTGAAACGGTAACTGTAAAGAAAAGTTTGTTGTATTACCAAGCTACATTCTAAGATGCGTCTTTTACTTACTGAAAACTCGTTCTGATGACAATAGGTTGTCCAAAGAAAGAAGGCACACTCTCATCCATAAGTGAGTGTGTTTTGATAAAGTTAAGAGTAAGATCAGGAAGTGTCCGACTGTCATTGTGACACTGCCCAGGTCTAGGATCAGGCACCTTTGAGCTTTGGACAGGTAACCAATTTGAGTTAAGGGCTGCTTGTTCTTTAAAATTGCCCTCGAAGGTGTCTGAGATATCCTGGAGAGAAAAGGCGCAAACAGCACTACCGGAGATGCTGTTTGGAGGAGTTGTAAATGTACCATAAACCAACTGAGCAGAAACATCACCATATTGCCCTTCAATCAATTCTGTTGTTGACTCTGTAATACCATAAAATTAAATTAAATTAATAATTGAGCAGAAATCCGAGATCAAATATCTGGTTCAGTTCTTCTAAAAAAAATTTATTTTAAGACTGTTTTCATGTAATACTATTTATTATGCTATTTTTTATACAACATATTTTTTACAATGGTATCTTTTTTTTCAGAAAACTATTTTCCGGGATATTTATTGCGAGTTATGCCTAAAAGAAAGGTACTTCTATGGCAAACATTTTCAACCTAAACATTTTCACCAATAAGCAGGTTTTAAGGCCTTGGAAGACCGATAAAGCGGACACTGCAAAGGTGTCTGTATACACTTGATAGTCCACACGCCTTAACGCATTAAACTCAAATTTGGCTCAAAGATTGGTAATTCCACTGGGATGACACCCCAACAAAATCAAGTTGGTCCGCCCAAAAAAAGGGGGGCGGCAGGGGGTGCTTTGTATCAAAATACACGCTCGAAAAAGAACGTTAGATCCGTATTCTACGCATGTCGAATAGCCGATCTGCGCAAATGCGATTTCCCCATCATCCCCAAATTTCGAATTTCGGCTTCAAAATCGGCAGAGCATGTTAAATGGCAATAGGAACAACTTTCCACTAAGAAAACACCATGGGACGGTTCCTTTTGGTCGTTCACATGAACAGATTAATTGCCAAAAAAACGACTCCTCACCAAATTATAAAACCCATTTTGAGATTTCAAGGGATAAACATTGGTTGCAACTAGTAAACACAAAATATGATAAAACCACTCGACTGCTTTAAAAAATTAGGAGTAGGGGAAATGGTGCTCCACTTGAAAACAGACGCGCTCGAAAAAGAACTTTAGATTCGTATTCTACACATGTAGAATAGCCCATCTGCGCGCAAACTCGATTTTCCTATGTACAAATTTCCGCTTCAAAATCGGTATAAACATGTTAAATGACAATAGGAACAATCTTCCAATGAGAAAGCACCCCTGAGAGGTTTCCATTTGGTCTTTTACCTGAACAGTTTAATTAGATAATATCCAATATGCACAAGTGGTAATGAAAAATTTGCTTACAATGCCAAAACTGATGTCAAGAAAGGTTTTTCACCAGAAGAATCTTCTGAATTATATAATTCATATTGCTTTTATACAGACTATCTTGTTCTAATTCAATTATCTTCCAATTTCTTTAAAAAACTGAAGCGTTTTTGTAAATTATGACTGAAAAATATCAGCGTTCCAAGGTACAAGAGGGCGTGTTCCAAGGTACATGAACATTGAACATTGAGCGTTGTACCTTAAAACAAAATTTTAATTTTTTTTAAATATTTCTAGTTCGAAGGTACTTTCTGCCATTGCTTTGAAAAACTGGCTCCGTAAAGTGTTTACAGTGGAACCACTGTAAACACTTTACGGCCCTACCTGTAAATTTTCTAAAGTTTAATTTTACACCCCTAAAGAAATTCAAAACCAAAAAGTGTTCCAAGATACAACAGTCTCCCCTACTAATTATTTAAAGAATTGGAATATGCAAATACCGTAGAATGTTATAGCAACAAAAAATAAAGTTACCAGTGGATATAATATAAGTAAAGCAAAAAGGTCCCACAAATTCCATCACGCTAATGGATTTCTAAGATGTTTTTATTTCGAAATATAAACTTGTTATAGCTAGAAATAACTGAATTATTAGAAAAAGAAACAAAATTGGAAATGGCAATGTTTTTGGGGACACGTAACGACACGTAACATTGTACTTGGGCAAAATTTCTCTCAACTGCTGAAATGGGCATAACATTCTGCAATACCATGCTAACTCTCTAGCTCTTACAACACCTGATATGCCATTAAATATTTCCACCCTGTATAGTCAATTATATTTGTATTCAGAGACATTCTCGAAGCCTGTTCTCGCTTATGTAATCTGCACTTTCATGCGAGTCGTATAATGTACAAAATTGCGCTTGTACCTAGTAGACCTATATCTAGAAATGAACATTTAGTTGTAGTTTGCGCGAGAGTTCGTCGCATATTCTGTGTAATTACGAGCCTCGTATGTGGAAGTATGCAATTAACACTAAATAGCTGGGTCACTTCGAGCGGAGTATACTCCGATAATTAAAGTTGGTGTGTGGATGGTTTCTGGAGATAACCTGAATATTAGAATGCTTATTGCTACAAAGTATTCTTAATCCAGGCTAATCTGTTTCGCAGACGTGCGGTGTCGAGAAAATTAAATTTCCCGTCATGTTTTTCGAACTTCCGCGAAACTATAATTGGTTTTCTTACTTTATTATATTTACCGTTGTTGCTGGTTTACTGCAGTTTATGGTGGAGATCATAAAGCGCTAGCAGACGGACGTGTACTGATAAATTATTATTTTGTAATTTCAAGAATTTCCTTTGGCGATCGGAAAGAAAAGCAATCAGTCTCGAAAGCAATCACGGTGGGCGATTTTTGACGTTTTAGGGAAGTCGGATGCAGTGTTCAAATCGTAATTAAGTTAGTCCGCCTGGCCAACTCCTGAAAGGGTTATGAATTATTCCACGCTCCTTCTTTCTGACATAAACTGAAAACTGAGAGACACACGTAAGCGTTTACTCCGATAACTTATTGTCGTAAAAGAGTGCATAATCTTAAGCAACCAGCCCGACTTGATTCCAAAGTTTAAATAGGATGACTCCAGTTTTATTTTTATACTTATTAAAGTAATCCTTAGTTTATAGCGAGTGTATATCCTTGCATACTAAAATGCTGATTTGCTGCGCTGTTGTTAGCGCGACTTTATATAATTTAAGGGGGAGTTTATTCTGGCGTTTAAACTTTGTTATTATACAAAGTAAAAATATGTATCCTTGAATTTATACTCTTGCTTAAATTTAAACGAAGCATGTTTTCTGCAGAATCCGTTCTTGCGTTTGAAACTTACTTGATGATAGATTTCGTCCCTGTGTCTTTACTGTATTTGAAATAAATTTCATCAAAGAAGTATCGTTTGGAAAATGTTTCCTATAAGATATTTTTTGTATATGAATAATTTCCGTCGTTCCAAAATACAGTGTTTAACAAAATTATATATTATTCTTTTTAACGACAACACGGTATTTTTTACTGAATCGGATAGCCTAGTGGCGCTCGTCGGGTGAAGCGTTGTCCACCTTTAATAATTTGTAAAAATCAAATTTTATTATGTTATGATTAAGGACATCTCTTCTTCTTCTCTAGTGTCATACCCTGTTCAGGGCGTTGGCGATCTCTCTCCTGTCTGTATTTGATGCGCGGAGATAGATATTTTGCCCAGACATAGGGGGCCTACAGTTTAACGTGGGCTCCGAAACACAGGAAGTGCATGCACTTCTTCTCCAGAGAGGTTTTTCCTGGGGAAAAATACACCTCGCTGGTTTCCCGTTGCCTTACGAGGAAGAAAGACCGTGTCGGGAGTCAAACCCAGATCTGCTGCATTGGTAGCCAGCGCGCTTACCCATGAGCTATCTATATTTATAAAACTATATAAATCTTTATCAACCAAGACAGTAGACGGTAAAATTATTGACCAACACGACTACATCCTGAAATAAAGCGATTTATGATAATTCCTTTATGCACCAAACTACCGGGTTACCAGGACAACGTATTCCCCATCGCCTCAACCTATTACTGGAAATTAAAATAAGAAATATCACAAAAGTTTTTCGAGGGACATGAGTGCTGGTACTCCACGCCCCCCGGCGTTAGGGGAAGGTCAAATTTCTATTTTTTTATTAAAAAATGCTTCCCTGGGATACCCCTTTTGATTCTAAATATAAAAGTATATGGGCAATATAGCAAAAAACTAATCGTTTTCGAGTTATTCACAATTTATTTTCGGGTGATTGGATTGAAAGCAATGTATGTAATGTGTATTTAAAACTGTTTTAATTATAAGCCGACTATGGAAACAATAAAACAAATGAAATTATTTAAAGCAGTCAAAATAACGATTAAAAACAATAATAAATAAAACCCAAACATTTCCTTGCATTAACTGTTCAAACTGTTAATTTTTACACCAATGTACACCGGAGACTTTGTTTTACATTCAATAATATTTAGGGTGTTATGTTTCTGATTTCTCGTCCTATATTTTAATAAAGTTTTTAATAATTAGGAACCTTAACGTAAGTAGGAGTAGAGTAGGCACGGAGCTCGCCGGATCTCACCCCATTAGATTCCTTTTTATAAGGTTAGTTAAAACCAAAGTTTATGTTAATGCTGTTACGACATAAGTAAAATTACAATCAAGAACATAACACCCCAAATGTTGATGGTGTAAAAATCAACAGGGACATCATGATGCATCAGTGTGAACATTTTTAAAGTAAGGAAATGTTATGTAACTAGACGAATTTATCCGAGGGTAATTTTTTTTTGGTTTGACCCAATGGCACCTATAGACGCCGAATAATGTAAAAGTTTATTTGCCTTTAAATGATACACGGACACTGATGCCTTTCGTTACCGTTTATAATAACGCTTTCATGCCTGCTTGCTATTCTAAACATCTCAGTTCGAAGGAAAATGATTACAGAACAGCTCACAATTTGTCGAGATTGCTGATAGTCAACGGTGACAACCAAAAAAGCGTGCTTTCATTGTAGCCATCTATACCAAAGTGGCTGAACGTTTTTGGGGTCTTGTTTGAGCCATTAGTTTTGGTGGCACAAACAAATTATTATTGGTCTTATGGGAAGGCACAACCAAACAATAATTTACTTTAATACTCAATTGTTTGCAGTAAACCCTGTAGCAACAATTTCTTCATGTTCGATAGAGTGTACCTAGTATAATTAAAATTCCACATTTTAGTTTAATTTACATTTAAATACGGGAAAAAGTCTCAGTCTCTCTCACATCTAAATATTTCTTCAGAATTTGAAATATCTCAGGTTGGTACCATAATATTGAATATTGTTCAAGATTATTGTATAGTTGTTGGTAGTAGCATTTTTGTATTCGACTTCCGTCACCTTAACCGCCTCCGTTGACCACAGGAATCCATTATAGATAGAAATTAGTAATTCAAAAAAACTTTCTTCCGAAAAAACACTTCATACCAATCGAATACCAACAAAAGGATGAGCTTCGTCACAAGCTACTATATGTTTATGTGCAAACCACTAAAGCCAACAATGTTTTTTTTACGAAGATTCAGGTGATTCTTCGTAAAAATACTTAAATCCATTTGTTACAAATTTTTTTTATGTTCTTTATGTGATGCGATAACTTTGTTGGGCAGTAATTATCACACAACTTCTCGTATTTCCATTAGTTATTTAAAATATCATTCCATTTACTTGAAACTGACGAATAAAACCTGCACAAAAAGGCTTTGCAGTAGTGCTTATATTAATTCAACTAACATTTATTAATCTAAATTCGATAAAGTATCCCAAATGTTACATCTTCATTCAGATTCCACCGTTGAGAAGAAAAATAAAATATCCAACTTGTAAATCTACATCAAAACATTTAATTAAGCCAAAAGTTTAAAAGAACTATCTAAATGCAGGTGTAACATTTTTAACACAAACAAAATTTATACCTAAAGCTCTGACAACAGTTGAGAAAAACAAAAACGAAGACATGAAATGAAAGCCACTTCCCGAATAGACATCTCACAAGCACCTTGCAAACCCAACATTTTATTTGTTGTCTGCAAGGACAAACTCGGAGTAGGTACAAGTACAGAGCAGTTCTGCGGTTTCATCTAAATTACACTGAAGTCAGAACTGCTCTTGCTCAACAAAAATCAAGTTCCACCAGATAAAGAGGAAAAATACTTACGTATTTCGTTGAAGTAGAAAGGAAATTCTCCTGTGACGGAACAGTTCAACCTAGATTTAAGGAAGGAAGTCCAGCGGTTCCGGAACCGGTGCGGTCCTCCACGGTCGTACTTGCAGACTCGCGCAACTCGCGAATAAACCGCCTGAAATTAATGAAAATTTGTTTAGTTTAAATATATATATGGCCAGACTTAAAGTTGGCGTCCTAAAATCTCTCAACTTTTTACCAAGCTTACGTTATTGCAAGTTTAATGAGCAAAACTTTCAAAAAACTGTTATATGTGCTTTTTTTGGGCTTTTCTAAGTTATAAGAGCTGAAAAATACCAAACATTACATACAACCTCAATTTGAGCAATTACATAAAACAGTTTTTGTAGGACATCTTGTGCAATAACGATAATTTACGAGTTCAAAAATATCATATTATTGATTTAAACATTACGGAAATAAGATAAAATGGAGTTTACCAATCAAATAAGCTGCGATTTCTGCAGAAATTTATGGAAAGCATACAAATATTTTTCTTTTTTAACTTGAAAGTGACTACTAGGGGATTTAGAAAAATTATCATTGTAAGCAGCTGTTTCATTGTCGGTATTTGAAAAGCTCGAAAGAAAACTTATTCGTATCGACCCCATCATATCAATCAAATTTGCTGGTATAAAAGCACGTCGTTACGGTAAAAATGAAAAACAACCTAAAGAAAGCGGCAACGCAAATAATAAATTTCTCTTTAAAGTCCGACGACTGCGCCCTATTGTGGATCGTCGTAATGGATTGCAACTAAAGACGCAGCAATAAATACTTTGAGCTCGAAACAGAATAAAAGAGATGATAAAAGCAGTTGACAAAGAATCGTATAACAGTTACAATTTTGTATGAAATAATAAGGATCTCTCTGTAAATCATTACGAAAATTAAAACAAACACAACGAGGAAAGACAAATATTTAAAAGAATATCAGGTAACTCGTAAAAACAACATAGCCGAATCGCTACGTGAACTGAAAGGGTTTAATTTTGTCGTAACCAAGGAGAGCTTTGCGAAACATACAAATTAACTTACCTTTCCGCAGTTAATGTATTCGACGGCAGTTTCCCTGAAGAAGAAGTAGACGAAGTCTCCCTGCGTCATGGAATTGACAAAATCTGGAGCTGTAAAGAATTCGTTTTAAGGAAAATCTATAGAAAGCGCCAAGGCGCCGATTATTCGGGGCAATTCAAAGGCAACTTTACCATTGAGACTCATCGAATCGTATTGTTCAGTCTGTAGCGGTTCCCTGTAGATAATGGGATCCATTCCGCTGAAATCGGCCACCGTGCCAGTGTACAAATCTCCATCTGAAACAATGGACGAGTTACAATTATATAGCGCTTTGATGAGCTGAGGATGGAACGGTAATTTGCGGCATTGTTGCCGAAACTGTTTTACAAATTTAACAATTTGTATAAATGTCCAAAAACAAATAAGAACCCTAATAGCAAAACTTTAATAAATGTATATTACATTCAAAGTTCAAAGCATTTTAGCAGCATTTGTATAAAATACAAACGTTTACGAGAATATAAATATAGGAAATAATTATTCACATCTATACCATCTGAGGACGGTAATTTTCCAAAGATACCTAAACCCTAACGTAGCACATCAGTTATCTAATTCTAGAAAATCAATTTTCCTCCATTTTGCAGAGTTCACTGTCAAAACAATTTAATGCCGATTTTATAACTGACATGCAAATTTTCGCCCTTGCTAGTAGTAACATTTTGTCACATTTTGAGATATTTGAAAATTAAAGCTGAAGTGAAATCGAACAGTCTAAAAGCGAAAAAAAACAAAAGTTGAAGTTGATTGGTTATTAATATTTGTGTGTCAAGACTCAAGGTTAAGTCATTGTTTGCAGCCACGTTAAAAGTTTCATTAAAATAATTCAAAACATTACCTCTGCAAGTGGCAGCTTTAAAATAATTTTTTGTCGGTTACGACTACGAGCAATGCTGATTTCTAGAATTTCTTTTAATTTTTTCTCAAATTTGTGCATTCATATTTGTCTGTAAATACGTACATTAAACGTTTTCCTCTTAAAAAGTTTTGAAAAAACCTGAATATTTAATACGAAAAAGTGGAATAGAGCAAAACAATAACAGCAACGCGAGGAAATCGTGGCAACCGAGCTCATAAGACCTTACATCCATACACAGAAAACAAAGAATTACGTAGCAATATGATCTGATGTTCAATATTTCCTTCTCTTTTTATTTATTTTTAAATCTGATTTGCCCGGTTTATAATATTTTTACAGTTACAGCAACCAATAGCTGGCTTTCATGTTGGGGAGCGTTGCAATCGATGTTTGGTATTTTATGTTATTGTCTAGGTTCGGGAACAGATGGCTCTGCAATCGTGGTTAAGTATTAAATTTGTTGATACTTCACTTTAAAATTGCGTTTCAAAACATTCCACCGAAAGCCGTTTTAAATGGAAGGTTCAAAGTAGAGATCCATCCATACATATATAAAAGCTCAAACGGTATTTTTCTCCGGTTCATCCAGCGGCTACCGCTTCACCAATTTGAACCATTTTTTTTCAATGAAAGGTCTTTATCCTCAGATGAAACATGAAACATTTTTATATTTTCATTCTACGTCGATTTTTCAATAATACCTAGTTATTTTACTTTACATATGAATGACAGAAGACGCCATTGACACCATTAGCGCCACCCCGAGGTAAGATGCAACAACACGTTCGTTACTGACCCGTCGGTAAATGTTCGTTACAGAAACATAAGGTTGTAAGCTACTGCAAATTATTTTGCAGGAAGACCCCCTAGTAAAAAATAAAGGCTAAAATTAAAGAAAAGAAAGCAGTTCTTGTTAACTTCGATTGCAGAGTCATCTGCTGCCGAATCTAATAGTAGAGTAAAAAGCTTCTTCTATCGTGTCATCCCGTTTGCACTTTGTTGCTAAAATGTAAGATCCACTTCAAATCATTCCCCATCCCTTAAGAATGCAAAATCGCCTGGTCGTCCAAAAATCGTCCTGTGCAGGGGGTGGCGGGGGGTGATTTTTGAAAAATTTGCAAAAAATTTTTTTTGCGTTTTTTACATCCACGTCACCTGGGCATGTATCTGCTAAAATCTTAATTCAATATTTTAATCAGAAATATATTTTTTTTAATTTTTAAAATTACCATATACAATGCTTTCATATGGAGCGCCTTAATGAATAAACGCTCGCCCTGAAACGCCATAACTGTGATATACTTTAACTTGTCTTAAGTCGAGAACCTTTTAGTTAATCAAAAAAATCGTTTCTACAAACGTTGTAGATCGAAGATCGAGAATTACATTGCTTTTTTCAAATTCTTAATCCGATGGCTAGTTTCGTAAAAAAATTGAAAATTGTAACACCATGTCGTGCCGATCGCGGTCGGGCGTGGAGACGCTAGGAACGTTCAGATTACCGTGGTTTATGCAGCCGAAAAACGACTCTATGTTTCAGGGCGCATATAAGGTTGATACTCGCCTATTAACGTGCTATTTCGGCGTCTTGGACGATTTTAACGCGACTTTCTTAGCAAATCTTTTGTTCAATGAATTGAATTTATTACTTTTAATGGTAATTAGATTTTCTTTTGATTTTTACAATAATAATAATTGTAAATACGGAAAAAATATATAGGTAAGTACCTACATCAGTAAGCAGTGTAAAAGTTTTATTAATTATTACAATAAGAAATTTTATTTACCTACAGCTATTATTCAGAGTCCGAACTTGTTTCATTGTCAGATAACATATCATCAGGGGCAACTATACGGCGAGTATTTCTATCGCCCTTATTAGCACATGTTAATTGGGCCATACATTTGCAGGAGCCAATACAACTAATTCGTCTTTTTTTACAGGAACACAGCGATCCTGTACACCCTGAAATAAAAATTTGGTAATTTAAAGTTTAAATAATATATTATTAGGTAGGTACCACTACAAGAAGTAATTTAATTACCTTTTTTACAATTGCAAGTGTTCACTACAGAAGTATCCTCTGGTAATATTGCTTCAGTTGTCTCCTGGTGAACTAATATTCCCAGACCAATATGTTTTGGAGTATATTTTTTTCCATTTGAACATGCAAAAATTATGTCTTGACAAATATTAAGTATTTGAGTTTCTTTTATGTCATTGATTCGTTGCAAACAAGAAGACTAATAAGAAAGTATAAATTGTTTGGTATGTACTTTTTAAATTCATTAATGTTTAAGTTTTTGAATTCAGCGTGTGTAGGTATTTGATTTATTTCCGTTTTTATACTTTGGCAAATTTTGGTCAAAATGTGTAGTTCACAGGATAAATTGGAAACTTCGCTTTCAGTATGCTGAAGTACTGTTTCAATAGCTTGTTCCTTGGAAAAATGTTTTAAGAACATTCTTGGATCGATTTCACTAATTCAATATCGTCGACAAAATGTTCTTTAATTTTTTTAACTAGAAATCGATCACTCAACTCTAAATTTCCACCAATTTCACGATATCTTTTGCTAACTGATGTTGTGGAATAACCTTTTCCCTTTTCGAAACCTTTCTCCATTTCACTAAATAATGTTGTAATGATTCATTTTCCATTTACCATTTTCTTTTTCCACTTGCGCTAGGTTTCTCCTTTGTATTGCGTAATTCTGTAGAAACGCATGAGGCATGATATTTTATTTCAGATGCGATTAAATCATTTTCGCCTATTCTGGAATAAAATAACGAATTGTTTCGCGATATAGTTTTAATTTTGTCTTTTATGTTCTTGGTCATGACCTGGCACAGTTTTTGATTTCTTAAACGTTTTTGGCAAAACACGCACTTATGCACATCAAATGAAATTGTCCGTAAGGAACGTTTTTGAGATGTTTCCGCTTGGAAAAGATCACTAATTATTTTCGCACATTTTAATTTGTATGAGGAAATATTTTTGAAACTGGTATAAGTTTTGTAGCAGTTTTTGTGCCATTGCAAGTAATCTCGCTCTTTTAAATCATTCAAATTTGTAAATATATGCAACAACCTGGCATCTTCTCCTTGGCAGATATTTATACGAACTTTCGTGCATTCAATAAATCTTTGTTTGGATATTTCTTTTGATATTATTAATTTTCCTGTTTCTTGACAAATGACGCATACTTGATTAATTTTCTCCCGCTTTTTAGCAGCTCCTTTTTTAATGAGTCTCAGTTTAATTTTTGACTCTAGTTCACTATCCGTACTGCTCGTACTGCTTTTAATATCCATTGCTAAATGGATCTGTAAGAAATGCTGCATAGAAACTGTACTACCTACGTGCTATAAAGAAAATCTTACTAAGGTAATTAAATTACTTCTTGTAGTGGTACCTACCTAGTAATATATTTAAACTTTAAATTACCAAATTTTTATTTCAGGGTGTACAGGATCGCTGTGTTCTTGTAAAAAAAGACGAATTAGTTGTATTGGCTCCTGCAAATGTATGGCCCAATTAACATGTGCTAATAAGGGCGATAGAAATACTCGCTGTATAGTTGCCCCTGATGATATGTTATCTGACAATGAAACAAGTTCGGACTCTGAATAATAGCTGTAGGTAAATAAAATTTCTTATTGTAATAATTAACTATTATTAATTAATTAGGTATTCGTATCTAACAGGAGGAAGTTTCTACCCCGGTATTTTTGATTTTAAATCTACTGGACTGTAAACCAATAAATATTATTATTTTTGTTATTGTTAACTTCAAAATTATTCAATAAAACTTTTACACTGCTTACTGATGTAGGTACTTACCTATATATTTTTTCCGTATTTACACTTATTATTATTGAAAAAATCAAAAGAAAATCTAATTACCATTAAAAGTAATAAATTCAATTCATTGAACAAAAGATTTGCTAAGAAAGTCGCGTTAAAATCGTCCAAGACGCCGAAATAGCACGTTAATAGGCGAGTATCAACCTTATATGCGCCCTGAAACATAGAGTCGTTTTTCGGCTGCATAAGCCACGGTAATCTGAACGTTCCTAGCGTCTCCACGCCCGACCGCGATCGGCACGACATAGTGTTACAATTTTCAATTTTTTTTACGAAACTAGCCATCGGATTAAGAATTTGAAAAAAGCAATGTAATTCTCGATCTTCGATCTACAACGTTTGTAGAAACGATTTTTTTGATTAACTAAAAGGTTCTCGACTTAAGACAAGTTAAAGTATATCACAGTTATGGCGTTTCAGGGCGAGCGTTTATTCATTAAGGCGCTCCATATGAAAGCATTGTATATGGTAATTTTAAAAACTAAAAAAAATATATTTCTGATTAAAATATTGATTTAAGATTTTAGCAGATACATGCCCAGGTGACGTGGATGTAAAAAACGCAAAAAAAAATTTTTGCAAATTTTTCAAAAATCACCCCCCGCCACCCCCTGCACAGGACGATTTTTGGACGACCAGGCGATTTTGCATTCTTAAGGGATGGGGAATGATTTGAAGTGGGTCTTACATTTTAGCAACAAAGTGCAAACGAAAATCTTTTCTAGAAGGCTTTTGGCGGCTGGCAAACTCTACTATAAGTAACAACATAAACTATCCAACATCCATATTCTTTGAGTCTATCGCGGTTTCTCGAACTGTCAATATGACAATTTACTTTTGGCTTAGACCACGTCTTCATTTGGGAACTACGCCCAGCATAATCAGGTAAGGACCGACCTGTAGCTTGTCTGCCTTTACAAGCATTTGCTCTAGAAGTTTGAGCAATATTTGTTCGTAGGCCCTGCCTGCCTAAACAGGGCCGTGTGCTTAGTTTATTTAAACCTTGGGGCGGACAAGGATTTGATCTTAATGTATTCTGTTTTGCCAGAACAATAATACTTAATCGGCTTATGCCTGTTAGCTGTTTATGAACCCATACAAACTAACGTTTCGCAAGACATTGCAGCTTGCATCTTCAGAGTGAATGAAACACAGTGTTCTATTCATCGTCATGATTTTCGATTGTACTCTTGTAAATCAGCAGCCCAAATTTTTTTTTACACTAAATAAGAACAACAATTTTCGAATTTTACAAATTTTCCGTTTGCCTTTTCTTCCATTTATTTTAGTTCTCCAATTAATATAAATTAAAGCAGCCTTCCCACCTGCCTTCAACTTACTCCAATAATTTTCTTTCTGTACCTTGTCATATGTTACGAGTGCTTTCAGGATGTATTTAGATGGCTTCAGAACAGGCAGAAGCAAAGCGATCGCTTTCTGAATGAAGTGTGTGCACATGCACTGCAAATATTTGCAGTAACAAGATGCACTTCACAGAGTTGTTTTTACGGCTTTCAAGCTGCAACTAAGCATCGCTAAAGCAAGGCAAGATGAAAGCGGCGTTTGCAACGTCGGAACAACCAAACATGCATAAAACGTCTTCATTATTTTCGCTCGTTATTCGCAGCATATCGTGGCGTCAGCACAAGAGCCGGCGCCTCCGCCACAGAGCTCTTTGAAGTCTTCCTCGTGTGTACGTGACAGAAGGCCCTTTGTTAGTTATGTAACCAGATTAGTATGGGAGAAATAAGATGCTGCTGAAAATTCGTTTTATTTTGTAAATGTATATGATAACATGAACAAGATCTCTTTAAGGCACTACTAAAAAACCAGAAAAGGGCGATATTTTTGAAAGTTAACGATGTCGTGATCTGAAAGCTTTTGCAGTGTTCAGAGGAACATGACTCGCACTCTAGAGGGTTCCTTGGTGCAGTTTTTATATTTTATTTTTAAATTTATTAAATTTATCCTCGAGGAGAAATAAACTTCCCTCGCGAAAAAAATATTTGCTCAAATATATTACAGTGAGGAACAAACCTAATAGAAAATTCTTTAATATCATGTAAGATATTTCTGACTTCTACATTATTTTCGTCTAATTAGGAAAACTTTTTTAGCTCGTGCGTTTTCAATAAAACGCGAACAAAATTAAATAAACGTTGAACAAACTCACAACTCAGTTTTACCTGAAACCGAAAATATGTGCACCAAATATATTAAACTTTGTTATGTAAATGATGAAGCAAATTGCGTCGCTAAATTAGGTATCAGAATTTGAGAACGTCTTTCACGTGAACTTCCATGCACGTACGAGATAATTAACTGAATCCATTCACACTTGAGTGTGTGCTTGTTTCCACAGCTAGACATGTATGGGGGCTGATTTCTATTCACTGTCACCAATTTCCTCCAGAACACGGAATCTATTTCAACTAAACGAAATATCATCACTGGATGAAGGCGTTTGCAAAACCGGTTAATTTGATAAATTTAGTTTAAAACCGAGGTTCTAATTGATTTATATCAAATGCTGCTAAAATGCTCCAGTTAGTAAACTTGGGTGAGGTAATTAGAGATTTATTATATCAAAAATCGCAACAACTAATGAGTGTTAGTATTCAGAAGGAGGACACAGTCAACCAATTACCAAGTTATTTAATTGATGAACAAAACTTTGAAAAAGTAGGTAAATTTCAGACGTTTCAGTAGCTTAAAACTTACGCTAAAAAAGTGTAAGCAGGCGGAAAATTTTTAACACTCAAAACAACTCACCAACAAATATGGCCGTGGAGTTATGATGAGGGTCGTAAGGACACACGGCCTGACCAGGTTTGTCCTTTGCTACCGAATAATTTCCGCTGTGGATGATGTAGTCTCTGCAAAGTGGTTTGAAGGAATTCGTTCCGCAAACCAACAGTGAACCCGCTGCAGTCTTTGCCATGATTCGTACATAATTCTGGCAGTTTTCCTGAAAATAACAAACACAATTAGTATCATTTTTCTAGCTGTTTACGACTAGAGAAAGACAATGTTATGCAAAAATTCCTATCGGAAAAAACGGTAGTTATTACCACGCTAGTCCGGGTACTAACCGCATTTTTGTTAATGCTACGCAAGCCGTGGATTTATGTTCCATATTGTAATGTTTGTTGTAAGCAGTCCGGTAGCTCAGTTAGAAAATGCCTGTACGGCGTCGGTAGCCGCTAGATAAAATCCTGGTGAAATCAACTTTCCTTTTATTTAAAAAAAAATAATTAGTACTTATGTTTTTATGGTGTAGATGATGGAAGGCTACTGATTATGCTCCCTGGGATATTGCTAACGATAATGACAGTGTGCACTTTTCGACTGTCGTACCATCCAAGGCCATTTAAAAAATGTACAAAAAACAAGACCCTTGACAGTAGTATTGGATACAAATTCCATAGTTACAAACATTTTCTTAGACTTAATTTTTTTATTATTATTTAGACAACCATCCTTTACCAAATTCGTTTAGCAGTAAAATGCTGCAACTTATAACGGTTTTACGAAAGTGTAATGGAATGAGTTACGAGCTACATTATCATTTAATATTTGATACGAGTTAATTAACTTGGAGTAAGTTTAAGTATTCATGTAACTCGCGGTCGTCGCCGCCAGAATAATAAAAATCACTTTTTACTTCCCCTAAAATTGTGCGTAACCGGGAATTACTTATGCATAGCGTCTGGGGCGACCCTTAAACTCTTTAAATATACTGTTATACGCCTGCTTAAACCTTCTGATATGAACGGGTTCTGACAGCATTACTTCCAGGCGGGGACAGAAAAATTATGCTGCCCTTCTGCTTTAGTTCTTAAATAAAGGTCCAAAAAGTGCCTTGCTGCGCATTTGATGATGATAAAACTTCCCCGAAAGGATTCCAACTTTTATTAAGTTAAAACTTAAATGAATTGCCCATTCTTAAGCATTACAATCTCACTTTAACTCGAGAGCACACAACGAGAAGAGAACGAAACAATTACGTGAACCTGACAGGTAGGTCCGTCAATGTGCAAGGATAACGGACATGGAACAAAGAGGATCTTGGCTAGATCTCTATCGTAAGAAGGAACGGTTCAATCGTAGTAAATACCCAAGGGCGGTAATAACTGACAATTCGGTCGATACAGTCACTAATTTATAGAGAATCGCGCTAATGGCTACACGGAGCTGATTATTTATCCCCGACAGGCCCAGAAAGCAATTAGTGCAGTGAGAGATGGGAAGAGATAAGAAGAAGAACTCGAGATGCAAAAACAC
Organism: Ctenicera cuprea; assembly: GCA_958336395.1. Taxonomy (NCBI): domain Eukaryota; kingdom Metazoa; phylum Arthropoda; class Insecta; order Coleoptera; family Elateridae; genus Ctenicera; species Ctenicera cuprea. The sequence continues at coordinate 77,122,263 of OY284486.1, read as the reverse complement.
AGCAATAAAGGAGACGGTAAATCAGTCTTGTACAATGTAAGAGATAGAGTTAGGCAAAAAGTTAATGGAGACGAGAGATTGCGGATGCGATGTTATAGACAATGCAGCTATGGCAAGAAACCGACTCTGTTACGTAAATTAGCAACCATATTATGTAGCACAAATAAGGCAAAACTTAAGGGACCTAAAGCACTTCTCGTATCAACAGAGGAAGAACAACCGGGAAACCTTAATCAAGATAACAACCACAATATAGCACAGAATCAATATGCACATTAGATATTCGTAAAGAGCGAAGTATGCAACCCAAAAAGCATACTATCCGTAATCTAAATCTTTAAAGTTTAACTAGCTGAACCATGGGCGCATGACAGGATGAGCAAGAAGGAAATTGCACCCCTCTCTAAAATTTCAACCCAAAAATAAAAAGTGCACTGAAACTTCTGGCGCGCGCGCTCCCAATTAGTACTCTCATGTAGATGGCCCTACGTGTACTTTGTTACGTTTGTGTTACTAACTATTAGATTTATTTTGTTTTATGCAAACGTTACCAAATAATTTGACAAGGTAATATTTGCAATACTATAATTAGTGCGAAAGTGTAGATTACTATCTGGAAAAACTTATACCTAATATTTTTGATGACTAATGAACACAGAAACAAACTGAAATAACAATACCTTCCTCGCATAGCGAGAAAGGTAAAAATAAGCGAAGCACTTCGCCTGGATTTTCTTTAGATATTGCTACTTATCATATATTTAAAAGTATCTTATTATTGACATGTTACGTCTCCAACATTGCTTACAATAACATCCCTCTACTCTTACCACTGCACCGAGAGCACAGCTGCATAACAGTATAAGCTTAGTAAGAATCTTTTCATTTATTCAATAACTGTCACAAAGAGAGAATATTGAAAGGTCGGCAGGTAGCTGTGTGTACCTGAACTTCTGTGACGCGCCGAAAGACCGGTCAACGTATGGGATAAAGAGGGCGAGTTATATTGTAAAGTAAACTGATATTATGCAGAATTTTTTCGAAGTTTTATTGTTAAGAAAATCGATTTTTTGGAAAAAGATTCTCTGGAATTAAAAAAAACACAAAAACCGAAGGAAAAATTCGTCCACCAAAAATTAGGTGAGAAGGGAAAACTACCGCCCCCCCCCATATTGCCTTATGTAAAAATTAAGTTAAGAACTTTATTCTACTATCACTCATGAGCAATTTAGCCTCAACAGAATTTTCTTATCAACTCCCGTTTATTAAATAAAGAGGTAGGAATTTTCGACCTTCAAAAATTTATAGAAGGTGTCACAAAAAAGTTAGCGGACTCGAAGACCAACCAAATTGTAGCAGATCCATATCTCTATAAGTCTAAAAAATTAAAAATAGATCATGTGGCTAGACTTTGAGCAACATGTTTTTGAAAAAGTCAATACTTTGATTTTTTTTCATTTCACAGTTTTAGTAGTTTCAAAAGTTCTAGTAGCTTGTAACATTTTGTACCCTTAGGGCATTTACAATAGTAAATTTCATCCCTATCTAATAACACCTTTTTTGTAAATAGGCGGTAAAACTCAAATCTTCAAAAATTCACAGAAGGCGTTAAAGAGAAACAAGGGAGCTGGGGCACGAACCAAATTGTAGCTCATCCTCAGCCATGCGAGCTTACAAAATTGTAAAAAAAAACGGAAATGACCAGTTCTTGAGCAACATTTGTTTGAAAAATTCCGAAATTAAAGATTTTTTTTTACTTTATAACTTTTACCTTCTAGAACACTTTTGTGCACAGTAACAATGCATCTCAATAGGGCTATTACGATCAAATATTTGAACCAGATCTGTCAAACCGTTTTCGAGTAATAAGGCACTAAAGTCAAAATTTTCATAAATTCGTAGCGGCCGACATTTTGAAGCGATAAAAGTTCGGAAAAAAAAGTTTTCTATCAAACTCCGTTTTCAAATTTATAAAATTTGGATCCGTAAGCGGAGTTTGATTTGCAAATGCCAACTATCGGCTGATTATGTTACAATAACGGTACTGTAGCGGTCCACTGTACAAAGAAATATGTGCCTTATATAATAGGCGCGCAGAGATGTCGCTTATTGATGCGGAGGCTCCTCGCCACTGAAAGTTGAGACGGGATTTAATACATGATTAAATATTCTGTGCGGAGACGTCCGCTGTCAGAGGGGTACTAGCTCGCATCTAATATGCACAGAGAAACACAAATATCCATGACAAACTAAGTTGAACTCGCGACCAGTTAGATGCTAATAGGATACTTATCTATTTAGCGACCGCAGGCCTCTAATCAAGACACTTTAAAATTTAATACTGCATACATTCAGGAATACTAAAAAAAAATAACTGAGAAATTGGAAAAAAGGTTTTCATAATTTTTATATCAAACATATTACTTAACAACTTATGTAAATTCTGATAAAAAACAATTAAAAATTCCATCATGATTTAATGCACTTCATTTATGAATCAAAATTAAACGAAACTAATAAAAGTTATACCCTTTCTGTATTAAACTTCGAGATAAAACAGCAAATTGTTGGCAAAATGAAATAAAAACCACTTAACAAAAAACCTTGAGGGTTGGTATTAAAATAAAACATGAAAAAGAGGCAATTTAGATGAAAATTGCAAATTTAAAACACAAAACGTACTCATGAAGATACGGAAATGAAAAATGAATGAAGCGTAGTTTTCCGCTGCATGATGTTTAGCAAACAAAATCAACAGTACCAAAAAATTTAACTTAATTAGCACTGTCACTATCAAATGCGTATCTATGCATGTAATTTAACATTTTTGAAGGGACATCTAAGTTATGAAAAATTTAAACCTCTAATACAATTTATTTGTAATTATTTGCACAGAAGCCGCGCATTGCTGGTGGGCCTGATTTCTATCATTAAAAAAATCAAATGTTGCAGCTCTCTCTATACTCATTTTCATTTTGATAGTATGTTTTTTTAGTAAAGAACGTATTTTTAGATCTATAAGTAATGTATATGCCTTTGCCAGGCCCTTTTTCGTGCGTATAATAAAATATACAATTTTTGCAAAAGTTTCATTAGCTCTTCATAAATAAAAAATTCTGTTTTAGAAAACAAACGAAAAAAAAATTTAAATAACAAAAATATGTTTCGGGGTGGTTTGAGATGCAGCAGGAAAATCTGCTGCTTATCACCTTCTGACAGTATAAAATGCAATTGTTACGTTGCAACATAGAAAACTGACACGTCCGCTGAGGGAAATCGAAAATTTGATACCTGACGGTTCTATTTTTATCTTCAATCTGTAAAAGTCCGGATCAAACAATAACCTACATTTCAGATTGGAAATTGAAAATTGAAGATTTTTTTTATTTATGTCATATGATGTACTTGTGGCTTGTCCGACTTGTTTCTAGCGAGATACCGACTGTTTCCTGAACAAGAATCGACAGCAAAGTCGATATGAAATATATTTTACACCACTATTCTAGCTGAAATACATTATTTTACTGGAAACATAGGCAACTAATGAGTGCCACAAAAAGGAGATAGGTATAATGGGCGCGCCAAGTAGGGATTGTCGTGTCCAACGATACTTCTAAAATAAATACACGATCTTTTAAATTAATTTACAAGTATCCATAGATACGCGAATCCCCACTTGTTCTGCCAATACCTCCCCACCCCTTCTTGTGGAACTCATTAGTGGTCTATGCTTCTAGTAAAATAGTGACAATATGTATATTTTAAAACCCCCTTCTGAGTTTATATCACCGGTAACGAAAACTGAAAAGAAATGATCGCTTATTATCATATAAAACAGTGTTTCTCAAACTATTTAATTTGTTACATTCTTTAACATATCCCAAAACAATTCCATGGACATACCTATAAATAGGGTTTAGTTTTTAAATTGAAATATGTGTACATACAGGGTGATACCAAAATGATACCAAATACTGCGAAGATGGTTAACAAACATTACGCGTTGTTACGGAGTTATAGCCTCCGAACTCATCGAGGAGCCTTATTAAATAATATGACAATTTATACTGACAGGCATTTAAAGAAATAGTTATTTACGTCATTAGTCCGGTAAAACAGATATTACGTACGAATAAGTAATTAATTCGGACGAGGCAAAGCCGAGTCCGAATTTTATTGCGCAATGAGTACGTAATATTTGATACCGGACGAATGACGTAACGCATTTTACTACATACTGAAACTAAAATTTAAAAAAATTATAATAAACCGAATCTGATTCAAACTTCCGCCAATTTACATAAACAACCGCTAGTTGGCATGGCTAGAGGGTTGCTATAGACGCTTAGTTTGTTTACTTTTGTCATTCGCCAATAAATTAAAAATGAATGAGAATCAATCCGAAGAAATTTTGCGAAAATCTAAAGAAGCTACGCCTAATATTATTCCCGTGAAGTCGGAAGGGCGGTATAAAAAAGAATATGACGTGTTTACAGAATGGCGGCGGCAGAACTAGTATAATGATGAAAAAACTGATGAGGATGTTATGTTGGCATACCTATTTGTATGATTTGGTAAGTTTGTCATTTTAAATATTTGTATTACAACTTCTTTCATTTCTAGTCTAAAAAGTATTGTGGAGTAAATATTCCATGGTAAAATCAATTTTTGCTCGTGTTTTAGACTCAAGTATTTGGTACTAATACTCTATCCTTACCTGATTGTGTAGAAATTCCTTCAATCCAAATTAGTGGAAATAAAAACTGTACCATTAATTTTAATTTTGCCTTACCAAAATGTTCTTAGTTTCTTGTTTGTTTTTTATAAATTTGTTAATAAATTTGTTCTGCAAAGGTGGCTTTGAATTGAGTACTGTAATAACGCGTTTTACAGTACAGTGCAGTATGACGTAAAGCGGTCTATAACAGTACAGTATGATGTAAAACACTTTTATTTCATACTGTACGCTATATACCACTTTACGTCATTTGAGTCCGGGAAATGGCACATTACAGGCCAAGGTCGGGAAGTGTTGCTTAGCAGCCCTTCCCGGACTGCTTGGAGAAAAATTCATCAAACACATCTATTTGTAGATAAGCAACTAGAAATACCAACAGCGAATGTTTAATTTGTCAGAATATAAATTTTAAAAATGACGTTTTTATAAAAAGAAAATATTCAAATAAAAAATGGTTTTGGCAGTAATGAAATAAAATTTTGTACGATACACGTCCGTGAAGTGATTATTAAAGCATTCGTTTAGAAATTTCGGACTCGGCTCCTTTCGTCGCCTCGTCCGCAAATATCTAAACTCATACTTTAATATGTCACTTCCCGGACTAGTGACGTAAATAACTATTTTGGGTTCCTTGGACACCAAAACGTGTATTTCCGTTAAAATCTCAAATTCGAAAACTTGTATGAAATCATAACTTTCCTTACCTCCGTAGAAGTATGGGAAAGTAAAAAGCTGTCTGACAACTGCCTCGGGACCTTCCTTATATTTATTAAATTTTTGAAATTTATTAAATATTTCGAATATTTGCTACCGAATTATCTATGTCAAGCAAAAATTAGTGGCGACGCACATCTCGCCTAGCTCTTACTCAGTGCAGTATTTACATTTAGAACCTGCTGCACGAACGCAAACCATTAAGAGTTTTTGTACTTTGATCCCTGTTTAACCTAGGCCCGAAATCCGAGACAGCGATGGGTTTTATGCGATATTCTTTATCCTTAAATTCAGTAGCGCGGCGTTTATGCTGTTGCTTCTCCATGTCAGCAATTTTAAGTTAGTTTGCATTCATGAAACTACTGTCAAGGTTTGTAATATTTATTACATGTTAAATGCAAAACCAACATACAAAGGAAGGAAATAAACGATTTTATTTAGGAACCAAACCATTTCAGAAAACCAAACTCAACAAGGAAACATCTGGTGATAAAAAAAAACTTAGAAAAAATAAAAACCTTAGAAACAGAAAATAAGCTCATATTTTACAGATCGAAGAACACTTAAAAAGAGAGACAGTGTAACAGATTAACAATATAATGTTGTATAAAATTCCATTAAAAGGTACTGAATAAGTAAATTATGCTGTTGTACAGAAGAAGTTGTAAGTGGAAATTTACAGAGGACAGGTTTAAAACATACAAAAAGAAATTGAACTTCTTTCTAAAATAACCTCCCTGTTTCATAAGATGCTAGTGTAAATCTAATAAACTTAGTGTTTTCCTGAAGGTCAACATTTGAATATGTACGTACGAGGTCGAGTTTGCAAACACTCTCTTTGGACGTAAAAGGAGCAAAAAAGGTCTCTTAAATATAAAGTCTCTTAGGAACGAACAGCTATCGGGTTCTGTGTATATAAGTCGTTTATTGACAAGGAAGTATATCGGTATCTAAGCGCAACAATCGAACAGTATCGAAAACAAATTGCAAGGGCAAATTCTCGAGTGTAGCTAATCGGATAAAGGAGAGCCGCCGCGATACAGAAATTCATTTCCGGACAAAAATAACAAATCAAACGCCCATTAACCGACAAGCAATTTCGTTCTACATAAGAAAACCTTTAAGAATATTACGAGGTTGGAGCTTTTGGCGATATCGGCGAAGCGCAGAGGCCACACATCACGGCGCATATCGATCCGCCCCCGCTTTGTAACACTTACTATGATCCCCTTCTTTCAACTGCCACCATTTTTCTCGGCGCTTCTTTGTCCATTCTCTTTTTAATCAACGGAGCCAGGCTCAAGAGCTCCTTAACGACCGTCGACAATTTCATACTGTGGATGCAATTTTGTTTATTTACTTTTTTTCACCTTTTGTCTTGGTTTCCTTCAATTTACGGGCATGACGGTTTCCTTTTGCCCCGAATTTGCATTAAATATAAAAATTTATTTAATATGGAAACCGTAGAATAACAGTCTGGGTTATGATGTCACTTGGCAACTTGACGAAAGCGAGCGACTTTAATTCGTCCTGACTTTACGATCCCAGATAGGAGGACGTCCTTCAACCACCACTTTAAATTTGGAAGAGGTACGGTCTCCTTCAAACGTTGTTAATAAAGAGGCAGCAATAATGAACGATATTATTCCTTTTGCTTTTTATTTTCTTATATAATCAGTTTATTACCTTTAGGTTTATGATTATGGGTTTATTGTATGTTTTTCAAATAAAGATTTTTCGGTAAATGTGTGCCAGAAGTAGTTTGGGTTGAAAATTAAAATTTACCAGATATTTAAAAAAGTCTACTACATAACTTTTAATTTAGTTAACTTATTATTATTATGCTTAAAATTCGTACGTGTACAAATCTAAATTGTAAGCAATGATATACAGAATGTCCAAAAGTTCCACAGAATGGCCGCGCATTATTCGAATCGAGAGTATTAGGATATGCTGATGGCACTCGAGGCTTCTAATAATCAAGCAGGACGAGCGGTACGTTCATACGCAGTCATTATTTCGCAATTTGTACCGATGTCATTATAATAAATGATATTGCACGATACCAAATAAAGACCTAGTTTTAAACAAAGCACAAACTATTAAACAAATACATAACGGCGTTATTTGTAATTTATTATGGATTTATTTTCAGTATTTGATTAAACACTTAAATTTGAGTTTGAATGTATTTTTCCATCATTTTCAGATTTTTCAAAACTGTAACAACACCAAAAATATTGGTCGAATCAAATAATAGAAGAGGAATTTCTTGTTCAGTTTTTTTTAATACCGTCCCACAGTTGGTTTCCGCGAGTTTCGGAACACCCTGTAGAAATAGAGAAAAGAAGCAGAGCGGGAAAGGGCAATAAAAGAGGAAAAGGTTGGAAGAAATGTGGAAAACGGGACGCGAAAAGAGAGATGAATGGGTGGAAAAGAAAGGGACTAGAGGGAAAAGAGCGAAATGGTACAGTAGTAGGAGAAGGAGAAGTGAGACAGCGGCGCGGGGGGTGGGGTGGAGAAAACTAGTTTAACAAAGGAGAGTTTGCTCATAAAAGAAAAATTCTACGATTTTGTAAATTTGTTACATAATATTGAAGACAATGTATTTACTGTTGCTACGTTCCTGAAATAGACGTTGACGTCAGTAATTTTAATTTCATATAATATATAAAAAAACAAATTTACCTTGGGTGGCTTAGAAAAATTTAGATATCCGTTTTCTCGTTAGAGAAAATACCTTCATAACGCCACAATTCTGCTTGCTGCTACAACTTCCATAGTGTCTTAATTTGCATAAAATGTTAATATTGTAAAACTTCTCCATAAGGTAAGTGTTTTGTAACGAATAAAATTAATAAAACATCTAGCGTTAGCGTTTCAAAACTAATATATTCCTTAAGGCTTTGAGGTAAACAAAATGTAGAAATACCTTGCTTAAGATTATTTTTTAGTAAAATATAACAATAATGCTTGTAATTTTTTTTTAAATCTATACATTTATTTAGCTCCTACACCCTCGGGGGTACGCAAAAGCAATTTAGCCGTACGACAAAATTTCATTGGTACGTGTAGTCTTTACCATTTTTACCACCCTCCCTATATGAAGTATAGCTATAGGAAGGTATCGTGGTCGGTTTCAAGGGCATGAAGCACATTCAACCTTTCATCGAAGCTTCTTTTCCGTTTTACTTTTTATTGACGGCGATTTTTGCAAAAAAAAAGGAAAAAATGTACATGATTGAAAAATATCTCATAGGCATTCAATAAAAAATATTTGTTCCAAACTATCTTCGAAATTCTTAAATATTTAAAAATATTTCTGAAATATTTGAAAATATCTTAGAGATAATTTAAAATTATTTTAAAACACCCTCGTGTTATAATATCATAGTCGATGTGTGTTTATTATTGTAAATAAGTTTAAAAATACCTCTAAGACATATAGTTTTTAAACTTTCATTTGGAATTTTGAAACTAAACATATTAGCAATATCTTAGATATTTTCTTTTATTTTTTCAATGATTTAGTTATGCCAAATAAAATAATAATATCTATATAATATTATTTAACTAAAAATACTCTTGAAATGTTTTCGTTGTTAATAAAATTAGCTAAGAAGTACTTCTATGTCGTTGAAAATGTCTCAAACGTTTACAAGCATTTTGTTTCTGTCGACTATATTACAAATATCTTAGATATTAATGTTTTACTCGAAAATACCTATGTAAATTTTTAATGTTTTAAAAATATCTATAGGGTACTATTAATTAATTAAAAATTAAAAATGTGTTTAGGATATTTCAAATTTAACTATTTAGGACTATGTCAAAGATATGTTTAAGAAATTTTATTTACCGTGTAGATATTTTAAAAAGCTTTATAATTAAATAATGTACAAAACATTTAAGTTAAAAATATTAGAAATTTAAGAAGAATTACATTTTTTATATCTTAGGTATTTGAATATTAGTCTATTTTAAAATATTTTAATTTACCGAATATCTTAGATATTCGATAATTGTATCATTTTAAAATTTTTAAGATATTTTAAATTAAATTTATTGTATAAGTTAAACTTTCAGTTTTTTTAAGATATTTCAAAACAGATTAATTTTTAAATATTTTATAATCACTATATAATATTTCTAAATAGATAATTAAAAATATCTCACAAAACATTTTAAAAAATTTAAAAAAAAACTTAGATATTTCTAATTCAAATATATTTACAATATATTAAAATAGTATTTAAAAAAATTTAAAGATGTATTTACAACACATCCTATAAATTTTTGAGATATTTATAATAAATTATTAATATCTCTACAATAATTTAAAACATCTCAATAAATAACTTTATTTTGTTGAAATATACTTCTACCATAGATTAATAATTAAGTTATTAATCTATGCTTCTACTAAAAAGTAAAACGGCCGGCGTTCCATACCGATGTAAAGTATCTATTTTAAAACTTCTACTTTAATATATTCCATACACTACGGTATACCTATTACGTGTATGAAAAGATGCAACAAAAGTTCTTAAAATATGTTATACATCCTGATATTCTGTTACAAAACTATAACAAACAACACACATTAATGCATGTTATGAATTTACCTGAGCACGACCATAACGATTTTTAAAGAGCTTTCATGATCTTTTCAAAATAGACAAATAAAATATTGCAAGCTTTCGTTCTTCTGAAATTTTGTACAGCCAATTTATTTTTATTTAATTATCATTCACCTACTTCCGTTACTAAGATTAAACACCCTAGCCAGAGAGTAGACACCATACTCGATAATTTTGATCTGTCTTACACATTTTCTATAAAATTCTAAAAAATACGAGGGTCATTAAGTTTTTACTGAATTTGAAATTCTAAGCACAAACAAATAAAGCTAATGCATCCATCTAATTTTTTTTCCAAATCTCTACATCAGAACTGTCCAATTACAGTAAAATCCTCCCCTTCGTAAAGAGCTGCATTTGTGAGTGAGAGCATTCAATGATGGTTATTTAGTTTTTGTTAGTTACGTGTCACATTCAGCCGTAGGGATTTGAAATAATGGGGTCATTTTCTCCAGAAAGTAGTTCTTTTAGTGCATAAAGCCGTCGTCAAAAAATTGCGGATGTAGTTTAGATAACAACTATTATTTTTCACTCGTATTTCACTTTAAATCGGTACGCTGTCTTGGTCGATGCCCTCTTTACTGCGGCAAATATGAAAGACGAGAGAGAACAGGACCAACCGCAAAACAAGGTAATTCATTCTTACAAATTTTCTGTTGGATGAAACTCATCGAGCAATATTTTGCTTGTCGCAGAAAGCTCAACTTTTTTAAATGGAGAAAAGTTTATATACTAAAATGTTTGTATGACGTTTGTGTTGGTTCAAAACAGTGATGAAACTGATCTCGCAAAACATAAATTTTCCCCAGCTTGATGCGATGTCGGAATGTTTTACATATTATCCAGAAATTCCTTTTAAAGTTTTCCCTCCAGAGGAAAACGCCAGCGTTCTTTACTCTGCGTTAATGTAAGCCATGGATATCCTTGATTTCCCTTTCCTACTTTCTTTTCATCCTTTTAGAGGTTTAGAATTTCGCAGTTGTAGCCACAAACAGAGCGTAATAAGGTCAAGATTGCCTTTCCATGAGAAATTCTCACACATATATCTTGTGTAGCTTCAACTGCAATAACCCATTCTACTCATTCATACACATAAACTGCAAGATAACTGTCGATGGGACCGTTATAGGCAATTTCGATATCAAATTGCATGTGAACTATGCCTCGTATTTCAACGGAGTGCATTAAACACAATATGCGGTTAATGTGGAACATGGAACTCATTGTGTAAGAAACATAATGGGTCCTAACGATGTTTTTTTTGTTGCTTTCCAGACAGAATTAGCTTTCATATAAAGCATATGTTAAATAGCAAAAAACGCAAACGAGGTCGGCACGTCTGAATATGTAGAAAATAGTCAGTTTCTATATAAAGTTCACTTTACATTTAAAAAATGACCATTATTTTTAAATAAATCCCGGTTTTTACTTAATTTCAACAACAAAAAAAACTAAAGACGTATCTGATGGAAATAATAAACAAAATAGATTTTAGAAACAAAAATGGCTAAAGCCTGTACGAATATTTTTAACATTCACTTAACTAGCAACGCTAAGACAAGTTGTTGAGTCACTGATCCGATATAGTGCTTAAACTGACTGGCTGTACGAACAAAATGGAGTAAAAGACATAACACATCTATTTGACAGTTCATATTGCACACCGAGGCCACAACGTCTACTTTGCATATTGGCCGCAAAAGCTACCGTGCCACAACGACCACCGCTGAAGTGGTCAGAACGTCGATGGTGGCCACAACGCCCACTCATCTGTGGTGCTCACAAAGCCCACCAGTTTGGGTACCAAGTAATTGTCGCTTAGCACATTGGCCATTGTGACCAGCGGCTGTCGCCAATAAATGCGTGCAAGGTGATCAACTACCTCTAAGGCAGCCACTACATTTACCTCTTTTGTTTAATGTAGCGGCACCTGGCGTTAGCACTTTTCCGCCACGGCACGGCTGTCTTCTGGCTCGATTGAGTTACGCTCAATCGACGCGCTTGCCTACAGTAAAACGAGTACAAGCTACCAGTACGACCAGCGGCTAGCCCCTTATGGGTCACTGCTCGCGCCCAGTGCGCGCGCATGTCCACCGTGTTTGAGATGCTTCAATTTAATTAATGGTTCAATCAACAATGAATTCAATTCAATTAACATTGTATTACCTACTATAAAAATTACAAAAGTTGCACATTTATGTAATATACCTACCTATAAGTTTATTTTTCATGTAAAATGTTCACTTTCCAAAAAATGCATTACAATTGATTTATCGCATCATTTGGATTGGAAATTCAAAAAATAACGCTTAGAATTTATTTGATGTTTTATTCATCTTTGTTGTTCGATAATTTTCTAATCATTAACAACTTACAACTGTTTATTGTTGCCCGTGTGACAGTTCAACGTCCATCAGTTGTTCGGTCCAAACAGGGTGGATATGCGCGCGCACTGGTCACAAACGGTAACCCATCAGTAGTACCAGTACGACATCAACTGCGAGTCATAGTCCCCACTCGTGAGGGGAGACTATCTAAATCTCTACTGATGTTGCAGATCAGTGCCAGAGCTAAAACGCAGCTCACCCGCCAAGCTGCAGCAAGACTCCTGCAAAGACCTACCACAACCACCAGGAGTCCTACATCTTCACCAAGAGCGAGGGCTGCAATTCCCTCGCAGACATGAACTTGAAAAGTCACTAGTTGGACTTTTCGAAATAGCCAAAACAGCTGCCCTTCTAGTTTAGGCTCCTCCCAGTCCTAGTACTGACCAACTTCGAACCACTCAGATAGGTTGGTAGCCGGTCTAATCATAATGACCGGTACCTTAACGACCGCGACATCAAGAATGTGACTTCGCAACATCAATTTTTTGGGTTAATGGCACTGTACCGGCACCATTAATACCATTTAATAATTAATTATTAAAAACATATGTTATTTGGTTATTATTTGTTGATTTATTTGAGTATAACAACTTCAAATAGTACTTTTGTGGAAGTATAAAAACGGCCGTCAGCAAAATGAAATTGAAAACTAAACCAATCATTTAGTACTGCACGAATGCAGAACCAAATGTTCTTTACAATTGCAAAACAATGATGTACTATGCTAGTCTTTGATTGGCCAATTAGAGCTCAAGCGGGTATAAATCGGTACACAGGCCTTAACTAGACGAAGGCGTCTCGCGTCTATCCGTCTAGGCTTGCCGCTGGCGCTTTCGCTCTTATGTTTTGTAAATTAAAACTTTTCCGGGCATCCTCTAAAAATTCGCGCTTTGTTTTAAAATTAATACAGAAGATAATTTAGTTTATGAAAATTACTAAAAAAGTTGCGGTTCTGCAGCACAGTAGTTCCTATGGAATAGCCACCACTGACTAGAAGTTTGGCAAAGCACAAAACGGAGGTGGGCATTGTAGCTACGACAAATATGTTGGACAAACTTGACGCATATATACGTAAGTAGGTACCAAAAGAGATCAAAAATTCAATTTAACCCGAAATCTCGGTTAAAATTGAAGCTTATTTAACCAATGGTTGTTCACACAAAAACAGCAGTTGCCATTTCCGTGTAAGCTTTCGTTCGGGGAAAAGTCCTTCAGGTGCGCTGCTTGTCCTCAACAAATCGAAAATTGTTTGAAGATAGAACAAATAAAATCTTAGCTTGGCTAATGAAACGATGGGAGGCTTCTCTGATGGGAATAAGAGATGCGGGTAGAATCAATACCTAAATGGACGTAATAGCAGAAAGGAACGTATCGAGTAAAAAGCGAATAACAAGCACGGAACACGATCTGATAAGTACGCCCTTCAAGGCGCTGATGAGACCGCCAGACAGAAGTTGTTCTTAAAGCTCCGGCCTCCTCGTGTTATAGATTTTAGATTTTTTGCTCTACAGAATAACGTCGTCAAGTAGGTGGATGTGGATTGACTTATTAGGGTAAAAAGTTGTCGTAAATGGCTGGATGCCTTTAACTTGGGTAATCATCTCGTTTTCTTTTTTTCTATACTTTTGAACATGAAGGAATCTGTCTCGAAAAAACAGATGCAAAAAATATATTGAATTACCATTCAGTTGTTATCATTATAAGAAGAACAAAACTAAAAAAAATTGTACCAACAAAAATCCCTAGTTAAATGAGTTCATACATTCATTTCTCATTTCCCTGTTAATAATTTTTAAACAAACTCAATATACGGAATGAAAATCTGTTTCGCAATTATTCCCGTATTCAGAAGATCGCAGTTGCTTCATCAAAATCTCTATTCGGAAAATTTCGTTTTAATTAGAACACACGAATTCGCATCAAAGAATTTGACTAAAAGCACATCACAGAAATCATTATGAGGAGTGCTTAAAGAGTAGCTTTTTCGACACCGTTTTGTCACACATCTATTATTTTAAGCCCCGCATGAACGGCAGGGTTGTCAGAGAGAACACACGGGAGCATGCAAAAGAGACTTTGGTAAAGTAACTGAGGTGAAAATACAAAGCCGAACCAATTTACCCTTTGTTGGACTGATGAATGAACGCGGGCGCCACACCGAGAAGGCATGCACATTATTAATTGCAAAAGCTCGAATTCGTCATTCGATTACCTTATTGTCAGCGAAAATGGTTCATGTTACGGTGGTTTTGGGTTTTGATATTAGACGAGGGTCGAAAATTGAAGGTGTTAATGCGATACATGCAGAGAATTAGTTTGTGTGCCATTTCTCTCGCTAAACTTGTTCAATATACCACTTGTCACCCCTGGTTTAATTTCCAGAAAATTTAAGCTGCAGAAGTTGATTTTATCAAGCACAATTAAGTAACAATATTAAATTACCTTAGGTTTTTAAGTTATTGTTTCGAGATCGCACTTTTAGAGCTCAAAGAGGTGACTAAAAACAGTAAACTTTTCATTCGTTTTACCCCTGAACGAGACACATTTCATTACCCCAAAAAAGCATGTTGTTTTTGAAATGGAAACGGAAAACCGGTTAAAACAAGTGTTTATTTTATAACGAAATAATAGATGCAAAAATGACTTATTTTTCTTTCTTTCTTCTATTTTTCAGGGTCATATGGCCGTATGTATAAACAAACACATACACCCAGACTCACCCTGCTCCGAAATCGAACCAGAGCATTTTGGAAGACACATTTTGTATTTTACCATTTATTGTATTGAAATGTATTAAAATTAGTTTTGACCGAGACTTTGAATTCCATTTTACGCGTGACCTCGGGTCGGTCGCCGCTAAGCGGACTGAGGCCCCGCTAACAAGTCTAGTTTAACACGCAATGTAATGTTGCATTATTTGTTCTAGTATTTATTTCACTGAAATGGGTTTTGTTTTTAAAGGAATTTTACCGCAGCATTTAATTTAATAATGTATTACTTATTCTAGGATTTATTTTATTGAATTGTATGTCATTTTTGCAATGAAATTAATTTCACCAGGGCAAGCAATTCAGTTTTACGCGTGACTTCAAGTTGTACATCGAGAAGTGGAGCAAGGACCCCGTTCTAAACTGAGTTTACAACGCGCATTGATTTGGAGTAGATTTGTATTCACTTTATAATTGTTTTGATTACCTGTTATTCCGTTTCATCAGTCTCTTTCTCTTCATTCCTTTGTTTGTTGCGGCCGTTTGACACGAGGCAGACCCTCTAACTTTTCTTTGCTTTTTTCTGATCTGTCGCAGACGTTCAACACGATGCAGATCTTCCTTCTCTATTTTTCAAGCTAGTCTGTTGTGGCCGTTTGACACAAGGCAGATTTATACTCTCTTGGTTTCTAACTGTCGCGGACGTTAGACACGAAGCAGTACTTTTCTCTCTTTTATATCAGTCACAATCTCTTTGTCCGTTATAACCCGTTTGGTTTTAAAATTATTAACCCTTACACCAAAACGTCTCATTGTTACTTAGTTAGTTGCTATTGTTTGCTACCGTAGACTACTGTGCCCTAGTTGCTACCGTATCTTATCCGCTACCGTTTGCTACTGTAGGTTACTGTATCTTCCTTGCAGTCCTAGGTCACCGTATCTTATCCGCTGCCGTATGCTACCGTATTTTATCTGCCACCGTATTTGCTACCGTACCGATTCCGCATTTTTGCGTGCCCCTTTATTGCTTACGCAATTTGCTTTGGTATATATTTTTGCTTGACTTGGTTTATAATACCTTGCGCTTGTAGTGTATTAATTATTTTTGTAAATAGTTCGTGTAAAATTTTAAGCAGATTCAGCTTAAAGTTTCAAAAAATACACCCGAGAAAAAGTGACAATTCACGAGGAAGAGCCTTAATAAGAGTTCGACTACAACGAGAGTCGTTTCTGCTAAAATTAATGTGCTGTTGGTTTTCTCTACAATTTCAGAGACAGTTATTCGGCGATTTGCATTGATCAAAAGTTTCAACAACTTTAGTGACGGCAAGAGTGACTCCCGTTGCAGTTGAACCTCCTCTTCCTGGATTCTCACGAACAGTCTCACGGCCATGTTTGACAGGATTAGCCCATCTAAGTACTTGCGACTTCTTGAGAGTACTTTCTTGAAATGGTAAGCTAAATCTGCGTAAACTTTCAGCTCATTGGCGCCTTCATACACAAGAACTTGAATTATAGTAGGTACGCTGATACAGTATTTACATCGGACATGTTGACTAACAAGACAACAGTTTCCACGACAACGGTAACGCTCTGCCTACTGTTTAGTTAAAAAATTGACGAAACAGTTCACCCGTAGGTTCTCATATTTCAAAAATAATTAAGTTTCATGTTTTCATAAATATTTTATAATAACTCAATTTTAATTTTACTAGTTTAGTGAATATTTTGGCATGCTAGGGCTTTTAAGATATCAAATTTAATGCCGATATGGTATCTCGTTTGAGTAAACAAAAGTTTAAGGTTAAAAAAATCATACAGAGCGCAATTTTCAAGCTAAAGCGTTCGTGAAAAAATCATTGGATATGTTGTAATACCTTCTATCAGAAGCTGTTCTCAAATTTCAAAAATTATATTATGTTGATTCTACAACAAAATTGTGATCATCCTTCTGCTACTCTGCCACCACAGCACATTTCAAGTTCCTCCAAAATCGGACCAGCCGTCCGAGAGATATATAAGGGAACAAACGATAGGCCGTGTGGGAAATGCAAATGTCTAGGGTTAATTAGGTTATCGCATTAGTAGCTCCGGAATAGTTATTCCGATTTGAATGAATATTTATTGCCGAATTGTATTAATCTACTAAATAGATATAATTTTTTAATATAAAATTGTCAAAAATGTCAAGTTCGTAAACAATAGAAAAAATAGGAGGTGTTTCAAAGCATATTACAGATATATTGTAACCAGTGGCGTAACTATGAACCCACGAGGCGCGCAATCGCGGTAACTCCCGAGCATTCTTCAACTTCCATATAATTGCTCCTTCTTTTTTTTTTGGATTTTTAAAGTAAAAAAGTAAATTGCATTCAAAAAACTAGCCGAACTCGTTATAACTGAATTTGCAGAAGCTGCACTCAGTTACAAAAAAAGTTATATCTGCACTCCAGCTATTTCTTACCATTCCTTTAACAGTCGCCGAAGCAGAACGGTCATTTCACAACTGAAACTTAAAGTTACCAAAAACTACGATGTCACAAAACCGCTTAAGTGCATTTAGCCATGTTGGCAATGGAAGCAAAACAGGTGTCTCGCATGGATTTACGGAAAGTAATTGCTAATTTTGCTGGTATTAACTTCAGCAAGAAGCACTTTTTTTTAACTTTAACTTTGATATTAATTGTAACTTTCATTGTTTTTAACATACTACGTGTTAAAATTACATGCTATACTAATTTTACATTAATATGTTAAATTCTACTTCCACAAAATATAATTTCTTCAGTTACAAAGCTGCGTTTTTTGCGAAAAAAAATACGTTAATTTAAGGTTCCACGTAAGACCCCTTTTTTCTTCTATTTTCCGTCTTCACTCGTGGCGTGTGAATAACAGGGAGGCAACAATTTGCAAGGGGGGTACAAATTGTAGTTACGCCACTGATTGTGACAACCAATTATAGCTGTTTATTTTGAGACTCTTAGTCAATCACATCTAAAATTATCCCGATAATCCTTTCTTAGCAAAGGAAGTGTATTATCAGCGTTCTAAGCATATAGCAACAACGCCAACAAATTGTTTTGATTTATGCGTGTAATAATTAAAACAAAGCGTTATTACGTCAGTGCGTAACAATAAATGTGTTAATTTTTAAGTTCGTGGAATATTTCAAAAAAATCCCAGCCATGAATTAATAATGTTCCATAATTCTGCACTTCATTGAAAAACTTGTTGCTATGAAACAAGAGCACTCGTCCTTAAGGACTCGTGGTGTTTCCTAGCAAGACCATTTCTGTAGTCGATGAAACGAGAAAATTACGGAAAATTATTAATTCAATTGGGATTACTGCTGAAAATCGTAGTCCAACTTACAAATTTTAAATATCTTTGTTTGAACTGCTCGACCCAAAAAATACACTAAACCTTCCTGAAACAAATCAAAATTTTGAAAATTTCTCATCTTATCTGGAAGAATAAAATATAATGGAGAAAAAGCTAACCATGGTATCTAAAGTTTGTGAGTTGTTAATAGTATGGCATATTTTTCGCCTTTTCTATTTACCTTCACTTGCCTTTTAAAACTTGTGTTTTATACTGAAGTGCGCTACAATATATAGTTACAAAATTCATTTTCCCATTTTCTCAAAGAATGTTAAAAATATGCCTCCTTTTCTGAAGAAAAAACGCATTAGTGATAATGGAATAACACACGAGCGATAAAGAAAATAACTAATAAGTATCATACTTAGGTGCAAACCACAAAAAAAATAAAAACATTAAAGTTCGTCCCATGTTTTGCAAAGTTTTACGTGCCCAAAAGTGACCAAGCATAAAGAATTAGTCTTGGAAAAAAAATAAATAATGTCTAAATTTTACAATTCTGCAGTTTTCCCATGAATACATATAATAGTAATAAAAGTATCAACTTCTGTAACTCAAAGGTAACCTGCAGCAAGTTCGCGGCAGCAAGTTTGGAATCCAGAATATCTACGAGATCTTCCCAGCATTAGTGCATGCTTCACTTATCAAACGTTTATGGTATCGGCAAAGTATCACACGTGCCGCTTACTCCTTCCTTTAGAGATTTCCCTGAAACGCGGATTAGAAGAACTATTTATAGCTGCGCTACTACCATACACAACTTTCAAACGATTAAAAAGCTGTAGAAGCCGTTAACGAACGGTGAACAACTTCCAAGATAATCATTAGTAACGACACACGAGTCAACTACTTCAAAACGTGTTGAACATTTAAAAATTAAAATTCCTCAAAGCAATTAGAGATTTCTTAACACATATGAGCTTTCAAGGGACTAATACTATCTCAATTTCCCATTAACTTTTATAAAGTTTAGTAGTTCGTTTAGGTTTCAACGCTTTGACGGGAACATTTTTAACTGTCTCAACACCACCAACATTGCCAATTTTTCAGTTGTTTATCCAATTTCTTGATGACAGCGTGATTTCCTGTAACGGTGCCACTTAGTTCTGAGAAATTTTCAGAATTAGGAAACGAGATATCACGTTTTATTAAGTTTTGATTTTGGAGGCGATATTAATAATGTCAACGAAAATGATTGGTTATTGTATAATAATTTCCATTTAGTAAGAAAAGAACTGGAGACTAATATTTTTCTCTGTGCGAGTCAAAACGAGGAAGGAACGGCAATAACGTTCACTTTACACTTAAAACTTTTATCTTGTATAAAAGGGATAAACCTGCAACAAATTACAGTTTTAAATGCAATTTAAAAAGTAATTTTCATTAATTATAATATTCATCATTTTTATAAAACTTCAGGATAAAGGCGAGGATAAAAGTAAAGATAAAGGAATATCTTTACTTTTTTATCTCCCTAAAGTTAAGCTCTCTTGGAAACTCGTTCCTGGGTAATTTACCAACATACCAAAACTGTATTTCCTTGAGTGTTCAACGGCCTAAGCCCAAATTTGCATACAAAATAACGCGGGATCGATAAACAACCCCGCCAGAAGGGAAGAACGGAGGAGACAACGAAGTGTCTCACTTACCGTGTTTATGTAGCGTAAAACATACGTTAAATAACCGTCAGATAGTACGATCTAACTTAATGATCACTAATTACGTTCGTTGCAACGTTCACCAATAATCGTTATACACCGACGCGAAATTACTTCGCCTAATCCTTCCAAGAGAAAATGTACCTTATCTACCAAAAAGTACTTTGGCAATCTTCTATCCGAGTAACGTAACTGAAAACATTTGCTTGAACTTCTACTTCACTCTTAATCCATACACACAGCTTAAAATGACGATGAACCAAACTAAATTTCGAGGAAAAATTCTGTAAAACAACTATAATAAAATTTTTTGTAGCTACCAAAAAAAAATTTGGAGTTTTCAAACCGATATGCAACAACTGTAACAAAGCAAACACTGGCCTAACAGAAAAAATGATATTTCATTTTGCAACTCTCCAAGTCTTGGAAGTTTCCTGACGTATCAAGATCTAATATAATTAACGTGGTTTACACTTGGGAATTAACTAGAATAACTAATAGGTGAGAAGGTAATGGATGATAGACAAGGTAAACAAGAAGACTGAATCCCAAAAGCCCTAACAAATTTCGAGCTTATTATATTGGAACAAACTGTTGGAAACGTTAATTTCAATTTTTAAATAAACGTAATGTAATTTTGTGTTGCATGTTTTTATCTTTTTCTAACAAAAACGTTTCCCCGTCGTAAATCAAAACGGGAATAACAATTAGGTAGTACACTGTTCAGAATGAGGTTGGTCCTCTAAAAAAAAGTGGGGAAATACAACGATAGCTATTTGGTGGAGCTGGTTACTCACACCAAATATTAAGTAATATAGAAAAAAGTCACCTAATGTAATTTTACGACCCCCCTTTACTGAAATCGTGTCAGTGAAATATTATTTCACTGCAGCACTCGCTCTGTAATTCATAAATCTAAGATATCGATGCGCGGTCCGCTACACTACCCACTTAATTAGTTTCATTTATTTATGTATAACATGATGTCTTGAAGATGAGTGGACCAAAATGGAAGCATAATTTTACTACCAAGTTAAAGAAAAAAAAATACAATTTCTTAGCAAATCAACATTTTTGCTATTTGTTTATTTAAAATTATAAGAAACGTTATCTTTTTGGAAGGGGGAAAGGTCAATGTGTCGCTTTTGTGTAAAAGTAATATGATCACATTAAGGGTAGACATATTGTTAATGCTTTTGATAGTATAGAACCAAACAAAAGATGCGTCAACCTACTGGAACTACTAAAACTAAATCCAGCTTTACTGATTATTATACACAGCGAGTAAAAACGAGCTCTGAAAAGAGGCGTGTCTTAGATTGATTCTTAAATGATATTGTTCTGAAATGATAACGCAAATTATGTATCAATCTCAGACCTGCAGTATTTTAGTAGTTACCAATATTTTAAGCAGTTACCAAACGCAGTAAATTCAAAAATTAAGAGAGAAAGAAAAGCCTTTGGGAAGCCTAGGTTTAGGAATAATAGTGTAAGAATACTGTGTTCTGATGTGAAGCAACTTAAAGTTACAAAAATCTAAATCGTATTTGTGAATTGGAGTAATGTAAATGATATTATTAATTAGTTTATTACTTCTATATCTCAATAACCAGAAAACAATGACTTTATCTCTTGTTAAAATAGTAAAAAGAACAGAATCACTTAAACAATAATTTAATTTCCAACCAATTAAAGAAGAAATTGTTTTTAAATTAATTAAAGCGTTGGGTTAGATGGTCTTAATATTTTAAAAATTCATCTTATTTATAACCATACATAACCCACATCATTAGACTTTTGTCTAAGTAGCTCCAGTACCCCAAGTGCATGGAAAGAAGCAATTGTTACACCCCTACCAAACATATCAAATCCTACATCAATGAATGCTATTAGAACGATAGGAAAACTACAGACATTCTCGGAAAGGTAATGGAATTATAGATATGGAATCGTTTAGACAAGTTTAGTATCATTTCGTTAATGCTGTTACACTACTGCCTTGTTGAACATTATTAATGATGTTTATCCAAGAGATTTCAAGTTGTAGAATACTCAGACAGTATGTCGGCGTTTATCCAAGTTAGATAGGGTATACCCCAGGAATCAATCTGGGGACCCCTATTATTGATTATATACAATTCATTTATGAAACACACCTGTATATATTCTTTATTATCATTATGATCAATTATAATTTAAATAATCTGGTGGATTAGCAAGGGTTTTGTCGTAACATTAATCATAGAAAAATTGCTGTAGGTACTGCTATTGGCACGCAAAATGACAGATACCTTAGTATATGGAAAATATTATTATAAACCTTTATCAATAACTATAAAATAAGATTCTCGTAGTCTTCAAAAATTATGCTTTAATTTAATTTTTAATTTAACAGAACAGAGAACTTTCTGCAAAAAAATAAAGTTATGCTATGTAATTCGTTAGTCCTCTCTCATGTATCTATCTTACTATATAATAAAGCCGGATCCCTTCTGCCTGGCACAACTTTCAGTGATGAGGGGCCCTGGCTTCTAGTACCCACATATTTATTCGTACAATATATACGGTACACCCTCCAATCTATATATTGAAGGCGGATCCCTTCCGCCTGTCTCAACTTTTGAACTGAGAAGTCCCTTCTACTAGAATCCACATATTTACGCGTACTGTATACAAGACACACTCTCCAATACGATGTTCGGTACAAATACGCTCCTTTGGATTTACAGTAAATTCTCGGGTGAGTTTGATCCTGACCGCTTATAACTAGCATTAATTTATATGTAGAACAGAAGCGACCGGAGACGGTTGCATTCGCAGGGCTCATTCGCTCTAAACCGCGGCTTCTGGATTACAATTTGCGTTCACTTTCAGTAACCTGTAAAGCCTATACTATACCACTAATATTTAATAACAAGAACAATAATATTTACTTAATAATGAAGTAAAACGAATAACATAAAACGCAACGAAAGGAATGAGGAGCGCACGTTTTCTTACTAAGGCGACATGGGACCACTTTGCATACGTATTGGAAAGTACCAAGATAAACATAACAACAAATGCGAAGCTCGGTGGCGCTTAACTTTGCTTATAGTAGCCATTTTGGGTTTACGGAGAAAACGTCTCTTAAAAAGTCCCAAAACAAATATGAAAAACATTGATGGAGAAACCATCCGCCGAAATCGTCTAAAAAAAGCTCCGGTAAAAACATTCCCGTAAAAAACAATCCCAGCAAAATAATTTGCCGGAGAAAACAACCACCGGAAAAACAGTTTCTTGCTGATGGATCACTGCACAATTAAGAAAGAGCTGTCCCTGAAAAAGATATGTGTTTAAAACTTCATAATAATGAAGAGATAATATTATTCTTTATAAAGCTGATTTGTAGCATGAATGCAAGAAGTTGGACTGCAAGGCCAAGATCGGCGCCGCCGGGTTAATACTAAAGAAACTAAAATAAAATGATTCCGAGAAAAAATAAATAACTACAAATAGATGTCAAATAAGCGGCCATTTAGTTTAACGCATTCAGACTGCACAATGTAGAATAGTTCTTTTAATAAAAAAATAAAACTTTAAGACTTCTTTTGAATTACTTTTGTTTTTAATTATATACATTATGAAATTGATGCCTTCTTATACAGGATCTAATACATACAGATAAAATAAGAAACACGGCGCAATATTATACGCTTTTATTATTTCAGGAAACAAACGTATATACAGAAAACATTTTAATACTCGTTGATTTCATAAATATTTAAAATATAAAATTCTGCTGAATGCATTAATAATATGCTTCACATCTCGACACAGCGTATCCATTATTTTTTTAAAACAAGTTTTTAAAAACCGTGGGCGTTGTCCACGGGTTTCGCTAGCCTTAAATAATTTTGTCTTTATTTTTATAGCTTATATTTTCGTGATTAGATAATTAAAAATGCTATTTTAAGCAAAAATTAGTCTACATTTTCACTCCAATATTTCTGAAATAAAATGTATTTCATAACCCTTCTTACCAAAATTTATCAGTAATGAAGTACAAGACCTGGAAAGCATAAAACGTGTCCCAATTTAATTTACGAAGACAAAATTACAAATTAATTTACTTGTGTTTGCGTCCTCTGTCGTCATGTAAATTTTAGAATCGAAAATAATTGTACGGGCCTTTTTCACATTTTGTAATAACAACGCTACCTGAGCAGACCTATAACTCAATAAAAACATTAACCCCGAACATTAACTTTTAGCTCTGGTCCATATTTTATCATCGAAGCCCACAACAAATCTTAGGGCCGCTGTTAGACAAGCCCATAAATATTGGGAACACTTTTAAGAACTTTTCTTCGAAAGTGCGAGATCAGGCGTGGTTTTATATCTGTCTTTGGGAAAATTAAGAAAAAGAACTCTGGCGTTCCGCTTGTAACTACTTTGTTCTTCGACACAAAGAAATTCAATGGGACCGCCTGCAAGAAATTGTCGAATCTATAGTCGCTGTGTGTTGCTTACCTCGTCTTTTCCTTTCATTACGCACATCTTGACGTCCGGTTCGCTGGAATACCACGAAAGTCGCTGCTGTTCTCGAAGATCCGAGATACTTAGATTGTAGACTATGTTTCTGAAACAAATATGAAAATATTAGCAAACATGTAGATAATTTGTTTTGTAAAAATAAAGTCTGCACTTGCCCCAATTGTTCATTTACGCACATTACCCTAATTATTTATTTAATTAAATACTAATTCACCACCCGTTTCTTAACATTTTTACTGATAAATAAGGTACAAAATAATTTCATTACAGCAAGTTATTCAAAAATCTATTTCATAAAGCAACGTATACGTTCAAGCGCAATACTTTCCATATTAAGGTAATTCGAAATACAAACAAATAGAAATTTGATGAAACTAAAACAGCCAGGGGAAGTGAACAAACTCTAAGGCACCTCTCGACGAAAACGGAGCACGTACTGCAGACAATACAATTTGTCTGAGTATTTCCAAGAATTCGATCAGGTTTATTTTAGTTCCTGTTCTCACATCAACGATCAATGTCATTTTGGGTAAAACATTAAATTTACGAAGCTCAGAAGATTAAATAAGCTTCTGTTCTTGCAACTGATGCAATAAAACAAAATCTAGAAAAAAAAACACGTCCCAGTTAGGAGTGTAAATTACCAAAAGCTCACTGGAAACAACGTGCGAGGTTGTGAAAAATATCCCGAAAGCGGTTCTATTAGCGAAACGCTTAATCAGTTGCCGAAGGATGAAAATGTGCCAATCTAAGGCGCGACTTCATCTTCCCCTATGCTGAAGGTTTAAGAATTCTTCAGTCGAACAAAACTAATTTATTTTCAGGATCATAGTGTTGATCGGACTGAAAACGGTAATCGCTAATCGATTAAAAGGGCGTCGGCTGCATTTCATGTTGTATTTATGAAGTATCGGGCACGAATGTCTATGAACTAACTTCCTGTCGCAGTTCCATTTCTAAATCATGTTAAATTATAATTTGTACAATGACTTAGAACTAAAGCTATAAGCATCAAAACTGCAGCGGCATTATAACAAATTGAAGTTTACAGTAACTGCAGCGACTATAAACGTTGGATTTATGATGATTATTTGTACCGTATTAAATCTAGACACATTGCAGACATGTTTAACTCCTATAAACTAGCGCAGTGCAAACAGAAGGCGCAGTGTTTTGCCAAGAAATTGTTATTCATTAAGTTAAATTGGCTTTACCGGAGTTACACTATAAATATTGTCCTCCCTGTTTTGCTTAATATGTAAGTAGGCAAGGGAAAATGAGCAGAAGCGTTAAGGGTTTTGATACACTAATACCTTTGGTAATGTTAGCAGACCTGGGGAATATTTATTCAAGGGTGGTTTTCGGAACAAGACCAAACAGAGGTTCTAGTATAAATTTTCACACAATCACTTTACGTTAGAATTAATTTTGATATGTGGTTGGCTTAAATTCCCAAAACGAACATATTTGGAGGCGGGGCAAAACAAAACAACAAGGATTTTTGGTTGGAAACAGGGCTCTTGGCCCTCGAATTTAGATGTGACCATTCCAGTTTTCCCATCAAGATAAGGTCCCACCCTAGAAAATAACATTAACATATCTTAGAAAGGATTACTTCACTTGCTTGCTGCTGTATAATGTTTCGTGGGTATCTCCCACTGTTACAATGATAGGTCGTGCATGAAAAATTATATTCACAATATTAGAATGAAGATACAACAGGACAGCTTGTAAACGACGGCGTCTGTTTATAAATGCATGAGCGTCCGCACATACCATTAATCGGGCATGTTTATACAACGGTTCTATTATCATACAGATTAGAATCGCCGAAAAATTCATATTGTATACACAACGAAAGTCAGTGCCGATACGTCAAAGCGCTTTTGAACCGCAGGAAATACAAAAGTCGACGATTATAAAGAAGATAAGCGGGATTTCAATTTGGAAATTTGAAAGTGTCGGGATTTGAATATAGCTGACGATGTCGAGCTCGAGGATAGCCGTTTCTCATATCAGTAATCTTCGGCGTGGCCTCTGGAATCGATCTAACAAAACCCTTCTTTTTCTGCTGACATCGAGTTTGCACGCGACAAAGGATCATAGATACTAAATCACACGAACAACTACGATAGATGTCAGAAATTTCAACATTTTTCAGGAAAAGAAGCCACAGGGTATGGCATTCCACTTACGTCACGACAATATCGGGGAGACCGATGGAATTGGACGTAATTTAGATTTCGGTTTTAGAAGAAGCTTGACAAGTTGTAAGCTAAAATCATAATGATACGGTGGTGGCGCGATTTGTTTAGGAAAGACAGATAAGGCCCCTTCTACGACATATACGACTTCTACTGTGCCAACTGCCATCTCGAACTCACTGCATAGTTACATAAAGTACCGAAGTTTTTCTCATATCGCGAAGTTTGGCCAGGAGCTCAAAGGCTGGCGTTATAGGGGGTGTCGGGATGGGAGGAATACAATGAATAAAAGCCGTACTTGTGGAACTTTCTTGTTTGCGTCTTGTTTTCTTTGGAATATAAGAAAATGTTGGCGGATACTGCGATTTCTTTTGTCATTTACATTGCTATTGTGCTAGGAAGCGGAAAATATTTTAGACGATGCTCAGAATGAAAACAAAAACAGAGAAAAAGCAACAAATGAGCGTTTTCTTGGCAAAATACAGACTCATTAACAAAAACATGCAAATAAGGATTTAGAACCTACTTTCGACTCGGTTTGAATCTCTTTATTCATATCGGCGGCCAAGGGGCGATAAAACCAGGTTGGTGTCATTGGATGTGTTCCCAGAGCGACCGCAAAATTTGCTGTTTTATGATAGTCAGGGCGTTCTAAAGAACGTGAATAATCTCAAAGTTTAAACAGTCAGGACAAAACGAGCTTAGCTTCGACTACTGAATCTAATAACGTTGCTTCAGCAAAAACCCCATGGAGTTTGCCCTAGTTTCATTCGAAAATCAATTACGACACCTAAGTTTGGTTCGACACGGAAACTATTCCCATCCCCGCGTATATTTTACGTGCCAACTTTTATTCAGCCGGGAATTTATTATAAAAATAAATGTACAATTTCAAAGAAACTTTAAAGTTCTATAATATACTTTATTTTTGGCTCAAAAGAAACTTATTATAATCACACAAGTTTTCAAATGAGTTTTAGTAGTTTCACTTTTAAATTATATCCAAAATATACGCAATGAACACAATACAGATACAATTTTAAAATCATAAAAACAATTTTTTTTCCTAAACCACATTTTGTACATACTATGATCCGAACTCAAATGTATTTCAAAATCCCTATTCTCTTCGGTGAGATAAGTGCCGCGAAAATAATTTTCTTCAAGAGAAATCCGCGAAATCCTACGACCTTTTTAAGCTCAAAACCGATTCTTTATTTTAAACAAAGAGAAAAGTAAACAGACCAAATACAAACATTTCGTATAGAAATGTATAAACTAAAAAAGTCTGTTTCTAGTGCAATCAACAAGAATGTAAAATAAAGAAAAATAAATTATTGAGAAGTAAAAATAGATTAAAAATTTGGCATCCTTGTTATTTTTACAAATAAAAAAAAACGAAAGGAAAAAATCATCATGGCAGATGAAAAAAGAAAAAAATGTAACCGCGAAGCAAAATAGTTAACGGCAAACAAACAAAAACGCCAATTTTAATTTTTTTAAATTTAATTTAGAAATCTAAACAGTAATATTACAATTTTATATGAAAACAATACTATGCAATAATAATTTACAATTCAGTAGACAAAACTATGAGTTTTAATAATAATTGGAAAGTTTTTACAATAAAATTTAATTTAAATTCCTCTATACATTGCCACAGCACTGTTACATTTTAAAAGGAATTCACAAAATGTAATACTATTGCAAGCCTATTTTACCTTTATACTTTCAGTATTGATTTCATAGACATTTTCAATTTCGATATTTGGACGGAAATACATGTATTGTAATTGTGTCTTACACGCCTTTATTACCCAAAAACCAGTTTAAAATTGGTAAACCTCAGAGATAATGACAACCCTAGAGAAACACAACATTACTATCAAAAGAAATATCGAAAATTTTGGAAATAATATAAAATATATTGCTTATTTATTCACCACGCGATCTTTTTTTAATTTTGTTGTCTTATAGAGCTTAGCATGAGCTACAACGTGGTTAATGTACCAGTCCGCTGATTTTGCTGTGACGCCTTGTATGAATTTTTGAAAACAGAACACTACTTTATCTACTAAACGGTGGATGAGAACACATTTCCGTTAAAGCTAAATTGCTTATGAGTGATGATAGTAGAATAAGGTTTACTACTTAATTTTTAAGTGCTGCAATATTTCGAGGAATTAATTTTTTCCCTCCGACTCAAATTTTTGACCGTTTGGTCTCTGCTTTTTTTCCAAACAATCTTTCATAAAAAACAAAAAAATCCTTTTATTTTTCTAACTAAAAACAGAAAAAATCGGTTAGCAGTAAGGCCTGCAGCTGATCATCCCATAGTTATAATGTCCCCGATGAGCCTTAGGCCGTGGCTATACTGGTAGTAATTCGATCTTATAGTCCCCGTCGCGCCGTAAACCATTGATACATAAAATAACATCTAAAGTATAAGAAAGTCCAGGCGAAGCGCTAAGAAATTTTAAGAAAATAAATTCTCAAAGCCGAGACACGATTATTCTAACAGTAAAATATATTTTTTCCAAAACGGTGTAATTTTTTTTGGCAAAAATCTACTTTGATAAGACAACTAAATATTATTTGTAAAAGCTAAGCTTCCATCATTATCGTCCCAAGAAAACTGAGGGTACATATTATTTGAAGAGGGCCAGCGCGTGGTCTAGGGGTTAGAGTCCCAACCTCTAGAACTAGACTCACAACCGCAGTAGGTTCGAATCCTCTGCCCGTCGGAAGTTTTTTGAATAAGTTAAATTAATAAATAAATAAGTGTGTGTGGTGTGTATGTTGAATTGCATGTCTTTCAGGGGTGGGGCATGTTAGACCGGTGTATAGCGCAAGTCCGCTGAGCCCGGGTAAGGGGGTGGGATGGGAATCATGGATTCGTGCTCACGCACGGCCTCATGATTCTTAAAAACAAGTATTTGAAGAAAAAACTGAAAGCGCAAGTTTGTAATGTTCGGATGCAACATGTTCTAATTTTTTAGAAAGTAAAATATTGTTGGGTTAGACCGTTAGAACTAAGAACGTGCAACGAAACGTAACCGAAAATCATATAAAAAAAACATCAAATTTTCTGCATCGTAATCAAAACGAGGCTGGGAGGTTGGCGCAGTGGTTAACACCGCTGCCTGCTGCCACGCTCTCGGACACGGGTTCAAAACGCGGGTGCTGACGGAAGTTTTCAAAAAATCTGGGCCGTCTAAGTTGAGAATGGGTTAGGATTTGGGGTTGGGTAAAAGGTACACTCATGTATAGACGAATAGGCTGATCCGGAATACGTAGGGTGAAAAAAAATCTAAAAATTGGTGGGTGTAACTCTATGATCCTTTATGATCCTTCTTAAAAAAAAATCAAAACAAAAACAGAAATTAACAATTCTTTTAACCGTAACCGAAAACCGTAAACTTAATTATTTTCGGATTTTAACCATACGTTCTTATTCCGGCAAATTTTGAACTGACATTTATTTATTGTTACAGTTAACAGTAATTACTTAACTTTTATATTCTACCATTGACCATTCTACGTGGTTAGCCCTTATGTTTGGCCAACAAGTTTCTAGCCAAAATAATTATTTACGTTAGTCTAACAATGGAAATGCAAACTGCGTAGACATCAGAGAGCAGGAGTAGAAAATGCCATGTTCTCTACTGTGAATTTGTGTTGAGCGACTGTGTCAGAATCAGCGACAGTAATTTGTGTTAATATGAGTTATGTCAAAATAGGAAGAAAAGAGTGAATTCTGATACAGAAATTATTTACATTAAAAATTATCTAGGTAGTAAAGGACTGTTCGCTAAGAAGTTAGATATCCTTCTTGCGTAAAAATTTGCGCATGCGATTAGACAATAAGTTTCATAGTTGCTTGCAGATGAGTAGCACGGAGACAACTTCGAAAAATTAATGGCAATGAATAGGGGGGAGATTATAAGTCACACTAAAAAAAGAACGTGGTTGCAGAAATGATTCTTGAAAATGCTGTGTGAAAATTCCAAACACGCACGCTAGGATATTTTTAATTAAATGACCGTCCCCGCAACGTTACAAAAAGCGCGAGCTATTAGCGCGCAACCATGTTGTATAAAATGGAGGATAACTTTTTATATTTCAATTCGGCAAAAATTCTTTATTTATTGTGATGTATGGGCTCCTCTCTGCCTATTCAACTAAAATTTTCAGTATACGATCGTAATATTCCATAATAATGTTTATTATAATTAGTTTACGTTTTTATTGTTCAAATTTCAGTCTACATCATTGAAGTGTTCGTCAGCCCAAAAGTTCGTTAAAATTTGAGCTATCAAAGAGATGTTTTGAAATTCCCACATTTGTAAAACTTTGAAGAAATACCGGTAACCGTAATCAAAAAACGACGTTTGAAGTAGCATCAAACCGTACCCGAATAATATTGCAATTTGAACCATAACCGAAAAGTTATTTTTTTCGATACACGTCGCTGGTTGGAACATATTTTCAGCCATTTATTGTAATACAACATATTTCAAGCTAAATATTTTGTATACTAATATTCTGCGATATATTTTATTTAACTAAATGACGAAAAAATATTAAACTTCTAATACTATTTTTCTTGTTCCTGTATGAAATACAATACCCAGAAAAGGGTGTATGTGATGCAAAGCACACAAGAAAGATCTGAATCCAGAGAAAAAGTATCTGGTTTTCAGTTTCTCCCTTATTTTTCTTTTTAGCCAGAGGCGTTGGATTGGGACCAAAACAGACACAACGAACTTCCCCAGAGGCAACTTAGTGCCGCCATTAAGCTCGCCCCTAACAGAAAATTGCATCGGGTTTAGGTGGGTACAGGTAAGCACTCTTTCTCCATGCGAAAACAAACCATTTAGAACTAGGGAAAATACGACGGGGAATTTAAAAGTTTAGTGTTGATTTGAACAAATAATAGTTTTAGTTGGCGACGCCATTAGGCAGGTGAGATTATCCCAGCCGAATGGCGACCATTAGGGGATTCTGAAGTGCACTACCGTAATTGCAGCATCTTCCCCTGTCTCCAAAAGCCCCAATGCCTTCCAGGCTCGATGGATAAATCAATACACTTGACTCATGAAAACACGTTCGTTTGCGACAAAATGAAGCCTTTTTGCCGTTTGTGTCAGATAAGGGCCATAAATATGGTGAACATTTTTTGCAACTCTGATACCGAAAAGCGAAAAAGCGAGGACTCATTTGCAGATCTATTTTTAGTTATGCAAATATTACGGCGATTCATCATGGATGGAACAAACTGTTAAAACATTTTTGTTTTCTTTTTTTTCGAACAAAAAAACGAAACTGGAATTATCATTGCGGCAATGCACATTTTAGAATAAATAAACTTTTAATAATGCTTGACATTTCTCTTTGTGAGTCAAATTACGAAACAGGAAGTTGATTGCATCGCATAACTGCGTGCCTCCAATTATACTCGTTGGTTCTGATTTTGTGAAAATATAATAAGTTTATTAAAGTTCCTAAATAAATTGCGAACTTGAAAAAACGACAGTTAAGGGATGTTTCCTACGAATGACGCATTCATTATAAAATAAGTGACACGCTAATAACCCAAATTTAAGCTTGCCACGAGTTTCCAACTGTTCTAAAATCCCGCAAACGTTCGAAATCTCTAAAATAGGCGTGACCCCTGTTGGTTTTCGTAAATATTAAACAGAGCTACATCTTCCACTTTTGCTTGGTGGAAGAGAAGTGCACTCACATTTTCGCTACACTGGCCGGGGAACTCCGGAATGGTGCTCAATGGTCATTTGTCACGCACTTGACCACCCCATGTTTGAACAAGCTGAATTTCCTGGACCACGCTTATTCTACGTCCATTTTAAACAAACCCTCGAAAAGTGAACATACAGCAATGCCAATAAGAATCATTTTCGAAAACTCGTACAATAAGTAGCTCCATATTTGCACAAAAATAATTAATTTCTGACCAAGTTGCTTAGTTGTAAGTTGCAGGTTTGAATTATAAAATATACACAAACAATCGAATATTGACCATATGAATTGTAGTTGTAAGACAAATCTATTAGTTCTTCACAATTTCGAGCCCTTCATTTAGTATGTGGAGAGTTCGATACAAAAGGCGACCAAAAAACATTTTCTCATATACATTATTGTAACTTTGAATATAAAAATTCAAACAAAGTTCTGTTCCAGAGACTGACAAGCCCCTAAAACCAGCGGCGGTCCGTCCTATTAGGCAGGGTAGGCAGTGCCTACCCATAATTTTTCAAATACACAAATTCAAATTCAACGTTTTAATAAAAAAAAACAACTTTTACATACAGTTTTTACTTTCGAACAGCACCTCGTAAAATTAGGCGCTAAATAAATAGACCGTTGCCTTTAAACACTGTTTTGCATACGCAAAGGCAAGCCTTTTCGCTTCCAGTAATACCCAGCCACAAAATAATCAATCAATCTGTTATTCTTAATACGTTTGCATGCACGTTGGTAAACGAATACAATGATCAGATGCAAAGAAATAGTAGGGATGTCAGGACGCAGTAACTACCGAATAGGCGCGCCTGTTCCTGTAGTTCAGTGTTGCCAGGTCTAGCGAAAAAACACCAGATCTGATCATTTTGAAAAATGGTCTGATGATTGGTAAATACTTTAGCAAAAACGGAAAAATCTGGTGATTTTTGTCATCATTGCAAAAAATTTAAAAATCTACTTTTCATAATTCAATAATAAAAATTTAAAAAATGTGTTCATTCATTATAACCTAATAATTTATTTATTTCAAAATTAGCGTTATTTGCTATCCGCCAAACGTTTCGACTACTGAGATGGGAACCCCAGCAGTGGTGCATTTACAAATAGGCGCAATAAAGCTAGCTGAGGGTCTACAAAGCTATTAGTGATAGGTTACCGCACAGGAGCACAAGACGCTCACCTAAGCCGTGCATAGGCCTCAAAATAAATAAAGAAAAAACTAAATTTTTAAAATTTTTATTGTTAATTACTTGAAGCAAATCATAATTTACTGATTGTACTAAGTAGCGGCATACGTCTACGGTCTACGCAAACAAGAGAGCATGCGCTTTGCCTAGTACAGTGTTGAAGATTCGGTCAGGGCTCGCTACGCTTATAATGCATTGATGAGACAATCCAGTGCTGCAGACCATCGGTCTATTTGTCCATTTTAAATTTGTAATAGGCCCCCTCGCGCAGTACATTTGCGTCTGAGTTCTTAAATAATTTTTTAATTTTTTGATAGTTATAATTCGGTAATTCCCCCAAATAATAACCCACCAGACGTATACAACAGCCATGAGTAGCCGAATCTGCAGATTTATATAAATTCTTCCCTTTTGAGTTTTCTTGACATTAGTCCTTACCATTACACAATAGTCGTTTACCAACGTACTTATTACTTTATAATACACATAATTCTAATAAAACTTTTGCTTTTAATACAGCTATTTATTTTTTTTGCATTCTTACTGTTTTAACGCAATTTCATTGAAAAAAAATTGGTTAAATAGAAATTTTTTATCCGATAGTCAGGTAAAATTTAAATTTTTTACTTGTCAACACTGCTATACTTTTTATGTGTATATTAGTCAGACGCAATCAGGTGCAGCGTGCAGGATAGGTTATACGACACTATTAAAGTTTGTATTTAGTTTTATACGTAGTAGTGTGCTCGTTTGCAGCGAAGATGGAAAATTTCGTGAAACAACTTTTAAAAGACAACCATATGTTTTGTTCATTGTTGATATTCAATAAAGATAGCGAGCTTAATTTTAGTTATTTGTGCATTTGCCACTGCCAGCCTAAAACGGATTAACATGAACATTAATGTCTGTAAGTACAGGCAAGATTAAATGCTTCTAAACATATTTTCCAAAACAAGCAAAGCTACTGCGGTTTTCAGAATAATTATTTGTAGTCAAGCATAATGCAGGCAAATGTGCAAGATGTGGTTTTAGCAAATACTTACCCAACAAAAAAATAAACAAAAGAAAAAAGCCTTAGAATTACAAGAAAATAAAATGACACTTCCTAAGCACTTAAGTTACAACAAACGGCCTTCTACAAGTACGCTTTGACATAAGCGTCGGTTTTAAACCTTGGCAGCAAAAACACACCAACGATAAATAATTAATAGTAGCGGAACCCGTGAGCTATACCTCACCCTTTTTTGTTTATTGTTTTAAATAATAAATAAGCAAATTTAGTAGTTAGTGAGCGCATCGAAATTCTAGTTATATTAATTATTTAGACAGAGAATGCTGTAATTCTTCTGAAACGCGAGCAGGTAGTGTAAATGCGCAACTGCTAATTGTTTGTTGGCAGCACGTTATTGTAATTGCAGCTCCCAAGATTTGCTTCACGTTTGATCTTTCAGTCCTTCTGCAGATTATTAATTCTTAGCCTATTTATATAAGCGTAACATCGTCAACACACGAGAAACAAATTCAATTTGGTTCATTCCATGTCATAGCTGCACGTAAAGCTGAGATGGCTGTATTTATTTATTTATGAGCAAAGATCGCTTGTAATGTAATGGTTCAATATCTATTTGTCTAATTACTGCTTTTACTTTTACATATATTTAGAAAGTTTTATATTTCAGTAATATTGTAAGGCATTTTGTAATACATTTTTATAAGAGCGTATTGCAAGTAAACTTCTTCTCGAGTGTCTAGTCAATGAATTCCGCTCAGCGAGCGGCTCAATAGATGCGTTACTTTTTACTCATCATGTAAATGGCACATGTTCTTAAAATTCTCTACTCACCTACAAATTTAATTAAAATATTAAACCCCTTTTTATCGCAAAAAAATGAAAACGAAAAGATAACACATTTGATTTTTTCTTGACGTAAGGTGATAATAATTATTTATTTTGTATTTGATTACTGAGCACTTGATGTATTTTTGATTTGGTTGATGAAAAAAATTACTGGGTGGGCTCTGTGATTAATCTTCTGATAAGTTAATCCCATAATCAATAAAAATTCACTAAAATAAAAGAAAAGAGTGCTAATTTAATACAACAAAGACGCCAATGTTGAAGATATCCCATACAAGCGGCAGTGGTTACTTTACCGACTGGTAGGCACCTTTGGTGGTAGCTTAAAACACCGGCAATAAACGTAATTAATTTCCACTCCAGTGTTTTTGATTATACAATGCAAAATTTTACGCTTTAGAAAAGTAACAAAGTGAAATGATTCTTTATATCAAAAACATAATTTTAAAATCTTTGAATTAGGATAAACTTCCTCCGTGATCATCGTTACTGTAGAACAGTAGAAACGAGATCACTGTTACTGTTCTAACACCACTTACAACTTCTTCAACAAACTTTGATTTTTCATATTGGCAAGCTATTCACGAAATATCGTTTGCTTTCTTGTCCCCATCACAAATTCACACAAAAAAACACCAAAACACATCAAATTATCAGTACAAAAGTTGCCCAGCTTATCAAACTTGCATGATCTTTCCCGGAATAGTGTGGTTTGTTAGAACCGAAAACTAACATCAGAACGTGACGCGATTCCAAATGGCCACGTTCTTACAAGAGTGTAAGGGTAAGGGGAACAATTTTGGCATTGATTGTACGTTAAGAAGCCTAACTCTGCCCGGAACGATCTGCTGGAGCCTGAAAGTGCACCCGAAACGAAAACAATCCTGCTGCAGATTGCAATTTCCAGTCTAGAAGTTTACTTCAGTTGAAGCAGATAACATTCATTGTTTCGTCGGACCCGAACTTACAGAAAGATACGTTTGATTGCCTGCCCCTGGAGTTCGTTTCGGTTGTACGCTCCCGTTAAAGCTGCACTTTGTGTTTTAAAATAAAGAGTTTGAAGACAATCCGTAATAGGCTTGAAAAGTCAAATTGTTTAATCTAATGACGAACCTGATACACTTTCATGTTTATAAAGCTTCAAAACCATTTTAACGAGGAGGTTCATGTTGGGTACGTTACTTAGGTGCAGTTGCATTAATTAACAAATTTTAATCTTATCAACATAGTTGAAGCATTGCCATTTTGATTCATTGGAAAATTATTATGTTTTTTTCAATTAGACGGTACTTTCAATATAAACCAACAAAAAATCTTTCTTCCTCTTGGAGCTTTCGATCATATTCAATGGAGAAAATTAACTTTCAGTTTAAAAGAAAAGGACTAAATAAAAAATGTAAAAGATAAAGACGCACGATATTTCCAATAATGACAAAAGAATGTCTGTAAGAAATTAATGGAACGTCCTAGATTTCAATTTAAGAAGTTCCATTTAATCTTTCTCGTATAATTAAAATAATAAAAAGGAAACCGAGATCAAAGATTGCATTCTACTAACTGACAAAGGTGGATGTTTTAATAATTAAGGAACTTCCGCTCAGAAACAATCCCAGTGCAGCATTCAAGAAATTCAATTGAATCAATCTGTCTTCATTAAGATGAACGTCAAACTGTAAGTGAAAATGTAATAAAATTATCGGTTCTTAGATTTCTTAGCACAGAGAAATAATCTTTTTATTATAAATCTTAAAAGTTTAAGAAATTGCAAAACAGAATTCCTTTTATTAATTCTTTACAACTTCTAAAGCAAAAAAAAACAAGTCAAAAAGTAAGTGATAAATTTGAACAAACAGGATAACCATTAAAAATAAACAGTGCAAACGGACTAAAACAGATGAGCGGATACCAATTAAACAGGTGATCGGTTAAATCTACCGCGCTTTCACCTCATTGGCCGAGAGGCGGGGCTTACGTCACGTGCTAGATGGAGGGTGGCACAACTTGGTCCATACCTACCAACCTCCAATATTATGGTGGGTATGACCCTAGTTGTGCAACCCCCCACCACTCCTGCTACCACGTGACCTCGACCCTCGACCACTGAGAAGCGCGGGAGATTTGAACAAACAGGGTAAACCATTAAAAATAAACAGTGCAAACGGACTAAAACAGATGAGCGGATACCAATTAAACAGGTGATCGGTTAAATCTACCGCGCTTTCACCTCATTGGCCGAGAGGCGGGGCTTACGTCACGTGCTAGATGGAGGGTGGCACAACTTGGTCCATACCTACCAACCTCCAATATTATGGTGGGTATGACCCTAGTTGTGCAACCCCCCACCACTCCTGCTACCACGTGACCTCGACCCTCGACCACTGAGAAGCGCGGGAGATTTGAACAAACAGGGTAAACCATTAAAAATAAACAGTGCAAACGGACTAAAACAAATGAGCGGATACAGATTAAACAGGTGATCGGTTAAAGAGAACCCGACTAAAAGCAACTAAAACAGACTATATTTAATATACCGCGCTTCGCCCTCATTGGTCGAGAGGCGGGGTTGACGTCACGTGCTAGGTGAAGGGTGGCACAACTCAGGCCATACCTACTAACCTCTAATAATATTAATAAATAGTATAGACTTGACGATTTTAAACAAAAATATCGACATACATATAAAACGACTACTTTAAAATGCGAGCTGCAATAACATTAATCATCAATAGTAATGAGAGAAATGTTTACTCTACGACAGCTTAGACACAGACTATCACTATTTTACTAGAAACATGTGTAACTACTGAGTGCGAAAAAATAGACGGCCCAAGTGGGGATACACGTATTCATTAATACTTTTACATGTAAAATGTGTACAATGCATTTTTTAAATTAAATAAAGTATTCATGGATATGTAAATCCCCACTGCTGTACACATTGATTATCTATCCCTTCCTTGTCGCACTCATTACTTGTTTTCCAGTAAAATAGTGACAATCGGTGTGTATGTTGCTGTGTGAAAGACCAAATTGTGTCGAATGTCGACAACCAATTGTTTGATTGCTGACATGCACAAACAACATAGTAAAAGTCAATATTTTAATAGAATAGTTTTCGACATCACAAGAAGAATGCAAGATTTATTAACTTAACATAAAAATATTATTTAATTTTTCACTTTATGAAACTTAGTTTTTGTGTACATAGTAGAATCCCACTGCTTGTGCTCTTTGGATGGTTTTAATGGGATGGCCGCGCCCGCAGCGGCTTAAGTATCTGCACACGGTTGGGCTACGTACGGCCAACAAAATAAAATTAAGTTATCTACATATAGGGTAATCGAAAAAGAACTCCGAGATTTTAAGATTCATGTACTATAACAAAAATTGAAATTATAGCAAAGTTAACTATCTACCTATCTATACATATATTAAATTCAAAGTCCTTCCACCTATCTCAATATTTACTGCTGCCCGACCCCCGTTACTATAAGACGCAGCTTCAGGCTTCAATTATATAAGGCACAAATTCGTATGCACTTGGGAGCAGCGGACCAATACACTTTTCGTGAGAAATAGGCTCGATGCAAAGTGAATGATTGGAAGATACAAACGCGATTGCTGGCGCCCTTCATTTACAATTCAAACATCGTCGTGTACGCATCGCACAGCATGTCTGCTGACCTCTGTCTAAACGCTTTGACTGATTTTCAATCCTACGTAATACACATGACTACGGACTGCATCACGGTGCAATATAAGGTAACAACTAAATCTATACCAGCATTAAATAAATATTTTAGCTAAGTGCTAAATTTCGCTTCCATTAATTCTTCAGATATGCTGTTATAAATTCTTTAATATATTGGTGTACGTTTCATCTTAACTTATCTTTTAGTGACCCTAAACGACGGAGGCTGTAAACTATCGCTAACTAGGAATTTAATAAACACTAACATGATTAGTTGCTTAAACATATCAAGTACACTATTTATACACGCCTTGCGTATTTGGGACAAATCGGCGGCGTCGCTTCAGAGAAGCAAAAACTAGTATAATTTTTATTGCAGAGGGAGAGAAAATTGAATTTTCACTTTGATGAAAAACTGAATAAAAATAAGTACATACAAAATAGACAAAAAACAAAAACAATTAGGTGAGACATTGTTGCCATAAAACTCTCGAAATACACAAAATAATTCAAAAATACTTACAACACGCATTTGAAGCGAAAAAATCACTATTAGAGGCTGTAACCTACACAAATACGTATTCACCTAATAAAGTCCTAATGCAACTGCATTAGCTAGATTGACGTACTTACGCCGCTTTTCACGCATTCCGTGCATCGTACATCTCGAAACATCTTATTTATTTTTCTTAAGTTACAAGAAAAACGTGAGACGTAGCCCACGGGTTTTGCTAGTATGTAATAGTAGACAAAATTTTTAAGTTCATGTTCACAATTTAGTCTCCACAAGTTTCATACATGTTCAGCGTCAGGCCAAGCTCATTTTAGTGCTGAGCTGCCTATAATCAACAGAATGTATAGCTTTCATATAGATATTTATAAGCTTCTGAAACTACGGAGTTCGTTTTCGATCACCCTGTAAAATACGTTCAGAATTTACGTTTCCGATATGTGGGAATTACACAAGACTGACAGAACACCGGTGTTTCAAGCATCGGCATCGTTTCAATATGCAGTAAGTGCTCTCTATGGTTGTCGACAATCACCGGCATATGTTTGAATACTTAAGAGAGAACGAATAATTTTTTCAACATTCATCACAGAATTGCTGCGTACCGGTGTTTGTCGATATTCGCTGATTTCGGACCTTCACAGCATCATATACATCGACTATTCACAGTGTCGAACTATATACAGTTAATTGCCATTTTACGTTAATATTTAATAAAAATTCCAAAAGCTTTAATAAGCGACCAATATTTATTTTTTGGTCGATCTTCTTGTTAGTCGACCTGTTTGTACGTTGATAATTTTAATTCTCCATATATCTGCCGAAATTAATATTTATTGAGTATGAAGAAAATACTTTTTACTTCAACAATATTTATTTATTTTAACCTTATACGCATTTTTCGACATGTTTACATGCCACTATCAAAGGTTATATTAAAAACGTAAACAGTTAGTGTTGTTATAGCAACAATAGAACTTGGTAACTTGATCTCAACAATCGTCTGCAGATGACTTTATTTCTTATTCCAAAATGTTCAATAGAAGTGAATTTAAGAGATCAATTTAGTCGTTCATTAACGGTACAGTTTTTAAATGTTTGTAGATTATAACTTCTTTTTTTTTTTACAAAGAATCATGAAGCCGTGCGTGAGCACGACCCCATGATTCCCATCCCACCCCCTTACCCGGGCTCAGCGGACTTGCGCTCTTTCACCGGTCTAACATGCACCCCACCCCTGACAGACATGCAACCCAACATACACACCACACACACCATCCATGGACCCGTCGGATTTAGCTTGTTCAGAAAAATTACCGACGAGCAGTGGAATCGAACCAACTGCCATTGGAAGTCTATTTTCAAAGCCTGGGACTTTAACCACTAGACCACCCGCCGGCCCAATAAAGCTTCTAGTATATCTAATTTACGTTTATCATCACAAAAGTGTAAACATTTTATCGTGTTATTAGATGTCATTACATGATTGTGTTCTAGTAAGTGTTTAGAGTAATCGGATTTATGCGAGTATTTGTATTTGTAACAACGTACGTGTTTTTCATACCTAATATCAAAATTTCTAATTGTCTGGCCTATATAAACCGAATTACAATGCGAACCATTTAATTTGTAAATGCCTGATTTTAGCAAATCATCTGTTTTTGATTTTGCATTAAACAAAATGTTTAAAATGTTTTTATATTTTTAGCAATTTTCTTCTGATTTGTCACCAAAATATGGGTTCGAAGCATATTTAGTTGTATCGGATGAAGTTGGGGTATTCCGATAAATTCTTTGAATGGCTAATTTATAATCTTTTTCTTTAATTGATGTATCAATAAGCTTAGTATTATAACCATTACTGTATGCAATTTGTTTAATAATTGAAATTTCTCTATTATAATTAATTTCATCTAAAGGGACCGTCAAAGCTCTATGTATCAGGGACCCGTATGCTGCTAATTTATGTGTTTTATGGTGACAAGAATCGTGTGGTATTGTAACGTCTGTTGGTGTAGGTTTTCTATAAACAGAATATTTAAGTTTATTATTTGAATTAGTTTTTATGTTTAAATCTAAAAAGTTAATGCACCTATTTTGTTCGGTTTCTAGCGTATATTTTCTGTTTGGATGCAAGCTGTTAATAAAAATTAAAAATTCATTATTTAATTCAAATGAACTATCAAAACATGCTAATGGTGAATAGCATGTGAACAAGTCGAAATACGTATAAGGTTAAAATAAATAAATATTGTTGAAGTAAAAAGCATTTTATTTACACTAAATAAATATAGACTTAAACAAAGTAAAGCTAGAACTTATAAATAAATTAATATTATTTATTATTATTAACATCAACATTTTTTAGAATATTATTGTTAATCATCTTTATCGAACCTAAATTTCTATACGCCATTTCTTTGTAGTACATTTATATCCGATATCATTCGATCTACTACACTTTCTTGTAACTTGCCAACAGCACATTTTTTGTCGTTGTTTGAGACAAAATAGGATTGATTCATTTATATACCGAACGAGTTCGCGCAGTCTGCTGCACCTTAACAAAATGTCGATTAGAGGAAACTTGCACCAGCGAAGAAAGCATTTAAGCTTTTTTTATCTATGTCACAATACGCCGAGCAGCTTTTAGGATGCACGAGGCGTCCGCGCCCGTCAGATGTGCAAGAAATTCGCGCTAACGTCGACACTCTGACTGCATGCAAAGACCAATGTGAGAAAAGATAAAACTTACATTTTCGCCAAGTACGTAGGTAATTACATGTCTGTCCGTTTGCCCGATGGATATTGCAGCGTTTCGCTGGTAGAGTTATCTGACGTACTAACTCGGCTATCTAGAAATGAGCCGGTTTATGTGGCAATATAAAATCAAATAATTCTTTTATATTCTACTCATGAACAGCGACAATCGGAGCACGGGCAATATATTTATTTAATTTTTATCGGTCCCCATGCAATTCACATTTTACAGCGGAGCGGTCTCATTGGGAGCGGATATCGCATTACAGCCAGACTATTTGATAATGAACACTTCTATCTCATTTACATTGTGAGCGCAGGTCCAATTTATGTCCCGGACTAGCAAACTTTACATTATTGCAGACTTTTAATACTATGGTAACCCAATTAGTTTGGTTTATTTACCACATTACACAACCGCATAAAAATAATGGAGTACTCCACTAGTGTACAATTTAAAGTACAACCTCACCATAAAGCCGCATTACTGGAACTCAACGTGCTATTTATTTTACAGAAAAAGCTAATTACCATTTGCGATTTGTCAAACAAACCAAAGAATCGAACTAATTTTACACAACTAAATTGGTAGTAATACTGACAAATAAAAACATTTTTATCAATTATGTAATCTTCTAGAACCCCCTCATGTTTCCACCTTACCTATGGTAATCTGATGCTGATGTTTTTCCCAATTCTCTAAAAACCCGAGAATTAAACAATAAATATACTCAAAAGCCGAACCATACCTACCTCAAATTTTCATTGTTACTCGTTGTCTCACAAAACCTCATTACGTTAGTGTGTGTAGTCATTAGCAGCAAAGTCGCTTCGTAGTTTATGAAGCAATTTGCAATAACTATTATAGCCTTACACCTAAGCCTTCCTAGGATCAAGCTCACTGCCGTAGTAAACGCTAATTTCTAAATTATATACATATGCAACTGCTGATATCTAAAATAACCAAACCCAATTCAAACTTCGATTGCGCTGCTTGCTGTAAGTTGTTAACACGCCGACTTTATAATGAAACGCAATCAAGTGGACGTAATAATCACGAAATTGTTTCGTTTAACGACTACCAAATAGAAGAAGCAAGATGTGCGGAAAACAGTGGTTGGAAATAATACAAAATACATTAGCGAGAGGTTCTCAGATTACTTTGGGACTGGTGAGCGTGGCAGCCGAGTATGTGGATTTCTCTACGCTTTTTGCTGGTCCCTTGTAATTAACAAGCGTGAGT
This sequence comes from Ctenicera cuprea, assembly GCA_958336395.1. NCBI lineage: Eukaryota > Metazoa > Arthropoda > Insecta > Coleoptera > Elateridae > Ctenicera > Ctenicera cuprea. Next base: position 77,078,284 of record OY284486.1, on the reverse strand, counting down.
ATAACGAACCTAGTCACAGAAACGGCTGATTAACTTGGATTATTTTGTAACGTGCTACCTTACGTCCCTGGTGATATTATTTTAGAATAACTGAAGCGGAAGTTGGAAAAATTGCGATTTATGGGTAACGGCAGAAGACAACTAAAAGGTATCTAGCTTGCAATTTTATATACAGTGAATTCCAATTAAATGAAACATGGCACAATGACATGCAAAAAATGATATCGCTCTATATTATGTCCCTAAAGAATTGTAATACTTGCAGCCGCCCTAAACGGAAAAATTCTTTTATATCCTCTGATGGCAATTTATTTAAAATTAAATACAAATAAGGTTCTAAAAAATTATTTAATAATAGTCAAGCCACTAGTGCATTGACGTAATCAGTTGCAAAGTCGATTTTCTGATGTCTCCGCGCAGGTAGAGAATTTGCTTCGTTAACGACAGGTTATGAGTTCAAACCTTGCCGAGTTCAACTTTGTTATTCATAACTATAAAAAGACAATGAGACTTAAACGATTTTATTTAAACTTTATAGTTACTATTTTTAAAGCTACATAACTTTCGTTTTAACAAACCGTAGTTTAAAAAAATTAATCGGGTTAAAGTAAATAGCTAATGATAAACGTTTTACAGCCACTACGTCCCTACAGAAAATAAGAAGGTACAATAACCGAAGCCCATAAATTATACTGCTATTTTACACAATAACTAAAAGTAACATTTAATTTGAGTCTTAACTCCGAAATGATTTCAATTCTACATAATTAACTATAAAAAGTGGATCGTTAACTTTTTATCTTTCAGATTTTGTTATGTAGCATTACAAAATAATAATTATACGTTTGAAATAATATAATATATATCCGATTGTGTATTTACAGTAATTTAAAAAAAAAAGTAGACCTCGTCAAGGTTTGAACCCATAACCTATCGTTATTGAGGAGCAAATCTTCAACCTGCGCGCGACGGAAACATAAAAAAATTGACTTTACAAAGCGTTATTATTTGCATTCAAATTACAGATTAAATGCTATCAGGTGATGTGAAAAAATCTTATCTTTGAATTTAAGATGGCTGTAAGAAATAAAATTCTTCTAGGGAAAAGACACATATAGAACTATTTCACTTTTTGCATGTTAATCTGCCATGTTCCACCTAAATTGGAAATTACTGTATGTCCGTGTGTGAAGTTTTATATTAATTATTGAAGAAACCAATGATTATACTACGTGATAATTTAAATAGTGGGAAACTTGGTCGACTACCTACAAAAAGAATCCCGAATAGTAATGCTTGTTATTAAATGGGATAATAAGCAGCAAAGCTAAACGTAAATTGACAAATTAGTTGGACAGTACCAATTATAATTACGAATGTTACGAAAAAATAATTACAGCTAGGTACACAAAATAATTGAACAATTCAATATTACAACCAGTTAAACATTAAATTGGTGCAAATGTTTTAAAATTTGAATTCTGTCTCTACTAAATATTTAAAAAAATTAACCCATGTCACATACTTGTAAATAAAGGGCTAATAAGTCTTTGACGTGTTTCGAGCTTAGTAATATTTGTGAATCAAACATCGAGACAAGAAAGCAGAGCCAAAAAATGGAGTAGGAGTTGAAACAGTCTATCCAATCAATACCAATAGAAGCCACAAATATAGATAAACATTTTGAAAATAAATTCAGATTAAAAACAAACATAAGAAAAAAGAGAAATTACCATTTCTTAAAGTAAACATAAATGAGTGAATTTACATTTTAATAAAAAAACATTTTGGTAAAAATGAAAACTAACCGAATCTGAATTATTAACGGTGAATAAACATTGTGCGGTTTGAAGTTTGTAAGGACAAAGTCTACTACGAAATTTCGAAGAATGTCAAAGTCCCGCAGCAATAGAACTTTGCAAGCATGTCTAGACATGTAATTTATGTCCATAGAAAATTAGAGGTTTTGGAAAATTTAATTCGGACAAAAGTTGAGGTCTTAGATTACAGAGAGGCAGCAATAGTCACAAAGTAAAATGTACTTAAAATTTGGTTGAAGCTTATCTATAAAAATATGTAAGGACAAGAAGTATTTCCTACAGGCTTTGAATGTTTCAAATTATTTAAATTATTAGAAGAGATGAATGGTAATGCTAATGTAGCTGTTCGCCCCTACGCAGAAAAGTACCCTAGTCGACAGTACCTAATAAAAGAACCATTTTGAGAAATAACTGTAGTTTGCGAGAAACACGTGGGTGTTTCACTCAAGGCAATAGGTGTACAAATTTTCGGCAATACTTAGGAAAACACTCGACAATAACGGCAATAAGTAGGCAATCACGGCAATAACTCTGTAATCACGGCAATGATTCGGCAATCACTGTAACAGTCAAGCTACTATCACCGCAATAAAACGAAAATCAACGAAACTAAATCGGAGATCAACAAAAATATTAAGGCTGCTATACAACACACCTACGTCATGTAAACAATAGGTACCTATCCATGCTGAACAACCATTATTTATACAACAGAACCCGAAGTCACCCGAAACAAGTTCGAAAAACGATCGTGCATGATCAACGAGTAGGAATGTGCACGGTAAAGACTTGCAATGAACAGAACAAAATTATATTTGATGGTCATCAGAATAACCAACACTGGGAATGTAAATTTTAACCATTTGGGCAAATTTAAACTTCATAATACCTACTCAAATTTTAATTTTTTTGCAATTATTGATATAATATTAATTATCGAATTCGATAATAATTCGGAAATACATGTTTTGATGATCTCCAGTAACTCAAAAAAGTGATCTAAAAATATATACCTGTAGATCGGTGGGTATGAGTGTATGTGTGTGCGCCTCATCATTGGATACATTTAGATGCGCTATGGAATACAGCAATATACAGTGACCGGCAAAATGTTCGCAACATACGGAGAAAATTTTTATTATTCGAATTTCCCAAAAAACTAATTTTTGGGATCGCTTCTGCATCTCAGATAACCTAAAAATTGATTTAGACATAAGTCATCGACAATAGGTGTACAAAATTTTACAAAGTGAGATCCCCCCCCCCCCGTATATAAATTTAGAAAGTCAACGTATTTCACCCAATTATGTAAACAGATAATTGAATAAAAACTTTTTCACAACTCTAGGTACGTTTAATCCTACAAGAATAAACTGTGGTCGTACCGAACAGTATAAAGAACTGCAGGGCTTTAACAGTTAGAGCAATCTCCTGCAACAAGTATTTGTAGTTGTAGGTGCGGTGATTAAGGCAGAATGATTTAAATCTGAATTTTATTTCAAAGATTCCTTCAACAGATGAAGCATACTTCAGAAGATCTGGTTCATTTAACAGTCATAATTAGAGTTGGACAAATATGCTGTAAAGATAGTGCATATATGCACCAACATATGTCGCATGAAACCTTCAATATATGCAAGAATATGCAGAACCTTTTGCGATATGCACTAAAAAAAATAGTTTGTTTATTTAGTGCCTAATATGAAAATCTGATGTTTATTTGAATCTGCAGTTTAATACTAGTAATTATTATATGAGTTAAAGCACGTTTCGCATCAAACGTAATTTTTCGTTGAAAGAAAAAGATAAATACAATTAATGATTTTCATTATTTTTAGTTACAAACACTCAACATTCAAAAAATCAAAAGGGCTTACATAATATAGAAACGCGCATTATTATTTTCAGTTAAAACTGCATTTTTTATTTGCATATACAAAAATACGGGTAGAAGTAAAATCAATAAATAACACAACCTATTTATTACAATAAACAATCATGTGCTTTTCAATGGTGTCAACGAGAAAATTTTGCCGCTTATCTTCCAATATATTTTTGTAGCTGGAAAAACTTCTTTCTACATCACAAGAAGTTACTGGACAATATTTAAATAAATGTGAATTTTTAACTGCAAAACATTCGTCATCATTGTGGCCATTGCTTAAGAAATCTCCATTTAAAATATTTTTTATTGAACTCAGAGTTGAAAGTCCGCAGTTTTTCTGAATTAATTCGTCAATTTTGCTGCTAACGTTTGTATTATTTCTTTTTTGATGCGGACCGGTGGTGGCTACGTGCTGATCAAGTTGAAACTTTTTATTAACGTTTATCTGTAAAAACAATATTTAAGTACAATTTACTACAGCTTACACAAAGGAAAATAATTGAATGTGCCCTGTGGCCTGTGCCATATCCTTTGCAATATCACAAAAAAAAACTTTCTAATTTTATTCTTAAATTGTTTGCTTAATTACAAAATAAAATAACAAATTAGTGTTAAATTTGTAACTCGCTGTTTTGGCTTGTTTGAAGTTTTTTAACTTTAAACAGAGTAAACAGTTTTTTTTAATTCAAAATTAAAATAAACGGATAAATACCTCTTTTTCACAGACGACGCACAACACAACACTTCCATCGTATTTAAAGCATGTATACGGCTTCAACCACTTCTTAATTAAATCGTTTTTTGAACTAGCAACTTTAGGCATTTTCAGGGTATAGACTGGACAATTACACTTTACAGCTCTCTGTCAAGGCAACAAATGAACTAGTCAAGCTCTAAAATTATAAATAACTATTTCTAAGAATAAGTATAAGAAAAATTTCCAAATATTATTTTCAAAGAAATTTGTACCTAAGGAATAAGACCTACCCAAATAATACAACCTTTGTCAGTTAATCCTTTATTTCCTCTACCCCTACTTGGAAATTTAGAAAGTGCAAGTCTAGGCTTCATGTGGTTTCACTAGAAGAAATTGTGCAATTTCTTCTAAGAACTACGAATATTTTATTTGATAATTTGATTTTTTTTGCTAGAATATGCATTTTCACGCCATTAAAAGCTAAAATATGCACTAATATATGCCGTATGCCGTAAAGTTGTAATATATGCCAAATATGCAGAATAAAATTTACTTTTTATGACTCTAAACATCAGGAAACGTGTATATACGAAAAATTAACATTTTATGATCAATAGGAAAAAAGATGCAAATATGCATTTGCCCAACTCTAGTCATAATTACCACCAGTGGGTCATAAATACCCAATAATAATAATAAAAATCTAGATTTTCAACAACAAATTTTGCGGAAATGTCTGGTGTGAAATTCTAGAAAATTTTATTATTGTTCCATTCATTCTGCCACAAAGGTTGACTGGCGAAACGAATTAAAACTTTTTGATAAACGAGAAATCTAATCTACCTGAAGATATATTCCATACATTATTTTAGTTATTAACATTTCAACAAGGACGTCAATCAACTTCAAATAAAGACTAAATAAATAAATTTGCATCACATTGCTACGCTATCCAGAGTACATTTACCTCAACCTTAATTCTTTCTATCAAAATTTTCTTACTAATTGACATAATTTACAACGCACAATTACCTTAACTAACCCAATTTAGGTACTTTCAGATATTCTTGAACGAAAGTTCGTTTCTTATTTGACAAAGAACATTACCATACCCGCTTTACATTTTCTAAGTTATTTTTAACAGAGCAGACCTGATACTTTAATGTAAAAATCAAAAATTAATCTCAAGACGGCAATTTTTAACCGTATTTCGGCAGTCGATATAAAAATGCATCTTCGTTCCAGTTTCGGAGAGATCTACGTTATCGTTACATCCCCTGGTGTTATTTTTTGCGCCCAAAGCACATGCCGTAGTTTGGCTGGTATTTTTGTGCAGAACTTTTTGCGGGCATTCTGTGTTTGAGCGGTCTGATATATTACCCCTGAGCACGACCCACGCGACACTGAGATAGATTCATGTGATACGATATACGACCGCTGGGTTTTATAAAAAGTATAGGAATAAAATTTATATGGTATCTTCGGTGTCAGACGCGCCGCCGCTTTGCGTCAGGGCCGCAAGAAAAATGAAAATTAGTTTTATCTTAAGCCGTATAAAGTGAAACGGCTGCACTTCGTGCACAACTGTAACACTAAATTAGCAAATTAAAAATAATGTTGCCAGTATTTTTAATTGGACAGTTTGTTTTATTACCGGAACTTTAGCCTCTTATACGCGATAAAGTAGCGTTTCAAGTAATAAAAATATCGCACTTTGTTAATAAAACTTTATAGCGCCTTGATTCTTGAGCTAACAATGTTCTAAATCTAGAACCTGACATTAATTTAGTTCTGTTCGTAATCTTTTGCGCTTGATTATAATTTTAGATAATTTCCAGTTATAATAAAGGCACTAAAGTGCAGTTGTGAGGCGGTTTACGATAATTCAGGAAACTAAGTGCCAATTTAAAGCTGAAACCGAACAGTACAGATCTGATCTGTAGCTTCTAGTTATTCCAGAACAACGAATAAATTATTAATGTTAAAGGATTAAGGGGTGAATGGTCTCAGATATCTGTGAAACAAAAATAAAAAGAAAACTACTATCAAGTTGCATGTCGGCTACCCGTCTAAAACTGCACTACCGAACCAACTGATCGTCTCCTTAAGTTGATAGGTCATTTATAGAAATATGTAGAGCATGCATTTGCTAAAGCGCCTTGCCAGTCAGTACGTTGGTAACGAGTCAGGATAAACCATTACTAATGAAATACCTCAGCCGTCGCGTCGCTTTAAAAAAAACTAGTGTTACCCCAGCGCACAATGCACTGACAGACTGAGCGTTGACAGAACCGGCTAAATGATGTCACGTGATGCATTAGTTCCATAAGGGAGACGCGACGTTGGTGTAGATGTCGACTCAAGTAAAGCGCGTTTAGCAGACTTTCATATATATTATAAATTAAAATAATTATTATTGAAAAATCGACGTAGAATAAAAATATAAAAATGTTTCATGTTCCGGCTGAGGATAGAGACCTTTCATTGAAAAAAAAAATGGTCCAAATTGGTGAAGCGGTAGCCGCTGGAGGAACCGGAGAAAAAAACACTTTGAGCTTTTATATATGTACTAGTGTTACCCCAGCGCACAATGCACTGACAGACTAAGCGTTGACAGAACCGGCTAAATGATGTCACGTGATGCATTAGTTCCATAAGGGAGACGCGACGTTGGTGTAGATGTCGCCTCAAGTAAAGCTCGTTTAGGAGACTTTCACATATATTATAAATTAAAATAATTAGTATTGAAAAATCGACGTAGAATAAAAATATAAAAATGTTTCATGTTCCGGCTGAGGATAGAGACCTTTCATTGAAAAAAAAAATGGTCCAAATTGGTGAAGCGGTAGCCGCTGGAGGAACCGGAGAAAAAAACACTTTGAGCTTTTATATATGTATGGATAGGAGTGAAAATTGCGATGGCATTTTGATGCAATACACAACCTGCAAGTGTTTTTAGTCGTCTAACGAAAAATACATTACACACATTGACATTTACTTAGACACATTCTGTGATTCTTACGATGCTTTTGTAGTAATAAAAATAATAAAGAGCAGACGTAACAAAGATACTTCGGAAACGAAAGGAAAACAGAAAAAGCTGTATAAAACCTATAATGTAATAGCAAAATAAAGTTGAAAGAAGACGCCGCAGGGGCGGATTGGCCAGAAGTAATAAGGGAAAATATTTCCACCGGGCTGCTGTCTTAAATTTCATATTTCAGTCGTGCATGTGCAAGTGAAGTATAGCTCCGAAGCATTACATTTAATTTGTGCCCGATCACAGTAGCACACAGGACACTAAATTCTATTTCTACTACAATAAAATTAATGAAACCTTTCTCTGCTAATTATGCAGATCAGCGCCCGAGCTGAAACGCAGCTTGTCCGCCGATACGCGCAACTGGCGCCTCTTGCCTGCACAGGTCTACCACTGTTAGTCGAGATACCTGGCCCCCGTAGCACCATTTAAAGTCATGCACGCCCAGGTAAGTCGGTAGGTAGCCAGTCTGATCATAGCGACCGGTAACGCAACTCGTTCCTGAACGTCACTTTCCAGTGGCCTCCAACTACCCATTGTATTGCCGAGGCAAAATTATAACCCGTTGGGCTTCCCTGACAGTGATTGAAACGTATACATATTTATAACCTCGAAACCTGGATATTTACCCATTCCAGAGCGAAAGTATTGTCCCTTGGGTGTTAGGAACCCATTCTTGAACGTACTGTGTGTTCCAGCTCGTAAAATTTCTCGCTTACTCCTCCATGGCCCCAATTAAGAAGACCTAGACCTCCACCGTTATAACGCGGACGCAAGCGCCTCCTCTCAAATAAATTTTCATCCCAACAAAATAATATTTTGCACGACAGAATAATCCCTAATCCAGTACCACTAGTACCTACAAAACTAGTATGTTTACCAATTTCAAAGTTCAACGAACCGCCCCGTGGTGTAGAGACGAGCATTACCGCATAGGGTGGGAGGGGTTCTCTGTTCGATCCTGACAACCGACATAATTGTTTTTACATTACTTTTGTCGAATACTTTATTTTCTGTATTGTGTACATGGTGGCCGGCTATTGTTCACCCCCCCCCCCCCTCGGACATTTTTAGCGATAGGGGTAGCGCCGCGCCGTCTGCGCTACAAGTGTAGATCATTAAATCTGGCGCATGTGCAGATATTCTGTCTGGAAATTATTTATTTTGCCGTATAAATTATTTTACTGTTGGAATATTTGATTGATCTGTCGTTTTATTTCATTATTCTGCCGGGAAAAATATTTTTATGTCGTTAAACACGTTACACGATTGTTCAATATTTTTCTATCGTACGCGTGGTTATTCTGACGGTATTTTGCGTTTTCTGTCGTTATTTTCGCCTACTTTGCGTACTAAAAAATGCCACTCATTATTTATAGCCAGCCTTTGAAACAAACGAAAGTTCTCAAAAAGTGTATTTCGTCGCTAGCGTTGATTCTCGAAAACTGACGTTGTTTTCACAAACCAACGCAGGCGACAATTTACATTATTATTTTACCAGGAAAACCTTCTATAGATCTTAACACTATTTTAGTATCATGTAGCATGTTCTTTTATAATATCACTTCTATGTAGTTAAGTATTTTCCCAGCACAGTGTAAGACTGGTGCGATCTAACACACTGTCAACAGGTAAAGCGTTGATAGAAAAATACTTTTGAAAACACGATCAGTAACAATTTCTAAAGCATAGGAAAGTTCAAGCAAAGCCTTTTGTACTTATGAACCTAATTAGGAATATAAGAATGGAAAGAAGAAGAATGAATCCGCTTATACGTATATAACTGCATTCAATTAAACAAGGTGTACGCGATTTAATACATAAAAAACTATTGTTTGTTAACGATGAATGAAATTTCTATTCAAAGGTATTATTTTTAGTAGAGATTAATTATAACAGCTCTATAAACTAAAGTGTTCGGATTACGTTGCGGTAAAGTGGCGTCTAATTAAATAACTTTGAACTTGAGATCAGAGCATCTTAAAGTTGAAAAAGCAAAACGAAAGCGAGAGGCTGTGAGATGAAACGTTAGAACAAAGTATTAAAATTATCAAAAGCGAGATTTGCGGCTAAGCCACAACATAGAACGAAACATGCAAACTTATTCGCGAGCATCAGGCCAAAAACATCCCCTCGAAATTAAAATGCTCAGGGCTAAGCCCGTCTGGACGCAACGTTATGTTATATTAACTTTGTAGTGAGATCAGCGTAGCGTAATTAAAGTTTAACGAATCTAATAACACGAGCTTTCTCACTGCACAACACTGTTCATTAAAGGATGAGGCCGCTGCACGCCCATTATTGAAGGAATTCGCGGCCGTTAAAAAAGAAAATTAGAAATTGGGGTTATATTGCGAAAATTAAGATATACAACCCTCTTAATAGCTTCGCAATTACTTGGAAAATCCCTAATAGTGCTTTACTGTGTTTGTACGATATTATTTCGTCCAGAGCAGTCTTCCGCTATTTTCGGGATACACTTTCATTAAGCTAAAATGACATACTGCCGCAGTGCGAGGGAAATGGATCATATACTTGATAAAAGATGCCATTCCAAAACCGTAAAGCTCTTTGATGGACTTCCAAAGTTTCCCTAATAGCACAAGAAAATCATCCGCCACTTATGCTGATTACTATCTGCGGAGTTTCACGGAATTACCACTGGAAACAACAATAATTCGATGATTCCGCTTAACAGCACTATTAATCTAATTGCTCTTGCACTTACACCGTTTCAGTCTTCTTTTAATCAGAATTTAATTGATGTACGTAATCTTTACGACTTTGTTACCTTAAAAACCTATTTGCTGTAAATAAAAAATAAGCTGCCGGGCAACCGCCACGGTATCTTTCCCACGCTTGTTGACATTTTAAAAATATTTTAAATTAAAAAAATTGTTAAAAATTTTGTACAATTTAAAATAAATTTGGTGAAATTTAAATACACTAAAAAATGTTAAAAAATTGGAACATTTACTGAAAATTTCATAAAAAAATGTTTATAAAAAAAATCTATATCTAAGATCCGTTTCCAGTTCCGATTAAAAACCTTCTACAGAATTACTTGTAACTAAAAAACTTCTAAATACAAAATTTGATCAAAATAAGTCAAGGGGTTCCGGAGATATATGGGAACGAACGAATCCACGGAAAGACAGATACTTTTTTAAAGCACTTTTTTGGGTTCCTTGAACCCCAAAACGTATATTTCCGTTAAAATCCAAAATTCGAAAATTTGCATGAAATCATTAATTTCCTTACTTCTGTAGAAAGAAGTATGAGAAGGTAAAAATTGTGAAAAATTTGTAAAAAATTTAGAAACTGAAAAGTTTTGATCGTTGGAAATTATTTTTAGCAATGTTGAAAATTTTGAAATTTTTTACTAATGTAAATGTTTGTAAATATTGAAAATTTTCCAAATTTGCATTTTTTAATAAAATCTAAAAATTTGTTAATATTATTTAAATTTTTTGATTTTTAGTATTTTCTAATTGCCAACAATATTTACTAGTTGAAGTTTAAAACCATCGATTTTTTGACGATTATCCAATTAAACTGTTCAGATAAACGACCAAAAAATGCCCCCCCCCCCAAAGGTGTTTTCGCAATGAATAATTGTAATTTCACATGTTCAAACCGATTTTAAACTGAAAACTCTAAAACGTTGAAAAAACAATAAATTGGCTATTTGATATGCGTGGAATGGGAATCTGAGCTTCTTTTTCAAGTGCATCTATATTGAAATAGAACACGCCTTCCATATTTTTGAATTAGTTATCTAGAATTTTGTAATTACAAACAATATGTTTATTCACTGAAAGCTGAAAATAAATTTTCCAAAAAAATGTTTTTTTTTGGCAATAACTTCATTAAACTGTTGAGTAAAGTGACCAAAAAAACCTTCTATAGGCCTTTTATCAATGGTAGAATGTTACTATTGCCGTTTAACATGTTTATACCGATTTTGAAGTTAAACTTCCTAATTTTTCAAAAAAAAAACAACAAATCGAAGGTAGGGTGACCGGGGGCTGGTAGGAAGGGTGCGATCGCGCAGATCGGGTAAACGGCATGCGTAGAATACTAACCTGAGCTTCTTATTTGCGCGCGTCTTTGTTGAAGTATAGCACCCCCCTCTGCCCCCTTTGATTTTGATGGGCTGATATCGTTTTGATGCGGCTTTATCCTAGTGTGACTATCAATCTAATAAACCTACATTGGATTTTCTGCGTTAAGTCGTCTAGGTTGTAAAGTGTATACACACCACACAAAAATGCATTTTCACGATACAATGACTGTGCATCATTTAATATTCTTTTATTAACAAATCTATCAAATATTTCGAAAAACAATCTAATAAAAACCATTAAAGGCAGCTTCAGCATTTCAAAGCCTTTTAGAGAACAGCAGGTTAAAGCAGTATTTTTTCTTAGCGTATAGAAAGAAGCACACGTGAAAATTTAATTCGGAAAAGCCGAGTCGACGAGCACTAACAGCTCTGCGGAAAAAGCTTTGTTTTTACTCGATACTAGCAGCAGCGCGGAAGCCATTACCTATTATGTAATTACTACCCTCCCAGACTGTTTACATTGAGCTAAATTACGTTAGACTGCAGTGCGGACCCCCAATGCGCACTTATTATTTCAACATTTATCAAAACACAACACTTGCTTCTAGAATATTAATCGACAATTTCGGATTTCCCTTTCGTAATTGTTTCGGTTGAACAAAACGTGCCCCAAGCGATTGCTGCTAACGCGCAATCGTAATTTTTGAAGCCGCAAATATAATTGGCAAATGAATTGATTTGCTTTGTTTCGTTTAATTATTTCATGTACGAAAATTTATTAATATACTTAGTGAAACATTTACAATATTTTGTTCGTTCTTAAACTCGCTAGCTAGCACGGGCATGCATATTAATTGTTCAATTAAGTGTAAAAATTACAATATTTTTTATAAAAGAGGTTTAAACAACATTTGCTTTACAATTAGCTAAAAATAACTAATTAAAGTAGAGTTTGACGTCAACAGTTTTTAACGTTAAAATAAAAAGGTATTTCAACGAAGCTCACCTAGATAAATACAGCTTTGATAAAGCCACTTTCCGATATTAATTTGTTTTTGATGTTTTACGTAGGTTAAGGGTTTAAAGATATTTAATTAAAGGTAGTTTGTAAGCTTCAAACAAAGTTTTATATCTCTTTCTACCGCATTGATTAACTTCTTGAACTCTTGTAAATTAAGTGTTATTATACTTTTCAATAAATAGTTAAAAATTTCTATACTACGCAAATTTGAAAGCAAATGTAATGCATAAACTAAATTCAAAGAGAAACTCTACGCAGCCTTCCTTTATCTTATAACCAATAAAATATTGAATTGAAACTTTCAATTCGAAATTTGGTTATATGTTCAAAGATTCGCCAGCAACGTCAACTTTTATTATACTTAAAAGTCAATGAAGAAGTTTGAGTTCCGCTACAAACAGTTTTGAAGGTAGAAAGTTTCAAACGATGTGTAATAAATTTATTGAAATTTTAGTCAATGTTGAATTTTCAACAAATAAAGCTATTGAACTATATACCTTCGCAACAGAATCGAAATCTTATTTCTCATTAAAAATACAACGATATATTGTATCAAGACAGGTAATGAATCGTTACAGTCAATTTCCAATTGAACAGATACTGAAAACGTATGGAAAAATATATGCAAGCTTCTTTTTAGCCAGTTACTTTTCCAAATGGAGCGATAAACAAACTGTCATTAAAGCTTTTTAATTATCGCGAAACCCTAATGAATCGAGGGATGAAGGGAGTTGATTCATTGAGCTAGTTACACAGAGGGTCATCTAGGGGAGTACTTTAATTAGTTACATCAGTGTCACATTGCTGTCACGAGCAAACATTTGCAAATAAGCCAGTGACATCTCAATTTTCATTTTCCGCATAGACGCAAAACGAGAAGCTTCCAAACATAACCTAAATATTTTTAAATATCGCAAACAGGCACAAACAAAAAAGGCGTTTTAAACGAGCGCATAAACAGTGTGATATTTAAAGGACTGTTAATCTCAGCGGCCCTTGCTTGAGGACTTGCAAAACTACCCAACAAATTACAACCCCTTTGATGTTTATGCTTGTGAAATGTCTTCATCACGTCACTTACGCAGTTACTTAGGAGGGTAGTTTCCGTTACTTTAAGGTTGTGGCACTCAGAACTTTTGGGTTACACCAATACTTAAAGTTTCATTTTACGTCTATGTTTTATGGCTCTTGCTATAGTTTAAAAACCACAAGCAAGTAAAAAAGTATGGTATAAACTTTTCCATTGTTTATTAATAACCATTCCATAGCAACCAAGAAAGTAAAACATGCACAAATACATTTATTTACAGAAACACAAGATGATCCAACTTTGTTAGTGTGGCGTTTAGTTTGTATCCAATTAGAGGGCGGTTTGTCAAATTCGATTACTATTGTGTTAGGAATTTGTCGATCACCTTTACATCAATTTATTAAAATAACGGCATGCAACCATATATTAGTTAGCAGGAAACAACAGATTAAAACAAAAAGTGTATTGTCAATAATTTGTAAACCTTTCCGATTCGTTACGATGCAGTATCCCAGTATAATTGTCCTTTGCACGACAGGGCAGCCCTTCAATTGCCTGCTCAACGTGTGCGCAAAGCTCTTCAAGATTAAGTAAAGTGTGAATGCGGCTGATGCAAAAGTAATTGCACGGATTAAGTCAGATGAATATGGTGGCCAAATAAGAGAAGTTGTTGTTGTCAGTTAGTTTTTGACAGCAAGATTAATAATGCGTAGGTGATTTATTTTGCATTATTAACCATCTATCATGGGAAGAAATTGTAGTCGCAGAGTATGTAGAATTAGAGACATTAAAATTATGAAATATATATCAATTTAATTATTTCATTGCGTGTTAAGTGTTAAGTTTACAACTTACTGTACAAATCGTATTCTTAAAAAAAAGTTTGGTACACTCAGGATTGGAAGCCGGAAATCTGCTTACAAGACAGCATGCTCAACCACTTCGCTACAAAGACATTAGAATAATGTTGTTACTCTTGAATTAAAAGAACACGCCTTGAATTTATTAATATTTGTTTAGATTTTCGCTTAATTTTAAATGTAATAATTATTTTCTTTTTGACTATACAGCACTTAATAACAGCGAATAATTATTATTATAATAATATAACTTAAATTCTTAGACAAACTAACTTGGGGCTATAAAATCTGACAAAATATAATTTCCCATGCATTTTGCATATGATTCAACTTTACTGGGAAACGTTGTATACGGAACGACGACCCCAAGGCGACGTGCAGTATCAGGTAATTAGTGTAAAATGTATAAAACTATCCAAAACATTCGATAAGCAAACTGATGAATACTAAACCAATTACTATGCCCCTAATCCAACTCCGTCAACTTCGAGCAGAGTATCTATAGTAATTCCCTAACTGTCTCACCATAACACATACTCGAGACATAATATTTATGATTTTGAGCCGAGATGTTTGTATGTTTAGACACGTAAAGCAGAGCGTTAAGGAGTAACTATCAAAACAGTGTGAGACAATAATATCGGCTTCGATTCATAAAGGAGGTTTGTTATTGTCCGTCGCACGTTCGTAAATACCAGAAGTATGGGTTATAGTTATTGCCGACTGACATTGTGTATATTTTAGACGCGTTTGTTAATTTGTTTAAGGAACGTGTCAGCACTTTACGATTTCCCTTTACATATTTAAAAATTACATTTCTGTAAGTTCGGGTTAAATTTTCTATTAATTCTACATCAGTAAGTATTTAAATATTAAAACCATTCTTTTACCGCTTGACAACATTTAGTTTTTAACTGACATTGTTGTGTAAGCTTACCGACCAGCTATATGAGCTAATGCGAGAAACGAAACCAAAAGGTTGCGTTTATGTAAACACATTAAGATTTATTACATATTGGAACATTTGGAATATTTGTTTCATTTACTAAATTAAACAGGCAGAACCTGTGGTCTACGCACCACCTTTCTTTTAGCATATTCTTTTGAACAATTAATAAATAAGCTGTTTCGAACTGTAACACACGTACTTAATGCGTGCACAGTGGCGTAATTGCGGTGATGCAGCCAATGCATTTTTTTAAATTACTGAGTGCATTGAATAAATTTTACATTCAACATTAGTATAATAATCTAAGACCAAAGGCATAGCAAGTAATATATAGATTTACTTATGCAACAGCGAGGAGCGTAGCCCACGGGTTCTGCTAGTGTATATTTAAATGTTTTGTTTTTCGTTTACTACTTGTATTGAGTATATTTGTTATTTAAAATTTAAAAAAAGTTTCTCGATACGTTTTATATAATATTTACTAAAATCTACATTTATAGAAGCTCTCTTAGAACACCGACCGCCACTGTCGCTGTTCTAATACTCTTCTTATTATATTAACCAGTACTTTTTAATACGTTGCAATTGCAATATTGCTGTTTGTTTTTTAAAAAATGTCTTAGAAAATTTGATAATAAACCAAACGCTAATATTATGCAGTGAGATCAATAAGAAAATTAATCAAGAGTGCTTTAAAAGCATTCCGCTTGTCCTTGATTGATTCCGAGTTATAGTTGTACACTGTCATTGTGAGGTTTTGCATTGTTGCATGTAAAAAAAGCTCGACGAACTTAAGAAAAGCCACAAGTCATTTCAATTAAGTTGTTTTGTTGATCGCACTAGTAATTGAATGCAGGCACTGTAAGCCAAAAAGTTAAGAGAAACAAATGGGTGACAAAAAATTGGACCACTTTGTATATTGTGTTGTAAGTTTGTAAAGTATTTACACAAATGTCAAAAAAATTAGGAATTGTAACACAGAAAACAGTGAAATTATTTATTAAAAGTGTTTTAAAGGAAACTTTTTATTTTAAGACGCTTTCAGGATTCACTTCACTTCAATATTACAATCCAAAATCCGAAGAAAAAGAAAATAAGCAAAAAATCAAAAGTAAATCTAATCAATCTTTTCACTAATTTCCGCACTTAATTTACTGTAACGCTGCGAGGGATAGCCTGATACTGGCAGATCTAAATGACTTTTCGAAAAGTTGACTCCAATTTTTCGAGCGACTTCATTTTAAATTTGGATTTAGGCAGATCCGCCGTTACTATTCTGATTGTTTCAGCCATTATAACCCGTTTTCAATCACGAAAACTAACCAGCAGAAAAATAAATTCGATCCCGACGTCATTAAGTTCGTGCTTTCAGTAAACCGAGAGCTATAATTGTCGTCGATCTTTGCGGAGAATTGGGAGTCCATATCCTGACTTCATTAAATGTTCACGATCGGATTCGACAGAACAACGCAAGCCCGGATCTCATTAGTCTCCACTAAATGCCTTTCAATTAATACACCCCTGGATATGTGATGCTTGGATAACCGAATAATCGCATATACGCAGTCATCCTCCTCTCTAAGCACTGATGCGAGTTTATCACATCTCTGATCTACTTTACGAATGTAAGAGCAAATTTTCTGAACAAAAAAGACTGCTGGAAACAGAAGTTGTTCAAGTGCCCCCTGCAAACTAGCTGCGGTAGATGAATAGCATACGAAAAATTATTTAATTTAGATTTTAATAATTTTCACATATAATATTTTGGTATAAAAGCAAATGAAAAATTGATATTATTATAATGCTAGTGTCTAAATATAAAAAATAAAATTATTAAAATAATACTACAAAGTACATCAAAATACAAGTTTAAAACTTATGATTAAAAGTAAACCCAGCAAAATGATTCGGTTTCATGCCATGTGCAAAACTCGATTGACCAGTAAGATTCAAGTTTGTATTTCCGTTATTTCCTGTGAAAAGTGGAACGTTTCCTCCAACGGTACCAACTGTTGGAAATCCGGGAGTATGGGAACCTTGGACAAAAGCTCCAGCTCCATTACTGTTGTTATAATTGATCCCTGCGCTGTTGGTCGGGGGGCCAACGATGTGCAAATTCTTGTCCAAGCTTCTTTGGTGTTGGGCCCAGGCAGTAACTTGATGATTTGGATCATTTACGATACCAACTTGGGCCTTTAGAGCAGCGGCGCCTCCAACGCTTATCTGATGGTGAACATTTGCACTTATTCCGGTGTTATTTTTAATGGCACTCGCACCTGCGTCAATAGTTGTTGATCGGGGGATGCCACTTCTATCAACGTTCTGAGTTACTATACCATATGCAAAGTCGTTAGAGATTCCAGCTTGTTTTGTAGTGCTGCCGTCAAGATTTTTTTGAGAAAAAGGCTAAAATTTTAATAAAGTAAAATTTCTCAAATATTCACAACGCTCATCTAATACTTTTTGCTTTATATAACAAATTTTGACTTTTTTTATAAATATAAAAAAACAATTTTCCAATAACTTGAAAATGCAAAAATTTTAATACATCAGAAGCATACTACACATTTTTATAAATAATCAAAAGTTTACAAAATATGCGTTATTCAAAAACTGCTTCACATACCAACTAATTAAAATATTTACAAATACTCCAAACCCTTACCATTATAACAGAATGTTGATATAGCAAACGGGAAAAAAATTAATTAGTAACAATTTTTTACGTAGTACAACTGAACTGCTCGTGTTATACAAGCGCAAAGTTCGCTACTGCTTTTAAAGACGTACTGTTTATGGTACGTAAATTTGAAGCTTTATATACACCAAACTAATTATAGTGGCGTTTGTTTTTAGCTGTGAATACCCGAACAAAACTATCTTTCTTTGTTGGTAAACATTCAGGCTATCCTAATCGCTCTTGTTTTACGGGGATTAACCGTCCCACTACAGCATTGCTGTTGATAGCGTGAATCAGCTTTTAAGTGGGAGTTTGCTATCACTTAAAAATAGTGCTACCGCTACACTACTGATATTATTCACTTTATTTGCTGTTTGATATGAATTTGTTTGGTTACCAAAATATTTCAATACTGTTGAGTACATTATTGTATGTTTATTTATATTAGATAGCAACAAATTAACTGACAAATTTCTCAAGTGCTGTTGAGACTACAAACTTATATGTTAAGTAAAATATTTAAAAAGCAACAAATTAAAATTAAATATTCATGTAAGAATTACACATTGAATGTTTCATAATACCAACTTAATGAAGGGCAAGATATACAGGGTGTCCTAGCCAACATTCCCCACATTTATAAATCCTTTATTTTAAGAGTTGCAGTTTTTAAGGTTATTACAAAATATTTTATGTATTTAACGCTTGATCCCATTTTTAAATGTATTGCCGTTTTTAAATTATGAAGTTTTAAAATATTTTCGTTCTGATCAAACAAAACCGTATATTTTTAAATAGCCTATTGAAAAAAAATTGTTTTCCCCTTTTTAAAACATGTATCATATGTTCGCATAACGTTTTCCGAAAAAAAAAACATTATTCATAATAAGTAGTCTGTTTTATTTTCATATCGTAATTTTTAACGATTTTCAATAAAATAGCTTACTTTTCAAAAAAATGGTTGGGGCAGCATATAAAAATTCTACACAATTTCAAAGAGAAGAAAATTCTCTTTTCAACGTCCAATTGCATGTTAAAAGTATACGGCCCTATTTAAAAAAATGAGCCAAGCGATTCGATAAACGGTTTCCAGAAATTAGGAAGAAAGAAAAATTACCCCCCTCCCCCTAAATACTACTGCACCTAAAAATGAAGTTCGTAATCTTATTCTTTTATTACTCATCAGCCTAAACAATAGATATTTATTATACAAGGGAAAAAAGTAATAGATTTTAGCTCGAGGTGTGGGTGTCTCCCGACGCGAAGCGGAGGGAGACACCCACACCGAGAGCTAAAATCTTACTTTTTTCCTGTGTATAATACACTATTTTTTCTGTGACGGGAAAAAATGTAATATATTGAAAAACATATATAATAAAGTCGAAAAATTGGTCAACGTGGAATTTGAATTTTTAAACTAGTAAGCTGTTGTAGCGGGAAAAAAGTAATTACTTTTTTCTCCGGGTAAAAGGAAAAAAGTAATTTCATAAAAAGTGATACTTTAGTACCTGTCAAGAGAGACAAAATGTTAACTTTTTTCCCGTCACAGAAAAAAAATTTTTATTGTCCCCCGTCTAATAATCAAGAGACGCATGCATTTTCTATTTTCAAAAATTCGTAGAAGCCGTCACAGAGAAATTAGTGGACTAAGATGCAAACCAAAATCTAGCTCACCTGAAGCTCTATGAGCTTACAAAATTAAAAATAATAGATGTGGCCAGTTTTTAAGAAATATTTTTAGAAAATTACCAATTTTGAAAATATTTTTTAGTTCATAGCTCTTAACTTGCCGAAAATGTTTGTGCACATTAACATTGTGTCTCAATAAATAGGGCTATTAAAATAAAATAAAAGGAAGCAGATCTGTCAACTCGCTTTTGAGTAAGAAAGTGCTAAATTCAAAATTTTCAAAAAATCCTAGCGACCATCAATTTGAAGCTAGAAAATTCGGAACAAAAGCGTTAGATTTGCCCTTGTCTTTTATAAAATCCAATTTCAGATTTAGAAAATGTTTTCCGGATAAAACAGTACCAAAAAACATTTCTAACTTTTGTTCCCGCTTTCGGATTTTTGTAAAAAGCTTGTTTTGTCGATGAATTTGTGATATACCCCCAGATTCCAAAGCTTATCGAAATCTGACCCTCCGTTCGGTAGTTATGATGCACTACACAGTGTACACACATCCCCACATACCCACCCACAGACCGATATTTGAAGTGCTAAAGTAAAGCCAAATTTACTTCATACCTAGCGCTATAAAGTCTTTAAATTAAAATATATACCGCATCAGCGCAGCGACCTTTTGATAAATATTTATTTAAATTTTTATCTACTTTAAAAGCTCTAATTTTTAGTTTCTAAAACTTTGAAAACTTGTATATCGAAAAACTACATAGAGCTGCAGATTAGTTATTAAATTTTATAATAAATCCCCTAAGTCAATAGCAATGCTCCCCCCCCCCTCTCTCCCGCTCTCAACGAGTTATCAAAATAAAATTTTTTTCAATTGTCCATTGGGGAATTTTAGTGCTGAATGTTACCTTTAAATAGATTTAAATCTTTAGTTTTTTGTAGGGATTGCAAAATTACCGACTTTTGAAATTACCGGTAACTCCGTAATTATTTTCAAAAATACCGGTAATTTACCAGTAAATTTAATTTTAGTTAATTACATAAAAAATTCAAATAAATAAATAAACAAAAATTGTATTTCAAAACAAACATTTAAACACTATAGTTAAGAAAAACTCAATAATAAACTTTAAAAGCTTGAAAAGCGAATGAAATTGAAACACAAAACAATCAATATTTAGTAGGATTTCTTAACGAATCAAATTTAAGTACAAAACAAAAATGTAAATGTAACACAATAAATAATAAACTTAAAAACCTGTAGCGTTACTGAGTTGGGAATTAGGATGACGCATTTGCTGACAATTTATTTCTTAGTTTCGTAAAAATTGCGATTGAAAATTTACCGAAATTATCGGTAAAAATACTCATTTGCGGGTAATTTTTTAAAGAGATTTTTAAGCCCTAATTTTCTGCTATAGTCTGTTCATATTACGATCATTTAATGCAAATTCTTTATTGTGCCCAACTGTCATGTTTTCGGGAATGCCGACTAAAACACTCAGTATTACATTTTTTAATTTATTTGCAAAAACCTTAGTTTATAGCAAAATAGTATACATGCGGCATTATTACAAGCAATAATAATCAATACAAACTGTAGTACGGAACAAATAAACTTAATAGGAATACATAACATTATTCATTCAGACATTTTAAAATAAAGGCTTTCAAAATCTGTGATTAAAACCTAAACGAAAGTCATGGTTCGGTTTTCTGCCACCACCAAAAGACGATTGCCCAGTGACACCAAAGTTGGTGTTTCCATTATTTCCAGTTATTATCGGAACATTGGCTCCTACAGTTCCAACAGCTGGATGTCCCCCTGTTTTGGAACCGCTCAAAAAAGCTCCAGCTCCATTGCTATTTTGGTAGGTGACACCAGCACTGTTGGTTGGAGGACCAAAAGGCCGAAAATTTTTATCCAAATTTCGTTGATGTTCTGCCCAAACAGCAGCCTGATGGTTTGCATCGTTAATGATGCCAACTTGACCTTTTACAGAAGCAGAACCTCCAGCACCAAACTGTTGATGAAGATTTCCACTTATTCCACTGCCAGTTTTGGAAAATACTCCTGCGTTTAAATCCAGGTTTTTGTCACTTACAGCTGCAGAGACGGTTCCGTTTTGTTTAGACTAGGGAGTTAGTTAATAATTAAAGATAAATTATTTTGTATTATTTTTCAATTTTATTACAACTACAACATTATAAAAATGATGCTTGAATAAATATGGGTTCAATTTTGTTTTCGTATGTATAATAAAACATACCTAATGAAATATGTAAAATATACTAAAAACGAACATTATTTTTTTGCGGTAGGAAAAATTAGTTCATTCTTACCTGAGACATTACTAAACCGTTTTCACACTTTGATCGTGAGAATAAGGACTAATGTTATAACATACTCTATTCTAAAGCTGATATATATACCCGCACATCTCTCCCACCACAGAATAGGAGGAGTGAATAGTTTATACAAGGGAATACCCTAAAAGAGCCGTAGATCTAGTTTTAACTTTCCTTGTTGCCTCACAATCTCCTGATATCAAAATTATTCATTCTAAGGCATTTTTCCGGATAATTTGACAATTTCCACTGTATCAAAACAACAACATAACGATTAAGACTACAATCATTCAATTTTAAACTGAATTTATTAAATATTCTTCCTTAAAGTATTATTTTAGAATTACCAAATTGTTTTTCCTTCTCTCTAAAACTTTGCTGTCATAGTTTCAAAGTCGCCTTTACAGTTTTATGAAAAATATTTTATGATATGAAAAGCCAAGCAAAATAAACTTCGTTTGCACAAAGTAGATTGGCCATAATAAAAGAATGATTGTCTGCGTTATGAAATCCTATTACATAAAATTATTTTATTTGTGTTCCGGTTTGCTAACATTTTTCACGACTTTAGTAAATGTTCAGAACTTGAATCACTAGAACTTAAGACTATTTATTTCTAAAGTAGTGAATGTTACTTTTTACAACTTTTCCAATATTAGATACAAATAATTAGAGTAAGGGTATTTCTTAGAAAACAATAATTTGTCACTGGTATAATACAGGGTCGGTATTAAAGATGGAACCAAAGCTCTCCTGCTAAAACGGTTTGAGATATAGATATGAAAATTGGAAGGCTTCCATTTGAAATTAGTTCGCATATTTTGAGGTTAAAAAAAAATTTTTTTGACATGATTTTTGAGCGCGGTCGCCATGTTGAATTTTTTTAAATGGCAACGTGGGCTTTGTGATGCATCATTAGAAAGCTTATTTTTTTCTCTTTCTTACTACTTTAATCATGTGTGGTGTTAAAGTAGAAAATAATGCCGTATGCGTGGCTGGCTAATGTATTGCACTTTAAATCTAGATACCTTTGCAATAACGAAACGTCGGGCCGGCGGGTGGTCTAGTGGTTAAAGTCCCAGGCTTTGAAACTAGACTCCCAATGGCAGTTGGTTCGAGTCCACTGATCGTTGCTAATTTTTCTGAATAAGTTAAATCCGACGAGTCCATGGATGGTGTATGTAGGTGTGTATGTTGGGTCTTTCAGGGGTGGGGCATGTTAGACCGGTGAAGCGCACTTAGTGTGCTGAGCCCGGGTAAGGGGGTGGAATGGGAATCATGGGGTCGTGCTCACGCACGGCTTCATGATTCTTTACAAAAAAAAAAAAAAACGAAACGTCAAAAATAAACAAAAAACAATCAGCAGGGGTTTAATAAGTGACAAAAAACACAGTACATATGGTTTGTTTCCTTACAACTATTGTATTACGTGACAAATAAACCTTAATTTCGTGAAATATGGCAAAGGTTTTTCTAATTTTTCTGCATTATTTTCTACTTTAACACCATACTTGATTAAGGTAGTAAGAAAGAGAAAAAAATAAGCTTTCTAATGATGTATCACAAAGCCCATGTTGCAATTTAAAAAAATTCAAGATGGCGGCCGCGCTCAAAAATCATGTGCCAAAAAAAAATTTTTTTTAACCTCAAAATATGCGAAATAATTTCAAATGGAAGCCTTCCAATTTTCATATCTATATCTCAAACCGTTTTAGCAGGAGAGCTTTGGTTCCATCTTTAATAGCGACCCTGTATAACAACTAGAGACTTATCAAATTGTATTTTTAGAAACTGGCCAAATACCAAATATTCAGCCAGTTACTCGCCGTATAATGACGAATTTTTGACCAAATATTCGGAGAACATTCGGCTAACTATTCGACCAAATATTTTGCGAAGCACCGAATATTAGGGCCTCTATTCGGCCAAATGCCGAATACTTACCGGTAGGGCTAGGACAAAAATCGATACC
The DNA here is from genome assembly GCA_958336395.1 of Ctenicera cuprea. Taxonomy (NCBI): domain Eukaryota; kingdom Metazoa; phylum Arthropoda; class Insecta; order Coleoptera; family Elateridae; genus Ctenicera; species Ctenicera cuprea. The sequence goes on along the minus strand of OY284486.1, from coordinate 77,054,283 downwards.
AAAATCACAATCGATTGTAATCGATGATTTTATATTCGATTCCTGTTTTAAAAAAATCGAGATATCGTTTGATTTTTATTTATTTTGTAACATCGATATTTTGTTTTAGAATCGATTCTTGGGTAATCGGTTTACTTCGTATTTTTACTTTCCTATACTTTCAGTACCACAGAAAAGTATTGATTTCATAAATATGCTCCAATTCGACATGACGGAAATCCATGGTTTGGACCTCAGGACCCAAAAAAGTGGTTATGTTTGTCTATGGGTGTGTGGGTGTGTAGTGCAGTACTCCCGAACGGATGGTCAGATTTTGGTGAGCTTTAGAATGTGAAGGTACATAAAAAATTGAACGACAAAATAAGCTAAACAAAATTCGGAAGCGAAAATTGGACGAACCCAAAGATTTTTTTACAATCTTTAAAGCTTTAAAAAGGCGGCCGCTATGCTTTTTTGAAAACTTTGACGTATATTACTCAAAAACGAGTCGGTAGATCAGAATCAAATTTGGTATTGTATTAACTCTCAAGGATTGTATTCCTGTTACAAAAAGGTTTGAAAAAATTACAACAATTTTTAAAATTTTGATATTTTTCAAAAAAAGTATCGCTTAAAAACTGGCCATAGGTTTTTTTTTAAATTGTGTAGACTGATAGAGCTGTAGATCACCTACAATTTGGTTCGTACTCCGGCCTGTTAAGTTTCCTGTGACGCATCTATGAATTTTCAAAAATTTTGGCTTTAACGCCCATTTACTCAAAAAACGAGTTATCAGATTGGGATGACATTTGATAGTGAAAATGCGCTAAAGGTGTGTAACGTTACAAGGTACGAGAACTTGTGGAACTACTAAAACTGTGAAGTGAAAGAAAAATCTATCTTTTGACATTTTCAAAAAAATATTGCTTCTATCGATTTTTAATTTAAATTCCATTCTGATCTACTATTGTAAACCGATTCTGAAATTTCATAAAGTCCCAGCCCTACCTTACCCGCTAAGCGGATAGCGTTCCTGTTTGTCTACCGATTTTATTATTTTGTTTCAACGTATTTTAATCTTAACTAGTGTTACCCCAGCGCACAATGCACTGACAGACTGATCGTTGACAGAACCGGCTAAATGATGTCACGTGATGCATTAGTTCTATAAGGGAGACGCGACGTTAGTGTAGATGTCGCCTCAAGTGAAGCGCGTCTAGCAGACTTTCATATATATTATAAATTAAAATAATTATTATTGAAAAATTGACGTAGAATAAAAATATAAAAATGTTTCATGTTCCATCTGAGGATAGAGACCTTTCATTGAAAAAAAAATGGTCCAAATTGGTGAAGCGGTAGCCGCTGGAGGAATCGGAGAAAAAACCTTTTGAGCTTTTATATATGTATGGATGGATAGATGGATTATACAACCAAGTGTAACTAAAAATTCACAATTCAGTATTGTTTTCATTTAATGCACAAAATGCCAAATATTTGGCGAATATTCCGCTAATTCAAAACAATATTCGGCAAGCTCAAAAAAATTGTAGAATATTTGGCAAATTATTCGGATCATCGACAATTCGGCGCATTCCCAGAAACCATTATAAAAAACAGTTTGAATAGTCCTTGTAAGGAAATGCATTGCCTAATTTCAGACATTTCATATAGTCAAAAATTAATGACTTTTAAATTATAGACAAATGAAGTGTTTGAAATTTTAAAAAGTTTGTTAAGATAATTAAATTTATTTAAACCATCCGAACAATAAATACAAACAGATCTGAATTTATAAATACCGCCCACAGAAACAGTGCTTAACAATATTATTTTTAGCTGAAAGCTTTCTTTGGTAGGGGGTTACCCAAAGTAGAAGTGTAATGTGCGTGACCTTCAGAGGTCGTTAGCACGTTTAAAAAGTCCCCGACTTGTGTCGGCCCAGAGCAAGAATAAATTTTAATTGGTGTTATAGGTGACCCACTAGAATTGGATTATAAAATAAAGAAACAATCAGAAAAATGATTAACGATTTCATTTAAATTAATTATATTATAAAAAATTCACATTCGCGAAGTGATCTCATTAGGGCTACTATAGTTACGTATTTTTACGTACAATACGTGTTGGAGAATGCTGTCCCTTGTTCGGTCCGATGTAAGTATGATACTGTCTTAATGTGACCATTTTTCTTGACACATAAACGAGACACTTTCTACGTATGAACCCTTTCCCACCACAGATATGCTTTATATTTTGTGATAAATAAGAAAAAAAAACTACCACGTTTTTGTCCGCTTATTTTCAAGATCTCGTAAAACAATACGGGAATATAAATATTATTAAATCATTAAAATGTAAAAAAAAAACTTTCGACGAAGAGAAAAAAATTTAGAAGAATTTAAACGTCCGCCAACAAGCGTTACTATACAGGGTATTCTATGACTTTCTGTATAAACGTAAGGAGCACATTCCTTAGGTCATTCTAAGCAGAAAATGTCGTCGTGTCCTGAAACGCCTCATTACGGAGTTATATCCCCCCCCCCCCCAAGATGCCAACACATCTCCCCCATACATTGAGATGTTTGATTAAAATTTTTGTGTGAATATACTGATGATTTGCATTGTTTATTATTTTCGTTTTTAATCCATTAACAAGGGACGTATATGTGGGAGATACGTGACGTATCGCTGAAGGTATTTTGGGGCCAGCGGGTGGTCAAGTGGTTAGAGTCCCAACCTCTAGAGCTAGACAACGGCAGTAGGTTCGAATCCTCTGCCCGTCGGAAATTTTTCTGAATAAATTAAACCCGGCGTGTCCATGGACGGTGTGTGTGGTGTGTATGTTGGATTGCATGTCTTTTCGGGGTGGGGCATGTTAGACCGGTGAATAGCGCTAAGTGCGCTGAGCCCGGGTAAGGGGTGGGATGGGAATCATAGAGTCGTGCTCACGCACGGCCTCATGATTCTTTTAGAAAAAAAAAGGTATTTTGGGTATCCCCTACATCTACACCCCTTGTAAACGTTTTTCAACAAAAAGAAATGTAATTCGTTAATAGCGAAATAGTCACAGAAAATGTACATCAAACAAATAAATTTGCGGCAACGAAATTAATTAAAATTAAAAGCATGACTAGACAGTTCCATCTTCGGGAGGCTATAACTCCGTAAAGAATCGTTTACGAACATTTTCACTAAAAATGAGTATGCATATGTGAGCAGTGTTGTGGTATCAGTATAGCGATGTGCATGCGCAAAGCGCATGTCTATGATGGCGAATATGAGACTATGCGGTAAGTTTTTTTATGCACTTTCAGGTATGTAAAATGGTAATTTACCGAATTAATTACTAAACTACTATTTTTCTTATTAATGTAAATTACGACATAATTTACTCGTAACGTACCCTCCGTAATTTATTAATATGTTACCAGATATTCAGCGAATCGGAGAATTGCCCATTTACACTGAATCAGAGAAGTAAAATGGTAGTTTACTAAATTTATTACCGTATTTTATATGGTAAATTACCAATTAACTAATAAATAATAATATTATTAATAACAAAATATATATAAAATACCGTAAATTACGGGTTTATGGTAATTTACCATAGATTTTAAAAAGACATTTTGGCGTCCCGACAGATTTTCTGAGAAAAACTGAACACAAGCCTAAAAACAAAACTGTCCCGATAAAATCGGGACTTATGGTAACCTTAATAATACTGTAAACTGTCCTGATTTGACGGATTTCGAGCGAAAAGATACAGCTGTTAGCTTAGTTACTGCTTTGTCGAGTTGCTAAAGAATGTTGTGATTTTGCAGAAAATGTATACAAGAAATAATTTTCTCATTCTAGCAGTAGAGTTGTTAGCTTCCTGCTGTTCACAGGATATTATTAATTTTAAAAGGTTAGAAATCCTATTTCCTATCGCAGTCAGAAAGCACTTGTGCAATCGTATCAGAATTATTTTTGCGAGTCCGTTCAATGAAGCTTACAACAACTGTTTCATTTACTGTTCGTTAAAATTGCTCTAATAAAACAATTCTAAATATAGACCAGTACGTGTACCGCTTCAGATGAATCTACAATTTTCTTATAATTAAAAGAAAAGAAACGAGAAATTCTACCTTAAAATACCAAAGAAATAATGCTGTAACTACACAAGTCATTCGAACTTTATGTAAAGCACTTCAAAATAACTGTAATTACTTTTCATAAAAAAGGTATTAGTAAAGTAACTGTGATTAACATAAATGCTTGATTAAAGATCAGCAAAAAAATTAAACGTTTACTTTTCCTATTTCCAAAAGTATTTATGTACAACGCTGTAGGCCCAAGAACAGTGGCAGCGGTAAACTGCACGAACGTTGCTTACTCCGCAAAGGACAAAGCCAACACGTCATACAAACATATCCCTTGGTTTGCTGCACTACACAAGGATGGGAAGATATCAGTTGCGCAAGGAACAAGAAATAATATAAAGCGCAGTCAAAACGACCGAAACTATAACAACCGCTTCAGAGTGACGTTGTTGCCCGGGTTCGCACATTTTTTTTATGAGAAAAAAGATTTATGAACCAGTTCTTGTAGACATAATATTTCATCTTGAATTGTTTGGCATTAGGGTTTTAAGGGTTATAATTAGTTTTGTTCTAACAATCTTAAAATTACACTAAATAAAATGTCCGTACTTCGATCTTTGGAATTATGTTAAGTAAAAAATTAAGAAATTTGTGTGCATCTACACCTTACTTTTTTTTTTAAACCTGAAAAGAAAATTTTGAAGAAAAAGCTTACCGTAAGTAGTTGTGGATCTGAATATTGATTTGTATATGTAGCTTACCTGAAAAGAATAAAACATATTAATATGCGAAATACGAAATCAGACAGTAATATGCAGGTTGTTGAGAAACTTTTTGTGGTGATTTCTTAGGCCAGTTTCTACGGACGTATATGTCCTAAACTGTTTCATTAGGGAGTGTGGAATTTAGCAACACCCTGTATAGAGACGGGTAATTCATCTAGTAGAAGACAGTTAAAAAAAATTAGAAGAAAATTGAACCATTAGATACTCATTCCTTTTTTACCTTGCTCGTTAGAAGGAGTATTGTAATCGTCATGTATATTTGGAGCAAATGCGATAGGTGTACGGACATAATAACTAATTGTTGAGATTTCAACGGATAAATATTGGTTGCAACCAGAAAACTAGAAAATATATAAAACCAGGCGACTGCTTTACAACATAGAGTGGGGGTGCTCTGCTTTAATAAAGACGCACACGAAAATAACCCTGTGGGTTCGTATTTTACATATATCGAATAGCCAAGCCAAGCTGCGCAACCGCGATATTCCTATCTCCCCCTGTACTGTTAATATTTTTGTAAAATTTTAAATACGGTTCAAAACTTTCACAATTTCCAAAAATTTTTTTGAATTTACAAAAAGTTTTTTAATTTTTGTAAATTTTCATGTTATTCAAAAATTTTAAACTCATCAAAAATACTCAAAATGTAAATTTTTAATATTTTAAACATTTTTAAAATTTTAAAATTTTCAATTTCCAAAAAATTCGCAAAATTTTAGCAAATTACCAAAAAGTTCCAAAAATTCTTTAATTTCCAAAAATGTTTAACAGTACCAAAAAATTTTAAATTTTCAAAATTTGTTAAAATTTTAAAAAATATTAAAAATTTTCAGAATTACCATAAATTCCAAATTTTTGAAATTTTTCAAAATTTGCCGTAGATTTTCAATTTTTACTTAATTAACAAAATACGTGAATTTATAGAGTAGGTATCCAAAAGTTTTCAATATTTATATTGTATAATAAAAAAATTCAATCAATGCGATGTCGGTTTAGTGGCGGTTGCCCGACTGCGTTTTATCTACACTATAACTACAACTACTACTTTGGAAAACGGTTTTACTTATTTTTTTTTAATGGCAACATTCATATGACACTTCTAATTGCATTAGGATTTCTAGATATTCTACGCAACTAAATGTCATGAGGCAGCGTCTGTAGTTCGATGGTGTGAATATTTATTTGCTTTTCTACCAAGGCGAGGGTGGGTACCGAGGTTCGATACCTACGAAATGCGTTAGTTAGATGCTGGTATCAATGCGCCATCTTTTGGAATATATAAAAGACTGTGCATTTGTGCAATCCCTAATGTGTTGATGACCCTCTTGCGTCGGTGATAAGCATGAGCAGCAGAAATAGAGCTTCCATAAATAAATATAATAAAAGACAAATCTTCTGGCTTAAATTAAGATCTCCGAAAAGTCGATGACCTCGTTTTATCTTGAATTTTTCCTGTAGTCTTTCGCCTAAAAGTTAAAAGTTTTAGTAAACAACAAAACAATTCTATAAATAATAAAATTTGTAAGCTCATCCATCAAGACAAATTTATTACTAATAAATTTGTCATGAATTGTTACCATTCAGATAAAAACATCCTTGTATTAAAAGAAAATTTTAGGTGAACAAGGAAAAAAATGTAATCTCAAATGTTATCGCTTGCTGGAGGAAATCCTGCAAATCCGATTATCGCAAAGTAATTCCCCATGCCTTCTATATTTGTATTTGTTACTGACCTAGATAAGGGTACACATTTTATAAATAGAATAATTCACATTGACATAAACAGCAGGATATTCTAACTAGGTCAACTGAAGTTAACATAAAGTTTCGCCATTAAACTTCCAGATTGGGAGGGACGTCCTGAGATTTGGTGTATGACTTAACATGGCGTGCGTTTTCCCTTTTCCTGCAACCCGGCATGGCACAATAATAGGTACAGTCGTTAATTCTTCGGCCGGTGATTTACGCAAATTGCGAAGTTGGGTTGCGTAACCACAGCCTAAACGAAATTTTACCTTAGGTACAATTTGGATAATTATTAAAGTTACTTTATTTATTCCATTCCAGATTTATTTTCATGCGTTTGCTTTTCAAATTAATTACAATACGTAAAAGTTTTTTTTTAATCAGATAAATTGTTTGCGCAATTACCATCAACAACGGATTTTTTTTGCAAAAACGGCGTAAATGAATTCAAACGGACATCCTTGTCTTGCTGTTTTAGTACCGGTAAACAAAATGATCACCGCTAGAAGCTACTATGCGATAAAGTAGGAAGCGTCAAAGCCGCTACTTCAAAAGGAAAACTACACAATGTACATCTTCTTGGGAAAAAAAGTTCCCCTTTTACTAAACAAAGTTTAAACGGAACAACATCAATAAAATATTTAAATTTTAATAATTTTTCTAGACTAGATACATATATTTTTCAAACAACACAATGAATTGATCAGATTATTTAGAAACGTAGCAAAACAGAACTTTGTGGCTTCACCGTTAGGAAGCCAAATTTTACAATTCAGGATTCGAAACCGGGTCGAAAGTATGCTTTTGTGTAATACTTATTCCTTTGTTAGAATATACAATGTGATCGAAAATGATTGAAGGTCACGTGACCACGATCTGGTCCATTATTATCAAAAATGCGTTTCGATGTGTCCGCGAACCTGTTGTTTATCAATACTTACATCCCTGGAATCCATTAGCGTACGCGCATTCTACCTGTCAAATGTCGTAATAATAACAGTTATTGTTTTCTTTTGTGTTATTGTTCTCGTTTTTGTAATCCCCACGTTATAACAGTTTTTTTCAAAACTCAAAGTTTGTATTCGTTCCCTTTATTACGCAAGACAATAAAATTACAAAGTTTATTTTAAATGAGGATGATAACAGGTGTGTAATTTTAGGTTAATATGGTGTTTACAATAGAGCATGATAAATTTATTTTGGAAGCGTACTTTAGATCCGGAGAACGTGACCAAAATGGTGTTTGGCAGTACTCTTATCCCTCCTGTTTCGATCAGTTCCAACAGCATTTTCCCAAAGAAGCAGTTCACTATAAAATTTTTAGTCAACATGTTCGTCGTATTATTCAACGGTACCACGAAACAGGCAGCGTCTGCAAAGGAAAGTCTACGGGCAGGTCATCTGTACTTACCGAAGACACTGTACATGATATTCAGCAACGAATGGATGCAAGTCCCAACAAATCGTTAAGATGTTTATCTACACAAACTGGTAATGAGCATAATGTTGTTTTTGTAACTGATTTATCTATGTTAGTTTCAGGTCTTTCATACGGATCCTGTCAGAAGGCTTGCAAAAAAATACTTCATATGCACCCGTACAAAGTGCCGGTGGTGCAAGAGTTGCTACCAGCACATTTTGGAAAGCGTCGACAATACTGTACATGTTTATAGAAAACTTCAACAATGATATTTTGGATCTAACATTTTTCAGTGATGAAGCCTGGTTTCATTTAAGTGGCTACATAAACTCGCAAAATTATCGTACGTGGTCAACTGAAAATCCCCATGTATATCGGGAGACCTCATTGCATCCCCTTAAAATTGGGGTTTGGATTGCAATGTCGAGAAGAAGAATAATTGGCCCTATTTTGTTTTAATGAAAACATCAATGCTAACAATTATCAACGACTACTTTTAAGACCGTTTATTGATCAACTCCACGATGACGAACTGCAGCATGGCTTCTTCCAGCAAGATGGTGCAACAGATCACACAGCAGGTGCAACGTTGAACTTTTTCAGGTAATTCTTTGATGAACGAATAATAAGTAGGGGTCGTTGGGCACCGCGATCGCCCGACTTAACACCTCCCGACTACTTTATGTTTGGCCATCTTAAGAATGTTGTATATGCAAATCGTTTACACACAATTGGGTTTTTGTATTCGTTTAAATTGTGTTATTGAAAAATGTGTTTTTTATTAATTTAAACTGTTATTAAATTGTTAAATTGAGCAATTATTGTAAGCAACAATCAAGAAAAATGTGTTTTTTTTATTAATTAAACTGTGTTATTAAATTACGTTATTAAATTGTCTTGTTTTTTAACATATAGGTTAACTTTTGGAATATAAAAATTTACTAACATAAATCGTAATTTACAACAAGAAAAGTCTTTAAAAGTCCCTAACAGTAATTATTTCGCTAAAAAAAATGGTGCACCAACATTCATATAAAGAACACGCCACCCATTTTTAAATTTCCCGCGCTATTTAAATTACCATTGCACGCCAGTGGAATTAGTCAAGATCACATTAAGTAGTAAGCGGACAAGATCAAATCAGTATGAAGCGGCACGTTCAATCATTTTCGATCGCACTGTACTAGTTTAAGGTGATTTTAAGTCATTACACGTATTAAATAATTCAAACCTATTACCAATTTGAGATAGCTATTAATTATCAATAATCATCAGTATCATAATTTTTTATTTTCCATTTTCCAGGAGTTTTATTCTTTAAAATGCACAATTTCCTAATTTTAATATTTAAAAAAATAGCACAAGTTATACGTAATTGTTTTTGTTTGAAAATATCAGTCAGTAGGTGGTGGTGGTGGTTCGATTTTTCATGTATCTCAAAGTAAGTATTCTAATTTGAATTAAACGTCCATATAATACACCACATTTCTTGAAATCCATTTTTCGTCCTTCGTATCCTCGATTTCCGATAAAGAAGTTCGAGTAACATCGGAAAAATAAAACTTTCATAAAATGAGTGAAGTACTTCGCCTAGACTTACCTATACTTCAGAAATTATTACGTATCATGTTTTCAAAAGTATTTTCGTAGCATTTTACGCGTCGACAGTGACTATAGACCGCGCTACTCCTAACACTCGAAGACAATATAGCCGCGAGCACGGTCAGCCTTATGGCGCACTGTAGCCTAATTATTTTGCTACAAAAAATTGATTAGATTGCTTGAGATATAATAATATTCGTTTTATTCTTGAACTTTAACAAATATTTGTATATAAAATATTGCAGTAGCAAAAAACAACAACACTTATTTTTTACCTGACAGAGACATGGATTTCTGCGCTGCCACCAAAAATTATAATCAAAATTCTGAACAATTTTACTATTATGTTTTTGAGGGAGATAATACGAAAAAACATGTTTCAAAGCGCAACTATATTGTAAATGGGGAATACAATTCCGAGATCTTAGTTCCCGAGATCCCGACTAGTTTCTAGTCTCGAAAATCTTGGGAATACAAGATTTCCATCCCGGGCGTTTCGGGACTAAACATTCGGATTTTTTTGTACAGACATAGCAGTAGACCTTTGATATTTTAATGGAGTCGGAAAGAGCGTCTTCTGCTATTGGGGCATTTTGTACTAGCATTAGATCCCGACTTCGTGACGACAGTAGGAAATATTATTTCTGCGTCACTATTTTCAAAATAAAAAAAAAATAATTTTTCTTAAATAAATTACAAAAACTATTTTTTACAACGCTTAAATTTTACGCATAAAATTTAGTTTTATTTTATTGCAGGTTAGTCCCGGGATCAATCCCGAAATTCGGAATTATTCATTTTCGATCCCGAAATCCCGAGACTGAAATTTCGTTTGGCGATTATATTCCCTAGTTACAAGGCGTACCTTCACACCCACCCACAGACAAACATCTTATCAAAATTACATTTTTGACTTCCTGGAAGTTCAAAACATGTATTTATTTCTGTGAAAATCTCGATATTGTAATATTTTCGTCACATCAGTACTTCTCTATACTGAAAGCTTAGGAGAGCAAAAAACCAAAACGTGTGAAGACAAGCAGAATGATTTTTTCCGCAAGTCATAGTTTGAAGAAAAGCAGCTATTTTTTTATTTTGACTTAAAGGCGTGTATTTTCAAAAAAAAAATTGTTAGTCACCAAACGATTTGATATGAGCAATAGTATTAAGAGGATAAAACGTTGTAATAAAAAACTATTATCAGGTCCGAAGGACTGTCGAAATACAAAATATATTTATTTTTTTAAATGTCTAAAAAATCAAACCAGAACATTCCATTTTAAAATTATAATTCGAACTAGAGCCGAGTTATCATTTAGTTTTTTCACCAATTCTATAATTCCTGGCGCCCTCTACGAATTTTTAAAATTTAAAAATAGGGATGATGCAATCAGGGTGTATACCAAATTGTGATTTAAAAATTCTCTGATATTTTCAGGTTGTCCAGGTTCTTTTTATGAAATTTCCAGATACCATTTTGATGTTGTTTAAAAGCAAGTATAGATTTCGACTTTAATTAATGCAAAACTTAAATCAGAAAAGATGAAGAACGCGAAAAGCGCGGGGTAAGCGTGCACATGCTCGGTGAATTATGAGAATAAGCGATTCGATAGACCACAAAAATAAAAAAAAATATGCAATAAAATTTTTTTCCAAGAGTTTTCTTCGGATTATTCAATGGTAAACCTACAATTTAAAAATTCCCTGACATTTCCAATCTGCTATGCAATCCACGTTTAAGCTTTTTCAGCAATCACAACACAATTTATTAAAACGCAACCCAACATACACACCACACACAAGGTCCATGGACACGCCGGATTTAACTTATTCAGAATAATTTCCGACGTACAAAGGATTGTAACCTACTGTCCTTTGGAATCTAGCTCCAGAGCCTGAGACTCTAACTACTAGACCACCCGCTGGCCCCCTAGAACACAATAAGATACTAAATTTATATTTTAGATTCAGTAAATTTAACTTTCCGCCCCACCCACTTGAGACTGAAACACTTTACTGTGATGTTTTTGCCACCACCACATTTTCCTGGATAAATGAAAACAATCGATTTTACCTTTATTTCGTGAGAGGTACGGAGACTTTATTCTATAATCCTATAAAAACTGTTGGGGTTAGAACGTTATGTTATAAAATAAATTTTTACGAATGCAACGATCTTCAGTTTCATTGCAAATTATATACCAAAATTAGATCTGGCAATGGTTAAATTCTCTTGCAAAATAATTAATTACATGATACTATCTTGTCATATTGCACCAGCTTCCAGAACTATTTAGGAAAAATGTGCCCAATCTACTGTAATACCATTCCGGCTTCTCATTTGTGCCAATCCAATATTGCACAAAAAATACAGCAACATCGAGGGTAAACTAAAATGCTGCAATTTCGTTGTGTATCAGAGACAGCATTTTCTGCATCAAATCCCCTCTGTTGCTAAGCAGCAACCGCAACACTACCCCCAAGCTGACCGGAAGTGTAATTACAGTTAATAAAACAAAACAAGAGCCTTGCCACAGTGGACGAACGGGGACATCCTCTAAATGAAGGGGATTCAGTAATGAAAATGTACAGTCGGTAAAATGGAGGAATAGTTGCAAAGAAAAACGAAGGAAATTACCGAGATGAGTTTCAAATGAAGTGTGTTAAACATAAATTGCCCTTCAAATGGGAATTTGCACCAACATTAACGTGTGATAAAGTGGCCATTATTTTATATTGATGTGTTGCATTTTAAACAAATAAGGTATAAAAGGCTGCAATGTACGTTTGCCGGAATATTTATTAAAGTTTTTAATGGAATGACGTAGTAATGGATTATTGCCACGCCAGAAATTTAAATGCGAAGAGATAAAAACCAAGAGACTGAGGCGCTCTAGGTCATTTTCATAACAATAAATCTAAACGTAAAACTTTATCTAAATAGTCACGAAGACTAGGTTGCAATTTTCTGCTCTGCATGATAAAACTAACGTAAAATAATTTAATCGTTGCATTAGCGACGCTTGAAAGAGAGAAAATAACAGTAAAAATGTCGGAAATAAGAAAAAGGCATTAAATAGAAGTAAAAATTTCGAATTCAAACACACTAACGAGGATTGAACGCGAGCCACGAAAGAAATTAAACTTTTTGCCACTGTCGTATTAAACCAGCAGTTACTGGAAGAAGAATTTTAAGTAAAACTGCTGCAGATAGAAACTCCGGTTACATACACATTTGCATTAGCACTGCAGTCTGCTAACTGCCTCATTTCGAGTCCAGTCGAGTAATTTCCGTTTTCTACGTTCCTTATTTGGACAATTCAAGAATCTGCTGCCAGACGGGCACTTCCTATGCACACGGTGTGCATATGCTGCAGAAATTAAAAATTCTGCAGAACGATTTGCGAAAACTCCGCATACTGGTTTCTATTACACAGACAAGATACTTGAAACAGAAACTACCGCAAGTATGTATGCCCACTCATACGCAAACGCTCAATAAGCAGCGGAGGGTCGTTGTTGAGACGACACACTAGGAGATACATTATTACACATCCCTTAGCAGGCTCTTGTTAGAGGAGCCGGCAATAATTGTTCATTGTTCTAATTAGGATCTCAAGCAGCAGGAGCTAATACCAGAGGTCGTAGTGGCTCCTTGGCGCTTTCAGCTGGCAATCTATTACGCCACAGCGTCACACTAACCAAGTTACGTTTTGTCAAGGACGAATGAAGGATCTGCAGGATTACAACTTCTTAGAAACTGTTTTCATAAATGTGACAAAACAATTCGCGGCAGTACTAAAAACAAATGTTGGGTGTTTTGAAGAAAATTTAAGTACTAACGTTTTAGAGGTTTTGAGAGAATGAATATAAAACCAGCTGCAGATTTGTCCAGGAAAATTAGATCTTTTTTGGGCGTGAAATGGAACTAATTCCCATAAAGCTGAATTTTTGTACAGACACTTACATTGCCTGTAAAATTAATTAATAAAACAAATTTCCATCCGATTACGGCTTCAGCCGCCATATTGGGAAAACTGTCGCTGCTTAGCGTTTACTGTATTTAACTCGTACATTGTAAATCGTACGTAAGAATAGGTTAAAAAGAGATTTGTTCAGCATAAAATTCTCTACCAAAATGGTTCCCAGGGTTTTTTCGTAGGCGAAGCGGTTGATTTAAAAATCGTGAAAATCAATTTTCAGAAATTTCTGTCAGCGCTTTTTATTCAAATTTTTCTCCCATTTCAAACGTACGCATTCCATAAGTGCACAGAATTGAAGTTATGATTGATTGTTTACGAGTTAAATGCCAAAAACCGCAAACGGCGTCCATTTTTTATTATGGCAGCTAAAACCGTATTTGGATCGATCAGTACTATCAATGTGTTAATTAGAGAGACAATGTGTGAGTGTCAGTGCAAAAAATCAGCGTTATGGGAGTTAGCTCTATTTCATTCAAAATCTAATTTTCCTGGACTAAACGAGTTTAGTCTAGTAAAAGAGTTTAACCATTCAAGCGGAATGAGATATACAGTGAAATCCAATTTAGGCGGAACATGGCAGTTTAGCATGAAAACATGAAATAGTTGTACATTATGTCCCTAGAATGTACTTACTACACAAAATTATAAGGCTATTTCATTTTCCATGCTAAACTGCCACGTTCCACCTAAATTGGAATTAACTATTTTAATTTGAATTTCGCCTATTGTCTCTTATCATTATTTTGCATAACTCAATTGCGATTACCATATTCATCGGGCTTCGATCTTTAAGCTATTATTCGCAACAATATTTAACTCAGGCATGTTATGTTAATCCTACAGTTGGGTTTTTTGCTATTTTCATCAGACTGCTAAGAGATGGTCTATAAACGTGACGTTCTTTTTCAAAGTGGTCGTTGTGTTCTGATCCCTCGGGAACCTTTTCCTCCAGTTAGACAAGGTGGAAAATGCGTCGTGCGGACTTGGTTCTATCGAGATGCTGGGTGCTGCGAAACTCTAGAAGGAGCTTGCTGTGCTAGTTTTTTTCGGACTAGACGTTTACTCTATATCCAGAAGCCAGGCTCTAGAAGAAAGCATCAGACCGGAATATTGCGGTCGAGCAAGAAGCAGGGCATTAAGAGAAACCTGACCGGATGGTAGGGATGCAACGGATATTCGGTTATTATGCGTTATCCGACCTATCCGGCAATTTCATCGAATATTCGGTTTGGCCGGATAATATGAAATATCCGGCCAGAGATTTTTCTTCAAATAAAAGAGATTATGCATGCAATTTGATTTGAAAGTATAGACTAAAACAATTTAAAGTAAGAGAGCAAAAACCCCATAAGTTCAATATTTTACAAATCTGCATAAAATTACTAAATTTATATTATTGAGATCAGAATTTATGCGAGTTAAAAATTTGATATGATTTCGAACAACATAAATAAATATTAATTATTAAAACCAGTAAGTAATATACCGTGTGGCCGCGAGAACAGGTAACAATCGGCCATGTACTCAATTTTTAAATAATTAATTTAAAATTTTTTCTGGGTAATAAAAATGCATATTACGACATATAACGGTGTTAATTTAGACTTCCGGTTTAGCCGGTTTTTTATTTTTAATGGAAATGTATATTTTTGCATATTTGTTATCTAACATAAGGAGGATGCATGAAGCGCTTGTTGCTATGACATGCAGGTCTCAATTTTGTAGTACATGTGACGGAGAGATCCGCGACAAGGAACCTATAAAAAGCACTCAATCGTCAATCGTCAATATTTTATTTAAATGTCGATAAAAACCATATAATGTTGGATTATGTCAGTTGATTTCTTGATGGTGTCGGATCTATCAGTTTTAACAAATGTTGAAAATTAAAAATTCTCGTAATTACAATCAAATTCCTTGACAGATTTCCAATCTTAATTGTAAACAAAAAACAGTATTACAGCTAATGAGCACATTCTTGAAATAGTACATTTAGTAGTTTCCTTGTCTCGGTGGTCTCTCTCTAAAACACTGCACTTCGTGCATACTCTTGAAGTATATATTGTGCCATGTGTTTAAAACCTAAATTTGACTGCATTTAAGCTGAAACTACTTCGAAAGTAAAAACTATGCCGGATAATCCGGTATCCGGCTGAGCAACCGAATACCGAATATCCGTTATCCGGCATTTTAAAAAAGTACTGCTCGCTGCATCCCTACCGGATGGTTTGCCTTGCACCGCAAGCTAATGCTCGGTCCTGAAGCAGATTTTAAAGTGATGCTTTTTTGATCGTTAGCTTTTGTTAGGTTGGATCTTGAAATATTACTGACAACATTCACAATTTATTTCTTAACTAACAGAACAAATTTAATGTTTAACGAAACAGAAATTGCCGTTGTTTAGTTATGCCTACACAAGACAAACAACATTCACAGACTGAGTGAATCAACACTGGCGAAAGGAATACAATTTTTGAATCATGTCATACTACTCTCGTTTGATAGTTAGAAAATTAATTTATTTAATACATACCTGCATTTTTGCAAACATTTTCGATTAAATTTCCCAACCACAACTGTGAGCGATTCCAACAACTCAAGATCTACCAAATTGTCGAACGATTTCAACAAACTGTGAGTGTGTACAAAGAACAATCAGCCAGATCTAAAGAGAAGTGGTGCAAACTCCGATGCGAAAAGTCAAACAAAGCCCGAACAAGTCGTACAAAAATTGTTACAAGCTTAGGTATCCTAAGAATTCTTTCCAGAGAATGTAATGTTCTGTCGAATATGTAAGTAAAGTTTATAGGTACGTTTTCAGATTCAATTTATTTTGAAAATGTAAGTTAGGAACAGATTCAACAACAAAGGCCACTCTCTTTTCATTTATTTTGGCAAATTGCAGGTATTCTCTATAAGTACAATCTATCGTGCACAATTTGTATTTTTCGTTATATGAGGTGGCGACATTAAATGTCTCTTTCATATTAAAAAAATGCCATACAGCTGTATGGTTCTAAATTAAAATAAATTGGCTTATTTGTTTTTTTTTTTTAAATTTTCTGCAAGCTACGCACAACTTATTATTTATTCGCTATTTTTCTAAGCCTTAGTGTTGTAAACAACTGTTACATTGCTTGGAAAAATGCATTATTGTGGCTGTAAAGGTGTATTCTTGAAATACGGCAAAGAAAAACTTCCAAATGTAAGTGACCTAACTAACGAGTTCTTGAAGACTCCATAAAAGCCAGGAACATCGTACCTACGTAAATTCTCCGAGAGAGCCCAAACAACGTCAAGAAGATCCAAAAACAGGAGGAGCACGCAAGCACTTTTCGCGCCTTTAATCCCTGCGTGGAACACGGGGAGACATTTATGATTATATATTCGAAAATACTGGGAAATTACCCCCAGCCCTGGAACATTAGCGTTACCATTTATATTTAAATGTAGCAAAATCCAGAGAAAGAGAATGAAACGTGGATTTAGATGACGGTTCCTCCTGCCTGAAACAAGCAGTTCGTGGAATGAGTAAGGGATTAGACACTCGAGTGAAATTCGATTTTCATCTGGAGCCCGCAGCTCTGCTGAAGACAGTTCTTATCTGAGGCCGTCGAGCAAAGACGCAATCAACAATTGTGTTCCATTGTCCGTGGCAACGGGAGATCGCACATCCAGATAGTTACAACATGAATCCGTCTCACAGATTTGGAAAAACGTAGAAAACCAACATCTCAAAGCCTCAACGATACAATCGACAAATTCTAAACCTATTCCAGAAATTCAAACTCAAGATTCGTGGGCTTAAAAAATAGAAAAAGACAAACCTTGTATTAGAACATTTCATCTGTATCAACTTCACCTAACAAACCACTGTTTACATAAAAAACAACTCTTTTTTTTGGATAAGTCATTGATTCAACCCCCAGGTGGTGGAAAATTCATGGCAAGGTGAATTTCCTGATTTCTCAAACATAAACCTTTATTTCCGTTCCGAAAATACAATTGACAACATGGGAAGTAGTAAGAGGGTTCGGGGAAATATTATAAAAATTTCAGTAGCGCTCATCTGGTCTCTATACAATAACATTATATCTATGACAGCTCTCATGGCGTTGCACGTATATCCAACAACTCCCCATCATAGGGGTTAGATAACCCTCCATGCATCAACACTTATCGCAGACGGATAAATAATAGAAGCGACTGCGCTCGCCACTTTCATTATCTTATAAAAATAAACCGCCGCCATTATTAATACCGTAAATGGATCACGTAAGTGCTACCATATTAAAAGTTTACTACTGCCTTTTATTTCAATAAAAGCAAAAAGCTGTTTCAAAAATAATAAAGCAGGTTTACTTAATTCTTTAAAGTTTAAAGGGCGCACTATTCTCAGTTTTCAAAGTGGGGTGATGTTTGGTTTAGTGCTTTGGTTTTGCTCCCTTTAATCGATATCAAAACAAATACGGGGGCGTCAAATGCAGCCCAAAGCAAAAAATAAAAAGTTTCCATTCCCGACTTTTTCTAGAAAATAATTAAAACATGCCTGAATTTAAAAGGTGGCAAAAATACGAATTTAATTTTCAGGGCATGAAATTTTCTATAGTGGCATATCGTCAACATCACAATTTACAAAAAAACGGTTATGTATTTCAGTGACAAGGTTGACATGTGACTGTTACACAAATTAAAATCTAGCGGCTTTATAAATCAGCTGGGGTTTCAACGAGATTTAATAAATTCAGCCTGGAAGCAGAAGCTGCTGTGATAACAACAGAAGCTATCGTATATGCCACATTCCAGTTTGTGGAACCCAGGAGACTGCATTGTGGCAGGCTCATCAATACTCCCCAAAACTCTTGATGCTGATATGCGTTACTCCTTTATTCGTGCCGGCGCGATGTTTGAACACGCTAATAGTACCGCAGCAAAAAAACTAATAATGGTACAATATTGGTCTTTCTGAAACCCTTGTTTTGATATCGTTCTGGCATTTGTTAAAATTTAAAATCAGTATAGGTGAAGGTGTAATCCATGAACATCACATGTCAAATTACGTTCAGACAGTAATTATTAATCAATCACACGGTAGATACATAGTACGACCATTTTAATAATACATCAGTGTATTTCAAAATTCTAGACGTGGTAATAATTAATAAATTACCTTAGCCACGTTATTGTGGAATATGGTACGACAGGATAAAGCTGTTTTGAGTCAAAAAATGAGCTACTAAATTTCTTAACTTATTTTTGTATTTAAACATTTTTTCTTTCTTATACAGCATGGGCGCCGGGTTTAAAAATTTCTGTGGGAATAAAAAGTTAAATGTATCCTAGTCGTATGCCTAGAAGGGTGGTGGCGGAGGGTGGGGGGCTGAGCTGAGTTGCAAGAAGCTGCGGAAAAATTTTACCCGATGTATGCAATTTCTAGTATAAACGTGAATCGAAAAAAATTTTGAATTTTTCGGTCACGATTCAAAAAATGCCGGCATGAAAAATTTTCATTTTTGTCAAATTGTAGGAAAACCTGCAGCGGGGGAAGGGGTTCAATCAAACATAAATTAAAGGTATTGGTTTTTTTTCAAAGAACAGACTGTACGTCGTAGTCTTTTGGTCAAATCCGTCTTTTCACAAAAGGCCCAGAGAATTTTTTCGAATTACTAAAAAAAAAGCTGTTTCGACAATAACCTAGAAAAATAGAAAT
This sequence comes from Ctenicera cuprea, assembly GCA_958336395.1. Taxonomy (NCBI): domain Eukaryota; kingdom Metazoa; phylum Arthropoda; class Insecta; order Coleoptera; family Elateridae; genus Ctenicera; species Ctenicera cuprea. Next base: position 77,034,970 of record OY284486.1, on the reverse strand, counting down.
CCTGGAAACATGACAACATTGTTCAAAAAAGTCATGAAAATTAAACTGATTTATGTGATCGAGACCATGCTTGGGCTTTTCATGAAATGCTCAATTACACTATCTCCCTACGCTACATTACAGTGATTAGCCAGTCGTTGCCGGCTGGCAAATCTTTGCCGGTATATAGATAACACGCAGCGTAGTTTATCGACAATTTAAATTTAGCAGGTGCATGTGTTGTTTATGTATGTGTTCTACGAGTATATTCTAGCATCAACTATCAGTAGTAGAATTAGTGTACAGCGTTGTGAGGCAAAGGTTGGCGAGAGTTCGAATTCCCTGCGGGTTACATTTGAAAATTATAAATAAAAATAGGTTATCAATATTTTTTGTTGTTGTGTACATGGTGACATGCTACTGCTTATGTTCCCTCAAATAATTAACCATAGTGGCAGCGTCACAGGTGCAACAATGTGCACACTGTCGGCTCACTGACTGCCAATGACACAAAAAATAAGTACTTAAGTAAGTAAAAAAAATGTATCATGCTAGTAAAGCGTTCGTACTATGTTATACGACGACGTCATAGCGGCAAAAACTGCATTTGCCTTCGGAAAATATTAATAACTCTCAAATCATTATTTTGGCTACATCCCTAAGGGTTAACCAAAAGAGCTGAACATGCGGGAGGCAAAGATTAAATAGTAAATACTAATGTCAGTCCTAGGTTTGTCGGAACGAAAAAATGTCGCCATATTCTTAAAATAATTGCGGTTACGCTTTTCCGTTATGGTTCGAGCAATTTTTAATTTCGATTTTCGGTTACGGTTCGGAAAGTTTTACGGTTTATTCCGTTTTTCGGTTTTGTTTTTGGTTACGGTGCATGCCCCTGATTTCTAACAATGCTTTTGTTCAAAAACGTGCGACACGACTTTTCTATTTTCATATACAGTGTGTTTCACGGAGTAGGGATTGTAGCATTTTAGCCATTTTAGTGGTGGTTCTTTGCATGAACACCGACTGTGGATTTGAGTATTGCTGACAAACCATGAAGCATCGATTGCTATTTTAAGCACCTTGTTTGTAGATACTTGTGTAGTACTTACGTGAAAGTATGTGGGAGTACGCAAAAGTAAGTGGAAGTACTTGGAAGAAAGTGCAAGTATGTGAAAGTAAGTGGAAGTATGTGAAAGTAAGTGCAGTGGAAGTACGTGGAAGTAAATGGAAATGGAAGTACATAGAAGCAAGTGCAACTATATGGAAGTATGTAGAAGTTAGTGGAAGTATGTAGAAGAACGTGAAAGTAAGTGGAAGTACGGTAAAGTACATAAACGTGGTGGAGGTATGTGGAAGTACGATGGAAGTACGTGGAAATTAGTGAAAGGATATGAACGTAAGTAGAAGTACGTGGAAGCAAGTGGAAGTAGGGTGGAAGTATATGTAAGCAAGTGGAAGTATGTGAAAGTATCTGGAAGTTAGTAGCAGTATGTAGTATGTGAAAGTACATGAAAGTACGCCGAACTACAAGTGAAAGTATATGTGTTAATAGAAGTAGGTGTACAAAATTTTTAAGTGCGATTTACCCCTCGGTTTTCCTTATATTTTCCATGTGATTTTTTAATTGGCCTACACTTTTCTAGCAAAATATTAAGAGGTCTGCTTTATTTAATGTATTAACGCTTTGTTTCAACATTGATATCTTTACACAGAAATTGAAATTTTTATATCATAAATGAAAACTATGCAAAAATTTTAATTACTATTTCCAATACTGTTGGCACCCCTCATGTCCGGGCGGGCCGATTATTGGAATTTTTGATCCTGTTTAAAAAAATAAAAGTTCCTAATTTAACTGTCTATCCTAATTTTAAAAAAAATTTTGAAATTTTTACCATCTATAGATTTAGTACGTAATCCTCGATTTTTGTTGAATGTCGAGTACTTTTTACTTTTCCATAAATACCGCTATTATCTGCTTTAGTGCTGCTTCTCCTACAGTTACTTGGTGAAAAGAAGGACGCTTCAGCAACTCGTTAGAAAAAACCTCTTATATTCAAGCATAAACGGGAGTATTTATGATGAATACGAGCTCTAGGGGTTGTCATTGAAAAACTATTTTCTCTTTGAAATATTGAAACCTATATCTGGAAGATTATGTCAGGATAACTAATGATGCTATACAGCAAGTAGGTGCATGTTAGACGAGTTCAGCTGGTGCATTAAGAGGTTTAAACTGCACGTTAGGATAATAGAGCTTGGAAGGAATTTACTGGGGTTAAATTTGGGTGTATTAACGTATTATAAATTTAAATTTGTGTGTAATTAATTACTAAAGAAGTTATTTCTGTCTAGTTAGCTACCCTGTAAGCCTGCATGATGTGGTCTAATCCTGCTGTAACGCATCTCTGAGCCGGACCAACCGATAAGCGATGGCCGCCTCATTTCACACTCGAGCTGGCCCGTACTCGCCCGGACTCTCCGCTCCGATAAACTCCGGGCTGATTGGATAAATCATTGTACCTACTATTGGTTCCACAAATATAACTTCCGAACTGAATTGATAAAGTCTACATCTTGACTACTGCTTGATTGAAAAATAAACTACCAACGCCAAGATTTTCAACAAAAGGAAACCAATGATATAATTTTCTTTTAATGGTAGAAATTATCGTTACGTACGATTATAACTGTTGCCATCACAAAGACAAGTTTAGGCTTTATACGTTTAAGTTTAGAATCATTTGTCATTTCATATGCATAAATATAAACGACAAAAAATGTATCCCATAAAAACGGTCATAGACGATTAGATATACGGGGTGTGCCAAAACACAATACACAAAATAAAAAACCCACAGTAGATTACAGTAAAAACAAACCAGAAGAGAGAAACTAATTATTGAAAATTTGCGCCAAAATTGTTTGAGTACGGCAGAACAATAATAAAACTTTGAGTTCACCTGCAAGGCATTTTTTTACGATTTGCCACTAAGTAATAATTTATGCAATACCCGACATAGAATTTTAATGCCCTTCTATCAATTTTAGCAGTTCTCAAACAAAACTTTATTTAACAGTATTTTATTTTTTAACAAAAAAAAACGCAAATTTATTAAAAAAAATTAATGGTACAACAGGGATTCTACTTGGGCTAGTCTATTGTTGATTTGAATATTTGTACCGGTTATTGATACGCGCTGTATAAATTATTTCTGTTGTTTTGTAATGGTTTAATGTTGAATGATAGAAGAACAAGTGAATGAGTAAATCAATGCTTAATATTTCATGACTCATCATTGTTTAAACGATGTCAACGTCATCGTGTTGAAGATATACAATATTCTGTAAATTTTATATTCTATATTTAGCTCTGGTGTGTCAGTTCCGATTTTTTTGTAGTGTGACGTCAGTAGATTCTTGAATGAATGCTTTATAGGGTAGGATCGAAATAAAATGCTGATTATATTTCACGTTTCATGACATCAATTGGCCATTCCGTCATCTTATGACAGTTTTTCATCCAATATGGCGCGCAAACAAGTACAAGCAGATAAAAATACACAATCCTTCGTTTTTCGATGTCAAAAACTAGACGTGAAATTAAATTACCCTTACGTTTCGAGGCTCTCGTGTCACATTTTATAAGGAATGATCTATGACACCCTCGTTCTTGAGAGACGAGAGCTGGTAATGTCAAAAATTTTCAGTGTAACCTGCAATGTGCACGTCATAACCGCAACACTTTACGCGCCAGGAACGACATACGAGGCCAACAAAAGGTCTTATCGTGGCAATAAATATCAGAGTGACGTTATTAAACGAAACGATGAACGCTATCACTGCGTTATGGGGAGCACAGATTGCACCAAATAACCTGTCAAGTATTTATGCCGGAATCGACCCTTTTGTAAAACACCAAAAATTCTAATAAAATACCGCGATTACCCACGACATCGCGCCCTCATAGAAGTAAATATGACAACGTTAAGAGCCTACATGTGGGCTGCGCTATGATAAGGGTTCGCTTTTATTAACGTAATAACGAAATAAATGATGACAGGAGTTTTATACGCATGTTAAATTTTCGAGCTTAAACTATGCTAGAAAAATGAAATTAAATTATATATCATATTTAATACAAAAAGGACAACATATGAACTGTGCAAACCACACCGCCTCAACCCTTTCCATTACACTAAAATATTTACCGTTCATGTTTTCAGAATAATTTTTATCATAATATTCTAGACCCATCAGTTAGATAAAAAACTTAAGAAGAATACAATTATTAAATTCAGAATACAAAATAGCTATCCAGACATATTTCTGACTCTCGATTACTTGACAAGAATTTTAAAAAAATTGAACAAACGTCTTTTAAATATTTTTAAACTATTCGTACTCACTCAAATTTTGAAGAATGTAAAACAAATATAAATAATTATTAACATTACATTCTTAAGAAGTTGTTGTTGCGAATGATGAGGAAGTACTTGTGGGGTGCTTAGATGATTGTGGAGTTTGCTGAATTGATGCATGATTAGTTGTGCTACTTGGTGGATTTATTTGCTTATTTGTTTCTTCGTTTAAAATTAAAAAATAAGCGCGTATGCTGCTTTGTTGCAGCCCTCTTATAAACTAAATCAACCTAATTAAGGCTTATACAATATGCTTTTATGCTGCTGCTTAGTTAAGGACGACCACATTTTCGTTCTTTTGTTTTTATACTTAATGAAGTAGTTAGTACACAGTTATTCTTATCAAACAACATTTCTGATAAAACACTCAAGAACTGCCGTGTATCCTACCGACTGCGCCAATTAAATCGTTATGATAGGTTCCATTTAACAAGCTTTAATATGAATATGATTTAAAATACACAACAATGATTTATTATACGTTGATGTTATTCAGGTTATAAGTACATTTCAATGTAACGTTTTATTGGCCAATAACATTCAATTTTGGAAAGTATTTATGTGATTTAAAAAAAGCGTTGGTTATCAGTCATGTGTTTAAATTGGCCGATGTTGAGAAAATGCTGATGTAATACAATGTTAATACAAATTTAGACAATATTAAAATTTACGCAAAGAATTTGATTAGTGGGTTTAATTTTCTAGAAAAAAATATTTGTTCTAAGCTCAAAGGTGGACGAGTAAATACTACATTAACACAATAGACTAGTGTCGCTCATAGCACCCATGCCTCTAAAAATATGAGTAATAACAATATATAAAATACATGATCAATACAAAACAACAAGCTTCGACGCTGCAAAATGTAACAAGATAATGTAACAAGAATATTCCTAAGTTAACGTCAAATAGAAGGATTTGTTAGGCTTAGGATATCTATAAGAGTACAAGTATAGTTAAAACAGCTAAACAGTTCTCTTTGCAGAAACCTCAATAAAGGCAAAAATTGTTTATTTTTATTTCCACCAAGAAACACAATAAAAAAATCGTTACCCAAATCAATTGCAGGGAAGAGGGAGGTGTCACGCCCCTAAATATAACTGATTTAAAAAAATGCTGCTAACAAAATAACAACTATGCTGCGTCGAAATGTAAGAGCCCGTCGTTGCGTAAAGTTGAGACAGTTCCTGATTTAATATACAGTACAGCTGAACCCGTGACCTTCGCCCCAGCTCTTTTTGATAACTTCTAAGTGCCGCGTCGCCCTACACGACAGTTACATATGAACTTTAACGAAGTAAAGCTAGAACTTATTAATGAAGCCATTAAATCGATTTATCTACTGCACAGAAGTTCTGCGAATACATGTTTAACATTATTAAAATAGTATTTTGTTATGGTTTAGAATGATGTCGTTTGTTTTTCAATTGATAAAATCTAGGGTTATGCCAAACTCAAAGAGACCTTTCAAATGAGAGATCACTCGAACCCCCGTACCGCTTAATATTTTTTTTTAAATGGCTTTCTGCCGCCATTTTGTTAATTTAAGTCAGCATTTGCACTTCAAACAATAGTATTTGTTCTCCAATAATAACAACACACATCAAGCCGTTCAGAAGTTAATGGGGGAAGGGGGGGTACGACATCAGTGAGTGTAAGCCTGAAACAGCATAAAAGGTGGAGGCGCAAATTAACGCTTTAAAAAAATTTAAGTATATTTTTAATTAGTGATAACTACGTAGTACGTATTTATATTTCCATCAAAATTAAAATCTGAAGAAGCACAGTAAAACATACGTAGCATTTTAATGACTGCTTTAATTACGCAAAACGTCTGAACTTCAACCTGTACAAACTACTTATGAATTATCTCTTAAATAATTGTGCAGGCAAAGAGCGTACTGGAAACTTTGGCAGCTTCATTAACGTATTGCGGACTGCTCAATATTCAAAACGAAATGGTCTTTTAGTACTCCAAACTTACATATATGTTTTACAAAATTAACTAACGGAAAAATAATAGTTTTAAAGAATAATAGCACGTTTCTATAGCGGCGTTTATAATACGGCAGTTATTTATGGCGGCGATTTAAAATTTCTATGGCATTACACATACCTACACAATGTGACAAGAAAACAAAGAAAAGGCTTCAAATGTCAGGCAAATCACTCGAGAATAACTGTTATTTTTATGTAACAACAGCTATCAGCTATAAATAAATGTCAGTGGTAGAGCTCGCTAACTCGGAGTGAAGGAAAACACAAGACTTTCCGCTTTTACGATCCTTTACAAACCACAACGGTACAAATTTACAAAACTTTTGTTTAAAACATCGCACCTAAATTAGAAAATTATAAAATAACAGGTGTAGAACAACTTTCTTTTTGGAATTACTATATTATATCGTACTCTTTTCACACATTTTTAATGAATGAATGTTGCAGTTGCTTAAAAACGGATCAGAAGAGAATTAGTTGACTCAGGGTCAGATTTCCCAGATTTTCCGCAAGGTCCTCTCGGGTAGGATTTATTTTCATTTTTTAATAAATAATAACAACAATTTTAGGCACCCGACATAGTAACCGTTAAATATTCTGTTTTTAAATTTTGTGAATTAATTTACCAAGAAATTAGCAATTTTTTATACAGTAACTATTGGCCAGATAATGATGGCACAATATGAAAGATGCGCAAACAGTAACAAAAGAAAAATCGTCGTTCAGCAAGAAATAACATCAGTGTGTTTGTTGCATTTAATTGTTCAATGATAAACTGTTGTAAAGGTGGTAGAATATACAGAGTAATGGTGTTGTGACTACTGTTGACGATTTGTTAATTATGCAATTGTTGAAGTGTTGATAATATTGTTGAATGTTCTCTTCTCATTACTATGATTATTATTGACGTTGTTGTCGAGTCCAAATGAAAGCTGACAAAGTAAATCGAGACAGCTAGTTATATGCTTGAATTGCAAGTAGTTCGGCTGCACTTTTCGATATTCTTCGATTTGCTTAATTGATAATCTGAATAATTGCATTAAGTAACCACGGAACTATATCTTGTGGTGGTAGGGGATGCTTATTTCGCATAAATCTATATAGCTCATATCTTTCGAAAGAGAGATAATCACTAATTGTGACATTGTGAGCACATTGAGATGGATGCGATTTCTAGTGATCAAATTAATAATGTGTTAAACAGTCGAATTGATGCACTTTAGATGATGTTTTAACCTACAAAAAAGATTAAATTACGAGACAAAGAAAGATTTCCACGTCGGGAGAAGTATCTTCCCCATTAATAATATACAGGGTGCGCAAAAATTATAAAATACTGACTGTAACGTCCTAATTATTACCTTTATCAAAACATCTTTCAAGCGGTATACAAATTTTCATAAAAATGAATATAATAACACAATAAAAAAATTATTGGCAGCCAGTTTGAATGTGACGTTATCGATATTTTTTTAAATGAAAACGTATGTCAAACTTCGTGAAGTTGGATGCAGCATTCTTTTTATCTATGCAGTGAGAATAACGTTCGGCTTTTTATTTACATCTGTCAAAAAATTAAGATAAAATCTTAAAAGTTGAATTAAAATTTTGCGAGCATATATTAAATTCAATGACCTTAACATCGTGGGCTTTGAAAATCATTTAAACTCGGAGTTATCAAACATAATAAATAACAGAAACTGTCGTAGAAACAAAATTATTAAATAAAACAACAGCAATAGATAGTCCAGTCGCATTAGGATCCGCCTGCCGAAAAAATCCAAGTGAGCTGAAATTTTGCATACACCTTTATTTTGACATTACAAATAATGTCTCAAAAGTCTCCGTCGATATCGCGCTTGCGTTTTCAGTTATTCAAGGTCAAAGGTCACAGAAATCAGTTTTTTGCAAATATCTCGCTTTCTATGGGTCGTATGACTTTTTTAGTTATTACAAAAAATGAAGGCTCGGAAATTCTCTACAAAAAAGGTTATATAGATTTTTTCGTACAACCAACCATTTTCACGCTATACTTTAGAGAAATAATGAGTAGCGGTGCATCCGTTTCCACACCACCTCGGAGGTAGGGTCCAAGGCGCGTTTTTTACATGGTTTCTCCAGTAGGCCTAATCCATGTTTTTGCTGGTTTTAAGTACGTTCTACAGCTCGTCCTCGATGTTTTGATGTAAAAATGTAGTATTTATATATTGAATTTAATTCATGTCACAGCATTTTAGTTTAACTTTTGACACCTTTCAAATTATTGAGTAGAACAAAAAAACCAAACATTCATATTACTGAATAGATTAAAAAATAACGCACTATCCAACGACAGCAAACATAATATGTTTCATTAAAAAAAAATATTGATGACGTCATAACTTCAAAATAGCTACCCAAAATTGTTTTAAATTAATAATCAAGGCGTAACAGCCAGTATTCCATACTTTTGGCGCACCGTGTATTTTGAGCATGCTTTGCTAGCGTAATAATGTGCATGTGCTTCATTTTCATGTTACTACTGGTGATTTTCTGAATGTTAAATCTTTGATGAATGTGTGTCTAAGAGCACAATATTTGCGAAAAGTAGATACCTTGAGTAGGCCTGCACGGAGTTTTAATGCGACCTGGCTGCATCGGCCAACCCGGTAAAATTTGATGAGTGAATAATTTATTTATGTGTTTACCGTTATATTTTAAACTCGCATTGCACGGTTAAAGTAAATCGTTTTTTCACCATCCCACACAGGAGAAAATCAAACTGCTTGAAAAGAAAAACATACAGAATTAATTTATGAAACCAGTATGCGGGAACGAGAGAGAATTGAAACTAATATGCAAAGGGGAAATGCGAAGAACAAGTAGGAAATTCAGAGGTGCATTTGTGATGTATTATGAGATAAGAAACAAATACAACCCTAGGGGGTTCGTTCATACAACAGAATAGAGGAAGCACTTGGGATGTGTATGCAAGACGCCACAAACACTGCATTAAAACGGTGCACATAATTTAATTACAAAGAACAAAGACCAGCATATGTAAAAGCAAATATTGTTGTCCCATATAGATGTCTGTTAGAATTACAAGTAGAAAACGTAAAATACAACATAAGTCAAATTTTTTAGATTAGATATGGAATTCTAGAAATAATAGCTGAACTATCAAATTCTGAATGAAATATTTACTCTCCTCGTTGAAATCTACCCCCAAACTCTGAATTACCATCCTGAAAGACAAAATTTTAGGCAAATATTGGGATTAAAAAATTGGCAAGGCATCTCGCCTTGGAAATTTGAAAAGACATAAACTTAGAACTACTTTTATATTTTTCTTAAATCTCTCCAACTCCTAACTTTATGCAATTTGAGGCAACATATTTGCCAAGAAATCTTATTTTAACGCACATGCAACACCGAGACGACAGTTGTGTAATATAAAATTCCCGCTTAAAGTCAATAAATCTTCTCGCAGTGTTTGTTACATTTCATCTGGCGTATCTAGAGTCTGTCATTTAACTTATCGTTTTGGTCGGTGGCACAAGACAAGAGCGTTGCAGGTGTCTTTATCAGTAAATCGGTCACGCATCTTGCGAGACGACAATGTTCACAGTTGGCACTCCCGTAAGCCAATCCTCACACGCCTGCCATAAATAGATTCCCGCTAACTTTTATTAGAATTTTGATGTAGGTGTGCCACCCTGATATGCATCGCAACCGAGACTTCGAATCGCCGTCGATCTTGAAACTTTCAGACGAAGCTTCTTTATAAATTCTGGCAGTGAACTCGTCGAAGATTTACAATATTTTCAAATGTAAGACGAACTTACCGACCGAGAACAAATTGAGCATATTGTAGATCAAATGTAACGTAAAACGAGCAATAAAACAGCGACATTCTAATGCGAGCTTTCATGATCTGAAAGCTCCATGTTAATCGATTGTTGGCATGCACTATAGCTGCGCGACAGAAAAAAACAAACCGCCGCCGATATTTTCTTGTAAAAGCAAAACAGCGATTATTTAACCCTGTTACTCGGGAGATTTTACCTCGATACCGTGCTAAGTGCATTCTGTAGTAAAGTTATCTACTTGGGACTGCGGGTTTTCCTGATATTCTACATTAAATGGATAAAATTTAAACCTGAAGGGGTTTGCGTTCCCGAGATTAATAAATCTCATGCAAACAAGTTTTTTTTTCGGAAATTCGTTTAGGAAGAACAGAGTTATTTAATATTACGATCGGTTCTTAAGATCAAAGCAATTTAGTTTCTAAAAGAGTTTAATAATGAAGACTGATGGCGCATTAAAACTGCTAAGGTCGTCCCGATCAGAAAAATAATTATGGAAAAATAATTTGAAAAAGTACAGATTGGACTCAATCTTGTTGTAAACCACATTCCCGGTAAACTTCATATTCAAAGCAGAAATAAAACATGCGAAAATTGCAACACTAATTTATATTAAATTCCTGTTAAAAATTAATATACGGAATCACCTTCCAGTGAAAATTTTAGACATCGATTTTCATTTCAAAGATGCTGATTTTTCTATAGCCTAAAGCCCAAGAACAAACTGCTTGGCAAAATACATTAACTTGATATACAACAATGTTACAAAGCAAACTATATAATAAATACGTCTCAACTTCTAGTGATGAAGGGTCCCCGTAACAAGAATCCACACATTTACGCGTCCAGTATATAAGGTGCATATTCCTTTGTACAGCGAACCGCTATAGTGTTCGAAACAGAAAAGCAAATTTGGGTTTATACTGTCTGTTTGCATTGTTCGAATATAATCTGCTCCTGGATGTCTCTTAGAAAAGAAACTCAGATAAGGAACCACCCAGGCCGAGCTACCAGCTGTGTTTGTAAAGGGCGGACGCAGCACTTCATTTCTACAGCTTGCGTAGAAGTGTTGTTAATGGTACGAAGCTGAGCGCGGCGGGTTCATAATATAAACCATATTGAACTAATAAAAACAATAAGGGAGACGTAATAACGACATCAACTTCATTAACAAAGATTTACTGTATTATACAATGGGGCGGGGCGGCCAAGGACCCTCACCTAGGTGAGAGGCTTGAACAAAGACACCTTGTGCGGGGTCGGAGTTGTAACGGTCACTTCGGTGATATCAACTTGGTACGCCCACCCCTCTTCGGAAAGGTTCAAGGTTTCACCAGGTGAAGTGTAGCCCTTGAGATGAGTCCTAACATCTCGACGGTAGCCCGCTCTCTTGAATGGAACTCTGATACCTGACCGGGGTACCGGGAGCGTACCAGCCCGTTTACCGCCCTGAAGTGAGCTGGATGGCAAATGGTCCGGCAGGTAGAAGGGGGTCCCCGATCTCTGACCGGGTATCCTCGCATCAATTAGGTGGATGGGGGTCCGGCGGATGAAGGTGTACTCCAGGATGGAGAAAAGGTTGCTATGAGAGCCTTGAGCTCTAGGGGTGTAAACATGCTAGCCCCAATATGGGTCTTAACACCTGAGCGGTAGCGCCCTCAGGAATGGAAACCCCGCTTCCTGTCCAGCAGGTGATGGTGCTTTCCAGGATGGAGTGGCTGCTCCTGCTGCAAAGGGACCTGGGCCCTAGGGGTGTCACTTGCAGCCATCAGTAAGGGTCCTAACGCCTCAGGTACGATCGCTGAAGTTAAAACCCCGCTCCTTGACCGGCCAACTCTTACGTAGGGGTAAGGGTCCCGGCAAGTGATGGTGCTTTGTGACGATGGAGTGGTGTGCAGCTGGCAGCATGATCGCTGAAGTGGAAACCCCGCTCCTTGTTCGGATAAATAGGTGTTCCGGCAAGTGATGGTGCTTTCTAACGATGAAGCGGTGTGCAGCTGGCACTGGGGTCTAGGATTCTAGGGGTGAGGCGCACTTTGCCTGCTCACGCCCACTATCTAAGTGTCGACCCAGAGGGTTCGTACTTATGTACACCCGACGCTGTTAAGGTGCCGGCCACTATGATCAGGCCGGTTACCGACCAGTCTGGGCGGTGCGTAGCTCACCGGTGCTGGAACCTGCGAAGTCCTAACTGGGAGGGGTAGCGCTGCTTGGCACGCGCTGCTCCGACAAGTCCAACCAGTGACTTTCTTTGACTGGTACCACGGGGATCAATGCCGAGACCGCGGGGGATTCACACCCCCCGTTTTTGGTCACGGAGTAGGACTCGTGGTGGCAGTGGCATAGCCTAAGTGCAGGTTAAGGCCGTCTTAGTGCGGTTCGACGGGTGAGCTGCGTTTCAGCTCGGGCACTGATCTGCAGAATCAGTAGAGATTTAGGTAATCTTCCTCCACCAGTAGGGGCTTAGGGCTCGCAGCCTGATGCCAGGACTGGTAGCCTGTTCTCTTTCTTGCATTGAGGGCAGGCGCGTTGATAGAGCGTATCTCGATCACGGCGTCCCGAAGGGCTTCACCGCCTGGAGGGTTGACGGATATGCTTCATTGCTGGGTGCTGTCCTAGCCTTTCAAATCAAATGGTGTATTATACAATACAATATTGCGTAACACAGAAGATCACTCGATGCACTTCAAAGTCGTGCGAGTCGAAGGTTCCGGGCTTTCGCAGATGGCACGTCAGCGGCACCAGAAAACCCATCCATTACCTTCTTTGAAACGCGATTACACTATAATAACATGCGATCAAAACACAACCTATTTTTTTTTTGAAAAAGTTAACAAAGGGTGGGACTCATTAGCACGGATTCCGCTAGTAAAAAAAAATGTTTTGCCATATGCGTTGCTATGATCAACTACAAGATAATTAGTTTTAACTGCTTTATAACAAACAATCACGTTTTACATTCGTCCAACGAATACCGCCAATTACGCATATTAAAGTGTTAGACAGTTAAGTTAATTATAACTACACACAATACTCGTATTGCAGTAATATAGTAATACGGTGGTAAACAAGTAAATTAAACACCTGCAAATTATATGCATCTGTGTATATTTAATTATTAAACTAAATGTAATGTGTGCGTAACCATGGAAGTGTTTTAGTAGGGATGCAGCGAGCAGTACTTTTTCAAAATGCCGGATAACGGATATTCGGTATCCGATTGCTCAGCCGGATACCGGATTATCCGGCATAGTTTTTACTTTCGAAGTTGTTTCAGCTTAAACGCAGTAAAATTAAGGTTTTAATCACAGAGCATAATATACACTTAAAGAGTATGCAATGCACGAACCCTATGGTCTTATTCTGTACTGTTTTAGAGAGAGGGAGCACAGAGACAAGGAAACTACTAAATGTACTATTTCAAGGATGTGCTAATTCGCGCTCATATTGTTATTTTTTTCACAATTAAGATTTGAAATCTGTCAACGAATTTGACCGTAGTTACAAAAATTAATAATTTTTTAACAACGGTTAAAACTAAAATATGTTCTGTTTTGATAGATCCGACACAGTACGAGAAATCAACTGACTAAACCTAACATATACGGTCTTTGTCGACATTTAAATAAAATAATGACGATTGAGTTTTTTATAGGTTCCTTGTCTCGGATCTCTCTGTCACATGTACTGCAAAATTGAGACCTGCACATCATAGCAACAAGCAGTAACATTGTCTCACTAGAGTGTGCGAAAAAAAATTGGCATTGGATTTGCTCTGCAATCTTCTATCGGACTCCGTTTTTTCCGTTAAAATTTGGTTTCGGAAAAAAAGTTAGGAAAAAAACATGTTCAACTTGCGCTGTCGGTTTTGGATTTGTCTTAAAAGCTTACTTCGTCAGTGGATTTTTGATATACCCCCACATTCCAAAGCTTATCGAAATCCGACCATCAGTTCGGTAGTTTTGATGCTTCACACACCCACATACCTACCCAACCACCCACCGACAGACAGTTTTTAAAAATCATTTTTTGGGTTCCTCGAACGTATATCGATTTCGAACATCTCATGAAATCAATGTTTGCCTATAAAAAAGTATAGAAAAGTGAATATACGAAAAAAGATATCGTGGCGTTGCGTTAGTTCGACGATTTGTTTTTTGCTACGAAATTAGGTAAAATATATTTAAAAAAATAATTCTTACATTTACGATTCCTTTGTTTGGATTCCATTTTTCATGTTACATTACAGAATTGAACGATTACATCTATTTTTTTTTAATTCAAATGTATACTGCCCATTATAATTTCGAACGATGTAACACAAAACACGTCGCTTTGATCGTTTTACATAAAAGTTTCCAAACAATTTTTCCTTATAAATTGCCAGCAAATGATTAAATCATAAATATCACTTAATTTCCCTTTACAGCTCCTGCCATTATCGAACACCAACAAAGCTCCTTAAAGAGGTCTTTTGTCGATTGACTTTTATTTGAGTGTGCAGCGAGTAACTTTTTCATGTACATTGACAAGAAAATTCGCGCAGGCAAGAAAAAGCAAAAGGAAAAATTCTTAGCACGAAAACATTTTATTTTAGCGGTTAGAATAAATATTTAACAGGCAGACAAAAAAGCGCAATTCTAAAAACAGCGAGCTTGCCATCGTGCGAATTACCCAACTTATTTTTGTGCTGCTCAAATGCAGCTACAATATTTCTCGATTAAAATTCTACGTAAATCCAGGCGGCCATTTTTAATAATCCACTTTTCAGTAGCATACATGGGTTGTCATTACAACAGTGAAGCTTTGCAGTTATTACAATTCACGTCTGTTATTTGCTGCATTATTTCCCGTTAGTTTTGCTTTTGACAATACGTTTTACAGTGGAATTTTTCATTGAAATCGCTTTGTATTGTATTAGAATAAAAATCAGGAAAATAAATTACGGGTACATTCAATATTGAACAAATTTCAAATTTGCGCAACTATTTCCTAAAACCCAAAAGTGAAATAGAGCGTGTTAAAATTGGTACAAGAGGATATGTTAGCGAACGCAAATATTAGTTAATAGATGACTTCCCCATGATATAGCATTAAGGGTTGTTTACCGCGCTAGTTTCTCTTCAAACAGAAAACCGTTTGCAGCGGTTTCTAGTTAAATTAATTAGTAATTAGCCGAAATCTGGGAAACCTACATCTGTATGTGTTGTGCAGCACACTTAAGTTTTAGATCTCTGTTCGGAGTTCCCACTACAGTGGCACATTTGCCAAACGTTAATGCTCAGGTGGATTATACAAGGTGTTACATTCGTACGAGCACGAGCTAAATCTTCATTTTACCACACTAATGTCGCAATGTATGCTCGCGAGTCGTTATCATACCAAGTTATGATAATTTATGTAGTTTGTATGCGTGTCCTAATGTATTTTTCGATAAGAACCCCCTGACAAGAGAAAAACACGAGTGGAAAGAGGACGTCACGAGGATTCGACTGCGGTTGTAGACATCGATTTTCCGACTGCGGAAGGAGGACCGAAATTTATTTAGGATTCCAAAGTAATGATCTGTTCAATTACACGGTTTGTTAAATTAATTAATTAATAACGGCTAACCGGAAGTCCTTGTAGAACAAGAGGGTTGAGGCCGTAAGTTTCGAAACTTGTTGAAATGGTCCCAGTTATCGAAGGATTGCAGATGGCAATTAGGACAAGTTTGGGGCTTGCTGGTAATAGAAGATACCCCTACATACTGATTACGTAATTACACTGTCATCCTTAATCACTCTCGTTTTTTGCGTATGGGAAAATGCCACGTCGTCAAATTTCACTAAGTAAATTAACTTACTACCTGTTAACAAGCGTAAATAGAGAAGTGATGAAAAACACAAGTTTTCGGTTATTTTAAGTTTTCTAGAACAACTGTAGTGATAATGTAGGTATAATTCAAATTCAAAATTATTAATTTAAATAAAACTTTAAATTTTAGTAGTAATTAGACTTATCAATTATAACTTAAGTTGTACTAAACTGCAGGACTTTAAAACTTTTAATATAAAAAAACAAATAATTCAAAAATAAATAAATTTTCACAGCAACTAACCTGATTCCATTTTTAAAAATTAAAAAACATGTATATCAGTTATTCCACGAATTTTCCAGAATAAACGGAAACGTTGTTATGAATGTATATTTATATATCATAATTAAAACTAAGGCTAAGCAAGGGTAATCATTACTTCGACTTTCTGCTATACAGAACTGCAGTATTGTAAAAACCGTAAAACTCTTTGTTATAATAATTAACAGGGTTGGGCATGTAGAATATTACGTGTAAAATATACCTATTATACATGTTTCTTCTGCATGTAGAATATTAAGCCCCTTTTCTGCATATTCTGCGTGTAGAATAATACCGATGCAAAAACAGACAGTTTAAACATGAATGAGCAAAACCCGTGGAGTACGCCCGACACTTTTATTGATGACTTCTTTTAAAATACGCAAACTTTTGAAATCAAGTGCTGCGCCGCTCTACCTGAGTGTTACCTAAACATCGGTACCGGCAAACACAATAATAAATAAGCTGTGACGAGATGTAAGAGTATAGTCCGTCGTCATCAAAAGTTAAGACAGCGTAAAGGGATTCGGATTTAATATATAGAGAGATTGGTTGCCTACAGCGGAAGCACTTACTTAAATGTGTAAGGATCTAAGGAATTTAAGAAAAAAGACCCGGACAAATACCATAAAAAAGCCGAATAAAACCCCGTTAAAAAACAAAAAAAAAACGCCAGAGAAAAAAATCACCCAAAATAAAACAAGAAAAATTTCTTTGAAAAAAAACAAGCGTAATAAAAGTTAATTAAACTTAGCACATTTTCCCATTTCCAGGAAAGTGCCTTAACAGAAATGTTCAAAATGTCTTTAAAAGTAATGAATACACACTAAAAAATCCGGGCTCCCAAAAAACCGAATATCTTCTGTGAACCTGAATTTGTTTATCTGTATTGAAACTGTCCAATTTTTTCGTTTGTACGAGTCTGCGCCTTATATAATAGACACATAAATAAGTGGCTTCTAGTAGCGGAAGCCCCCCTCACCACTAAATTAAGACGATTAATTTAAAATTAAGTATCTCAAAATGGTAACAAACTAAAAACCAGAAATAACTGCGACCAGTGCCAGAATTAGGTTAGGGCGAGAGGGGCTTCCGCCCCAGACGTAACGATTTAAAAGGCGCAATTTTATTGCATACTTCTTTATGGAGGCGACTTCTTTGTCGTTTGACGCGTGCTCGTACCATTGGGATAGCCGAACATCTCACACCTCCCCCACCATACCATGCAGATGGGTGTGTTTTTCTAGAATCTATCGTACATGTTTTACATATTCTACAAATTTTACATGTATAATATGTAGAAAAAGGTAGTTATGCCAGTTTTATTTAACATCTATTTTCTACATATTATTCTACAAACTTTTCTACGTGTAATGTAGAAAATACTGTTCTACGTGTAGTTACAACCCTGATAATAAAAAAATTTCAGCGCAGTTAACCTAGTCCGGAAGATTTAAACAACTGACTTTATTTAAACATAAAATTCTTTTAAAGTTAAGTGCTGATTTGAAAAGTATATTTTTAATAACTAATCGAAACATAATTTTAATCAAAAATCTATTCTGTCTAGATAGTAAATCCCTAACTGTCTCACCATAACACGACGACGCACTCATTAATTATGCAATTGAACTAAAAACACTTCTATTGATAAAATCCTTTCTATACAGCTGTAGCTGATTTCATAGAATCCAGGTAGTGTGGCTGGTCTAATTCCTAGGCCTGGTTAATACAATGACTATTAACCAATTAACCAGAACGTATATCTCGAAGAGGAATAAGATGCCCACGTTCTCATTAGATTCCTTGTGGCTTACCGCGACTGGTTAGCACATTTACACGAATTGGCCTCTAACAATCGGGTTAACGATCGACTGTCCGGTTTCCGGCATGATACACGTCCTATTTGAAATTGTATCGCTCTATTGGTGTAAATCGCTTTTATTTACCAATCATATAGTATGTGCGTCTTTTTGCAGCTAGTGCTGCTTATGTTTTTCGGAATCAGAACTCTACCTCGTTCGTAAGTTAACAATAGCGTGTAAAAGATAGAAGGAGAATTAAATATTTAGTTAGATTCTGCAGCACTGGAATCTCTGCTGTTCTTCCATTTTCAGAACGTTTGATTCGAGCTAGGAAGTATACCCTGTAAACTTGGGCAGAGCTTGGCGGGTTATGTCCTGTCGTATGTAAACCTAAGATGGCGTGATTCCGGAAACGCACTGATATAATACCGCTTAGGGCCACGCAGTCGACTAACAGTGCAGCTGACCACAATTTCCTATATATTTCCAAAATTTAAGTATTGCAAGCCACTACAATTTTGATATTTCATTTAATCATCTGTTTTATTTAATTTCTCAGTTCGTCGAACTCAAATGCTATTAAACCAAATCATTGTCAGTGACTAAAACAACAAATTTGGCACACACATGATTACGACCATAAAACACACAATGAACTTCTAATAGGTGTCCCAAAATACAGACGTGGGTGTCAGAAATACAATTTGTAATATGTTATTCCGTTTTTAAATTGAAAACTAGTCACATAAGCTTGCACAGTGGGTGTCTCTCATGTGGGTGCTTTTTAGGTGTGTCGAGTTTGTAGTGCTGATTACCTCGAACCTACTCGATTTAGAATAATATGTACTTAAGCTCGTATAATTCGTACTTGTATTGTTGCATACATCATAAATACATCACATGTTAAAATATTAAAGTTGTAAAAGAATCATTTATTCACTACAACACTAAAATAAGAATAGTAGCGAGACGTTAACGTGAATTTGGAAGTAATTTAAAACTATTGAATTTTTATAACTAAACATTAACTTGTAATATTCTAAATTGCTGTTGTTAGGTAAAGTTCATTACAATGATTTACTATTTAGTTGACATTACGGTAATGTAATATTCATCAAGTAAATTTAGAGAAGGCTCCCATTATTATCGACTTCTCGATTATTACCTTAAATTATTAGTTTACCAAAGTTTACGCTGGAGTTTAACTTTGTTGGCAAACATATGCCATGACACGGTATTAAAAAAATTATTAGGATACTAAACAAATTTCATTAACTTCTAATGAAGCTCGAAACTGCTTGCAAGCTATTTTTGGATTCATTTTTCATAAATAAAATGCAATATTGATATAAACTAGCGCAACCTGCGAGATACGCCCCACGCCTTTCTTGTTAATTTCTTCTTAAAAAAATTTAAAATAAGATGTGTCGAGATGTAGGACATATACTTAATGTATCCAGCAGTATTATATATATATGAGCTTGCTCAATAAAAAGACGCGTTTAATGCTCTTAAATATTTATTGTAATAAATTCTCAATTAAAACTTTTGATACAACTAATTCCAATGCGTCACCAACAAGAGCTTAACATTGAATGCCCCACTTGCTTTTAAGAAAACCAACGGGTAGATGAGGTCACAGGTCATCAAAGCACATGTTCGGACTGGCGACTGACAAGAAATTCGATGCGGTGTAGGGTTATAAAGTTGAAGAAAGATGGAAATGCTCACATATATCTCAAATACGCATGAAGTCAACTTAATTTAAAATAAATACTGAACTTAATATGTGAAACTACTAACTAATCACGTTAATGTTTATTCTTTTGGAGTAATATCCCGATCCAGCGAGAGTGACATCAAAGTATCATTACAATAAATGTTCCCACTTTTTCTTTAAATTGGCCCCATTCAGTAGTCTTCTAACTGTAGAAATCAGGATACCGGCTCTGGTAACTACATTTCCTGGTCTTACTTGAAATTATTTACTTCTAATTGAAATGGTAATCCAGTACCTGCGGAAGCCAAAATAGTTGCAGGTAATAAAACAACATTTCCAGATATATGCGCTGTTAATATATCTCAGTTGCAATTAAATTTGTAAATCTTCTAACATGCCATACAAAAACAGCGTGAAGAGGGTTTTAGATGCCATTTTTTGCCGATCCTACCCACTTTAAGCTATTTTTTATCACATGTTATCAGTGTAGCCGCATTTTGGAGAAGCTAATGTTTGGGTTATCTGACGGCGCTGACATGGTATCAACGAAAGCTCGGGACCTTAACCGCGCGAGAGAGCACTTGACTGACACAGCTGACGCGACGGAGAGAGTATTTAGCGTTTTTCTGCATAACACAATATTGTGTAATACAGAAATATTTATTAATGAGGTTGATTTTTATTACGTTTTAATTATTGCTTTTATTAGTTAAATGTGATTATTATTTTACATTCGCCATGCGCGGCTTCGTATTTTTAACAACAACACTTCGAATTCTGTTGAAATAAAGCGCTGCGCCAGCCTTTTGCATAAACAGCCGGAAGCTTAGTCTGTATGCTTCATGCTCGGTGGTTGTTTTCGAAATGACATCCAACAGTAGATTATATTCTAATAATACACATAAACAGTATAAGACCAAATTTGAATACCTGCATTAAAAACTGCAGTGGTCTGCGGTACAAACAAATATGGGGCTTATATAATGGACGCGTAAATATATTGGTTCTAGTAACGGGGGTCCCTCGCCACTCAAATTTAAGACAGATGATAGGATCCGGATTAAATACACAGGGTGTCAAGAAAACTAAAAAAATGAAAACATCAGGATTTCGTTGTTCGCCTCCAATTTCCGTATACATTTATAATACTTTTTAAAGTTCTGCAAAAACTATCTTATTGAAACTTTTTATTCTATATTAGATAATGATTTTAATTTTTTAATAAGCCCGTCGAGACGGCTAGATGTATGCTTGGTTTCTAAACAATTCGGCGAGACTCTTAATGATTCCTCGAATTTAAAGAGTATTAACCAGTGACCCCAGAACGTATTGCTCTGGGTGGTCGGAGCGCCCATCTCCTACAAATCTTTCAAGAGAAGCGGATTCCGAATGGTGGGCACATTGGCGTGGATGCGATGAACAGGTTAACAATTGGTTAACCGGTATCCGGCATCCTATTCTTTTCTTACAGGGTTTTAGGTACGTCGAAATAGTGAACTGAAGATGAATGCAACCTGACTGCATGAGGCAAACTGTCACATTTTAAAAGTGCATCGCACTGTTAAAATAAATCTGTATTTACCGTTCTACAGTGCAGAGTTTAGTTTCGACTAAATGAGTCACGTAAAACCAATGAAAAGGTACGTCTTTCGGTTAATAAATTTTGATTAGTGGTGCTGATTAATTCGGCTACGTTACGGTACAGTTTGCTGTTTAATTGATTAGAAATGACCAAACGAGTAGCTGGTGATTAGTTTTCATTAGGCATTAAATTGAATGGCAATATAGAGCCGTGTTAACGATTATTTCTGGCCAAAAAAAGAAAGGATTTTTGTAGTCATGAGAAAATTAGTTAATAAATGCCGTTGAAAATTTTAATTTTATTGTTTTGTTTTAAGTATTTTATTTGATTCCTATAATTATTTGTAGTAACATAGTTTGCTCCTTAAGCAAGGATTGCATTTTACTGATATTTCATCCAATTACTCGTACTACTCAAAAAATAACCTAACTGGAATTCAGTGCAGTTTCGAAATTTTCAGAATCATATTGATTAACGAAGAGTCAGAGTTGATTTTACTTTCATCAATAGTAATTAGAAGAAATAATAATAACATAATGATCTGTTTGTGAAGCCTTCGATTGTCTTAAATAAACTTATTGAACAAAGAGGAAAGTTCCTAGAATTTACAGAAATAAACTCAAATTTCTGGGTAAATATAAAAAAGTTAAGTTTTTCTTCATAGGTAATTCCATAAGGTATTATTGATCTTGTTTCACCAACAAAAAGTCAAAGTAGGTACAATCAACAATTTGTTACAAATAACTGAAATTCCTACGAAAGTACAGTTTGATATGTTTACACTAGTAATATTAATATTATTTTCTTAGTGGCAGTCGCACGCTCACATTAAATTACCAACTGTCATGCAACCACCATGCATTAGCTTAATTGTCCCCGTTTTCCCCTAGATTTTCTTTCGTGAAACTTTTATAAATTCCAGCGGCGCTTATCGTGGTAAAGAAAAATTGTAACAATAAATTAGATGTGCTACCTCGCGTTATATGTTGGACGGGAGTTTAAAACCATCCTAAACCATCTAATTGCCTTAGTATGTCAGTGTGACATTAAAAAATGTTAGCAGGTGTTGGTTTAGGTATGTCTCAGGTCGGATGCTTATATTAAAATCATTTCTTCCTGCTTTGCATTACGTTACAACAAGCTTATCCGCTTATTTCTTACGTAACTTCTTTGTCAATGGAGCTTATAAAGCAATAGTTGCACGAGAACGAGCTGAATTGGTTTATTAGTGGCTTCCTAATTCCATTGACGGGAGCTCCTTACTTATACCAGACTCTAAGCAGCTTGAATAATGATCTTAATCAGCTTGTTTGATACTTTCAGGGAGTTTTTAACGTTTCTTGCGAACACCATCGCTATTTACTTATTTCATTAGAGAAACTCGCTACTTTCTCAAGCAACATTAAAGGCTGCAAATGTTCTCAAGAGTTTATTTTAAATGCTTTTTTTACTCTTGCATAGTGACCTGATTTCTGATAAGTTCCTTCCCCCCAATCAGCTTTACTTTCAGCAAGAAATACAAGCAAAAGCTACAAATGCTTAAAAATAGAAAAAATATCAATTCACGATTCTAAAATTTCATAATAAAATATTGTTTCCTCTATTTTGGAGTAGATTTTCATATAAAAAAGTTTAGGGAAAATTCTAATTACAAAATGATTATGCCAGGTCATGTATAAAACAAAACTTACTTAGATAGTTAAATTGTAAGCCGCTAGATGCCGTTGATGTACATAAAAATTCAAATTGGCGATGTATTTCAATAAGTTCATAATTAAATCTACTAAAACTTTTTCCAGGCGGTAACTGCAATTAAAAAACATTAAATATTTATTGGAAATTTGTCTTTATTAAACTTTTCAGTCTCTTCACATTGTGAAAAAATCTAGTTTAAATCCATTTTTGGAACTTATCTTAGGTCTGTGTTACAGAATCAATTTTTATTCAAAGATGAGTTATTACTCATTAATTTAAAAATTTTGAAATATTTTAAAATTTTAAAAACTAAAAAAAAATTTTTTTCAAGTTGAAAATTTTAGTTGTTTTTAGTATTTGTTATTGTAAACAATATTTATTCATTGAAATCTAAAATAGATTTTATTATTTGGTCTTTATTTTGGCGATTATCCAATCAAACTGTTCAGGTAAACGACCAAAAGGAAACTTTTCGGAGGTGTTTTCTTAATGTCATTTAACATATTCATATCGATTTAGAAGCCGAAATTCTTACATTTTTTTATTATCGAAAATTCGTTGTGGGCGAGATTCTGGGTGGTGGTAGAAAAATCGGGCTTGGCGAAGATCGGCTATTCATCGGCATGTGTAGAATACGAAATAAAAATTTCTTTCCTAGCGCATCTATTTTGAGATATGCCACCCCCCTCCCCCGTGTTGAGTGGTTTTATGATATTTTGCGTTTTCTAGTTGCAACAAATGTTTATCTCTTGAAATCTCAAAATCGATTTCATAATTTAATAATTATTCAATTAATCTGTTCAGGTAAACGACCAAAATCTCAGTGACGTTTTCTCAGCGGAAAGTCGTTCCTAGTTTCATTTAACATGCTCATACCAATTTTAAAGCCAAAAGTTGTAAATTTTTGAACAAAAAAATAATGTGGGGGCAATAAAGGGTGACAGGGAGATCGCGTTCGGGCAGATCGGCTATTCGGTATGCGTAGAATACGAATTTAAGGTTTTGTTTTCGAACGCACCTATTTTGACATAGATCATCCCCCTTTTTTTGGGCGAAGCAACCTCATTTACTTGCGGTGTCATCCTACTGCAATTAACTCTCTTTGAGCCAAATTTGGTTGTCCTGTGTTAAGGCGTCTAGACTGTAAAGTGTACACAAGACACACATACAAACACCTATGCAGTCGTCCGCTTTATCGGTCTCCTAAAACTTGCTTATTAGTCAAAACGTTTGACATAAAAGTACCTTTCTTTTAGGCATAACTCGTATATCGGCCAGTAAACTCAAAGCGAAAAAAACTTCGCTGAATGAATGCATTCCATATCCAACCTGACGATTACAATATCTTCCTCTTCAACTATATTTCGTACAGCGAGGAAGGTAAAAAGTTAGCCCCGCTTCTGGTATAGACGGAAGTAGTGACAATAACAAAACATTTCCATTAAATATTCAATTTTATAATGACACTGACTATCGTAAAGAATTTAAACATGAAATTTATTTGCAACTTGAAATTTTACTTCAACGCCCTCTGGCGGCGAATCGCGTAACTTTTTGAGTAATTTTTAAACATAGCTGACTATTAACTTTAATACTGCAATGATATGCTTGGTCTTGTGACTACTAGAATTCAATCCCTAAACTGTCTGCAATTCACGCAATTAAATTTAAACTTGCTATGAGACTCTTCTAATTTTCTCAGGGTCGTTATTAGCTTGTAAATAAGTTATTTAAATTAATTTTAAATAGAAATAAACACACACAACGATATCAACTTTACAAAATAAGTTTTTATTTATTAAAAGAATTTCAAAATGTGGTTTCCGAAATATTAAATGAGTTTTTTATTAATTACTATCGTCCTTTTTTTATTAAAATTAGAACACTTATCTTAGCGTCTTCTTATTATGACATTCCTCGCTCTAGCAAAACGCTGAGTGTCCAACCTCTATTTCGTTCTGCTGGCCTCTCGAGCAACAAATAATACTCGCCCTTAATCCAAATCTTCTTCTTATCTGTTTTATATTATTTCCAATTTACTTTTACTATCATCACAAACGAAGAAACTTCCTCGATCGCCTTTTACTTGTAATACTTCTGTACTTTTCACAATTCGTAGATAATCACTTATATTTTCTTCTTTTATATTGAAAATCAGTTTACATTACGTTTTGAACTCGTTCTTTCTGTTTTCATCCAGAGGATATCAAAATCTCTGTCTTTTTTCTCAAAGACTAATTAAAACAAATTCTCTCCTTTCTTTATCTTTTGTCTTCCTCCTTTGATCCCCATTTTTTAAAACAAACACATAAATCTCATGTCCAAGAGTATTTTTTTCTATGTTTGTCACAATGACACTGACATCCTAACTGACATTAGTCGACGCACAAATCAAGTAACTCTAAAACTTCTTACAAATTAAACCTTTTTTAACAATTCTGAATTAAATTATAATTACAATTAACATAAATAAACTTCGTATCAATCTGTTGTGTTTGTCTTTTCTTTCAGTAAAAACAAACCATATGAAAAATAACAATTATTAGAATTTATAACAGGAATTCTAGCAAAAATACGCAACCCTGAGTTTATAAGTTAGAATATTAGAATCTTACAAGTCTTCATAAATCTCCAAATGTAAATTGAACTGCAGCAAGCATTCCAAAAATTACCTTCCAGCAACCACAATACCCCAGTCAAATCAAACACCTCTAAATATCATAGCAATACATATCACAATCTACGCGAAAAAACGTAAATGCTATTTAAGAAAAAAAATTTGACCCACTTCCAGTTTAAACAGAAGTAGTTCAGTTATAAAACAAATTGAAAAGTTTCTAAGTACCTTACAAACATTGAAAAGTTCTTTTGGTATCTTGACAATTAATTAAAATTTTGGCTTGGAACATCTAGGCTGAATCACTGTATACTACTCGTATTAGAAATTTAAAACGCCAAGGTTAAGTAAAAAACTTGTAAAATTAAAAAAACTGGAAGTTTCTTAAACATCATAAATGTTTAAAAAAAACAATAATTACCAAAAATACTATAATTTGTCAAAAATATTACATAGTATTTATAGAATCCTTAGTTTTCAAAATTAGAAATTTTTAAAATACCTGCTTTTTTTCTACAGTCGAAAATTACTAAAATATTAAGCAAAATTAGAAAATTCTCAAGTAAAATTTTGAAAAAGTATTAAAATCATTATAAATAGGTATTTTGAAATTTCCCAAAATTTTGAAAATACCTGCAACTATGATTTCTAGGGGAACTTTAATTCTTCAACGCAATTTTAAAATCTTTTAATCTACAAAAACTGATATCTTGAAAATTGCACAAAACCAAATTTTGATTTCGAAAAATTCTTATATTTCAAGGTTTTTCAATCCTTCTCATAGATTTTCCAGATAATATTTAGATTTTGTTAAAAATCAGGTACAGACTTGGAACAACTTTTAAATTTGAATGATAAAGATGACAAATACAAAAAAGTGTAGGCGCAGTGAATATCGATTAAAAATTGACGACGTAAGTTGGAATTTAAATTTGTATTAAAATTTAAAAAAAATATGGATTTTAAAATTTTTGTTGATTTGTAGTATACTACCCGCTAATGTATGAATTTTAAATTATCATCCTATGTATATTAATAATTTTTTTGGTAAATTCCTGAAAAATTTTCTAAAACAATAAATTACGGTAATTTTACATCCCTAACCCTGACAACTCTTGTGAAATATTCCTGAGAAAATTTTCAAACTTTGATTTTTTTTTAATATTTTCTCTCTTCCCAACTGCACATTATAATAAATTCTACCACTAAGATTAATCCGTACTCAATTAAATGTAGTATCGGTATAATTAAGTTGGCAGTTTTGGGTCTTGTTGCGTTAAGAGCAAGCACTCAAAGTACAGCAGGCGTAAAAATACAATAAAACGTTTCAATTTAACCCAAACAACCAATAAAATATCAAAGTAATAAAAGCGAATTTGAACGCGAAAGGACTTTTACTGCAATTTTAACGACAAAAGCGCTGCCGAGCAACAGTAAAAGGTTTTCGATAAATTCCAGTCGTGTGGTCAAAGTCATTAAGAACAAACATCAAAGTGGCACGAGACCATCACGGAACAATATCCGGAGGGTTAGAAGGATGGGAAGTACTCACCTTCCGCCCACCAGCAACGACTCTCCATCGCGCAGCACCAATCGGAAGTAGTCCGTGTGTGTATCGTTCCCCAAGAAGTGATGCACATCATCTTCCGCCCCTGTAAATAACCAAAGATGCGTTAAAATATGCACTCCACCAAAAGCTCATTTAAAATTCATTATGGAGACCCAAGGGACACATACATCGACAATGCAAAAACATATCATTGACAAACAGAAATTCAAGAAGCAACCATGATAATAGCAAAATCGTCCATTTTTCATGGGCACCATAAATTCGGCTTAAATGAGATTTATCTAAAATAATCTGCAACTTAATTTTATCTATGTTCTGTTACAGTAAGTGATAATCCTAATGTTAGCAGAGTATCCTGTCCGGAAACGACCGTCGAACATAAAACGAAATTCTTTGGCACCATTTTAGAAGAAAATTTACACCGATTAGTTCTTCAATAAGCATTCATCAAGAAATTTAAGCGCATGGTAAATAGTTTGTATTTGTCACATTTCAGCAACTTTTCGTGACAATTCTGCTTTTAAATTTAATATGGTAGCAATTTAACCGCTGCCACCAATGTGTGAATTGGAATTAGTAAAAGATTCAAGTAAAGAGATAGAAAGAAACAGTGGAAACAGAAAATGTAACAAAACTAGGAATTTTCCTCAATTAATTTATTTTGCAAATGGTTGGCTATCCTTCAATAACACCGCTGCCACCAATTGTTATATCCAACAGCATGGGATGTTGAAACTAGCGGAAAGCAATCAATTACCTATCGCAGAAAAGAGCAGATACAAAAATACTTCAGTCAAAACGGTTTTGAAGTAAAGGAACTCCTTAAATAGCTAAATGCTTCAATATATTTTGCTTATTGTGACATACTCGTCTTCAAATTAAACAGAAGCTATTAAAGATTGAGACGTCACAAAATATAAATTATATTCTGTAGTTAAATTAGACATCATCCCTTATTTACCTACAGATTTCAATAAAGCTCTACAACTCCTTACGTTCAAATACAATAGTGAAAGAAATATGATAGCAGGAGCCCCATAACACAACGGCCGATTTCAATATTCTCCATTTTTAATGACAATCGGCTTCTATATGGAAGCACCATTAGGAGGGTCAAAGAAATCCTTTGTGAAAAAAATATCAGAAAAGGTTTTGTTGGAAATGTTAAACGTAACCGCACCCACTGACCACAGAATATCGATTGCCTCTTGGGGATCACTAATCACTGCACTTGATCCTGCCCTTCGTTGTTACGAAACCAAGCACAATGCAATCCCTTGGTGTGTGTTTAATGCTCAGAGTGGTTTCGTTTTATTTTGAGGAGACTTCTTGGATACAATTGAACTTTGTTCGAGAAAAAAGTTTTATTTTAAAAATGCAGATCTCTTAGAAGAGAATTATAATTCCGAATTAAAGTTAAACAGCGCCCGAAATTGTGGTATCTACTAGTATATTTCATTAGGAGTCTGGAAATAAGGATTTTCCGTGCGCGCGTGACAAATTTTCGTGTGAGGCGAAGCCGAACACGGTAAGTCATGCAAGCACGGAAAATGCATTTCTGGACGTGTAATGAACGATACTTTTTATTATACTTACCTGAAAACAACGGAAAAAAGAATAAGAAGTAAATTTAAAACATTGTACTTTCAAAGTAATAATAATACATCGTAATAGTACCAAACATGATTAACATTTCCATAGCAACGATTTATTTATTATCGGCATTGTTTTATTTTCAGTCAGTTTAATTCATGTCAGTTTTAAAAAATGTACTCGGAAGAAAATCCAGATATTCCTAAGAAAATATTATTAGAGCAGGCGGCACAAGCCAGTGGTGATTTGTTACCAGCAAAATCCAGGTCGAGATATGAAGACGAGTATCAACTTTTTATGGAATGGCGAGATCTCAAAAAAGTTAAATAAATAAATATTGTTTTTTCTTATAACTAACTCGAAGTGTATTTTTTTATTTAGCGCACGGATAAAAATCGGAGATCGAAAACAGTTTTCCGTGCGCTGTTCTGAAAATGCCACCTTTACGTCATTGTAAAAACAGATGAAAACAAGGTGTTTTCAGATAAGTATAATAAAAAATAAATTACAGTTAAGAAACCTTCACACTTACATACGAGTATAAAGAATTCTAGAAAAAGTAAGAAAATGCTGTCGATTCTTGTTAACACAATTAATAACGTACTGGTGTATTTTTGGCACATTCTACAATATACTTGCTTACGTTCTGCAAAGAAAAATAACAGCGAGTTTTCTACCTTATATATTAAAGACTTTAATAAATAAGTGTCAAGGTAGAGAGCAACAAAAGTCGAAAGAACGTGCTCGGATCCCGCAGCAATTTTCTTTTTAACAGAACAAAAATATAAAAATAAAATAAACCGAAATTACATGGCGTGGACTGTCCGCTTTTTATTGATATCTATGAATCTGCAGTGACTGCAGGCCACTGGCCGACCCCTGGGGATACGATAGTGGCCAGGGTAGTGATTAATGGCCGTGTCGTGTGACACACGTGGATACTGCAGAATGAGACAAAGATTAAAACATGAAGAAGGAAGGGAGAAATCAGGATTATTTAAAAGTACACAGATAAATTGGACAGCCACCAACGGATTAAGCGCTACTAAAACCCACGCTTTTAAACATTACATTCTCACGCCACCCTTTAGAAAGGTGTAAATATATTGTGAAAATTAGAAATGGTAATCTTACACTTAAAAGAAGTGTGGAAACTGATGGCAGCTACTATTTTTATCGCGGTTTCAAAATCGCCTACGTCGTTATAAGGGCCTGCAGATTTGTAAAAGCAGTCGTTGATGCTATTGGCTTGGAAGCCATGATAGGGGTCCTGTAGCATCGCAAATTTATGTGATTACTACCCTATATTTTTTAACATTCCTGCTGAGTAGCCACAAATTCGACCATAAAAAGTCCTGTGGTGTTATATAGTGCCTTTGTTTCTGACAAACCTGCGACAAAAGTAGATAAAGGAAATTGTCAAAATCAAAAAGAGTTCAAAGCAAGAGTTTTCTATTGTAAACAACTTACAAAAGGTACGTCTACAAGAATTTTGAGTAAGCGTTCTGGTAATACTGTCTACAACTAGAGTATTTATATTCCCAACAGAAAAATTAGTGGGCTACGCCCCACGATTTCTTTAAAAAACTTTATGTAAAAAATAATAAATAAACATTGTTGTAGTTGTCAATATTACAATTTACTTTCGGCTTAGACCGCGTCGTCATTTGTGAATTGCACCCAACATAATCAGGTAAAGACCGACCTGTAGCTTGTCTGTCTTTACAAGCATTGGTTCTAGAAGTTTGAGCAATATTTGTTCGTAGGCCTTGCCTGCCTAAACAGGGCCGTGTGCTTAGATTATTTAAACCTTGGGCCGGACAAGGATTTGATCTTAATGTATTTTGTTTACCAGGACAATAATACCTAATCGGCTTATGCCTGTTAGCTGTTTGTGAACTCATACAAACTAACGTTTCGCAAGACATTGCAGCTTGCATCTTCAGAGTGAATAAAAACACTGTGTGTTTTATTCTGAAGATGCAAGCTGCAATGTCTTGCGAAACGTTAGTTTGTAAGTTATGAACCTTATTCTACTATCACTCATGAGCAATTCGGCTTAAACAGAAGTCTTATATCAACCCCCTTTTTAAATAAAGCGGTATAAATTATTATATGTTCCCATAATAGGACTACCACGCGGATATACTGCCGGTGGTAGGAGTGGTGCGATCTTATACTCACTGTCCACGCGTAAAGCGTCGCTACAAAATCACTTTGAAAAATATAATGTAAAAATATTTAAAGTATATAAGAATATTTAAAGTACAGGCGAAGTGCTTTACTCATTGTTTTTTTTTCAGGTTTATTTAACAGTATATTATACACCAAGGTAGAAAAGTCTACTATTATAGCTTATTATAGCGTAGCGTCGAGGGATGTAACGCCTGAGGGCTATAAGACTTTTCTACCGAGGCGTATATACTTTTTTCTTCACTACTAGTGATATAAACCCTTATAATTGTCGAAAAATTTTAACTTAAATCCCTATTTATTTCAAATTATAAAACAAATGACAGTTTTTTGTTTTGTTGGCAGTTGTTTGAAAATTGTTAAATCATCATTGGTATTCAAAAACATTGTTTTTAAGAACTGGCTTCATCTTAGATACTGAAAATATTAACAACTTTCTCTTCTTTACTTTGTGTGGTTGTATTATAGGCGAAATTGATATTGACAGAGTTGTCATTTATTACGGCGCGAAAAACGTATATTCAAATACACCAAAGTTTTTAAAATTAAATTAATTTATTTAAACAACTATTTTATCCATAAAATACCATTAAATAGAATCTCTCCATTATATTAAATCGTGCTATAAAAACGTTCTCTTTAAAACTGTCACAGGATTATCAAAAAACAGAAATTTGTTCATTATTTACCAGTGGTTAATAATGAGAAATTAGTTACCTGTCAGTGAGCAAAGGTAGAGATATTGAATTTCACAGCATTCTATTAGTATGTGTCAAAATGCTACGCCATGTTACTAGTAGTGAAAAAATAGTTATTTACGTCACTAGTCCGGGAAGTGACATATTAAAGTATGAGTTTAGATATTTGCGGACGAGGCGACGAAAGGAGCCGAGTCCGAAATTTCTAAACGAATAATAATCACTTCACGGACGTGTATCGTACAAAATTTTATTTCATTACTGCCACAACAATTTTTTATTTGAATACTTTCTTTTTATAAAAACGTCGTTTTTAAAATTTATAT
Source organism: Ctenicera cuprea (assembly GCA_958336395.1). Lineage (NCBI taxonomy): Eukaryota > Metazoa > Arthropoda > Insecta > Coleoptera > Elateridae > Ctenicera > Ctenicera cuprea. The sequence goes on along the minus strand of OY284486.1, from coordinate 77,002,807 downwards.
TCTATCAAATTAAACATTCGCTGTTGGTATTTCTCGTTGCTTAGCTACAAATAGATGTGTTTGATGAATTTTTCTCCAAGCAGTCCGGGAAGGGCTGCTAAACAACACTTCCCGACCTTGGCCTGTAATGTGCCATTTCCCGGACTCAAATCAATGACGTACAGTGGTATATAGCGTACTGTATGAAATAAATAATATTCCCATATTATCCGATATACAAGGCAAACTAGCAGCTAGAAACACTGATTTTAAAGTGATAATACGACTAATCTTCTTAGAAATTTCTACAAAATGATAACTGCAATTGAAATCTAGAATTTTGTTGTGATAACAACCATCTACTATGTACGACATTTCTTTTAGTAACGTCCGCTGCACTCGTAAAAACTGAAAATATGAGACGCATGAAATTTTTAAGTTGGTGTAATGGCCCCATAATATTATTTCACGCGAAATTGAGAGAAACGTTTTATTTTATAACCCATAAAATAAAAGTAAATAACTCGAGCGTAAAAAAAAGAATATTAGATTTTTACATTATCTTATGAATTATAAACAATTACAGTAAAATAACTAAAAAAGAGAAAACTTTTTTTTTATTAAAAAATTACTTAATTACCTTCGTATCGTTTAAATTCAACTGAATATATTAATATTTAATTATTCCCTTTACTTAAAATCTACAACAACACTAACTAAAAAAGTAATACATTTAAATATAGAGGCAAATATCGGAGAAAATGAGTTAACATAGAGTGTGTTTTACTACAGTATAAATTTAAAGTGTTTAACTTTGTGTTTAGAGTGGTTTTCTTATAGATTCTAATTTAATACTGCCAATAAGCATTGAGAAGGGAACTTGAAGCTGAAAATCCTCGCAAGGTAAACTAATGTATTATCATATTTCTAGTAAAAATAATTGTTTTACATAAGGACTTTCACATGACCACATTTTATATCGAGAACTTGGGAAAAACCCCTTTTAAATAATTAGAGCCTTTTAAATTTCCTGAGAAATATTTGGGTACGAATTATACGCAATTATTGGTTGGGGCAGTAATATAACGAAATAGGCTTAATTATTGTTCCACATTCATATTTATTTGTAAGCACTTTTCTGTACGCGAGATAGAACACAGACGCATTTTGCATAAAAATTGGTAGCTCTTAAACCAACAATTGGATACACCGCAATAAGCATATTACATGGCCAGCTCGTTCGCCGGGTTTAATCCCTTACATTTTGGTATAGAAAAGAGTTCAAAGTTTTTGTGTCTTAATAAGACAAAAGGCCCAAAATGTTTAAACGAGACAAACCAACAAGGTGCAACGCGCTTAGGCTTGCGATTCAACAAATGAAAATGGCTTCTAGCATTTATTATAATAAATCAATCATGATTTTCTGAAAAATTAAAAATGAAATTCTTTGACAAGGTAGCTTGAAAAAAAAAGTTATTAGAGTATCTTTGTTTTTTTACGAAGCACTCTATACTTAAAGAGTAGTCCAGCAACAATCTTAAATTAAGTTACGTCAAAGTTTTGAAGTTTTAAACCAAAAGTATATATATAAACGTGTCGGTTCGTATTAAAGTTCTCCGACGCGATTTCAAGATCAATTTGAGAGATGTGCAAGTTAAACTTGTCCCAACTTTTAAGGAAGACGTATATCCGCTCTTAGCAACATCAGCATCTCGTGCTATAAAATATTATGAACAGGGTTTTTTTGGCTGGTGCGTTCAAAATAAAACATCGCGGCAATATATCCGAGATTACCGACGCGTACGCACAGTGTTCAAATTAAGGACAAGTAAACGCGCGAGGTGGCTGATGTTTCAGGAAGATCGTTGAAGCCATGGTTGAAGCAGGAGAACGTTACGCGAAATGAAATTGCAGGAGTGATTAATTGCTGCAATAGTTCTGAGGACATGTATATATCCTGGGAAGCTGCTTCAATCATCGTGACAAATTGCACTAGAGCAAGGTCATCCTAGCGTCCCTGCTAAAGGCAATTCTTGGATGCTATCGGAATATTTTTCACGCGGGTCGTTCTTTCAGGAACTATGATTTCACTTTCTAAAAGCAACACAATTTAGTGGGATTTTATTTATAAGTACGGGGTTATTTAAAAGTACTTTTGAAACATTGTCAGTTTTTCCGACAATTTTGACTAGGTGAGCGATTGCAGGGCTATTATCTCACAGTTGTGTTATGTTTAATAAGCACCTCTTGTGACCTTTTTCTGCAAATGCACATTTGATAGTTTTGATATGGCAATAAAATGATTCTGTTTGTAACCATATCTAAGAAAATGCAATTTTAGTTTGCATATTTTGGAATTTTGGAGCATATTTTTAGAATAAATGTATATTTATATATATTTCTTTATATTCGCAAAAATCAACGTTAACTTAAAAAATACAAAAGGGGAGAAAATGACAAGTACATTGGGATTTAAGTGCGTGCTGTAATGAGCGGATGTCCCGAATTATACCAGGTAGAATGTTATTACCAAGTTTTGGAATTTTTCAATTCTTTCTAAGAACTATTCAATTGCGGTACTTCTTTAAAGCAGCACATACTAGTTTTTCTTACCTACCACTTCGTAAGAAATGGCTAAATAGTGGCTCGCCTTGTGCGTTTCTGTTTATCAAAAAAAAAAAATTCTAAAAGACCAAAATATCATTAAAGCTACCTGATATATGACAAAAACAGAGCGAAATTTAAAAATTTTTCACCAAATTTAAGTGCTCGATAGTTTAAAAAACCACTATCAATAACTTCGATAGTAATATTTTCGATAAGTTTGCACTACGAGGTTAAATTAAATAAATTTTCAAAATTTCATATGAAAATATACATAGACGACAATTAATAAATACTAGTGTTACCCCAGCACACAATGCACTGACAGACAGCGTTGACAGAACCGGCGAAATGTCAAGTCACGTGATGCGTTAGTTCCAATAATGACACGCAACGTTATTGTAAATGGCGCCTCAAGTGACGCGCGTCTAGCCGACCTTCATATATATTATAAATTAAAATAATTATTATTAAAAAATCGACGTAGAATAAAAATATAAAAATGTTTCATGTTCCATCGGTGGATAGAGACCTTTCATTTAAAAAAAAATGGTCCAAATTGGTGAAGCGGTAGCCGCTGGAGGAACCGGAGAAAAAAACCCTTTGTGCTTTTATATATGTAGGGATTATTTAACACTAATAAAATGTGGAGCAAGCATAATACAGTGTTTTAGATTTCCCGCCCAAAATAGGAGTAAACACAATTCCGATAATGAACTTAAATAGAACACACAAAGTATAATTAACTGCTGATTTATATCATACATCTACACACTGGTAAAACAAACAGGCAATGCTGCAGTTCGTAATTACGTTACTTATTAATTAGCTATACAAATTACATCAATCCAGTGCATAAACAAATGCAGGAAAACGCGTTTTGCATTCTAAACCAACCACGGTTCCAACTTCTATTTATAGTTATAGGGGTGCGATGAAGTTAGGGTTTCTCGAGAGCCCCGTTTCGTTCTATACGTGCGAACGCACCACTAAACAAACAGAACATCGTATTCCTCCTTACCTATCCTGAAAGGGAAGCAAGCGGATCGAGAGGCCATTTGGGTACCGGTTACTGTTACACCCCCGCCTCATTCTCATGCACGATGTATCGGGAAAATATCTAGGAAATACGGTTTAGGTTATGACAAAATTTTCACGCAAGTGATGTGGATACACGATCGCACTTTTTTTGCGGAAAAAGCGAAAAAGGGCATTCACCTTGGAATAAAACGTGGCGAGTGATTTTATATGAGAAAAGTTCCACGCATATCTATATTTACTGATCTAGAATTTCGGTTTATTCAATTTAAAACAATTCAGTTATTTAACCAACGCAGAATATATTGGATGAGAAAAAAATATCATCAGGTCTGGCTCGGGAATTTTGACCGCATGTCGTTGACTGAATTTTTTTTAAACTTCCAGAGCCAGACCTGATGACGTTTTTCTTGCTCATACGATATGTAGTACTAATAAAGATGCGGTACATACTTTATCGTGTTATTGTAAAACTAAAGCATAAACTGACGTGACTATAAAAAATAGTCAATAATTTTTAATGTAACACAACTTGGATGTAAGGAAGAAACGTAATCGCCCGTATGTAGCCATCTAACTGATAAAGAGTTTCTACGCATTTTTGTCGTATACCCATCTATGCCTGATTGCAGTGGCGGCTTGTGAAAATTTAGTACAGAAAGGCGGCACAAAAGTACAACAAACAATTGCAACCTTATACAAGGTTCCCACTAACTATCAAGAATTAGAATCCATGACTTTTCCAGGATATCCATGACCAAAAATCATACTTACCCATGACTTTCGACAAAAAAAATCAATAAAATTAGAAACGCAAACAAATCACGTTTATGCGTTTTTTTATCAATTTACAAGACAGTATGTGGCGGTCTCACTTGCACCTAATCATAAGCCATATTACGTTCCTTGGAATTTAACAAGGATAAGAAAAGTACCTCAATGATATTCTAAAAACCTTTAGCAGGAATTGTTTTATAAGCGGCAGTTTTAAAAATTCAGTCGGAAAATTTTTTTTAAATTATGTTAACACTACTGCAGGAAAATCAGGTTTTTTTTTTACTGTAAATCAAGAGAAAAATCAAGACTTTTGACAAATTTTGCATAAAATCCATGACTTCCAGGTTAAAATTTTAATTCCCTGACTTTTCCATGACTTCCAGGGTCAGTGGGAACCCTGTTATATTTAACAGTTCCAGAAATTAGATCCACACGCATTTTTTTCGACTCATAAAATTTCATGTTTTAAATGATTGTTCTCACCTTTCACAGGTCTCCGTACAGAAAAAGACACACCACAATCCATTATGAAACAAATAAAAAAAAACGAAGCTGGTTTTACTGCGTACCAGCAAATGTAGTCCACAAAGTTTTGTATGTTTTATCTTATTTGTTTACATAGCCGCAGACAACGGTGTTTTGCTACCTCACATTGGTTTGCGTGTTTGCTAGGTAGGGCGTAGCCCACGTTGCCTAACAACGGAACAACTACGGTTCTACATTTTCCCTCAAGTAAAGAGTAAAATTACCACTGCTTCCTATTCCTATTTTTAGAAATAACAAAGCAACTTTTTAAGAAATATTTTAATATTACAAAATTAATAAATGCCAGATTTTAGGAACGAAAAAACGCAAACTAGGATATAAGCACAGAAAAAAAAAGATGGTATACTTGTAACACGCACCCCATACAATAATATCCTACTTGCGCCACTTATACGCGCCGCGAAGTACACCACGCGCGAAACAAGTCGCGCGTCGAGCGGCTCTGCAGCAGCAGTCCGACCAGACCACCCCAAGAAGGCAGCAGCGGCGTATATGGCTAACGAAGTTAATGTCCGTTGTGTAGACCAATGATTAGCTGTCAACGGTAAGCTAAAATCAGACCGTCTTGTATTAGGATCTTCTCTTGAAGAAATATCTAACCACGCTCGACTACTACGCTTACTGCTTATTGTTTTATTATGCTTTGTTGTTTATACATATATTATCTGTATTTTTGTGTTATGGCTTTTATAAAAAAAAGTTTTCAGTTTTTTGTTTGGAATTCAATGGTCTCACCATTAAAATAGAAAAATATGGGGCATTCCATTTGAGAAAAACATTATATTATGAGAACCTGTATAAAATGTTCATGTGTGGTTACAGTACGTGTCGGTTCGCACAACTTTTATTAGTAACTTGTTATCTACCTTATTAAATAGCAGTATGTAAGCACAATAACTGCCAATGTGCACGTTGACACATAAAGAACAACATTTAATGAGAACAGCCGAACAGTTGCACAACCAAAAATTGAAAATATTTCAAGTGGCCGCCGGCGTCGCTTTCATCGCTTTCGCTATTCATTCGGTCAAATTATAGTTTCATACCAAAGACAAACGAATATCCAAAATATTGTTTGATCGGGGGTGGTCCCAGGAAACGTTAATCCGACTCTCTCAACAGTAACTATTGCGAAAGTAGTACTGCAGTCAGGTTTACGTTGATTTAAATCATTGATTTAAATCACCATTTTGGCAAAAAAAGCTAGGTATTGAACAAGCGGTAAAATTAGTTTTTATTACCGAAAGAATTCAAAGTCAAACTTAATTTTATAATTAAAAGAAATAAAAAAAAAATTTTCATTTTTATTACTGCAAGAAAGTAATAGTTTCGTTATTTTATGAGAGTGCGATTATTTTAAGTTGATGTTTATAAAGATATAAATGTTTGCAAGAAATATAAGTTAGTTTTTGATAATAAATAACTTTTTCATTTTCTTTCATGCGTAATTTACACCAACCACAAATATTTTAGTATTCTGACAAAATAAAAAAAAAATAAAATTAAAACAAAAAAATGGGTTTAAATCAAAAAAATCCGATTTAAATCAAGGCAATATTTTTTTTTGAATTTTTCAAAAAATCGAATTTTTATGCAACCCTCACTGCAATGGATTATATTAGAAAAGTTAGTTCAGAAGTTTCACTTTTTTTGTGGTTCTATCCAATGCGAAAACTGCATTTGAAACATGAGGGTGCGGTATATTCTATGTACTGAATTTGGATCCTTTCCATCAGTCGCAAATTGTGGTGACGACGGGCCTCTGCTACTAGACGCCAGATTATTACGCGTCCATTACGTAAGGCGCATATTCGTATGTACTGGTGTATCGGACCAGTATAGTTTCCGATGCAAATAAGAAAATTAGGTTTACATTGTAGGTTTGTATTATTGCAACGTAATCTGCTCCTAGCTGTCATTCTCATTACCAAAACTCTAGACCAAGCGGCCCGCGGTGGGTTTATAATTAGATATAATCTAGACTTTTAATTTTACGAATCTACATTATCTATTATTAGTTTGTGCTATACTGCTAATATTTTTGCGTAAGCAGTCTAATACATTATGCTTTTAGTTGTCTTTCAGAATGTACAATATTGCTGAGAGCATTACTAAACATGTCCTACATCTCCATACAGCTTATTTATTATTTTGTTAGCAGTATTTAGAACGGATGTTTGCTTTTACGACGTTTATGTAAAAGTCACGTAAGGTGGACTTCATCGAGGCCATGAAGCAGCGAATACCGGCGGATATAACAGGGACGTGGCATTTGATTTCAATAGCCTGCGTAAATAGTTGCTGAAGATTGCCATTACATAAATGATATAAAAAAAAAGCGTAGTCATAGCCCGCGGCTACAGCTAGTGGCAAATATAAAAAATAGAATTGCTAAATTTTCTGCTTCTAACAAATGAGCTAGCACTTAAATGTGATATTTTTTACTAGCCTAGACTAAGTAAGCCATCTGACACAAAATTTCAAAATATAAAAATTAACTAAATGAAATTCATGAAGACATCAATGTATTTCTATTAATTTTAATAAAATTGCTGGTAGTTCCAGACTCTCAAACCTGTTAAGCAAAAGTAAAAATTACCTCTCTAAACTTTCAAGAATTTATAATAATTGCAGTAAAGAAAAACTCCGAAAGCAATTTTCCCGGAAGCCCCTAAAGAGACAAACTCGGGAAAAGTAGGTCATTTATTAAATTTTCTTCAACAACATACAGTTTTCACCTTGTGTAGCTGAAGACTAGGAAATATTTAGAATAGCACAGAGATGTAAAAGCAAAGAATATAAAAAATCCAATTTTAAAACGAGCAAAATCTACGGCTTTTGTTGTTGTAGCATATAGGGTATTGAATGCATAAATATCTGAAATACAAGGAATACGAAATGGGGTGCACTGTGTATGTGTATGTGCGAGATTCACTCTATGATACAGCAGGGCATATTGAGAAATTTCAAATATCCGATTTCGATCGAGGATTGTAAAAAGCTCTACGACGAATTGCGGCTGATGTGATGGCCTCAATGCGAAAGCAATAGCAATAACGTGGCTTGTCGGACACGAACTCTGATTGGCTGTGAAACTGTTCCATAATCTAACACATGTACCACACATAACTCGGATTAAGGGCCGACCATAGACATCACTTACTTTTATAGACTTTGAACACTTGTCTCAGCTTCCGTACTCTTTTTGTTCCCGACGCACATAAATAACTTATGAGCAAGAAGCCAGAAGGTTTAACATTCCCTTGGGATGTCATCGAATATAATACTTCGTATTATTATTGCTATGCTACATCAAAAGTTTTTCGATAAAAAAATTTTAAGGTTCCAATGAACTTAAAAACAAGCAAAACTGATTTTCAACATCTGCAGTTCTAACTTCTAAATAAACAATTTTCATTTAGGAATAAATTTAAAACGAATTCATTTTCCTTCTGTACCATTAATTTTAGCTATGGTTAACCCTCTCCTAATTACGTACATATAAGCAATAGATATGCAAATTTTAATTCTTGCAACCCATGCTGCAGTATATCCGCATTACTACACAACCCCGATCTAGGCTTAAACCACCACAAAGTCCCTTGTGGTCGGAAACGAGATTATAGTTCATAACTATTATTTCCCCGGACAGTTTGAAATTGATTGATTGATTTTGGAGCCTAATAAGTAATTAATGACGGACAGACGCGCAACGTAATACGGGATAGATGACCCTAAATTGGATGAATTAAGAGTTTTATAGAGCCGACGTGATAAACAATCAATCTTCCTCGGAAATTTCTTGTGTCAAAGAAGTGAAACCTCGGCGTTACAAATGCTTAGAAAGTTTAATTGTGTACCGAAAATGCTTTCTACAAATTCTCTGTTTACGATTGTCTGAGCTACTTCAATCATCAATTTTTTTTTAAATCCACATGAAGAGATAATGGTGACAATAACATTATACCTTAAGTCTTTTTTAATAGATGATGCTAATTAACATTTGCATATTAATTTACTATTGACATTTTAGTTTTGCATATCCCAATCCCCAGCTTGCATAGTTTCAGCGACTGCATCAATATCTAAGCGAGTGGTTAGAATTCTGTCTTTACAGAAATATATTTCTAGTTTTTTGTTATAGACAGTTGCAACTTACTCAATTGACAAGAGATGTGCAAAAGTATGCACGTTCTCCTAGTCTATAACTGATGCCGCTTAAGGCTTCGCTTTCTCCTCTATTTAGTTTGTGCGTAAAAATGGTTACCAGATATAAGGGACCTGCAGCTTTAGGTGGATACCGGAACTATCGGAAACGTTACTGTTGCCAATTGTGCTTCCTGTATACTGCGCTGATTTAGTCAAAGCTTGATAGACTGCGTCCGATGACCAGGAAATAATCTGGAGTTGATTTAAATCAGGTTGATATAAACCATGATTTAAATCAAAAGATTTACATAAAGAAAATCATTGCTTTAAATCAATTGGTTTTTTAATAGGCTGTCGTGTTCATGTGAAATTTTTCAATTAATACAATAATGGGCACCAATTGGCAGGAAGCTTAGAATAGGATAGAATGACATAAAAGTCTTAAACAATTATATACTTTATACGAACTGCATTCATTATACTTTTGCTTCTACACAAATGAAAAATTAATTTTGCACAATAATTTAAGGGCCATAACATATAAAGCTCTCTTATCAGTTTACACCTTGTATACTTTGCTGCACCTACGGTACATCATCGCTACAAACATTCCAGGGTACATAAACGGTAGTATTCCACCTTGTACACAATATAAAAATTTGCAATACACGCTTTTAATGACTGGTCAATAATTATAATCTATTATTGTGTACACCGTAGATTTATATTATTTATGCTCCCTGTGACGTTATAGTGATAATGGCAGTGCCGCAGGCTTAGCAAAAAGTACACGGAGTTAAGGTAAAGGGAACCCGTTGTATAGCTGTTATGCATTGATCCAGAGTTAGTAGGGTGGGGTGGGGAACGATCATAAAATTACTTAGATGCGACTCAATGACCTTTCTTGCAAACAATAATTCAAAATACAAAATGAGAAACATTACGTTACACTTGCTATTAAAATATTTTAACTAAAACATTTTCGGTGATACGTTAGTAGTTTGTAAATTAAATAGAAGCACTTAACTGCTTTTAAATTTAAAAAGCTGAAGTGTGGACTTCGAGTGGACTTTACCATACTAGATAATAATACTTTGAAAAAATGTAACTTTTAATAACTATAACGTTGTACAATTCACCGAGTATTAAATTTGCTAAGAAAACAAGCGCGGGAATTTGAATTTGCGATAGCCTGTTCAATTGGTTTCCGTACCGTAACTCTATCCATAAAAGGAGCGACCAACTGCGCTAAAGGAAGGTAAGTGCCCGGCGAATTACAAATTCCGCTTCAGATGTCGGACCAAAATAGCTATAATAGCTTTATTTGGAAAGTTATCCAAAATATGCAAAGAATCAAATATATATTTTTTAACTAGAGCTTATTAATAGGAGTTAAAATCACGCAAGTGCCGTAAAACGCGTTATTGATATTAAAAAGTATCGTTTTTCTTCCTATATTTTTTAAATAGTTGAAAATTCTTCCAGACCCTAATAGTAAAAGTACTTTAAGTAGTCTATGAACTGATAAAAGTTTATGACGATCGACGTTTGTGTTTTTAAATAAATAATTAATCAATTTCAAATTTTCAAAAATTCCTAGAAGGCGTAAGAATAAAATTTGGAAGATTAATAAAAATAAATTTGTAGTTCACTGCAAGCTCTATCGGCTTAGAAAGTTAAAAAAAATTGGGTTGCAAGTTTTATAAAAATATTTTTTTAAAGTTTTCAATATTTGGAAGCAGCGTCATTGCGATCGTTTAAGGACGAAATTAATTTTACTTCATCCTACACTACCCACAAAGGGCTCTTAAACAAGTTGAAGCTGATGCCGATCAGTCAACTACTTTTTGAGTAAATGTGCGTTAAGGTCGAGATTTTCAAAAAGTTGCAGCGGCCGCCATTTTGAAGCTAGAGAATTCGGTAAAAAAATTATCGATGTGTCTTATGTTCTTTTCTCAGAACCTGTACTCAAATTTCCAATATTTAGTTTTGGAAAAAAAAACGCTACCAAAAAAACAACTTCCGTTTCCGGTTTCGGATTTTTTTGAAAAGCTTAACTAGAAATAAAGTTTTAGATATACTTATTGATTTAAAATTTTATCTTTATCAAAATCGGTCCAGTACTTTTGCCTTTAGAGGTGTCACACACCCACACAAACACCCACCCACTCACAGACAGACATTTTTTTAAACCACTTTTTTGGATACCTTGGGCCCCAAAACGTTTATTTCCGTTAAAATCTAGATTTCTAAAATTTTAATTTCGGTATAGGAAAGCAATAATTTGTTCATCTCAAATTTGAGCTTTCCAAATTAATTAATTTTTTTTGTTTATATTATCATACTCACAACAAGCACAGACTGACTAACTAACTATACAAATACAAAGCAATGTCAACACATACTTGAATAAATAATGAATTGATGAATTGTTTTCACCAAATTATTGCTTTAATAGCTAGCGGCAGTTAATTCTTTGCATTCACAGTAGATAATAACATAAAACGGTCATTTTGCTTTTTGATATCATTTTTCCAACATACCAGAGTGCGGTAAGGATGATCTATTTGGTCTGACGTTTATATCAGTCTAAATTGCACCCTTTCCCACATCCCCATGCGAAACACCAACCAGGGCATGGAGAATACAATTTAACAGCAGGTTCTGGAGTGCTTTGCATATAAATTAATTTAGCATTAGTGTTAATGTATGTAACGTCATGATGGACTAGCACACGCTGTCAGTGCAATCCACGTAAATACTCCATGATTGATTTCTATACGTTTGCCCTTTAAATATACCGGGATAAATACTTTACAGCGAAAACAACGACAGATAGGGAACATGTAAATATTTGTTCAGTAAATGAAGAGTGCTATGAATATGCAGTTATAATATTGGAAAAATACATAGTAGTAGCTTATCGAAGTTTGCCTTTGTTATTACCGTTTTTTAATTATTATCATTTTCACGCTACAGGCAAGGTAAATAGACGATACATCCATAGCTACAAAAGATGAAAATGGCCAATAACATTCGTTTACTTTTTGCCCTTGACTACGGAACTTAATAGTGTCATTTACATTCCTAGGATAATAATTAAAGCAACGAGGTACAGATTCCAATATTTTATTTCAAACAGAATACAAAAATGTTAATTTTAATTGTTCGTTGATATGGTAACAAGCACAGGCAACTTAGAATAATGGGGCTTTTAAAAAATAATTCCGATGACAGCACTCAAAACGAACTTTTAAAAGTATGATTAAATTTCTACCCGTAGCGTGAAAAATTTATTAAGTAACACGGAATGTATCGACCATTAACATTCTCGGCAGGCCACACGATACATCCATAGCTACAAAAGATGTAAATGGCCAATAACATTCGTTTACTTGTTGCCCTTGACTACGGAACCTAATAGTGTTATTTACATTCCTAGGATAATAATTAAAGCAACAAGGTACAGGTTCCAATAATTTATTTCAAACAGAATACTGAAATGTTGATTTTAACAGTTCGTTGATATGGTAACAGGCACAGACAACTTAGAATAATGGGGCTTTAAAAAAATAATTCCAATGACAGCAGTCAAAACGAACTTTTAAAAATATGATTAAATTTCTACCTGTAGGCCTACTTACATTGCCGGTAGCGTGAAAAATTTAATAAGTAACACGGAATGTATCGACTATTAACATTCTCGACAGGCCACAAGCCTCGACTTCGCCTCGGCTCGTATGTTATTACGTCTTTACATTCCTTGTTACTTAAATAACTATTAAAGTACTGTTCTAAGTGAAAGTAGCTCTCGTAACATTTCTTAAAACTTCTATTTTGGGAAAACCTTCCGTTCTTGCCGTTTTCGTCAACTTATTTTGCGACCCTTTCAAGACAACGACGCTATTAGCCAATGTGTTTTAAACTGGAACGGTTAAATGGTACGAATTTAATTTAATGACACGAAAATACATTCGCATAAATAGAGACGACAGCTATTTCCAGAGAAATTCTGCGACGAAGTGTTTTCTTCGGGTGGAATTATAACATGAGGACACGCCATAGCAATTAGCAACGTGTAGTCATAGAAACGTACTGTTACACGTCTGACTAGGGCCAGTAAGTGTTTAATCATTTTTGTTACGCGGAGATGCTTAAAAGCCTGTAGTTTTATTAGGTGAGATTGCTTGATTCAATTCGCTCGCAAAAATCGTTCGTCCCTAACTGGCGTTAAATAAATTATATGGAACTCGGCAATTTTAAATATCTTGTTCCAGTAAATAACTCTGTAACATTTAAGAAGGGGAAGCACCTAGAAGCGGTGATTGAGATAAATTATGAACAATTTCGAAGTAATTTAAATTGTTATGTCTTAGGGAGGAGCGCGAACCGAGCCACGCCTGGTTTGCCCCAGGACAAAACTGCCTGTTCTGCAGATTGTTCTATTATGTCAAATTGCATTCCCGACCCTGTGTCGCCACTTTGTGTACAACTTTTCAAAGAGGCAAATTGGAAAATTTTCTAATATTACGTACATTTATGCAAATTTTAAACGCAATTTGGAAAATTCATTTCCTGCACTCGCAAACTGGACAAAATCCAATCTGGAAAATTTCTATTATGCATTTGCAAATTGAACGCATTGCAATTCAGAGCTTAGACCGAGCTTAGGGTGATTTTATTTGTCAATCTGGGTACGAATATATCGTTACTATAACAGGGGCGGATTGAAACAATATTTTCTGTTAGTTATTTACAACGTTAGTTCTTAAAAATATATACAACATAATTTGGATTTTTTTTAATACAATGGCTAGGCTATTGAAATTAGTGTCGAATGCCACAGATGCATCTCAAAATAATAAAAGTGACATTGATAATTTCAAAATAAGTTGATAAAATCATGAAAAAAATAAAAAATTATATTAAATCAAAAAATAAGCCAACTAAAAAAAAATATCCCTATTTTAGAGAATTTTTAACCCATTTATATACTATAAGAAAATTTCTACGAATTTTTAGAGTTATTCACTTTGTAGTTTTTTTTTTAATTTCGTTTTTTTATACATGTATTATGTAATAAAATTTATTGCAATAATTGTTTTTTGATATAAACTTACCTACGTATTATTATAAATGTTTTCTCATTTATTTGGTTCATTTTTTATTTTCCAACCTATTAATATTTAAAAAAAATAATTAAAATGATTTAAAAACGGCCCTTTTCCAAAAAATATAGCGTTTCAGCAGGCCCTTCCCAATCGACGTAAAAGGGGAGAAATCAGCAAAACTAGGGAATACTTCAGGGGTGTTACAAAATTATGTTGGCAACACTGAAGGATAGGCAATTGATGCAGACACGTAATTATAAAGTATTTTGTTATGGTGGGCCAAAGAAAAGGTAACTTACCGTAGTGCAAAATTAGCGTAGTGTGCAGTGTCAAATTCGATGAGTTTGCCGATGTGAAGCAAATATTTCCAATTTCTAATGTTTATCAAAAAACTATGTTATTAAAGAGCAATAATGGGTGTAAAATATTTTGAAATTTTATTATACAGCGTTATCAGAAAAAACTGATAACAAGTGGGTATTTTTTGTCAACAAACAAAAGTTCTGCGTTGTCTCAAAAATTATTAGCAATTTTGAGCTAGCATAGACAGGAGGTTGAAAAATGATTTTCTTTATTTTTGTAATCAAGTATTTTTTAATTTTTCTTAGAGTAGTTCTAATAGAACAAATCGTTTATAATCCAAAAAAATGCCAGACACGAAATTTCACTAAAATAAATTAAAAAATTATTGTATTATTTGTTATTCGCGACGAACCAGGGATATAAGTTTTAATTTTCCGAAAATTCTTAAACCATCTTCTTCTACTTTTTCAATGAAATACATCTAACATTAATTTTAAAGAGTAATTTGTGGTAACAAACTGCACTGAAAAGTAAAAAAAGGGAGTGCTATGCCAATTAAGTTTTGGAACAAAGAAAAACTTTTTGCAGTATATCTTTTTTTCGTAAAATGCATTTGGTGTCTATAATATATTTTATTTTTTCAAACAACTTGGTTATAAGAAAAATTAGTATTTTTTACTTGCTAACCGGGTTATTTTTTGGATGACCCGGCCCCACCTTGTCCCACCCGCAGTTACATTCCTGAATTAATAAGTGCAAGAAGGACGTGAGATAATAAAGAAAGGGTCAAGTGAAAATTTACGAATCCATGCATATTTGCAAATTAAATTAAAACATTCATGCATACATTTAAAATTTAAGAGTGTCTATCGATACGTGAATCCCCTTGGCCTGCCTGTTAAAACTCTTGCTTGTGGCACTCATTAGTTGCTTATCTCTTCCCTGTCGCACTTGTTAGCTGCCCACATTTAGTAGAAATTTGTACATAAAAATCATCAACGATCATTTTTTTGATAATCAAATGTCTTCCATAGACATATTAGATAAATTTGGTTATAATTACACAAATTCTGTTGCGTTTTCTTGCTTTTCATTTTTGTCAAATCTTTAATTCTCATTTCATTCCTTAATCTCCTTCGTCTCATTTGCCCCTCTCACTCCCGCCCACTCTTCTCTATATCTTCCCCTCCCCAAAATCTCTCTTTCCATTTCCCTGCCTACTCCCTTATCTTACCAGATATTTCACTCAACTTCACCCTATCTTCCTTTCCCATCTACGCACAATATCTCTCTCACACTCTCGTTTTTCCACCCCCCCCCAATCTTTCCCTTCGCTATTGTAATCCATCCTCTTCGCTTATTTTTGTTTTTGTAGCTCTGTAGTCATATGAAAAAAAAATAAGTTCACCAGGTGTCGCTTCAAAACAGAAAACTTTGCAGAATTTCTCTTCAAATTTGATTAAACAACTAAATTCAGTAGCAAATAAAAAAAATGTACAAAATAATAATACAATTACATCAATAATAAAAAATAAAATTTATTTCTTATTAAGTAGGAGAAAAACGTCAACTGTCGTGTTTATTGCCAAGGGTCATGCTGAAATTACCGTAAACGGGGACTTTCTCGTAAATTATTTAAGAGAAGATCGGACCTATTTGAATGTTTAAATCTGTAAATTATAAGTTGGCTCTTGAGGTCTTGCCTCTTGATATTCTATACAGTTTACTGTTCAATGTTAATTTTCATCTTAATTTCGCTGCCAGTCATTAAAAGGTGTGAAAACAAGTTTAGTTTTATATTAATATAAATATATTTATGTTTATAAAAATTATTACATATATGTATAAGAAATATGACAATTTATAAATTGGACGGGAATATCACAAAAAATTTTATAAAATCACCAATTTTGTGTTCAAAATGAGAAGTTGATCACCAAAACTTTCCAAAAATCACTAGAAGTAGAGCAATTTCACACAGTCTGGCAACACTGTCATAGCTTGTAACTTTGTAACCTCTACTCAATTATTCCGTAGCAGAAAAAAGAATTAGGCGTCGTTTTCAAAAAAATCGATTTTAATAAAATAATCATGAATTATTTCGTAATCAGCCTTTACGTCCCACTGCTGGGCACCGGCACTCTTCTCTGCCACGTACTCTCCTTAGCGCTAAGGTGGAGTACGGGAGACCTACAGTTTAACGTCGAATCCGAACGACTAAATTCCAGAGAAGGTTTCAGGCATTAAGACCCCACGGCTGCCTACACCGGATTGGGAAATGTGAGTGGCGGGTTGCGGCATAGATTTTTATTGCTGCATGGCTTCGGCGGGAAATCGAACCCTAGACCTTCAGCGTTAGAGACTGAGCGCCCAACCTCTGAGTTACCGCCACTCTCCATGAATTATTTACGAGAATGTTATTTCTAAAAATTTTTACCTGACATTGCTTTTTCGTACTGTTGTCAACCTGTTGGTACACCTTAATGTCTTATTTTGTGGATATTTGTGTTGCAAAAATGAACCTTATTTTTAACCTGAGCCTATTTGCAAACAAAGACGAATCTTGTAACACTATTAAAGTCTTTGAAAAAAAATATTTTTGTGTGCTTCCCCTAATTCCCACCGCAAATATTATTACATACAGGCGTCGCTGAATGACTTTTACATTCAACAGTTGACAGCAACGATCATGTTGTCGGAGAATAACTTTCATCAGAAAAAGTTGCGAGCAAAAAAGAAAATGGGCACTCAAAAGAAACAACGTAGAATAATATTATTGCACCAGCGTTGGATATACATGAAAAGCCGTCCTATAACAACATAGGCAAATGTTTCCAGTCTGAAGTCAATCGATGCTGAATAAATATTTGAAAGATATAAATGGAAAAGGCATATTGTGTGGTTTTATACTAGACACCAGATCTAAAATTTAGATTCATCATGCTTTGCGAATGGTCGCAAAACAATGCTAATAATTAATGAAACTAACGCGATTTTAACTAAGCTTTATTTACTCGAAAATCGTTGACCTGCCCTACTTTAGCCACAGCTTGCTATAACCTCATATATGAAATGAAATAAAGCTCTTTATTAAAAAAGTTTGGACCGAACTAAAGGTGAACCTAATATGAATTTAAATCTCCAAGGTCTATATTGGCAGCACCGGAAATTTTAAAAGCTAATAAGAATGTCATCGTAAATTACAACCCCCGCTTTGCGGTTACATTTTACAGTTTTAGTTGACATTGTTGATTTTCTGTTTTTTGTGGGATTTTCTATTAATCTTATGTTAGTTCTAATTATAATTACGAGTATAATTTACATGTGCCTTGCAAAAAGCGATTGAATAAATTAACGTACAATTTAGAATAATCTAAAATGTGAATTCAATCTAATTTCGGCAAGCACTACACTTTCTTATTTAAAAACCCAACACGTAAAATCCAAACTGCAAGTGTCTAAACAAGAGGATCCTATTTTCCGCAAAGATCCAGATTCGTTCGTCCGAACGGATATTGAACAGCTTGATGTTTTCATACCGGGAGGGCCTTTTTATTTGTTCAGGAATGGCAGAAATTCTGTACCGCAAGCAGACGACGCATTGTGCTTATTTTTCGGAGCGTGAAAAGCAACGCCACTAAGGTTTACACAACTTGTTTGCTTTTATTATACAGCATAACGCGATATCTATCTGAATAAACTTTGCATAGGTATCGAAGCAATAATCTTAAGTATCGGCATCCATTACCGAGAAAACGATTCCTTGCAGTTTCCTTGCGCGATAGCATATCGGAGACACATTTTTAAATGACCACGTTTGAGTTGCATCATGCAGCAGTGCAAGATGGGAGAAGTTCTAAACAGCCTTTTACGTATATTTTAAGGGCGTTTGCTAAAAGCCGTAGCGCAGTTTATTATTAATATAGAGCCATAAAACTCATTCCGGATATATTAAAACTTACAGCGTAATATAGTTCTCTCCAGACGACATCACATTAAAGAGGTTCCATATTTACTAAACCAAGAACAAAAGATATGTGGAATAGATACTGTTTATTAATAATAGAAACCTTTTTATAGGAATCAGCATTACTTCCGTAAAGTATGTCCACTGCTCTGGCAAAACATACTATTTACTAGTTTTTTTTCGAGTGCTCCTTTTGTGTTATATTATAGGTTTTTCATCTTTGCTAGTTTGTGACAGAACATGAACCTCCAACTGTGTTGCTGTCTAATTTCATAATATCGAAGAAAAAGTAGACTGAATCAATTACAACTAAAGTTTCGTTTTTAAATCCCACACGAGATAATTTTGGACCTTAAATCTGAAGAAATTTCATGAAGATTAACGACGCCAACGCCTTCCGCTACAACACATCTTGCTTTAAATAATATACAAAAACACCCAAGAGAAAAAAAATTAGGTGAATAAATAACTAAGCACTATCGAAACGGAAATTGTGGAATATTTTCATGTACCTATTCGTAGATTCCTTGTGGTTCTTATTGCCGAAAATCGTTAATCAAATCAAAAATAACAAGGCAAGCATCTACTGCAGTAACAAATTATTTACTTTCTTATACTTTCAGTATTCAAATTTGGGTTGATAAATTTGCTGTATCGTCTTTGGTTTTCTAATTAATAGCAACCTAAAGTTATCCGTTTCCTACAAAAATTTATTTTTATTAAAAATATTTGGTTGTAATTTTAGTAAGATAACTAACAACCAGGCGGCAAATGTACACAGCAAGTCATTGTAGTATTCGCTACTTAACAGTGGTACGACAGTCATTGAACGGTATAATATGAAACACCGTTTTACCTTTTATTACGCATTTATTAAGGGCAAAAAATATTTTGGTTCCCCCACAAAAATTTTTTTTGACGTCTTAAAATAATATTTTGACGTTAAAAAAACATTTTTCCTCGCCCTTGTTAAAAAGAAGGCCTTTCGCCCCATATTTTGTAGTCGAAAGTTGACAATTATTGCTTAGCGGAAGACAAAGTAATTTTGCCTCCCGGCGGGAAACAAAGTGATTTTGCCTCACGCTTTTAAATGCGGTTGTTGTTTACGCTTTGTATATTTTCCTTGGATACGTCTCTTATACCATGGATACGTCTTGGTTACCGTGGATAACAAAGGCATCTTACTTGCAAAAGTCGATTTTTACACAAGTGTCAAATTAAAATTTACTTTAGATTAGTTTTACAATAAACGTTTTTTGATAAATTTCTCAAAGCCGACATAAAAATCATATGTGAAACTTGGTAAATAAAGTTTGCCTCTTTTCTTCCCCTGTGACACAAATAACTATTATTCGCGTCAGAAATTTTCAATTCAGTCCATAATTTTCATTTTCAGACGTCTAACACTGATTTTTTGATGTCTTAAGAAAATTTCTTAATGAAGAAATTAAATAAATAAAACGAGTAAATGATTTTTGAAGTCTTAAAATCTCTTATGCAATTTATAATTACATAATAAATCTACATCAAGGCTATTTCTATTTCTTGACGTCCAAAAATTGATTTTTGGATGCCAATAGCAAAAGTCAAAGAATCAATTATTGAAGCTGCAAAATGCTGCCACCTAACGGCGCGCAGCGAAGTATTAGTGTGCTTTTATGATTCAAGCTACACCCATTCGTGCTTGTGCATATGTAACACTAGTATTAATTATTTATAGTTCAGCGTGCTTCGGCAAGCCGTTGCGGATGTACGTGCGCCATATTTTGGCATTTAGCTCTCCCTATTTACTCAATATTACAGTGTGGTTGTAATACAAACCACTACCAAACTACTACCGTAAGTATCCCCCGTTCGGTGGCAGCATTTTCCGTCGTCAAAAATAAATTTATTAACGTCAAAGAATGATTCATTAACGTCCTAAAATAATTTACTTATAGTTTAGGAATGATTTTTTCGTTCTTTCATTATATTATTTCAAATTCAAAACCGTTTTCAAACGCCAAGAAACAATTTTTAGGTGTCATAAAATTGAATATATGATAATAACCGAATTTCTGCCCTCGATAATTCAAGTAGAAGATTTAATAGATAAACGGTATTTATATCAACAATTTGTAGGTGTTCAGGCATTAAAAAAGTTAAATTCTTAATGTAACAAATCAATTTCCGACAGATACATTTTCAATTTTTTCAATATTAACCACAAGTTAAGATGCACATAGATATCTTCCAAAACGTTCAGCGATATCCATATTTCTAAATTATATTCAACAAGAGTTGCTCTTTATATTAGGAACTCATTTAAATAGATTTTTTATAGTAACTTTTCTTTTTGCAGTCTGCGTGGATGATCCAACGAAATCAAGAAATAAATCTGCCACATTTACTAGCAAGCATTGTTTGAGCCTGATTTTCATATTACTAAAATCAAAATTTTTCAGTAAACAAGCTTAATAGAAATATATGGTTGGTTTAATAAACTATACGCGCTCAAATCGCACCTAGAGCTCAGTAAATTTCTTTGGTTTCAAGACGCTTAATATTGTTATCAATTAGGGTCCCAAAAATAACTGTTACCTCTAACAATAGCTTTAATCCGGGCCTGTCTTTATATAAGTAAACAAAATTCTTGCCCACTTTTCTTTCTTTAGGCCAGAATTTCCTAGTAAAGATTTCAGCGGAAGACCTTCTTAAGAGTGCCTTAGATCAAAGAAATCTTACTTTTCTTTTCTACACTACGTTCTCCATTAAAAATGTACGACAAGATTCAGTTAACTAAATGCACAAGAAAGCTACTTACAGGGAAAAGCAAATTCATCATGACGGATTAACTACGTCAAAAGCTATATACGTAGTATCCGCGGTGTTATATTCATTTGCATTGTGCCACACTATTTTCAGAAATGGTTCTAGAAAATGATTGATTCTGCACAGACAAAATCAATCACGTTTTTGCCAGGACATCAACGTCGCACAGAGCTTTTCATATATCATACCCAACTTGAAAGCTGAACAATTATTCTTAACCACACACTTGTCAAAAACATCACCGCGACATCTGCACCGAGATTTTGTTATAAATGTTTTGCGAAGACCGAAACGAAGGCGGAAATTAATGGAAAATAATACATACTATGCTGGGCACCCAGTCAGATCTAGTCGCGCCGTTTATACGACAGCAAAAATCTAAGAAAACTGTTTAGAGTTAACGATGAGAAATGGGGTTGATTAGGTTTAGTTGTCCGGGACGTGTCTTGGCCCAGATCGACGTTCCAGTTCATTGCCTTTATTTGCCGACAAATTTAATTTCAGAAAATGTAACCAACCAACTTAACGGTGATGTTACTTCGATAAGTTTCGATTCGCTCATGCGTCAGTACGAGTAATGGTATACACACGTTTTTGAGATGACAATACTGATAAAAATTCTATACTACGTATATAATAGACTACTTGCATTTTTAAATGTGGTACTAGTATATGTAATTTATACTATAATGAACTAATAAAATATTAATAAAAAGAACAAATTAATAAAATCGAAAATACAGTTTCCTTCGGTAAATGTACCAAAGTTGTATTTTTTGGAAAATCTTTATTATTGGTGTCAAAAATATAGAAAAATCGTAGGCATCTATTGGTCAGGACCTTAATAAAGATAGTAAACAAGAATCCAATAAGAAGTTAAAGTAAAGCCGGTGTGAAAGCCTAGGTGTCGCCATTATTGCTCGTCTTGTCAAGCTGCTATTCTCATTTTGTTTCTTTTTAATTAAAGAAAGCATGGGCAAAAGCACTTCGCCAAGACGTCCTTATCCTAATACCAGAAATAATTACGTTTTACATTTGATTTAAACTTCTTTCTAGCCCCAACTGTTACTACAAAAGATCAGAATATGACGTACATGATGAGCTGCATTAGCATTTCATTCCTTAGTCCACCGTTTGTTTATAGCTGGTGCACGGCCGTAGGCAAGTTCGGTTAGCAAATGAAAATATATTTTTCTACTCATATATGTGAAAATAGCAATTTTTCCACGGCTTACTCTACATGAAAGTGACATTTTTTAACTCTAGAGATGAAAATATTTTCACATCTAGAGATGAAAATAAGAAAGAATGCATTTATTGCTATGGAAACGACTTTAGAAACAGTAATTTCAGTAATTTGCATTGCGACAGTTCGTTTTGAATTAAATTGGAACTTTAGAACTTGAAACTGCAATATCGTAGAAAAAATCGAGATGAAATACGTTTTTTTCATCTCTTGTTGCAAAATATACTATATTTAAGTTGCTCCATCAGACAATATGGCAAAATAGTAACTTTTTAATTTCTTAGAACACGATTGTTTAGAATAAACAAAAAACTAGAGACCCAAATTATATACTGGTCAAAAAGTATGAACAAGGCTTAGCCCCAAGCATATTACTGCACCTAAAATTAGTTTAAACAGAAACATTTTATCCCTCGTAGTTTATTAAATAGAAGGGTATTAATTCTCAAAAATTTAGAAATTCATAAAAGGCGTCACAAAGCAACTAGCGCATTGCAAGAAAACTAAATTGTAACCAATACGTAGTTCTATAGGTCTACCAAGTTTAAACAAAATCGTGTAGATAGTTTCTCAGAAACATAATTTTGCAAATGTTTTTCTCTACGATACCAAATTGCATCGCAATCTGTTACCTCGTTTTTGAGTAGAACTGTTAAAGTCAATATTTGCAATAAATCATAGGTACTACCATTTTGAAGTTAAAGAATTCGAAAAACCGAGTTTAAAGTCACTAAGTCTAAAAAATTTCATTTTTGAAAAACGAACGAACGAACCAACAAACCAACCCAATAAACCACTGCACGTGCGAATAAACGAGCGAATGAACGAACGAACTAACGATTAAACTTACAAACGAACGAACGAAAGGCCGAACATATGCCTACGAATAAATTAGTCAAGCCAACCAACCAACAAACCAACGAAGGTACCAACGAACGCTCACCAAAATTGAAGCATCCGTTCAGGTGATAACGAACAAACGATCAAATGAACAAAAGAAAGAATGGACGAATAAGCAATCAAAGTAACAACTGAACTTACCAACGAAGGAACGATCGAACGGATCAACGAACAAACCAACCAACCAACAAACCAAACAACGAACGAAAGAATGTACGACAGTAAGTTCGAATGAACGGATAAATAAATAACGACTGCACTTACGAAAGAATGAACAAACGAACGAACCAACTAACAGGGCTCGAAACAAAGATGAAGTATCAAAATATGTAAATAGTGACTTACAGTGCCAAAAATATGTACCAAAAAAGTGAATAAAATATTACTTTTAAGAAATCATTTATTAATATATCCAACATACATGCATTAACAAAAACTTTTACGAAAAACTAATAAAAAAATATAGAAAGTATTAAATTTTGAAAACAAGGCGGGCGTTTCTGTGTTTTGTGCTTAGAGGCCGGTGCGATCGCAGATACCTGCTTAGCAGGTTCCGATCGCAACTTTGCCGGTTTGTTGCTTTGCAACTTTTTCTCGCCGCACATAATAGAGGGCGTTACTAGTGTAATTCCCCTTTAGTGTTATACTTTCTGGCATATATCTGCTTGTTTGCTTTTGGTTTCAATTATGGTTAGAATTATGTCCACCTGATGAGTTCAAACAAGAACGAAACATGTAGTGGTCTATTCTAGCCATAATTGAAACCAAATCTCTTCTTTCTTATTTCTTGCCACACGGGCGTTTCTGTGTTTTGTGCTTAGAGGCCGGTGCGATCGCAGATACCTGCTTAGCAGGTTCCGATCGCAACTTTGCCGGTTTGTTGCTTTGCAACTTTTTCTCGCCGCACATAATAGAGGGCGTTACTAGTGTAATTCCCCTTTAGTGTTATACTTTCTGGCATATATCTGCTTGTTTGCTTTTGGTTTCAATTATGGTTAGAATTATGTCCACCTGATGAGTTCAAACAAGAACGAAACATGTAGTGGTCTATTCTAGCCATAATTGAAACCAAATCTCTTCTTTCTTATTTCTTGCCACACGGGCGTTTCTGTGTTTTGTGCTTAGAGGCCGGTGCGATCGCAGATACCTGCTTAGCAGGTTCCGATCGCAACTTTGCCGGTTTGTTGCTTTGCAACTTTTTCTCGCCGCACATAATAGAGGGCGTTACTAGTGTAATTCCCCTTTAGTGTTATACTTTCTGGCATATATCTGCTTGTTTGCTTTTGGTTTCAATTATGGTTAGAATTATGTCCACCTGATGAGTTCAAACAAGAACGAAACATGTAGTGGTCTATTCTAGCCATAATTGAAACCAAATCTCTTCTTTCTTATTTCTTGCCACACGGGCGTTTCTGTGTTTTGTGCTTAGAGGCCGGTGCGATCGCAGATACCTGCTTAGCAGGTTCCGATCGCAACTTTGCCGGTTTGTTGCTTTGCAACTTTTTCTCGCCGCACATAATAGAGGGCGTTACTAGTGTAATTCCCCTTTAGTGTTATACTTAATCTTCTGCCTATGCTCAAAACAAAGTTTCCTGAAATATTCGCGTACCTAATGTATCTAAAGGCCAAAGTAAATAAAAGTGGCGTTTTGTTTTACTTCCATCAGTTCATAGCCTCCTACTTTTTCAAAATAAATTAAATGACGTGGTCTTTCCATGGCACTCTTATGAAATTTTTATTTTCTGTAATGAATGCTCAAAACTTTAACAAAATGCAAAGTGTGACACATCGTTGAAATCAGAATTAAAAACTCTATTCAAATATGGAACAATTTAAAATGCCGACCATAAGAAAAAAAAAGTTGAAGTCGAAAATGAGCAATGGTAGCAGTTATACCAAATCTGATCAAAAATTTAAATTCAGCATTAAAAAGTGTCCTAATAATGCGTTAACTAGAAATACGAAATATAAATGACAAATGAGTTATAGCCGAAAACAAAAAATCCAGAATTTCAGTTTTTTTAGTTTATCAGAAACTAAGCAAGATAGCTCTAATTTCTTTTTAAATTATTAGTGGACATAAAATTCCACAACTTTTCTCTAATTTAACCAGCGTCGTATCTCTTCAAATAAGCGAGGTCCCCATAGTTAACACACAATTTGATACATCCTGTATACTACTTCAGATAAATACATACCCAAAGATAATAAAAATCTTATAATAAAAAATAAACAGAAGTTTTTTAAACATTAATTTTTGCCGCACCATTGATTTTTGATATCACGCGGCGTCATTTAGTTTCACAGAGCGGGAATATTTGAAAATATGCTCTTTTAGTGACTACTTCGTGGAAATACGTACTTTTATGCACCATCTTTAAAAATATGTACTTTTATGTAAAAAAGTAACTCGTTTCGAGCCCTGAACTAACCAAAAACGAACAAACTAACGACTGAACTTACGAACGAATCCACTCACAAACAGATATGTTTTAAAAATCATTTTTTTGAGTTCCTAAAAATTTTTAACATTTCCATATAAATGTCAATACAAAAATTAATATACAAAAACAACAACCTTTAACAGAATACTTGAAAGTCACTAATATTCTTTCACACATTTATAATAAACAAATTTCAGGAAAGTTTGGAAATTATTGCGACTAATGACTAGCGCGACACCTGCACTACTGTCCAACAGTGTAGGTGTATTATAGGTCCTGTACTAATGCATGTCTTAGAGAAACAATATTTTAACATGTCAACTTTTCTGTTTGTATTTGAAAATTCATACAATATTACTTATAAGCCTGAATTTATTACATTTGATAGTGCTGGATATAGCTAGCAACTTTGAACGAATTTTCTGATCAGTGATTCAAACTAAACACATTCACTAAAGAAATGCTCAACGGATGTTTCCAGCTAGCCCAAAAATAATGCTCCTAGAAGATAACTTTGAAATTGTTAATCCATGTCAAGAAGAAAGTGTCAGTTGTAGTTTTACTAAGAAATATTGAGTAATCTGATAGTGCTGCCATACGATTCCGAGTTCAGAATCATTAGCTACAAGAATTAGTTCTTCAACATCACTAAAAGATTTTTAAAGAAGCAGTTCTTAAAAGTTTTCTTAAGAGCACTATAATTTTCAGTTTAGGTAAAAACACAATTGTGGGTCGAAAACTAGGGTACCAAAATTGCACAATGGTGGAATAATTATTAGGATAAAATAATATAAAATTCGGACATCGAGATGGGGTTAGTACAGGAAACTAAGTACTAAACGGTTTTTTTCAAAAATTTATACCAAACTTTTCACAATTTATTATAACAATCAGTCACTATTTTTAGAGTGCAATAATTTGTTATCATAGAATACTTATTGTATTTTTAGTATTCTTAAATCCACTATAACCATTGTTTCTTTTAAATATTTCCCTTAAGCCTTTAAGTTTGTTAGTCGGCACAAATTACAAACATTCCATTAAATGCTGTAGCAACGTCCTCCAAAAATAATACCTAGTACTAAAACCACTTGACTGTACCCAAAATCGACTTCGCAATAAAAATATTTATACAAGTAAATGCAGGAGGTTTTAAAAAAGCACTTCCAGAAGAGCTCGTCATTTGCTACAAGGACACAATTACGGTTAATGGAAAAACTCTTTGGGGGACAAATATTTGTCTGCGTTTCGATGGAATAATGGCACTTTTCGATTTTGATTTAATTTTCAGCTCAAATGGTTGACGTATTAAGCTGAAAAACTTGAATAATTTAAAAATTATGGCGTTTCCTTTTGTACTTTTGCTCTGGAATGTTAGGTGAGAGGTGAAAAATACATTAAGGAGCGCGAACAGTCCCGTCGTATGAGTGAGTGGAGGTTGAAGGGTAAAGTTAAAATTTATGGTTCCTAGAAGTAACATTGATTAAATAATGGTAGCATGTTAGAGCAGCGTCGGTATTCAGATCGGTGATTGTGTATAAAAGATTTATCATTCGCGCGCATTTGTGATCATTCTCATAATTGGTTTAGCGCGAGGGTCGCTGGCAGATATTAATAGCAACAAAACAAGCGGGTGTCTTCTTGGCGTCTGAACTGTAATTAATCAGGAGAGGATAATAGGATAATGTAATGTTCTACGTTAAAGTAGCTCAAATTTCCTCTCGCGCATAGAAGACTACTTAACAATTACGAATCAAAAATTTGCGAGTACAAATAAAACATTCAAGCACCCTCTTGAGACAAACTTTCAAGGAAATTCTTTATTCAGTATAACAGGAGAAAGTAAAAAGTAAGAACGCTGTTGCGAGGTCAGGGTTGTTTCAGGGCTTTCAGAAGTTTTTATTGCTGAAAGGTGTCGCAACGTAAAAACGCTTACGTTTAATGTATACTAATGACATGAATATAGCGCAAGTTTTAGCTAAAATTGCAAGACATTCTGAGTCGTATACTCTGTTAAAACTCATATTGTACGACTGAAAAATAGGAAAACAAGAAAGGGTTGTGGTTTTATGAGCCTGGGAAAAATAAAAAGTACCTGAAAATTGCGCAATTTCACTTTAAAGTTTTCAGATCTAAGACTGAATTTACCGACCACTTTCTTCTTAAACTTAAAAGCAATTTCAACTTCAGCCTATTATTTTAAGGGTAGACGCATTTCAAACTG
Source organism: Ctenicera cuprea (assembly GCA_958336395.1). Taxonomy (NCBI): domain Eukaryota; kingdom Metazoa; phylum Arthropoda; class Insecta; order Coleoptera; family Elateridae; genus Ctenicera; species Ctenicera cuprea. Next base: position 76,974,708 of record OY284486.1, on the reverse strand, counting down.
TTTGCATTAACAAATAGGCAAGTTGTACTATATTCTTGTGCTTGTCATTTTTACAAATTTTGAATTTTCATGGATTTCCTACTGATGTAAGCAATATTATTTTGACTACCGAATTGCGCCTTTCCATAGATCCCAGTCTGTACGTTCTTATATAACGTACTCTAACTGAGTTTGTGTTACAGCAACATACAAATATGTGCATAAAACTGACAAAAAAAGAAAATGGAATCAATGAGTATTAAGATTAGGTGTGGCACGGGCAGAATTTTATTTCCTAGCCGATTCGAGAGTTCTATATTGTGAATACCTTATTCTTATTTATTCACATCAAACACACCACTTTAAGCAAGAAAGCAATTTATTTCGTTTAAAAAAAAACTATAATTTGTAGATCTTGTGAACACAGCATTCGCGTATTTAAAAACTATCCTTTCATAACCCAGTTTACTTTATGCTAAAATTATATCACTGGTCGATAGGAAAGTAATTTTAACATAAATAAATTCCGAGTGCGGTAAATGATCTGGGGGTTAAAAATTTATTTTATTCAAATATTTAACAAATAACATTAAATTAGTGGGGTCTGAATAAAATTTGAGCGCTGAGGTGCTAAAAATATTTTGAGAATTTAAAAGTATAAAAAATTTTGAAAATATTGTAAATGATGAAAATTAGAAATATTAAAATAATAGAAATTTCAAAAATGTTCGAAATTAAAAATTTTAAATTTTCGAGATATGAATAAGCTTATGTCCTTAAAAATAAAAATTTTATATGGGAAACTACCTCATGTATACTTGGGATAAACAAAAGATTGCTGTAACTGCAAAATATTTTGTACATAAGTAGCTTTAGGTGAAGCTTACTTTGTTAGAAATATTTAGAATTATATTAACTAAACAATTGGACAAAAAACCCTACATTTTAAAGATAAAGAAGTTAAAGAAGCAAAACTTTAAACGAAAAATGTGACAAAAAGCAACACCATTGAAGAAGTTTTGGATTTACGGTCTTAATACAACTGCTGACGCTTTGCATACAGCATTTTTGTCTGCCACTTCCACCACGTCGCGTTCAAACAACAATCTGCCCGATCAAGAAGGTTTAAAAAGATCTTTAGAAAGTAATAACATGCAATCCATTTTTGGCAAAATATAATTATATATAATAATTAAATTCATTCTACAGTTCCGATTTGCTAAATTTCTCGAAATTATTTCGATACAAGACTCGTATCAAATTAATGTTCGTCCAAATTGTTCTACATCGCAGTCTATATTGCAGGTGGCCAAATAACTTTTTGAGGAAGGTAAACCCACAGCTATCACATTGTGCGACCACACTCTTTGTCATGACATTCTTTATGGTATCGGAGATATTCCTCTTTCCCTTTTTAAATCTTACGTAGATAACATCCTTCAGTGTGTCAGCTTTGACGGCATAAACTCTAGCTTTCGAATTGTCAAACATGGGGTGGCCCCAAGGTTCTGTCCTGGGACCACTGCTTTTTCTCATTTATATTAACATTCTGGCCTAAAACGTTTACCCTTACAAATGTATTTTCTTCGCCGACGTTATATTCCTTATCTGTGCAGATAGTGATCCTGCCAATCTTGTTCGTTCAATCCAATTTGAAAATAATGCAAAAACCTGGTTTCTTGCAAATCAACTAAAACCAAATAATCACAATGCGCAAAAAACTACTTATGTCCTCAAATGATAACATCGCGAATGGAAATAGCGTCAAGCTGTTGACATGCTCCAACTCCACGCTACAGATTGTCTAAAATCCAAGACAAAACTCTTTTAATTTAAATTTATACAAGTGATTACCAGTAAGCATCAAGTAGCTGTCTACTATGCGCTTTAAATCTATAATAAGACACTTAATCGTGAAGCACTGCTTTTACTTAATAAAAGTGTTTTTTGATACACCGTTTCTGCAAACTTGCGACAAATATTTTATTATATTTTAACTTGTTTGGTATAACTTTAGATTTAATATTTTATATTTGTTTTTGTGTTTTTTTATATGTATATGTACCACCAGCTATTGATTGAAATCAATGTGTTTTAATGCATTTTGATATTTTCATTTGACTTGCTATAAACATGTGACGATGTCTATATGTTGCACCACAAGATAAGGAAAACCTTGTGGGGTAAACATACTGTGCAGTCAGTGGAAGTATATGGAGGCAGTATTCAAGATCTCAATAACACTGTTTATAATGACTAAGACAAAGATGGAAATTTCCTATGTAATATAATTATTACCTATGCCCCTACCGTGCAATATCTTTATAAATATTATAAATATAATTTTTAAAATAAATTACAATACGAAACGTGGAGCGTTGCCCACGGGTTTTACTAGTTAAAATTAAAATAAATTATAATTTCGGTAGTCAAACTAGAATGCTATCCGCTTCCTTAGGTGGCGCAACTAGCGCAAGCATTGATTATTATCATTAAGTATTCGGCCCGTGATCGAGTGGTTGGCTAATATTCGGTTCTTAGACGAATAGTTAGTTAACCTAACATTAAGTCGCTGCGAAGTTAAAACCTTGTATCTCAATTTTGTTACGGTTCCGCGTTAAGTGGATTTTCAAGTAGGAGTGCAGTGTTCGTATTACAATATTCGTATCTTACATCGCCGATTTTGTGTTTCCTGAAAAATAATGATTTTGGAGATATGAAGTTGATTTAGTACTTGAACGAATATTGGGTGAAATAGATAGACTAATATTCGGCAGGTGGCGTGGTTAAATATTTAGTAAGCTGAATATTCGCAAACTAGTTTGCCGAATATTCGTTGATTTTTGATTATTACACCTTGCCAAATATTCGGTATTCGGTCTGTGACCACTATTTGGTAAATTCTTTTGAAAAATTTGAAAAGAAAATTTTAGAAAAGCTAACATTTTAAATTTAAAATTGATTTTGTAACTTTTTGATATACAAATTGCTGCCTCATAACTTACAATTTTCAAATAAAAACATTAAATTAGTAAGGCTTTAGGTTACTTAATAAATCAAATAATCAACTTCCCCCTTAGGTAAAAAAAAAGAAAAATAGAGTAATTTTATGTACTACAACCCTAAAATTCAGGCAGCTAGCGATCGTTAAAACAATGTTAGCATGTAAATTTTTCAAGATTAATTAAATTTCTTTTAGATTTCATCTTATATTTTACTTTTTTAATATCTCAAGATTTTTATTTAAAGATTAATTAATGTATCATTAATTAACGCTTAAGGGCCTCCTTCAAAAATATTTATAGTAAATAAGCAGCACGCTTTTGTAACTGGAAAAATTGGAAAAACAGGAACTGATAATTAATTAAAAAAACAATAACGGCATTTTACGTGTGCTTAAACAACGACTTTTTTAGATTAAATAAAAACATTAGAAGTAACGGTTTTCTCTTTGGCTTTGCAAAGGTCAACATCATTCAATAACATTTTCCAATATTTTCAGGTCTGTTGAAACTGCGAGACTCTGTTTGACATTTTGTTCCTCGCGAATTCTTTGTTACATCCCGATTCCCCTCGAATAGAATTAGCCTGAAAAGTGTTGAGTTGGTAAACTCATTAATGTACGCCAATAATTTTCTGCTACACTCCTGTACTTGCAAACTTCTAATTAAGTAGTCAACAAACTTAGTTGGGAAAGAACAAATTTCAATTAAAGATAAGATAAAGCTTTTAAATGAAACAAGGATTAGGGAGCGCGTCTAATTCATGAACCCCAATGGCGACCAAGAGTTAATTCCACTGTGTAGATGGGGCGGCAATACGAATTCAGCTAATTACTAGTAACTAACAGGCGGTTGGGGCGATAAACTGCTCATTAGCAAAAGACTCCGGAGGACTCGTGGATTTCAACATGTTAAGGGAGCAGCGACGCTACATAAATCGGCCCAAAGAGGAAATTAACACCGATTTGCTAGCGAGCATGCGAAATTAGAAATGATCCCAAAATACAGCCGAAATCATCAAGAAAGAAAATTCAGGAAAAATTCAACCCCGCACTTTTCAATTTCCTCTTAATTCGGATGACTCACCAGCGAGTTTATTTAAAAGATAATAGAATTTCTATTCTCTGACTAACGCTAAGTAACAAAGCTAAAAGAGTTTCGTTAACATGCAGTCCGTAGATTACCATTAATAACAGGGGACTCAAAGGGCGCGCGTCCAAGTGGAAGAGCATCTAAAATTGTAAAAGTGCAAGGGACCGAGCGGAGATAAATTCAATAAACACGAGAGTTGATTTTCACAAAACTGCTAAGTTGTTTAGCAAACAACGCCCTTTGTACAATGCTGTAGAATTAAAGATGCGGGTACTATGGCAACAACAAACTTGAAATGAAAATGACAATACTAAAGGTCTTTATAATTAGCTAGCGCTTTTGTTTAAGAATTCCGTTACAACTTACAAATTTCCAAGTACTAACAAAATAAAATTGTATCAAAAATTTAATTTCTAATGTTGTATATTTTATTTAAGTTCAAACCAAAACCAAGAAAGATGTTTTACGAATGCTACAAAGAAGACCAAAATAAATTTTCTTTAATAGAAGCTGAAAATTGAGGAAAACGCAAAACTGGCGAGACAGCAACATTTCGTTTACCTGTCAAAACCTAATTCTGAAACTTGATACTAATTTCAATTCTACGCTTTTCAGATTTGATTCCTCACATATGGAAAAGCTGCCAGCAAATAAATCACCTCAAATTAACATCTGCCTCGACCCGAAAACGTTTTACATCACTTAGGAAGATATTCTTACAATACATATTTATTTAGAATCGGCCCGTTCTGCTAAGGCCAGAGAATAGTCTACTAGACCTGGAAATCGTCCCGAACCCAAGATCAACAGTACTTGAATGAACGAACCCCTATCTTCTACAGGACCCTCACTTTGGCAATTTCAATTTGATACGTCCACCTCTTTATGGAAAGGTTCAAGGTCTTCTTAGTTGGGACCAAAGAAAACTAGACGGTTGATTTTAAAGGTGGAGCGTGCACTAGCTTCCAGGATGGGTGCCAAATGGAAACTCCCCGTCTCTAACCGTAAAGTTTGGGAGACTCAACGGGTAATAAATTTCGCTTGGCAATATACTCGGTAGTTGGAAGCCATCGATCAGCAGGTGAAGGTGACGTCCAGGAAGAAGTGGCATGCTTTTTGCATTGGGGACCCGGGCTCTAGGAGTGTGTTTTCGTTTAGCCTGTAATGCCCATAAACAAAGAGTCGGTCTATGGGGCTACCGAGATAAGTCAGGTACATGACAATATGTCGGTACGTCGACAGTACTGGGACTGCGACAGTTTTTGCTGTTACGAAAAGTCCAACCGGTAATATGGGCTGGTACCACGGAGGTCAGAGTGGTTCTATGGGAACACGCACCCGGCCTGGCCATCAGGAAGGACAATCGTGATGGCAGTAGTAGCCCTGTGCAAGCAAGGTTCGTCCTTGGCACAGATTGCATGTGAGCTGCGTTTTAACTCGGGTGCAAATCTGCAGAAGCAGTAGAGATATTGCTAGTCTCAGTTGCGAGTGCGACTACTGGTGGCTGGTAAAGCGCATTGATCGAGCTTATCTCAATCCCTCTGCAATGGTGACTGTGGGGGATTAATCCGTAACGGTAGGCGCTGCTAAGTCAATCTAAAACCAAACCTCGACTTTCCATGTAGCTCTGTCTTCTACAGAGCTAAGAATTTGAACTATATATACCAGACGGGAACCACAGTTGTAAGTTTTTCCGAAAGATGGTACAATGACAATGCATTTCACCAACATCATCCCCGGTCTCTTTAGTCCAAAGGTATTTTGTTTCCAGTAACCAAACGCTACATAATTAATATTACTACAGTATACCGATAGAAAATAAATCTTAGATAGATTCGTATCCTTAGTTGATTCAGAAGACGTCACCAAAAATATGAATTTGACCCAACAATGAACGAAATATGTCACACAGGAGGACTTACCACACGGGAAAAATCAAGCAAGTCTACACCGTGTCTTACCTGGAACAAAAATATAAGCATTAGATACAATTTTGAATTTAAACCCAAAAAATAAATATTTATAGCAACTTATACAAATTCTCCAGTTTTTCAGATTTCTTATCAGGAAAATGTTATATATCAGAAGAATGTTTAATGAGAAGTAACGCGATTTCAGCACTTACCATGTCGTAAGTTGGTTGTTAAACTACAACATACTCTTCAAATAATTGTACATTTGAAAAAGAAATTGAATGTTTCAAAACTCTTTTCAGCAAAGTAGTAATCTTCTTAAGTTCCTAATATCGGTAACATATAATAATGTTTGAAATAGAGAAGCTTGCACAGGAAATTTACTTAGCTGTAAAGTAACACGAGCCGAAACACAAGTTCTGGCATAAAACAAAGTGCATTATTAATTGTATACTCGGGGTTAACACCCCGCATTGATAAAAATACAATTTGTACTCATAAACCTGGGACTTTATGGATGTCTGCGGTTTTTCTTTATGATATTTAGTCGGAAACGCTATTAGGGCCGAGCGCCCGCCCGTGAAACGAGTCACATTATCATTATGCCAGCGATACGTTATAAGAACTGTGAGCATCCATCCACGGAGCGTTCTTTATCGCTAGGTCGTTTAAAATATTTTAAGGTTCGGTTTTGCGCGGTAAACGACAAAAAATTATAAAACTGAGCCCCAGAAAATTGAGGACCGCAAGAAACGTTTTAGCTGTGCACAGCTCGAAGCTTGAACACGAAAAAGTCTCTGTTTTTCTCCCCATAAATAAATTCTTAGCAAAAACGGACTGGCTTAACCGCCTTACGGTATTCCTATCTTTGACAATAACGGGACCAGCAAAAGTGCGTGAAAATTTGAGCGATAATCAGCAGAAATCGGACTTTTTCTAAAACCGCGAAAAAATTGGAACTCTTTTGTTATTTCAGTTTTAATTTATTTTCTAATTCGGTTTCACTTGAAATTTTTACATACCTGACAGTATTTTAACAATAGCACAGAAAAACCAAACTTCAAAACTATTGACAGTTGAAACCACAAAATTGATTTCTTGATTCGGCAAAAAACAAACGGTACTCCCATGGACAAGCTATATTGAACATAAACTTTTTGCATGTTTGTCATTATATACCCAGCAGTAAATATTATTGTAGTATTTTTTTTTTTTTTTTTTTTTTTTTAATTTATTAACTACAATCTGTCTCACAGAGACATTCAGTAGGCGATTTGACAATATAGTATGATACATACATAGAACAGACATGTAGGAAACAAACCAACGTGAGATTCCTTTTAGTAAACACAATAGATTTGTATTGTTAGAATTACTGAACACTTTTACGAGCACAACGCGCACTACACACTATCACACATAGCGGTGTGGAAGGTCAGAAAGTTTTATTCTTTTGAGTCTAGGCTGGTTGTCGTCTTCCTCTAGAAGGGGTTCAATTAGCACGTTTGGGTGAATACTAAGACGATTAGCATAACGGACACTGTGTTTTTTGATTTCGTCTGTGATTGAAGGGATGTCCAAGTCACGTTGAATAACTTCATTTGGGACATACCAGGGAGCGTTTACCATAGATCGTAGAACTTTGGATTGAAAGCGCCTTAATATGTCAATGTTGGAGTTGCTAGCAGTTCCCCAGAGTTGTACGCCGTAACTCCATATTGGCTTTATTATGGCTTTATAGAGCAGAATTTTATTATCAATGGACAGTTGAGATTTTCGGCCTAAGAGCCAGTACATTTTTTGAACCTTAAGGCCCAGCTGCTTCCTTTTCATGAAAATATGCCTCCTCCAGGTCAGGCGTCGGTCTAAATGAAGTCCCAAATACTTTGCGTGTTCGTCTTGCGGTACTGGTGCGCCGTTGAGCAGAACAGGAGGGCAGGTACCTCTTCTTAGAGTAAAGGTCACATGAACTGACTTTCCTTCGTTTACCTTTATACGCCATTTGTTGAACCAGAGTTCTAGTTCATGCAGGTGTTGCTGAAGATGGTGACTTGCTATGTGGGGTACAGAGTGAGAAGAAAGTACTGCAGTGTCATCTGCGAATGTGGCTACCATAGTGGAATTAGTGGTGGGAAGATCAGCTGTAAAAAGCAGGTACAATATAGGGCCCAGCACACTGCCCTGGGGCACTCCAGCGTGTATAGGGAATAGGGGCGTACGACTATTATTGTAGTATAGTTATTATATTATAACTCTAGTGCATGCATATGACCAAGTTGTTAATACTTTGATCTCGAACTAATCCCTTTATCTAAATAAATGCATTTATGGTAAGGCGCTTACGTTCGATAGAAATAATGGTCATAATATTCATAATATTGACAGTTAGGTAAACAAATAAAGGCGACCATTTACAATATAAATTAACAAGCTAGAATATACAAAAAAAATATGATAATTTAATGTCCAAAGTAAGTAAAACAGTTCATATAAGCATAGGTTCGAAAAAGCTTCCTTACGGAGCTACAGCTACATAATTAACTTTAAAAGAAAATCGACTTCAAATAAAAACACAAAAGTAACGTAAGTTAACTAAAAAGCAAAAAATAAATGTTTTTTATACAACAGTTTAATACTTATTTGTTGTTCCGGTTAATGTAATTAAGAAATTATTGTTTTCACGCTACCGGCAATGTAAGTAGGCCTTACATCCATAGCTACAGGGATCGTAAATGGCTGATAACATTCGTGTGCTAGTTACCCTTGACGACGGAACTTAATAGTGTCACTTACATCCCTAGGAAAATAATGTTGATTTTAACTGTTCGTTGATATGGTAACAAGCACAGACAACTTAGAATAATGGGGCTTTTAAAAAATAATTCCGATGACAGCTGTCAAAACGAACTTGTAAAAATATGATTAAATTTCCACCTGTAGGCCTACTTACATTGCCGGTAGCGTGAAAAATTTAATAAGTAACACGGAATGTATCGACTAATAACATCCTCGGCAGGCGACAAGCTTCGGCTCCGCCTCAGCTCGTATTCGCCTACCTCGGATGTTATTACGTCCTTACATTCCTTGATACTTAAATAACTATTATTATATAATTATTAATTGTTTTATAATTTTTAAGTCGGTGCCAAGTAAAACATAAAAATTCGAATCTAATTTGTTATTGTAGCAAGGCAAGTATATAATTTTTATGTTTTAGTTGGCACCGACTTAAAAATTATAAAACAATTAATAATTATATAATAAACAACAATTTCTTAATTACATTAAACGGAACAACAAATAAGTATTAAACTGTTCTATAAAAAACATTTATTTTTTGCTTTTTAGTTAACTTATGTTACTTTTGTGTTTTTATTTGAAGTCGGTTTTCTTTTTTTTTAAAGTTAATTATTTTACAATTTTAAGTTATGTGTAGACCTAGTAAGGATGCTTCTCGAATGAGGAAACGACGGCTAGTTGAAACGGAAGATGAAATACGGAAACACTAAAAAGTCGGTTAAAAAAAATAGATTTTGAGGTGTATCTTCGAAGTTCAAGCTCCAATGCCAATGAAATTAAAATGGGACCACCTTGGAACTATACTGAACCCAACGGAAAAATCATTAAAATCGGTTCATAAACAAAAAAGTTAGCCCGAACATACATTTAAAATAAAAAAAAACATATACATAACATACAGACGAATTGAGAACCTACTCCTTTTTTTGAAGTGGGTTAATAATTTTAAAAACTAAGTGCTATCACCATTAAGGTTACAACAAGGTATAAACAAGTTCTTACCACCTTTCCACATTAGGAGCGTGTAGCTCCGTAACGAAACGTCTTAGACCCCTGCTTATAGGAACTTTTTACCTGTTTTGGAGCCTAAAATGCTACATATAGCGAACCACCCTGTGTGTATTTCTGTTACGTACACCAAATTCTTGGTAATTTCCTTTGAGATGTTCCTTTAGGCCTTAAGGCAATAGTAACTAATTAAACAGGCTTAAACAACTTTTCAGTTGTTTGCATTAGACATTTAAAAGGCTTCCTACTTTTTAATAAGCTGTCTGATATTTTAGCAATGGCCTTAAAAGTTTTCAGAGAATAAATGATTGTGTGGAAGTTTCTGAATAGTTATTCTCAATTACGCTTTTAAATTTCTCTTTAAAAACTGCGTAAATCTTTTAACTTTTCTCACCTCGCGGTACATTAAATAAATATAGATATTGTATTAGTTTTATTGTTTGTAGTTTGTACGCATTACTTTGCATGTCTTTGTGGCCCTTAACATAGAGAAACATTTGTTGCTTCATTTTCTTAGGACAAGTTTATGCAGCATTAAAGTCTAATTTCAATTCCGTTGCAACTTCCAAAGTTTTCGGTTGCAATACAGTTATTAATCAATACACACAGAAGCTGCTTAGCAGAGCATGTTGAGTTTGATTTGAAATTTCATTTATTACATAACACTTGCTTCCGAATTGCTTTTACATGCATGACTAATGAGGTTCGGGCTAATGTGTGAGGAAATTATGGCAGTAATAACTTATGTCATATTTTGCCCCAATTTAATGGCGCCTTCTGGAATGACCACGTCCCTAACATTTGCCAAACTCCCAATTTCCTAAATTAAGTATACACAGATGTGTGCGAATTTATTAAAATAACAAATTAATGTAGTGAATTTAATTTTGGACAGAAGCGTTTTTTTTTAAATATTTTTATGTGCTTTAAGTTGTTCTACATTTATTTTCCGATTCGTCTCTATTGATTTTTTAGACATTACAGAATTTTAAAATAACCTACAGTTGTTCTAATCAATTTTGCTGTAGTTTCTAAATTTTCACTTTATAGATACGGAAAATTAGTTGCTGCTTGCAAATTACTGAAGTAAAATCAGGGCAGACAACGCATTTCATAAATTCCTCTTGAGTTGAGACAGGTCAAATAGATACGGATTTATCATATTGAAAAAATTACAGCAATTGCTATATAATTCATAAAACTAGGACTTCGATCCGCTTATTATAGGCCTCTTTCTGACTTTCTCAACGGACATTTTCTTGGAAGATGGATTGGTAGGCGGGGGCCTGTAGAGTAGCCGGCTCACTCCCCAGATTTAACTTCCTTAGATTTTTTTCTATGGGAATATCTGAAATCGAAAGTGTACAGAACCCGTCCAGAAACAATTGAAGAACTGGAGCAACGCATTACAGAAGTTTGCAGAAATATCACTCCAGAAACTTATGAAAATGTAAGGCAGGAATTTCATAACCGACTTTTTATGTGCCAAGAAGTGAATGGTAAATATTTCGAACACTTAATTTAATTTCTTTTTGCTTTAATTCTTAGTTTTTTTAAATAGACTTCTTTATCTTCAAACATTGTCATTTTGTTATGGCTGAATATTTTTTTTGAAACTCTAGGATCAGACGCAGAACTAAAAGACCTTTCCAATAAGGTGTCACTCGACCCCCCTTTCCATTTAAAAAAAATACAAAATGGCGCCCTGTCGCGAAAAATTGTATTTAATTTCCCATTACAGCACACTAAATTTTGTGGAAAAATAATAACCAAAAACAAAAACATCATGGGGCATAGGCTACGGGGTTGCTAGTATTGATTTAAATTCTCACTCAGAATAGAATTAAGTGAATAGAATATTCTGCAGTATTAAAAGTAATACTGTTTCTGGTAAAAGAATAAAGTGGTGGGTTTGCAACCAACAAAGCAAAAAAAACAACCAAAAATGTAAGGAAACGGTTACAACTTGAAAAGAAATTCTTTTTATCAGAATCAGAGACGATTCACGAGTTTCCTCGTAAGCAAACTACGAAGAGATTCGAAGTTCAATTTAAAAGAAATAATGCATTCATCAAGATAAATCTGAGCAACAGCAAACTTTTCCATTTTAGATATTCGTAAGACAAAGGGTGGATGGCCCCGTTGTATCGTACAACACGCAAGACGTTGTGGCAGAAGAGCTGTCATTCGCCGCTGCTGGCAGTAAAGAAAAGAAACGGCTGTCACTTGCAGCGCCCTATTAAAACAATGCGTCTGACGAAACGAACAAAAAATTCGTATCATTTTATATAATTCCCTTAGACTTGAAATTTACAAGCCCCAAGCGAAGTAACAAACTGTTCTCGTCGGAATAAAAACTTTTGAATTCGCTACAAGAAAATTAATTCCAACTTCGCTAACTTCTTTGGAGGGTTGCATTATCTGATTAGGGAGAAAGTTAAGTTAAATATATTCAGTTACGAAAGGTCAATGATTATAATCAAGATTGAAAGAAACTCGATTGTTCAGCAGTCGAAGCTTCCAAAATTAATAGAAACATTTGGTTTGTTCCCGAACTCACCTTTTCACAAACCCAAGCTACTTAAAAGTAAACGGAACTAAACTCAAAACAGGTCACAGAGTGCAATTTAATTAAAAGTTAAACAAATGGACGTGATTTCATAGATCTCACTGCAAATGCACTATATAATCGAAATACGAATAACTCAGTAAAGCGTTTTTGTGGCAAGGGAAATGCGAGAATATTAAAGTTAAAAAGAAAAATGAAAATTTCTTAAGTGCTTTTCTACTTTTCCTTCTATGAATAATGACAATGGGTACTTACAGAACGTAGTAAATACGAACTTTGAAGACGTAGTATTATACATTGATTTTTGGTTCGATTATCATAATTTAGATAAAGTGGTTGGGAAAAATATACAGTTTATTATATCAAACCCGTCGTTTAGATATCAAACAAGCAATGTGGTCGACAAAATGATTATTTTGCTACATGTTCATATTCTAATGACATTTTCTCTTCATTTTGGACTTAAATAGCAGAATTATGTATTCCGTCGGGAAAATTTTCTAATTTGTATTTGTACTGAATGTATACCGTATTTCATTATTTTTTCGGTCTAATTAAAAAAAAGACCGTTTCATAATTTGACGAAGCACCCAGCAACGTAATACCGAGGATTGCAAAAGGTGCTCTTTGTGTATATAATTAACTCCTAAAAGTAAAAAGAACGTACAAAAACTCGTGAACCAACCTAGACATTAATTTATGCTCTAAAAAATTTTTGTTTCGAATTAATTATATCACGTTGGCGTTAATAGAAAACTCTTTTAACTAGTTTTTATTGCTTCACTCTCTCTTGCGCGTGCTCACTTTCCTCATCCTCACTCGTGCTTTCGCATAATTCATTTTTACAATATGGAAGGGTTTCACAAAAAAGTTGTGGGGCAACCGCCACGAGACCTCCTTCGCATTTATAGAAATTATTTTAATTTTATAATATATTTCGAAAGTTTTAACAATTTTATGGAAATTTAGATTATTATTATATTATATACTTTTTTATTATTATAATATATTATATTTTTAGACATATTGCAAAGTACTGCAAATTTTGACATTTTGAAATTTTAGGAACTTAAAATTTCAACATTTAAAAATATTTTAAAAACTAAAAACTTGTAAAAATTTGTACTTCTTAAATTTTGAAACATTTTAAAATTTTGAAAATGTTTTAAATTGGAAATTTTTGCAAATTATAACAGCTTTTGGAAAATGAAATTCAAACATTGTTGAACATGTTGCAAATTTAAAAATTTTGAAAATATTTGACAATTTTCAAGATTATCAAAATTTCGAAAATTTAAAGCAGCTTTGAGTAGAATTGTTTTTATTTTGATAATTTTTGAATATTTTTAAAAATTGCGAAAAAAATTTAAATAAATTCTCATTTCTATTTTGATAATTTTTAAAAATTTCGAAATTATTTTAAATTTTTGAAAATTAATAAAAATTGTGAAAATCACGAAAACAACCAAACGGAAAACTCTCAGTGATGTTTTCTCAACAGAAAGTTGTTTCTGTTTTCATTTAACATGCTCATACCGAGTTAAAAACCGAAATTCAAATTTTGAAAAAAAAAATTCGAAGACGGGGTCAATGGGCGTGGGGTGATAGAGATATCGTGTTTGCGCAGATCCGCTATTCTACATGCGTAGAATACGAACTTTAGGTTCTTTTTCGAGTGCGTATATTTGGAAATACAGCACCCCCCCTTTCTTTTTTGGGCGACCAACCTTACTTTCTTGCGGCGCCATCCTTTTGCAATTAGCAATCTTTGAGCCAAATTCGGGTTTTCTGCGTTAAGACGTCTGGACTGTAAAGTTTATACACACACAGAGAGACAGACACACCACTGCAGCGTCCGCTTTATCGGTCTGCCTAAGCCTTATTAGTCAAAATGTTTAGGTTAAAATTGTTAGCCATAAAAGTACCTTTCTTTTAGGTATAACTCGTGTATCGGCCAGTAAGCCCAAAGCGAAACAAACTTCGCCGAATGAACGCATTTGCTCCAAATCCAACCTGACGGTCACAATACCTTCCTCTATAGCTATACTTCGTATAGCAAAAAAGGTACCTAAAAAGTAGGGGATTTACTCATCCTTAATTATTGACTAACTTTCAAAGATGCTTGAAGAATATAATCAAGAAAAGTAACGATTCACGATGCAGTGAAAAGATTAATCTAGTAAGGTAAAATAACTTTTCCTCGATAAACCGCGTCTTCTAACGGTATCCTCGTTTACTTCTGACAAGTGACAGGTGCTGGTAATGCCAAGACACCCACTTAATTCAAAACATCTCATTTAATATTAAAATGCGATTAAGCTGAAAAGCAGGCAATAACTGTTAACTGCGTATTCAACACACAGCTTTACGAGCTTTGATATTGGTGTTTGAAAGGCGAACCGCTAAATCCAATACCCAACTTTCTTCCTTATGAACTTGATTAATTAAACTGTTAATAAATGATACTTTATGAAAAGTATTTAGAAATTGCTTAAAGTAATGTATTTCTTTTTAATTATCATCTTTTCATTTATAAATTAATTTTGTACACCTGCGGTTTTCCCGAAACAAACACAAAGGGGAAAAATTCGAGAAAGTTCAATTATTAAATATTTTACCAGAAAATCGTATTTTTTGCACACAAGGGAGCGTAAGGACATAAAGAGCGCTTATGTACGACAGTGTGACAAGGAATTTGATAGGATTACACCGAGTAAACGTTCCCCACATCGTTTTACATACAACCGACATAGTCGCGAAAATGATTTTCTCTTTGCTAAACCCGGTTCTCTGTAAAAAAATATTCAACTTGGAACCAGGTGAGATGTAAGTTCGCACTGTCAATTTTTCAAACAAAAATGGTCGAATAAAAATACTAAATAACTTTTATTTTGTTAAATTTATGTTGCAACCGATATATTTTTTCCTCTGTAATACTTCCACTATACAGTATTGATTTTACAACCATTATTAGTTTGGAAATTCATAATAAATAACTACAATTTAATATTAATAAACCGATACTTGTGAGATCGGTGGGTTTTTAGGTATTACTTATAGTTTTCGGGGGGGGGGGGGGGGGGAGAGGGAAGCATAAGGCATATATGTATTGTGTAAAATTTATCATTTATCAACGTATGAAAGTTTCGAGAATTTTCAATTTCAGATTATTATGTTATACTATTTTAACATATGAAAATAGAAAAACAAGTAATTTGCACCTAGTCTAAAATTCAATGAAGTACTATGGACATTATTGCACATTAGACCAAACATAAAAATATTCTTAAAAAAAAACAACAAACAGTTTTAATTAAAAGTAAAAACCAAACAGGCTTGCTAAAAACTAATAGTTTAAAAAAAAATTGGAAACAGAAATTTTTTTTTCGTGCAGGTCAAATTTTCGGAATCGTTTATTCCGTCATCTGAATTATTAGTTAAAGTTACAATAAAATTTCAATAAATAGAACCTGTGCTTACTTACAAGAAAGCGAAGTTTCTGAAGTTGGATTAATATAAAAATAACTTCTTCTTCTTCTTTCTTCATTATAGGATTTCTCCTGTTCTTTCCTACTGTTCCACTGACTCCCTCCATCTTCTTGCTGGTCTTCCAGGGGACCGTTTTCCTATGGGTGATCTGTCTCTTGCTACCCTTACTAATCTATCTTCATTCATCCTTTGAATGTGATTGTTCCATTCTCGTCTTCTAACTGAGATCCATTCGTTTATGGGTTGTATGTCACACTGGTTCCTTATGTCTTCGCTTCGTACTCTATCTCTTCGTGTCTTTCCCACTATCTTCCTTAAAGTTTTCATCTCGGCCGTTTCTATCATCTGTCTAGTTGTTTGCGTGTCACCTCTCGTTTCTGCACCATACGTGAGTATTGGGCTTTATATATACGGCTTTTGACTTCTGTATTTATATATTTATTATTCCATATTATGTTGTTTAGTGCGCCGGATGCCTTGGACGCTGTACAACTTGTGGCATTACTTGCTGCTTAAGGTTGCCATAACTGACTATATTAAGTCCTAAGTAATTAAAAGAGGATACTTGTTCTATTAAGTCGTCCTGTATTTGCAGTTTACATCTTATCGGCTCTTTGCTTATCGTCATACATTTGGTCTTTCGTGCCGATATCTTCAGATTGTATCTTTTGCATGCCTCTGCAGTTTTCATTAGTAATCGCTGGAGCTGGTCTTCACTTTCTGCTACCAGTACGGCATCATCAGCGTAGCACACTATTTTTATATCTTTGTCCTGCATTTTATAACCTTCTAATGTTTTAACCTCTTTAATTACCCCGTCCATCACTATATTAAATAATAAAGGACTTAACGAGGTCCCCTTGTCGAATTCCAGCTGTGGCATCTATAGGTCCCATGAATTTTCCATTTACCTTAATTGTTACTTTATTGCCGGTATATATGTCTTCTATTAGTTTTATAATTGCGTTTGCCACTTCTCTTTCTTTTAGTATATATAGCACGTCTTTTAATAGTATTGTGTCGAAAGCGTTTTGCAGGTCTATCATACACATAAACGCCGGCCTACTGTACTCCAGTGACTTTTCTATAAGTTGTTGTAGTATGAAGATGGCATCGGTGCAGGACCTACCCCTGCTAAATCCTTGTTGTTCGTCTGTGAGAGTTATGGCGTTTTCTATTCTTTCTTTTATTATCCTTGTTGTTAGTTTGAGCGAGGTGTCTAGTAGAGTTATTCCCCTGTAGTTACCTGGAGTCTGTCTATCACACTTCTTAAAGATTGGTATAACTATACTATTTTTCCATGTTTTTGGTATCTTCTGGTCTTGGAATATTTTTTGTATTAGTTGCAGTAATTCATTCTCAACCGATTCACCTCCATATTTTAAAAGTTCATTGTATATTGTGTTGTGCCCTGGAGATTTTGTTTTTTATTTTTGCCACTTGTGATCTAATTTCTTCTAAACTTATATGTTGTTCTTCATTTATCGTTATTAATTCTTGATCGTCATGCTGTATCCCAATCACCTCTGGTTCTTTATATAATTCTTTGAAGAAGTACTACATATTCATTCATATCGGCCTTACTACTCCTTATCACTCTCCATATCTCTGCATCCGAGTGCAATAAAAGTCATTTTCCAGTGTTCTTGAGAAATTTTCCCAGTAATTTTCTTTAATTTCCCTGGTATCATTGCTTACTTTATTTCTCACCGTCTTATATTTATAAAAATAACTTAACATTGTTAATTACACATTAAAACTGCAAGTTGAAATTTGACAACAAATTACTAAAACGTATTGATTACTATTATTTTAAATGACACAGAATTTGTAAAACAATTTAAACACATATCGCATTAATTATAATGAGTTATCTGATGAAAGTTCAAATATTAGGGTTAACTGGTGAAACTTGACTACATAAAATGATAAAACAATAATAGCGGTAAAGTAAAATGTATATTATGTTATTCAAGTATGGAACTTTAAATTTATCTCAGCAAGGTAACGGGTGTCCAGAAAGTCTTTCAGTCAGGGCGGCTATGGATTGTACAACGCATGTCTTTTATTCAGTCATCTCTAAGTAATTTATTTGACATAAGTCAAATTCAATTTAAATTAAAAGGTTTTTATTTTGAATTATTTACTTTCTGCATATTTCTTGTTATAAAATGTTTACGCAAGAACAAAAAACCTTTATTCTGAAATCTTATTTTCGCAATGGTCAACAATTAGAAAACGGAAATTGGAATTATTCCATCAATGCGTGTAAACAAGAATTTCGACAAAGATGTCCAAAGACATACGTTATACAATCCATAGCCGCCCAGGACTGAAAGACTTTCTGGACACCCGTTATAAAATACACGCATTAAACAGTTGAGTATCGTATAAATAATAAACAAAAAAAAAAAAGCCACACTGGCCGTCAAAATTAACAAATCAATAATAACGCCTCCACAATAGCGCATTCAAAAATGTCGACGTTAAAATTAGCGCCGTTAAAATTATTAATTCTTAGCCTATTTATTTTTAAACATGAGCGTAACATTGTCAACACAGGAAAAACACACGTAAAGCTGAGATGGTAGTATTTATTTCATAAATGTATAAGCAAAGATCGCTTGTCCAACTACTGCTTTTACTTGTACGTGTCTTACAGATTGTATTATATTTCAATAATATTTTGAGACATTTTGTAGCACATTTTTAAAAGTGAGTATTATAATTGTCCGTGTTCTCGAGTGTCTGTTCACTTTCCGCTGAGTGGCTTATCAAACGCGGTGTTCGCATTGAGGGATTACAATGCTTAGGTTCGCCTCCAAGTGTGGTTTGTAAATGACGACTAAGTTGAACTGCGTTCGAACTTTCTGCAATCCAAATAATTAGCGAAAAGCGAATTTGTTTTCTTTGCTGCGAAACCTGCACTGGTCTATTGGATATACAAATTAGCGCCTTATACAATGTATGCGCAAAAACGTGGCTTCTAGTAGCGGGGGCCCTTCACCACTAAAACTAAAACTGAGACAGGTACAAAAGATCCGGATTAAATATATAAACTAGCTAAACCCGTGGACTTACGCCCCACAAGAGCTTTTGAAAGTAAGTGCCGCGTCGTCGCTCTACCCAACTGTTCCATAAACATTCGGTTCAAATGCTGCAAACACAATAATAAATAAGCTGTTTTGAGATGTAAAAGTATAGCCCGTTGTCGTGTAAAGTTGACCGCTAGGGATTTAATAAATAGATTCGTTTGATCAAGTAACCTCTGCAACCATTAATTCGAAAACGAAATAGATGTGGTTTTGTATATTTATTCAACTGTTGGTATAAATGGGTAAAATTTATAAATTAATTCTTTAAACTGTAGTAGTTTCTGGGTGTAATTGTTTTTCAAAGGTAATGGGTAATTTTAATGGGTTTTTAGGGGAGCGGCCGTAGCTCAGTGGTAAGCGCGCGGGCTACCAATGCAGCGGATCCGGGTTCGATCCCCGGCCCGGTCGTTCTCCCTCGCAAGGCAACGGGAAACCAGCGAGGTGGACTTTCCCCAGGAAAACCTCTCTGGAGAAGAAGAGCATGCACTTCCTGTGGTTCGGAGCCCACGTTAAACTGTAGGCCCCTATGTCTGTCTGTGCAAAATATCTATCGCCGCGCACCAAACACAGACATAGGAGAGAGGTAGCCAATGCCCTGAATAGGGTATGGGACTATAAGAAGAAGGAGCTTAAAGATTAACAATAAGTTATATTCGTACCGTATTAAAGTTTGTTACCACAATTTGGCGAAATAAACAAAATATCATTTGTTATCTGAACAATGGTTACACGGGTTGCTTGATCGAATAATTTAAATCTAATATTTTATATGGTCTGTGGGTGAGTAGAGAGCTGCGCTAGTGCGTTGAGTCGTAATCTCCTAAACAGTTTGTCTGATTTTAATGAAACGTGAAAAAACATGAGGTTTGAAAAATTTGAAAGGTGGATATTAGATATGGCGATTTAGATTTTTTTATTGAATTTTACAAATGTAAACAGAGAATCTGATGAGAGACGTTACGACGAATTAGATGCCGTTTTCCCAAATTGTAAACTTCAAAACGAAAGGCGCTACGATTGTTTTGAAGATTTCTCCTTAACATCTGTTAAATTAAAAATAATTTTGACCGATTAGTAGAAAATTTTGATATCATAATAACCCAAGAAGAGCAAAATGTTTTGAATTTACGAACTAGGAAAACTGCACAATTTACAGCTTTAATAAGAAATTTAAAACAATAATTCTCAGAAGCTAGCCTAGCTAAATAGTCAGCCATAGCAAATTTGCACACAGGGCGGCTGCCCCCTTGTTCCAGTAAGTTAAATAAATCACAAAAACAATTAAATAATGTAGGAATTTTTTTTTTAAATGTTTAATAACCCTACCGTAAAATCGAAGTTGCCCAAAGAGTTGGTCTGATTTTAATGAAACATGAAAAAACATGGTTTCAAAAAACTAAACTTTAAAAATTTTCTGGCCTATTCTTGACGTTTTTGCGGAAAGCGAGTTTAAAAAAAAATATACAATGTTGTTGCAGCGGTTATAACGTAAACTAATGCTTTCCTTTTTTGAACTAAAAATGAATAAAAATGACGCTGCTTTGCAAAAATTTTATTACTGCCGAAAATATTTTCAGCTGACACCTGATTTTGGTCTTAAATAATCGACGTCATGAGAAACCCTTATGTCTACTTTTATTTTCGTATTACCAAGCAATCTCTTCTGAAATTACAACTGACGGCAGACAACCTAACCTAATATTGTCTAACCCACCTTTTATTTAACCGGCTGCTCTACGCCTTTCTGTGTTTTTACAAAGAAAAAGGGTTTCATTTTTAGGATCACAAATAAAAAGCTGAATTTTCAGATAAAAAAATTATTGTTGGAGTCATTCAGTGGCTTGGGTAGCACAGCTCAAAAATGCAAAAGGTTAAACAAATCTAATACGTTACATACAGTGTCCTTCAATAACTGCGTCAATGAGGGGGAAAGACAAAAATAAACATCGCCACTACAGCGTAATGGATCTGAAGTGAATACATTTTATTAAAAATTTGCTTTAAATTGAAAATGTTTTGCTAGAGCACTTGGAAACTAGATGGAGCTCAAAATTCTTGATCTATAGATTATGGTCATATTTGCATAATAAAAGACCGCAAAAACAAGTCAACTTCCAAATTTTGAATTAATTCAGCGCTCCGAAGCGGAAAATACATGATTTAGCTCCCCAATGCGAACAAAATCAATTTGAAATTTTGAGCAATTTTTTTTTTATCTTGGTTCAAAATTTAAATGGGCATTTATACGAATGAGATTTATGAATGCATACTATCTAGATAAAAAAAATGTTTGAAACCTGCGGTTTAAGCTGAAAAAAACCGTTTCGTAGCGCTTTACATGGGTTCGACAAGATAAAACCCGGCTAACTTTTAATGAGAAATATCTGAGCTTATGTAGCAGATTCGAGCGACAGGAATAATTATGGAACTGTTGCAGAACTGCAGAATCAGCGAACAGGAAGTATCCAAGCCTGGGAACACAATACCGTCCTGTTTTACATAATAGAGGGAAAATGTAGCGAAAACCAGCTTTCATATACGGCAGCTAGACGCACCACATTTTGTGATTAAAATTACGCGCTACTATTCTGGAGAATTCATTTGCATAATTGGAATATTTCTTCATAACTGCAAAATCTTGCCTTGTGAATTACTGGGCTTGCAAAATATAATCTGTACATAAAGAGGGAAAGTTATCAAAAATGGTTGCCGAAAAATACTGCCAAGACAAACTAATCTTATTGTTAAGCCAAAATCTATGGTTGTGTAGTATAAATCAGAACTTTAAATTTTCTATTTATTTCCAGAATGGAAAGTGTGAGGAAGACGGCAGGGAGTTTGAGAAATGCTTCTTATATCTCATTCTGCCTGTATGCGCAGTTTACGTTTTGTTGCAAGGACATCAATCGCCCCGAACTGTAGGTTTTGACAGCAGATTTATGACGAGGAATTTAGCTAATGTTTTCAGTGCACTGAAGAGGCATTGCACTTTGCAGTATAAATTGGATCAAGAATTTGTTAGCGGGCGCAAATGCGAAATGCAAAGCAGCAAAAGAACGATATGAACCTTTTTGCGAATTACAGTGTGATTGATGTCTTCTGGTTGGAGTCATTAAATGAATCTATTGACGTGCAGTTGCATTCTCTCCCAGATGAAATTTTATGCAGCGTAAAGAGTTTCGCAACAGCTTGGGAAAACCGTGATTAATTTTAAATCCCAACCAAAAATTTAAACATGTTACATTTTCAAGCTTTACATACTATTCGCATTCATACAAATTGTCAAGCTTTAAAGTATTTCAAAATAGAGTTTTAAAATTACCAACTAAAGCATCCTCAGCACTCTTTAAAAATCGGACATGATTACCGAATTCTATACCTTCAATCACACTTTGAATAAAATTTTACATTGTCGACATAAAATTATTGAATATACAAATGAAATTATTTCGCCCCATCCGTTAAATAAACAATTATGTATGGCGTAACAAATACCTATCCGTTGACAGCAAGGTAAAAATATATAAGACTATAGTCAGGACAACACTAATCTATGAATTCGAAACTAGAGCAGATACAAAAAGAACAAAACAACTCCTGCGGACTGCAGAAATGAACACACTGAGGACCATTGTAGGAAAGAGTAGAATGGACAGAATAAGGAACCAACAGATTAGGGAACAATGTAATGTTGCCGATACAGGAAAATTCGTGAAGAGAAGGCGTAAAGAATGGAATGATCATATAGAAAGAGGTGACTACAACAGATTAATAAGGATAGCAAAGAACTCGAAACCTCTAGGAAAGAGATTACCAGGAAGACCACCAAAAAGATGGGCTGAAAGTTGGCTAACGTCTTCAGCAGAATCGCCATAAAAATTTTCAGAAGGGTGAAGAAAAACAGGTTGTAAACCTATAATGAAAGAAGAAGAAGAAGAAGTATGATTATTTGTATTATGTAACGGCGACTTCGGTTTCTTTAAATGTTAAATTTGCCCCGTCTGTTCAAAAACAAACTATAAATCTGTCTTAGTATTCTGCACTGTGCAGGCATTACTAGGCAAGGGCAACTTGAAAACTCGTACACAAGCAGCGCAGTTGCACAGGAACGTCAGTGATTTTTTAGATTAAGCTTGAGCTAACGGTCCAAAACCAAACACTTGAGAATCTACTTTAAGATCGAACATTAGCTTGCGGTTCGAATCAAATCAACACAGCAAGCTCCTACTACAGCCCTACTTCCTGATCGAGCACAAGCTTCTGAGCTTCTTTCTAGAGCACCGCAGTGGCTCGAAAAAAGTAGAAAAACCCGCCAACCCCCTGCCCGATCTCCACGCCCGCCGCTCCATTTAGATTACCACAGCATCCCGACATTTTGTTCGACCCCCGGAGCACCCCATGAGAACGTGCGTTGTGTATTTAAAATTCTGTATTTGTTCTTTGTTCTCTTGTTCTTTGTAATAGTTCTGTTAATTTTGTTAAATAAATATATTAAACCTCAAAAGTGTTTAAGAAAGATTACCGACAGCTACATTGTTTTTACTCTATTTCCACCGTACGAGATCTGTTCAAAAGTTCTGGAATTTTCTTTTATAATTTTTTTCTGGCTTACCTGCAACCTAGTTAGCCTTGTCAACTTTGAAGTAATTCCCTCCTTCATTGATACACTTCTTCCAACGTTGTTGCAATTTCTGGAAGCAACCTTGGCAGGCGTTTTTCGGGATAGCGCGTAGGTCCTTTCAGTTTAGGAAAACGTATGCAAGGCCGGGTCAGGTAAGTTAGGTGACTGGGGAAACACAGTTGTCTTCGTTTTCGTCAAAAAAGTCACGAATCAGCAGCGATGTGTGCGCTGGCGTATCATCAGGATAGGAGAAGCAATAGGTGTTTCCACACAAATCGGGCTTTTTCCCCTGACATTTTCTCTCATGCCATGACATGCTCCTATTGAGAACTTGCATTCTATTGGTATTTCCCAAACTGCCAAACGATTAGAACGCAAGATTTCACAAATTTGTGCAACATGAGTGTTGTCAGATGACTCTGAGGGCGTCCCGAATGCTGGTCATCATCTATTGACTGCCGACTGTCCTTAAATTGCTTAAACCATTCATACCGCGTATGGCTCATGCACTGATCACCATAAACTTGCTTCATCATATCACGAGTCTCCGTAAAGCTTTTCTCTAGCTTGAAACAAAATTTGATGTTGACGCGCTGCTGACTAATCAAAGTAGGATGACACGCCAAGCGGGAGGTTACTTAGAAAGGTCACCACTAGGTAGTACCACTTACCGAACATTGTTACGACATCGCATTGGAGCGCTGTTTCAAAAGTTCCAGAACATTTTGAACAGACCTCGTATGATTAAATTTCCTTTCCTTTATCTCTTATTTAATCTAAGCAAAAAAATCTCATTTTTGAAGTACGATAGAAAATTAAAATACCGTCCGAATGGCCGCAGCTTAACCAACAAAACAAATAATAATAATTTTAAAATTTAATTTTCTACAAAAAAAAACTAGCACTAGCACAACAAAACAGTCGATTGCATTTTAAAGGCATTACACATGATACATACTAATATTGTAATAAAAAATTCTGGTAAGCCTCCCATTTTATTTCCCCAGGAATAAGTTTTATCTTGCGAGAATGTAAGAGTTTTCCCAAGTGAGATGAAAATTTGGCACATTACAATCGTAAAAGATACCTTGAAGTTAACTGAAACTGTTATCAAATCCCCTAAAGTGCCTATAGCGTCGTTCTAAATCTGCATAAATCCTGGAATGTTTTCAAACGTCAAAATCAATCCTTCAAATATCCGAGATTGAGGGGAATTTCAAGACATCCACTGTAGGCACAAATTATTGCAAGTAGCTACAAGAACAAATATGGATGCAATGCTTTCAGTTTATTCGTAAATCAATGCAAAACTGTTAGACTTAATTGCAATGCTGTGTTTAGTTTTTAGTTAAAATAATATAGCTTTAGAAGAAAGAACTTTTATAGTTTCCAACAAAATTGCAAAATAAGTGTTAGTAAATTTTTAGGATGCTGTTTTAGTCTAAATTAGGTGCAGCCTGCAGGACCAACGACAAAAAAACTTTTTTTGAGCTCATTTCTCTGTATTCCCAACACATTTCTTCCCAGGCTGTGATTCAATTCATCACATTTTTACTTTCCACCGTAGAAGTGAGATATATCCAACCTCCATTCCCCTATTACTTTCATTAGATTAACCTTATATTCCGATTTCTGATATTCATTAATCTCAAGCGATGGTTATCCACTCAAGTTTTAAAATCGAAATTTTGTTCCCTTTACATCGGTTACACGTTCTATTAACCTGTTCAGGTACTTAGCCAACATTAAGCTTATTTCACAGCTTCATTCCAAGTTTGCAACCACAGCCCAAGAAGTGGTGGAGCGTTCAACGGAGCTTGGTAGAAGCGCACGCTCGCGCTCTTTCACACGCATTACAGAGCTCTTAGACTTAAGTAACCTATTAAACTCCTACTGCTTATGAGCAGTCCCAAAAAGCAGAAGTTATAAGTAAAATTGGGATAAAAGTTCTAATTGGCAGTTTGTTCCCCTACAACTAAAGTTGCAAATTCCGGATACAAACTTTACACCTCTACACACTTACATCTTCACTACATAAACAAATAAACATTTTAAAAAGTTTTGTTTGTTTAGCTAATTTGTACGAATGAAATCGGAACGCGAGTCACTTCGAGTATATTTTGGAGAAATAGAAGGCACCAGAACAGGAGACAAGTCTAGAGAAAGATGAAAGCATGGCGTTGTGAGGGATGCAAAAGAGATCTTTGCAAAGCGAAACTGGAAACAAGAAAGGATAGAGAACAGTGGAGACGTAGAATAGAAGAAATTAAAGTCCGATACAAGACAATAGTGGCAGTGTATGGATCGATGAAATCAAAAACTACATTGTAGGCCATTTATAAAGCCTATGATAAACCCCACACTATTAAAAAATCGTGTGGTTAGTTTTTGAGAAATATATTTTTGAAATTCTTTATTTCAGTTTTCATGGTACAAATAGTTTCGTCCATAGTAACATTATGTACGCTTAGGACTATTACAACAACCAAAGCTCATGTTATTCTGTCAATTTGTTTTTGAGTAATGCACGGTTAAAGACAAACTTTTATATCATGGCAGCGCTATTTTGGAGCTAAAAAGTTTAGACATATAGTTGAATATGACTTAAGATCTTCTTCAAGATTCCATGCTAAGTTCCTTCTCCGGTGTCCATTTTTATTTAAAAGCGTAATGAATTTTTGATATAGCATCGGTATGTGGGGGCACATACCAATGCTTATTGCGATCGGATAATCCGTTCCAGTGATATCAGACAAAAGAAAAACAAACGTAGCCATACACCCATCCATTATCCACGCACAAACAGGTATATTTAAAAATATGATATTTTCTGAGATCCTACAGGTCCAAAGCGTACATTTCCGTCGAAATCTAAAATCAATTGTTTACATGAGAACAATGCTCTCCTCCTATACTGAAAGTTTTCGCGAAACTAAAGCTACTTAATATTAGAACATCAAAGGTATTTACGCCCAGACCTGTACGTCAGCACCACAAACTCTTAGTTGTTGCATTTCTCCCCTTATTAGGTCAGACAACGTAACAGTTGCCAGTAAAGCCACAAGTCTTCAATTTGCAAGCTTGCTAGAGATTCAAACAATAAGGTAATTTGCAAGGTAGTGGACAGGTGAAGCCTAAAACAACTCAAGCTGGAAACAATCCCCCTTGATGGACATGGGTCGGCAGCTAATCGATCTATTCCGGAAGGAAGTTGGCAGTAACTACGCTAGGATTCTGCAAGTTGTTCTTGTAGGAAAGCAATGCGTACACGCGTCATTACCCTGAACTCCGACAACTGCGCTGCCAAGCGCACAACTTCTAGGATAAGTTGAAATTAGAATGTCGTCTGCGATATATCCGCTCAGCAATTTCCAACTTTGATTCTCAGTTTGCATAAAATATGCGGTGCATGGGGAAAAATAAGACGAATATAAGTTTGCGACTATTTCCAGGGCATAAAGCAATCGGCAATAGTGCAGCTTTCCTGGCGCTTACCAATTTTCTCCTTTCACGTCTCGTTATGTTAAGCTCCCCTCGGTTTAGAAAGTTTTTTTTATTAGATACGAATGTTTCCGGAAAAATGGAATTTCTACAATTTTGAAGAATTTATTGGATTTATCTCATCTGACTTTTTTCACGTTGGAGATTAAGAGTTTCCAATTGCGAAAAATGTGCAAAATTTCATTATCAATAGGACATTTGAAGATGTAATTGCTAAACTATGCAAACTTCATCAAACGCGCATATATTCCTACGAACCAGAACTTCTGCATGCAATTTTAATAAAGGCGTAGTAAGTTCAAACTAGTTTTAATCAAATTGCAGCGGAAATGCACGGGATTGCAATCTAACTCTACAAGTTGCGACAGAGTGGCGGAAAATGATAAGAAATGCAGGGAATATTACCTAGGAGGAAAACACCTACGCTACGGTAATTGCAGTTGCACCTTCTGCAACCAGCACATGTCATCTATAGAACAGTTTCCTTAAATTCGAACTTGGAGCACCTTTAATCTTGTTGCCTGAGAGCAAACTAAATTATTTCCACATTAGGTGAGAACTAGAAACTTTAATAAGGTCGTCCGGTGGCTCTATAATCAAAAGATTATAGACTCAGAGGAATTCGCGCAATACGAGAGCTAGTTCGTTCTATTGACTTTAATGTTCAAACCGTAGTTCTCCTGAAAGCAAAAAAAGAAAATAGGATTCTTTTTAATTAATTCACAGTAGATCAATATACCTATATTCGTAGAAATTAAACTGTTTGTAATTACATGAATATTGTTATTAGGGATACATTTAATATACGGTGGGCCACATAATAGGCAGAATATTCGGTAATCTTTTGAAACCTGCTGGATATTCGGATACGCTTTTAATTTTTTCGAGTTAGTCAATTATTAAGAGTATTTTACAGTTTTCTAAAAATTGTAATTATAAGGAAAAGTCCCCTTAATCCTCACAAGAACTATTATTTGTGCATTCAGATGTACATTTCGGCTACTATGCAGCTTCATCGAAAAGACTGCTAGCAGCCGAAATGTGCATTTGAGCGTACAAATAGTAGTTCTAGTGAAAGCTGAAGGGTCTTTTCATCATAATTCTATTATTTTCCAACAGTCGCTCATTTTTTCCTAATGTTGGAAATCAGTTCAAAATCTCCAATACGTTGAAGTCTCCGTGGATTCATCCCGGTTCAGCGGTTCTTGTTTAAGCTATGACCCGCTTCAGCGGTTGCTTTGGAGGTGTCGGTTCCGGCAGTACCCCATTCGGCAGTTGCTGTTTGGATTATAAAATATGACTGTGCGGGATTAACTGTGTTCCACGCTAATATCGTGCACCTTGAGAGAACGGCCATTCTATTAAAAACATTCCAGAAAGCATAAGCAGTAGCGTTCCACCATGTACACACAATATGCTCATTCGATTTATCATCACTAAATATAATTAAATCATCTGTAGTATTGTTACTGACATTTGAAAAGGTATTTTTAAATGTATGTTTATGGCACTCCAAGTATTTGAAAATAAGAACCTAAATTCTTATATCGTTGAAAACCAAGACAAGTTTTTTAATGGTAAAATTCAACCATGGTTGCCATTTAAGAAATCACAAGGTAATGCTATATCTCGAAAACTAAACAAAACAATCGTTTAAAAAACTATTATATTAAATACAAAATTAAAAGTTGTACAACTTTCTTTATTAACTTTTCTATTTTCATTATAAGCAAAATATTTTAATTTACGGTATGAAAAAAAAAAACGATTTATATAAAAAAAAACCAAAAAAGTCGATTTTTTAGATTTTAATTGATTTTCTTTAGCATAAAGTCATTTTATTACAGTTTACGTAATTTTTTTTATTTCGTGAATAAGTGAAAAAAAAATGTCATGCGTCATGGGGTGTCTGTAGTGTACATTTCTGAGAATTGTGCTTGGCTTGCTGGTTTTGAAATTTTGATTTAAATTACAACTCTTTTTAAAGAAATCGCCCGATTTAAGTAAAAAAATAACATTTGTTATTTCTAAATGTGTAATATACCATGCATTATTTTAAAAAAAACCGCCACAAATCTATGCATCCACCATCGGACACCCTGTACACCTCATTTAACTTAATAGTTAAAACATAAAACATAAAAACTGCTAGACCTGCTGATAAAAAATTTTAGTAATAATCGTTTGGGGAGTATTTTATAAGCATCTGTAAACAATGTGCTATTTTCTCCTTAGCAGCATATTATTTCTAAATTACCGAATCGTGCTCCTGTTTCTTCGTTCTTTTTCAAATATGTAATACTTCACGTTCTATTCCGACAGGGAACGATTAAGTGGTTACAAAAAATTTTAAAATGTCTCAGAATGTTTCAAAAAAGCTCCGAGAAATGTAAACAAAACATTTCTCTCTAACGACAAGGAAAAGTTTATACTAGCATACAAGAAAATGTTGAGAAAAGTGGAAAACATTCTAGACATTTTAGTACCAAAATTTCTAGTAGTTTAAATTGCAAAATGCCGTGTCTTGATCGTGCTTTTACCTCAAGGTTTCTAGATTGTCTAAAGTAATGACTAAAGGGCGGATTGATATGCACATGAAGTGGCAAAGCATGCGCAGATACAAAGGCTGGCAAAAATCGTATTTTTAATATTGCATTTGTATGTGTTTTATAGTGACATAAAACTGAACAAGAAGAGTGCTTCTATCAAAAAGAAAATCGTATCGGTTTAAGAATTACATAAAGAAATAGTACTTTAAATATAATAAAAAAAATAAACTTACAGAAGTACATTAATCATTACAGTTTAATCTAGTAGCTTAACAACAAGCAACATAAATTCACAAAAATGCACTAGAAGAAAAGAAAAATTAAAATAAATCTGTTCTGCAACACAACTTAATTCTTACTACAAAACAAACTGCTATTTCATTACGCCATTTAAAGGAATCCCCCAATTATATGAGCCATTTCACAAGTTCAGTGGATGTTTCATATGGTATAAATGCGGATATCAAACCAAAATTACTCATACGTATGATACTGAACAAAAATGAATTAACTCATCGCTAATAAAATACCTGATTGTAAAAAAGAAAAATTATTACTTGCAAAAAACATAACTTTTACAATTTTTACACTAGTAATTGCACACAAACAGATTGTCACTATTTTACTGAAAATATAGCCAACTAATAAGTGGGACAAGGAAGGGGCTGAAAAGTATTCAAATATACTTAAACTTTTAAATTACATCTAAAAGTAGGCACGGATACATGAATCCCCATTTGGGCCGTCACTTTTCTTCGTTTTAATACACAAGACACAACTGCTGTGAGTGGTGACTATTTTAGTAAAAAATTAAACTACACCTCCTCCTACTAGCGGACAGTTATTCACGAGCCGCGTGAGCGGCGAGTGGGGCAAGTTCGCGAACGAAAAAAACGTATTTCATCTCGAGTAAGAAATGCTATTTTTTCTACGATATTGCAGTTTCAAGTTCAAAACTTTCAAGTTCAATTTAATTCAAAACGAACTGTCACAATCCAAATTACTGAAATTACTTTTTGTAAAGTCGTCTCCATAGCAATAAATGCATTCTTTCCATTAAATTTGTCATTCTTATTTTCATCTCTAGATGTGAAAATATTTTCATCTCTCGAGTTAAAAAATATCACTTTTATGTAGAGTAAGCCGTGGAAAAATTGCTATTTTCACATATATGAGTAGAAAAATTAACCTTAAAAAAAAAGAAAACCGACTTCAAATAAAAACACAAAAGTGACATAAGTTAACTAAAAAGCAAAAAATAAATGTTTTTTATACAACAGTTTAATACTTATTTGTTGTTCCGTTTAATGTAGTTAAGAAATTGCTGTTTATTATATAATTATTAATTGTTTTATAATTTTTAAGTCGGTGCCAAGTAGAACATAAAAATTCGAATCTAATTTGTTATTGTAGCAAGGTATATAATTTTTATGTTTTACTTGGCACCGACTTCAAAATTATAAAACAATTAATAATTATATAATAAACAACAATTTCTTAATTACATTAAACGGAACAACAAATAAGTATTAAACTGTTGTATAAAAAACATTTATTTTTTGCTTTTTAGTTAACTTATGTCACTTTTGTGTTTTTATTTGAAGTCGGTTTTCTTTTTTTTTTAAAGTTAATTATTTTACAATTTTAAGTGATTGGCAGACCTAGTAAGGATGCTTCTCGAATGAGGAAACGACGGCTAGTTGAAACGGAAGATGAAATACGGAAACACTAAGAAGTCGGTTAAAAAAAATAGATTTTGAGGAGTTCCCTGGTGTATCTTCGAAGTTCAAGCTCCAATACCAATGAAATTATAATGAGACCACCTTGGAACTATACTAAACCCAAAGAAAAAAGAATCATTAAAATCGGTTCATAAACAAAAAAGTTATGCCCGAACATACATAAAAAAAATATATAAAAAAATATATATACAGACGAATTGGGAACCTCCTCCTTTTTTTGAAGTCGGTTAAAAAAGTTATTCTTGAAACAATAATTTGTGAGCCCTTTTCAGAACCACAATTTTAAGTACTTATTGACATCATACTTCGGTTGCGTCTTCAAATGCAAGTGTTAAGCAGTGGCCAAGTGACAAAGAACGAAATGATTGCCACGCCTAAAATATAAAATCGTTACTCTCGGCTATGGGAAAACAGCAGTATAGAAGACTTGATGCACTATATAACTGGTTTTAATTCTACACCACAACGGCCTGGTTATACCCTTGAGATATCGGATAACCGGGATAACCTATAGAGAGGGGTCTACTTAATTTAATCGAGTATGAGGGAGTGTCAATTCGAAGTGCTAGTTCTGAACATAAACACAATTTAGTAAAACGTTGCTAGGTAATCAAATTACATGCAATAATAAAATGGTATAGTTAAAAAGTGATGCAAATAATTATAGAAGCTAACCCTAAACCAATAATTCAGCACAACCCAACTGAAGCTGACCAATATCGACATATCACGTGAATTTTAGGTGCTATCGGGGTTCAAAAAAAATCATAAAAATCGATTTATGTGATTTAAATCAGGTTCCTTGTTTAGGCCAATTTTTTTAACTAATTTTTTTTGAAAAGAAAATTTAGTACCTCTGGGATATTTGCACAAACTAATAACGTACCTATCTATTGTTTACAGAATTTACCGTGTCAAAATTTTGTCAATTTTCTGGTTCTTGTTTTAATTTGTTAACCTATGAAACCGCACCTAAAGAAGATGGTGTAGTTCAGAACTTTGGTTAAAGTTTACCGTTGTCTTAATTTAACGTGAATGATTTACGTTTTTCAAAGAAAAATGTCCGGTAAACAACTTGTATAACTTGCAGGAAAGAAACACAAGGCCTACTTGCACGTTTGAAGTTTACTGCCAAACTATGAACGCTATTGTACTAATTGGAAAATTCAACATGAAAACGACATCTACTTAAAAACCAATTGATTTAAATCAAATAACTTATTTATCTACAAATCATTTGATTTAAATCAACCTTATTTAAGGAATCGCATCCGAGGTGCTATCGAAATGTAACCTTGCCATCCTGCGGGGAGGTTTGGTAATACGACAACATAAACATAAAGATACGGTCAGATGAACAATAATAAGCTTCTTAGTTTCCGACGCGAACTTATATGGCACAAATCCCCCCTTTGGGCAAGTTTTTTTGCACAGCCGCTACTTTGTTTTAACAACAACGGTACCAGCTTGATACCCGCATATCTTAACTTTTGCCGCCCTACAATATTTTATAAAAACATACACCTCGTGTAGTGCTAAACCTTAAAAAGTGTTACAGATTTTAGAAAAGTGAAGTAAATAATTTTTAATATTGTTTGCTTTAGGCGTTAGCGAGAAAAACTGACTTCCACGTTGCCGAGCCGCCACTGCCTTCTTAAAACACAATTTGAATTTTAACGATAAGAACGGTATAATATTCGCTCATATAACAACTAGTTCAATAGTGAATTTCTCAGCAATTTTTACTTTTTAGCTTCTTTACAGACAATTTCAGCGGAAAGTGCACGAAATGAGAAGAATGAAGTAAAGCAACAGTTTTGAAGGCAGAAACTGTAGCAATTTTTAGTATTCGCTCATATATTTGCGTTACACTAGAACAGATATGCCACATTTTCTGCAGCGAAACGCGTTCTCGTTATATTAAAGAAAAATATACCTCCGTGCAGCAATAGTTTGGTATTTGTTAGTAAATTGCCTCCCAAGTTCAATAACAATAAATATAAGAAACAACACAATATTGTTGTACACCGACTTGAAATTGGAAAAGTCTAGACAATTACTGGGAGCGAGATCAAAATTTATAGCAATTTTATTTTGATAAAAGCACTTGATAATCTTTATTATCTCTAATTCTCTCTCGCTCTCGTTGCCATACCGTGCATTTTCATTACAAAACCAAGCCATTAAGCAGAAAATAATACAAAAATGTTGCCGCAATTCAGAATTGCTATTCCGCTTGGCTTATTCGAAAAATTACTACCAGTTTATGAAGTGCATAAAGGCACACAATGTAAAGAACGTAAAAATGGCAGCCACTCTGACAATTTTAAAACATGAAAGCTATCTGTTGCAATGTTATGGCACCCGATACGGTGCAGCACATTAACCGTCCTGAATAGACAGGCACGTGTCAATACAACAATGGACTGAAATTTAAAACCTACCGCTGTATCGCTAACGGTATTGCACATTCATTGACGTTCAATAAAAAGCAGAATGCAGAAAGTCCAAGAAACCATGCAGTACCTTGCTATTTTAATTAGTTATTTGAAGAAAGTTTGGATATATTAACTATTATTTCTGATGCCACTTAATGTTATAAATTTTTTCATATTTATGATTTTAAAAATAAAAAGTTATATTAAAAGCTGTTATTACGAAAAGCAAAAAAAATGAGGAAATAATTCAACTCAAGGTTTCGATTTCATCAAAAACAAGCTTTTAGAAGTAATATTCTTTATAAAACAATAAGTATAAAATTTCCGTGTGTTTTTCCAAGACCACAATATGTAATTAACCCGATAATTTTTTAAACAACTCTGACCACAACTTTGCTTAAAAAAATTGTATTTTCCCAATCATGGCCACACAGCCACTTACTTTGAGCAAACTAGATTAGTGCTGCTAAACGCCAAAATTAATTTTTTTTCAAAATGGCTTTATGTATTTTTTGCCAACGCAGTACTAAATGATGCATTCGTTTAAAGTAACTTAAAAGTCATTTCGCCACATATAACGAAATAAAACAAAATAACGAGCTGTAATATTATGAGAAAAGTTGGGCAAAATTTACTTTTACTCGGGTAATGCAGCAAAACATTTTAATATCGCAAAATGCAAGGCAGGCAAACTAGAAACTTGCATCAAAGAATAAACGAGGCGTATTAAAATTTAAAAAGAACTGCCACAGGCTAGGTTCTATGAAGCCAATTGGGATCAGGTCGGATCAACATCAAATGGAATTAAACTAAAAGTTGTAGATTTAAAAAACGGAAAGTTCGCTTTCCCGCATATATTTTTGACATCGAACGGATATGGTAATAAATTTTTAAATCGCTGCGTGGTTGGAGTGTAGCAGTCATCCGTTGAATAATTGGCGGCGGTTCGGTTGTGATGAATGCCCGTACCACTGTTCGTTATTAAAAATGTTCAAATGGGCTTCGTGTCGAATTAAAATCTGCAAAAAATTAAGCTTTCTTAAGCTCACACTGTAAGGATTTAACGTTATTCATCCGTTCAAAGTTACAAAATCTATACAGTTGAGTAGAATATATATCTTTTTGTGATGAAAATCACTTTATTACATTGTACTTCTTATATGAATCTTGTATAAATGTTGTATTTGTTGTTGATTTAGCCCGTCAATACAGCTACTTATTTTCTTGGAATCTAGTAAATAATAAGCGTGGTTGTTAAAATTCCCCGGCCTGGGTAAACGAAAGCGTATTAACCAGTGATCCCCGGATTGTATATCTCGAGATGGTGCGAGATGCTCACGTTCCCATCGGAGACAGATCCATAGCGGGGAGAGAGGGGGAGAACCAATATTCTAGACAATTGGCAAAATCACGCAAAAGGTGGGAAAGTTGGCGAAACCCGCATAACGATGGAAAAGTTGAAAAAATGCAGTCAACACAAAACATTTGGAGAAGAAATTATAAATCCGAGTTTTTGGCTTTTAATCAAGTTATATTGGCTCATTCATTGCATATCAAATAACAATTAATAAACCCGTTAAGTTGCATTCAGTCAGGATCCTAACGAGCCGCAGTCGATGGGAACCGGGAACGTAATACGCTTACGCCGCACCCGCACTTGATATAAAAAATACAATTAATAGCTATATCTCTATAAAATATCTGTACGTGTCAATAAAAAGCGAATTTTAACTAATGCAGCATGACGTTGTATCGCTCTGTTAAAATAAAGCGTTTTTTACCATTCTACAGTCATAACTATGATACGTATTTATTGTTTTTAGAAAATTTTACGACAAAAATGGCAACAAAAGATTAATATTATATTTTTATATCCATTTAACTTTGGACTTATTTTTCGTTAATTGGAAAAAGTGATAAAAATAACAAAGAAAGAAGAACCGCAAAAAACTTCAGCGACATTGAGCATCTCATATTGATTTCTTCTTCATAAATATCAGATTTAAGTACTACTAAAAAGATTTCAAGGGACTCTCATCATTTTTATTTTCTCTACCTTAATGGTCACGTTCTGAAGGGCCCAAAGTACAGGAAACAAGTCAAAAAACGTGATGTGTGATCAAAGCTATTCCGGTTGTGCAGTGACCGTCTCGGAACGATGTTATAAAACATTTTGTGATCATAGCA
This sequence comes from Ctenicera cuprea, assembly GCA_958336395.1. Taxonomy (NCBI): domain Eukaryota; kingdom Metazoa; phylum Arthropoda; class Insecta; order Coleoptera; family Elateridae; genus Ctenicera; species Ctenicera cuprea. The sequence continues at coordinate 76,938,724 of OY284486.1, read as the reverse complement.
ACAAATTAGCTTACTGTCACTTACGAATCCGTGAACCAAAATAATAGAAAATGGATGAAGCACTTAGGAAATTACACAGGTATAATATTTACGGTAGCACAATTTCGAAGAGAGAACAGATGTGTTCGTAAAAATACCCGAAGAAGGAAACAGAATAAGATATGAATGATATACATTTCATGATTGTTATCCTCAAGCAACCGTATGGTTTTTTCGACAACAAATTCAATTTTGGAGAATATTTGATGTGGCACTCGGAAATGTTCAGAGGTGTAGTAGCAACAAGCTTTTTAATTTTAAAACGAAACGTTTCAGCAATACACAGGGTGGTTCTAAAATACATGCAAATATTTTAATGGCAAATAGCAAGCCAAAAACACTCAATAAAATTCCTATAAACATTAGTTCCCCACGTTTTCTTACAAAGTTACAGCCTCCTAAAAATGAAACAGTCTCATCACTGCCAATAACCTTTGAAATTGTATATCTGAGCATTACTTATTTAGCACAGCATTTCTACTAATTCTTGTATAAAAAAGTGCAATAGAAATGTCTCATATGGAAAGGTGGTATTCTTTTTATTTTAATATTTGACATATTTACGATTTTTGAAACTTTGCCTTTAAAATCTTATTCAGAATAAAAAATACACAAAAAAGATATTCTTGTTGAACGTTGCCAAATCTAACAGTCTGCAAGATAATTCAACTTGCCATGAAGGTCCGAGTGTTTCCTGAAGATATGAAAATAGTTCCTACAACCCTTTCTCCACATCAAAACAAACGAAGAAAATGTTCTGGAAACGCTTTTACCGGGCTGAATTATTAAAATTGTTCCCACATCCGGAGGCTTTCTACATCCTATTGAAATGTAAAACTTATCCAAAAATTTGTGGAAACTATTTGGGCATCTAAAAAGGTTATAATACCCCGCCATCATTTGAATTCTTATGCCAAACAAATTCTAAACTCGAAATTTTAGTAAAACCTGTAGTTTTAAGCATAAATTCCAAGAATCTAAAAATCAATTTTAGCCTATATTCGGGTTCTTAAAAACAATTACGGTAATTTTAAGCAAGCTTTAAAAAATAAGAAATTCAGAAAATTAAAAAAAGACTTGGTATGAAAAATTAAGAAAAAAGTCTTCTTTTATACAATTACCCTAAACTGACGAGTAAAACTAGGAACATAACACATTATCAATAATATAACTACTATACTGCTGAGAACCACATCATATTGCTGTCATTCGAATACTTCCTTAAAGAACCAAAAAAAAGATTGATAATACCATCGGTCATTTACTGAATACGACTTGCAGACATTCAAAAACAGTAACGACTTTATTGGGTAAATGTACCTAAGAACTGATCAATAATTATTTATAAATTTCTAACTAAATTTATCATCTAGAGACGGCAGTAGAATCCCATACGACCTTAAAAATCCTTTTTTCAATACTGCAATGTATACATGAACTGAACCAAACTCATCTGTATTCAGATAACGGAAAAGCTGCACCATTAATCAAAAAAATCTAAAAATTAATGAATCAGAAATTTCATGAGGGAACTGTTGACGAATCACAAAACAGGGATTATGTGAACTGTATCGATTCTTTCTTAGTTCATGACTACGGACTAGTTTATTTTACTGTATGGGTCCCTTTTTGTCAGCAAAAGCACAAGGGACAGCGTGGGTCCTCGTTTAGAGCTTTGGAAGAACAAACGTACAAAAATAAGTGGAAACTTATTACTAAGCAGAACTCTCGCGCAGCATAGAGCTACAATTCGACGACTCGCACTCGCACACAAAATAAATTCCCTTGCTAGCTTTAGTGTTTAGGCATTTCGTAGTTAACTTAAATTTTACCAAACAAACTTGTCAAGTACGCGTTACGCATGTTTTAAGGAGTTTTAGTTCGTAATTACTAAGTGGAACAAAAGTTTAGGTTTAAGGGACGGCGGAAAAACTTCAGACGAAAAAACTAACACAATGAAGGTTCTTGTCTAAAATGCAAAAAAAATTGATGAATTCTATTTCAGATTCGAAACTCGTTCGGTACGGTAGTACTAGTTCGCAACTAAAAGTATTTTAATCTACTTTTTGCCATCGCCCCCTTTGTTTCACTTTCATCGCATCAATCTTTCGCCTCACTGCTGACAGACAATCAATCTATTGTTACAGTTAAGCGCGGCCATAATCCGATTTCAATGTATTTTTTTCCACAAAAGGATAACAGCCCTGTAAGTTTTATGTGCAATTGCCTGTTCATGTTTCCTGATTGATTGTTTTGCGAACTGAATACTGAAAATTTCAGTAGGCTGGGTAAACTCTATTACGCAAACTATTAAATCTCAGCAGGATAAGCTTAATAATGGCGAGAATCGACGGGGTGGACTACGATAATTACCCAAATTTATAAAACAGAGGGGGTCTCTAATTAATCGTGGGTTAAATGACTATACTTTTGCATGCTATTGGGGCCTCACCTAACACCAACAAGCACGCAGATAATTTGTACCGCATTTTCTACGAAATTTTCTTCATTTATAAAGGCCACGCAAAATACAAATTGCTTTTCAGACATTCACATTTCATGCGCTTATATTTTACGTTCGTGCACGACCGTTGAAAGGAATCGTTTTGTAAAATGCAGGGGAAGTTCCGGAATTAAAATTAAATAAATTAATTAAAACAACTCGCGTTTTTAAAACATAAACAAAATTTTAAAAAAATGCGACTATTTTACGCGGTCATAACTTCAATGTTTTAATAAGATCAATAGCATGAAACCGCAGTTTCATTAAAATTGCCTGAATGTGCAGGTTTTATATTGTCAACAAAATTTGCTGTTATCTAAGCCTAATATTTAAGCTAACGGCGTTGTACAAACACACTGTTACGGTAACTGCTAAATTTTACATAAGCATTCCACTAAAATTCGCATAACAATTCCTGTTCCGCCATAAACACCTTTACAAGCTACAAAATCCATAACACCCCTACCAGCAACTAAGAGCCGATTAGAATAGGAATTATTATGTAATAAAGGTATCACGCGAGGATAACAAGAGGGAAAGCGCCGTAAATTTGACCTCGAACATTACCCAAGATATAAGATCTACAAAACCCCGACACAAATGAACTTTCAGATAACTCGAACCCTTTAGAAAGAAAAACTACTGAATTTCAGCTGCAAAAGGTGCCACATAAAGGTTCAGTTTTATAACAAACCAACAAATATAGACGTCAAATAAAATTCTACAGTTAATCGATTCCTGGGACGAGTTATACATTTTTCAGCGACACATGCGACCTATCATTCCCTGGCGACTTTCAGACCTAGCGGACTGGGAAAAAGCAATTAAGGAGATTAATAGCGGTTACTCCTGCTTGTGGTCGATATTCTAATAAAAGAGAACTACAAAAAGCCATCGGCAATCAGATTCCCTTATCGCAGTCATTAAAAGCAGGTCAACATCGAATGCAACTACGAAATAATTGCGTAGGTAATAAATAGCGAAACTTTAAAATGTGCATCTCCATCGATAATAACAAGATTAATTGTGAACGCTTACTTAACAGAAGTAATTATCAGATTTATATTTCATTATCTGAATGCTAATTTCGTTACCAACAGTTTGGGAGTTTTAAATGAAATTCCAGATACAAACAAATCGGTAACAGCAAACACTTGTTTCATCAATAATAAAACATTTGCTGGCAATGGAATAATGTACTGATTAAGAGGGGAGGAACGGACTGAAACAGGAATTAATCCCAAACTAACAGAACGGTCAGTAATGTTAAGGTATTTGGTCTGAGTAACGGCCTAAATTAAATCGGAACAACAATTTCTGCTAAGGTTAATCGATAATAATGCGAGAAACGGTTGCGGAGGAATTTAATCTGAATTAGAACAGAAATTGTCAGCTGACAGAAAGGTAAACAAATTATATATTGTGTAAACAATGCTAATTGGAATATGAATTTTATCAAATTACTCAGATATTATGTTGCTAACCTATTTCGCGTAAACTGAAGGAAGGTGATACTGAAAGGTTTTTAAACATTTTCCCAACTTGGATTACGATTATTATTTCCAGGCATCCTGCGAGTGACTTTCACAAGAACAACACAAGACTCCCACATTGGCAAAACATAAACACTGTATTTAAATTGTTTATTTTTCAAAGCACTAATTGTTGGTGGTATAACGACGTAAGTCTGATCTTGGGTATAAAATTGAATGGTATGGCCGGATATGAAGATGATTATAATAGTACCTGCTCACATGTTTATCGCTACATTTTCTTAACAGAAAAAAAAAATATTTTGATTTCAGATTCTTTTTTCCATTAACAGAGACAAATCAATAATAATAACAAAAACCAAATACAGCAATATTCACTGATTCTGTACGTAGATAAACATATACCCACCCATACGTGATGTGATAGCAGTACTAAGCAACTTGTTCTACTTGCGTGCCGAAGGTTGAGGGTTGATATCCGAGCGGGGACTTCTTTTTTATATTTTTATTGCTTTTAAGTTTCTTGTACTAATTACTCCTAATGTCTATTCCCAGTATTAAGGTTTTTATTAATGTCAAGTCAGCTCGTATAACAATCATTGAGAATACCCCTTGCTTTTGCAGATCTTACCCATTTTAATCTTGCACAAGTGTAACGCTCTTTTGGCATTTTTGCCTCGCCAACATTACCACTAAAATTGCATGCATTAGAGATCTTATTGGGTTCCCACTAACACTAGAAATTCTGGAAAAGTAGAAATTAATCTCAATTAATAAAAATCTGGAAGTGATGGATTTTAAGCAAAAATAGGCGGTAGGCTTCATTTTCAGTAGCGTAGAAAATTAAAAAAATTAAAAAATTTTTCGTCTGAACTGAATCTTTAAATTTTCTCGCTTAATGACATTCTGAATTTGCTGCTAAACCTAAACCTTAATAAAACCAACGTAGGTGATTATAATAGACCTAGGTTGTTTTTATCATACAGTGCGCAGATAAAGTATGGAACAAATTCAATATTTCCCGAAATATTATTTTTCTGTAAAAACGCTCGAACACGTAAACTTCAGTTTTATTCCAGCCACATTTCAAGCATATCCCTCTTGCTAAATGGTCACGTGATACGGCGCGGTGACTTGATCCTTATTTTTTTAATGGAAACAGTATGCCGTATGGCGGCTCATTTAGAAACTCTTTTCAAGAAGAATTCAGAGCACTAATTTTTTTAGTCAAAAATATTTCAATTCTACCTAATCAGCTGTAAAAAGTTTATCATTAACTTTTTTTGTTTCACTTGATAAATTGTGTTATAGCGCATTAAAAATAATAATTAAATATATTAAATAAATAAAATAAACTTTTTGTTTGAACTCGTAACCTCTCGATTTCGAAGCAAATCATCTACATGCGCGCCACGGAGACAACTGAAAATCGACTTTGCAACCGGTTAAATCAATGCACTGGTGGCTTGACTATTATTATAATGTATTCAAAGCGATATCCCTAGAAGAATTTTATTAATTGCAGTCATCCTAAATGCAAAAATAACATTTTTACATCACATACAGCTATTTCGCTTTTTGCAAGTTAATCTGCCATGTTCCACTTAAATTTGAATTCATTGTTCTGAATATTCCACTCACATTGCAACAGCCAATGTCAGTCGTTTGTTTTCAGGTTCCGCGATAAGCCCCTTTTTAGGAAGCTCCGGTGTTATCGGTGGTGTATAACCACGGACATGTGAATTTGGAAGTGCATATAAATAAATATTTTTAAAGTTTGCCTAAGCGCCTGCATTTTTTTTTGATTATTGGAATGAATTCTCATATTTTTAAACTATTTTGCAGCTAAAACCTTCAACGCTATACTATTGCATTTTAGGTAAAGTACGTTAATTTGAAAATGCAGGTTTAATTCTAGATTCTTTTCTAAACGTCGCCATGTATTTTTAAATTTAGAAAATGTTCTAATTTTCATTCTATACACTTTCATTGTAAAAAATATCTGCTTCTAGGTATAGCTAAAATCAGGTAATTCTCAACTTCGCCTTTTGCTGCAGCTTTAATATTTAAATATCCGTTTGTATGTGTGCTTGCCGAAAGGTATAATCGAAAGCGGGAAGTGATTAAGATTAAGGGTTGGAATTTTCTACCATCTTCTTGAAAAGACTGGTTGCCAATTACTGGTGTTTTATGGCAAAGTTATCTATTTAATATTAGTTAAATTGGGAACAGAACCGATGCGTAGTTGTTCTTTAAGAAAATTATAACTACAGCCTGAATAAAAAAACACGGGTTTTAAAATATTTACTATTTTACAAGATAGGTAAAAAAGTTATTAGACAAAATTGTGCGGACCGACCCGTACTAGAAGCTGACATATTCTCGAAAACTATGGCATATTTCTTATATTTTATTATAAATATTATAAATGCATATATTGCTAATTTACAGTGCACATATGCATACATTTATGGTGCATAAATGCATGCGTATATTGACAATTTTAAGTGCATATAAATCCTTGCCCTAATAATAATCCATCACCACACAGATATGTATTCAGCATTAACAGGTGCTTTTGAAAATGGCTATTCTGCCATTATTGCTTAGTTTCCTGGCTTAACAATTACTTCTGACCTGAATATTTTTAGCACTTTCTCTTGTAGTTGGCATCTTACCTGAAAAAGAAACAAATATTTACTAAAAATATTTCATGAGTATTTCTGCGTACAATACGTAAAATAGAATAAAATAAAAAAAGTTTATGTTAGAAGAAACACACTAAAAACACAAAAAGGGTAACTTATCGGTTCAGCTATAAAATCAATGTAGTGTTTAAAACAGTTAGCCGAAGGGATCAATATAATAAATCAAATTGCAGGAATTTCGGTTTCAAAACAAAGGAAACTGTTGTCGGTACCACCACAAATTTTCTTTATTGCCAATAAAAAAACATTCATGGGAAAACATGATAATTTTTATCGATTCCTGAGATATTTGGTAGTAGTATAAACGTAATTCGTAAATTAATACTCATGAAAAGTTTTGAATTTATTTTTAGATATCACAGCGGTTGTTCAACTGCAAACACCTTTCGAGGGTGCTAATGTAAAAAACTCGTGCATGTAGTTTCCTTCCCATTCAATAACACCACCAGGACCATGAATAATTCAAGTAAAATAAAACAGCAGTCAGCAATACACTGGGTGGGTTTACGGTCAGAGGTTGGTGTTATTAATTAGAGCGGGGATAGGCGACACATGATTGATGATGTCGGGTTTCACAAGGGAGTGGCGGCTCTAGTTACTTTTCGACGAAAAATTCTCTCGTACCTCGTTATCAGCAACACAATACTGAGGAAGTTGACCAGCCCTTTAAGAGGTCAACAGCTCGCTACACGCCCGAAACTGACCAAGACAAACAACTTCTGAAATCCACAGTAAAAGGAGATCGATAACTCGATATTGCAACCTCAAAGAATTTTTCTTTGGTTCTATTGTTTTTCCGAGAGAGAAAATGCCAATATTTCTCTTGAAAATAAATAACCGCTGGAAGCAACCACAGGCAATTTCTGTAAGGATATCATCAAGACAACTGGACTTCTAGGTTGAGAACGAACTCATCCCATAATCGAATAAACGGGCTGCTGTCTGAAAGCATCAGATTGCAACCCTTAGAGGTTATTACAGGACGGAAGATTCTGCAGAATAATGTTACTACATATGTACATAACGAAACCTAAGGTAAAAAGGCAAGAGAAAATTATCCATGTATGTAAAATGTCAAATTTAATTTAATTTTAATATAAAATACCAACATCGATTTTGCAGGGCTCACAACAATTTACATTGTAGCTAAACGGCAACTTAAAAATAGATGAGAAACCAACCAAAAAACTTGAATACTAACAGAAATATCAGAATATAAAGTGAAACAGAAAACTGATACATTCAATTTAACTTAATTGAATAAGGAACCGAAAAAACGGAATTGAACTTAGAATTGAAAGTATGTGTTGTCAACTAATACCAAATTGAACACAAAACAATAGGCCACAATAGCTATTTATGCACCAAGGGCGTTACTACGATGATTACGCCCGGAGAACGATGAAATCCAGCTCGAGGGCTTTAGCCCGAGAGATGGATATCGTTCGATGGGCGTAATCATTCGGTGACGCCGCCGTGGTGCATACAAGATTTTATTGTTCACTTTGTTCTTTGAAAAAAAAACAACAAAGAATTGGCATCTTTGTGTACGCTTTACCTACATAAATACAATATCTGGTAGCCTATGAAACAAAAACAGATTGCTTACTTATAATTGTCAAATTTGTTTTTGAATTGCAATTATGAATACGCTACCAAAATGTGTACAAGAAAATTTGCAAACTGTAATTTTTATTTTGGCAAATCAGCTTAATTCTCTGTATTACAAGTTGTATTAGTTGTTTTTACCAAAATAAATTTTTTGAGGGCGTAATGAATTCATTACGTCCTCTCATTACGCCCCGGTTGTTATGGACATGTTTACATACTTCGTATCCTAGGAGTTATCATTCAATTACAGTAAAGTGAACAATAAAAAAATTAAAACTAGAAATTGCCAATATTATGCGGGAAAATATTGTTACAGTAATTAGGTATTTTGTGTACAGATAATCATTAAATACTTTAACGAAGTAATGTTAAAATTTATAAATAAAATAATATACATATAGTCCACTCGTCATATGAGAAAAAAAAACTTTGCATAACTTTCATATATTTGGTTGCTCTACTAATAAGTAAAATTTCTAAAGTATAGGCAAGTTCAGGCAAACAGCATAGCTATTTGTTTATTTTCTGAACTATCTCTGATTATGGAAGTGGCAATAATTTTTTTTCTGGCTATTAGTTTCAGTAAATACGCAGATGTTAACTGAATAAAATTAATTTCTCTTTACTGCAGCAGATTTTATTAAAATATAAAGCATTTTACTATTTCCTTGGACTGTATTTAATATTATTACTTCTCGTTTTCTCCTATCTCTCAATTCTGTGGCAGTATTATAAATGTTATTTTAATTCATACACATTTGAATTTGATTAGTTTGATCATTTATTATTTTTATAATTAAATGCAATACAATTCTTATAACTTCAATGTTGCATTTTTAATCATCTCCAAATATAGCAAAAAACAAAACAGACTTACTTTATATTATTACAATCATGTACTATTCAATTTTGTTCTATAAATAATTGTGATTTTTTAAAAGGCGCGTTTTAAAGAAAGCTTGAAAGAGGGAATATAATATTATAAAACTGGAGATTCTACCTACGCAGGTATCGTCGTCAATATCAGGTCGCTTTACAGATTTAAGCTAATAAAAATTCAAGAAAAAGTTTACTTTCACAAGAGTGGAAACTTTTTCATCCTTTCACTGAGAACACCAGACAGCTCGACACTTTGATAAATATTGGGGATTAAATACAGGCGGATCTCGCTCCGGCATCCCTAATTTGCTTACAATTTGCATTACGGTTAAGCCTCTTCCTCCAGTTTCGAAAGACCATCCCAGAACTGACCTGAATCTACTAACTGGAAAAAATAGAACCGAGCTCCAGGTCCCGCTGCTGTAAATGGAACCCTTCGGTTCGTAAATGTTGTATCAATCAATAAGGCAGAATTAAAAAATCACTTGGCATGGTACGAGCTTATTCGGCTGAAAAGTTTTCAATGGCGGGCAGGAAAATGTCGATGTTGCAGGAGATAAAACTTGGAACTCTTTAAATCTAGAATAACTCTGCATTGCAGAACGTATTCGGGATGTAATTCATGGCGCAGCTGGGATCCAGCTCAGAGCAACCGAATACATCAACATGGCAGAATATAACATAGGTACCTCCAGTCAATACTCCACCATTATGGGAAATGGTCTCCACACGCTGAAATATTGCATATTGCAAGGAAGATGGCGGAGGATCCTCTATAATCCAATTTGGCCCCCCAGTTCCCGTAAATACCGCCTCTAACAGGGTTTAAAGTAAATAAATTCCTGCAAATGCTATTAGTATTATGGCAATTGGACTATATATAACATGCCGTTTAGAGAGCACCGAGACTTTATCTTGTGCATCCATGTAGATATCGCTAAGCTAGTGAAGCTTTACAAGATTATACAGAATATATCACAATGTAGTACACAGTTTGAAAGTCGATTATGTAACGGATTTTCCCAATAGCCGCCGCTGCGGAGGACCATTTAATAACGGGCGATTAAGAAAGTATTATAAGCAAAGGGAGTATTCTAGAGTAAGGATTCTTTTTAACTTCAAAGGCAAACTAAGCACCCATTATTAACTACCTTGGGAATTTAGAAACCTTAGAGAATTCTCTACGGTATTTAGCCCTCTCAGGTAGTTTGAAAGAGAGATTTAAAAAACCACAAAAACATTTTCTTTTAACAATATCAAAGCAAAGTCCTTAGTTTTATACACAGAGTGTATACAATTTGTTGGGTCAAACTGAGACAAAAACTTTAAGTACAATTTTGGTCTCATACCGTTCACACAACGAGTAAGAGTGGTTTAAATTTTATTTCTAAGGTTTGAAAAAACCAAAATAGCCGAAAAATAACAGTTTCGCTTTATTGGAAACTATTTTGTTATAATAAATCTAAAGGGTTAAAATCTGGCGAACAAGGTGGCCATGCCCTCGGCTCATAACGTACAATCCAATGTATTGAAAATTAGTACTCCCTTTATTTATATTTCAAACTGCGGCGGCGCTCTTTGGTGCATAAACCAATGAGAAGTAGAACAACTGGAATTGTAGAAAAATAGTTTCAAACAAACGTGGCCAGTCTAATTGTTGGTATTACAGTCCTGAATAAATGGTTGGCAATGATATCTTCTCTAATATTTATTCTGAACAGGACGTTAATATAAATAATACGTCGTACTCTTATAGGCATTCCGAATTTGAGCGGTTAACACATGAAGACTCAAGTTCTAATTCTGTAAAGAACGTTTTCTTCTTCAACAAAAAAAATATGTTATAAAAATTTCCTCTTATTTTCAGATAAGAATTTATATATAAAACGTGACCTATAATTCTTAGAACATCCTGTATAACACATACAGTTTGATAGTTCATATATAACTGGATATATTACTTTACGATAGAAAAAAAAAGTGGAATTTTATGTCAAGTTCAATTTCAGGTTCCTTCCAATTAAATACTACTATTGGTAATTGGAAGTAAAGGGGAGAATCAGCGACAAATTCTCGTATTTTTAATGAACATTTTTTTCGCATTTCTCAAACACAGCTCCTTTGGACTTGCAAAAAAACGGATTAACGGCGATAATATCAATTTTATAATAATTTTATGCTAAATTAAAGGTAAAATTTGATGCTTTTCATATACAGGGTGCTCCAATAGTGTGGCATTCTTACGAAGCTATGCTAATTAGAGCTGGGACAAAAATTTATAGCAAAACTAACAATAGATTATTGTAGAATCGACTCTTCATTTCAAAAAATCGAAGAATCGTTTAATTTCTTCGAACGATTATTTAACATCGATTCTTAATTATAAATGATTCTTAATATTTTAATCGAAAACTAGCATACTAAAATCATTTGCTTTGTAATTAATTAATTGTAATCGATTTTTGTTACTTTTTTTTGGTTCAACTTGAGATATGATAATAGATATTTTGCATGTAATCGATTTTAACTTCGCATTTGGTGCCAATGTTGAGCAACGTTTTAAATTCATTATCGTTTTTATATTCAGGTGAGCTATTTAGAAACAGTTTTTTATACTCAATCATTATAATCGATTTTTCATTCGATTAATATCATCGATTCTTATGATCGATTCCTCGAATCAATTTTTATAGTCTATTATTGAAATCGTCTTTAAAATTACATCGATTTTTAAACTAAAAAAAGAGTTTCGCGTATTAAATCGATTCTGAAATTAAAAAAGTCGCACGTAAAATTACTTTGTTATTTTACATGCTTATTATCGCATCTTTAAGGTATTATTAAGTCGTTTAGACATATTGGTATTCGTAGAACACCAATTTTAATTTACAATTTCTAAAATTAATAAAAACTAGAATAAACGGAAATATTAATTGTTGATATACAAAACCCATATAAAATCGAATTCTGTTTAAAACACAAAAATTATTGACATTTGAACTTTTGCGAAACTGACAAAAAATTGTGAACGCCCTATGAAATAATCTGCCATTTTAAACACACAGCCGAATTCGTTATGTGTTAATAGTCGGTGCAAAATACAGAAGCGTGAACGTTTTTATTACGTTAAATAATAATTATTTAATATTAATCAACAAATGCCAAACTTTCTGTAGAAATGCAAGTTACTTAAAAACCGACTGAAATTGAATCCTTTTATAGCTGAAATGAAGTGTAAAATCTAAAAATGTAATAACATACAGAATGTTCCATTTAAAATAACAAAGTAATGTGCTGCATGTGCTAACTAAACATCCAGTATAATTAAAAATAATTTTAGGTTATACAGCAGTTAATGCAAAACAATTTTAGTATTTAAAGTTTTTCTCTGTATTTAATATTAACAACGCTATGAAAGACTTCCACACTATTTAAGCATCCTGTGTAATCCATATATTAAATAGGGAACTGTCTCAACCAAGATCTCAACTTTTAGTGACGACGGACTTTTAGCTTATTTATTGTTTCGTTTGCAGTATTTGGACCAATGTTTGTTACTAGGGCGAAGCGGAATTTGATTTCAAAAGCGTGCGTGGGGCGTGCACACGGGCTCAGCCTAATCATTGACATAGTCTTCATATCTTAGATTTTGTTTGGTCTCTTTTTTAGTGTCCCATATAACATACATGCCATTTATTTCAATATTTTTAAATATATATTTTTATTACTAGAAATTAAAAAAAAACTCCAAAAAACGACAAAATGTGTTAATAAGCTAAAACAAAATTACAGTTATTTTCTTAGTTAAAATAATAAGGGAACGTCAGGTCAGTATTAAATGGCGGGAAAAGATATATATAAAAAAATCTGCATTTATCATGCAATACCAACGTTAAGCCTCTTCTAAAGGTAATAAATTTAAATGCTTAAACGGTAACATGAAATATTTTGCATCGTAAATCAGTATAACGTGATAGAGAAAATCAATTGAAAAAAAAACAAAAAGAACATTTGGGAGTGTTTTTATAGCGGCTTCGTGTTATGAAGTAATCAAATTTCGAAAATGCCTCCTCAACAATCATGGCCAAAAGTCGTTTTAACTAATTCCTCGTCGGAAATTCCGCTATTTTTTCCCTGACATTTTAATTTTCAATTTGCCTGACTTTTCCACTTCTCCAAGTTTTATCACATGAGCTGAAGTTCTAGCATGATAAATTCAGTCGGTTAAAACAAAGCTGCAGGGGTTATTAAGCGGAATGAGCTCTGCTTGAGGTTTATCGTTGGCTCTATGATTATTAGAAAAGTGGGTCGCCGGAATTGGCACTTGAAACCGGAAAGCACTAACCGTTACTGATAAGTCCTTCGTCTAACGAAACGGCGGCGCGAGCATGTTCGTTTCGGCATAAGAATGCGAGGTGCAATCCGTCGCGTGCAACCCGGCAATATTCTATGTCCAATATTCTCCCCTGGAAGGTTGCCCCACCGGGATGCCTCCACCCACTACGTTTAGATGATATTTTCCGCTTCGCAAATTCAATTCCAACTTGTCTTTACAAAATAAGTTCTTCTACATCACGGAAGTGTAGGATGTAAATCGCGGAGCAAATACTAGCAAACAGCGAGATTATATTTTCCATTTCCGTGTTCTAAAACAACGATCCCGAAATGTTTGATCACAAAGCGGACGAAACACGTCCGAGAAAAATATGAGGATTTCTACTAGTGAAAATTCTCAGGACCAACGTTAGCCACTTGTCCGGTCCAATTCAAAGACTAAAATGTTTTCCATCGATTTCTGGATTCAATTGGTCGTACCGAGAAAATTGTCTGAAGTGTGCGGCTTTTGGGGACATCCAGCTGAGATACAGCAAAGTGCCAAATCTTGTTCAGACTTCGGCGGTGAGACGTTGCCACGAAATATACTCTCGAACGTTGGTTTAGTTCAGTTAGTTCTTTTACACTAAACTTCCAAACAACTTCGATATTTCCTCTGTAAAACAAAACGGTTATCAAACTTCGCTTCTGGTTGAACTACTGCACAGACAGTAATTACTGTGTCAAGGATAATTCATCCCCTCTACACGCAAGTTGAATTTGAATTTTATTTGTATGGAATCGTTGAGGGTTATTGCCCTTCCTAACAAAAAGACGAAATAATAATTTCAAAATGAAATATTTAAAGATAAATAGACGTTAATGTACTTTCATAACTGAAGCTGTAATTCGGATACTTCGAAATCATTACTTGTATTAACAATTCAGTAAGCGCGTACCTACTGCATTCTTCGTAGCTAAACCATTTTAACGAAATTTCGAATTTCAAAAACTCAAAGAGAGCACAACAAGGAAATTAACGCACTGGAATACCAAGCAAATTGTGCTCTACGCGTTTACAAATTAAAACCAATCGTGTATGGGGCGACAAGTGTAAAGTGAAAATTTGCTGTGCATTTCAGGGTATTTAAGGCAATTTGTCTCAATATTTATTATATATACACACATTTAGCTAAATGCTTTTTATTTTAATAAATCATTCTAGATTTAAATAAATTCTTAAACATTTGGTTTAAATATTCCAACATTTAATAAAGCATTACAGATCTAAATAAATCTTAAAACATTTACTTTATATTTTCAAATATTTAGTAAATCTTTATGTATTTAGATAATCCTGCACATATTTGTTTTAAATCTTTCAGTATTTAATAAATATTCGCAGATTTAAATAAATTTTTACCGATATAATTAAATCCCTACAGATTTAAATAAATGTTTCAACATTTAATTCTAAGCTGTCATATTTAATGTTAACTTGTCATATTTATTTCACCTTCGTAGCCTACATAGCAGACCAAGACCGTTTACACTGGTGGTAACGTTCAACAATTATGAACACGTTTTCCGAATTTCAAAAATTTGTACAATTAATTTTAGTTCAATCATCAATAACAACATAAACATTGTTTAATTTATTATTCATACAATGAAAGTTTCCTCAACATTCCCTTGAGAATGTAATTTTCAGTCTGTTTTGTTTAAGCTTCGAACGCTCCCACCATGACCCTGCCTTGCGTCTTACTACCGGCATAAGCGGTCTTGGTGTCCTAAGTCGGCTGGGCTCACCAAGATCAAATAAATATGACAAGTTTACATTAAATGTGACAGCTTAGAATTAAATTTTGAAACATTTATTTAAATCTGTAAAGATTTATTTAGTTCACGTATGTCACCAAACTTTATTGCCATTTTTGGAGTAAATATTTATTTAATTTCTAATTTTTTGAATAAGGCGATACAACGTAGTTTCAAAAAAACTTAGCGGGCGCCATTTTAAAGCTAGTGTTCGGAAATAAAAGCATTTGAGTATACTTGGCGTCGAGGGGTTAATCATTTCAAAAATGAGTGTACACCGAATACAGATTTCACATGAATACAGCAAGTACATAATGAGTACGACCGAATACCTGACTAAGTACATACACAGCAAAGAATTCGTTTGTGTACTCAAGAATACCTACGAATACTCGTGAATATATAGGAATACAAGAGAATACATACAAATATTGGATAAAGTACGCCTAAATACGAGAGCAGAAATTACTGCAATAAAGTTACAATCACGATAAACATTTATGTATTAATATTTATTAGGTACAGGTAAATGCTGTAGTACAATATATGTACATATATATAGTTATTGAACAAAAAATAAATTATACATTCTGCAAAGAAATAAATAAAACTTTGACCTTGGCAATACAAGTTAAAGTTGTCACAATATGTATTATATATTTATTAAACAAAAAATAAATTAAAGATTAACAAAAAAAAACAAATAAAACAAACACAGAAATGTGTATGAAAAACTTCTCGAAAAACATTAGCGATATCATTAGGTGTATTTAATTTTAAGTTATCACTGCTGCTTTCCCTGTCGGGAAAATCACAGTCTTCGTTGTGGGCTTGGTCATCATCAATCTCCTCCAAGCCTACATCAGAGACCTCTGAATCATGATTATCACATGTATTTATTTGCGATATAAAGTCACTTTCAAATATCTTCACTTTTAACTGAAGAAACATTTCTTCAACAGATTTTTTGGCAGATTCAATAGCGTTTTTGACGCTGTTGCAACAGACTTGGGCAATGAATCAAATGAATTATGTAGCAAATAGTTTTTCATGCCAAATATCCATATCCATACATATATAAAAGCTCAAAGGGTATTTTTCTGCGGTTCCTCCAGCGGCTACCGCTTCAACAATTTGGACAATTTTTTTTTCAATGGAAGGTCTCTATCCTCAGATGGAACATGAAGCATTTTTATATTTTTATTCTACGTCGATTTTTCAATAATAATTATTTTAATTTATATATGAAAGTCTGCTAAACGCGCTTTACTTGAGGCGATATCTACACCAACGCCGCGTCTCCTCATGGAACTAATGCATCACATGACTTAGCACTTAGCCGGCTCAGTCAACGCTCGGTCTGTCAGTGCATTGTGCGCTGGGGTAACACTAGTAAGTTTTATATGACCTGGCAAAATTTTGAAATTAATTATATTTTGGTGATAAATCCCATAAAAGTCCGGCCGAGATGCATTTTCCTGAAGGAAAGACTCCATATCTTTTCTGCCAAGCTCTTCCATGGCTTCGATGTCGTGATTTTCCATTTCCTTTATCGATACGGGTGTATCAAATCCGCAAAATGTCATTAAATTGATCATATACCTTGGAAACGTGCACTTTAAATAATATTGGAGACGCTTCCAGAAGTCATTTTCTGAATCATTATTATTGGCTTTATTAAGATGACGGTCGCAAGTGTCCTCAGATAAGAGTGCTATACCTCGAGTTGTACACCATAAAACAAAATACAGTGTGTCCATAAAGTAACCCCCCCCCCCCCCCCCCCCCAACTAACTTTTGAACGACTTAATATTTTTCTACAAAATTTGGTGTGCTGTAATAGGAAATTAAATACTATATTTCAGACCATACTAAAATTTTGTATCATCCAAAATGGCGACTAGGCGCCATTTTGAAATTTTTTTTTAAATAGAAAGGGGGGTCGAGTGACACCTCATTTGAAAGGTCTTTTAATTCTGCGTCTAATCCTAGAGTTTCAATGAAAAATATTCAGCAATAACAAAATGGCGGATTTTAAACAAATGGACTCACTCAATTCAAAATTGTTTTGATTTTCTTTATCCAGGGTCAAGTGACACCTCATTTGAAAGGTCTTTTAGTTCTGCGTTTGATCCTAGAATTTCAAAGAAAAATATTGAACCATAACAAAATGGCGGATTGTAAACCAATGAACTCACTCAGTTCAAAATTGTTTTGATTTTCTTATCCAGTAGTCCACTTTTTCATTTGCAGGACTAAATTTTCCCAGAAATATCTCAGGTGGCTTGAAATAATATTGAAAACGTTATTGTTCCAACAAGACGGTGCGCCGCCTCATTATTATAGGCCGGTTTCTGACTTTCTCAACGGACATTTTTTTGGCAGATCGATTGTTAGGCGGGGGCCTGTAGAATAGCCGGCTCACTCCCCAGATTTAACTTTCTTAGATTTTTTGTATGGGAATATCTGAAATCGAAAGTGTACAGAACCCGTCCAGAAACAATTGAAGAACTGGAGCAACGCATTACAGAAGTTTGCAGAATTATCACTCCAGAAACAGGAAACAGGAATTTCCTAACCGACATTTTATGTGCCAAGAAGTGAATAGTAAACATGTCGAACACTTAATTTAATTAATTTAAGCTTTAATTCTTAGTTTTTTTAAATAGACTTCTTTATCTTCAAACATTGTCATTTTGTTATGGCTGAATATTTTTCTATGAAACTTTAGGATCAGACGCAGAATTAAAAGACCTTTCCAATGAGGTGTCACTAGACACCCCTTCTAATTAAAAAAAAAAATTAAAAATGGCGCCCAGTCGCCATTTTGGTTGATACAAAATTTTAATATGGTCTGCAAAATAGTATTTAATTTCCCATTACAGAAAACCAAATTTTGTAGAAAAATATCAAGTCGTTCAAAAATTAGTTGGGGGGGGGGGGGGGGGTGTTACTTTATGGACACAGTGTATATTAATAATGATTTCCTTTTAAGGAAAGCTTGCCGGTAGCTCGCCTTATCTCTAATATTTTCATAGTCCGACATTATTTCATTTACGATTTATAGATACTTCGCATATTACGGTTTTAATGCTTTTAACTCGGTTTATACTGTTTGTTGTTCACTCGAGTGTTCACTGCATTGTTGCTCACTCTACTCTCAATTGCAGCTGATGTAAGATCTGACTATGATCAATTTCTTCAGAACTAGCCTAGTCTAATCTGCTAAAATCGGCCGGAGAAGTTATGATTGGATTAACCAAGGTCGCACAAATACAAGAGAATGCACGATGAATACGCGAGTACACTAGGAATTCACGCGAATATGGTTGAATACACAGGAAGATGTGAATGCAGATGAATATGTATTCGAATGCTCTGCTAGTGTACACCTGAATACGTAAATGATTAACCCCTCGCTTGGCGTCCTCTAACAATACCTATTCTCAAACTTTTAACATTGTTTTTTGCGCAAAATTGAGTAGAAAAACAAGTTGAACTTGTGTGTCCATTACAGGATTATCGTCAAAAAATTGTTTTTCCGAAAGATTTTCTTATATTTAGGGTACTTTGCATGTCATTTAAATGCCGATTCTGAGATTTTAATGCATCATAATACACATTCCCACACAGGCAGACATATTTCAGAAACTACATTGTTGGGTTCCTGCCGATCAAAAACGTGTACATCCATCAACACCTCAAAACTGACTTTTTACGTTCGCAATACTTTCCCACGGGAAGAGATACGGAAAAGTAAACAATTGTAAAAGAAAGAAACTGGTTTGCTCTAAAATGTAATCAAAAATGTTTTACCTCGACACCTTCATTGTGGTTTACGTTTGCACAGAACATAATTATCTAACTCGAACTGTATCGTATTTTAATTTTAAATGTTTTGATATTATTAAGCAGAATTTCCTCTCTACACATTTGTTTTTCTAAGCCTATGCAAACACAATTACCATTTGATCTTCGCTGTAACGTAATTACACCGGTGTCGAAAGCTGAAAACAAGATAATACAAAACTATTAATTGATGCA
This sequence comes from Ctenicera cuprea, assembly GCA_958336395.1. Lineage (NCBI taxonomy): Eukaryota > Metazoa > Arthropoda > Insecta > Coleoptera > Elateridae > Ctenicera > Ctenicera cuprea. The sequence continues at coordinate 76,919,315 of OY284486.1, read as the reverse complement.
CCTAAACCGGGCTTTATTTACTTATTAAAATTTATGGCTACGCTAATACAATCTTCGTAATTAGTTTATTATACGCGCATCGATTTCATTGCGTTTATTACAGCCGTGTAATTCCTACAATTCCTCATTTATTATCGTATAGTACGATACCAAACACGTAATGTGAACACCATAAACTGTAATTAACCATATTGTAAGAGGAGATAAATATAATTACCGTATATCCAGCACAAGTTACGGCTAATAATGTTAATTAAAATAGTGATAAATATTCTAATTGAATTAATATACTGACTATTTTAATGGTCGCCAGAGAGGAGTTGGATACATTTGAAATTATGGGCCTCACGTTCACGTACAATGTTTCAGCAGCTCGTGGAATAAGTAATGCATGCACTAGCAACATCGTATTCCTAAACACGTTCCGCGATATTAGTTTGGCTTTATATTAACATTACTGTTGTCTTTCTTATTTAAACTAACTATTTACGTAATTAGCGTTTTTCTTTACTACAACTTTAACTGCAATTTAGAAATGGAAACGTTCACAAATATCGTGCAATTACAGGAAACATTTAGTTTCTTATGAATGGCGATAAGGTAAACATTTCCGTTTTACAATATTTCCGGTTCTAGTTGAATTATATGAATAAAATGTCACACAAGTTGGGAACTGTCGTAAGAAAATATACTGTGGGGTTTTAGGCACGCCATGATGATTGATATTATTAACAGCTAAAAACACTTGATTTGGTTACTTAAAATATTAAAAGTTGGTGTGCAAAGCTGTACCTCTTCAAGGAAGGTCATTGTGCAGTGGCGGTCCGTCCTATTAGGCAGGGTAGGCAGTGCCTACCCATAACTTTTTCTAAAAATAATCAAATCCTAACTTTCAGTAAAAAAAGTTACTTTAACACAGTTTTTATTTTTTAACACCACCGCGTAACATAAAAAAATTAGGCGCCAAACAAATAGACCGTTGCCTTTAAACACAGTTTCGCATATGCGAAGGCCGAGCTTATCAGACCAGATAATTCCAGGTACAGCACAATCAACCAATCTTATTATTATTATTTATATTATTCTTAATACGTTTGTATGCACATTGATGCAAATAAGGCAATGATCAGAAGAACAGATGCAAAGAAGTAGTAGGGATTTCAGAACGCAATAAGCACGGCAAAGGCACGGCCTTAGTAGTAGTAGTAGTAGTAGTAGGTTTTATTGCTTTACTTACGCCGGTCAGCGGCAGTTAGTTGTTTAATTATTTCATAGGTAGTTTGCAAATTTGCAGTAAATATAGAAATTCTCGTTGACCTGCGTTGAATAGAAAAACTTAATGGATACTCTTACGAAAAACAAATTTAAATAAAAAATCATGGCCGATGTACTTCAAAATGATTAGGGCTGTTACAAACAGGCGCACAGTGGTCGGAAAAGCGAAAAAGCTGGCCAAAAGTCAAAAAATCAAAGTCGCCAGATGGTCGTAGTAATAAGAATTTATCAACAGAGGGAGCTAGTGAATAGTTTGACAAAAGGACAAAAGGACCTTTTGTACCTGCTTCTTTGCAGCAGCCCAACGTACGGCTGCTGTCAGAGTAGCCTGGGCTGTGTTTCTCTGCAAATATAATATTGCGCGGTATTCATATTGTAATAATATGTTACTGGAGTGTGTGCTTTCAATTTCGTGCAATGGAGAGTGTTTCTGGAGGTATGTAGAATATTTTTATGCAATATAGTTTAATTCTGAATTTTGTTTGCATATATTTAAAGTTGTGTTAAACAATTGTCTAAAATAACTATGAATCTAAAAATACATGCATCATTTATCATCGTAAAAGTTGTGATCCCAGGAGATCCAGCCAAGTTTTACAATTGAGTGTACAGCTAATAGTGCATACTTCGAGAATTTACAAAGAAATCTACCAAGTTTTACCAAGTTTGGCTACACTTGTGGCACACTTGTGATGATGATGATTCGAATGACAATAATAAATAACTATTTATACTCTTTATTACATTATTTTATATACTGATACATTTATTGTAACACGTTCACATACATTTGCCTAATAAATAATTTTGAATTTTGGAATTCTGGTTTCAAATTCGTATTCAGCGACCTCAAAAACCAAAGTGTACAAAGTTTCGCTCAAATCAAATTTTTTTTTCAAAATGCGTCGGCCATTTTGGGTTCGCCATTTTGAATTTTGAAATTCTGGTTTCAAATTCGTATTCAGCGACCTCAAAAACTAAAGTGTGCAAAGTGTCGCTCAAATCAAATATTTTTTTCAAAATGCGTCGTCCATTTTGAATCGGCCATTTTGTATTTTAAAATTCTGGTTTCAAATTCGTATTTAGCGACCTCACAAACTTGAGTATCCAAGATTTTGCTAATTTCGGAAACTTATCCTAGTTTTGGCCAGCTTTTTCGCTTTTCCGACCACTGTGAGGCGGTAGGAAGAAATCTAGATCGTTTAATACTAAGTGGTATTAAAGAATGGACTGGCTAACTGTTAGCAATAATAAAAATAAAGTATTTTGCTGGAACTGCTTACTATTTTTATCTATATCTAACCACTCAAAAGTATAGTATGAAACAAGATACTGTTTTTAAAAATCTTTCAGCTGCAATTAAAAAACGTGCGTCGAGCAAAGAACATTTATCTGCAACTGTTAGATTAAAATTATTTGGCAAATCGCGCATTAACTTGGCTTTAGACGAAGGTTTACGTTGTCAAATTAAAGTGCATAATGACAAAGTGAAATTTAATGAGGATTTTATGCGTAGATTAATTTATTTAACAACAGGTTTGGTAAATTGAAGTTGCCGTAATTTCTTTACTTTTTAATCTTAATGTTAAATAATTTTTGCCACTGCCTACGCAAATTTTCAACCCACGGAACGCCACTGTTTGAGAGAAGCATAAATTTGATTAACAAACACCTTGAATGAGAGTAGAAAACCTTTTTAGAAATACAATGCAGTTGTGTACGAATAAACAAAGCTAGTTTCCATTATTCTATCGTAGAACAAAGGAAAGTGCAACAGACGCCGATAAACGCCTGAAATCACAAGAGCCACAAATTGCAACATAGCTGCAATGTTAATTGCGCACCTATCGATGACCGTATGAATATCCGGTTGCTTTAACTAAATGTATCGCGCGATGGGCCATTGTTCGGGGGCGGCGAGTGTGCAACGCCCCAGGGGATACGGGCCGGCCGTGTCTAGGCCAGTATCACCACTTCATTACGGCGATGTTGTGTAAAATTTCCATGATGTGGAGCCGTAAAATGGTGTAAAATGAGGGAGCTATTTTACGCAAACACATTTTTATGACACGAGATTTTCATTACGGCTTCGTAAAATTTATAAGCCGCTCGAGCGCTCGCAGCCTCCACTGAGCTTTGCCCCAGATATCATTAAAATTATATGTAGTATATGTTGTAATAAATTACGACGAAATGACTTTCCAGAGCGCATACTAATGCTAATACCGTTTGCTAAATTAGAGCATGAGAAAATTCCCTAATTGTCGGTCTGTATCATGTTTTTAGACCAATCTGAGCCATGAACGTTAGTATAAAGGTTACGTCAAACAAGTTTGCAACGGTCCAAGGAAAATAAAACATTTAACTAAGTACTTCAACTGAGCTTTTTAACACTTAACAAATTTAAAATTTTAAAAAATGCATACAGGCCGACACATTGATTATCCCTAACTCTATATTCTTATTTATATAACGTCCGCTTAACTCGGAGCGGATGCGAAGGAATAGTTGGTTATTAATTTCTTTTTATTTTCAAATGTGGAAAGCTTTAATTTGAGGCGTTTTGGATCTTCTTCTTCTGCTGTTTCATGGGTTTGTATACCTCTTACGAGGCGTAGCATAACTCCTGTCCTCCTGTCGAGTGTGATACTTAAATGGCATAAAACGCAGTGGAAACCTACTGCTCTATATAGGCTCCGAACCACAGACATGTATTTACATCATCACCAGAGAATTTCTAACTAGGATAACTCCAATACCAGAAGTAACGTTAAACATCGCTAACCCTTACAACGGATTCTATGGACTAAAGGCAACAGAACCCAAATCAGAAGCATCTTAGTGGTAGCTTACCACAATCGTATGTACACTTTTTTAATAGTTTGTTTTTGCCTGAAGAATTCACGATGCCCTCCCACATTTTAAGTTCCATGTAAATCCGATCAGCTGTTTTGGATATACAGGATGAGTGAACAAAGCCGCGGTGGTCAATATCTCTTATATTGTTAAAAAAATCAAATAAAAGTTATAGCAGACTAAGAGCACTACGTTATAAAGTTATTTTCAATTACACAACGAAAGAAAAGTATTCCCAAATCATCAATTTGGATACAGAAATAAAAACGGCAAATCATTAATGATCTAGAACGCAAACGATACAATTCTGCTGCCTTCAAATAGATATCAACCAGGCATGTGACCATGTATGACACGAACGATTGTGCTATAAACTTTAAAACTTTCCACACCAGTACTAAAATCATATCTAAACATTTCCTAGTGAAACAAACAATAATTATACCGAACTACGCATCATCCACGGCGGAGTGTCCCAAGGGAGTGTTCTAGGCCCCATACTGTATTTACTCCACACAGCAGACTCACCTATTACGAGAGCGGCAGCGTTTGCAAACCACACTGCTGTTATGGCATCCCACGCGGAGCCAACATCAGCATCCAAAAACCTTCAAACCAACCTGAACAAAATACAAACATAGCTTAAAACCTGGCAAATACAAGCCAACAAAAATAAAACCACCACGCATGTGACTTGTAGCATAAAAATATTCATGTCCACCTGAGTGACATGGAGAACAGCACACTTTTGCCAAAAGGAAGGAACTATACATCAAATTTAGTAAATGTACTAACTAATAAGACGTAAAGCGCAGTTCTAGCTACAAGACATACGGAATCTAACTCTGGGGAACTGCCAGCACCTCCAATCTAGAACTACCGCAAAGGTTTCAAAAAAAGATGCTAAGAATAGTTGTTCATGCCCCGAGAGAGTTAATTTATTGTTTTGAGCGAATGTTTATTTATCAGTCATGTAGGGGTAGGGGTGATGCGGCACGGCATATACCTATAAGGCAGAAAGCAAACAGATCTTACTCGTACTCCTAGCGGCTTAATAATTTGTTTATCACGAGTTGAGTTAATACTGTCTGTCTTTCTGTTTGTTTCTAATACAACAAGTAGGCGGGTCCTTACAGTACCAATAATTATTACATTAAGAAAAATTTGTTAGTAATATTTGTTTGTATAATTGGTACATAATCTGCTGCTTGCTGTCATTCCGAATATATTTATTACCCAGCAGCACGTTACCAGCGTCCGATGCCGCTGTTTCACCTAACATACGCTGACCCTCATCGCCACACTATGCACAAAGTTGCTTCGTTGAAAATTTAAAATATAATACACTGTTTGCACAATTCAAAACACGCACATTCTAACACCTCAGTTAGTAATCCCCCAGGCTCAAACAATGAAAAAAATTATTCAAATCGAGTAAATTTAATGCGAAATGACAATTTGCAGATATGTAAGATGAATATCTGAAATCAATGCACTTACGGAAGAATGGGAAATGTCAAGTTGCAACTAGCACACACGCCGCCAGGAAAAAAATTAGTATTAGCCAATTCTCCACATGTGGCGATTGGCGAAAGGGTTACCCATCCTTTATAAGGAAGCTCTCCTCTGCGTATAATAGTTATTTTCTTTCAAATTTTTACCAATTCAATTTAAATAGTATATTAAAACAGAAGTTGCATAAGGCATTGTCTTAACGTACGAGTCCAAGATTAAAAAACGAGGGAGCGTAGCGACCGAGTTTTTCAATGGACGAGTGCCTGAAGACGCCTTATGAAACGAGTTTTTTATATTATTTTTTCTATTGAGGAGAATTAATGAAAAAACGTTATACAAAATTGCTGAGATCAAATTTGGTAATTTTAGTATATATATGTTGGCAGCAAGTTTCAAATTGCTGCCATCAAATTTGGTAAATTTAGTATGTATATGTTGGCATACATACTAAATTTACTAAATTTGATCATGAATATATCATGAATACCAATCTTTGTTGGTGAAATTTTACTAAAAACAATGCTTTAAAAGACTCTCTTAAAACACTGTTTTTTAGCTAAAACAGTGCTTTAAGAATAACCTTAAAAAACCGAAATAGAAAAAATAATTTTAAAATGATAAGATATTGAACGTAAACAAAAATTAGTTTTTTTTTAGAATAAAGCAATATAAAACGTACCATAAACAGAAATCTCTTTTGAAGTGAAAATTCTTTGACAGCGGGAGCTCAGGTAGTAGCAACGCGAGACAAAAGTGATGTCCTCGAAATTAATGACAAAAGTGATAAAAACGAAAGTAATGAGAATGAGGCGACCTAGATGCAAACTGAAGCGATCAATGTTCAGTTGTGTCATCACAGCCACACAACTTTAACAGAGTGTATTTTGTTGCTTTGCTTATATAGACAACTTACAAACAACACATCTAGGGAGCGATATGATTTCTAATATATAGATTAAAGGTTAAATAACTTGCAAATTGTTTTATTCCTTTCTACAAAAACAAAAAATGTCATTTTCAATTTAAATATTGACATTTGAAACACTAATAACATTTCTATATGAAATTAATTAAAAACTGATGAAATTTCCATGTACATTCGGTAAATGGGTAAAAGTCGCTTCCTTCACAAAAAAAATTTTCTGCGTACAAAACTAAAAAATGGCCATTTACGACCTTTTTCACTGGTGTCGCACTTTTTTATTAATTAAGCGTTTTTAACAGTTATAACGTAATATCTCGAGAAGTACTTGGCATATCGACTTTTTTTTGTTTTAAAGCGCAGGCATCTGTGATCTCATTTTAATTTCCAAAAAAAAAATTATATTTTGACCAAAGAAATTACGAATATGACTTTTTGCTTTCAACATAATGGAATGTTTACTAAGCGAATCACTTTTTATTTGTAGATGTTACATATCACGCAGCAGACAAAATTGAGAATACACGTTGCGAAATATTTTAAAGCAAAAAATAGATATCACATGGCCATGATTTGATTTTTTTTTCGAAACGCCGCGACGCACTCACTACCCACTCCTGTTAAGAGCGCTGAATTACTATGTTTCTATACTCTAGCTGGTGGTACGTTTTTATAGCGATTTCTGCAGCCAACTAAAACATGCCAACCGTTTTCGTTTTCTGTTAAATCATAGAATTCACAAAACACTTTCAGTGAGAACACTTTAAGTAGTTTCACTTAGATGTTGCGTGCTCAGCACACATTTCTTTTTTTTGTTAATGTCAAAATGTTTAAAACGCGCAATGTTAAACATTCCTTGGATTCTTTTAAGTGTTTTCCATTTGTAAACAACTATTTGGTTAATAATAAACAACATTTAATCATCTATCATTTTTATACTGGTATATATTAAATAAAAAAAAAATTGCCTACTATACGCAGAATTAAGAAACGTTTTGAATGATGCATCACTCGACCCCCTTTGCCATTTCAAATTTTTGCATACGATTCGAATTTTTTATTGGCTTAATATGTAGCATTTTGGGTATTGATTATGTAACCTTAGTTTTTTTCTCTTAACCAACACTACTGTGGAATGACTGCTCGTGCGATTTTATAACCGAGGTCTTGGTACAAATGCCAAATTACAAAAAGAGTCCGATAACATGGCACCGCCGCAACGAAATTTCAAAAACAAAACACTTTTAGAAGGCAATTAAAAATCGAAAAAAAAATATACAGGGTAATCTATTAAACAAAATCTTGCTTTCTCAAGGCCGAAATGTGCATAATAAATATCACAACGAAATTAAAAAAATTTAAGTATTGAAAATATTATTTTGTCAACAATAGTATTAATACAGAAATTTTGAGAACAGCAAAATTTTTCATACAGCTTCCATTAATTAAAACTAAAATTAAAAAAAACGCTTTTTTGCACCGCCCTTTTGATAATCTGACAACTAATGTACAAGAAAATTTCGAATATACCTTGGGGAGTATCGGATAGCACAACCGGTAATTATTTTCCGCATCCGGAGTTCAAAACAAAGCGTACCTTTCGATTTTTTTCCCGAGGTCACGACCTAAATTTTTTGTTCATATCCTTGAAAGCACAATGGGAATTATGATACCGTAATATCTTAATTTTACATTTTACCATAAGTCAAGAAGTAAACAAACCAACACGACAATAGGTAGTTTATCACTATACTGACTGAAGTACATCGTGTATTATATTATCTCTACAACACCATTCATTAAATATGCAATAATAATAATAATAATTGTATGAACAAAACCATATTTGCTTTATAATGTATAGTTTAATATTTAACTACCATATATTTCGATAATATTTTAACACAATTAAACCAGAACTATGAATCATTTACATACAAAAGCTTTTCCATAGCCATTAAACTTGCATTAGGTGTAGTGAGAGCATAATTCACCTATAATGTAAATTTTAACAATATGTTACCTTCATTGTGCATGCATGCATAATTAAACTTGTATAGTTTGTCAAACGAGCTACAATACATACAGTACAAACTTTAGATATTAAAATAAACTTTACCTATAAATGCTTAATTGCGAAGTAGTAACAATTAAACTTTCAAGAAACTACAATGTACATTTAATGTCAAAAAATAAAATCTGGAGAGCTCAGAAATAATTAACAGAAAAATTACCTACTTTCTTGCATAGAAATGATTTTCTTGGCTTTAAGAGCATAATCAAATAAATTATTGCATCTAGAAACTGTGTCTCAGTCGGAGTTTCTGGAAGTGCATGCAGATTACAACTTATGCAAATAGCGCGGCATTAGCCACCACCATGGGGAGAGATAGCGCATATTCGTTGTTATGATAGATGCCGCACGGGGAGCTGATAATTTGCTATCTTCTGCTCTCTAACTTCTCCCATATCACCTGCATTCTCGCTTAATTACTTTCAACGTGTTAATGCAATAGAACTATGCAAGTGCGGAGAATATAACCCAAGAATTCACATTACACAGCTCCGTATGAAGCTTAGAGAGTACACCAGACAAGCATTATCATACAAATAGTGAAGAGCAAATTAATTTAATACGAAAGCAACTATGTGCGCTGATAAATCTTTCTTTAAAATTAATTATGTTTTATGGAGTGCAAAGAATGTTGCACGTAGTGTGCTTTACTAGTTTGCTAGTTGGAATTAACATCAAGAGTACAAAGAACTCATATTCACACTAAAGTAATTTGAACTCGCCAGAGAAATATACGGGTGGGTACCTACCTACAATTTTTAAATCTCACATTGCAGTATGGTATTTATACACACAACCAAATTGTAGGTATATTAATTGAACTACTTTTAATTCAAATCAAAATCCATTTCATCACCACAGAAACAGAATTCAAGAGTTAACTTTGAAGATTACGTTCGGATCGTTTGATAATAATTTCTATCGTCGATATTAAATTTACTTTTCTTGGTCTTGTGAGCTCTTGTGAAAATGTAAGATATTTTACCATAATTTAATTTCTCAACCACTCATCTGCGCATTTATGCCTAATCCTCCCATTTATATTTTGATAAACTGAGATTGTGTGCTTTAAAGATTTAATAACAGCCGAAGAACTCACCCAAGAATTATTAATGACCGAGCAATATTCTAAGTTGCGTGTTTCAGAATTAGCTTTGATGAAACCGAAATCATTTTTTCTTTAAATTTGGTATGGATGTTTCTGTAAACAATCCTTAGATTTTAGACCTTTTTATAGACTACAGTTTTAAAACTCAGTTCTTTCGAAATTAATTACTAAGTTGCGATTAACTTAAAGTTAAAGACAAATTAGATGTCTTAGAAGTACATTACAAAACGAATGTGTGCCAATGTGCAATAACAACGCGTATCAAGATCATAAAAAACTGTATTTTTCAGGTTATGTCATACGTATTCTACTTAGCCAGTCAGAATGCTCGGTTTCCGGATTAAAAACCAATCAAAACAATTTCATGCTGAGAAAACGGCTATTGATGTTTATTACTAAGTGTAAAAATAACTAGTGATGTTTTCAGCAATTAAGTTTTTTGGTTGTTGCTATGGAAATCGAACGCTTTGATTGAGTAAAAACCACTTGTCAGATAAAAACGACTACTGACAAAAGCGACAAGTTAAGATCATAGCTGCACTACAACACGCGAGAAATAACTATGCTATTCGATAAGATTTGCTATAATTCAAAATACTAGAAAAACATCGTAAATAAATCGTTGTGATGTATTTACTACAAATATAACACGTGGCTCCCATTTTCTTCTAATCAACTTGAGCTAAAAAAATATCCCGTGCTAGTTAATTTAAGACAATTTTACTCGCGCTTTTCGCTTCTCTTCATTCGTTTACAATCAACCCAAGCTTATATCAAAAGTATTAAAATATAAATCCACGACCAACACGATATTCGAGTCACCCTGATATCACCAGACGTAAATCTGCTTCTTTGTGTTATTCCACTTCGGCGTAGTGTTTGTTTCTTACGTTTTAGTTCACTGAAGATGGCTGCTTAGCAGCCCAAATGTACATCTGAACCTACATGTAATTGTTCTTGTGAGAACTAAAGGGGGTTTCCTCATTATTGTTATCAATTTCTCAAAGTTGCTCATTTTTTCTTAATTTACATCTAAACACGTTTTTACTCGTGTACCAAGCAAAAAGAATAGATTAATTTATAGATTCACTTTCTTATAAACCTGTACAGGGTACGGGCCCCATAGCATTTCAACAATGTTAATAATAATAATAATAATAACAATGTTATTATCACATTACATGTCTGAAGCAGATCACACGGTTGCTGAAAATAATCTTGCGGTAGAAAATTCGCTCACCAATGCGTGGATCCCGGGTCAATTCCCATAAAATTATTTTTTGTTTCTAATTATTTTTCATTTTTTATGTTCTTACGACATTTTTAAATGCTAAGTGATCAAAACAAATTTAAAAATGTCCGCAAAAGATTTTTATTAAGTATTGTAAACAATACCAGCAATACTTAATAAAACGGTTTTTACACGTTACCTTGTTTCACCTTTTTAATAATTCTATTTTCCCTTCAATCTAATGCTATAGCTTGTAGCCAACCCCTTCCTAGTTAAACGAAATAAATAAAGCTTCATACAGGCCCTAATACTGAACATTCAGCCCAGCACGCCCCTAGGGTTACCACTAACAGCTGACCGACAAAACCCAATCTCTATATTGACAGGATACACACACAGAGCTCATAATTGCTGGACCTAATTAAACACAACAGTTCCGGGGTAGTATTTTTTAATTGTTACACAGAAAATTTGCACTTTATGACAGCATGACGTGTTTATTTGTATATTAAATCCAGTTGGTATTTTTCGGTAGTGAAAGAACAAAGGGTATTATTATTTTTCCTTTTGCTGTTGCTATTTATATTTATATCTAGGAAAATAGGAAAAAGTGCATTCGCACCAATTTAAACTGATAATAACGATTTCTTTTCCCAAAATTCACTTTCTATCTAATTTGCAATAAGTGTTATTTAGGGTCATTCTCATATAAAGTCGCTATTTGCCGTCCCAGTATAATTTCTGCCTAATCGGCATTGTATTTTTTACAATAAAAACTGTAATATAAACTCTAAGATATTATAATGTTGGTACTGGGAATATATATATTTTAATTTATTTTTTTCCATTTTTTTCAAATCGCCAACTTAAAAAATGTCAGGGTTCGTCACTGTCCCAAGCATGTCTTAGGTTGCGTTTTATTCTATTCTATCAAAATGTATAAAGGTTTTGTAAAAAAGCTCGCTTAAAATATAAGTAAAGGCACCGTTTAAAACATTGCTTAACTAAATAATAGGTTTATACTTTAAAACTTGAAAAAAATGCGGAATAAGTTGTGTCCCTAGCTTTTTGCGTCAGGTTCGTCACACCCAATATTTTCGTATAAAAAGCACAGATGGCGTTATCTGTTCACTTCGTGTTTGGCCTCAGAGCTACATGTTACTTTACCTAATCCCGCGAAAGTGAGAAAATTGTGTGCACATTGTTAATAAATTTGCAACAAATAAACAAGTTATTGTTTAAGGGTAAGTATGTTTATTACATGTCAGGTCCATCACGTTAATTAAACAGTTAATTTCTTATATTTTTATTTGTTAATATTTGAAAAATGTAACAAATAAATAAATGTTAGGTTAGGTCCAAGAAATGCAGAAGGCAAACCTTCTTAACTGTTTATTTTTGAAGTTTTTCGTGAAAACATCAGGTTCGTCACGGTCAGCTGCATCACAATCGCGTTCGTGACGCAGCAAATATCTGTTTTATTGTTTACTAAAAATAAATTTAAAATACCATTGTCAAATCTAATTTAAAACTAACAAAGAACATATGGTTTTAAACTTATTTAAAAGACCAACTGTGTCAGGTTCGTCACATTGTGTCAGTTTTGTCACAAACAACAATAATTTCTTATTTTTAAATTAAATTACAATATTATTTTCAAAAATAAAAAATAATGAAAACTATGTTATAACCTACTTCCATAAAGTTACTTTATTTTAATTAATTATTTAATATGCTTAATATATACCAATTATTGCACCGCCGTGACAAACTTGACAAACCAATTTACAAAACATTGCTAGAAAATGAAAAAATAACAAAAATTTGAATGACCTTTCGTATAACATAGATGACAACATTGTATGTGATAGATTAATAAAGTTTTTATTATGAAAATTTACTTTTGAAAAAATCAAAATTTTGTTACTAAATTGGCTACTTTATATGAGAATGCTGGACAGCAGATGTTCTAATGATGTTCTATGCAACTGACGGGGCCCACAACAGAGTTTCAGTCGGGAAGTTATCATATTTATTAATTTGTTCTGCAAGTAATTATTTCTCATGCTTTTATGGTCGATTATACCTACATACGATAGCGATTCCTAAAGAGGGTTCCTGTAATACCGTGTTTTTTATGTACCTTCTTGGACACAATAGAATTTTGAAAAGAAAATCTAAAATTCCGGTACTTAACGCCACGGATTACGGATGGCGGCACTCGATCAATCCGCGCTTTTGTATAAAAATGCGACACACTAATGGCATTAGCATCCGGGCAGAAGCCCATAAAGTCGATCCGCGATAAATCCCACTCACAAATTGAAAACCTCCCGAACTACTCGGATACGAACGAGACTTGCATAAGCTAAGGCACCCATTAAAGGGAAACGTCACGCACTACGCACCCCGAATTCAGAATACACTTAATTTAATGGTCCTTATGCAGAAATGCGACAAGTTTTGATAATTCTCTAGACAATTCGCACATTTTCAAACACTTTCGCGCAAACATTTTGCAACTGTACCCCATTAAGTAGCGCATTAAGGCTGAAGTGTAACAAAGTTTTCAGTATTCGGGGAACCCCATTTTATTCCCATGTCGAATTATGAACTAAGAACCATGACAATTTCTGACATTTCTGGGGCACAATGGTTAGCAAGAAAATTTCCGCTTCTGTGTTTACTAAATTGAAGAGCAACCCATAAAAATATTTCAACATATATCAATCCGCCAGTGTTTCAACATACGTAACATATTTTACGTAAACATATAGAAGCATTATTTCAATCTTGTCCTGTGGATATATCAGTTACCCTAGGGTATGGCCAAAATTTCCCATTTTAGGAAATGTTTTGAATAATAACTTAGTTCTTACCTACACAGCACATATTTGGCTAGGAAAGTGACAGAACTGCAGAAGATTGAATTGTTGCATTTCCTGATTCCGGTTGACTAAGTTATAATTCAAAATACAATGATATGAATAATTATTTTTCCCTTTATCCATATTCATCGCGTTCGGCAGAATTCTCATAAATATTTTATCTGCGTGAGTTGAGACGCATTAATGCATCTACATTTTGATCCGGATACCACCCATGGCTCTCACACACGCTGTCCGAACAATTTATCCTGACATAGCATTTTTGGATTTTATTACACACATACAACTCCTCCGCGCTTGCTTGTGCGGGACATTGACCCGTGGGCCATTTGAATACATTTGCATGCCAAAGCTGTTGCAGTTGTGTGTGATTCAGCACCAACCCGACCATAAAATATATCATCGACAAAAAACTATGAGCTAGATTTTATGTTATGATCTATGAAGTTGCACATTTACAAATTTTCTTACAGGATAACTTCAAGATGTAATTAATAACACTTATATAGTTGAGTGGTGGTCCTTAACAAAGATATTGAGAAATTAAGAGGGATTTTAGACTTTGAGAAATAATGTCGTAAATATAACCTGCGCAAGAATGTAACGTTAGCTTTTCAAAATAAGAAAATTGCATGTAGTATCTTGAATCCCAAGTTTTCAACTAGTAGTTATGAAATCAAATGAATAGCCAAACAACTAAAGAAACTAGTTGCCATTGCAAATGTTGTTGTATTATTAGTAATATAAAACTATAATATAATATATAACATGTTGCTTAATGTAATGACTAACAACGTTCGTATTCCTAAAAAAATGACGTAGAGAACCACATTGTGTTGTTAAGAGTACAAAATGGGTACATTCAGCAAGAATTGTTAAAAATACAACCAAATGGGTAGACTGGCCCCCAAGATCCCCTGACTTAAAGCGTGTACATTTTTTCCTCTAGGGACTAGACCAAACTTGACCGGCAACTGCTAAAGATGTGAAGAACAGCATCAGACATGCATTTACTCCAATTTCCCAAAAAATGTTAAATACCTAATGTTAGAAAGGTACTGTACATATAATGCGTTTACAAGCTTTTATAAATCACAACGAAATTTGTTTTAAACAATTAATAAATTAGAGTCGAATGTATGTATCCGCGCATACTAGTATTCTTGATTTTAGGACTAGTTGATGTCAATATTTAATATAACGTTTTCTTCTTATGCAACTCCATAATATTTTTATAGAATCGAATAACAAAAATCAGTTCTTTTATAAAAATGATAAAAATATACCGATTGTCATTTAAATTAGAAACTTGCTTTTTGTATGTTGAATTACAGTAAGCCACGCAATAAAAGAACAATACATAATAAAATACAGTACAACTAACTAAACAACTTTAATTGATAATTTTCTTGGTAAAAGTTCATAGCTTGAGTAGATCTGCACAGGGTTCTTCAAGAATGCGACCAAGCTGCTACGCCGATTTGTTAAATACCTCTGTGAGTAAATAATTGATTAGTGTTTAGGTTATGTGTCTTATATTTTAAAATTACATTGCTGTGCGAGTTTTCGATGCGAGACATTTGGGCGCGGCCGTTTGACCGCCCCGGCGTATAAGTGCATGATTTTTAACCGCCTGTTGTTTGGACGCCGAACTATTAGCCGCCCCGGTCGCTTGGGCGCCAAATTTCATAATTCAATATTTATTAAATTAACCACGACAGTATCTAAATTCACTTATCAAACATTCATCAAATTTATTTCTTTAATCTCTTACAGCATGATGCAACATCCCCATGGTGTACCTCGACAACTAATCACCCTATATGTTAAAATTTTGCTATAATAATTGCTATAAAATATATAAAAACAGGAAATCCTAAATTAAACCTTAACATTGTTTTAATAATTTAAATATAAAATATTATAATATAAATTAACTTAAACATATTCTAGTAGGTAAAGTAATATTAATCGTGTTTAAAGTAATTATTTCACAATACGGAAGTCAATTTTTAAGCTGATTTATAGCGCTCAAACGTCCGGCCGGCGCCCAAAAGTTCAGGCACTCAAAACAATCCAAACAGCAGCGCCCAAACAGCGGTTCAAAAATCCTGCTCCAGCTACAACAATGAGCATACCTCGCCGATTTGAACCTTTAAAAAATACAATTAAAGAGTCTTTTTTAAGTTTGAATTTCGCAGCAAGTCGAAACAAGTGAATTAGTGAAATATTATTTAAAAATAATGCAAATGAAAAAATGCAGTAACGAGTAAACCGCCGTGCTTCAGCTTCATAAAGCCGTCGCTCCGGGTTGTTCATGCTAACACCTAGGAGCAGTCGTTACATTACGGCGTGTGACATTATACTAGCGTCTAGCCCCTTGTATTAGTGCCGATCATACCTCACATGACTCTGCATGCAGCTGAAATGTGAGTAAACCACAACACCGTAGTGGCGCAGATGGATATGCGGCTGTTTTTTGGTCGTGCTGATTTTTTACTGCATAAAGTAGTTGCGGGGTCGAATCTCGGTTGGAACCAAAAAATTTTTTTTATTCTATAGTTTTTTTTATAACACTGTTGTTGCGTTTTGCTGTTAACGCGAGGTTATTTGTTAAGAGCAGTTATATTTTTAAAGAAAAAATACGAAGACAAATTTGCATTCACTCACTGATTGACGGCATACTAACACGCAAGTCTGGTAATAAATTAAAAAAAAAAGGATTTGTTGTTTTCTATTGAATGCAATTTATAAGCAATGAAAAAATCGGCTTTAACAATGCAATTTCACTTTACTGGGGTAAATCGGCTGGCGCAAGTCATGAAAGTTAGAATGAGGTATGATCGGCACTAATACAAGCGGCTAGACGCTAGTTGACATTATAGTCTAGGAGCTGGAGCGATACGGTGGGACTGAAAGTTAACCCGATGGCACTATGGTTTATTGTTAGAGGTCGGTTCAATGATCAATTCATCTCACAGACTTCGCTCTCATGTACCTCTCGAGATACAGCCTCCGCAAATTATTGATTTTTTTTACTGCAGGTTAACCCTTTTGAAGTTGCGGTTACTTGAAAAGCATGCCATTCTTATACACTTCCACCATGTGGCATCATTTTTTATCGTGTCCGTTTATCGAACTGGCCAGTTAAAATGGGAGCAAAAATGGATTGCGAGTTAACCCTCCCAAACCTGGTGGAAAATGTTTATTGGTGTTGCCAATTGTTAAGATACATATGCCATCAACAGTTACCGGTCCATTTCAGAGTAATTGGCCATTATTTGGCCAGAAAAAGGACATTTTCGCCATTTTGTGGCTAAACCTTACGGATTACAAGTTAACATGAAGGCACCGTGTCAAATACGTTAATTTGAGGTCAAATAATTATTTTTTTTTCAATTCAACCCCTCCCACACCCCCAAAAACCTCCCCCAGAAAAAAAATTAATAATTTCGATATTTAACCGCTGTCGGAGTCTCAATAACTGAGTAATTTATCATAATATTGGTCTAATTATCCACCTTTTACCTCTCTGGAACGGTACGTCCCTCTCTCTGGTTGTTGATTGGTTGAAAAAAGTTAATATTAATCTTCTAATGACGGTCGTAAAGCTTGTTAGGATGTCAAATTGAACTAATTATCGATATGCGTTTTAAACAAAAAATGGTTGATGGCTTGCTGGCTTACTTCTGCGATTTCTGCAAATAAAATAAAGTTTCGCACACAAAAATACAAAAATCGTTTATTTTTTGGGGAGGTTTTTAAGGTTGTGGGAGGGGTTGAATTGGAAAAAAATGATGGCACTCATATATATTATAATTTGACGTCAAATTAACGTATTTGACACGGTGCCATCATGTTAATTTGTAATCCGTAAGTTTTAGCCACAAAATGACGAAAATGTCCATTTTCTGGCCAAATAATGGCCAATTACTCTGAAATGGACCGGTAACTTTTGATGGCATATGGTACTGTGAAAGCAACGGGAAACTACACAGTTTTAGCCGAATTTCCCTAGTAGAGAGGTGCACAAAGTTTACGACGCCAAGCCGTTTAAAAATGTAGCTTTGACCCTCTCTCCAACGCCCTGTAAGGGTATAGCACCTGAAGAAGAAGAAGAACGAGTAAACTAATGCTGCACATTGTTGTGAAATATGTATTCACATAATACAGTTGTGAATAATAATTTATAACATTGTAAAAAGAGTTTAAAGCCCTTGAAGGAGTAAACAATACGTTTTTCATTATTAATGAAGTTACTGTTATTTTATGCATGCATATAAACAAACCCATTTCCAAAAGCAACTATGTGCGAGTTTAAACAACAAAGCGTGTAAAATCCGTTTCATAACGAAATCTGAGCTTTAGAACTAAAGCTCTGCATTTGCGTTTCTCCTCTGAAGATCTAACTGTTGCACCTGTTTCGTTAGTGTTTACTGCACTGCCGTCGATCGGCTTACAGTGTTTTATGAACAACTTGAAACGCAGAAAACTGCATTAAATTACTTAAGTATCAGCGTGAACAGATCATGATGTTTGCAAGCTGAAACCAAAGTGTAAATTAGAATATTTCATGGAAAAGTCGCAGGAATACGAATTTAAAATTTCATTATTTTCTAGGCTAGGTAAGTGTCCAAACCTTAAGATTTATAGCCATAAATCAGGATTACGCTAATGCCACTTTCAAGTTAATTAAGATAATATTACTATCGTAGAACCTCGGCCAACATCAAAATTTATAGGATTCTATGATTTAGAACGCTTATAAGTTTATGCAGTCAAATCAAAAAGCTTCTGCTAGTTAGAAGTGAACATATCAACTGAACGATTTATTAATTAATTTTAATAGTTTATAACAAAAAAAAAAGTCCTACACGATCTTTAAGTGTAAAAACATGAGGTTTTTTGATAGTATGGTTTCTCTTCAATAATTATGATTTATTAACTAATTAAACCAACGAGAACGATTGGATTGAAAGATGAAGTGATCTTACATTTGCACATTTGCCCACTTACTAATTTTTAATATACTTTCCTCTAATAATTTTCTTGTTCCCTTTCATTACTGCATTGTTCTCACAAATTGATTTCCTCTGTTTTTAATTTTTTATTATTAGAATTCTCGCCGGACTGTTCGAACACTGATTTGTTTCGGACATCCGATTCCGTCAAATTGAAACCGGCTTCCCTTTGTTCCGGTCAAAAACGCTTGTTAGTGAAACATCTCAGTTTATGAAATATTTATTCTATGAACAGGCATAACAAATGGAAAAACCGTTTCTGCCTTTTTCCTAATATTGAAAAACCTGCCCTATTTTCTTATTTTATTTGCCAGCATGCTTTCCAAGTGGACTTGAAATTATGTAAACAGGAGATTGTTTGCATCAGAGTTACTCGAATCAGCAGTTAGCTTGGAGAGAACTTGAAAAATGTAAACGAGCCTTTCAACGCACCAAACTTCAGCGTTCTCTCACAAAGTGCGAGAAAAGTCTTTTTGTCGCCTCAGTCGACCTAAATCGATTCATATAAGCACCAATTGGTTCCAATCGGCTCAGTGCGGCCTGCAGTAAATAACGGAGACTAACGCCGATCTCCCAATTCAAAAAGATTTATTCGGACGCAAGGATTTGCTACCAACGACTTATAAAGTATAGAATTGTTAGACGAAAAAGATGAAGAATACAAAAAATAACATCTTCGAAGTTACGACGTTTTTACATCCATTTTTAACTGAGCCACTTTTAAACATAGAAACAATTTTATCAAATTACTGTAGTACCAGTAAACAAAATTACAGTAAACATTAAAAAAAATTAACGAATTTAACCTGACTAAAGTAGTAATTACAAGGCATCTGTAGACACGTCGGAAAGGTGAAGCATCTGGCTCAACAGTTTATCAGTTTAGCAAGCAAAATGAAATCTTACTCCTAGGGCCCAGGTTCCTAACGCCAAGAAACATGCCACTTCTTCCTTCGCCTGCCTATCGATGGCACCCAACCGCCCAGTTTATGCCTACGCACATTTATAACCGGTCTGGTTTTCTAAACGTACGTAGGTCCTTGGTTCTAATGAAAAACACCTCCAACCTCTCTGTAGAGAGACTGACGTATTAAGTTCAAATCACTGATGTGGCCGTTATAACAGCAACGCCGCGCAAGATGCCTTTGTTCACACCTTTCGCCAAGATGATGGTCCATAGCCCAGAAGTCTTAGGCCACGTCAGTCAGAAAATAAGAGACGGAATGTGTGGTTGCATTTAGTAGGAATATACGTTTTTAATTGAAAGGGTGTTGGCATGAAAATAACAATGTTGTCTTAGTTGCAATTAATTTTTAAAAGTAACAGATAATAACTGAGTAAAGGTGGCAAATATAATATATACTTGTAGGGTGACTGCTATGTATGATCTAATTTATTTATTAATCGTTAATGTATCAATATTATTGTCAGTAATTCTTCTAGTTGTACTTCTGAAATCTAGCTAGTACTGTGGAGCTGGTGGAGATCCCTCGATCAGGTTAATTAAAAAATTCTGAAGCGGTGACCTCGAATGCATGTCTTAGGGTGGCCAGGGAGGTCCACAGTCCCTTGTGCACAATGATATGGATAAAAACCCCGTTGATCGGGTAAACAATAGCTTAATCGGTATCCAGCCTCCTGTCATTGTCTTACTGGTTAGAGTTAGAGCACTTAAGTAAATGTTGTAATACACTCAAACGGTTAGTAGAGGTTACGAGGAATTTTCAATGGGAGAAATACCATCCCGTAAGTAACATATTTACATCATGTTGCTAATGTAGTAATATGTAACTGCTTGTTTTAGATGTCATAACTGTTGATATTTTAGAAGCTGAATGCTTGATGTGTCGGGGAGCAACAAATTTACGAAAAGTACGCTGAGTGACCTGCCTGGATCGGCCGATCTTTGAGTAAATGTTAATGTATGTGCTTAAGCCACGCGTCCGTTATATTAGAAATTGCATGGCTTTTATAAATAAAGAAAATTGGTATTCACCTATCCTACACAACATACTATATCGTTAAACAAGAATCGACAGGAGTGTCGATGCCAAACAAATTCATCAACAGTAGAATTTGTTTTAATCCAATCGCATTTTTTGATATCTTTCATAACAAAGGAGTGCATTTAGGTTGCTTTTCAAATAGTACTTGAAAAACCTACTGAATTATGTATTATGTTTACCACAACAAAATGTTGAATTTCGAGATGGCGTAAACACAGTGGATTGCCTCAAAAATTGTTAGTTTCTAGAAGCAATGCGTATAGCTTCAAAAGAGGCAAAATAAAGGCGTTAGGTTTACGCTTTATCTTTATGTACTACTAAATAACTACTACACGTCGCTTGAAACATAAAAAAGAAAATTAGGGTCATTAGCATTTAAATTGAAAAGATTGTGCCAGTAATAAGCAATAAATATAATTTCTTTTTAATATACACAATAATTAAACTGGGAGAAAAGTTGTATAATCACAAAAACGTCTACGAAAAATACAAATTTTGCTTTGATCACATATAAATTTACCTCATTAAAAATGTATGCTTTTATGTACCACAATAGTAGATAAATATTCAAAACAACGGAGCTGCATTTTGGTGATTGATCATGATTAAACATTAAAATAACAATGCCAAAAACAGCTTAATTAAATTTCAATTGTATCAACCCCACAACAACATCAATTATTATATGATGTGCTGGTGGTTTGAAGTTGAAGTTCATGTTTATAGTAATCATAACATGTCACGCTTGATTACCTTGAACATTACTGGGGTACTTTCATTACGGCATAACTACATGTCACTGGGAGATACCGACTTTGACCGTTTATTAACTTGTTAATTAACATCCAGCTTTGTGTTTGCCTATTAACGTTACGACGCGCTTTCTAAGTAAAATATACAGTTGACTTGATAGGCTGAAATTACTACCTTGAACTTCACGGTGTGAAAAGGACATTCGCTATTACCGCATAGCCTTAGGGACTCTTTATAGTGTTTCAGAATTTGCACAGTTTCTATAGAGTTTAATGATATTATTAATTAAACCAGCTGGAGTTTATGATTAAACGTTTTTTTTTCTGATTCTGTCACTCATAATTTGTAGATCAAAATTTTCATGCAGCGATGAACTAACTTCATCAAAAGTTTTCCAATAAACTGTTTGAAAATTAAATTCAAAGTTTACGTTACTCTGCAACTAATGTTGATTTTCACATCGATTCTGAATAGTGGAAAACAAAAAGTAGTTAGTGAATAACGAACTTTCCTATTAAATATGTAGCATTTAATGGCGCTGCACCAGTCTGATTGTTCATTTACACAAATGAATGTGGGGCTACATCGGCATCATAATCATTTGTCCTAGTGACAGACGCACGGAGAATGAGTGGAATTTAATTACAGCCATCCATTTTAACAAGCAATAACGGTTAGATGTGCACAATATTTGTGCATCTTTTGTGACAATCTCTCCATTATGCCCGCCGAAATAAATTCTGTTTCAACAGAGGGAATATTAAACACACGAAACAAAGGGTCTCTTGGATAACAAATACCTTCACCTTTATTATCTTGGACGAAAGCAATGCATGATTCATTCTAGGTTTCCACTTACTCAGAATAATTTCAGTTGTTAAACGGGTAGCAAAGCCGCCTTACCTGGAAAAAATAATACATGGATTAGTGTTAGAAAATACCTGAATTTAATTATGATAATCTTTACATTTATAATAATTATGCAAACATTTCTAAGACATAGCGTGACCAGTAGCACAAGACTAATAAGTAACATGTAACAAGTTGAAAACACAAAGATATTTGCTAAGCTCAATTAAAAAGTGCCTATTCGTGTGAGATTTAATTTTGTTGCTATGCGATTCCAAAAGTTATTAACATTAAAATAGCTGGAACTAGGCGTCACATTACAGTGAGACTTCGGTGTCATTTTTTGGTCAACCTACATCTTGTATGTTCCTTTGTGGTAATCGTTTACTTCACTGGAGACTGTATTAGTAGCGAAACTTAACATTATTGTTGGAAAGTGGGATGAATAATGTTTATATAACTAATAATAAAACCAATGTCGCACACAGTGGCGGTTTCACGATTTGAGAGGAGAGGAGGTGTAAGTCACAAAACCAAGGAAGATATCCGCTAAAAGCGCGTTTTTAAAATTCCGCGTAGTCAATTTAAATGCGTTTTAAAAGCATTTAAATAATTAAGAATCACACAAAATTTTATGCTAAAAGTAATTAATCCCACCAATACGTAAAGACAACCAAACTGTAAGCAGAATTGACATTTCATTATTAATTGCTGCTATTCCTACCCTTATCGGTCTTATCTGTTATGACGTTTCATCTAACATCTCAAAATCCAACACATTTTTGCTTCTGCCAATGTCATTGCATGATTTGGGAATACTGAAATTTTTCTGCTCCGTTAAATAAGTAATAAATAATAATTGCAGTATATATTTGGTTTTCTCATGGGACGTGTTTTAGTGTATCCAGTACAAAATAAACAATGCATTTTTTTGGCCATGGCGGGTATAGAAGTATAGAACTGTGCCTATAAAATCAATTATTACTTTAAATACCATTTTCAAAATTTTAAAGTTCATATTTCTGAACCCGGAGACCTGCACAACTTGTGATAAATAATTTCGAATTAAACTATATTAGCTCAGTAGTTTTTAAACGCGGTATTTTCAGGTAGGTATTATCATCTACAAAAATCTAAGATGAAATAGACAAGCAGAAGACATTTGTAATATTAAAAAAAAACATTATATAAATTTAAAATATTAGCAAACACCTTTCCATTAGCAGTTAAGTTACTACGACGGTTTACTATTTAATAGTACACAATCAAACTTACAATATTGCATAGTTGGTAGGGGACTGGATAATACTGCATTAAAACTGCTAGATGTTTTACAATAGTTATTTAAGTAACAAGGAATGTAAAGACGTAATAACATTCGAGGTAGGTAAATACGAGCCGAGGCTTGTGGCCTGCCGAGAATGTTATTAGTCGATACATTCCGTGTTACTTATTAAATTTTTTACGCTACCGGCAATGTAAGTAAGCCTACAGGTAGAAATTTAATCATATTTTTAAAAGTTCGTTTTGACAGCCGTCATCTGAATTATTTTTTAAAAGTTGTCTGTGCTTGTTACCATATCAACGAACAGTTAAAATCAACATTATTTTCGTAGAAATGTAAGTGACACTATTCCGTCGTCAAGGGTAACTAGTACACGAATGTTATCAGCCATTTACAATCCCTGTAGCTATGGATGTAAGGCCTACATTGCCGATAGCGTGAAAAATTATTTAAGAATAGTTATTTACGTCACTAGTCCGGGAAGTGACATATTAAAGTATGAGTTTAGATATTTGCGGACGAGGCGACGAAAGGAGCCGAGTCCGAAATTTCTAAACGAATGCTTTAATAATCACTTCACGGACGTGTATCGTACAAAATTTTATTTCATTACTGCCAAAACCATTTTTTATTTGAATATTTTCTTTTTATAAAAACGTCATTTTTAAAATTTATATTCTGTCAAATTAAACATTCGCTGTTGGTATTTCTCGTTGCTTAGCTACAAATAAATGTGTTTGATGAATTTTTCTCCAAGCAGTCGGGGAAGGGCTGCTAAGCAACACTTCCCGACTTTGGCCTGTAATGTGCCATTTTCCGGACTCAAATCAATGACGTAAAGTGGTATATAGCGTACAACAGTATGAAATAAAAAAGATTATCTATACCCATAACAACTTTGCTATATGAAACTTCTAGCCTCTTAAACATCAGGCAACTATATATCCTAAGTTTAGTCAGATATTTCTTAAAAAACATAAATTTATCTGAACGTATAAACTGCCAGTATTATACAACTAGAACTCAGATTAGTACAAAATGTAAAACTACCAGACATGCACAATATACAGGTACAATTTGCATACGATAATTGACACAAAATCTTAAAAACATAAACAATTTACATTTTTTCACAAAAAAAAAGTCAAGGGTAGGATTAGACACACCAAACCAAACATATTTTAAACTTTATAATTAATTACTTTTATTATGTTTTGCTATTATCGTCACCTTGATAATCATTTTTGTATTCGAATTTCTACAAATAATATAGTTTAAAGTGGAGGACTTTACATTGACTATTAAATATTTGCCACACACAAGCTTTGCTTATGTGGCATAACCAATGTAATTCAAATTAATGTACATAGTTTACTGTACTTTGCTTATAGTTATAAGTAAATAAACATACATACAGACATTTAATTAAAAAGTAGTAAACAAAATGTGTGTAGCGAGCACGCAAGTTCTAAGTGAAACTTCTTAGCGTGTTCTCACTAGCGGCCCCAAAACCGCTCAAATACCTATTTTCATGCAAATCAGATAACTGTATGAGTTTGACACCGCACGTAACAAAACGTTACATTTCGTTACGTTACGTCACGATCGCATGTTGCACCTGCCGGCAAAAAAGGTGCACCCGCCGGCAAAGAAATTTCACTTCAAAAATAGAATTACATAAGATACGTAATAAACTAAACTCAGGTAACGTAGATACACTGTTATAAATTAGATTATGTAAGTAATATTTCAACTTGCATTCAATTGCTAATATAATGTGATATTTTACTGAAATGTCGGAGTAAAATTTTGCCTTTCCTCGATAAAAATCTATATTTAAAGAACCATCGTTCATGCTTATACTGTAGCAACTCTTTTACACTTATTTTACAGTCATTATATTAAAAGCAGGGACGTGGACCGTAACCGAAACGAAAACCGGGAAAAACCGCACAATTTACCGTAACCGAAACGAAAACTGAATTTAAAAGTTTCTTGAACCGTAACCGTAGTTATTTTAAGAATATACCGGTATTTATTCGTTCCGACGAATATAAGACCGACATTAGGATTTACTATTTAACTACTGCATTTCGCATGTTCAGCCCTTCTGGTGGACCCTTAGGATTGTAGCCAAAACAATGATTAGAGTTATTAATGCTTTCCAAACACGAATTCAAAGTTTTTGTCGGTATGATGTCATCGTATAACATGATATGAATACTTTACTAACAGAATATTTTCCTTTTTACTCTTAAGTACTTAATTTTTGTGTTTTTGGCAGACAGTGAGGCGACAGTGTGCACATTCCTGCGGGCTTTTATAACAGCCGCACCTGGTGCACATCTTTGTTGGTTTAGAGCTGTAATTGTCTGTTTAATTATTGCAAATGAGTTTAAAATAAATATGAACAACCAGTTAAAGTGAAGTAAAGAGAAAATTAAAAGCGGGGTATTGACCTTTTCTGATAATCTCTCGGGTCGACAATACTAGAAACATCCTTCAAAAGTTAGTATAATTAAAAAAATTGTATTAATAACAAGCGACAATGGGAAAATTGAATAGAAATGCAGTAAAATACGCATTGATTGTAAAATGTGCACTTATTATCAAAATATGCATTCATATGCAAAATAAAATTGATATCGCTTTATTTAAAACACTGTAAAATGCAGAGAAAGCGCACACAGAACCTAATTTAGCCAGCAAAAAAAATGCAAATACATTTAAATGCATTCTTTGCTAACAGTAACTTTATTGTACTTATGATTCGAACAAGTATATTAGAAGAAAAAAGCCTTTGGGTTGAAATCCACCAATTGTAATTTTCTCTAAAATGTATAAACAGAGAAAACCAAACATAATAAAAATGCATACCACGAATATGAATACACGCTTGCAAGAGTTTTCGTTTTTGAACGATTCTGCCGCATCGATAAACGCAACAATGAATTGCGGCAAAGAGGAAAACGAAATATAGGGTTAATATAAGCATCAAGCGGGCTAGGGAAATCGAATATCCTCTCAACCCCGTCTTTTTGGTTTAAAAGTAAATAAATTTCCGTATGCAATTCCGTTCCAGCAAATATATTTTAATTTCGCGCAGCAGTAGATTCAAGTCTTTTAGAAAAAATGCTTTAAATGAACGTCAGCTCCACAATTCTCGAATACAAATGAGCTCAAAAAGAAAACACTAACATAAAATATTACAGAGCTCGCGACTCATTACGTCTAATACAGCCGAGCAGTTTAAGACAGAAAATCCGTTGCTATCGGCGACCAAGTATTTTTGCTGAAGGGACATTATCAATTGCTGCGCCTTAATGTAATTCGCGCTAACTCGCCGTGACAAGATGATTTATGTCCTCTGTTTGAACCACATTTCCCCAATATTACAAAGTAGGTGCGATATTTGGACAGATTAAGCGCTTTCTCTTGGGGAAACGTCGCATTATTTTGAGGGAAAATACGTGTTTTGCCACAAATGGCTCCTGGGGCAATCAAGGACATGCGCTCTTTATAATGCCCCTTTGAAGAATTACTGCTGACAGCTTGCACGAAACGGCTTGTTTGTTATATTAATATAGAACGTTATTGGCAGTTTTGTGATATACTGAATAGAGAAAACTGAGGTTTCGGTTTCCAGACTCTTTTCAAAAGGTCTCGAGCGACCTTTTATTTATCAAACGACCATTAATTGGTTGTAGCTGTTTGAATAAGAGAACGATCGTGTCAAACTACAACAAGATATTATTAGAACATTAGAAGTATATATTCTTCCAAATGATATATATTAACTAAATCGAAAGGTAATAAACCCTAATCACAGGAGCTAAATACAAAATACACATAGCGCCAGGATATTGCCATGGTTGGCTGGTTGAGTAACGGAACAGAAAACCGAGGTAATGGGCGAAGAAACATCAAAGATAAAACAGGTAGGAATTTAATATCCAATACTGTTTGGCATTGCAACTTATCTTATTTTCATACATCTTTTACACGAGTTTATGCATATTTGCTTTTCAATTCGGCTATTGAAGTTCAAAAAAAGTAAGTACTTAGAAATGAAATGGAATATATTAATTTTAATTTTATCAGATCTACAAGGTAATTTACAAAGTCACTTTGCAACTTAAAATTGCTGTTTAAATTTTATTTTTAAATGCTAGGAACATGAATTTAAAAAATATCGTTAAAAATGTCATTTGATACAAAATTGAGTCGACTATGAATTCCAACCAAATTCTAAATAGACTTCTAGAAAAAGGTGACCCTGTCAGCGTATAAGATTTTATAAATTCACTAGGGGAATCCGTGGGCTACGCCAGCCGCATTTTTTTGGTAACTTCATATCCGGCTAATGAGAGCTGGTCCTGGAAAGTAAAAAACTAAACCAAAACCCAGAAATAAAACCGAAAAAAAGGACCGAAACAAATAGCTCCGGAAAAAAGTTTGAACCTTGAGAGGATTTAGCGTTCTTCTGCGTTACAAAATATTGTGTAATGCAATAAACATTCTTATCTTCGATAATAAGGTTGAGGTTCTTAGTGAAATATAATTATTACATTGAAGTCACCGCGCGCGGCTCCCTTTCTTCTTAACACAAACTCTTCGCAAACTGTTGAAATCAAGTGCTGCTTCGTAAACAAGAAGCGTTTCTTAGTTCTCTCCCGTCTCTTTGCGCAATGAAGTATCAACAGATTATGTTACAGTATCGCAATCGAATACAACACACTATGTGATCCTGATTCTATGTATGTTATAACGTAACGCGGGCTATTGCCCCTAAATATGTGGGTTTTGGTGGCGAGGGTCTCCCCTACCACTAAAATTTGAGGCAGAGAGAAGGGCTTCGGATTTAAAATATAGATAGATACAAGATTGATGTAACCAAGTTTTATTATCGCAGTCGTAATAGCAAAGCAGGCGGATTATGCACTTTCGCTGCCACAAGAAGGCACGGTGCCCACTTTGTTGTAGTCAGCTTACAAAACTCCGATAAAAAAATTTGGCATTGATAGAACTTGTAATGATCATTAGCCGCCAAGATCCCCCGACAGCAATCGTGCAGGTTAATATTGTTGGGATACACAAAGAGTAAGTTAGTCTATGAAGTCTCTCTCTTACTACATTTGAAAAAGCTTCGTGAAAGCATTCAGCGAAATATTTAAAGAATCACGCCACAACAACTCACATGCTGTTTACAATTTGCCGCATTCGTTGACCTCAACAATAGGTCAAAATGGCGGACATTTTAAGCATTTGCTTTAGTAGGCTTTAAGCTACATTCCATTTCTTAATTGATGTTTCTATAATTAATAGTTAAAATATTAGATCAATTTAAACTTGTAAATTGTCTTTATAGTCATCATATATATATTACAAAATTTTGTATATCACTTTTACATTGTCTGAGCTTATGATAAACCATTTCTTATCAAAGACTTGAAAAACAATTCATTTAACTATACTTTACTGATTTAGAAAACAGTAGATACCCAATGCTGCAATTATTTCTAAAAAAATGGCGAAATACTATGGCGTACTACTCGTTCACTCTCTCAGTCCCGTGATTAAAAAAAATAGAAGTTGATGAAATAGTTTTATTTAATATCTTTAAAGCTTATTCAGCTATATTATCTTCTACATTTGGCGTAATTTCCCTTAATGTTCTTTTTATTATTTCGATTTTTATTTCAGCAATTTCACAAGACTTTGAGATCAAATATATCTGTGATGGTTGGTATGACAAAAAAAGTGTATTTTTGTACAGCTTTAGAAAAAAAAAAAGATTAAAGCGAAAGAACAGACAACATGGCGCCCCTCCACGTATATTTGTCACTGATAATAATTGGGCGTTTAAAATTGATGGTACTACTATGCCTTGTGTAAAATTATATTTCCACGCCAAATTTTACAGGTATAGCTTAAACAGTTTTTAAGATATTAAATATCATTGTTTCATCAACTTGTTTTTTAAGACGCTATAACACGAAACGAAACAACAAAGTAAAACTGAAAGCTCCAAACGAGCCAACCAAGGTTATTTAATATTTAATAACTTTAATTCATAACCCTTATCATTTGCATCTGTACATTTTAATGTCGAATGTACTTTTAGTTCACTGCTCATAATTTCGAACATAATATATTGACCATTTACTAGTCGCATTTGCTATTTAAGCAGCGAGTAGAAAAGTTTAACCCGAAAATTTTTAACGTGCGAAATTTAATCGCAATTAAATTTAAGCAAACTAATTATTCGTATTATTTGTTAATTTTAAAAATAAAACTAATTGAACAGTTCGTGGAATAATTCAATCATACACCACTCGTGAATTGAAAACTAATCGGGATAAATTATGAAAATGCGTAACAGTGAGAGTTTGTTTTGTTTGCTATGTGCTATCGCATTGAGTATAATTTTCAAGCAAAAGAAGCACTCGGTGCTTCGCAACAAGTTTTCATAAGTTACAACCCGATTATTTTCCAAACCACTAGTAGCATAACTGCTGATTTAAAAAATTATCTCAATCTCAATTTTAAATTATTGATTTAAATCGAGTAATTTTATCAAGAAATAGGCGTCAACTCACTTAAACTTATGAATGCTTTATTTTATTTAGAAACCGAAATTCTTTTCATGAAAAAAAAACAATTTTTGGATAAAAATTCCTTGAGATTTATAAAAACAATTTCGTCCCGCAAAAATTTGGCGAGAGAGGAAAAATTAACGCTCCTAAATATTGCTGCAACTAAACAGTTTTTTTCATTCCCCGCTTGAACATTAAACAAAGATGCATTCATTTTAGATTCATAGAAGGCGTCACGAAGAAATTAAAGGACTGGGTCACAAACCAATTAATAGTTCATGCCCAGCTGTATTAACCTGTCGAAAGTTTAAAAATCGTAGGCCAGTTTTTAAACAATATTTTTAGCAAGTGCAAAAATTTTGATAATTGTTCACTACACATTTTTAGCAGTCCCCTCGCTGTGTACCCCCACGGAACTTCCAATATCAATCTCATCCCGATTTGATGACTAGTTTTTAAGTAACAAGGCGTTAGAATCCAAATTTTTCAAAATTCATAGCAGGCGTCGCAAATAAATTAGCGAGATGAGACACAAAACAATTTCTAGCTCATCTCCAGCTCAATGAGTTAACACAATTTAAAAAACCGTGTGGCCGATCTATTAACTTGTTTATGAGTAACAAGGCGCTAGTCACAATTTTCAAAAAATCATAGCGGCTGCCGTCTTGAAGCTAGAAAGGCGGGGAAAATTGCGTTAGATTTGCCCTGTAGTCTTCTATAAGATTCCCGTTTCCGATTACAAAATTCGTTTTCCAATAAAATGTTACAAAAAATACATCTGAATTCGGCATGGTTTCGGATTTTTTTAAAACTTATTTTTCGGTGAATTTTTAATATACCCCTGTATTCCAAAGCGCATGAAAAGTAGCCCATCCGTTCGAGAGTTATAAGGCGCACCACAACCCCACCCACCCATAATCAAGCATTTTTTTAAACATTTTTTTGGATTTATGGATAAAAACTTGAAAAAAGCATTGCAAATGGTTCTTCTCTATCAAGTTGCGCCTTTGTATTTTTGGTTTTGAAAAGCAAATACAAAAAAATCTTTTAGTTGCGATATTACTTTTAAGGCTTATTTTGTCAATAAATTTTTAATACAACTATAATTTAAAATTTTATCACAATGTAATCACCCATTCTGTAGCTAACGATAAAAGGAAAGATCGCACCCACGATGAAGTATTTTCAAAAAACACCGTTTGGACTTCTTTTGTCCAAACCGCGTTGCTTGTAAAATTCTCCTAATCGATAATATTTAGAAAAACAACATTTCCTATACTAGAAGTATGTTAAAATACAAATCAATAAATTACCGTTACTACTTTCACAATATTACTTGAAAAATAGCCTTTAAAAGTAATTTCAATTATAGTAATAAAAACTATAATTTTATGATAAATTTCCAAATCGTTTCCCAACAGCAGGGAACTTGGAAATATAATACACGAATATAATCAATAAATAACCGAAATTAAAGAGGCCACAAATTCAAAGCCTCCATGGTATAGAAGCGAAACACAAGAACCCCCCTCGAATTTAACATATACCGGGCCGTCAACAAACTTCACGAAATAAATTCGAAAACAGCAGGTACCACAAAGAATACCCATTGCCGATAAATAATTGAAATAAAACGGCTACAAATGCTAGCCATAAAACACGCACTAGCAACAAAACCTACCATTTAAAGTTCTGGAAAAATTATTTGAAATACTTCTTTATAAAAAAAAATAAATCAACAAGGTTTGGAGAAAATTGCGGCTCTTTTTTTAAAACGTGTACAAAACAAACGCTAATACATGGTTTAAATATTCAGAATATAACAAAAAAACAGAATTATGGTAAAGAACGAATTGTAATTAGTGTTTGAATCAGGATAATGGACGTTTCGCACCATTACGGCTCTAAAGTATGTTTTACATAATTACACCTACGCGTACTATCTTTTAAATGCAAAACCATTTGCTGCTTTAGAACGATACGAAAAAAGCTAATGTCGAGCTGGTTTACACAAACCCTTTTTGTGCAAAGAGAAAAAGCTTTTATCCAAATGCAATAAACGAGCTCATTGAGAGTGGAGAACAATGTTAAAATACGTTACGGAAGAGACTTCTAGTTGGAAGAATGTATACATTATTTATTATTAATTTCGACAATTACAGTGCATTCATATGCTTTACTTAATGACTCATTTTAAATATTTTAATACCACAAAAAAGTAAAACATTGCAGATTTTAAATTATCAACTATTACGTTGTTTTCCATCAATTATTAAAATAAATGTGTAGAAGAATACTTTGAATCAAAATTGGCAAACTTGCAGAGATATTTGCAATTACTTCTTCGTTCACGGAAACAGTAAATATTAAACAGTGGTTTTAGGTTTTAGACGGTTTCTGGGTTATTGGAACACAACAAACTTTGTTCGTTCACGCAAAGTTGGAGGAAATAAGTTTGTCCGAACACCTTTGTAACTTGTACGCGGTTACGACTATTGGTCGTTAACTTAGCGACTAGTTATTAAAGTTGTATGTGTCCTCTATTATTGCATAAATTATAGTGGGGTTAAAGTTAGCATTATACATGCTGCTTAGTTAGAAAGGCTATGAAATATTAAATATACCATCTGTTCGGTTGCCAAGGGAAATTTCGCACACGATTAATCGAAATATTTGTTTTCTTTGTTATATATTAATTTTTTCTGAGGCTTATCACCGACGCCACACCCGTACATTTCAAATTCGGAGTTTTCACGAACCTCTTGTCTTCCTCGAGTGGTATCGAAGCCCCGGTATCTTAGGTTAAATTGTAGGCGTGGGTTAGAGAGGGAGGGAGAGAAACGCACTCAAATATTCTGCAATATTGTCTATTAAATATTTAACCAAAACCCGCAGATAAATATCTATATTCCCAGATTATACAGCGACTACAAATGAAATATTTCGAATGAAAACCAACCAACTCTTCGATTATTGAAATATCTCGAATGATTTTGCCATTTTAAAATTCTGGTTATGTCTGCTTCTAAAGCGAGCTTTTAGCAAAACCAGCTGCAAATGCACAACCCGAGCAAACCCAAGAGACAACTAAATACGAATGATTTATTAAATTTATTTAAAATGAAAAATATGAGAGCCAGGCTCGCACATTATTATACTGCTCAAATGCACGCACATTTTCGATACGAATGATTTATTCCGAATGAATATATCGTATATTAAAATAGTTAGAGAACCAATTAATCGATTATTAAAATCATTTGATTACCCACAAGTAACAACAACAGAGGCAAAAATGTGATGGGTTTTATGAAAGATATTTTTGGAAAAAGTGTTTCTAGACCATTGTTCTACACACATGCTTAGGCTTAAAGGTTGCCCCAAATAGTTAACTGCTAATACATGCTTGACTCCTGCTGAATTCAGATTGCATTGACAATGTTTATTTATGTAACATTTTTCAAAAGCTTCTAAGTCGCCATAGAAAACGCCGTAAAATATAATTTTTTTCTCCTTCCCCGCTTATCCCGTCTCAGCACATTAAGTGCTATAAGTGGTCTAAAATTTCTAATCCCCAAAAAGCCAATTTAACAACCGGGCCTGTCTGCCCTGTTCTGCATTTATAATAATTCGGCTACCTATGGACGGGTCCGAACTCGGGCCGATCGAATACGATCGCAAGCTCTTAACCCACAGACATAGTGCGATCGCCGTAAATTACTAGCCGCTCAGGCTTATGCTTATCGAACATGTCAAGCACATAATTGATAAGGCCGATATGAGTTTGGGTAGCACTAATTAGTAACTGTTTCGTCTATTTCCTATGCACTGTCCGTTCTGCTCTGTCAGCGTGATTCATTATTTACAGCATAAAGACTGATATTTTAAGTTTTTTGCTCTGAAATTGTCAGATGATATTGCAACGCATTGAAATTGACCAACCGCACTCCAAAGTATTCGCCTGCAGTGCTGCGCTATTTCTTGCTCATTTCTGTGAGCTATAGCCCCTCCTATTATCAAATCTTAGAACCGCCACTGTCTAAAGACAGATATACATACCAATGGCCCAAGCGGGTTGGCATGAAACATTTTAAAAGGCAAAAAAACATGCTTTCTCTCATATCTTTGACGGACATTTAAAATTCAAATTACCTTGCAATCTTGTGCCCATTCATAAAAAATACTTAACCAATTTTGTTATTTTTCGTACAAAGTGAAGCATTTCGTGTGCAGATAAAACCCTTATATTTGTGTTGATATATCTGTTTTTTTTTGCAGAAAGCTTCCCTGATATTAAAGATGTATTTAATCCTCCGGCATCATCATCGATCGATGAGTTTTGTGGCCAAACGATGTCTTGGTTTCTTTTGAAGTTGTTAATATCCCTCCGAAGGCATTATTGATAGAATAGGGGACGGGATTTTGGGTAAAACTTACCCGGTTTGCCTGCAGGGATGCTGTGTTTGGCAATCAAATACTTGGACGGCCGTACCGAAACGTGGGACTAAAGTGCATGACGTGTTAGTTTTTGCTCAAGTTAGGGTAGTTTAATGCGATGCGATTATTTGCGATACCGTCTGCGATTGATTTGTTCCTATAGCTTATAAGTTATTCGAAATTCAGTGCCGTACTTCGTTAGCTGCGTGACTGCTGTTAACATTAAAAATATTTTATTTAAAGAAAGAACCGATAAGGTTCCTATCTCTGTGCGAATTTTCGCTGATATTCTCGTATATTTTAAAATATTATATGCAATCTAAAATATTTAAATTGAAAACTCGAGCCGGAATAATTTATTTATATAAGTCCAGTACAGCTACCAGCAGAAACCTACCCCGCTTGTTAATTTCGTGGACTTAGGCAGATTTATGGATTTTAATAAATCCAATTTATTCAGGCAGTTGATAGCACGCACGCTAAAAATATTCAAAGCCGATTAGGGCTCTGGGCCGTTTCCGATCCCTGCTGAATCAGCCTAGCGAAATAGATTGCGTTAGTCGAGCTGACCACAACTAGTTGGTATTCGGAAAGTATTCGCACTTAACGACGAAATTAAACATCCCCAAAGAAGCGTGCGTGTAATTAAGAATGTCCCGACATCCCCGGAGACGCATACAAGTGATTTAATTACCGGAACTGCTTCAAAGTGTATTCCTGTTAGAGACGCTGTGATGTCATAATTCTGTGTAAATTGGCATGTCGTGCAATCGACTACGGGTAATGTGATTGTTACGTAGTTGGAGGGTAATGTAATTGTGCCGCTTCAGATGCAACCTGCTTGACATTCTAAGCACTTCGCACTGCATAATACAGTCCCTATCCCTTGTGTAACTACATCTGTAGACAACAATACATTCGATTTCCAAATGTTCCTGAATTAACGATTTATTTATTGTTCTCGTATAATCTTCTCGTGAGCAGATGTTTAAATGTTCATAAACCAACCACGTATTCTGTGGTTACAGAAAATCGGTTTCCGAAAACATTAACATGTATATATGTACATAAAATACTTAATTACTTCAACAATATTTATTTATTTTAAGTATTTTATATACCTATAATCAATAAATATGGACTTCAACGAAGTAAAGCTAGAATTTATAAACAAAATGTGTACAGTTTGAGACTTTTGGCGGTTTCTTAATATCTCCGCTTGGTTGCATTTTGTTGCTGTTCCTTATAGTCAAGTTGCATCATTCAAATAAGTAAGCCGGTCTAAACTGAAAGTCAAATATCAAAAAAAATAAGAGGAAGAAACGGACGAGGACTAAATAGAAAAAAATAAAGTGTCTACGTCCAATAATAGAAAAATATTGTTATGGTCCTTTTAGCAGTCCC
The DNA here is from genome assembly GCA_958336395.1 of Ctenicera cuprea. NCBI lineage: Eukaryota > Metazoa > Arthropoda > Insecta > Coleoptera > Elateridae > Ctenicera > Ctenicera cuprea. The sequence continues at coordinate 76,883,095 of OY284486.1, read as the reverse complement.
CTAAAATCCCTCTGGCCAAGTGCCAAAAAAACCAGAATGAAAATACTAAAAATGTTGACAATTTTAGGTTTTTGTCTATAACTCAAAAACTACTGAACTTACGTAAAATTGCAAAAAAAAAAAAACATTTTCTAAATGAAATTTTCTTTCAAAAAAAATTAAACGCGATCTTGAATTGCACACATACCTGCGGCTGTTGTGCAAAAACTAGCTGCTTAAATAAAACGGAATTTTTGGAAAATCTGATAATCTTGATAAAATGAAGTTATAGAAATAATGTTAACATTCGTAATCGTTTTTCTTCTTTCCTTTTTTTTTATTAATCTATATATTACATCCGGATTCCTCTCATCTGCCTCAACTTATACTGGTGTGAAGCCCCAACTACTAAAACCCACATATTTTTGCGTTTATTGTATAATGCGCATATTTCTTTGTACAATAGATCGCTACAGTTTTTAATACACATAAAAAATTTAATTTTTAACTCTTTGTTTGTATTATTGGAACATAATCTGATGATAGCGGTCAGGTCAACTTCGAACTTAGGCCCCTTTCAATTTCTGGCCCCAATGCAACTGCATTAAATTTACGTTGTCTTTTAGTAAATTGTGCTGTAGTAGTCTAATACATTTAACGCCATAAGCAAAAATACTTTGATCACAAACCACAATACTAAAGAATTACGACGGCGCACGTTTCTGCATCACTGTCAAACCCAATGGTACCTACATAACGGTGACCTACATAAAATAAACATCATAAATTTCTTGAGTTATGTGCGGCTGCGTTACTAATTCCATCAGTAGCATCTAACTTTGCGTTTGCTTAAAGGGGCTAGCTGCTGTTTACAAAGAAAGACAAAGCGCCACTGAAAGAAGTCGCAGAACAAATGCGCCAAGTAAGATATCGATAAAAAAAACATTCGCTGAGAAAAATCGTCCAAAAAAGATGAATATTCCCGTAAAAAACAACGCGGTAAAATAGTTTCCAGGAAAAAATCATAACCTAAACAAAAAGCACGTTTAGTTTCTTGCTAGTAGATCACTGTATTATAAAGAAAGAGCTTTCCCTAAAAAAGAAACGTTTTTTCATGCTTATAGATTTTTTATGATAAAGGCGAGTTTTAGTTTAAAATTACATGCAAAGGTCTAACAAGATTTTCTACTGCGTATTTAATAATTACAAAAACATTTTGATAACCCCCTGGAAATAGGAAAAAGTTCAACTAACTTTTATCACGTTTGTTTTTTTCAGGGGTTTCCAAAAAAATTGTTTTCTAGGTTTTATAGGATTTCTTTCTAGATTTTTTCCTGGAGTTTTGTCAAGAGGATTGTTCTTTCTTAAAATAGTTTTCAGACCTGTTTTTAGCGGTTTTTTGTTTTTTTACGGTATTTTCTGTCCTAGGAGCAGCTCCCCGTTTTCGAGATGTGCGCGCCAGGTATTAAAATTATGAAATATTTATTCCGAACAGAAAATCGAAAACATATTCATATCTCAATAACAAAATTTACATTTTGACGTAGTTAGATATTCCCACATATTAACAAACTCACTATCTCCTAACGGCTTACAAATGGGCGGTTGGTGGTATTTAATAGAAAACGTTATTTAGAAATTGTTTTGTCTTTTGACAATTTTTCATAAATTCGGTAGTTTTTGAGTCAGCGAGAAAAAAACTTTAAATTCCAAATTACTAGCGGTTATTTTCCGGTTTTGGGCAATGGGCCAAAAAATTTTGGGGACTACTAAGAAAAGCCCCTCCCACCCGTAGAATTGCGCCTGCTTCCAAATCTGGCAATCGCTCTTTCTCTTTCAGTGTGTAGGTCTGAGGCAATGAAGAAATGTTCACATTACCTAATCATCAAAAATGGATTTTGTAAAAATTTCACAAAATAGCTTTCTAGACCGAGATTAACCACGTTGCGCGTTGCAGCAACTTAAGACCCATCACTTTGTAGGGTTTTGACGTGGCCAATAAATAACTTATTAAGTTTAAATAACTCGAGCAAAAAATACTTTTTTTTCTAACGAAAGCTCACCTCTACACTGCACCTTTAAGAAACAAATTGCCACCGGTGGATTACCGTACAGGCGCATGAGGCGCTTATATGAGGCTCCTAAACAAATATTTTATTATTAAAAAAAACATAATCTACTGCTTATATTGTGTGGCACCACACATGCAGCTCTGTAAATTTCGCAGCAGTTCGAGGTCACGAAACCTAACGCTTATAATGTACCTGCATGTTGAGACATGCACGGGAAGATGATTGTTGAGACAGTGCAATACTGCAGAGCACTTGTTTATTTTAAATTTTTAGTGATTTCCTCCCCCGCCATAGCCGGGGCCGCCAAGTACCATACACCTCCACTGGGCGAACCTCACAAAGAATAACGTTAAAATGTGATATAACAATACCTTTCCTCAAATCAGTGCTAAACTAACCTTAAAGTGCTCTTACACTTCAAAAAACATAAAAGTAGTAAGACCATAAAATATTATAATGCAAAAAACAAGACCAAGTGATAAAACGGAGACGTATAATGCCGTCGATTGCCATCTCGTATAAAGTAATACTGCGAAAATGCTGTTGGAGTGTTAAACATGAAGGAATTCCAGGGTGAAATTTCAAACACAATAAACAAAATTACTACTACAATTCTATAGCAATTTACAAAATGAAATGGAAATTGGAAAGTGCGAATCCGAACGTAAAAAGGTGAAAAACATCATTTTTAAACGTCAACAAGCTTCATTCGGGTGCTTTTTTGCCTTATAAAGAATTGAAACAGAATGTGGGTTGCGAGTTTAAAAATGCAATGGCAGCTCATGCTTTTTGTTGGTTATGATACTAAACGCCGTAAATACTTAGCTTTCGTTAACTTGGCATTAAAATAAATAATTAAATGATCGGAAAATTCGTTCTACCAAAATAATCTGTATAAGTATTAGGAATTCAACGGTTATTCGTTTATGTCCATAGAGATCCTGTATCGCCTCATGAATGCAAATCGGTTGATTCTCAGTAATCCCACTATCGTGCTGAACACGCATCTTAACAGGTTTCCTGAAAATCCGAAATCGGCCGCGACTTCTCTCATTAGATATAGCCGGGTGATTCACACTCGGCAGGAAATATTGGAAGCATGCGGGAAAATTTCCATAAGGGACGCGTCCCCACATAGCTTCTTGATGCTTATTGTGCCGTTTTGGTCGTTAATGACGTCAGTAATTATCTAGCTCTGGTAGCCGCCTGAAGAGGGTCCATCTTAAATTGCCGATTCACCGCTTTGTACTGTCGCTTTCACATCATACAGGATCCCCTATCTTACGCATCCACTCCCACAAATCCCGAGCTAATCCCATCAACGAATACGGCGTGGATAATAATTTCCTGAATAATACACGGAAAACTTCAGGACAGATGTCGGTCCAGATCTTATCGGAATTAATTCCATGGATCGCTCAACCGAAGATTATAATGGACCGATAACGATGTATCAGCAAATCCCATTCGAACGGGAAAAGAATCCAATGCGAAATAAAAAAATAATTTTCCAAATCCATAATATTACTGTGGCCCAGCCACGCTGGGCGCGTGCGATCGCCGCTTCCGCAAGTGCAAATTGCCCTCGCACCGGATTTGATTACCAAATAGGCACAACGAAGGGGAGCACTGCGCAAAAGCATCGATAAATGAACGGCAACACGCCATTAACAACTTGGTGAATACATCAAACGAACGCTAGGAAATGAAAATATGCCATGAAAACTGAAACAGTCAAGAAACTGGAAATGACAGAGATAAGTTATTGTCTGCCGTTTGTTTCTGCCGAAATGAAGTTCGTTTCCATACCACAGATTTCTAATATAGAGAAACACAAGAGAAAACCCACAAAAAAACCTTATGGATATGCAGCAACAACTTGTTGAAACTGCTAAATAAAGAGTACGAAAATAATCATAATAATAAGGCACTTCCAGATATGTGGAGCATATTGGAAGGTATATCCGCAATGCCCAGTGCACTCCCATAATATTATGGTAGGAAATTTTCAAGTTTAAATTTCAGATATTCTGTATTAGATAAATTATTTAAAATTAAAACCACAGTTAGTTTGATACCCAATGTTGATCCGAAAAGAGATATAACTAATTTATAATTATAACAAATTAAAGGATAACTAACTGAATCCGTGGGCTACGCCCCCCGTATTTTTGTAACTCCAAGTGTTGTGTTGTGAGTCGGCCTCGGGATTGAGCTGGAAAGAGCTTGCATCTACAGAGTGAATTAAACACTGTGTTTGATTCACTCTGAAGATGCAAGCTGCAATGTCTTGCGAAACTTTAGTTTGCATGGGTTCACAAACAGCTAACGGGCATAAGCCGATTAAGTAGTATTGTCCTGGCAAACAAAATACATTAAGATCAAATCCTTGTCCGCCCCAAGGTTTAATTAATTTAAGCACACGGCCCTGTTTAGGCAGGCAGGGCCTACCAACAAATATTGCTCGAACTGCTAGACCAAATGTTTGTAAAGACAGACAAGCTACAGGTCGGTCCTTACCTGATTATGTTGGGTGTAATCCCCAAATGACGACGCGTTCTAAGCCGAAAGTAAATTGTAATATTGACAGTTCGAGAAACCGCGAAAGCCCCAAAGAAAACAAAAATACTGTTGTGTAAATGAAGAAGTCTTAGTCCGACCATTGTCAGTTAAAAAAAACTTTTGCCCAGTTATAGGTAAGTATGTAATCACACCAGAAAGTAACATTTATTAAATGTAATTTAAAATGTCAAAGAGCAATATTATGAGCACCGTATTAAAAACTTTGATAACCCTTGTAGAGCCATGTGAAAAGCAGCAGGAAAACCGACCAATAAAGCTAGGGAACATATAAACCTGGCAATTAAAAATAATGACGACTTTCATAAACTAGCAAAAATTTATATTTCTAGGATTTCTTTACAAATGCGCCACTTTTACAGAAAATCTCTAATAATCCAAAATTACACTCTCGGTGTTACTAACTAATTATTTTCAAGCCCTTTTATTTCTTCCTTTACTGAAAAATATGTGATAAAATTCTCCCAGAATAAAACTAAGTAACAAATGTGCATCCGGAGAATTTCAATACCTAATGCCATGTTAAAAAACAAATTATTCCAACAATAGTAAAACCTATAACATATTTAATTAACTTATCATTTAAACAAAGCAAATTTCCGGAAACTCTAAAAATTGATAAAATAACACCTATGCGCTTATAACAATGGTGAACATAACAATGTGGGAGAATCCTCCAGTTTTTCAAAATTATTTAAATATTGTATTTTGTTCGACTTGAATAGTTTTTGAAGAAATACGGAATGTTATCAGTTAATCAACATCGTTTTAGGTCAGATAAAATATATAAACAGTTTTTCAGCAATTAACGTACAAAAAATTTCAGATAAGACTTACCTAACCAAAGCAAACGCAATCACCAGTCATACAGTATTGAACATGAATATAACGGAAAAACTAAGATTGAAAAATTTAAAGTACCACAGGGTTCAATCTTGGGTCCTGTTTTATACTCGTTGTACAAAACGATATTAAAATTGGAGATAAAATCGAGGTAGCGCAACAAGGTATGTATGCAGATGATACATTTCAGAACTCACTGACTTACCAAGCACAAGGGACGTTTCTGCACCGTAACTGTGATTTCAGTTTTCACTGTAGTTCTCCTTTTTGTATTTTTTCTACTGATGATGACTGCTTAGCAGTCGAAATGTACATTTAGAGTACAAAAGTTCTTGTGAGAACTAAAGGGTTTTGAATTTTCTTTATTCGGTTATGAATAACAAAAATTGTATGCTAGTGCTGCATTGTAAACTTTCAATGAGGTTGTTTACTGACGGGTTCGAAACTGGAAATATAAAGTGAATTAACCAGTGTCAGTTACTCCTGGAGTCATGTAGCGTCTGTAGAGTGTACAGTTTTGTACTTATACTCGTTAAAAAATTTGATTTAAATCATTTAAAGATCACTTGATTCAAATCGCGATTTAAATTACGGATTAAAAACAAGTAATTTCAATCAAGCCCACACTGCGCATAAAGTTTTAAATAAATTATTTATAGATAACGCCAGATCTTATGAAACGCGACATGCGTAAAGGTGGCTAAAACCTAAAAACATCGACGCGGAGAAAAGTTATTGTTTACGTTATAAACAACAAATGCCAATATAGACTACGAAGCAGTACGACGTTTTTAACAAGTCTTTTCGCCCAAAGTTAACGTCACAGAACATTTAGGCCACTGCGCAACGGTTTACGAGATCCCGTGTTAGCTTTAATAACAGTCAAGCCATTTGTTCATTTAAATAATTGGTTGCGATCTCTAATGTTCAAATATAGACGTGGTGAACTGGTAAAGAATATGCTTCGTATACTAGATATTATGAGTTCAAATCTTGATGAGGTCTGTATTATTTTATAATGCTATGTTACATAACTCCAGTTTTTGTATTTGTTAAATTTTTACATAAATTGCGGTCAGGTGATGTAAAAACATGTTACATCTTTTCATTTATAGTGACTGCAGCAGAATAAAATTCTCCTGGGGATATAATACCAAAAGGAATTGAAAGCTTCTTCGTCTATAAAATAATTCAAACTTCATTTAAACTATTTTTTAACCCCGAAACCCTTATGGAAGAGTTTTTATATTACCGCTAATTGTTTTATTATACAAATTATTATTACACATATTTGTATTTGTTTATATTGTAAATGTGACATGTCCTAATTGTTATTATTTGTATTACTACAGAACAAACAAAATATTCTGTTCTATGATGTGGTATAGTGAATACATTGACATAAAAGGTTAAATTTTATATTTTAAAACTGAAATTTGTTACAGTTTTAGTATATATAACAAACTGCTACTAAATTCAGCATTAGCTTCCCCTACTAAAACTGTTTTGTTCGTACAATTTCGGTGAAAACTACTTATTGCTCTTCTTCCTTCTAGTAAATTCGTTATTGTTTGTTAAAGGCATTTAACTTTCTAAGCTTTTTCAGCCCTTCTTGCACACTTGACCGTCTTTACGGATTTGCTGACCAATTGATTTCCACTCCGATTGTGTGAATAAAACGAAAATAGCTATAGTTGTTTGCGAAAACTGTGTGTCTAAAATACGAGTCTGATTTACATAAACTTCTTCATGTGTTAGCTATTAAACGAGCAATACAATTAGCACCGCTTTGTAACAAAATTTTTGAACGAAATAACAGAATCAAATTAGCTAATAATGTATTTTATAAAAGTAGATTTAAAATGACTTCTACCATAACCTAAATCAACAAATTTCCTGCATCATTAATCTACTTCATTTGTTCTATTTAAACATCATCAATTTGTTATTGAACCCCATTACATCATCATAATCGATAAAATCAGTACAGACACTTCATCAATCGATAAGTATTTTTAAATTAATCGATTGTTCAGGACTTCACCATTAATCTCGAAGCGATTACAGGCGCCAATATTGAAATTTATTCTTACAGAACCACCCTGCATTGTGCAGTGGAAGGAACAAAAGCGATCTTGATTTATGATTTCGTTTTAGTGTTTAACCTGACTTATAACTCTAAGAAATTGTGTTTGAAGCTTTTCTGACTGACGCTTCTGTTTGTGATAGTTTTCACATCTTTGTTTAATTAATGGAAATAATAATCGCTTTATTATAAATCCACAAATTCGTATTATGAGTTGAACTTTCACTTTGGTTATTAATTATTTACGAAGGAAATCGGGTGTGGCATTTGCTATTTTAAAGAATAAACTTTAATTTAGACGATTTCCAAGCTAACGTAACTGGAGAAAGGGAAAGCCCACATTTCATAATTGGTACGGAAGTCCTTCTGGGATTCAAAAACAATAAAATATAAAATAAAAAATATTTCTCTAAAATGTAAGGTAGTAGGGCAATTTAATACAAGCGTTGGTAATGAATATAGGTTAACTTCTTTAGCAGTTTCTAATTTAATTAATCAGAGCAATAGCAAATGTTGGAAAGCGTACCGTACGTACACATTAAAGTGTATTTGTCCTTAATTATCAAGCCGAGTAAAAGTAATGTGCTAGGTTGGCTGGGTTCTCAGTGTTGTGGAGAATACGAACCAATTAGAGGATAGCTTTTAACTATTCACTGCATGCAGTTCTTCGAGGCAGTTATTTTAATTCAAATACACTGCGCTCTTTATAAGTATGGGGTAGAGAATGCACCAGGCAAATTAGTATTCTGGATTAGTTGCGGTACTGCTTCTTATTTATTAAGTAATTTAATCTTTTCTTCTTGTACACAGGAGACCACTTATAAAATTTGCGCTATTGAATTGAGTAGGGGTATTTTATTGGGGAATTGTAAATCAGGCTTTAGTTGCCCTAATGCAGGCATGAGTCATAGAATCCCGCTATAATTACGTACAATCCCGGCACTGATAATCTTCCGCTTACATTGCTCTGTCCCAGCGCTACTGAATTCAGACTAATGTTAGTTTTATGTTAATCATTCCCATACTTAAATCGCGTCGTGCGAAGCGCCGGGATCAACATTAATCCGAATAGTGCATTGGGGATTGCAAGTTTTAATGCCACCGATCGAGCAAAGTGTTCCGTGTAAGCTAAACTAATTTGCCTCCGCCCAGCATGCAGTTTTCAATAGTTACCTAAAACATGTATCACTTCTGGTGCCTAACTGGAAAAGCTTGGATTTCTCCAACACAGCAGCAACAAGGGATTTAAGTCAGAGATTTAATATAGGTAGTAGAGCTTAGGAAGACATCTTGTAACTATAAAATCTAATATTTTACAGTACACCTGTGCTAAAAGCAACCTCATGTTTTACATCACGTTCATTTTAGTTAAGTAAATCTGATTATGATATGGCTGTTATCAAGCGCATGATTGATGATGGCGTAATCTGTCATCATGCAGGACACTGCATCGCATCAATTTATTGCCAACCACACAGCAACAATCCCATAGGGATGATGCACGCGCAGCATGCGCTACGTGCATTATGGATGACACACAAAATCTCCTTTATCATAGTGTGTCAAGCTACCGCGAAGATCCAATGAGAATTTTAGATAATTGAATTGGTTATAAATTTAACTTAACGTTTCAATAGGGCAATATAGAATAATCTTTTTATTTATGTATACAAATTTATTTCCTACACCTCCACGACACAGGACTTAAAACGTTTCCATATTTGTTTGTGTTTATGTTATAAGTATCAGATTGATGCTACATATAATGCAAATGTCGAAATTTTTTATGAGACTACTTTTATGGAATAGCCAAAATTACTACATGTCACAGTTTATCAGATTACTAAATAAAGAAGCAGGTAATAGAGCCAGTGATAGCTCAACCCACTCATGCCGCCCTCATATCAAGACATCATTGCTTTGGATTATTATGTAACCATAGCATTATCACGATAACCATTAAATCAACACATAAAAGCACAAACGTATGCGATAATGGCAAAGTACAAGCTCTAGCAACCTTATACCATGAACAGTTCATTACCGTTGAACACTTAATGACGAGAGTACAATAAATTGCATGTTGCATTCGGAACTTTAAATGTTCCCAAGTGCTGGTAAATCTTTTTTGCACAGTTGTAGTGCATCAACGCTTCATACAATAAATTTGAGCATTAATCCAGTGTAGCAATGGCGGCTGCAATGCTTTAAATAGAAATAAAGTTAAGGGTAAAAAATAAATGCAATATTATATAAATAACGTTTGTGGTAAAAAGTATGACAGAGAAATTTGTTAGTTAATTAATATCAGTAAAAAAGATTTTAAATTAATAGCCTCGAGCTTTAATCATCTGCCTAACGAAAACTACGATAGATGTCAAAAAATTTTGTTCTACTTTTTCTGTAGTGCGGAAAAGTTTTCGATCTTGCGAGATTAGGACTATATTTCTAAATTTAATAGTTTTCGCTGTAGAAATATATCGAAAGTGCCTTCGGAACGGAGCCGTTCGCCGTGACTACAGGCATCGGCTCCTGCGCACCGATTAATAAATAATTAGGTAACAATATCTAACTAAATGTTGTTTAAAGTTCTAAAATAAATTCTATATTATCTACACATTATAAAGAAAGGTTTAAACTTTTGAACCAATTTTTTCATTAATAATTTAAACATTTTTGGAGAAATTAAGAATTTAAGACTCATTAAATAATTAAAATCATTATTGAAATAATGAAAATATGAAAATCATTTTGAACATTTAATCTAATATTTTTTAATTTAAATTAAAATAATTGGTTCTAAACCTTTTGAGTTTTATTTCTTAATTTTTCCGAAACGAGTCAGGGAAAAAAATGTTTGCTACTACTGATTAGAAATTACATGAGGCATCACAAGGCGAGTGTTACCATTTGAAATTCTTTCGACGAGGTAGCTAGAGCCTAGAGTTCTTGTGAGGAAGGTCATGAGTCATGATGATTCGCCGTTCATGTTGTAGCAACAGTTTCTAGAAATTTTCAAAACCTCTTTTACTTCCAGAGATATAACCAGAGCGCGGATTTATAGGCATTTATTTTTTTGAAAATAACGCCTATAATAAGCTTGATAAATCAGAAAAAAAGCATGAAAAATCACAAAATAAGCAAAATAAAAACGCCAAAATTTTTATTAGTTGCGCATTTGAAAAAGGTATTGTTACAAGTGTTTCAATACAAAATAAAAACTAGAAAATGTAATTAACAACAAGTAAAAATATACTTTGATATAAATTTCCTTGCCGTTCAAACCATGTTTTTATTAAAAATTTAACTTAAGCATATTGTGGGAAATCAACAAAATTTTTTATAACAAGCTTAAAAATATAGAAAATATTACGAAGGCGAAACTTTTTTTTCATGCAGCGTCTGCAAAATATTTTGTTATTTTCAGTAACCAATTCAGGAAAATCTTTAATCCAAGTTGCCGGTAGGGGTTTATTCGTTACTTTAGGCATTTTATACTTTCAATTAATATTTAAAAAACATCACTAACCCACCCTTTTATTTATGAACATCACAACGAAATGAAATGCTGTGGAGTGCTGACGATAACAATTTAACGAAAGGCAAAACAATGTAGATTATTGTGTGGTGATTTCGATAATACACAGAACTCGGTGATTCCCCGAACGCACTATTTGTTTCTCTGAGGAATGTTTATTTAGTCTAGCTAGAATTCAGTGTAAACAATCGACAATTGTTTGCGCAGTTGTTAAAACCGAAAAACAGTAACTTAATTATTGTTTTACCATTAGATTTTTCAAATTAAACATTGCAAATATTAAGTTATTACAAAAAAACTAGCTGTATAAAAGCTAAAATAGGCAGCTCAAAAGCTAAAATAACCATTTATAAGCAGTTTAAGGGCCAAAATGGTAAAATAAGCAAAATAAAAGTGGTGTCAAATGATTACAGTTTTCATGAATCGTGGAGATACAAAAGGATTTTGTTTTGCTTGCAATAATGGTGCAAAAGCAAAATGCTTAAAATCCGCGCTCTAGATATAACACATGGCACGTTTTCAAATTGACACCCTGTATATAGCAATTGAAGACTTTGATTTTAGGCTATGTATTTGTTGTGTTGTTACTACAATATATATTTACTTAAACCTATAAATATGTGCTGTATGCAATCCACAACCTATTTTTAGTTGGCACTTCAACCAAAACTTTGGGAATCTCCGTTGAAGACGCTGTATAGTAAACTACTATGCTTCCAAAAAAGAAACAAAACAAAAACCGTACGATTGCTATCAAGACACTTCAACTATTACAAGTTACGACAAGGAAAAGGTAAAAAATCACACTTAAACCACCATATTAATGCAATCTCCGATTTTAGGAAATAGTTGCTTGTTCAAGCAGCCCCTAAACATCCCTTTTACATTCACTTCCAACCATCCAACCTTTATATGGAGATTAAAATAATATCTGGAGCAACTTCCAACGTCTAAACAGGATTATTATCCAAAGAAAAAAAGGTAACAAAACTTTAAATAAATTAATAAATAAGAAAAGCTACACCCAAAAAACTTTAGTGGTAAATTTACTTCAATTAGGACTTGTAATATTCCTCAAAGTATAATTAAAAAATAAGTTTCTTAATGTTGCGGTATTCTTTTATTTCTAAACAACGTAAAACTAAGTTAAAAACTAATTTAAGTGAATCCCAGTACTGGTGATTTATTTTGTATAATCTTCTGCAACCACGCCTCCACTTCGTTCCACTAATTAAAATCTTGCTGTTTCTGAAGTGGATTATTTTCCTTATAGTAGTTGTTTCATTATACGGCAAAATATAATAATAGAAAACTAACAAAAGCATAAAGAGGCAAATAAAACAAGAAGGAACAAGATAGAACGTAATTCTGTAGTATGTTTTTGTAAATTATGCAAAATTTGCAATGAGTCCGTATACATAATTAATATTAATTACTGACATATTTTGCGGAAGTCTGCTAAGCTTCATAAAGGAACAATGCAGCTATATGTATCCGATATATAATGCAGCTAGATGGTGTTCCGCGCGAGGTGGTCGCCCATTGTACGGTATCAATTAGGCCCCATGCAACATTAACTGAATTGCCGAGGCGTGGGGTAATAGGGGTAGCAGCTATCACAGGTAAAGGGATGAGCATACCAGCTCCGTTGCAGGTATCAATGCGTGCAGAAATCCCAAAACAGTTGCACAATTACATCTATATTTTCCTTGCACAATCAGCCGTGCCATCGCTGATTAAGGGGACAATGGACCTTTACATTCGACTGACTTTGACTGGCATTTATTTTTGACCGATTGATTCGAAGGGGTATGCCCCGAATGCTCAGATTTAGGGCGAGGGCGTCGACGGTCATAAGAATTGAATTCCTAAGTGGAATTGACGGACAAAGGGTGGCATTTTAAGTGCTGCGGCTGTTAAAAATATTCTCTATTTCGTGGATTATCTGGACTGAAAAGCATAAAGAAGGGTTACTGGATGATTTGCATTCGCCACCCCAAGTCATGAAATGGAGTTTAGGGTTGAAAACATAAAACTGCTCCAAGTAAATGTAAGCTTAAAAATATTATTTAATCTATCTCGTTACGAAATGGGGTATAAAAAAGAAGTGGTCCATAACACGCACCCTTGTGGTACTCCGTAATCAAAATTTTCAAGACTAGTAATTTTTTTATTCAAGTGTCTCGAGCAAACTAATAAATTTGTACGGAAAATTCAGTTCGATAGATATAAAAAGCAATAAATTGGCACTTTTATCAGTTTCCGTTTGAAACAAAAAATTAATCAAGTCGAGCAAATATTTTATTTAAACAACCACGAACGCCTTCGCTCTTTCTTATATACAATGCAAACCCGGAATCAATTTCTGATATCACTCAAATCGATACAGAACACATTCGCGGATAAAGCGAATGCCTGTAACCCTTGTGCCTGATAAAGTACATGAGCAGACACTGCGAGGGAAATACTGCCAACATATATATATATACACCTGGGGGTGATGCCCTTCCGGATGCACACGCAGTGCTGTGAAATTATTAACAGAAATTGCCGAGTTTCGACGGTTAATAATTAAAGTGAGACCTCGCCTCTCACAACAGAAGATCAATCTTGAATGTAGCGAACGAACATAGTTTCGGTAGATTTACTTGCGTGTTATAAACTTCTTTGACAGCTATTAACATTACTGGGTTAAATACTGGCACCTACAAGTAAATGGAAGATCGGAAACGTTTTTGAAGCTCCGCGCAAGTGGAAGCGAAAGCTTTAAATTTCAGAATTAGGGGACTAAGTAGTTAAAATTTAAGCGAGCCTGTTGCCGGTTGTTTGAGTTTCTAAATAAAATTTTTGAACAATGAAGTACAGCTTAAACATAATAATAAAGCAAGCGAATTTACGCACCTGAAAACGGCGTAAAAACCGTTAACGAGCAATAAACACTTGCTCAGGCTGTAAAACTGCAGAGACTAAAAAAGGCATAAACCGAATTTATGAAATTAATAAGCGTTTTAATAGGCGGCGGGGCTAATCTACGCTCAATACTGCATTAGCAAAATTAAATTCACGCCCTAATTTATCGACACGGATTATATTTTATTCGAATATTTGAACACATGGTGTTCTAGCGCACAGAGAGAGAGAAAGAGCGTGCGTAATGCATATTCCGGGGGCCCTTGACTCCGGAACTCCATTAGTGCTGAGCGGCGCCCGGAGCCCATGGCGGGTCTAACCCCCGCCTAACTTTCTGAGCACTTTTGTTGAATGTTGAACCAGGGGCAAAGTTGAAAGTGTTGGGTGTCGTTTTACTGGATAGATAAGGAAAAAGGGAGAGTTACAAACAACAAAACACTTTTTTGTTGTATGCAAATTTCCACCTGCAGCACTGATAAGAAACTCCTACATGCAAAAACATTAAAAACTAGCACAGGAAACGACTCGTCCTAAGCGTTCTTAAAAATAGCAAGATTGCTGATTTGAGATTAAGACACTTTGAAATTTGCAAATGGCTGATTTACGTGTGGTAATATTGGCTGTGTTTAAAAATAACATTGTATGCGTGGATTGCTACCAGAACCAGCTAACAGAAAGTGCAAATTCTGAACTGCAACTATATATTATAAAATTCTGAACTGCAACTATATATTATAAAACTGCATATTGTATGGTTTGTACATAACAGTTCAGTTAGTCAAATTAGGGTTAATACGAAACCAGTTTTGAAGATTTTTTTGCCAAACTCAAATACAATATCTTGCTTCATTCAACACAGACACAATACTTGGCCTAAATAAAAGCTAGTTACATTAGCGAACGGTGTCATTCAAATGCAACTCTTGAACGTCACATTTAATTTCCAAAGTGGTCTAAAATGCAGTCAATATTATAGATAATTGAACGCGAAGCTTTGCATTTTGACACTCCGTGGCAGTAGCGATGGCTATTGAAATATTAAATTCAAAATGATCTCGACAATATTCACTCAGACAACGCATTGACAAGACGTAAATAATAAAGGTGCCAGAGAACCCCCGATTATGATTTCTCCAATTTTAAACGGCATTTTTATACTGTGGACGTAGTAAACATTATCAAGTCAAGGAAAAAGTACATGCCGTGTTACACAATTCTTGTACACTTACTCTCTAATTTACAAAAGCTGTCATCTTTGTATCAACGACTGTCTTACCTGTAACAAGAAAAAGAGAAATTAATATCAAGAAATAAAGAACACATGGGTAGATACATGTTTTTAAAGAGACAAATCTTTTATTATATTTATATTGTACTTTTCACACTTCACTATCTGCAAATCATTTAAAGTGGATTGCGTATTTAAACATGTAATACAATAATTGCGTGCTTTTATTAATCGAAATTGGTACATAGTATTTATTTAATAGTAACGAAACCGTGGGCGATGCATTACACTTTTTTTATTAATAAATAATCTAATTTAATAGGTATTGTAGCGAAGTCCTATTTTTTATGAATTATATAACAATTACTGTCATTTTACATATTAAATTCAGATCCCTTCGACCTGTATCAACATGAGAGAATTTCAGCTGCAGCCTGGACTATACAATCCTAGCGGCGAGCGTCAAGTCTTACGTTTTTCAAAGTTACCAACATAAACCGTACGCTGTAACCCACGGGCACACTTATTTCAATTCAAACGCGAGCGGTAGTGTAATCACAGCATTTTTTCCTAGTGCGTTTGTGAATGTAATTTTAGCTCTCAATATTTGGGCCAAGTTTATTTTCTTTTTATTAATTGTTAGCCTATTTATTTTGAAACATGAGCGTCTACGCACGATAAACAAAATCAAACCGGTTCATTCCACCTCGCAGCTAAACCCGAGGTGACCGTATTTACTTTCCAAATTTCTAAGCAAATATCGCTTTTAATGTAATTGTTCAGTATCTGTTTATCCAATTTGCCAGTCGTCGTGTTATGGTAATACAGTTAAGAATTTAATACACAGAAAGATTTCATATAAAATACAGCGGACAAAGATCAAATAGGTAAAAGTCAACTGAAATCAAAGGTCGCCAATACCTAAGAGCGCGTTCACATTTGAACACGTACAGCTACCATGGGTTGAGAGTGCGCGCATAAGCGTTCGTTGGTGTGCATCGCGTTACTTTTACGTTCCGCGCACTGCACAAGATTCTTGTTTGCCAATATTCAAGTTGTTAAAATCGCTTCGCCAGCGAGCAGTTTTTTTAATTTTTGGAATAATACTCTGTAAGCTTGGGCTTCCAAACCACTGCGGGCTTCCGATAATCTTTTAAACTATTATTGTATATCATAGTATTATTATTTAGCACGGGCGTGGCACGCGGCGAACGTCCAAAAAGTAGCCATAAACAGTAAACACGTTCACACTGAGCATTCGCGGCATACAAGTTTCTTTGGGCGTCGACCAAAAGCCGACTCCAATCAGCTAGAGCACTGTTCGCGTGCACCGTGAGTAGTGACGAAGGATAGGTACACACATTTGCTGTTGAGGATGTAAGTTAGAGAACAAGGCAACAAAACACGTGTTATGCCACTATCCTGCTCTTGCAACGATCAGAGGATCTATGCTGGGACACCTCTGGCGTGGCATGGTCATCATCAGCAACAACCCATTCGCGGACGTATTCAATGCTTGAGTAATTCACGTGTTGGGAAGCTGCTTTGGAGGTCGCGATCTAAGTGAGCGTGAGTTTTCTCACCCTCCAACCCTAATCCAGAATCCATTAGATTCCTTGTAGCTTACGTACTTTCAGGAGAGCGGACCCCCGACTGGTGAGTACACTGACGTGGATTAATCTCCACCAATCGGGTTAACAGCCGATTAACCGTAGAGCATATAAACGTCCTATTATCAACTTACAGGTTTTTAGGTACGCCGATTAGTGCACTGAAGATAATGTAAATAAAACTAAACCTACAAGCTACGTGGATTTTCCACAGAAGAAAATACATCTCCTATAAGTAATATATATTGATCGTGCATTTCTAGCGTAATCATGTAAATCTGTTTGTTTTTCGTTAATACTGGTGATAAATGCTGAATGTATGATGCCTCTAGAGGGTTAGTAAATAGTAATTCATGCTGTCTTTTGTATGCGCCCGTTATTTATATTTTTAAAATGGCATCGCTTCGTTAAAGTATATCGGTTTTTACCATCCTACCGCTTAACGTCGCTTGGAAAGCAAAAACCGTTTCAAAACTATCGGTGGGCACCAGTGGAGGTAGACTAAGTCAGGTTCTACCACTAAAAGAAAATTCTCGAAGACATCTACACTAGGCGATTGCAAGATATGTATTACCTAGAATTAGCATTAAATCGAACTTATTGAAGTATTTGAACTAACTGAAAGTATCTCTACGGACTACAAAACCTAACATAATCTACAGCAGAATCTAAATAAATCTTAGCAACGACACTTTCCATAAATAAATCTGAATCTCGTGTTTATTGCTTTAAACATTTGTGCGTACACGTTCATAGTCTTGTTCGTGGTAATAAAATCCTTATCTGACCGTTTTATGTTAGAACTACGTAGTATTCTGAATAATTCATATAGAATATGACCTACATAAAATCTGAGAAGATATCGCTGGGTACTCGTTAAATCGCAGACAAGGGAGTTGTGCAAAATAGCTGAATCTGTATGGTGCGTGATCGTAAAGTCACAAAATGGCGTTATAGCAAAATATTCAGAGTAGTTTTGAGCTTATTTTCAAAATGCAATGATAAGTTTTTGTTGTTTAGAACAAGGTAGAAGTTTGTTCTGGTTTTATATTAGTTCAAGGTGGAAGTATTTAACATCTGCATGTGTAAACATCATTAATTTTTTTTAATTATGAAGTAATGCAATCATGAACCAGTCTCGCGTAGAGCTTTTAATAAAATGTTGGTTTTGGTGGTGATTTATATAAACTTTCTAAATATTTCCAAATTCATAATGATGGCGTCATAACATCTACATGAAAATGATTAACTGGGCAAACCTAACTACTTACTCAGAACTTGTAATAATAAGTGACCTTCTAACCATGTCTAGTACGATCACCCTCAGACTAAAACGAAAGCAAATGACTTGCACTTCCTGCATTATATCTCAACTTTTTATCAATATAAAGTGCTATTTCATCACCCTAGCTTGTGGATTAGTTAATATACAACAATAGAATGAGTCTTCAAATATACCCGCAGCCAATAAATAGAATTACTTAAAAAAGATGAGGATTTTATTTAAAACTAAATTTTGTTAAGTAGGTACGATAAGTTTTTCCATGAGTAAACTGTTCAAAATGTTTCATATTTAATAACTCTCCTGTAACTACTTTACATATATTTGTTAAAACTACCAACGCTGCCACCAGATGTAATTACTTCAATACTATTTATCTACAGTTTCACCCACAATGGACTGTTAATTACATATTCTTGTCAATACGCGTTTCATCAATTTCAATATCCGCTGCCGCCATTATCACGT
Organism: Ctenicera cuprea; assembly: GCA_958336395.1. Lineage (NCBI taxonomy): Eukaryota > Metazoa > Arthropoda > Insecta > Coleoptera > Elateridae > Ctenicera > Ctenicera cuprea. Next base: position 76,864,499 of record OY284486.1, on the reverse strand, counting down.
TGGGGAAACGGAAATTAACTAAATATTATATGCAGTTTCAAATGGAAATAATAACAGGAAAGATAGAACTTTTAAAAACTTTTTGCACCGAAAACTATTTCAACAATCCTTTTCGTTTCAGAAACTTTAGTCCGACATGGTAATAAAAAGGCGGTATCCTAGTACAGAGTGTGGAATATTATGCACATTGGCAGCAGAGTTTCTGAATATTTAACGGTTTACAAATGAACCGCACAGAGTTTTTTGTGTGGCGAACTGCTGCACAAGTCAGACGACCGCCGCGGGGCCAATACTTAAAGCGAACCGGAAATGGAATGCCCTTACATGATAGCATTCATCGTTAATGAAAGCCTTAATATAACACAGAGCTACTAGAACAACAGACAGTACAAAGGAAATACAATTGCAGCAGAGTAAAAAAGAATGAAATATTTTAAGACCCATTGCAACTTCCAGATTCTAATTGAATTTGGTAGACTTTTGGCGAACGTCCATGAAAGTTGAAACAGTTTCGGCATTCAAATTGTTTCTCAATATGGAAAGTTTAAGCATTTGTGTGGTTAGAAATCGTTTTGTATTAGTTATATAGCGGTTCAGTATTTCTGAATGCACTTTGCATGCAATATCAATGCAGCTCGCTTAGTTCTATAGTAGCCAAAAGAAGAATCGATTTAAGTGAAACCGTTACTTTGGTCATAATTGGTAGAGAAAACTTTGGTAACAGATATAAAAAACACTTTAATTGTTTTTTTTTCACAAAGAAACCATTGCTGTTAATGAAGTTTAGTTAATTATGTTATCACGTGTTGGGGTGACCAAAATGTAAAGCGTTTCAAAATAATACCAAATAGAAACAAAGATAATAATATGTTATATTTGCTGAAATACAAAAATGCCTGTTAACTTTTCGATAAAGATAAATATATTAGTTCTATCAACAAGATCAGATTAATTAATGCAAAAACAAAAGGTCTATGTGGTTATTAAACTGACAAAAAATTATTTACTTGAAAATTGTGAAAAATTCTGATTTTCATACTTTGATTGCAATAAGAAGTAATTATGTTGTGTATGTACGATTCAAAGACTAAAAACATTCGATGGCAAGGTATAACGATATTTGTACTCGTGTATTCACATTTGCATATCCCAGATACTAGGTTACAATAGCCGAAAAGGTTGTTAAAATACAGAGGTTCGACAACATTTCCAGAAACACTGGTCTTCCGTTGGTTTCAGGGTCATACTGAAACAGCCAAGTTTCATCTCCAAGAATTACGCGAGATAACCATCTTTCTACCTCGACTTTAACCCGCTCCAAACGATCGCTAGCCGCTACAGACCTACAAACGGTATTTTTTCTGTTCGTATGTGAGCAGTTTTTTTTAGCATGGTTAGGTTTTCGTGTAGGATAAGACGGGTCTAGGACACAACTTTTAGGCCATAAGTCCCACCGTCGGCTTTGGTCGGTGTTGACTACAATTTCCACCGTACCCATAACTCCCACGGTCGATTTTGTCCATATCTCCTACCGTATCCACAAGTCCCACCATCGGGTTTGATTGGCTTTGGCCTTATATGTTAAAACAACGAGAAAGCCCTGCAGTGGCCGTTTTGTTTCAGTTCGACCCGATGCTTGTGGATCTTTACGCCTGGCCCGGCCTGCCCGAGTCCAAATCACTCCTGCTTATCCGTTTAACTCAGGTTAACTAAGCTAGTTCATCGGACCAGCCCGGCCTAAGCTCGTTTGAACGGTCCAGCCTAAGCTCGTTTGAACGGTCCAGCCTAAGCTCGTCGGGCCAGTCCGGCCTAAGTTCGTCAGATCAGTCGGGACAGTCCAGCCTAAGCTCGCCCGGCCAAAGTTTGTCAGGTCAATCCGACCTAAGCTCGTAGGACAGTCCAGCCTAAGCTCGTCGTGCCATTCCGGTCTAAGTTCGTCGGGTCTACCCGACCTAAGCTCGTCGAGACAGCCCGGCCTAAATTCTTCAGAACCAGCCCTGCCCTGCCGTGCAGGGACAAATAATACACCAGAAAAATTTAAGCAACAACACATTTTGTATTATTTACTAGTTTTCAAAATGCAACTAATTTGACAATTCAAGTTCCAACCCTGCACTGCCCGTTTTGCTTTAGTCCGACCCGAGGCCTGTGAGTATCTTCACATATCCGGTCAACCCTGTCTGAGCCCAAATCACTTTTTTAATTAGTTTGGCCCAGGTTAACTGAGTAAGCTCGTCGGATCAGCCCGCCTTGAGTTCGTCGGGCCTGCGCGGACTTAGCTCGTGGGGCCAGTTCGCCTAAGTGCGTCAGGCGAGTGCATCTTAAGCTCTTCGGGACACCCTAAACTCGTCGGGGCAATGTGGCCCGTGCAGGGACAACGCGGCCCGTGCAGAGCCAAATTATATAGCAAATGTACTAATTTTGTATTATTTACAGGTTTTAGAATTCCATATATTATGAGAGAAATAATCCTTTCATATACATCTCCTGAATCGGAAACAGCAATCAGGGTAAGTTCTTCAAACTTCCTGCATAGCAAATCGTGGTCATTTTGCTTATAAAAGGATTTGTGTACAAAATTTCATGGTGAATAAATTTAAAAATTAAACAAACTACCCATTTATTCTATTTGTTCGTTTTAAAACAAAAATTAAATTAACAATTATTTCTCGTAAAATAACCTAATCATATACCACTCACGAATTGAAAAATAAACGGGGAAAATCACTAAAATTTTTTTTAACAACTCGTGTTAGCTTTGCCTAACCAAACCTTACACTTGCTGCTAGGTAACAGGTCCGGTGTATGCTAGTAGGTTCAGTCTGGCCTAAGCTCATCGAACCACCCAAGCCCGTGCAATCCATTGTAAATTAAAATATTTTTGTGCACATAACAAAACTAATTTTAGCGTTAGTTCCTGATTTACACACGTCATTCCTACCACCCACATTATCTTCCAAAAGGAAGTAGTAAGATGCTATAAAAATTAGGTTATTGTTCTATAAACGGCAAATGTAAAAATTTCCAATAAGCATCACATCAATTCTTAATCGGATGAAGTCGCAACCGTGTTGCAAATGAACTTATTGGGTCCGATTAATGGCAAAACCAGCCCGAGTTGGGTTTAGCCTAAGCCCGTTGTGCCAGCCCACCCCGTGCAGTGCTCTAATCTCACAGACCAAACTCGGAAAAGTTACTACTCATATTAATTTTTGTTGCGAATATAACGCAAAGCAAATTAAGAAAATAAAAAATATGATTTATAAGGATCACGAACAATCGTGTTTGTTTTTGTGCTGTTAAAGTAGTTAAAAGGTGTAATAAACATTTTATAAATTTACAAATCTTGTTTCTTAAAACATTGCGACGGAAGAAACAGTAAAGGCTGCTCTGAATTATTCTCACAATTAAACGGAAATAAAATGTATACCAAAATCACCAAATTGCGTGTTAAATTTATGCTAAATCTATTAACATATTCATTGAAACATTAGATAGAAGTTCGACAAAATATCCCCTTCCTATTTTATACATTTCAAATTCATGTGTGATATAATGTTAATATCTGAATTACTTGCCAGCGTTCAACAACAAAACAAAAATAAATAATATTCGTGTGGAGCAAATCATAGTTATACTGCGTATGAATTGTTAAGATGATGTTTCTAGGAGAAGTTATTCGTCCTAATTTGTTATTCACAACTTTATATTCATATATGGAGATCCATCCGATAAAGCATACATTTAAAATAAGCAGCCAACAACAACAACCACATATAGCCTAAAAAATCACATTTAGGGTTACCAACAACGAAATGTCTGGTTTGCATGAAAGTTCCACATTTGGGTGTTAAATTATAAACGCTTTTGTAATAATACCGCCGCTGTTATTTTCGAATTATTTTCATGAACACAATAATGTCTATTTCATGTTGAGCTGAAGACAAATTCGAAGTTAAATGTTATTAATGTAGGCAGCAATTTACCTATTTATTGACGCTGTGTAATTTTTTTTTAAAGCTATATAAATAATATGGGAAATACTAATTCCCTGCAGTTGTTATACGAACCGTTGGTGGTATCATGTTCAGAGGTAGGTTGGGTTTGTAATCAGTAATGCCGATTTTGTTCTCTCGACTTAATTTCAAAATTATCTCGGTCATAATTCATTCACTACAAAGTCAGAACAAATTAAAGTGTAATATTGTAGCTCCCCTCAACGCTAAGAATGTATATAATTCATGGTTTCCATCTAAAATTTGTTAGGCTGTCGCTAACAATCCTATTAAAATTAAATGGAGTGTGATGAAAATACGTCTAGGAACAATGACCAGTGTTGAAATTATGACCGCGTCCATTACAAGCGACAGCAAGGAAACGAAAGGGTGGAACAGAAAGGGTGCATACGAGAAAAGCTCTGTCACACTAGATTGCAATTAAAAGCTCATGTCGCTGGACGACGTTGCCAGTTAAATTCGTCATACACGTGATATTGAATAAATTTTTCAAACCAAATAACTTGGCGACATTCAATTCAGAGCAGCACAAGCATTAAAACATTATCCAAGTAAAACAAAATTGCTTCTAGAAACATTATTGGAAAACTTTGATCCCGTACTTCAATATACGTTCAAAACAAGCTTTAAGTGCAGAGACTGTAAATGTAAAACTTTGTAGTTTGTAAAAAGCCTCCTTCACTGGTATAGCTACACCAACAAGCCTTTATTGAATAATGAAAACAACGTTAGTTGTATACGGATACATTTGACGCTCTTCCGGTTCCGTACAAAGAAGAACTTTGCAACAGGAAATGTTTCGTGGGATATATCAAAGACCTGTTTTAAAATTTGCCCGATTATACGAACTGCCAGCTTTATGAGGAAGGCGTATGGGCTACGCATTATACAATAATTGCCAAAAAAATTCAGTCAAAATTTATCTCCTGCCATTATAGTACTCAACTGCCGTCTACCCTTAATTGAAAAGATCCTCCTCCGAAAGCATTACCATCGCAAATTACGGGTCATTACGATTCCCGGAATATCTAAACAGGTCAGGATCACGAACGACTATCACGTCTATTGCGCTCGATTTAGGAAAGGGATCAATACGGTTATATATTTAGAATTCAGTAACAAGGAGGATTACTAAATTACTCAAACCCAGAACTTGTACGATGGCTAAACGGCACGTATTACCGGCAAATCTGTGGAGATGAGACGTTTAATTCGAACTGCAAATCAAGTGGTCTAAAGGAAATCCACACTGCTATACAAATTAATACATTCCCCCGCTTACAATTGAAAACAATGCCGAAGCTTCGCAACAGCCAATGTTGATCTGCGGTCTTTGCTGTATTTTGGTATTTGCAACTTCGTACAAGAGATTAAGCATGTTCAAATCTAAAGATCTTCAGTTTACTGAAATTGCAAACTTCAGACTACATGCAAAACCTGCTCTAGCTTTTTATTTTGAAAGTAATAATATTTCCACTATAGGAAACACAACAAACGTTCATCAGTGCAAAAAGAGCAAAACTACTGCAGGATGGGTAAATGAAAATCCCATGTAGCCGCTTTAGTAGTTAACTCTTTGAGTGTGTTACAATATTAACGTTAGTTCCTAGCTCAAAGTACCTGAAAACCACAAGAGGAAAATAGGATACTCATCACGCCCGACAGCCGTTAACCGATTGTTAACCCGATCTATAGAGTGTTAATCCATATAATTTTGCTCATAAATCGCTCCACAACTACGTGACGCACAAGGAATTCAGTAGGTACATAGACCCCCCTGGCAACACCAAGATACACGTTCTGGGATCGCTGATTACGACTCTATTAATCAACTAGGTCGATAGATCTGCTAGTCTTACCGTACCAACTAAATTCCAAGAACACAACCAGCTGTAATAACGGGTATAAACAATTCAAAACAACGAGAAGAAACAACACGAATATTAGCACACTATAGTTGCGACTAGCGTCTAGCCCCTTGGACATCAATCGATCCTACCTCATCAAGGTCCAACTTGCATGTTAGTATGCCGTCAATCAGTGAGTGAATGCAAATTTGTCTTCGTATTTTTTTTTTAAATATAACTGCTATTAACAAATAACCTCGCGTAAACAGCAAAACGCAACAACAGTGTTTAAAGAAAACTATAAAATAAAAAAAAAATTTGGCCCCAACCGAGACTCGACCCCACAACTACTTATGCAGTAAAACGGCAGTACACCCGAACACACCAGCATATCCATCTGTGCCACTACGAACCTGCCGGTTATCGCTAAATAGGTGCCTGTTGAATGCGTGCGCAATAGAAATGCACAAATGAAAAGTCTGACATTGGTGGAATCGATTGTTGGCGAAGAGACTAGACGCTATTATATGCGTAACTCAATAGTAGCCCCGTATCTATCCGCCTACTTAAAATTGACAAATATGAAAGAGTATACGGAACATTGCTTTCGCAGAACGTCTGCTACTTTGCTGGCGAACTCGGGGGCTGATATTATCATGTTAAAGAGGCATGTGGATTGGAGATCTTCAACGGTAGCTGAAGGCTACATTGATGATTCATTAGCAAACAAATATGTTATTAGTGAGAGAATTTTGACGAACATCTCCAATAAATAAACTGAGAATTCAGTTACTATGGATGCATAAGAGAGTATAGAAGATAGTGTGCTGTTTCTTGGACCAAATTTCGTCAAATTCTGCGCAAGTGTAAACCCTTCTTGAAAAACTCCGTTTTACTTCACAACGCACGCGCAGTATTTGTACTTCTGTCAAGTTAAAAATGCCATGTTAATGATGTAGAGGTTATGTACTTACAATTTCTCAATAATTTAATGTTTACAGTGAGTTTCGTTTACTTTATGTACTTTATTATGACGTGCCATGTAAAGAATTGTAACCAAACTATAATAGTAAATAAATATAAATGAGCAACTGTGAGAAAATTCAAATAAAGAAAATTCAAAACCCTCTAGTTCTCACAAGAACTGTTCTTGTGAGAACTAAAGGGTTTTGAATTTTCTTTATAACAGTAAGACAAAATATATAATAAATAATTTTTTGATGCCAAAAAAACTAGTTATTGACGTTTCAAAGAAACCTTTTTCTTGTGTTTATTTTAGTGCATAAATTTTACATGCTGAAATATACAGGGTGCCCTACAATAAGTGCCTCAAAATTCACGAGCTGATACAAAATCCAAAAATAAGCTTTCAAAAGTTTCATATAAAACTGGGCCAACAAACGCTTTGTTTTCAATATACAGAGTTTTGGCAAATGAATTGATATGAACAACTAATTTATAACAGAAATTCAACAGAAACTGAAAATTTTTGACATTTCATGTTACAAAACAACTATTTGACGTTCGTTAACGCGATCATCACGGCTGTTGAGATTTATTCTTAAATATTTCAGATGACAAGATTGTAAAATTAATAATATCGAATAACGTGACTCGACGTAGTATTTTCCCGACTAAATTTTACAAAATACAACAGAAGAAGATAAATATGTGCGTTATATTTTCTAAAATGTATCGGTTTTTGAACAAAATCGCATAGTTATTGGCGAAGTTGCTACTGTTACAACACAATGTTGTCGGATCGTTGCCACTGGCAAGTCTGAAATTATTATTATTAATTTTTCGGGTAGTTGGGGAAGAGGAGGCAAACAGTAGCCTAAGGTCCTCAATATGGTTAATCTGGCACTGAATATAACGAAACGTGAACAGTAGAACATAATAAAATAATTCGCCTTTCTATTAACATGTTTTTCTACACTACTCTCCATACTGTTTACAGCTTCGTAAAAATCAAGTAATATAGTTTCATTATTTACAGTTCTTTAAAAAAAAAAAGGAATAAATGGACAACGTTCCTATTGAGCTGTTTTTCAGCGTCTGGACTAGACGGGTACAAAGGTAATTATGGTATAGCGGGTAATTCAACACCTTTGCACAACGAGTAATGAATTGTCAAGTGAAATCTGAAACGCACCGTTGAAAGGGTTCGGAACCGAGTGGCGAACCGAGCTCTATACACTATCAACATGATGAACGCGTAGAAGTGAAATCCGATCTTGGAATCCGGTCCATCATCGTTTTAAGTGCCAGTATAATGAATTCAAAATTACCATACATGTTGAATATTCATGAGGTATTACATAGGGCAACCAATCGACCTCGTTTTACTCCTTACTAATAATATACCTTTTCAATAGGAAAATCGGAACAAAAACGTCAAGTTCATGAGAACACAAAACAGCACAGAGGAGAAAAACACAAATATGAAGTAGTAGTCAGTCGCCACACTTCCAGCAGCAAAGCAATTTACAAGATGAAGGGAAAAAAGTTACTACCGTGAAATGGCTTTTATCTCCGGACAGACAAAAGGGTCAAATTACCAACTTAACAACTAGCATTATGATAGTGGTTATTATTATTATTACCATCGTCGCTGTTATTATTATCAAGCCTTAACTATCCTTAAGGTGTGATATCAACAACATACAGCGATAATGGTTTGAAACCACATAACAACAACGTAATTATCGCACATACTTTGAGTGGCTTCTCCATAAATGTAAAGGGAATTTTTAATGTGACACAAAGGACGAATATGAAGAAAGACTCACTCTATACAACCTTGTCAAATTAATTCACCTCTTTCTACACCGACTCAAAAGAAAATTTAAGCTGCTGAGGCTTCAGTAAGAATTCTGTTTAAAATAGGTAGCGAAACTTTATTCACACCAAAACAAGTTGAAGTAATAGTTTACTCAACTTAAAAAGTTATGGTTTGAATTTCACAGTTTCCTTTTACTAATTTAGCATTCCACCTGGAGTTTCCCATACATATTTATATTTTCAAAACTATTTTGCATCTTGTAGCTCCAAGATCATAATTGTGCTGACATGTTGAGTCGGTTAGGATCTAAAGCTTCGTTTACATTATAGCGAACATAAGCGAACGAACGAACGAATGGATTCGTTCGTTTGGTAGGGCTCACCTTTTCTTGTTTACACTTAGCAGAGCATTCGCAGTTGTTGATGATCCATACATTCGTAAGCATCATGTGGGATTCGTGTTGCACTTTTGCAAGGAACTACCGAATGCTCGTCTACGTATTTAAACTGTTTACACAGAGCACGAATTTTCTTTGATGATTCGCTCATTTACCGACACCGGCCGGAACATGAGCGATTGCGAACAAATTCGTTCGTTCGTGTACTATTCACCGTTTACATCTAGCGAATTGCTACGAACGAGTTCGTTCGTTCGCTTATGTTCGCTATAATGTAAACGAAGCTTAAGGCGTCGCTCCGCTAGAGTACAACGCTCGTTTGTTCTTGCAAAGGTACTGTAATAGAATGACTAGTGGGTGTCGACTGTCGGTGGTCAGCATTGCTTATAAGTTTAGTTCTCGATTTTTTTTTAATTTGTTAGGGAAAAGAAAATACGCCAGCCAATAGCCAGAGAAACGAGGGAAAAATGACCCCCCTAAATATTACTATATATAAAAATCAAATATAGAATCTTGATCGGCTCTCTGCGATGAGTAAGCTACGCGTAATTGCATTTTTTTTATTATTTCCCGATTATAATCGGTAAAAACCTAATAATTATTAGGCATGGCGACAATTTCCAATACAAGTTTATACAGGACGTCATAAAAAAATTAGAAGATTGAAAAAGAACCAAATAATTTTTGCTTATAGTCAAAATTTTTGACAAAAGGAATTATAGCCATTTTCAGATCTATACGAAAAAAATATTAAAATTAATTTTTTTAATACGTTAAAACATTCCTAAAGTCTTACGGTGCAGTCAATTCTATCTGGAAAACTTTTAAAATATTGGATATTATTAAACTTTTTTTTAATTTCTTAAAATCGAAAATATCTAAACACGTTAAATATATCGAAAATTTGAAAACACTACCAATTAAATTTTCAAAAATTTTGAGGTATTTTGAACATTCTTGCAATTTTCAAATTTTTAAAACTGTATTTTTTAAGAATTTAGAATATTTCGATATTTTTGAGAAGCTTCAAACATTTTTGAAAATTTTTTGTAGATCCTAAAAAAAATTTTAAATAAATTTTTTTTTCAGAATTTTGAAATTTGATAATGAATTTTCCCAAATTTTAAAAGATTGATAAGTTTTAGAAAAATGATGAACTTTCTTGAAATTTATTTATTCCTTGAACTCTCAAATTTGATTTATTAATTTAGTGATACTTTTCAATTTAAATTAAAAAATTCACATATTCAATTTTTAAATTAAGAAATAGTCGTGGATACCTAAATCCCCTTTTGGCCCGCCTATTATCTTCATTCCTTGTCACACTCATTATCTTCAATTTTATCTTTCAATCTATATATTTTTTTTCAAAAACTTCCAACAAATGGCTTGCCTGATAAAAAAAGTACAACAAGCTAATAAAATTCCACAGACTTACAAACGTTTCTATATAATTTATGGGTTCCATACTCGCATTAGAATTAAATTCGGCGATCACGATTTCTACAATATTACCACACCTACTGCAAAAAAAAAACAATTATGCATACCTACAGTTAACATTAATCGTTAAATTCGCATTCATCTACCGTTCCACGCCCAGTCGCCCTGACTGGTCCAATTTCGAAACGCTAAAGCTAAATTTTCAGCGAACTATTTTTATTTTAAAACTTCATGTAATGCTAGTTGCATTCTAATTTTCCATGCGAATACGCGAATGGTCAGCATATTTTCACCGACGTTTACTGAATTATGTGCCGTCGCACATCAGTGAAATATGTACAAACATTTTGCTGATGCTTGTTGGGAGATTCGAAATTTATTTTGTTGGTTTGGAGGATTAATCATGGAAATTAATTAGATTTGAAAGGTCATCATGAGTTATTATTTTATGGGAGCAGTTTGTGGATTTACGATGTGTGTAATGCTGAAATGTTCCTGTTAAGCTGCCGGAGCGTTTCATGATTAGTTATGATTATTACATTTTAATTGTGTTATACAACAGCAACGTTAAGGCCTACCGTTAATTAAACTGTCAACTAAAGTTAGAAGTTCTGGTTTTACACCCCGGTGCTTTTCCTTCTTAGTACTTACACCGTATATGTTGTGAAAATGGTGGAAATAATGAAATTAGAATTCCACTCATCTTCCAACTATATTTTCGGGCTATTTTCGTCCTCTTACGATAAAACAAAAGCTATTACCTTCTGATTCCCTAAAATTCCGTAGTAGTTAAATTATAAAATTAATTAATTCAGTCAGCGTTTGGCTAAACTTTACAACTTTTAATTTGCAGTGCAAATGCTTTGTCCTTGCCTTCGGGTATCGAATACTTGAGCCAGTTTTGCTGCCAAGAAATTTTCATTAAGAACTTATAAATCCAGTGGAGCAGCTTAATGGGTTTAAGACCGTTTAAAAATTCAAACACAGAAACTCGCAAAACCGCAAATGACTGTTTACCATCCAAGAAAAGTTACACACTTGGCAAAAACAACCTCAATTATATTCGTCCAAAGTTGCAGAGTTTTTCAGGCGTCTCCGACTCCAAATGTAATTACCAACTTCGCGGAATTATTCCTAATTATTCCTTTCCGACCGTAGGTAGGTATGCTGTGCAAGCACGCAAGTCTTCACTAGTTCAAGACAATGAAATGAGGTTCCTGGGGATTAGAGAAAGAAAAATGTAGAATTTATTGAAATGAAACCCTTATCTGGGTCTGGATAATTAGATTCAAGGAGTCTCTACCTAATTTACTTACAGTTTGCGTTCCATTAATTGAAATGTGAAACAAAAACTACTGCACCGTCGGCGACCTTTACTTCACACAACTGCTATCGGTTTCACTCAAATTCAATATCTCTGACGAAATTTAGTAATGAAAGAAATTGCGTTTTAATACAGATTTTGAATGTTATTACATATTCGTTTCGATTAACTTTTAGCATTTTTTCAGAATAAAGATTCCAAATCTTAACGCACGTTTAAACAAAAATCAAAATTTTCAAAAGAATTGAAACAGTGCAGCACTTTGCATCACTACCAATAGTGGAAAAATAGTGTTATTAGATTAAAATCGGACAGGGTGGGTTATTAATGCAATATTGTCTTCTCACCCCCTTATTAAGCAATTCAGACTTACACTGAAAAACAGAAATAGTTGAACAGCAAAAAATGAGCGAAACACTGTGTCTGGACTTTCCTATACTTTTATACAAAATAAATACTTTTATATATCTAATCACAACAATTACAGCACAGCTAATTAAGAACTGTTTTGAGCTGTAGTGTAATTTAAATATAAACCCTGCTAATTCGGCTTTCCTAGAACGACAAGTAACTTTTTTAGCCATACTACCTGAGTAGCAATTTTAGAGCAGCTGGTCAGCTTCTGCCGCTTATGTGATTATACTATGTTCATCTCTTACACACTACGTGTTTCGCTATCTATCTTGCGCACTCTTTACGTTTCATTGATGTTCCTATGCTGATTATGTTGCGACGGAATTAGTTTTTAATCTTTTTTTCACTCAAGATCAATTTAGCTTAAACAAAAAAATTATATTTCCTCGTTATTTTAAGAGGGGGGCATGAATTTTCCATTTTCAAAAATTCATGGAAGACGACAGAAAAATTAGCGGGCTGTGACACGAACCAAATTGTAGCGCATCTCGGGATATATGAGCTTACAAAGTTAAAAAAAATTGTGTAGCCAGTTTTCGAGTAATGTTTTTTTTTAATTTTCAGAAATTTTGGAAACATCTCACTTTATAGCTTTTAACTCTTCGAAAATATTTGTGCACAGTAACACTGTGTTTCTATGGCTATTACGATCTAATATTTGAACGCGATCTGTCAACCGGTTTTTACACAGCGCTAAAATGATAATATAAAAAAATTCACAGCGGCTGCCATTTTAAAGCTACAAAGTTCGGAAAAAAGCGTTGGATTTTCCCTAAAGTTTTCTATCAGACTCCGTTTTCAAATTTGTAAATTTTTTTTTCATAAAAAAAATGCTACCGAATGACTTTGTTTAAATTCCGCTTCCGATTTATGATTTTTTTAAGAGATTATTTTGTACGTGAATTTTTCATATACCCCCACATTCCACAGGTCATCGAGATCCGACCATCCGTTCGATAATTATGAAGCACCCACACACAGATATTTTTTTACTGAACCATTTTTTTGGTTCCTGGAAGTTCAAAGCATGCATTTCTGTCTATATGCGACAATACTTAATTAGGCAAACGTAAATCGGCAATACCTCTATAACTATATTTTTGGCAATACTCGTACAATTTTTGTGGCAGTGGAAGATTCCTCTAAAAGAACAAACGTACCAACCTACTCAGACAAATACGTCCAAAATTAACAAAATTCTCAAACTTAACTTTAACTGTTCAGATTTAACGTGAAAAATTATATTTTCCTTTAAAACTAACGGGGAATTAAACTTTCTGGCGTATATATGCCTGTTTGCTTTTGGTCTCAATTATGGTTAGAATTATGTCCACCTGATGAGTTCAAACAAGAACGAAACATGTAGTGGTCTATTCTAGCCATAATTGAAACCAAATCTTTTCTTATATTTTCCTTTGTTCTAATAAAAACTCTTATAATTAAAAAATCCCCTTTACAGAAAAATAAAGTGTCATGTTTAATGTATGTTAGCATTCCCAGGAAAATACATTTGAAAGTATGAGAGAAATTATTTTCCTTTATAACGAGAAAATATTAAGGAATAACAAAAGTTGAATTACAATATTTCCATAATCATTACTTGTTCTGCTTTTACTTTTTTTTGTTTGATAGAATTATATGAAATATAAAACAATAACACTAAACTAGCTACAGCCCTGTAGAATTAAATTGTATGTAAAGTAAATAAAGAACAAAGAATTTTTGCACAAATTGTCAGCAGCTTTGAAACATTTTTACGGGTAAGAAAAATAATGTTATTTAATGACCGATTAGTATTATTGTTCGCATTATTTGAGAATTAAAGAACATGTTAACAAGTTCTAAATCAGTTCTTAGTGAAACAATTGGGTCTGAAGTGGAAATCCATCAGACAAGAAAGTCGGGAGTTTTAAGAGCGAAAAGAGTGGAAAACAAAGAAATTCAAATGGAAAAACACTGGTTGTCGTGCAAGTTTTACGTGAATTTTATTGTCTTTTATTGTCACTGTAAAAACATCGCAATCAGCGCAACTTCGAGTCAAAGCAATAAAACACATTCCTCTTGAAATTCTCCCGTCCAATTTATTACGGCGTTACATGCCACCCCTGATTGACGATCCAATAACTTTAATTGGGGAATAGCTAAATTATTTGTCTGACTGAAATATTATGAGAATAAATTTCTGCATTTCTTTCGTCTTATTAAATCGACTGGTCCGCTTCCGTTTCGGAATGAAAAATGCCCTACAATAAGCGACCGGAAGCAATTCTAGAAACCAAAAGTAATCAGCTAAATCGCTGTCCCATCGCATTTTAATTCGGACGCCGAGACTCGGCCTGCCCAGGACGGGCATTAGCTGAAAGGATCCTGAAAGAGCGGAAAACAGTCAGATGGACCGGAAGTAATCCTGCAGCTGTGTTTATAACGGCACGAACCAGGTTAATCGAATTGTGGCAACTAAACTAGATCGTTTTTCATTCACAGATTCATACCTTCGCTAAAAATGACTACAGCAAAATTATAAATTAATTTTTAGGATTTTCTGCATGATGTGGTTTTTATGTGTCCAAGCATTAAAACCTGGAAAACTATGGCACGATGTTCTACGAACTCAAAAAGAAATATTAGTTATTATTTCGAAATATTTGACCATCTAGGTCTAGATTCTAAAAAATAGTACTAAAATTGGAAACGACAGAGAAGTTCAAGCCTAAACAAGGCTACATCAGAAAGTAATAATATTTTTAAGAAAAGAAATCTAAAAACTATTTTCATCATTATTTGAAAACACTAAAATATTCACATTTCTAGGTATATAGTAAATTGGTGTCTCTTGCACCTGTCTCAACTTTTGTGACGAAAGGCCTCCCCTACTAGAAGCCACAAATTTACGCGTCCATTACATAAGGCACTTATTGGTATGTACTGATATTCATCGGACTAGTACAGTTTTCGATGCAAACAATAAAATCGTTGCTGTTTGTTTAGATTTAGTGCAAGTTTGAATACAATTCAATGTTATTCCTCATTTACAAAACAGACTCGGCATTGCGCTCGATATGAGGTCTCCACTTTCAAGTGTACAAATTTACCTTAGGCTTTATTAAGTTGTTCCGTATAATATTTCATATAAGTAATAAAATTTACAAGCACAAGTAATTAAGAAATTATCAAAAAATGTTTATTAATCAGAATAAAGTATTCGCAATATAAAACTCTCGAATGGCTTTGAAGTAGAAGAGTGCCTCCAAACATCGTGCCATAAAAGCGCTCACTTTTGTTATGCTTGCGAACGACATTTTTCATTAATATGTAAGTACAACTAAAGCTCGGTTAGGATGATGTCTTATAAACACGTACTCGAAGATCACAATACGAATGGCAAAATAAATCACCGACAAATTTAACTGAACAAGAGCTACCCTTCTCTGATCCATACTTAGATCAATTGCATTATTTAAACATTACTTATAATTTAAAGATAACTACGTTAGAAATACCAAGATATATTTATTAACTTAACATTTCTGTATAAATTGTTAAATAACATCAATAACTCAGCTGAATTTTTAAGTGGAATCTATTAAAGATACCATAAGTTAGATTAAGAAAAAATAATATTCTCTTCTCAGTACCACATAGTTCTTCGCCCTTATCAAAAATTTTACTATTCATAAATAAACTGTATTTAGCAAGCAATATAAATATATTTTACATGCCCCTCAAGCAAATAGTAATACTGAGAAATTTATAAGATTATTATTATTTTTTTTTTTTATTAGGCTTTTGCCTGTTCAACAATTTACACTGTTATTCAAGGCAATGATGACAGTTTGTACGTAATATACTAAATAACATGAGCGGTGAGTATGAACGCAAGAATATTTTAATTGTTAATTAGTTGTGTTTCACTATGAGAGCACTGGAATATGATGAAAATTATAACTTGATCGTTGTCGCTGTTGTCACTGGGGAATATTTTTTTTGCTAGTTTGATAAGCGGTAAGTACGACCGCAGGAGAGTTTTGTTTGTTAGCTAGTTGTTATTTCACTATAAGAGCACTAGGTATGTTGAAACTAAACACTTAATCGTTGTCACTGTTGTCACTTAGAAAAATATCTTGTGCTAGCTTACGTTTTAGTCGTACGTGGATGCCTCGCTGACCTAGTGTGTAGTAGGCTGCCCCGCTGCAGTTGATGAGATTGGCGTGGAATTTTTTAACAAGTTTCTGTATATGTTGTTCAATTGTGGGTATTCCCAATTCATGGTGTAGTTGTTGGTTGGTGATAAACCAGGGAGCGTTGACGGCGATTCTTAGAATTTTGTTCTGGAGTACTTGGATTTTGCGGAGATTTGTTGCAGATGTGTTGCCCCAAACGACACACCCATAGAGGACTAATGGGCGTATAAGTGACTTATAGAGGGTAATAAGATTATTAAAACTACTGGTATTCCCAGTGCCACGAAATTGGAATTTTTCTGGTATGGTAATTGGTTAAATAAATAAATACATAATATAAAAAAAAAAGTCTGGGCTCTTCCATAATCGGCGACTTCTTGCATATTGGAGAATATGCAATACTGCTGGACGCAATAGGAGCATGTCTAACATCTCGACACACCTAATTTATTATTTTTTAGAATATGTTTATGTTTTATCACTTTACTAGCGGAACCCGTGGTCTTCGCCCCACGCTTGTCTTGGTAACTTCCATTTCAAATGTACTAAAAAAACTGTATTGTATATTCGTAAAACGTAAACGTAAAATCGGCTACTGCACTGAATCACGCGAATGTTTATTATTTCAGATCAGTAAGAGTCGGAAGCGATCTGTAAGCCCAACATGTGTGTTCCCTGGGGAGTGAGATGTGAGAATGACAGCTATCGACAGATTTTGTCGTATACAAAAACCGTAGACGTAATTTGACTCATTATCATCATTACAGCGGCCCGCTGTACAAACGAATATGCGGCCTATACATTGGACGCGTAAATATCTGACTTCCAGTAGCGGGAGCCCCTCACCATTAAAAAGTGTATATAATAAGTATATAGTGAAACCCGTGGGCTATGTCTCCCGCTCTTCTGTTAACAATAAATAAGCAAACGAGGTAAGTAGCGTAGCGGGCCGCAAATTGAAGTCCTAGTACCTACTCTAGATAGTTAATCCAGATCGTATTCAGTAACATTGTCGGCACACCTTGTTCATTAATTTTACGTTTACGTAACAGTCACCCAGGCTAATCGGGGCCATGAAGCTGTAATACCAAAGAAGTGTATTAATTAGATTATCTCTTTCAATAAATTTGCTAGCAATTGTTTGTAAAGAAAAGTGTAAGACGTAGTCCACGGGTTCTGCTAGTTTTTTTTTAAATAAATTTGCGATTACTGTAATTCTTGTAGAAATGCTAGCGTTTAAGTTAGGTTAATGAAGTATTGTCTCTATTTGAGAATTCTTAGCCTCTATATTTGTAAATCGCCAATACGCTATATACATAAACAAAATGATAAAGTACACCCAAGTTGGCGGTATTTACTTTAATTGTTCAATATCGATTTCTTCGATTTCAGCTTTGAACTGTACCTATTTCCGGAAGTAATGTTAAGAATAAAATAGTCCTTAGTATGAGAAGAGTGCCTGAGCCCAGCAGTGGGACGTAAAGGCTGATTACGATGTACGGTGGATTAAGAATTAATAGCTTGCCACTATTGCTTCATAAATATGTTTAGTGAATCGTTTTAAAACTTTCCCTCAATCTCGATGTGATGCCCATCAAATTTGCCTGAGTAATGACGCTATTACTTCGAATAGAGGTCGGCTGCGTACGTATGCAGCTGAAAACTTAGTCACGCCGAAGATCAACGCTTTTAATATATACATAGATTCAATACATGTTGCAAACAACACTTGACAAGAGTTTCAAGTATTTCGGTGCGACTATTTGACAAAATGTATATCTTGGGTTGGTACAGTTGTCGTGCTTCTTGTTATGGTGGTAATTGTTGTCGCTGTTGGGTTCAAATGAAAATTGATACAGCCAGTCGAGGCAGCTAGCTGTATACTTGGTTTTAGGTAACTGGGCGCAACTATTTGAGATTCCTCGACCTGATTAATTAAATAAAACGAATATTTTGGGGTAATACAGGATATCAATGTGAGTGAATAATAATAGACGCCGAGGTTAGTATATTTTAAAATTGCTTCGCTCTGTTGAAGTAAATCCGTTTTTACCATAAGTCTTACGAAGTAAAGCTGCGTTTACTTCCAACCCTTTGATGTGCAAAATCTATACAGTTCCTGAACTGCCCTGTTTTTATCGAGCATACAATCTAAGTTATTGATATTTAAAAACTAGTTCATATTAGATTAAAAGTTTACGGAAGGAAACGAACACCGGATGTCTCTGGGGTAAAATATGTTACAAACAAGGACAATCTAGAAGTATATTACTCATAGATCAAACCTTTATCTTAAGCTAAGTCTAAAGGAACATACATATTCATTTCCGCGGTAATTTGCAATATATGCGGATTTATTTCTGCAATTGCGTTCCGGCTCGTAAGTATATTAAACCCGAGAGCTGTAGATGTCCAATATGCATTTACTGTACACATCAATTACAATTACTATATCAAATATCTACGTGTGTGCGGTACCTAATTAAAATGTATATGCATGATATTCGTGTGACGTAAATTTAATCAATAAAGAGTAACGCCAAGTTGCGAAACTCCGCGAGAACTTGGAAATGAGAATAACAGCGACTGCAGACGGGTCGAAATAGCGAATTACATCCCTAATAGAAATGTTAACATTTTGCTAAACATGTCGTAATGCAAATATGATTTGTTATGATATGTATTAATGTGCACGTGTAGGGTACAATATGGGACATGACATTCCATAGCAAAACATAAATCCACATTAATTTTTACAAATCTCTTATAATATTATTGACAAAAAGGTAATTCCATTTGTTTGTATCACATGAAATTGCCTCCTATGCCTACAGATGGTTTAGTCTCGAAGATAAATTTTTATATTTAGTAAGAAGCGAGAAATTTGAACAGACTTCGATATGAGCAATATTAAAGGCACAAAGATAGAAAGCAAGTTGTTATTCGAAGAGGGGCTTACGTTTAAAATTCCATTCCATTTTCTCACAGGAAAATAAAATGATGAAGACTTTGGAGACGCAAAAATGTAACCTTTACAATAAAAACGTAACCTCTGATATTTTTAAGAAAATCGCTTTACGCAGTACTGTTTCTTAAATTTAAATACAATCGAATTGTCTGGTCTCCTTCTCAATGCTGCTAACTTTGCAAGACTCGAGAATGCTTATGAAAGTTTCAAAGTTTCAGGATGCCACATTCAAATGCTGATATTGGTTCTTAGTGGTGTAAAACTTTTGCATTAATATTACGGTATTGCTGGAATTTAAACAACTGTCCGTATTTTCATGTTGTAAAAACCATCTGACTTTAATATTTCAGAACTGTTGAAGAATAACTTATCAATGTTCTATTTTAAAACGCCAAAATTTTGAATTATTTATATCCATATTGCGATAACAGTTAAAACTTTACAATAAAATACAAAATTGTTTAACCATGCGTCATTTCTAACTTCAACATCACAAGCAGAAGCGTTGTTGGTAGTACCAACAATTTAACAAGGTAGCTACAATAACCATTGTATTGAATCTTCACTGTAGTGTCTGCGCATTACAAGACAGTTACAAATTGAACCTGTAGGTAAACTGACACTGTTACATGTTTAGTTCTGAAACTAAATTGGTTTAACTATCCAGAACACGTTGGGATTATTTTAGATTTAGTCGACCAGTCATTTCAATTGTTGTAACTATTAATTAAACTATCACAACAATTAAATAGGTTTGGGTGGCTATGATGTTTTGAAAAGTCAATGGACGTTTATCTACCTTTTTCTATTTCAGTGTATTTCTAGTAATCTGTCTGATATTTGCGAGTAATAAGTACTTAGAAAAAATATTCTTAAACGAAATTGTAATCTTTTTAGAATATTAGATTTATTTTAAACTTTGTATGCATGGCACCTCGTACATGCAAAAACACGTGACAAAGCATTATAGATAATGCAAAAATGTAAAAATGACATCCTTGTTTCAGGTATAAAGAATCAACAGTTTTTGAGTAAAGAATGTTTTCAGTAATTACAGGGGGTTACACAATGTGACAAGCTACTAGGAGTTTTGGAATTATTAAAACTGCGAAGTGAAAAAATAGCAACATTTTGCTACTACAAATCGCCACCGTCCGACGAATGTAAAGTAATTAACATAGAAACCCATATGACATTATGATAATCGTTTAATGGAATTATCGTTAAAAAAGCTATTTTCGTCCTAACAATAGGTTTAAATCAGCTCTGACGATAAATTCGAAATTTTATGTAAGGATAATGAAACTTAAAGGTTTTCTAAACCAATACGCATTTGTAAATTAAACTATTTGCTTCAAATCACTTAAAGTTCTTTAATATTGATTTATCTTGAATATTTAAACAAGCGAAAACCCCTGGTTCGTTATAAATATTAGATTACGGTACAGCCCTTATTTTGAGTAATATTAAACTAATGAAAGCAAAATATACAGACAAACAAAGGTTACGTTAAAAGCATAACACTTTCCCAAAATGTACAAAATTGGAGCGCGCAGTCTAGACTTTACACCGTAGGCAGCTTTTTGTTTGGTATAAATTGCAAAGCTTGAAAGAGGATTTTATATCATGGAGAAAATACTTTTTACAAAAATTACTGCTGTTCATGTACAAAACTGAATAAGCTGTAATGCATCCTTGAATTCTAATCAATAAATTAAATTCCTCATAGAGTGCATTTATATATTCCGTCCCTTTAAATATCTTTCCTTGCGAAACTTTCGTGTGTTAAAAAAATAAATTAAAAGAAAACAGAATATATTATTTCCAACAGGCCGTACCGAAAGAAGAGAAAATGCAATAATAAATTGTAAAAATTATCTTCAGAAAACAAGCATATACCAGCGCTTTTGAATAAACCGAAAAACACTGCCGTGAAAGTTTTAAGAGGTTTCGGATGCCCGGTCGGTGCGCTAATGCAACAAAGAAGTACGAAAACTCGGAGGTGCTTTTATGAAAAGCAGCAGCAGCAGGAACAGGAACGATCTTAGTTCCAGCCGGATTCAATCATACAAAGGAAATTAAATCTAATATTTTAAATTAAATCTCGCAAGCATTATGGGAAGGATTTTATTTCCTTCATTTAAGATATTCTCGAAGTTAAATGAACTACTCCACCATTTAATTACTTTAATGGATATTGATCACTGCTGCTCTGAATGGGATAAATTGGGAACAAAATCCCTAGACGTTTCATTTGATTTATTTATTCATCAAGGCGTAAATAACTGGCAGATTTCGTGTAACCCAATTTACAATTTACGCCAGGCTATTAGAGGCATAACGGCACACTAGAATAGTCATCAATAATAATGTTATCACAGTGATATATCAAACTTAGTACTGTTATCCTATGATAGCGATATCTAATATCGGCTCAGTGCACTCTCTATGCTCCACCAAATATTCAAACGTGAAATGGTACGGAACATGCCATCCATACCAAAATTCAACAGACCGTGACATGTTCTCCGTGTTATGTGTACACGTTACTGATTCAAGACAACTCTGCAGGTCTGCCCTTCATTCGATAAGACAGGCAAGGGGAAATTCATGCTGTACAACTTGATACGAAAGTTCTATTTGAATAAAACACACCAAAGCTACATTTTTAGATTCTACAACCGAAATATTTTTACTCGCGACAGACAATATTTTGGATAACCACCAACAGGAAAAAATAAATTTCTATCAGTAACTTTTTTCACGAAAAATAAAACACGCAGTGACATAAAACGCAGGTCTGAACTTTAACATTAAATGCAGAGAATAAAATATATTGATTACTATCCAAGAGTAAATGATGTTCTTAAGGACCTATTTTAGGAAATGTAACATAGTTGCCCTAATATAAAAGGCTGGAACCAAGTCTGCATATTTTCTCAAGTGCTTATCAAAACGCTCATAAATGTTTTTTTATAAAACGTGAAATCAGAACGACAATTAAATCTAGACTACAAATCTAGAACAATGCTGACATAGGAAATCAATTCAGAATAAGATTTCTAGCAGGACCGGATTAGGCCCATGCGTCTCTGTAAGAAACACTTTCTTGCCGTTTCAGTGAATATGGTAGGTGTTTGATTCTCCAAGCAGTAATCCAGAAATCAGCTAACTGAAATATGTGCGTAAGGGAGGGAAAGGGTGAAAATAGCGCCTCAGTAGCGACCACAAAAAGTGCGCTATCAATAATCAAACTTCTATCAAAATTCAAATTATTTGTTCGGCGATATTTCTTAAGGCGTTAAGTTTGAGGCGCTATTTTTGCCGGTGACATTTTGAGCGGCGCTGTAGTTTCTGGCAACATTTTTGTAGACGCAATTTTTGCCGGCGACATTTCTAACGGCGCTATTTTTGCCGGCGTCATTTGTAACGGCGCTGTTTTTGCCAGCGACATATTTGACCGACGCTATTTTTGGCGGTGACATTTTGACCAGCGTTATTTTTGCAGCGTAATTTTTCTTGCTGGCGTCATTTTTTTTCATTAAATTTACGCGTCCATTACATAAGGCGCGTATTCGTATTTACTGATATGTATCAGATCAGTACAGTTTGCGATGCAAATAAGAAAATTTTGGCTTATCAGGTCAGTAAGTGCATAATAATTTTTCTGCTAAAGTAAATTATTTTACTGTCCTTTGTTTCGAACCGTATTCGATTCCAACTACTTTCATTGTGTAAACTGCTATAATTTTTTATGTAAGGATAGAAAACAACTTCGCACCCTATCTTAGCATTTATATCTCACCTATTACTATTTTTATGTTATTGCCTAGGTAGGTAGTCGGTGTCCACTATTTCAAGGTCACATAAGAATAATAAACTGAATGTTCCTTAAGTAAGTATGTAACACATTCTCATGCTTTTGACTTTAATCCACTAGTTTAGAGAGTAAATAATTGGCCGTTTTTAACGTTGTTTTAAAATTACGACCCCTCCTTTTCACAGTTATGCCCCAATTTTCAAACCGACTTTAAATAAAAGTCTCGTGCACTCGTTTCGAATTCCACTATTTTCAGAATTTATTAAACTATTTTTAGTTCGGGTTACATCCGGAATAGGGTGTAAAATCGTCAAAAATTCGAAACTTTGTTTGGACCTACGGGATCAACATCGAACCAAGAGCAGACCGGTAGATGCAGCAGGTAAAATGGTTTTTGATCAATATTGAAAATCCGAGTGGGAGATCGGTAGTCCTCGGTTCCGGATTTTCAACTATCTAAGTTTTTTTCCGTCAGCTTTTCCGTGTGATCGCTAGAGGACGCTAAACTTTTTCTTCTTTTTTGCCAATTGCTCTGTTCCTAATGTCGTTAGGAAAACAGGACCAGCGCCCTTCGACGCGCATACGGTTTGAACATGAAGCCTCGTAGGAGAAGTCCAGGTCATAAATCTTTTGGAGCACCTTCGGCCTTCAAAAAAAACAATTTCAGAAAAAATCGAAAATTTGGGAAGGAGGAACGAGCGATTTCAAACTCGGGCTTTCATCCTTGCTAACATCCTTGCCTGTTCACGAATGGCACTGGTTACAATGAAGCACGCAAAATGTTACCCGCAGACGTGCACATCCCAGCTGAAAATTTAGCTAGCGTCTGGTAAAACTGTTCTTGCTGAACAATTTTCATAACGGTAGGTAGAACTATTGATTTGGAATGAAGCATCTATTAACCCAAAGTATGCATTGAAGGTAGTTGAGAAACTTCTTAGCGATATTACAAGAATAAATGAACCATCCGAAGAAACTTTTCAACACCTTGTACCCAATAGTGATAGATGCGCAAATGTGCTTATTTATTATATGGTTTAAAAAAGTTACAAAGAAAATGGGGCTTAGCCCACAGATTCAGCTACTTTTATATTAGAAGTTTAATGAATTTCACTCGCGAGACATTTGGAAAAGATAAAACTGGGAAAAATAAAAATACATTAAAGGAGGTAAGTATTTGAGTATACGGCAGCATGTTAAGGATATAAACTTCCCTATGAATTTAGTAGTAAATAAGACGGTAGGGTTTCATGCATCGTGGGACCATTTGTTACCTTAACCTTTGTGGTAAGGTGATTTTTTTCAAATTCGATATTTCGTACCAATTAGTAAGTTTTCATTGTTTGAATTATGGCCTTAATTAGCACCAAGTTTGTTAATTTTTATTAGTGAAAGTTTTTTATGACCTTGCTGTCTTCTTTGTTATAAAATTAATAGCGAGTTTTTAGAGTTTTCGTATTACTAAACTATACCTAGTCACCACATTTTGACTATGACAAACAAAGTTCCTACCTACTATAAAGTAGCAACACCTGGTGGTCTAGTAATAGGAACACTTGCTATTGGCCTGGATGGACGGGTTCGAATCTCGAGGCTGGTGAAATACCATTATTATCAATGTAACTTCTTCCGAAAGAAATCAAAACCCGTAGGTCACGTGTGATATATGTTTGTTTACACGATAACGATCCCTGTTCTATATAAAACAAAGTACATTGGTACAAGGGTACATTATCAGGTAGAGTTGTGTACCATCTGGCGTCAGTGATTATTATTAGTAGCAGTAATAAACCGATGATAAATAATGATAGTAATAATTAACTTTTAAAAAAAAAGAAAACCGACTTCAAATAAAAAGCAAAAAATAAATGTTTTTTATACAACAGTTTAATACTTATTTGTTGTTCCGTTTAATGTAATTAAGAAATTGTTGTTTATTATATAATTATTAATTGTTTTATAATTTTTAAGTCGGTGGCAAGTAAAACATAAAAATTATTTACTTTGCTACAATAACAAATTAGATTCGAATTTTTATGTTTTACTTGGCACCGACTTCAAAATTATAAAACAAATAATAATTATATAATAAACAACAATTTCTTAATTACATTAAACGGAACAACAAATAAGTATTAAACTGTTGTATAAAAAACATTTATTTTTTGCTTTTTAGTTAACTTATGTTACTTTTGTGTCTTTATTTGAAGTCGGTTTTCTTTTTTTTTTAAAGTTATTTATTTTACAATTTTAAGTGATGGGCAGACTTAGTAAGGGTGCTTCTCGAATGAGGAAACGATTGCTAGTTGAAACGGAAGATGAAATACGGAAACACTAAAAAAGTCCGTTTAAAAAATAGATTTTGAGAAGTATCTTCGAAGTTCAAGCTCCAATACCAATGAAATTATAATGGGACCACCTTGGAACTATACTGAACCCAACACCAAAATCATTAAAATCGGTTCATAAACCAAAAAGTTATGCCCGAACATACATTAAAAAAAAAATAAAAAAAAAAAAATATATACAGACGAATTGAGAACCTCCTCCTTTTTTTGAAGTCGGTTAAAAAACGTCACGTGTGGGACCATTATTTACGAACCATCTTGTAGAATTAAAAAATTTGCAGCATTTCTCAAAACTTAAACAATACGAAGATTATATAATTAACTTTTAAAAAAAAGGGAACCGACTTCAAATAAAAACACAAAAGTGACATAAGTTAACTAAAAAGCAAAAAATAAATGTTTTTTATACAACAGTTTAATACTTATTTGTTGTTCCGTTTAATGTAATTAAGAAATTGTTGTTTATTATATAATTATTAATTGTTTTATAATTTTTAAGTCGGTGCCAAGTAAAACATAATAATTCGAATCTAATTTGTTATTGCACCAAGGTATATAATTTTTATGTTTTACTTGGCACCGACTTCAAAATTATAAAACAATTAATAATTATATAATAAACAGCAATTTCTTAATTACATTAAACGGAACAACAAATAAGTATTAAACTGTTGTATAAAAAACATTTATTTTTTGCTTTTTAGTTAACTTATGTCACTTTTGTGTTTTTATTTGAAGTCGGTTCCCTTTTTTTTTAAGTTAATTATTTTACAATTTTAAGTGATGGGTAGACCTAGTAAAGATGCTTCTCGAATGAGGAAATGACGGCTAGTTGAAACGGAAGATGAAATACGGAAACACTAAAAAGTCGGTTAAAAAAATAGATTTTGAGGAGTATCTTCGAAGTTCAAGCTCCAATACCAATGAAATTATAATCGGACCACCTTGGAACTATACTGAACCCATCACAAAAAAATCATTAAAATCGGTTCATAAACAAAAAAGTTATGCCCGAACATACATTAAAAAAAAAAATTTTTTTAAAAAACATATATACAGACGAATTGAGAACCTCCTCCTTTTTTTGAAGTCGGTTAAAAAAGCGCATCTATTAAATGGAACCCTGCAATCTTAAACAATATACCAAGACGTTTAATCAATATATTCGCAGAAATTCTCCTTAGTAATATCATTACTTTCAGATTACTTAATTACAGATTGACGAGGAAACAAAAATTGATTTTAAATTTTCATTCAGAAAGGTAACCCTTCAGCTGAAAAAAATTTTAGGAACGATTGCACAATAATGATTTTACTCGAAAATGTTCTTAACAATTATTTACTGCGTACTGTAAATAACACCGGCAGTACGTAACAACGACGTTGAATTTATCTGTATTATTCAAATTTATAAAATTGGTTTAATTAAAATTTCGTAAAAACATAAAACAAAAATTAGTTAAATTTATTTATGGGAATTGAACCGAGACGCATTGGTAAGTGTTGCTGTACCTCAAGACCATCCTACCAAACACGCGCCTTGCTCTTATTTCATGGATATTAAGACATGCATGTAATGTGATCAAATTATGTAAAGAAACTAGTCATATTACAACATGATCAAAATGCCATGGTTCCGTACTCCGTGAAAACGCCGTTTTATATACTCCAGGGAAATTTTAAAAAGTTTTTTACAATAGAGAACAATGACAAATAAATTGGGCGTTATTTTATGAAAAGTTGTGAACCCAACTATGTGTTGCACCACACCTTTCCAGTGTTCTACTAAAAAAGGAAAATTCACTGAAACGTTTAATACGAATGGCTAATGGTAGGATTTAACAGTAATGTGAATTGATTATTTATTAACCCTCCATTTACCACCTGTAGAACACGAGGTTTATGTTTTCATCAATATTTATGACTAAGCTTCCGTAACAAATGTCGGTAATCAATTTCAACTTTACTCTTTGTTTTTCAAAGTTTATTTTTTGTACCTACAAAAACATTATCCGCACCACCATTACAGTCCAAAACCGTAAGGAGTGTAATCAATCAAAAAAAAATTGTTATTTGGCGTTTTGGAAGTTTAAACTGTAATTTATTTTAATCACGGCGCTAATCATTTACCTCGAAAAAAAAACAATTATTCTCAGACACCATAAATTCTAAATCCTATATATTTTTCGCTATCTCGAAGTTCGTTCGTAAACACGAGCCGAGCTGTACGTTATCCTTCTGGAAAGTTCGGAACACTTTTTATTGCCTTAATAATCCCTCAAAGAAAATCACAGTAATAAAGCGCGATGATATTTTTCCGGCCTTATTTATAGTTCCCAATTTAATAATTTAGTTGCATTCTAAAAATAAATCTTAGTTTTCCGTGGGAATGAAACATTGTGACGGGGCAAAGCACAAAGTTGGCGTGTCCGCAGCCCGCGCCAAAGCTCTACTTGTGGTGAGCTTTCGAACTAGCCGTTATCTGTTTACGGAAGCCGTTCACGTATTTCCGCAATACGCTAAAAATGACTTGTGACAATTTTATTGTTCTTGATTTATTAGCTGCGGGAAGGCGATTTGGATAGCAAAAGTAAACAAAACGTTTTTAAAATACTAAAAAACCAAAATTAAGAAAGTAAAACGGATTTCGATTTTAATAGGTAACACTGTTTTTACAATACTAGAAATGGCATTTGAGGATTTTGACTATGGATTATCCCTACAGTATAGCTAAACAGTAAAATTAGGTATATTTTATTTTTATGTTAGGTAGGTGGTTGTAGTATAATCTGTAATTTACCATAACTACATATTTTTGGGATATCATACACGCATTTGTATTAATGATAAAAAACAATGATAAATATCCAATGAAGACAATAAATTACGGCTCATCAAGCTAACAGGGTAATTCCACACACACTATTCACTGCCCAAAAAATTACTTCAATACTTAGAGAAATCATTGTTCAAACCCATTGGTTTCCCAAACAGATATGCTATGCGTGCTATTTGGAATACTTACTTTGACAAATCTAAACCAATCAATGTGAAATTGCCGCAACATATTTGCACTAATTTAGTATATTATTAATATCAGTGAATGCCTTTCTACGGATGTCAGCAAACAACAACGCCATCAAATTTTAAAATAAACCTCTCCCCCCAACCTATGTACTAAAATACGGATTCCTTCCACCTGTCTCAAATTTTAGTGGTGTGAGGCTCCCACTACGACAACCCACACATTTATGAAGACATTCCATAAAGACCATTTTCTTTTGTAAAGTGGACCGCTGTAATATTTGACAGAAATTGGATGCTATGATACTACTATTTCCTTACATTATTGGAATAAAATCTGCAGCTGCCATTTCAAACACAAACACAGAGGATGAAGCATGCAGCATCGGGCTGTTAATAATAATCATATTTCACTAATAATAAGACATCAACCTTATTGTCGAAGATTTATTGCATTACCCAATATTTCATAACGCAGAGAAACGCTCTATGCTCTTAAGTTCGCAGTTTGAGATGCCGCGTGGTAGGCGGCACGAGAGAGACCAAACACTACTTCGTACGAAACGCGGTTGCACTAATAAATAAAAAGCTTTTACTGATAGGGATCGCGGATCAATTACGGTTTACAATGAAAACATTCCTGAAAAAAAGTCCGAGTACAAATTCGCTGAGAAAAACATCGATGGAAATAACACCCGCTGATAAACGTCGTCTACAAAAAGGCTCCGGTAAATACATGCTCCGCTGAGAACATTCCCGAGAACTAATATACCTAAGTAATTTCCCGGTAAAAACCACAAAAAAAATATCCTTAACCAAAAAGTAAGTTTATTTTCCTGTTGGTGAATCACGAGAGCTTTCCCTGAAAAGGGGATCGATTTATATGAATAATTCAATACGGGTGAATTACAATTGGAAAATATAGGCAAATGTCTAACAAGATTTCTTTAGTGTGTATTTATTGGTTCCCATACAGTTATAAAATTTCAGTTAAGGCACTGCCCTGGAAATCAGGATAAGTGCTAAGTTTTAAAGTTTAACTAACATTTTCCCGCTGTTTTTTAAAGCTATGATAAGAATTGTTCGGAGGATGTTTTTCGTAGATTTTACGAGGGTTTTACTTTCTTGGACTTTTTTCCGGAGCTGTTTTTTCCATGCTTTTTTTTCTGTTTAACGAGCTTTTTGTCGGTTTTTAGAGAGATTTCCTTTCCAGGAGCAGCTCTCATTCCCGAGTTCGACTCAGCGGCGGCCACATTCGGAGCGGTGGACATCGGTTATGAACTTACAAAAAAAATCAGAGAGCGTAGCCCACGGTTCTGCTAGTTTATATATTAAATCCGAAACTAGCTCACTAGCTCGCTTCTCATTTCCAAATCAAACTCCTCAGGATATAGATGCGTAGCGCATTCATGCGCACGGGTTCATATCGTCTGTATATATTTGTTTATATTACTATGCGCTTGAAAGTATAAAAACAGTGGCAATTACGACAAAAAATATCAGTTTTTTCTTTAGGATCGATCAGAACGGTCAAAAGCAATCGCTATCCGTGCATCTTAGTCGAAAGAAAATATGTTTGGGAAGTTGTTTTTCAAGAAGGGGTAACAGCTTTCGGTCATAAACCAAAACCTAAATTCAGCGCTAGCTTCCGATTCCAGGCTTCTCCAAGAGTCAACCCAGCACCCCGACCGAAGCGGCAGCTACTTCCAACGAGGAATCCTTGCGCCGCGCCGTTACCCCTTAAAGAACTAAGAAGTACCAAGAAGGCTGCCTTGCACTCTTAGTCACTCTAAGAGCAAAGGAGTAGCTGCCCAGGTCCTAGCGAAACCGCCTTGAGCTCGTCCTCAGATCTTCAAGAGCGTTATGCCTAAGAGAAAGGTACTTTTATGGCAAACATTTTCGAACTAAACATTTTGACTAATAAACAGATTTTAGGGTTTTGGCAGAACGATAAAGCGGACGCTGCAACGGTGTCTATGTTTGTCTGTCTGTCTGTTTGTGTGTTTGTCTGTTGTCTGTGTCCGTATACACTTAACAGTCCACACGCCTTGACGCAAAAACACAAATTTGGCTGAGATATTGGTAAGTGCAGTCCGATAAAACCGCAAAAAAATAAGATTGGTGCGACAAAAAAAGGAGGAGAGGGAAGGGTGCTCTACCTCAAAATAGATGCGCTCGGAAACTTTTTCATTGTTTCATAATTTTACATTTTTAAAAATTTTGTTCCATTCTTGTGTCATGGGTGTATGTAAATCTTGTGTGAGAAGAAGCACCGTTAATATTGTATCCTAACTGCGAATTGTGAACATAGCCCAGTAGTACGGTACCGACCGCCCGAATGAGAATAAATTTCCGGTTCGAATAAAAGAAGTTCTACTGCTAATATCATGCGCCCCCTCTCGTCTAACATGCACAACACACTACACAAACACCTATGAGACTAGCGGGGATTTTAACCCCACAACCCCGCTTTATGAGTTAAATAAAATTTAAAAACTAAGTTTGATATGTGGAAAAACGTTGGCAAAAAAGTTATCCTTTGCAAGGTGACAAGTACAACGTGGTCTGTGTATTTTCAGATTTACTTTGAATTTGTAGCTTGAAGCTATTAAGAATCTTTGTTACTTATTAATTCTAAATTAATTTTCTAGCACATCGGACGCATAATTGAAATTTAACAAGAGTAACATGAAGATGGGAAGTTACAAATTAATTACAGAATAATTAAAATCCTAAACGCCGACTACGGTTACGAAAGTAAAACTTAATTTAGTCAACTAGAATTTTGTGGAATTTCTGAAACAAATAATGAGCATGTTAAAAGGTGCAACAATTTTGAACCATCAGAATATTGTAATTTATTTTATGCAAAAGCCGCAATTAAATCTGAATGAGAAAATCAAGAAATTACAACCATCAAAAATTTGCAATGCATTTTTCTTATTGTTGCTTTAATCAACACGTAAATAACACAAGATTCCGAGATCAAAAACTCCCTACCGCAGGTAACTCGATCCTTTTCGTACTGAATTTCATCGTAATGCCTTAGGCACTTTTCTTTGGTCTGAGCCTCAGAAAAAATTGAAAAATCGAAGCCTAAACTAAATTAACAACCTGATGTTTAACAAGAACAGCTGAAAGTCTCCTTTCTTCTTCAGCTTAATTGAAATTGATGACTACTTCCTTCCCATGTACTAATTGAGATGTCTTAATAATTATTGATTATATTTAAGTGGCAATAGAATAAAACTACGGGTGGGGGTAATGATAATCTATAACGAACAAGCAATAATTTTGTTTCCTCGCTTTACAGTATCACAAAGCTGAAGGCACGTACTTCT
Organism: Ctenicera cuprea; assembly: GCA_958336395.1. Classification (NCBI taxonomy): domain Eukaryota; kingdom Metazoa; phylum Arthropoda; class Insecta; order Coleoptera; family Elateridae; genus Ctenicera; species Ctenicera cuprea. The sequence goes on along the minus strand of OY284486.1, from coordinate 76,832,591 downwards.
ACTTAATACAATAATTTGAAAATTTGAATCTTAAGATTGTATGAGATTTTCTGACCCATAACATAAGAATAATTTTTACTATAAAATTAGAACCTGCCCAGCCCAAATGCAATTTAAAATGCGTCAAGTTTTACGTATCACTGGAATATTTATCGCACATGTATTAACTAAACCACTTACGTACTAGCTATTAATAACATCGAAGTTCAAAAGTAATTTAAACCTCTGCAACCAACAAATTACAAGGAAATTAATGGTCGTCGCTCTTTTCGATACAAGAGCGGTGCAGCTAAACTGTCATCAATAAGGTCTAGTCGATTTACGGCCTCGTAAAGCTGCACGTCATTAAAAGTGCAATGAGACTAGAACAGGGGCGAGGGTATTCAAAATGCATCGATCTGCCACATTATTACTAAGCGAGCGGATTAAGTCGCTTTTGATCGGTTTCATTTTCAGTTGCAGAATATTTCAAACGTTCCTTCTCTTAATAAATAACTTACAAAATGGTAAACGTGTAGAACATTTTATTGTATGAACTGTTTTCATAATTAGGTACGTCAAAATTTTTTTTACGTTTTCAGTTACATTTTTCAAAGTCAAAATTTTGCAGTAGTAATCAAGCAAACGAATGCTGAAATATATTTTCTAAATGCATCACGAATTTAAATACTATCTTCAGACGCAAATTAAATTTTCAGAAGGTTCCAGACGTCTGTCAGGAATTCAAGGTGCGTGTATTAAAAAATTAAACTAATTTTCAAGACATCCTGAAATTATTCAGAATCTTTAATACACATTGGCTCTTTCGTTATATATAGGGTTGGGCAAAAGTATGTTTTAATTTCACCCAAAACTTAAATTAACATTGTTAACAAATTTAAGGATTTTTAAGATATTCAGGACAACTGGGATTCCTGTAAATTATTTGCACATTTTGGAATAGTAACTATTTTTTTTCAGTAATGTATGCGCTTTTTTGTCATTCCCTAATTTTTTTTCTCATTTCAACCATATAAATGTGAAAAATAGCATTTTACTAACTCAATTTGCAATGATATCTTAGTCTACACAAAATACGATACAGCTTAAAAACGTGGTTATTGTCAAAAAGATAACAAAACACACAAAACAAAAAGAACGAACTATCTAATAAAAAAAGATAAATGTGCTTTCAAACTTTGCTTTCCTTATTTCCTAAAATAAATATCCAAATTGAGCTCCATTTCTTCTTAACGTTGGACACAACGCTATACAAAGCTTAAAGCCCACCCCACCCACTGCTAAAATTCTCGCATTGAATTTTATAATTTTTTTTTACAAAAATGTAATATTGCCACAGTACTCTATCCCGCTATAAAAATATTTTTCCAAACATTTTATAATAATTGTTAGATGTGTTGCATAACTGGTTTGTACGAATGAACTTGCCAATAGTACTTCACCGGTATCAATTGGCGCCCAACGTGGGGCTTTTCATCGAGGCTAGGCAGCTTCCGGCCCACCACCTACTCTGAGAGTACAAAACCTTCGCTCACAACAACGTTAATGCACATGCTCCATCAACAACCAATCAAAACACCACTTGTATCTCAACATAAATACAGACGCCCTCAGAGTAGTAGTTTAAAATACCAAAAGTGAAACCCGAATTGATTACTAAAACCTCTATTGACGACATCCTGGGCTTGCTTGAAGGAATATCACTACCATGGTGGAGCTAAAAAGATTTGACCGGGAGGGGGGGGGAGAGGCCATCGGTGTTTCAGGCCGCATGGCTTAAAACAAAGAAGTGATACGAAACCCGGGAAAAAAACTTTTACGGATGTTCTCCTAAACACAGGCAAGGATAAGAAAATTTCTGCCTGGAAAATTGTGGCAGATAAGCCAAACCTCACTAGATTCGCTGTCCACTCGGAGACAAACACTGATTTTGTGATCTGTAGAAGAATACAAAAAGTCCTGAAAAACAACTTTATTTTGCAAGGTCATAAAGTCCGTCAGAAGATATAAAAGGTTATACCAATACTATTTCGGTTTACTACTCTGGGAGTGATGGGTGCGTGCACATTAAAACTGTCTCTGACCGACATCGATTTGCAATAAATTTGCAATACTATTTCAAGGTTATACAGGTATTTAAGGGATATAAGATACGACGTTTACGTCAAACCACAAATTTCAAATGAACACTTGCAACTTGAGCAATTAGATTCATGTGGCTTTTAAAGAATTCAAAAAACATATACAGTAGAACTCCAATTATCCGAACTCCGACTATCCGAATCGCTGATTATCCGAATCGCTTTAGGACACACCGTCTCATATTGCAGTTCTAAATTCGCTGACTTGGTAAGCATAACGGTAGTTTGTTTTGATTACTCAGTCATTGCTCTGCTACTGTGGTGGTTCTCTTACGCGTCGGTTTGTTGTTTTGTTTGTGAGAGCCAAACAGCTTACTTTGACGGAGATGTTTAGTAAGCAATAACTGTCATTTACCAAAGTATGTATGTAAATTTTTTTAATTAATTAATACATAGCTCTTTTTCTTTATATATATATTGCTATGATATTTAGAGGTGTTTGATTTGACTGGGGTGTTGTGGTTGCTGGAAGGCAGTTTTTGGATTGTTTGTTGCAGTGCAATTTACATTTGGAGATTTATGAAGACTTGTAATATTTTAATATTCTAACTTATAAACTCAGGGTTGAGTATTTTTGCTAATTGTTATTTTTCATATGGTTGTTTTACTAAGAGAAAAGACAAACACAATTGATTGATACAAAGTTTATTTATATTAATTGTAATAATAATTTAATCAGAATTGTTAAAAAAGGTTTAGTTTATAAAAAGTTTTAGAGTTACTTGATTTGTGCGTCGACTAATGTCAGTTTGGATGTCAGTGTCAAAGTCAAAAACATATAAAAGGATACTCTTGGACATGAGGTTTATGTGTTTGTTTTTATAAAAATAAAGATCAAAGAAGGAAGACAAAAAGGAGATAAAAAAAGAAGAGAATTTGTTTAATTAGTTACGGCTCGTTGGTGTAAATAAATACACAGAATTGAGATCCTCTGGAAGAAGAAAAGAGGAAAAACGGGTCTAAAAGTTATATAAAAGTAATAGCGAGAATAAAAGTGAAAAATACAAAGAAGTAACAACGAATTATATATAAAACCAGAAGAATTATAAATAAAAGGTGATCGAGGAAGTTTGTACGTTGGTGATGGTAGTAAAACCAAATTGGTAATAATATAAAAAGCACAAGAAGAAGATTCAGATTAAGAGAGAGTATTTGTTGTTGCTCGAGAGGCCAGCAGAGCGTTTTGCTAGAGCGAGGAATAAGAAGACGCTAAGATAAGTGTTTATTTGTTAAAAAAAAGACGATAGTAGTTAGTAAAATTTATTGATTTTTCGGAAACCACATTTAGAAATTGAGTTATTTAATAAAATTATTATTTTGTAAAGTTGATATCTTTGTGTGTTTATTTCTATTTAAAAATTAATTTAAACAATTTATTTTACATGCAAAATAACGACCCTGAGAAAGTTAAAAGAGTCTCATAGCAAGTTTAAATTTAATTGCGTGAATTGCAGACAGTTTAGGGATTGTATTTTAGTAATCACAAGACCAAGCATATCATTGCAATATATATGTAGTTTTTTTTCTCCCATTTTTAATATACATACAGAAGTTAATTAATAGACCCTTGCTTCGGGACAAACTCCAATTATCCGAATTTTTGATTATGCGAATGGGGACCGGTCCCAATTGATTCGGATAATTGGAGTTCTACTGTATATATATTTCAAACTCTGTTGAATTTTTCACTAAGATTCGTCATAAACATTTACCGCAAAACTGCTTTCTTCTAATTTTTTTCTAAATATTCTCAGCACAATTGACGTTCTAATGCCACTCATGCATTCCTAACAATCATGCTCTTTCAAAACTTCTGTAATACAACAAAGTTTATCACGTTTATCTGTCAAGAATAATTAATTATTCCTTTCTTCCGCGGTACACGTGCAAAATGAATCAATTTTTAATTCTGACAATTTAACTACAGCGTTCTAGCTTTGCTAAGTAGTTTTACTTACAATACATTGTAATTACAGAGATTATTGCGCCATTAATAATCATAGGGAGCGTTGCGAGATTGGTTAATAATTAAAAAAATATTACCTAGCCAAATAATTTATTTTCGCATTTCGTGAACGTTAGATCGCGACCACACAGTGCGAATTCCCAGGTGTTTGTCTTTGGAATGAATAATCTGAAAGTTTATTCGCCTTCGTGAATATTCAACGTACAATTAAAGTGAGCGAAAACACCAAGAAGTCTATCACAATTGTATTATATTGTCGGCGCACGTTTGTATAGTCGCTGATGGAAGTAGAAAACGTTGCTTTAACACGAATCTCAGTATTTGCTTTGATGTTAAGACTTTTACATATTCATGCGTTTATGGAAATGTTTTGTTAAAGTCCCATTTTAATTTGTTTAAAATATAAAAGGGAGAGAAATTTACACAAACACAAGAGGAAGGCAACACGGAAGGGTTGATACTTAATGTATTATTGTAGTTGTAGTGTGAAATGACAAATTGTGATAAATTTTGAATAGTCAATTATTGCATGTACAACAAAGTATTAATAATAAACACATAGTCGGGAAACTTCAAAATTAAAACAAGCCGTACACAAATCCAACAAATAAAATTCTATCAAGCGCATGCCAACAAAACTACAAAGTAGTTTCACGCATAGTATGATGAAACACGAAGTAAATATGAATAAATCCGTGGTAAAATTTTAAGGAAACTCAACCCATGGGACCGCGGTCCCATGGCAATAAATGTGTGTCTCCCCCCCGATATGTAGTTAGGGAAACATTTTTAAGTTGGTAATTTAAGTGTTCTACATTTTAAAAATATCTGTTATACTTGCAGATTTAAGCATTCTTTTCTTTGTCTTTCTATTATTTAAACCCATTTCATAAGATTAGTATTATTATAATAAATACTACTAGTGTTACCCCAGCGCACAATGCACTGACAGACTGAGCGTTGACTGAGCCGGCTAAATGCTAAGTCACGTGATACATTAGTTCCATGAGGAGACGCGGCGTTGGTGTAGATGTCGCCTCAAGTAAAGCGCGTTTAGCAGACTTTCATATATAAATTAAAATAATTATTATTGAAAAATCGACGTAGAATAAAAATATAAAAATGTTTCATGTTCCATCTGAGGATAGAGACCTTTCATGGAAAAAAAATTGTCCAAATTGGTAAAGCGGTAGCCGCTGGAGGAACCGGAGGAAAATACCCTTTGAGCTTTTATATATGTATGGATATGGATAAGAAAACTGATTTTATTGCTTAATTTGCATTAGTCAATGTTATGTAAATGACAAAATAATAAAATAGCAGTGGAATAATTAGTATTACTCTTCATTTAATTAAATTATTTTAGCTAAGCAGAGTTTTTTATTGCATTGTTTTCTTATGGTATTCCGATCTTAATTTGTTCTCTGCTACGCAAGTCGTTATTGAAGTGGCTAACATTTTGTAAGGGCTCGTAAATCTAGTAACCATAATCAAAAGCAAACATCTCTCTACTCTTACCACTGCATACCGACAGCATAGCTGCTTGTAATATAAACTAAAGCTTTCATATAAAAATAATAGTATAAACATTTTATTTATTCAACTACTGATTTCAAAGAAAGAATAGTAAAAAGTCGACTGTGTGTGTATGTACCTGTACTTCGGTCACTCGCCCGAAAAGCCGGTCAACGCATGGGAGTCAGTTAGAGAAAGAGAGCAAGTGTTTTTGTGAACAAAATAGATTTTTAGGTTAAAGATTACTTGGAATTAAAGAAACCCAAAAACGGAAGGACAAGTTCGTCCGCCAAAAAAATGGGTAAGAGGGGGAAATCCCCCCCCCCCCCCCCCCCCCCAATATATTTTTCATCGGTCCTTGTTTATTAAATAAGGGGGTAGGAGTTTTCGATTATCATAAATTCACAGAAGACAAAATTTTGATATTTTGTCATTTCACAGTTTTAGTAGTCCAAAAGTTCTAGTAGCTTTTGTAACATTAAGTAGCTTTAGAACATTTCCATTATCAAGTTTCATTTGGTAACTCATAACAAATACAAAATATGAATACGAATACAAAATTTAAAAAAAATAATCGTGAGGCCAGTTTTTGAGTAATATTTCTTCGAAAATTTTCCAAATTTTGGAAATGTTTTTCACATTTATAGATTTTAACTTTTTGAAAATGTTTGTGCACTGTAACATTGTGTCTCTATAGGGCTACTACGATCTAATATTTGAACGCGATCTGTCTACCTGTTTTTGAGTAATAAGGCGCTAAAAGCAAAATTTTCAAAAATTCGTACGCGGCCGCCATTTTACAGCTACAAAGTTCAGGAAAAAGCATTGGATTTGCCCTAAAGTCTGCTATCGGATTCCGACTTATAAAATTTGGTTTAGAATAAAAATGCTACCAAAAAACATATTGTCTAACTTCCGTTTCCGGTTTCGGATTTTTGTTTAAGTTTATTTTGTCGGCGAAATTTGGATATAACCCCAGATTCCAAAGCTCATTGAAATCTGACCATCCGTTCGGTAGTTATAAAGTTATGATGCACAACACATCCACCCACTCACAGAGAGACATTTTTTTTAAACTATTATTTTGGGTTTTTGGAGTTCGAAAACATGTATTTCCGTCAAAATCTCTAATTCGAACTTTTTCGTGAAATCAATACTTCCCTATACTGAAGGTATAGGAAAGTAAAATTAAAAATAACTACGGTTCCTTGGTTGCTGGTTTTTGTTTAATCAAACTTGAATAAGCGGTCTTTGCTTGAGCGGCGACATCAAATTTACCATTACCATTAAAAAATATTACAACCCAGGATAGATTAGAATTATAGAGCAGCATTTAAGAGTTTTTGATGAATAACTAGTGCATATCGCATAAGCGGGGTGCCGCTCAAAACGCGACCCCTGCTTTGGAATGAAATATTTACGAATTTGTGAATCCCTATTAAAATAAAACGAATAATTTTAATTTTTTGGGACAATTTCATTATTTACAAAAAGTTATACACAAAAACTTTAAAATAATTGAATTTATTTTATTTGAAATTTTCTTACATAATTGTAATTCATACCTTCAGACCTTAACGGACAATAAATCGCGCACAGCAAGTTCCTAAACTGTTTCGTGCTTGTGCATTTACGTGATGATGCAGATAATACTTTTTATGGCATGTTTTCCAACATGTTTATGATGTTTAACTTATACGCACGCATTTTTCAAGTGTTATGAACCCATTTTATTACAAATCTTCACTACAAGCCAACACTTAGTTTATTGCCTTTTAACTTTATCATCGCTGCATTATTCCTAATCGAACAAAAAACAAAGGCAAAACTGGATAACACATCTGCAAACGCACTTACTGACCAAAACAAACGCAAATATAATAAAGCAATGTTTACAGAAAAAAATCTAGCCTATTTTATTTCCCCAAGCTTTTGTTAGAAGTCTCCCTTCTATTTGAACGTCGTCCTGAAGGGCGCCTACCCTATAACCTATAACAGTTGTTTGCACGTGGTAACGAGTATATTCATACACCGTACACCGTTGTGTAAATAAATGTATGGTATGATAAGGCGATGTTTATAGTGTTATAGACACGTTGCGATTGTGTTTTCATTCCATTACCAACGCTTGGAGTGGATGGGTAACATTGGAATGAAACCAGCTTGAAGATGCAGCAGCTAGCGCTCTGGATTATGTGGGAAGTTTGAGTGCTCAGATTGGATAAAAAGGAAGTGAAGTATTCTTGAACCTGTAGTCCCTGTAGAACGTGCGTTTGTATTTTGAATCAAATGTCACGGAATGCTTTTCGGCTGAACTTTCAGTTTTCGCGTAAATATTTAGCATCGGGAATGCATCTTTTTATATAACTTTGTCCTTTGTTTTATGGGAACGTTGTCCAAACCATTCTAATTTACTATCAATTTGAAATTATCTAATAGTTAATTGAAAAATATTTTTTTATGAATATCTCAATTTATGCAGAACACACCATTAGACATTTTGCAATGCTTTTGGCTTAAAAAAAAGATACCCAGACTTCAGAGGGTGCCCATGAAGATCAAAGTATTTATTTAATAAGCATTTTGAAAATACCTGTATAGGAAAAATAAAAAGCATACTTTTAGTTTTATACTATAAATCGTTGTCAAAGAGAATACAAAACTAAAGAGGGAATTTATTTAATATTCATGGTGTTTCAAATGCTCTAATTCAAATTCTACAATTCGAGATCTAAATTAAAATTTGTCCAAGGCAAAGTAAACAGTGTTAGTACACAGTAAAGTAAGCAATTCGTTTGAAGTGTGTCGTTTGATGTCCAATATTTTAATTAAATTAATTCCTGGACGTAGTAATGAACTTAAACACATTCCATGGATGCCATTGAAAGCTAAGTGCACTCGAGGTTGTCACCTTGTTCTACATCGCTTTAATTGCATTTTCTTCGGGCTATGTTAACTATGGCTATTGTACTTGGGATATTGAAGACCACTTCAGAGATTGATTAGCTTCAAGCTTATATTCAAAATAAGAACCCGACAAATTACTGCATAAAACTATTTCGTTATTCTAAATTCAATAATTAGAACACACCAACGAAAATCTGATCTCCTATAGCGAACATTAATTTATCTACGACTGCTTAGATAAGGACTTATTATGTCATTCATTTGCGTTAGGTAATGAAGTTTATTATCTCACTAGTAAGATAATGGATTCATTACCTAAATCATTTTATTTACACAAAACTGAAGATTTGTTTATAAGAAAACTGGCTGGTTGCCATGGTTAAAAGTGACTTGACATTTGCAAATAAATTAATACGAAACGTCAAATATCATTTCAAGCAAAAAACGTTTAACAAATTTCGGTCTACGTCCTCGTCCTGCAACTGTCAAACTCGTGTTATAATAACGCCTTTATCGCACTAGTAACATAAATAACTATTATCCCACGACTCCATCGTATCGTGTCAAGTCAATCCTCATTTCATCCTCATTTATGGGATATCGCGAGCAATGTATTTTTGGTATCACATATGCTTTAGGCGCATGTGTGACGCCAAAAATAAAAAAATGTCATTTTTGATATGTATTTATTTGCAGGTTTTAGAAAAATACTTAGACTGTTTGCTGGAATTTACCCTTTATTTATAATTTTCTTTAGGTTGGGTATGTTTTTGTATTATTACTATGAAATTGTATTTTTGGATATTTCACAATCAATCACAATCAGTCAGCATTTAAAAAGTGGGTCAATTTTGACCTAGTTTTGAGATCCAAAGCTTGAAAATTATTATGGGACTGCGATGTTTTATTAGAAAGACAAATTATTATAATGTGTTCTTTATACTTTAATATATTAGGTTTACTAATTGTACTAAATAAATGTCTAAGAATGTGTTAACTGTTTAATTGGCCGGCCGCAAAACTAATACGCTGTATTGACGAGGGTGCTGTCAAAAACGCTGCTGGTCTGATGGTTAAGCGGAGTCAGCAGTGTTAAGAAAAAAGCGGAGGTCGGAATTAGATTGTTTTTAATAAAAGTGCAAAGATGGTGTTAAATATAAAGTAGTGGTGAGGTGACCACTTTTTGATGTTATACTAATTATTTATTAGTTGTTGATGTGTTTACATTATTGACGATTGTTAATCTTACTGTTTTGTTGAGAATTAACGAAGCCTGTAGATAAAACAATAAGTTGTGTTCTTGGAATCTAGTAACAAGGCGTAGTTGATTCCTTAATCTGAATAATTGAAACAGTATTTATTAGTGTGACATATTTCGAATGAAAATAATCAACCTTTCGATTATTGAACTATCTCGAGAGGTTACTGAAAACATTCGAATGATTTTGCATTTTAAATTATTGATTTTGTGTGCTTCGAACGCGAGCTTTTAAGCGATAGACAGCTGCAAATGCACGATCCGAGCAAACCCGAGGGGCAACGAGACAAGAATGGTTTGATTTGAACATTAGGCTCGAGCGTTTGAATAATTTATACTCGCATAGTAAGATTAGATTCCTCGTGACTTATGTGTACTTTCTAGAGAAGCGGTCCCACGATTGGTAAGTACAATGCAATTAATTAATCTTCATTGATGGGGTTAACTATCGATTAACGGGTATCGGGCTCGGTAACCGTTTTAGTTTTAGGTACTTAAGTGCACAGTGATTATGTTGTAACACATTTAAATGGTTACGTACCAGAAGCTACATGAGATTTCCACGAGGAAGATACCTCCCCCGTAACATATTTTGAAAATACCAGTAATACTCTGACTGCTGCTCGTTTTATATGTCTGGGTTTTGGTACAGTGCGTAAATTGAGTACGTAGCATGGAGTTTTTCGAGAATGCGTCGTAGCTGCATCGGCTCGCTAATGAATATTAATCTACGCTTTCGACATACAAAATGTAGTCTCATCTGTGTAGATTTATACAGAAATGTAGATTTGTATAATTTTGAAAGATTTAATTTAATAAAATTTTAAGAAAATGTAAACAGTACAAAAGGAAGCCTATCTTGAAAAATATGTAGATGTAAAATGCATTGCCAATTGTTACGAAGGTTTAATAACAATAGTTCCACGTTATATAGTCGGAAGTAAAACTGTAATATAGCTATCGATCACATAACGACCTCGAGAAAATAGGTTTTGACCAAAGAAGTCCGTGAACTCGTGATTTATGCCGTTACATGCTACCATTTGTCAGCTTCTTTTTCCTTTCTTATTTAAAAGTAATACATAATGCACTACGTGTTTTAATATGCCAACATTGACATTCCGGGTTATTAATATTCTTTCCCGCGGCGTCGTTACGTATTCGGTGTTCACATACACCCTCTAGGGACGTCTCGTATGTATTTCTTTAAAGAACACGAACTATTCTGCTATCGCTACAAAGAACCGGGAGATATATAGAGAACACGGGAGCACCTATCGGCATCGGAAATATATGTCCGGTATATAAGTCACATTATCGTTGCCCCTTCGGGGCTGAAACGGAGCGGAGCGTTTTGCTTTTCGCGTCACGGAACAAAATCATTATAGATATCAAATGCTAATATTCTCAATGGAAATATTGACTCGTTGGTGATTACGTATTCACAAGGCACCACTGCGGGCAATCAATTTGGGGCGTCAATCAACGTTAGGCCACAGGAAATGACGTCACGTTACTCATGTCACCTACGGTTAAGAATGTGAGGTTCTCAATTTAACCCGCATTGTGCTTTCACCGTCTCCCAACAATGGGTGATTCGTTCAATTTTCCAATCGGCACAATGCGCAGAATCAAATTAGAATAGCGTGAAAGGTTCGCACCTACAAATAAAGCGGCAAGAAATTCCGAAGAAATCTGGAGATAATTGTCAGTCGTTATATTGGAGAAGGCATTGATCTACCGATCAAACAATACTATGGGTCGAGATAAAATATTCAGTGTAGAAAGGAGCTTAATGCAGTCATCCAGGCACGTCTACAGCGATTGTTTTATTTGAACATTGATTTCCTCCTTGAATTTTAAAAGAACTTTTTGACTTCCACACTTCAAGACTTTCAACTACTTTCTTACAGTTTGTTACTTCTTCCAACAACATTAAGTGTTACACTACACGAAGCTGAATTCACCACTTCGTTGCATTTACACCGACATACACAAAGGTGTTACGTTTTACAAGACCCTCAGCAACGGAAGCAATTGAAAAAGTTGAAAAACAGCATAACACTATTAACCCCCTTTTTACATACGACAAGTATAATTCGAATACATTTTTCTGATTGAAACATAGCGTGCAGATGTAGTAATTGCAGGCTATATTTTACTCCACTAATATACCATTTCAAAATAATTCAACGAATCGTTATTTTCTTGATTTACCTGAACTGGGTTTTATTATTTAATAATATCACAGCCTTAATACTTACGATAGGCATTAGAAATTATACCGTACTGTAGCAGCCTTGGTCAATTGTATTGTAACTTAGCGACTTGGTTGCTATTTACATTAATATAAAAACAATTCATAAAAGATATTCTGTAAAGCTAACACATTAAAAAGTTCCTCCAAAATAGTGTTTCATTTCCAACTCCGAACCAAACATTACATTATTGGTGACCCCTCCGACAAGATTTGAACACGGACCCCTCCCGACGTGAGATTCCTGAGATTTTCAAACAGAATTCAGAATTTCAAAACCTTCACAAACCGCAACATTCAGCTGCTACATCGCCACAGACCTAGGATCTTCAAAACCCCACTGAATTACAAGATAAGTAACGTTATTAAATATGGTTTTAAACCGTGTTTGTATTGACTTTCCCGAATTTAACATTCATGACGTCGATTTGTTTTTTGTACTACTAGATAAATTTTTCCAAGTTAATGCTATTGCAGACTCTGCAACAAAATTTGATATATTGACTTTGAAGCTTCCCCATGAAGTATTAAGTAATATACGACGGTTAGTCTTAAACAGACCTCAGCGAGCCCCATACGAAGCTTTAAAAGCTGAACTAATTCGTTTGTATAACAAACCACGGAATATTAAGATAATGTCACTTTTGACAGGTCTCAAGTTTGAAACGTCATGTAACGCACTTTTACAAGAAATTCTTAAACTTTCTCATGGTTTATAACAACCAGACGAGTTCCTTAAGAACCTACTGTTTTCAAAATTGCCTGATAATTTAAAAATACCCGCTGCTTTACTTGAAACAGATTTGGAACTTCACGAATATTCAAATAAGATCGATGAATTATTATCTGTTGTGCCGAACAATATTCCTTGTGCATCAGAGAATGATAGGTTTGATCGTCTATCTGAGGAAATCGCTAACATTAAAAATGAACTTCAAAACTCGCAACCAAAGTTCAGATCAAATTTTCCAAATAACTCTTTTGCACCATCACGATTACAAACACGTAATTTTAATCAACGTCAGTATTACAATCAAAATACACAACCTACTTCCACTCAGCAACTTAATTTTCCCAATAATAAGACGCACAATTACCAAAATTTTCCAAATTTGTGTTATTACCATGAAAGATTCGGTAATAGAGCCGTTAGATGTGCCGGTCCCCTATGTTCTTATGAAAAAAACTAAATTCGGCCTTGCTAACATCACCCAGTTGGCAAAATTTGGCTTTTCAAGGGTGCAATTTAATTTTTATTAAAGATGTATTTTCAAACATAAGTTTTTTAGTGGACAGCGGTTCAAACTACAGCTTGTTACCAAATGCTTTCATCCACAACCACACAACACACAATCCTGCCTCTTTGATTTCTTTATTGGCAGCAAACCAAACACAAATACAAACTTATGGTTCTAAAACACTAGCTTTAAAGTTTGATTTTTCAAATCAACCAATTACTTGGAACTTTATTTTGGCAGATATTGCATTTCCAATTTTGGGGCTAGATTTTTTAAAATATCATAATTTAATGTTAGACTGTGCTGTGGGAAGAGTAGTTGACCGAGTTTCTGTTAATCGATCTATGATGTTCGACCCGGAAATTCGTGAGTCATCCGTTCTTCCACAGACTGGTGGTAATTCACCTGTTCAACAAACAAAACCTCCTACTTCATACAAGTCACAAACAATTATAAAACATTTAAACAACTCTTCTCAACTAACAAACAAATCACAACCATTACTCCAACCAACTTCATCACAATCAAACATCCAACCAATCTCTCAATCATCTCTCTCAAACACATCACAACTAATTACACATCCTAATCAACTTTCCAATCTTCTTTCTTCTGAACTTAACGACTACCAATCGCCTTCTACGGTAGAAGCAGATGTTAATGCTCAAGAAATTTCTTCTAATTCACTCTCTTTACAATCTTTATCACCTGAACGCACTCCTTACTCTAATCTTCTTCAACAATTTCCTGCTTTAACAGCTGAATTCGACGTTAACACCCCTATTAAACATAATATAGTGCATCGAATTAAAACTAACGGTCCGCCAATTAGTGCAAAGTGTCGAAGACTTAACCCAACACAATTACTGTTTTTAGAAAAGCATCTGCATGAACTGTTACGTGCTGGAATCATCGAGCAGGCAGACAGTCCTTGGAGCAGCCCAATACATATGGTATTAAAACCTGATGGCAGCTATCGTGTCTGTGGCGATTACAGGCAGCTGAATGCGGTGACAGTTCCGGATACCTATCCAATTCCCTTCATGCAAGACTTTACTCACAAAATATATGGATCTACAATATTTACTAAATTGGATTTAAAGAAAGCATACTTCCAAATTCCTTTGCATCCAGATGATATGGACAAAACCACAATTACCACGCCTCTTGGTGCATATCGTTACAAAAGACTTAATTTTGGCCTAAGAAACGCTCCTGCTTCCTGGTCCAGATTCGTCCAGAAGATTCTTACAAGGATGTATTACATTTATTTTTACCTCGACGATATATTAATTTTTAGTAAAACCGCGTCAGAGCATTTGCGTCATGTAAAAATGGTTTTTGAACGTCTGACTGAATACGGACTTTTGTTAAACGTTGATAAATGTGTTTTTGGGGTTAGTGAATTGGATTATTTGGGGCACAATGTTTCATGTAATGGCATACTGCCACAAGACTCAAAAATTGAGGCGATAAAGAACTTTCCAATACCAAACGATCAAAAAAAATTGCGCAATTTCATAGGCTTAATAGGATATTTTCATAAACACATTAAGAACTGTGCAAAATGTTGGCTCCGCTGAATTCTTTAGTTATTCCGGGTAAGGCTTCCACGAAACCAGTTGTTTTGCAAAGTAGGACGTTAGAAGCTTTTTATGAAGCCAAGCAGGCACTTATTGAGGCCACACTTCTAGTACACCCTCAAGAAGGAGCTGAGATCAGTATTTCTTGTGATAGTTCCGGAGATGCTATTGCAAGCGTATTACAGCAACTACAAGATGGTTTATACAAACCTCTCGCATTCTGCAGTCGATCGCTTACGCCTACTGAAAGAAAATACAGCATTTTCTCACGCGAACTTTTGGCTATTTATTTCGCAATTAAAAAATTTCGATATTTTATAGAATATAGGACTTTTCACGTGTATACGGACCATAAACCGATTTGCTCAGCTATCAAAAGTTCGTGCGACACTTATTTACCACGAGAGTTTCGTCATTTAGAGTACATTTCTGCTTTCACCACGGATATCCGATATTTAAAGGGAAGCGAAAACATTCCAGCAGACGCACTTACACGAGTTTCAGCAATTTTACCCGAGTTGGTTGATTATGATGCAATAGCACATGCGCAGGTTCAAGATGAAGAATTATTGCAACTTCAGTTGAATCAAAATTTCAATTTTGTCAAAGCACGTACACCAAACAATACGCCAATATGGATCGACACGAGTCGAGGATTGTCGCGACCTTACGTTCCATTGCCATTTCGTTTTGGAATTTTCCAGCGGTTGCATGGCATGGCTCATCAAGGTACTAGGACGATGCAGAAGCAGGTTGCTCGAAGGTTCTTGTGGACTGGTATGAGAAAAGACATTCGGGATTGGGTAAAGAGCTGTTCTAATTGTCAGCAGAATAGAATAACACGACACACGAAGACACCATTGCAACCTATTATCGAACCTGATAATCGGTTTGAACAAATTCATTTGGACATTATGACCCTTCCTCCTTCGAATGGTTTTAAATATCTAATAATAGTAGACCGTTTTTCACGTTGGCCCGAAGCAATTCCATTAAAAAGCACCACAACTGATATTATTATACAAGAACTTATCAATACTTGGATCAGCCGTTTTGGAGTTCCAAAGATTATTTCTACGGACAATGGTCCACAATTTATTTCTGCAACGTGGGAAAATTTTTTGAAAACTTTGGGGGTAAAACATATTAAGTGCAGTGTTCAACACGCACAGAGTCAGGGTTTGGTGGAAAGACTTAACCGTACGATTAAACAAGCAGTAAGAACGACGGGGATGAGCGACTGGATAGATAGATTACCATGGATTTTATTGGCTTTGCGCTCAGCAATTAAAGAACAAGTTCAGGTGTCTCCTGCGGATATTCTATACGGAACACAATTGCGTCTGCCCGGAGATTTTTTTCAAGACGTAGACCTGGACGATCGCACCGAGTTAACACATTTTGTTTTTAAATTACGAAAACACATGCACAACGCCAAGTTCTTTTTCACTAAGAATTTTAATAATAGCAATACTTTCGTGGATCAACAATTAAAATCGTGCTCACACGTATATGTACGCAACGACAGTCATACGCTAGGCTTAAAACAGAATTATTTGGGTCCATTCAAAGTGATCTCTCGAACGGAAAAATATATGGTATTGGAGGGCTTCGGTAAAAATGGAATTGTTTCTCTAGATCGCCTCAAACGAGCTTTTTTTTTTTAAATATTTTTGTTTAGATATTATGTTCTTTTTATTTTTGCACATTTTTTTCCCCTTTTTGTTCTGTTTTTTTTAGTGAACTGAACTTTTTCGACTCTGCTCTTAGAACCTCAAGAATTGGACACACACCTGAAAAAACTAGAAGCAACTTCAAGCTAATTTAATTTTCTATAATGTTCAATTAGTTACGTTACCTGTATTGTTTTTAAAAAAGATCAGAAGTTTTTGTAGCTAAGATAGCATGCGCTTCACGTTTGGTGCGTAGCTTTTTTTCTTCTGCAAAGGGGGGGGGGGGTACTAATGTAGCAGCCTTGGTCAATTGTATTGTAACTTAGCCACTTGGTTGCTATTTACATTAATATAAAAACAATTCATAAAAGATATTCTGTAAAGCTAACACATTAAAAAGTTCCTCCAAAATAGTGTTTCATTTCCAACTCCGAACCAAACATTACATTATAAGTTACTGCAATAGAGCACAGTGCTCTATTCAGTCTGAAGGTGCCAGCTGCAATGTCTTGCAAAACGTTAGTTTGTATGGGTTCACAAACAGCTAACAGGCATAAGCCGATTAAGTATTATTGTCTTGGCAAACAAAACACATTAAGATCAAATCCTTGTCCGCCACAAGGTTTAAATAAGCTACACACGGCCCTGTTTAGGCAGGCAGGGCCTACGAACAAATATTGCTCACACTTCTAGAGCAAATGCTTGTAAAGGCAGACAAGCTACAGGTCGGTCCTTACCTGATTATGCCGAGTGTAGTTCTTAAATGACGACGCGGTCTAAGCCGAAAGTAAATTGTAATATTGTCAATGTCGCAATAACTTAAAAAATTGGCTTCCAATTGCATCCGTTTTAATGAATTTATCGAGCCTTCTCGGGTCATCAACACATACTCATAACGTCCAATAATTTATGTGGAGAATGGTTCATGTGTAACAGCACAGCATCGAACCCAAAAGAAGTAATTAATTAGATAATTATGTATATACTAAGAAATGTGCAAAAAACACGTACAAACGTAAGGGTGTACAAACGTATACAGGCGTGTACGAACGGCAGAGCTAAAAATATCAAAGGAAACCCTATAGAATGAAAACTAAATGGAATAACAAAATAAAATACCTTAAATGTAGACGGCCTGCGATTATATGACTTAAAAGCTTTCAATACAATAATTGGCTTCAAATTACAGGAATTTCCGATTCAAGAGGCCATGCGGTGTTCGAAGTTCACAAAATCCCAAAAACGGTCCTTGAGGCAAGATTTTTCCAAAAATTCAAAATTCTAACAATATCTTGTCTCATAAATATAAGAAATTTTTACTGATTATTCCATATGCATAAATGATTAATGAAAAACTTTCAGAATAATTTCTAAAGACAGTTTGAACACCTCAAGAAGCGAAATAAAAGTGGAAGCGAGAGCTGATACCAAAAACTTTCCAAGTACCCCTGACTGAACAACAAGGAACTCAAAAACTAGTACATTAAAGCGAGAAAAACCACATTAGAAATTCGAAAATTACAAAGCTAAACCTAATCAAAATAAATAAATGTACATCTGTTGATCTAACTACCAGAAGCAAAAGCTAGCTAAAAATTAAACTGTAACAACCGTAACACCTTCTAAAATTAATCAAATTAAAACGCACAATGGGTTGCCAGTGCCGAATTACGGCGCAACTAATCTGTATGATACTAAGCAGGGTGCGCAGTCGTCCGGACAACGGTTGGAGCTGATATCTTGCGTGATCATGGTACTGCATATTTCGTTCTCCTTAATAACACTAACGCTTGATTTTCGGACTCCACAATATTAAAGCACCCACAACATTCTAGCACATACTTGTACTATAGCCAGAAAGTGGTGGTTAAGTAATGCATTACTCAGACTCTCGAAAAGGTAATAATGTTTTTAGTCTTGGTTTTTTAAGCATTTTTCTCTAAACTTCCTGTTCATATATACTATATACAAGAACTATCAAAAGCCATTCAATAAATGTAGTTTTAACAACGACAGAAAAAATCAGCAGCAGTTGTTACACAGGCCAATAGTTCGGCAAACTTAAAGTCAAATTTGTAGCCATTCTAGACATCGAGTTTTCTTACATTTGAAGCTTCAGCAGTCATGTCGCCAGATTCTACGCGAAATGTACATTAAACTTCGGAATCCCAGTTTAGAAAGATCTCCGGAACTTGGAAACTTCGGATGAGATACGACCGCGAAAAGTTTGCGCCGCAATTTAACACGAGCCGAAAAAAATAAATCATAGATTCTGAATAAGCAGAAAACGGAGTTGAAGTACCGATTGCAGACCTAATTTGTAGACATTCTGAAAAGGGCGTGTTTGGGGATATTTTTCATTTCCGAGAGAGGGGGGGCTTAAGGGCATAAAAGGCAATTTTGCAGACTGATCAATTGCTAACCTTTGTACGCTTAAAACAGCAATGGGTAACAGAAGGGTGATTAACAAAACCATTCACTTAACTTGTCTTGCGTCTTGTGCTAGGTACATAATGCGCTCTAAGTGACGCGTGTGATTAAATTGTTCCCGTTGAGAAGTCTTAATCCAGAACTGGCAGCTGAGGTTCGATTTTGCCCGTCTCCCTTAGGGCGCTGACCTTCTGCACCCGCATTACTTATATAGCAGTTCGTACCTCATTACTCATCCAACTAAATATTAAATTCCACCCTAATCAGAAGTTTTGGCTAAATAGTTATCATCACATACGTCCTGGCCGATTTAGATCAATTCCGACGACTTAATCATCTTCCTTTTCTGTTATGATTTACTCACAAATTAATACATCGAGACTATTTCCAAACAAATTACCTAACCGAGAGTAAGGGTGTCGACTTCATTCGGTTTCAGGCGAAAATACAATTTCATCTAAATCGAATCGCTCTATTTATTACCGATAAACGTGGTAATTTATCAACAATAGTTCTGGATTTATTTCGTAATGTCGTAATTCTGGAGCCGTGAAAAGAAACTTATCTCTTCGAGAATTGGCTACCGTTCAACTCAATAAAATGCAATTCGGACGTAGTTTCAATAAAACTGTGACAAGATATAAGAAAATCGTTTCGCAAAACAACGAATGTGATCAAAGAACTGCCAAACTTGTTCCTGATTTATACATTTTCCAATCGTATTCGGACAATTTCAGAATATTGAGATATGAGAAGGAGATGCGATTTAAAACTGTATAAACTTTTCATGGCCAATAACTGTGTATGCGCACGTCGAATTTCCGAGCGGAATTCGATTGCGGAATAAAGAATCCCGTTTTTCATGCCGCCTGGGAATACATGTAGGAATAGCAATTAGTAAAGGCGCAAAGGTGAATTTAAACAACGATTAATATTCAAAGGGCGTGATCAAATGGAATTTAGCTTCAGTGTGCCGACCTTTCAACTTCGACCTAATTAATTCTGATTTCGATTATAATTCTGACTGATGTATAGGTTCTCCGGTTACCTGAATATATGCTCTTGCAATTTCATTACCCAACTGGAATGCTAAGCCCGGCTTACCTGAAACAAAAGAACAGTGTTAAAATATTGACATCACCATTAAGAAAAAAACATATCAGCATTATTATACTCAAAAAAATTGAACTTCCTCTAGCGCAAAACTGTAATTATTCCTGTAGTTACGATGTATGCCGTAATAGTAAATTTTGTTCAGAACTCTTTTATGAAGTTAAAACTTCTCAGAGATGATTGTAGAAATTTAACGCGAGTTCCGAACATTATTCTGGAATATCAGAATTGAACGTTTATTTGGGTAATTTCTAAAATTAACCGAAATTTCTATGAATTTCGGAATTTGGAACAATTTTTCGTAACTTATTAACCCGTTTATTTTTCAATTCGCCACCATATCGTGGTATAACTGTTGAATAATACCGGTGCAGGTACATTGTATTCCTTAATAGAAAATTTTGTTTAGATTTATTTACCGAAAATCCTCAACCTCTTCTTGATAAACATCTTAATGTTACACAACAACACCTTTTGTAACTTCTTCCTCTCTCACTCTCACTATCTCCTACTTCCAGTTCAACCTTTCATTGCTCTACTTTCTTCTCACACCCTTACTCTCTTTCTCCTACTTCTGATTAATTTTTTCCTTTCTGTTCCCCGTTCTCTCCTACTTTAATCCTTGAATACATTCGTCCTAAAGTCACTCTATGGGCTCGACTCTAGTGCTGTCGACCTAAGAACCGGTTTGAAACCGGTTTGAAAACCCGGTTTGAAACCAATTTGAAAAACCGTTTTGAAAAAACGGGATGAAAAAACGGTCTGAAAAAAACGGTCTAAAAACTGGCCTGAAAAACCGGTCGTAAATGGTATGGCTGTAGAGCGGCAGAAGGGCACACGAGCAGAGGAACCATACATGACTTTAGTCCATTCTTTCACCGCTTCTTTGTTTCCCATTATTTCTCAGTATCTTCTCTTTGTGTTTTGGCGGCTATTACTAGAGGCAATGCAACGAATATTTTTTCTAGTCAGTCGAATGTTCAGCATTTTGTGCACAAAATGAAATAAAAAACTAATATGCAAATGTTTCGTAAATATTGATAGTGTGATTAAGATTAAAATACACTGAAACAAAGTTATAATTTCTAGCGCTTGCATTGATTACTAGTAAGTACTTGGCACTTGGCCGAATAATTTGCTTGAGCCCAATAGATAGCGTGGTATTTGAAAGTTAGTTAAATGTTAGGCCAAATATATGGCCTAATATTTGGTGCTTAGCTAAATATTTGTCCTAATAAACTGCCCGAATATCGGGTATTCGGCCAATGACCAACATCACTGTTCGGTAAATCCCTAAATGTTATGATGGAAATCGAGTAAAGTAAGACATAACGGTAGTGTATTGACACCGTAGCTGCATGGAGCATAGACTGAAAATGTGAAAATACTACAACTATCTTGTTTAATTAAAATAAAATTCTTAAAAATCTCACAGTGCAAGCAATAAAATAATAGTCACTACTTGTAGAACTTCTTTTAATTAGAAAAACGTATTCGTGTGTTTTCGCTAACAAACTTTTTTCTTTGTAAGGCAAATAAAATCTTTAAGAAAATGTTTTGAAGTTGTTGACCATTAAAAGTATACTTTTCCCCTACAATAATAAAAATCCATAACTGTATTTCACTTTTCTTTTTCTACACAGAAACTTATAAATTCTTGTTTTAATTTCAAGTTCCACGAAGTGTATGCAGCAACCTTTTCATTTCTTATTTCCCAAAAGACTCCAACTTTATACTCGAGACGACGTGAACACAACTGGAGCCTCTAAGTGAAACTTTTCCAGGGCCTTTCCTAAACAAAATCAACAAGGCACACTGACCTACGGTCGACCCTGTTATTTACTGAAGGCGGGCACACGAAAACAATCTTGGTTCAATTGTCCCCACACCTACCAACCTCAAACTTGCCCTACACGACATTGAAAACTTTACTTAACACTGAACTGCACTATACGATGCCCTTGGCCTCATACAATTAATTATCGTGCCCAGTTCACAATAAGAAAATGATCTCCGACCGTTGCGTTGTTAAGATAAAATCGGTCCCTAAAGTTTTCCCTGGATATTGAAAACAATTTCGTTCGGTAAAAACGCCACAGGCTAATTGTATTATTTAGTGGGTGTGGAATTGGGGTTTATCTTAATCGCCTATCGTGGTCTAGTCGGTTTAGACTTATTCGGTGGAAAGGATTATTGATGTAGTTGTTATAGTCATAATAATGAGGTAATTACCGAAATGCTACCGTACGTTTAAGGACAATCAGTAACCAATCATCAAAGGTTCTATTATAGAACAATAAAGAACAGATCATTAAAATGGGTCAAATGCAATAATACCTACATACGAATAATATAATAGTAATGCCTATCGTTAAACTTCTAATATTAACCGATAAACGAGGTAATTTTTGTGACACATCAACCACAAGTACGGTTTTACTATTCAAAAAGTACGTTCCTAAAGTAATAGCTAATTTATTACAAAATTTTTATAATAGTTGTGATATTTTAATTGTTATGAACAAATTTCGGATTCAACTTTGAAACCTCACCCTTTTTATTAGATATTGGCGTCATATCATCTATCTAATCTAATCGAATATATAAAGGCGAGTTGGACTATAAAAATGGATCTTTGGAACGTGTATGTAAGCGCTATACTCGTATATTACATTCCGCCCGTTAATTTTTCCATGCGTATAAGAATAAGCAGAGATCTCTATTTGAGTAATGCTTCGATTGTCTAGGTAGTAATTACCAGAATTTTATCGCATTTTGTCTTCTTAACGATCACATCATGAAAGTATTTCCAAACATGAACCTTTACTTCCAACCCCCTAATGTTTACTGAATCTGCCATCATAAATTATTTCATTGATAAGAGATACCTGGCGTCCAGATTATTCATTTTTCCTATGATAACAACGTCGCTCATGTTTACGAATATCCGTAAGGTAGGAATTCACAAACATTCATTGACCTAGATATTTTGTGATACAGTTGGATTACAAGAATCATAGAAATAGCGAATTAATTTACAAAATTTTCTGTGGCCGATTTTATAGCTAATATGATATTTCTCTGTTAAGCGCGTCTTAACCTTTACAATAAAATAGCAGAACTTGATGACTTGATCTTGGTTATCTATATCTGCAGATGACTTAATTTCTATTCCAACACTTCTAATAATAGCGAATTTAAAAAATCAAGTTTCTAATTTTGTAAAGGTACAGCTTTCAAATGCTTGCAGTATATCTAATTTGCGTTTATTATTATAAAAATATATAAGGCTAAAATAAATACCAATTGAAGTTAATACTTGTTTTATTTCTAAATATAAATAAAAATTTAATAACTAACATAAACTCTTAATAAACAGAAACAAAAAGCAAACTAAAAATAACATTTTACAAAACATGTCAATATTATTCGGTAAGTGGCGCGCGTACATTTAGCACTGGCCTAACTCTGGAAGGTGGGATAGGCGGCATGGCCCCTATAGCACGCCCCCCCCCTCCTTATGACCGCCCCTGAACCGAACTCATGTAAAAAATATACTGTTGATAGTCGAGCGTTGGCGTTGGAACTGTATTATTATTATTATTAGCTGTTATTAGTGCCATTTAGTAAAAAAAAAATATTGCATTTGAAATTAAGCAAAAACCTAAACAAACATTAGTAAATCAATTAAAGACGTGTCCTTTAATTACCGAGTAAGAACAATAATTCTAATGTTTTCGTAGCAAAGCAGTTGAGGATAGCGTCTTCGAAACAGAAATCCCGAGTTATAAATACTAGAAGGGAAAAACTTTTTTTAAACTTTTTTATTGTTATTTATTTTATTCTTGGACTGTTTTCATCTACTTATTCATCACTAAAGTTTTAATGATAACAGCTAATAACAATAATCCAGTATAAGTATGTCTCACGGCAATAAACGTGTTAAATGTTTATATTCTGAAAGTAAAAATGACAGATAAAGCAAATTGTGTATCAATTTGAGACATCGGTTTTAATCTTTTATTGTCCTCGGTTTATTAAATACCAGAGAAATAATTTAAAAGATTTTGAGTGGGATGCCGTGTGTATATGAAATTTTACAATTGGTACAATAACGTGCATAATTTGGCAGCAAGGAAAGAATAGAATTACATAAAACTTTTAAACTATTATACACTGTGTCCATAAAGTAACCCCCCCCCCCCTAACTAACTTTTGAACGACTTAATATTTTACTACAAAATTTGGTGTGCTTTAATGGGAAATTAAATACTATTTTTTAGCTCATAATTAAATAATGTATCATTCAAAATGGCGGCTGGGCGCCATTTTGAAATTTTTTTTTAAATAGAAAGAGGGGTCGAGTGACACCTCATTTGGAAGGTCCTTTAGTTCTGCGTCTGATCCTAGAGTTTCAAAGAAAAATATTTAGCCATAACAAAATGACAAACGTTTGAAGTAAAGAAGTCTATTAAAAAAAACTAAGAATTAAAGCAAAAACAAATGAAATTAAGTGTTCGAAATGTTCACCATTCACTTCTTGGCACATAAAAAGTCGGTTATGACATTCCTGCCTTACATTTTCATAAGTTTCTGGAGTGACATTTCTGTAAAAAACGCATTACAGGAGTTTGCAGAAATATCACTCCAGAAACTTATGAAAATGCAAGGCAGGAATTTCATAACCGACTTTTTATGTGCCAAGAAGTGAATGGTGAACATTTCGAACACTTAATTTCATTTGTTTTTGCTTTAATTCTTAGTTTTTTTAAATAGACTTCTTTACTTCAAACGTTTGTCATTTTGTTATGGCTAAATATTTTTCGTTGAAACTCTAGGATCAGACGCAGAACTAAAAGACCTTCCAAATGAGGTGTCACTCGACCCCCCTTTCTATTTTAAAAAAAAATTTCAAAATGGCGCCCAGCCGCCATTTTGAATGATACATTATTTAATTATGAGCTAAAAAATAGTATTTAATTTCCCATTAAAGCACACCAAATTTTGTAGTAAAACATTAAGTCGTTCAAAAGTTAGTTAGGGGGGGGGTTACTTTATGGACACAGTGTATACTTTACTTACAGTAAATTCTGCAGACAATATCTTATTAGTTTGTGCAAATAAACAATTTAAATTAAAAAAATCAATTCGAATCGAAAATAATCTGATTTAAATCAAATAATACAACCTTGAGAAGGCGCCACAGAGAAATTAGCGCAAAGCGACAGCAACTAATTTGTGGCCGAGCCGTAGCTCTTTAAGCCTACAAAGTTTGAAAAATAAATCATGTGATCCATTTTAGACAAATATTTTCATAAATTTTAAAAATTTTTAAAGCACTCTGACAATTGGCATGGGTCAAAAATTCCCTTTTCCAGTAATATTATGTCCCAGCAGAGCTATCGCGATGTCTAATTTCATCGCGAAATTTAACTTGTTTGAGTAAAGATGTGCTGAAGTCAAACTTTACAAAAAATCGTATTGGTCGACAGTTTCAAGCTAGAAATTCGAAAAAAAGGCAGTCGATATTCCTTAAAGGTTTCGATTGCACCCTATTTTTAGATTTAGAAGGTTCAGTTTGTGCAATAAAATACCAAAAAAACCTATTTAACTTTCGCTTACGTTTCTGATTTTTTTTGAAGCTCATATTCCCTATGAAGTTTTGATTCCACAACTTATTAGTAATCGCTAATCATCATCTTAACATTCGTTCGATACAAACGAATGAACACACTCACCCACGAACAGAGATTTTTTAAAACCGCTTTATTCTTGTTCTTGGGAGCCTTAAACATGTATTTCCGTCAAAATCTTGACATAGAAACATTTTTAGGAAGGCAATACTTTCCTGAATGCTAAAACTGTAAGCAAATAAAAATAATTTTATTGAGTTGAGAAATATTTACTTTAAACCAAACTAGGAGAATCCATGAGTTACGCCCCCCCCCCTTGTTTGGCAACAATTGGCCTGAAATGTTACTTTTAGTTCCTAAAATCCAACTTTTTTCTAACTTGCTGCCTTTTTTTAAATATTTATAGTGCCTTAAAATTACAGTCCTGTCCTAGTTGTAAATGCTGTTTCTAATAAAATTTTAATAATGTTTTTTTTGCATCGCTGTTCTGGAATTACATTAATTCCCTGTTATTAAAAAAAAATTATATCACAATGTGTTACAGCTCGAAAAAAAAAATCTGAGATGCTCTCAAATTGTTAGCACTGAGGTGTGCATAAATACCGAACTTGATATGTTTATCAAGTGAGTGTTTATGAATTTTGAGTCAGCGATACATTACAGCCTCCTTCAATCGTAGTCATTAAAAAAGATTAAAAGTAAACTATTACATGAAATAAATCGTAGCAACAGATTTGAAGACTTAATTTAAGCGAACTGCAGAATATTTATTTAATGCTAGTAGTAGGATTTTAAATGTAATATTAAATAAAGTAGCCCAGCAGGATATAAAAGTCGGATTGTTTAGTCACCGAGTAGTTACCGCAGAAAAGCTATGCTGGAGAACTTAAGATTGTGAATGCTCGTCTCAGAATTTCGCAATCAAGCATATCCTGTAAATCCACTGGCTAATTAACATCTGAAACTGCAGTGGTCTAGCTGACATTAACACATACGAATATGTGCTTTATGTAATAGACGCGAGAGCCCGGCGGCAATAAAAGTTGAGACAGGTGAAAAAGATCAAGATTTATAATATAGATGTTTTGACTTTTAATATGTTGTCCAATTTCTAAAGCAATTTATAAATATTTAACTTCATCCCAAGTTTTGTTTGCTTGCTTGATTGGACGTATACAAAATTCGAGGTTAATACTCTTTAAAATCTGAATTATTAGTCGACTAATTTGTATTCCCCAACTAAAATATGGAATGATAATAATTAATTATATTTCTCGTTAATTAAATAAATAACACCAAAACCGGATCAATAATTAACATAAATGTGCAGTATTGAAAGAATAAATTATATTTAGCCCCAGTCACAAAATTATACATGCTTGTGTAATAAATAAAAGTGAAAATTGTAGATAATAAATAGCTTCGCAGCGAACTCGAGTGAGTCCTCAAATCAGAAAAAAAATCTTTTATTATGTTTGCGTCGCAATTAAATATGAAAAATAAAGATTGCTTAATTGTTAGTTTATTACATAAATTAAAAAGTGGGGCGCTGCCGGTAGCTACCCTTTAATTCGTCTAATATAATAAACAGCAATTATTAATTCTGTTTGGTGTCGCATTGCTTCGTACGTTGGCCTTGTATTTCCGTATGCTACAAAAGCAAACATGGTAAAAAACCAACAACACAAACTAATTACTTGATATTTCAAAGCAATTATCTTAATTGAAAAAATAATAACAGATGCACTCGTTTCGAGAGGTTTTTCCATATTACTGGCAAGCTCAATTAATGCGTTGTGCTTGTAAAAAGCGCAAAGGGAAGGGCAAAGGGCGCATTGGGGAACTGTATAATGTAATACAAGTTGTGATATTCAAGAGAGCCCGCTTTTTTGCATTAGGAGTGGTTTGGTGGTGTTGGCGCTGACATGGAAATGGAATTAGATCCGAAACAATTAGAAGAATACTGTTTGCATTTTACTGGTGGACTTACGTGGATTAACAACTACAAAGGTAGTCTGGAAAGCTAAAATTTAATAAACGGGTCTCTACAGGCGCTTTCAAACCGAAGAAGAAAATCCTGTTATCTGCAAACTTTCAACATAAAAATTGTTTGAGTACCCAAATTACTTTGAACTAATAGCTTTAAAAACTTAATCAACCCCAGTAGATCTCTACATTCGCCTTTACAACATTCTAACCACTTCCGACTCGTAAAGCACGTAACCCTCGGGGTATTTCGCATAATTACCTATTATGAAGATTTTTGCTGGCTTAGATTACCGACTTTAGTAAACCCAGTTTCTAAAACAACCTCGTTTCCAGCTCCCCATGTATTCACACATACATCTGAAGACTAGAAAGTTATATTAGGCGGCAAAAGTTTAATAATAACTCGGAAAACAAACCCCCTAACGGAAAATCACGTAAATACGTCATCAAGTACTATAATTTTGTGCGTCTATATGGAAACGCCTCAGGTCTCACCTCAAGGTAATAAACTGGAACCCTTCGCTTCCTATGTAAATGCAGTCTGTGTTTCTAATAGCTATTACATTTAGTTTAATTAACTAACAGTCATTACTTAATTGGACTGACTGGCGATAGAATTAGAGACATCCAAAGGTAAAAATCCGTACCCTAATTAGGTGACTCCCTTTATCTCTGATAACTTTCGAGGGCTTCTATCATCACCAGGACTAAACTATGTTATTTTAGTAGCCGGATCGTGTTGCACGATTAAAACTTGACGGGAACGTCGAAAACTTACACAGGGTTCATTTCCGTCCAACAGCTACCGACTAATGTTGCATTTTAGGCATTAGTTCGAGACCGAAATTTACTCAGGACAAATGTAAAATAAAGCTGACTGTAAGTGCTCGCGAGGGGTCACATTAATGTCTGTGAGGGTGAGAAATTCGAACCTGCGTTCCCTGATCGCACCTGGGAATTTTCACGTCGATGTGGAGATAGATACGTGAGAAAAGTCTGTTAGAGAGAAGTTCAATGACCCAATTTGTCAGTTCAGCCAATTTTTCTTCTGTTTCGAAAAACCGTGCTTTACACATTACCAAATGCAGTATTTTATTATGTAAATATGTAATGACCTCCGCCAAAGTATTATCATTCGCTTGTTTAATATTTCATTTTAGTAATAAATAAACTTATTAAACGGTTAGTACGATTTTGAAATTTATAAACGAACCTTTAATTTAAAAAAAATAAAGATTATGCAGACACCATGCTGTAGTTATTACAGGAAGTTTATTCGCATTGCTTACTTTCAGAAAAACGTTTTGTTTAAAGTAACTTCATCTTCTTGACTACACAGTTCAATTTTAGTTTATGCTTGTGCAAACATCTGCCGTGAACTTAAGCAACTTGGATTTTCTCATTACCGACAACTTTTTTTAACAAATTTATATTTTACTGAAAGAAATTCCGAGTTAGTTTCGGTATATGATGATTAAACTAAGACTTCCTTTAAGTTCGCAGCCTATTACATGTCACAGCCTATTACATATCATACAGATTGTCATTTTTTTTTACTGGAAAAATGGGCAACTTATGGGAGCGAGAAGGAAGGTAATAGGTACCTAATGAATTCTACAAGAAAAAGAGATAATGAGTAAACCATGTGGGGTTCTGTGAGTACTTTTAATTTAACTTAAAAAATTCATCTCTCAATTTTAAATTTAAAGTATCCATGGATACGTGAGTCCCCACCTGGTCTACCCATTATCTCCCTTCGTTGTCGCACTCATTAGATAGGCACGTTTTCAGTAAAATAGTGACAATCTGTATATGAACTTGAGTAGAGTAAAATAGGTTTTTCTAGGAAGAATTTGAGACAAGATCGAAATGTATGCCAAGATCTGTATTTAACAGAATTAACTAATATTGAAGATACAACAAAAACTTATACAAAACTCTGTTTTGTGTCAAATATATATTAAAAAATTCTAAGCTGTTGCTTGAAACGTTTCTCAAAAAAATGAGCAAAGCTCTTCGCCCGGACTTTCCTATGCTTTAGATATTGTTACTTATCATATATATTCAAAAGTATTATTATTGTGTTAAACCCCAACATTGACTACAATAACATCCATCTACTCTTACCACTGTACCTAAAGCATAGCTGCATAATAGTTATATTATAAAAACATACTACATATAGTATTAACTTAGTGACAATTTATTCAACTACTGACTACAAAGAAAGAATAGTGAAGCAAAGGTCGACAGGTAAGCTGTGGGTGTGTACCTCGATCACGCGCCTGAAGACTTTGGTCAACGCATGGAAGTCAGATAAAAAAAGAGCGAGTGATATTGTAAAGTAAACTGATAGAACGCTGAAATTTTTCAAAAATTTTGTGAAAAAATCGCTTTTCAAATTTGTGGAAAAAATTCCTTGGAATTAAAGAAACACAAAAACGTAAGAACAAATTTGTCAACTAAAAACTGGGTGGTCGGGAGAAAATTAACTATCCCAAATAATGCCGTATGCAAAAATTAAGTTGAAAACTTTATTCTACGATCACTCATGAACAATTTAGCATATCTTTTGACCCCGTTTATTAAATAAGGAGGCATAATTTTCAATTTTCAAAAATTCATAGTAAGTGTCACAAAGTAGTCAGCGGACTGGGATACGAACCACAATATAGCTGATCCATAGCTTTATAAGTCTACAAAATTTAAAAAAAATCATGTGGCCAATTTTTGGACAGAGTGTTATTGAAAAAGTCAAAGTTTTGAAATCTTTTAACTCGTTTTTTTTCGAACAATGTAGCTTAAAAATTTCTGCGGTGTTTCCTAATTTTCGGCTTTAACGCCTGTTTATTCAGAAACTAGTTGACTCTTCAGGATTGATTTTGGTATTACAATCGCCATAGAGAAACACAATGGTACTAATGTAAGAGAATTTAAAAAAAATGAAAACTCTGAAGTGCAAATATCGCATAGATTGCCAAAAAGCTATTGCTCAAAAACTAGCAACAATATTTTCGTAAACTTTGTAAGCTAGAGATGGGCTGTTTCACTGTTTCGCGCCCCAGTCCATTAAATTCTGTGACTCCTACTATGAATTTTTGAAAAATGTAAATTTATGCCACTATAATTAATAACCGGAAGACGATTAAAAATTTCTGTTACAGCTAAAAACTGCTCGTGATTAATGGTAGAATAAGACCGAGAACCTAATTTTTAGGTGCAGCAATATTTAGAGGAGTTAACATTCCCCCCCCCCCCCTCCTTAATTTTGGCGACTAAATTTGTCAAAATCTATGATCCATCGTCCACTACACTAGCAACTTAAGTAGTTCATTTATTATTGTTAAAAAGCGTGAGACATAGCCCACGGATTCCGCTACTTAATATTAATACTACATAAGCTCTTGTTTTTATTGCTGTAGAATTTTCGTCTAACATATTTTCATGGGTTATCTATATTTTGTAGGAAATAATCAGAAAAATCTCTTCAGAAATACATGAAAATAGTTTACTGGCGTGTTGGCTTTTAAGCTGGTACGCTTCATCGGCTTTTGACTTGTGGAGGTTTTGTCCTCAGTTATGAGGGGCTTCTTCAGGGCTGCTAATGCAACACAACTTGTGATAGAAGAACAGATAGCAGCCCTAATCAAGTCCTATGTAACTAATAAGAACGAAACTTCGGCGAATCATAACTTGATACTATTAATTATTAACCACAAAACACTACAATTTAAATATTTCCTTGTGTGACCTTACTTTTGCAGAATATCAAAGTAAATCTACAATTTTCATTTATAAATAGTTGACTAGCAGCACACTGCTCACTGGCAGCACAGCTTATATTTTCTTTAAACATCAATTTTCACTTTCTACCGCATGTTAATTCCTGAACGATGTGCCAAGTTGTAGATCACACAATGTTAATTTTCCTTCTCTTGTATCTCCCCCAGTTTTCTTTACTTGTGAACTTGCCCTCCTCACAACATGTTCTCAAATTTCAGCTGTTGTTACTTATCGCCCCTCATGTTTGCTTCATTAAGCAACTATTCCACCACTTTTTCCCTTTTTGTGAGTTTTCCTATACAACCTTTCTGTCCCAGCAATTAATTAAGGGGGTTTGCAATATTACGCTGATTACCTTCACATTATACTAAAGCTATCACAATCATAATTAAAACAGTTTTTATCTCATCTAAGTATGTATTTATATATCTATTGATATTGTTTTCGAAAACAATAGTTTATTGAGTACAAATAAAATACTTTTTGTTTCAACAACATTTATTTTTAAATAAATAAATATTGTTGAAGTAAAAAGTATTTTATTTATACTCAAGAAATATGGAGTTCAAGAAAGTAAAGCTAAAACTTATAAATAAAACAATAGTTTATATTGCAATCTCGCAATTATTAGCTTTTAAAATAAAACCAGCAGAACCAGTGACTAACGCCCCACGCTTTTTTTGTTATCTTCTTTTTAAACAATAATAAATAAAGCTGTGTCGAGATGTTAGACATGTACTTAGTGCACCTACCACTATTTAATATACTCCAAATACGCAAGGAGTCGGCGATTAAAATATAAATACTGAACTTAATATGTGTATGTAACTATTAACTAATCAACTTAATGTATATTCTATTAGAGTAACATTCCAAACCAGCGAGAGTGATATCAAATAATCTTAAAGAAAATGTACTCACATTTCCTTTGAATTGGCCTGTTCACCACCACTGTCCAATAAACATACATACATTATCTTTTCTTTAGTATTTCTGTATCAACAAGCTTTTAATTTTCTTTTTAACCGACTTCAAAAAAAGGAGGAGGTTCTCAATTCGTCTGTATATATGTTTTTTTTTTTTTATGTATGTTCGGGCATAACTTTTTTGTTTATGAACCGATTTTAATGATTTTTTGGTGTTAGGTTCAGTATAGTTCCAAGGTGGTCCCATTATAATTTCATTGGTATTGGAGCTTGAACTTCGAAGATACTCCTCAAAATCTATTTTTTTAACGGACTTTTTTAGTGTTTCCGTATTTCATCTTCCGTTTCAACTAGCAATCGTTTCCTCATTCGAGAAACACCCTTACTAGGTCTACCCATCGCTTAAAATTGTAAAATAATTAACTTTAAAAAAAAAGAAAACCGACTTCAAATAAAAACACAAAAGTAACATAAGTTAACTAAAAAGCAAAAAATAAATGTTTTTTATACAACAGTTTAATACTTATTTGTTGTTCCGTTTAATGTAATTAAGAAATTAATGTTTATTATATAATTATTAATTGTTTTATAATTTTTAAGTCGGTGCCAAGTATAACATAGATATAACATTAGATTCGAATTTTTATGTTATACTTGGCACGACTTAAAAATTATAAACAATTAATAATTATATAATAAACATTAATTTCTTAATTACATTAAACGGAACAACAAATAAGTATTAAACTGTTGTATAAAAAACATTTATTTTTTGCTTTTTAGTTAACTTATGTTACTTTTGTGTTTTTATTTGAAGTCGGTTTTCTTTTTCTTTAAAAGTTAATTATTGTTAATTGGCAATCCTTAGCTACAGTCTGATATAGTAGGTATCTGCTATGTAAGATTGGAAGTAAAATAAATATCATTATTAATAAATAGTTAGTGTTTTACATTTTAATTGTTGCATTTAAAACTCTTCTCAGTGAAGCAAATGCTACGTATAATTGTCCGTGTGAAAATATCTGCTCTGGCAAATAAATTCCTACATGCATGTCTTTTTTTAACTCTATTAACGGGGACTGCGGTTGTTGGTTTCGGTTAGGTTTCTTTTAATTGTAAACGGTATTCCAGTATTGAAAGTGTATAAATAATATTAAACTTTTCAGTTTCAAAAATTTCATAAAACTTCAAAATAAATTACACGTTTGCAACTATTGCAAATTTTTACAGAATTTCAAAATTTACAATATCTTTTCACGATTTTAGAAATTTTTGTTTTCAAAACTTCTTAAAAATTTACATAATTTTTTAAATATTCAAAATTTTCCAAAAATTTCAAAAAAGGTGCAATCTATCAATTTTTCAAAAAACATCTAGTATAAAAAATCAAATTTTAAATTTTTGTAATAATTAAAAAAAAAATCCCAATAATTGTATCAGAAACGTAAAAAATATTAAAATTTTCGAAAAAATTTAAAAATCTTCAAAAGTTCAATAATTGCGAGCCGTTACCCGACAGCTTTTTCTATCGCATGTTATTAGTGTTACCGCATTTCGGAGAAGGTAATGTTTGGGTTATCTAATGGCGCTAACGTAGCCTCTGCGAGATCGGAACCTTCGACGCGCGAAGAAAAGCTTAGCGGACACAGCTAACGGAGAGAGCATTTAGCGTTCTTCTATGTTACGTAATATTGTGTAATTCAGTAATTCTTTGTTAATAAAGGTGAGGTTCTTGTATTACGTCTTACTTATTGCTTTCTTTAGTAAAATATAATCAAAATTATACATCCATGCGTTCGGCTTCGTATCTTTAACAACCGGGATCTCGGTCTCTATGCTTTCCACTGCGAGTTTGTTTTCAAAATGACAGCCAGCGGCAGATTATATTCCAATAATACAAACAAAAAGTATAAATCCAAATTTGCTTTTCTGTATCGAAAACTGTAGCGGTTCGCTATACAAAGAAATATGCGCCTTATACAATGGACGCGTAAACATGTGAGTTCTAGTAGCGGAAGCCCCTCACCACTAACTTTGAGAAAGATGAAAAGAATGCGGATTTAGTATATAGATGTGGAGCTCACGTATCAATACTGCATTAGTATAAATTATACCATGTATATTATAAATCACATTATTAGAAGTTGTCTTACATGCAAGCATAAATATTTCCGTGAATTTCGTTGAGGAGGTGCAGCCTTTGTGTGGAAAATAATAAATAACTGAACTGTAATGAGAAAGCACGTGCAACATAAAAAATCAAACAATAGTGAGGGTTTCTAAATTAACTAGTTTACTGTATTGTACTATATATTTCTGAAACATGATATTATAGCTGTTAATGTTTTTACATTACAGATGCATAAACAGTAAATTTATTTTGTACTGCAGAAATTTAAATTCGTGGTAGGTATATACATATTTGTTGCTGTTAAACAGTAAATTCAGTGTATTTGTTTGTGCTTAAATGCACAAAACTCTACACATTGTCAGATATACACAGGTATTCTGTGTTATTAAGGACAGTTCCAGAATTCCCTACTTTTAAGGAACGAGAATATTAATTACTTACTGTACCCACAAGATGAGTTCAATTGCTCACATTAGCACTGTATTGACAATTACGGCGATAATCCTAAATTAAAAAATTGCCCTTAAACAGATACTACAGCAACGCAATTTCGCCTTGATCATTTGTAACCAAATAACACAATTCAATTCAACGTGAAAATTACATCAACTTACGCGTTTTAATTGCAACTGCGCCTGTTTTAATCCGGCCCCTGGCAAATAAATTAATTATAAAACCAACGAGGAGAAGCAAAAAAGCCGATAACATGACATTTCGCTAAGTAATTAGACAATCGAACATCTGAAGAATTTAGTTGGAAAGGTCCTTGCCAACAGCGCACCATTTACCAATTATTTTATCAGCTCCTTCGCGGATGAGATAATTATAAAATGCCCTGCTGCCTTAGTTACATTAACAAGCAACGGTTCGTGGATTCTCCGTGCCTGGGACAGTATCGTTAACTTTATGTCTCCAAGAAAATAGTTTGCATGCGAAGTTCGTGCAGTTGGCAATTACATCGTCCCTGCTTCACAAAATAATTAACTCTGCAAGAAAAATGAAGTAGTGATGACGAATGCTTTTAATGTTTGCAGGAATATGTGAGCCAGGTATGCACCTATTTTATAAATTACGACCTACACGTACTAAGCTAATTTTCTACTTTCTCAGTATAGCAAAGAAGATCTGGTTTTTAATAAGTATATATAGTTGCAGCTAGTTGCAGTCAAGTTTTAACACTATTTTCTGACGCTTAATTAAGTAAATCTTGAAATATTACCGACGGAATTTCTTGGAAAACACTTTCAGGTGACTTGTTTTGTTGGGAAACTAAATTAAAATTGGCTTATTTAAATTCTGCCTAAACTTTCGATAAAATGCGTATTTAATAAATTTGTTAATAACCCTGTTAATTACTAGACAATTACTTTAAAACTTCGGCGATTTTTTTGCCTTAACTCTGTATGATCGTAAGTCTCAAACTTACATTAATAGAACAAAAGGTCTCCAAGAAGTGGCGATAAAAAACTCAAGAAAAAGACATACTTTATCTCCTGACGCTGTTTCTTAATCTTTTGTTCTACTAAAATAATTCGCAATGCTAATATTTGGAAGAAAGCGGAGCATACTTTGCCAAGTTTTAAATAAATTGTTTTATTCTCGCCTTCACCACGAGCATGGTGGACTACTGAAATATAAAATCCACTTTTTCTCTTTTTTATCGTGTTCACGCAACACTTCACCCATTTATAAGATGATAAAGGCTCATTCTGAAAGCAGTAGCGAAATGTACAATGATCAGTACAATGTCATAAAAAAACAGCAAACGGTGGAATGTAAACCTATACTCAAAACTTTGTAGGGTTATCGGAGGCAAAAGCGCAGATTTACTGTTGTAGATTTTTTTTACTACTTCCAGTTGTTGATCTGACAAATTGGAAAAGTTGGCTTTGGACCATTTCAATGCAACGAAATTCGCAAATAAAAAACACACTTTCTCTAACAATTTGATTTTGAAAGCCGCTCTACATGTTCATTATTTTCCCTTAGAAAATTATTTATGTATTTCGCTCAGAAATTATACGCGTGAATAGTTAATTCGTACCTACCGCAATAAAGTCTTAAACACTTAGGTCAATGCCTTCCAGGGAATGAACTCATGTGCATAACTTAATTTTGTTTTATAACGTTTGCTGATAAAATCCGATAATAGCTATAAAGTTCTAACTTTTCAGAAAGCTGTTTGTAGTCAATAACAAAACAAGTTTTCGCGAACTAAACTCAACGTAACACCAACTTCAACACTGGAAAAACAAACAATGAAAACAGAAAAATTTAAATGAAATTAAACAAACAAACCATTACGCAATCTAAATCACAAAATTTAAAAAAACAACTTTTCAATGAAAACATTTAAAAAGTCAACGTTTCATTAAAATTCTAATTAAAACTAAAAAAATAACCATTTTGTCAATTATCCAATGCTCCGATAACTTCCACAGAGTAAAATATTTCTTTTTACTCATATAATAAGGAATATTTCAAAAACGCTGCCAATATCGTATTTATTTAAAAAAAACCTTAGTTTGCTAAACAATTTCGATATTTTTTCATTGAAAATGATCTTCAATTTTTCAGGAATGCAAAATGATCGACTTCAGATTAATACCATGAAAATATTTGTGTTGGATTGAACTAAACCAACTTTGAACATAAACCCATAAAGTTTTTAACAATAATTTTTTGATTTTAGAGATATTCCGTGATTTTTAATGTACCCATGTTTAAATAAGTTTTTAACGTTTATACAGGGTGGTCAACATCTCCTTTACTATTTAAAATACATAACATTTGAATAAAAGCAGTAGGGGATCGAGAAAACTGTAATTTAAAATTATTTTTAATTATACAGAGGGGTTCCGTATACCAGTGGCATACCAAACTTGTGAATTACTTTGATAGAACAGAAACACCCCGCATATTTTTGCATATTCTTACCGCCTTTTAAATGGTGTTCTGCAAATGTTTTGTTTCTGACATACCGTTGCGGCGTTGCCAATTATTCAACGAAACATTTGACTTTTGCAGAACTAAAATTTGCAGGAGTTACATTTCCACAAATCAAACAAACTTTTTCTGTGAAATGTTAAGCAAAAAAAACAATTATCTAGAGGATAGTACTTAATCAATCCTCTAGATAATTGTTTTTTGTTAAACAGGGTGTATGCTGCAATGGTGCAAAAATTATTCTTAATGTGTTATAATTCGATTTTATTCAACAGAATACGAATCTAAGTATTTTTGCTGAAGGTAGATACATTTCCCAACAAATATGGCTTTAGATAGAGAAAGAGACCGAGAGCGAGGGATATTGTAAAGTACATTGATAGTAAAATGAAATTTGTGATTTTTTGGGAAAAGATTCCTCGGGATTAAGCAAACCTAAAACAGAATGACAAATTCGTCTACCAAAAATTGGGTGAGAGGTGAAAAAATAACCTTCCAAATACTGCTAAGCCTAAAAATTAAGTTGAGCGTATTATTCTACTATCACCCATGAGCAATCCTATAAACAGAAATTTTTTATCAGACCCATTTCTTAAATAAAGGGGTACGACTTTTTAAATATCAAAAACTCATAGTAGGCGTCACAGCAAAATTACCGGGTTGGGACACGAACCCAATTGTAGCTGATCCATAGCTCTATTAGCATACAAAATTTAAAAACAATTGTGTGGCCAGTTTTTGAGCAATATTGATGAAAATTTTCAAATTTTTGAAAATATTTTTCACGTCATAGTTTTTACCTTATCGAAAATGTTCATGCACTAACATTGTGTCTCTATAGGGCTATTGCGATTACAAATTTGATTCCGATCTGTTAACCCGTTTTTGAACAATACCGCGTTAGTCAAAATTTTCAAAAAATCTGAGCAGCCGCCATTTTTAAGCTACAAGGTTTAGAAAAAAGCATTTGCCCAAAAGTGTACTATAGATTTTTTTAAAGCTTATTTGCCCGATTTATTACTCCCACCTACCCAAAGACAAGCGTTTCTTAAAAACCTCTGTGACTCAAAACATGTATTTCCGTCAAACATTCAAATTCTAAAAGTATAGGAAAGCAAAAAAATTAAAATAAAAGTCGAGTCTCACTGCCATATTCATTCATTTATTTTTTAGTGTAATCACCTATTTTTGGTGACGCACTATATTACACCTACCACTTAACTAACTAACAATATAATTTTCTTTCTTTTACTGTAAGTTTCTATAAACAGTTATTTTATTTTAATTTTTCAATATGTGCGCACATCTAACTGTTTGTATTTCTTTTTGTTTTCGGTTGGAGTTACGGATATTGTTACAATACATTTTATCATCTTGTAACATTGTACTGCCCGAAGATGGCCTCCTCTTTGGCAGAAATATGCCCGGAAATATGTAGCATTATTTTGTCAACTCTAAAATATACATCCATTGGTAAGACTGTCAAGTTCTATTTCCATTTTTAATAATACCACATCACTTATATTATTATGAATCCTCCGGGTGTTGTATTAAAAAAAACATAAGTCTGATTTGCCTCGTTGATATGGAACATAATTAAAAACAATTTTAAACTGTTGTTTCCTATAAACATTTTTAAATATTGTTTCTGTATTTTAAATAAAAAAAGAGATGCCAACAACCGCGGCCTTGTTGACAAACGCAACAGCTAATATTACATAGAGACTGTTACCTACAGCAATTTCGGTGATCGACCTTAAAAAAGGAACGAAAATTGTTATTGACAGTATTGAACCAAGGACCAGCGGTTTGCTAGGCTAAAGACTCCTACAGCAAATACAAAAAATTGCATCAGCTTTAACATGTTTGTTATAAATCGCTGCGTACATTATAAATGAAAACATCCACCACATCTCATCACATCGACTTTTTACTTTTTGTCTTGTGTTTCTCCAACATTTGACGTGATCGATGCTGTCGACTTTCTGCGAATATCCGTCCTGCAAAAAGTTGATGGCAAGTCGTGGGACGATCCAGCACATTACTCTCGCTTTTTACTAGCGTGCGTTAGTTCCATACGTAATTGTTTTCGTCTACTAAATTTCTTCCCAGTTTACTCACCAATTTCAAGTCGTTCAAGTGCCCATCTTTTAAGGGGAGTGGTGGTTAACGGCCGTTGAATGAAGTTCGCCTTCCGCTCGCAGGTTTTCATTACTCTAGTGCTGTCGATAGGTTGGATCACATCTCTACGAGTGCTTCTGAATGTATAATAGTCACAATCACCTCCGGTACATAAGATTTAACGACGGCATCTAAGTGTTCAATGGACGGCTCGTCTGGGCGGTTTGGCAGAGCGCCAAAGACCCTGATCTCCCTTGCCATAGAAATAGGCACATATAGACCGTCGGGGTGTTCCTCGATATTCACCAGAACATCCCACAAAATAGGCCATCCTCAATTTTCAAACATCTCTGGTATCTGCATAGAGATATTGGTTCGATCTGTAACCAA
The DNA here is from genome assembly GCA_958336395.1 of Ctenicera cuprea. Taxonomy (NCBI): domain Eukaryota; kingdom Metazoa; phylum Arthropoda; class Insecta; order Coleoptera; family Elateridae; genus Ctenicera; species Ctenicera cuprea. The sequence continues at coordinate 76,792,591 of OY284486.1, read as the reverse complement.
ATGAGTTGCGTCGGAGCCAAGAGCATGTTGTTCCGGTCTCACTGGAGAATTAATTTACATACCAACCTAAATACTTGTTATCTGGGCCTTGCTAGCCTATACATTATTTCGTTATTTGTGACCAGGAAGCGTAATATTAACTGTTTAGCGTTTATAACCGGTCCCTCGGCAGCATGAGCGAATTCAAGAACTCAGAAAGGTATGAATGCATTTTAGTAGCAATTACTTGTTGCCTTTTATGGCGTCTGGACGGGTTATTACCATATAGAGGGGTACTGTTAATAATGTTCATGTTTTATGGGATTACGTCACGTTTTTTAAGTTGTTTCTGAAAGTTTTTAACGATGCGCAATAAAAAATTTGTTTTTATAAGAAAAATAACGCATGAAAATGAGGGAAGTATTTCGCCTGAACTTTCAGATACTTTAGAAAATTGTAACATTTTCCTCCGCCAAATTTGTATTAAAAAAAACAAAATTATCTTTAAAGCAGTTGAAGCTGAAAAATGTTTCAAGAACATGGTGTGTTACTTCGATCACGCCCGAAAGAGTTCGGTCAAAGCATGGGCGTCAGATAGAGAGAGCGAGTGATATTGTAAAGTAAACTGACGTACGCCGCATTTTTTCCAAGGCTTTTGTGAAAAAAATCGATATTTTTTTGCAAAAAGATTGCTTGGGATTAAAAAAAACCAAAAACGGAAAGACATATTCGTCCACCAACAATTGGGCGAGGGGGAAAAATTAAACCCCCACAATATTGCCGTATTTAAAAATTAAATTGATAACTAACGCTCATGAGCAATTTTGCTTCGGCCCCCGTTTATTAAATAAAGAGTAAAAATTTCCAATTTTCAAAAATTCAAGGTGTCACAAAGAAGATAGCGCACTGGAACACGAACCAAATTGTAGCTAATTCGTAGCTCTATACGGCTACAAAATTAAATAACAACGTCTGGCCACTTTTTGAGCAGTATGTATGAAAAAGTCAATTCTGACATTTTTTTCACTGTGCAGTATGTGTACCCTTAAAGCATTTCCAATATCAAATTTCATCCCAATGCGATCTGATTACTCGTTTTTGAGTAAATTGCGTTAAAACTCAAATCAAGTCGGAGAGAAACTTACGACCTAAGACACACACCACATTGTAGCTCATATTTAGCTCTATGAGCTTACAAAATTTAAAATAAATCGTGTAATATTTTTTGGAAACTTTATTTCACTTCATAGCTTTCAACTTTTCACAACTTTTTGTGCACAGTAACATTGTATCTTTATAGGGCTCTTGCGATAAAATATTTAAACTCGATCTATCAAACTGTTTTTGAGTAATAAGAGGCTAAAGTCAAAATTTTTAAACATCGTAGCGGCCACCATGTTGAAGTAAGAAAGTTCGAAAAAAAAAACGTTGGGTTTGCCCTAAAGTCTTCTATAGAATTCCATTTTTAAATTTGTGAAATTTGGTTTTGGAAAAAAATACTATCAAAAATGTCTAAATTCCGCTTCCGGTTTCAGATTTTTTTTTTAACTTATTTTGTCGGCAATTTTTTGATATACCCTCAGATTCCAAAGCTCATCAAAATCGGACCATCCGTTCGGGAGTTATGATGCACCACACACATACATACATATATTATATACTCTGCACCCACCTACAGACCGACATTTTTTAAAAACCACATTTTTAAGTTTCTGGGTGTCCAAAGCGTGTTTTAATGAAATCAATACTTCCCTATACTGAAAGTAAAAATGATATATCAAAAACAGTGATAGAGAAAAACAATACTGTTGCCCTTTGCTGTTTCTAACAATTTTATTAAGGAATTTTGAAAGTAATAAATTTTACTAACAACAGTGTTGTAATCTTACCTACGTCAATGTTGCACAACTTGAAATAGTCGAGTACAACAAACATAGATTTCCCATTCGCAGTTCCCCTGTTTATAAGTGCCAATTACATCGGTAATTTGTTAGATGCCACGGTGCGGCCTTTTAAAATATGAGTTTAAGCATAGCTTTCGCTGTACTCGAAGCAATTTACAACCAGGTCTCGGTAGTCTGAATGAAACAGGAATGTGTAGTTTGTTGTCCCGAGCCAACGACAGCTGCAGGAGGCTTCCATTCAGTAATCATTCATAGCTAGCGCATTTCCTGCTTCAAGCGTGGTTATTGCATTAGTCCAATTGTCATATTAAAATGACAGGCTCTACACAGGAGAAATTTTAAAAAATCAACTACACAGGTCTTCCAACACACAATAGAATTGCTGAATCTGATGTAAACTGGCATATCCCGGGCATGCAATTATAACTAATAACAACTTTGCCCCGTTGTTTGATTTGTTGAAGTGAACTAGACTAGAAAATCTAAAATAATATACTTGCGCTAGATATTAGCATTGTTTCCAGTTCTGCAGCGTGTGTGTTTGTAAAGGCTATTGTTTGCTTTTGTATGTAGATAGTTAAGCAATCTATAAACGTTTTCGCAGTGTGTAGGTTTAATTTCCAGAATACTGGCTTGGATTTCTCTAAATTTTGGGAAGGTCTTATTTTAAAAACTTTAAATCCATTGTACCAAGCCTAAATAAATTCTTAAGGATTACAGACGACTGAATATCTGAGATCTGTCCAACAATTCGAGCAAATTTATTTACAATGCCCCACAACCTCTAAACGTGGTTCTGAAATGCGGCTACTAGGTAATTTAAGCGCGGCCACCTCTGTTTAGAAAAACATAATTCACAATTTTGTAATTAGTTGTAATTTCTACGTAAATATAACTTATACAAAAACACAACTTATGAATAATAATAATCACTACCACGTAGTAAGATTAAGACAACTTCGAATCCACAGAGATACCTCGCGGGAAACATGGTGAGTGGAACAGCATCGGCACTGTTTATTAATTTTATTAAATAATGTTAAAATATTTTGCGAAAATATGAACGATGAGTTAACCAACCTTATAATTGTGAATTATTTATATATTTATGCTTAAGATGTTAAGCACGAAAACACGGGGAAAAAAATGAGCGAAACACTTCGCCTGGACTTTCCTATACATTTAAATACATTGTTTTATATTTTCAAACACTTTCGATATACACCTGTCTAGACAGGACTAGTTAAAGTAAATAGTTCTTATAAGTTGTAACATCTTGAAGCGGTTGAAGAAAGACCGACCGCTGCGCTGCAAGCATAAGGTTGGGTAAAATATTCGGCCTGAATCAACGGAAGCGCGGAAATTGATATTTGAAAATATATTAATAACTCGAGAAGTATTATTTTTAGCAAGAAATTACTCTTATTAATTTGTATTTAGAATTTCAAAACCTTTCTGATTTTAAAGCCAAAATGCCACGTTTCCATTTAAAAAAAAGTTGTTTTTTACCGTGGCCGCCATATTAAAATTGGAAACTCAAGCTTTTTTCTTAAATACAATCGAGAAGAATTTGCCCTACAACTTTGCTCTTGGGTTTGCGAGTCTATCTATTAAAATAAAAAAGTTAGCCTACACTGAACATTAAACGACTAGTACAAGAATACAACTGCTGTAGAAAGTATGTGAAATTCTTCTAAGGACAAAAAGATTATTTAGGGGCAAAAAATTCGATTTTTTGATTTTTTGTAAAAAGATTCTCCTAGAGCAAACAAAAGAAGAAATCAATTTTATAATTTTGGGGGGAGGGAGAACAGTAGCCCCCCTAAATATGAAATTATCGAAAAAATATTATGATATTCGGATTTTGCTATCAATGGTGAGCTATTTCACATTAACAGAAATATTTTATTGCCCCCCCCCCCGTTAAATAAATAAAAAGGTACCAATTTTCAATTTTCAAAAATTCATAGAGGGCGTCACAGTGAAATTATAGCAATGCGCAAAAAAACAAATTGTAGAAGATTCCCTACTCTATCAGCTTAAAAAGTTTAAACAAAAACGTGTGGGCAGTTTTTGAGAAATATTGTTTTGAAAAATTCCAAAATTTTGGAGTGGTGTCATTGCGATCGTTTTTAAATTTTCAAAATTAATTATATTTCATGGTATAGTACCCTTAAAGGGCTACCAAACAAGATGTAGTTGATTCCAATCAGATAACTGGTTTTTGAGTAAATCGGCGTTAAAGTCGAAATGTTCAAAAATTCGTAGCGGCCGCCATTTTCAAGCTAGAGAGTTCGGTAAAAAGTCGTTTGATTTGTCCTAAGGCCTTCTTTAATCTCCACTATTAAAATTTCCAAAATTCAGTTTCTGAAAAAAATGCTACCAAAAAAACAAGTCTAACTTCCGCTTCCGGTTTCGGTTTTTTTTAAAAGCTTATTTTGTCGGTGATTTTTTGATATACCCCCTCATTCCAAAGCACATCACAATCGGTCCAGCCGTTCCGGAGATATGGAGCGTAACGGACCCACGCACCCACCCACAGACAGACATTTTTAAATTACTTTTTTGGAGTCCATGGACTCCTCCCCGACTATTTCCCTATACTGAAAGTATAGGAAAGTAACAAAAATTAACACCGCGGAGTATCTACTACGGCATCGCGGACCATAGATTGGGAACCACTGCCGTAATGCATCATGATCAATATTGTCATTGGGTAAGAAAGTTCACGAGCAGCTTCTCATTGTTCTAAACTTGCAATTTCAGAAAAACTTCTGGTCATTACTAGTATTGAAGTGAACACGCACTGCTTACTAAGGTCAAGAGTAAGCTTTCTTCTTGGTACGCATAAACATTATACAGTGTGTCTATAAAGCCCCCCCCCCCTTCTGACTTTTTAACGACTTATATTTCGGCACAAAATTTGGTATGCTTTAATGGTAGGTTAAATACTACTTTTTATTTTTAAATTTGAATTTTGTATCTTGCAAATTGGCGGCTGGGCGCCGTTTTGTAAAACAAAATTAAATAGCACCTCATTCAAAAGGTCTTTTAATTCTCCGTCTGACCTAATGTTTCAGAAAAAAATATTCATCCAAAACAAAATGACAATTAATTGAAAATAAACAAGTTTATTTAAAACTAAGAATAAAAAAAATAATTAAATCAAGTGGTAGAAATGTTCACCATTGACTTCTTGGCACATGAAAAGTCTGTTATATAATTCCTCCTAAGTTTTTGGAGTATATACGGTATATTAATTGATCAAATCATTTCGAAGTATTTTCCAAAATGAACATTTTCATAAAACTTTCATAAAATCTTAACATTTTAATAAAAGCTGAAAGATAAAAAGATTGGACTCGTTAAAAAATAAAAACATGAATCACCTAAAGGTATGGCATATACATTTCAAGAAAACTTAGCTTCTTTTACTATGCACGATTTTTCGCTTCCTACATCAGTAATATAGACAGTAACATACTTGTTTTGGCGATATTTCAAAAATGCCTTCACCTAACTCTGTTTAAATTGACAATATACATTTCTCTGATAACAAACAAGATGTCCATGCGGCATTTGAAAAATGTTATTTGACAAAATAATGAGCTGCTTTTTACTCGGCTACATCACGACGTTGCCAACGGCAACGAGCCTAGACTAACACAACCTGCAAATAAATCCAGGTAAGTTCTAATAATAACCCCACTACCAAACTAACAAATTTTGACCTGTTCCTTGGGCTACTTGCTATTCATCTTGGTGTGCTTTGTGTTACTCTAAATTCTTCAGAAGGGTGCGTACACTCCTCTGTATCTTGTTGATCCTTTTCCATGTTCATCGACCTCCTTCTTTATCATGCAGCAAGTCTATCTTTCTTTATTTGCCACGTGGCCGTCGGATCGATATCCACGAACACGATGAAAATGCAGGCCCCTATTCCCATTTGCTATTTCGGAGATGTGATCCCAGCCTTCTATGTCTTAATATAAACACAAGCGAGCCCATTCGTTGCTGAAGAAACTGTGGAAAGGCGGTTTAAAATACTTTGAAACTGAAGGAAACAGATGTTTTCCGGAAATTTTGCAACGACAATGACAATTTGTACGAAAGAAAAACCTTCATTCAGCTTATTTGAACCCAAACATCCGCATCAATATTCCTCCACGTTTAATATCAACAATTTAACTACCCTTTTATTTATGGAAAAGTGTTAAAATTTGTTTGCGGTTTCGTATCATCAAATAGTAATGCCTATACTGACCATTTAATTCCCGAGGGAGCAATATTCGGTATTCCAACAGCAGAGAAGAAATAGCAGGGGTCATGGAACGACCACTGCAGTATGGAGCTGTCATTCAAGTGCGTGCGTGGCTTTAGATTACCACCCTGTGCGACATTACACACTATGTCTGAAGAACTCGGGGGGTGAATGTTGAACGAACAGGGGTCGCGACTGAAACACTGGACAAATAACCATAAGGTGGACTCAAATTCACGAGAGAAAACTTCCCCCAACATGAATATTTCGTTAGGATTGGGGTCTAAAACCATCAAAATATTTTAAGACGAGGTGAATTTTTGTTCAATTTTATTTTGATTTTGATCTGAAAAAGGGAAATTTTTGCATAAATTCTGTTATTTCCGTTTGGAAAATTATTGCAAAGAAAAAAAATCTGATAGTTTCAACGGGTGTGGTTTAAAAGAGTTAGGGGAATTAAACGCCTGCAGGTTTTTCCGTTACAAGGCACGTATTAACTAAAACACTACTATTGTTGACGAGCCCTGGCATTAGGGAAGACAAAGCAATCTATAGCGTGACCTGCGTATGTGAAAGACGTGTTGTGGAGTAGTGTGCCCATATGGCACATTTAATATATAAAACGCACGCAAGGAATGCTTACATAACCATTTGCGTTTTAGTGGAGGGGTGTTGCAGAGAAGAATGCCCACTTTATGAAAAGGCACTAAAGCAGGAATAGTACGCGGGGAATTTCACAAATTACATGATAAGTCGACTGCATGTAAAGCGCTTTATCTCGCAGAGAAACGTCAGATTAAGGTATTGTATGGCCTGTTCGTAGGCTTTGTCTACTGCAAACGCTAAAATTGCGCAACTTGCTCGCACGGAATAATATCTAGCTTTAAAATTCGGAATAACTTGAATACCCCAGCGGTTCACGCTCCACGTGATCTCGCGGTGAAATTTCAACCACACAAATTAAGAGAGAGAAACAAACAATGAGAGAAAACTTTTGAATTTTAAATATAACGTGACGAAGAAACCCTAGATTTTAAATTAGAACTCACAAAGTTAAATTACTTATTGTTATCAGATGTAATTAGTACATTTTCCATACAAAAGAGAAAGGGGAAGTGTATTCACCACTGGACGATAAGGAAATGAAAATATATCAAAGCCTTAGTTTCAGAAAAGCAATACCGTACGCAATAAATAAGCTAACAAAAGTACTGAACAGCATTATAAAACAAAAGCAATATATCTATATAAGTATATGGTAAACCTTGATCCCTTCGACCTGTCTTAACTTTTAGTGGTGAGGAACCCCCGCTACTACAATCCACATATTTAGGCGTACATTTTGTAAAGCACATATTTGTTCGTACGGTGGACCGATACAATTTGCAATGCAGATAATTCAGTTGCAGTTTATACTGTTGATTTGTATTATTGAAACATAATTTGCTAATAGCTATACTGTCATTAAGAAAACAAACTTGGAATAGAAAACATCGCATCGAGGCCGCAAGACTGCAAATACCGGAGGTCAAGTCCTCATTGCTTCACATGTGTTTGTTCCATTTAATACTTTTCCCTATTTCCATTACATTTGTTTTGATTGTTCAATACAAAAACAAGGAACTTGGGCCCCAATGCAATTTCATTACGAATTTAAGTAGAATTTTAATAAGTTGTGCTGTGTAGAACACTAATCTTCTTCTTATAGTGCCATACCCTATTTTAGGGCGTTGGCCACCTCTCTCCTATGTCTGTGTTTGGTGCGCGGCAATAGATAGTTTGCACAGACAGACATAGAAGACCTACAGCTTAACGTGGGCTCCGAACCACAGGAAGTGCATGCACTTCTTCTCCAGAGAGGTTTTCCTGGGAAAAAATCCACCTCGCTGGTTTCCCGTTGCCTTGCGAGGGAGAACGACCGGGCCAGGGATCAAACCCGGATCCGCTGCATTGGTAGCCCGCGCTCTTACCACTGAGCTACGGCCGCTCTAGAGATCACTAATATTTGATAATAATTATAGAATTTAAGACTTCATCACCATGAATTGATTGTTGTTTGCTATATTGCTAGGCTAGGATGATGTCATATAAACACGCATGGGGAACAAGCAATAAATCGCTGACATGTTTGACTAACATAAAACAACCCAGAGGCGCACTCAAGACAGTTTTTTTTTCTGGTGAATAAAACACAGTACCACACGTCGAAATAATTTTTAACGACGATAAAAATATCAAAATGTAATATTTATAGCAAGATAATTTCTATTAATGTAGATTTATATTAGGTTTTCTTGGTTTGTCATTCAGCCTATCCAAAATAGCTGTGACTGTTGGATGAACTGGTTAAGTAATTATTCAACAGGAGAAAGATCTTTTGTTCTCTGCAGTAGATACAGGTAGCATCCCTAATATTATATTAATTCCGAGATGAGAAAAGAAGTCAGCTTCGTCTCGTAGGGCTGAATTTCTTATTTCGTCTCGAAACTCGCATGAGAATTTCGAAACTTCTCGTTTTGTAACTGACTAAACATGTAGCTGGATAAATATGATATATTATTGCAAAATATGTAAAAATATTCAGTGTAAGAGTCATGTCATGTCCGAGAGGGTCAACTCCAAAAATTTCTGGCACTACATACACGACACATGTATACCCAAGAATATACGTCAATATACTGAAATAAATCAAATGCATGCAAACCGTGTAATCTAGCAAAATACATCAAAAATCTAGAGAAAACATGCTGAATTTAATGACATAGGCAGAAAATACATATAAATACATAGAATAATATGAAAAAACACGAAGAATACAAAGGAATGCATTTAAGCGCAATAAAAGTGTATTCTTTTGTATTTTTTGCGTATTCCAGCTTTCCTATTTCGATAGACAGTACGTTCAATGGTTCATTAAGCGGTCTTAAAATAGCGAGTTCCGCCGAAAACTCGTCTCGTTTCTCGGAACATCATTGCTCGTCGCGTCTCGAAAATCGGAGAAATGAAAACACTCTCGCCTCGAAAATTCAAAACGAGACGAGACGTGAAATTTCTCGTTCTCGACGACAGCACTAAGTCAGATACATTTTACAATTATAGTATACAAACGAATTTACGGAAAACATATTCATAACCGCATCCCCTTGCATATTTGAGAATATAAAATACTGCTGATACATTAAGAGTATGTCTAACATCTCGACACATCGAACTTATTTTTTCGAATAAGTATACAAAAAACCGTGAGGTGTAGTCCATGGGTGTCGCTGGTATACCAAATATGATAGCTTTAGCGCGTTCCCTTTAAAAGTAAACGCCAATTTAAATAACTGGAAAGTAATTTTAAAACCAGCAATCTAAAACTTTACCCAAACAAATAACACTTGTACATGAAAGGATTACTAAAGGTTCAAACTTAAACTAAGGCTCATTTCGCATTCAGAAGCGCGGGTTGAGGCCACGCGTGCCAAATCTTAAGCTAGAAAATAAAGCTGCCTTCGGTACAGCTAATCTTAATCAATGAGTTGCCCGGAAAGCCAGGTTCAATTCTTAAACCTTTGCACAAGCTAATCTTAATCCACGTTTAACTTATTTGTGTTGACTTCACGTTGTGCAGCGAAGCACAAGATTCGGTGTTCAAGCATTTGCCACTTTAAGTACCCATCAACGGAATCGACGAAAGGTCAATGAGTACGCAAACTCGGGAATAACGTTAAAACAGTTGAAGTGATCTCGCGCAACTGCAAGTAAATACCGACACCGATAAAATACATCAAATTTGAGTCATCCTGTATACGGCAGAAGCAGTTGGCAATCAAACGGTAAATAAACCCCCGCATCGGTATAAATTATGGATATAAAACAACCAATATGTTCGGAAAACCAAGATCGGAACTTGCACGTGCATCTAACGACATATCCACATCGGCCTCTTATGTGCCGGACGGTCTTACGACGAAGAATGGGTTACCTCCTCGAGATGATCACATAAACAGGGCTCAGAGCTCGTCATAAAACAAGGCAGGTTACTGCCTTGTTAGGGCTTAACCAGCATAAACATGCGGACATCAACAAGCCTCGTTTCCAACTGGAGCTACATGAAGATTAATAATACAAGGAAGTATAACATAGGCATTAAATTCTACGTCGATTGAGCTACCCGTGGCGCTAATAATTCTGACTAAGTTAGAGCACAACATAATAATAACATAAAGTTGTTATTAATGTAATTTGAACAGCTTACAGAGCATGGTATGAAACGAAGATAGTAAGAACTATCTACTACATCCCAATAAAATTGTTTAAATGAAGTTTAATGAGTCAAATTTTTAAGGTAGGTGTAAAAGGCTATTTTGAGTTTAAAGCTGTTTTCTCCATAATCACTTTACAAGCAATTAAGTATCGCTCTCCCTAGGATATTTCTTAAAGAAACGATAAATAACCGGGGAAAAACGAGGCACGAATACTAGGGTACATTATTATACCGGGATAATAAATGAGCGGGACGAGCCACGCGGTCTCGACCACTTTTATTAAAATTCGCGTCCACTGCGAACATTACCGGAGTGCTGATGCGACAACGGCTCCTCGTAAAATCCAAGGACCTAAAATACTCCAGACGATGCTTTCAACTTCTGCACAATGATACTGCCGCTCGTCCAGACATAATATCGCATTATCAGCAATACCAACTATCGATCGCAATTGCATAGTTGGAAGTTCAAGGAGCGATTTGTCCGACAAGAAAAATAAAGTTATTGCAGTTCGAGTATTTCATATACAGGTAATCTTGTTTATTGAAGTCGGAGGACGCGGAGGTAGTAAACAAGAACATATAACAAAGACGCTGACCATTTCGGATCTTCGCATTCTTACAGCCGAATTTATGACTAGCTGAGACGCCGAAATTCTCAACAAGAAAAAATGCAAAGACATAAACTCGGCTTTCCTACCATTATTAAAGTCTATGGCTAAACACATAATTAAATCCCAAACGAGTCTGTAATATTTTTCGGGTGTTCATTACATACGTAGTAGTTAATGTGGAAAATGAAGTTGTAATTATGGATATAAAAGAAAATACCTATTCAAAATATCAAAAATCATCAAAATATGCAAATTGTAATTTTGATAATAAGGAGTTTAAATCGTTGGGCATCTATTTATCACTAGTAATATAACTAGCGAACCTAATTTTAAGATAAGCTTGGGTTAATGGAAAAATCCAAGAGAAGTATGAGGGAAATTCCGATATTTCTCGAGTTTGCATAGGCGCCCAAAATTAAATGGCGTTTACAAATACTCGCGAGTCCAGGTCCGCTTTCTCAAAATATTATATATACAGATGTGTTTTATTTTTGTTTTTTTTATATAAAAAGAGACCGTTATTATTAACAAACTCACATTTTATTTGCAATAAACTAATAAACAATGAAAATGGAGTTGACAGCACTGTTTTTGACTAGTTTACTGTTTTTCCTTTACGATTTTTTTTTTTCACTATGAACAGAGATATTTTACCTTGAAGAAGATAAGTTTTTAGCTATGGGTATTTAAATAAACAAAACTACCATTACATTGTCCCCCTAATTAAGCAACTTTTACCTAATTTAACCGTCTTTGTATCACTTATAGTTTCCGAGATCCCTATAGTGTCCCGGTTAAAACACACTACCTGTATAAAGGGTGACCTACGCAATGCTTTATAGTAATATTAGTAATTATTGTTAAATGGTTAATGGTTATCGAATTTTTGAAATATTAGTTTTTGATAAAACAAATTTGACAATTTAAATATTTCGAAGGTTTTTAAAATTATTGTAAATTTTCAAAATCTTGTTTTTGAATATATTCGATATTTTCAAAAATTTTGAAAACATTCAAACTCGGAACATTTCATAAATTTTGACTGTTTCCAATTAATGGACTGTATATAATACTTGTTGAATTTTACTGTGTGAAATAACAAAGATTTTATTTATTAAATCATTTAAAATACTTTTACAACTTCGCTCTTGTCTGCGTGACATAGAAGAGCCTGCTGCTTCCTCCAGTTGACCCCTATGGCTTCGGGAGTATTGAAAGAGCTCCGAGCTACGCATAGACAGTCGTTTTGCCGAAACACCCGAATGTAGCAGAAGTGGCTCAGAGCTCTTTCAATACTCGTTACGGCTTCATGGTACTGGTACAGTAATAGATGCGCAATTAAAAAAAAATAATAATTGTAGGCATTTTGGGCTTTAACATCGACATCAAAAATTTTAGAAAATAAAAATTATGCAAATTTTGAAAAAAATTAAAATTTTAAAAATCTTTGAAATTTTTTGAAGAAAATGGTAAGCGACCAAAACGAAGTCCCACAGAAAGGGGGGGGGGGGGGGGTATCGCGTCTGCTCGCATCGGTACGTTACTCGAAATGCGTAGCATACGAACCTAAGCTCTGTTTAGTGCACCTATACATATATAGTAGACAACCCCCCCGCCCTCTTTTTTGGCAGATTAATCACGTGTTTGTGCAGGTTTATGCAAGCGTGATTATTAATCTTGTAAACCTAAATTGTGGTTTCTTTGTTAAGCCGTATGGACTGTAAAGTCTATATAGACGACACACAGACACCACTGTAGCTCACTGCATATGAGAGGGTTAGGACAACCTTAATTTCCTATCTTCTTTTTGTTCATAGTGATTTTATTTTACATGGTTTCCTATACTGTAAGCAGCTGATAATTTCAAACAAATTCAAAATTGAAAGGTCAGTGGCGTGGCTTGAATTTAATAATTTATAAATACTATAGAGCTAAAATTTTCGATACACCTCTTGATTTAAAGTTTCATCAAAATCGGTTCAGTACTTTTGCCTTTAGAGTCGTCCCATTGCATGTGCAAAGTTCAAATCCATATTTTAATATAAGACAATCAATCTCCTTCCTAAAATGCACGCACATGACTAATACCATAACCTACAAACTTGAAATCGAGAAATAGCTAGTAAGAAACACTAAATTAGTAAAAGAAGGAACGATAAAACCATTTCATAAAACACATTTTGGAAGTTAGAGTGGCAGCAAACGACGACGTGTCCTAACCCTCTCGGCTCTCATATAACAAATCTGTCATTATCAACGGCATCTAAGATCCCTCCCTTAAATACGCTTTTTAGTTAAAATGTTACTTTAAAAAAGATTTAAAGAAATTAAGATGACTGCAGTAATTTTATACGCTTTTACGTATTACTTAGTCTAATGTCTTTTCAAATATATTTTCAGACTGTATGGTGTATTTATATATACTACCATTTTGCACATACCAAAATTACTGAAAAATTCTTTTTATAGCTACGTTTTGCATACCAACTTTACATTACAAATACATTTCGGCATTGTAAGGAGAGTAGTCCTGGGTTGAGGAAGTCCAAGGAAAGTCGGGGAAGTCCTTACTAGGGGGAAGTTCGTGTACAAATTCTGGTCTGTCGTTTATTCCTCGTTAATTATCGCCATAAGTTTATCACAGGTAAATTGCGGTCACCTGCTATATTTGTTATGACAATATCACACACAATTAACTAAGATGTTTTTTAATCATTGTGAAATTTTTCGCGCGATGTTGATCAGCTATGATCTAAACTTTTCGCCCTTGTTAGTAGTCGTTTTCCCATGGTATATTCGCTTATTTCAACACCATTAGTGGTTATTTCACCAACAAATCGATTTGATTGGTTAGTGACACGAAAGTCGAGCGATTCGATTGGTTCAATAGATTGCGTATGATATAGCCTATAACAAAATAGTCCCGTAATCTACTTATTAATGTATTAAAGAATATACACGTGATACTCTTCATCTATAAGATAAGTTGGTACAATCTAAAAATTACAATAAAAACAATGCGAATTAAAAACAACTTAAGGAAAAATAGGAAACCGTTAACGGTTAAACGTTTTCGGAACATTATTACTTTAACCGCTAAAAATAAAACAATGAACAAAAAAATTATTACTAAGTATGTGAGAACTAAGAGCATCATAATCTGCAATGTTATCTCTGAGAACTATAAATAGTTACCTGGTTAAATAATGAGTAATTTGTATTCACTCTACCTTTGCATTAAACATCTTCCTTGAATACATATAACAGAATCAGCTCACCTAAAACAAAGAAAAGCAGTTATTAATTATACAGACTATTATTTAAATATGCATGTGTTCTAATTACTACAAATATTTACATACGTGTAGTATTAATAATACTCGTACATACAATAACATACTTATTAACAATGCATGTCATTAGCGTCAAACAAAAACATAGTTTACCATATCTTAAGCAAATAATCTACATACTAGCTGTTTTTGCAATATTATCATAACGAATGTGTACAACATGATTATTTTAGTAAATGTTCTTGAAATACACTCCAAAATTGCTTCGCTACTGCCTAATGCTAAGAAAAGAATTTATTTCCAAATTTCAGTTTGTTGCATCAAGGTATTAGGTCTTAACTTCAATGTACAGCCCACACATTGTTAGAAAACAACTTAATTAAATTTTTACTTTGTAAACATTTTTAGAAAAAGAATTGAAATTTTGGAAGTAACAACCTGTCTTTTATTCTATAAATAAAAGTACCAAACCGGATCCTAAATTGCCCTAACGTCTTCTTCAACGTTTTTTTGACAAAACCACTGTTTTGGCTCTTGGATGTTCAAAACATGTATTAGCGTCAAAATCTCGATTTCATAAATTTTCCTATAATAAAAGTAGAAGATAGTAAAACTAACTACTAATCTATATACAATTTCCGTATCCCTTTCCCCTGTCTCAACTTTTCCGAGAAAGCCATTCTTATAAAACACCGGCAGACGCATAAATGCACTTTGGACGAGTCAGGCAGGACGCGCACCGAATCGGCTCGGATCAGTCCGCTCGGAACGGCACGATCGGCAGGTTTTGCTATACAGGAAATTAAATGCATCGCCGCGCACTGCATCGGCTCGGCCGGCTCAGACCTGCCGGATCGTCTCGGCATCGGCAAAGAATGATAGAAGGGGCAAAAACTGCCGAATGCTCTTACGGTCGTTAACTATTTCCAACTAGTAGTTTAGATAAGCTGCAATCATCTGGGAATTAAAGACTTTTCTACCGAGGCGTATATACTTTTTTTTTCACTACTAGTGACATAAACCCTTCTAATTGTCGAAAAATGACTATTTTAACTAAAATTCCCGTTTATTTCAAATTATAAAACAAATAACATTTTTTTGTTTTTTCATGACAGTTGTTTGAATATTGTTAAATCATCATTGGTATTCAAAAACATTGTTATTAAGAACTGGTTTCATCTAAAATACTGAAATTATTAACAATTTTCTAAACTGCTGCTGAAGACAAACTGAATGTGCCGATTCAGTGCGCGGTATAAACTGACGTTCCGATCGTACCGTTCCGAGCGGACTGATCCGAGCCGATTCAGTGCGCGTCCTGCTTCAGTCGTCAAGTGTACGTCTGACGTCGCTCGCTCGGTTGAAATTGCGTGACGCGTAGTCCACGAGACCAGCTAGTTACTAATTATGTTAGCTCAAGGAACAAAACCATCTTTGTTTTATTTATTTTATATAATTTTAGGTTAATATTGCAAACCTTTAGCAAAAGCTTATCCCATAATACACAAACCCATCATGTACCATGTAACGTAGTACTAATTTTCGAACCTATAAACAGACGACGCCTTCATTATAATTTTTCACTTTTTCATAATTTAAATTTTTTTCCTTGTACAACATAACAATAATAATCTCAAATTATGCTGAGTGAATCATCTATCATTTATCAAAAAGCAAAATGGTAACAAACAAATTTTATTAAGTACAAAAATCAATTCAACCAACGATTAACAAAATAAAAAAAGGGCGACACTTAGATAATTTACCCTTTTACAACCAGCAATGAACGTTAAGCTTCGGGACAATATTATTAAAAATGTTCTTAATCAACTCTTAGCAAAATTTTGTTTAGTTGCGTTAAAAGCTTATTAGGGTTTAATATTTTAGGGGCATCCTCTTAGAAAGTGCTAGAATTAGGCAGTAGATTCTCGGGGTGCTGGTATGCCAGGGACAAGTAAAGCGTGATACGGCCAAATTAAATTATAAAACGAACACGGCACCTTCGTAGCAGCTTCCGAGGAAGTACACAGCGAACAAATGCACTGGCTCCGGTAATGGGGGTAATGGCATGGCACGTAGTATCGGCATTCCAAATTCCGGATGACCTGTCTCCCGCCCTCGCAAGGTTCATTACTAAGATAATCGCCGATCCTCCATTATTCAGATGGCCGCATAATTATTTCAGCCAACAGGAATGTGCACGAATGACGTCTCCTCGCGATCGGGAAATTGTACAATTTGGCAAAGTACTCGCGATGGTTATCGATTACCTAAACTCATTGTACTCCACCCTACACTTGCATAAGCGCACGTTGCGAGAAACGAAAAAGAACTGTATAGGATTATATAAATTGCTTTCAGTTAAAATTGTTCCGAATAAAATACGTCGGAAAATTACCGCGGTGGCGTTTTCGTTGATTTTAGGTGGAAATGTACCGCTGGAAACTTATACTCGCTAATTTTGCCTGTGCGGGATACCTACTGATAAATTGTTTAATTGGAAAGTTGCTTAAATGGAAACTTGCTCCAAGAGAAATTTCAAGGAAAAAAATTTTATTTTCAACAATCAAACTAATGATCCGCGAGAAAATTTTTTTATCAATCGAATAAAATATTCAGGTGAAATTTTTCATTCAAATTACAACAAGCTAATTTCTGTGAAATAATACATAGATTTCTAATCGTCTTTAAGTAAACTGTGCTTTTAAAATTTGAAACGTGCAACAATTCTTTAATATCATTTAAACTCACAACCAGACAAATTTTTGTGGACATTTCATAAATGCTAGGCGTAATTGAAATTAAAAAGTGTTGCACGTGGATCAAAAGCGCGTTCGTGTTCAAGAGGGTGAGGTGTTGCAAATTAAAATTCAGTTCAGGGCGATGAAATAATCATCATCGGTCGTTTGAAGCTCCTCTTTGCAGTTACCGGCAGGAATTTCGCAATTTGAAGAGAATTGCAGGAAGTTACCACTAAAATTTTACTTCCAACGCTTTTAGACTAAAAAAATAATTTTATTTAACATAAACACGCCTTCCCATACTAATGTCTCCAGTTATTAAAATTATCTCGCACAAAGTTTAGTTTTATTTTGGTAGGGAACAAATTTAATTAATATTTCTCATGAAAGTAATTACAATTATATGGTAAAATCTTCCAGAGTTTGCTAAGCAGTTTAATTCTAGCTTTACGAGCAAAGTGTGCCTTTGCAAAGCGTATCCGCAGTACTAAAGATAAGATCAATGTTGGCGTGCCTGTTGTCAATTATAATGAATGTTGTGCGATTCCCAACTGAGCTTTATTTCAATGCTTCTGCAGGACATCATGTTATTTCCCTTAGGGCGTTATCGCCACGCGAATTAAACTCAGTTTACTAGATCTTTGCTGTGTGAAATTTCCCAGGAATGCATGTAATTAACTAGGATGCAGTTTCACTTTACCATATCCAACACATTACACCCATCATCAGTGCCAACACTAATAGGTTTTCCTCCAAGACAAGCCACATATCATCTCTATGTAGGAAGAAGTGTGAAAATGATTGTGCAAAAGATTTTTCATAGAGGACTCACGTACCAGCACACATTTTACGACCGCAAGACTCGAAACAAAGCGTCCCAACAGGTGGTGCAAAAAGAACACCACATCGCATCCATAACGCGGAAATATGATATAGTGGGTGTCTTGAAAGCATCCACCGCTAACATGAGACAATGGTTCGGTATCCGACAAGGAAAGAGCCTTTCGGCACTCAGCATATCCGGAATCCTTATAGAATGTCGACACTGGTCGCTGCAGACAAAGGATGTGCACTTAGAACAAACAGGAATTTATACGACAAACTCCGACTAGCATTGATTGATAACACCCACTTGTAAAAGACTCGTGAGATTAAATGGTCAAAGCAACTTCCGAATAAAAATTCATTTTATGCAGTCACATCGAGTCGACTGCTCCTCAATCTCCTCATTAACCAGCATGAAATTGAGTTCAAAAGCAAACCAATTTGAGCGATTTATCGTGTCCCATTGGAGGGTGAAATTCATATGACCAAAATAACCGTCAAATAACTAGTAATTAGTGTTACATATTTGCCATAAACCACAACTACACACAAACATATTGCACCCTGCTGGAAGCGTATACAAATTAATCGTTGTGTAAAGTGATCTATATGTAATCTCCATGTAGATAAGTTAAATCAAACAATGAAACCCATTACACGAGCATAATTTGCAAAACTGCACCTACCCCGTAAAGTCAACAACTCGATGGAATAAGTGTAGGAGGATAATTTGCAATGCTTGCAAAATTTACATAGAAACGGTTAAACAAATAACGAACAAAATTTAAATAATCAAAAAGGTCAAACATAAAATTGTTTTTTTATAGGTTTATTAAATAAATAAACGTAAATTTTGTCAATTACCCTGAAACAGTATAAACGTGACATTGTAGATAAAAACAATGTGAAGTTTTTTTGGAATTACCTGGAACTTAATGCCATAATTGAAAAACAAAATTGGACGCTGAAAAACTACATTAGCCTTAAAAAAATGTCATGCATATTTAATATAGGTTTTCGACCCACTATCCCGCATGGTCACTAGTATTAGGTTTCATACCAAGCATTAATTTTAATTAAATCGTGTGCGTGTAAGCAGCACCAAAATATTCCGATCTAAACATAACAACAGTGTCTAACTTATTTAAGAATATGCCACAATCAAGCACGATATTCTTGTTTCTCATAGCAAAATGAGAATAAACTCGCCTGGGTGCGACTAAACACGCAGAGATGTTATAAAAAAATATGTAGCGAAACATTAGGTTCACCCTCGAAACAATGAAGGCATTAAAATTTATCACGTTCCCGATATGGAACAAAAGTTTTCGAATTATCTTCTTATTAAATCGAAACAAGCATAATTGCCTAAATTATTCCTAAACTGAGCACGCAAACCATTTTGGCAGTGGAAAATTGCGTATTGGGTTCGCCTAAGCGATAAGCGAATTTGATGGGACGACAGGTTAAATCTGGATGCCTCAAAAATAGATTATCACGCGTTGAAATGCCTAAAAGGGGTTTTGATACGTAAGTGATCGAAAAATTCTGTTAGCGGGGCCGAAATCAATAGCGCCAGCCTGTATACTGAATCGGTATCGAAAAGGGACCGGCTGAAAACGTAGCAGGGGGTAAACGATCTTACACGCGAATAAGGGAAGTAAATATGCGGAAAAGTATGTAGAGGGCCAATGAAAGGCAATATACAACAATCAATACGATTACAGCGGCAAAGCTATTTTTAGTAGGTACTAATTCAAAATTTAATCCTTAATTCAATCTCTTTTATTTGCAGATTGTATAACAATATTGAAATTTCTGTTTGTAATTCAAACGAGGTTTCAGATATAAAATTCCTTATGTATAAATATTCTTAATACAAAAATAACAAGTTCAACGTATCAAATTTCTAACTCACCAACAAAGGGAATATAGAATCAGAAAATTTAGCAGGGCGCATAAAATTCATTTAAAAAACGCTGTAAAAACGTGTGATTACAAAATTTCTAGGTACAAGGCCACATATTGTTTTTGTAGTTATGAAACATTACTATTTTATTAAAAAAGCAAATCCACAACTTCTTTCGAAATACACAGGTTAATATTTCACTTTTGCTGTAACTTTTTGCTTTCCTATACTTTCAGTATAGGGAAGTATTGATTTCATGAAAATGTTCGAATTCGCGATTTCGAAATACACGTTTTAAATGTGGGTATGTATGTATGTGTGTGATGCATCATAGCTCCCGAACGGATAATCCGATTTTGATGAGCTATAGAATGTGGGGGAAATCAAAAATTCACCAACAAAATAGGCTTTTAAAAAACCGAAAGCGAAAGTTAGACATATTATTTTGGTAGCGTTTTTGTTTTCGAAACCAAACTATATAAATTTGCAAGCGGAATTAAATGGAATACTATAGGGCACACTGTTTTTCCGAACTTTGTAGCTTAAAAATAGTGGCCGCTACAAATTTTTTCCAAAACTTCGGACACTTTAAAAAAGTTATTGCTCAAAAACTGACAACACGATTTTTTTTTAAATTTTGTAAGCTCTCTGGAGCTTTCCCTTAACTTTTTGAAAATTTGAGGTTCAATGCCTGTTTACTAAAGAACGAGTTATCAGGTCGGGATGAAATTTGATATTAGAAATGCCCTAAGGGTACACAAGGTTATAAACTACTAGAATTTTTAGAAGTATTAAAACTGTGAAATGAAAATAATCATGTTTTTGACTGTTTCAAAAACATACTACTCAAAAGTGGGCAAACGATTTTTTCTAACTTTAGAAGTTAATAAATCTAGAAATTAGCTACAATTTAGTTCATGTGACAGTCCATTAATTTTCCTGTGACACCTGCTATGAACTTTTGAAAACTGTAAATTTATGCCTCTCTATTTAATAAACGGGGGACAATAAATAATTTCTGTTTGAGCTAAGTTTCTTATGACTAATAGTAGAATCAGATTCAGAACTTAATTTTTAGGTGCAGTGATATTTAGGGGGGTTAATTCATCCCCTCCTACCCTATTTTTTAAAAAGAAACCTTTTCTTCAGTTTTATGTTGGAATCCCGAGGAATCTTTTTTAAAAACATTAAAAAATCAATTAATTTCGAAAAAAGAATTTCCGTCGTAACATAGTCAGCATAGGAGCGTCACTGCCAAAGTTTAGAATAGGCGAGGTAGTGTGAGAACACGCAGTGCATAAGAGATGAACGTAGTATAAACCCGTAATAATAGTCACTAGCTTTATACCGCATTAGCATAAAATTTCTACCCAGCAGGTGGTTTAGTTGCATAAAAGTGTAGGAAAGTCCAGGCGAAGTGCTTCGCTCATTTTTTCAATATACTGACGACGTATTGCACCCAAAAACAATTTATATTTTTAGGAATATATGAGAGTATTCAATAAAACTTTACGAATTATTATCAATATTTTAGGGCATTTTTGAATGTTTTCATACAACTGATGGCGAAATAGTTTACGTTATATTAAAGCTTTCACCTCTCTCTCTCAATAATGAATTCCGCAATAATACGAGCACATATTGCACAACTCCGGTGCGTAAGCTGAATGTACACTGTGCAACAGGGAAGTATACAGGAACGTATTCAGTTTATTCAATTTCTGCCCGTCTGTTGGTGGTTGGATTACGCCTCGTAGCTTACACAATGCTCCGACTTCACTATGCTTCGATATGTATGGGTATATCAAAAGAAATTAAAATTTAGTGAAGTTATAAAACATTCTAACTTCACAATTTTTCTATATTTTAAAAAATGATTCTTTAAAAACTGGCAACACGGTTGTTTTTATTGTTGTAGACTTATACGGCTTGGATTGGGAACAATTTGCATGATGATTGCTCAAGAGTGATAGTAGAATAAGATTCACAACTTAATTTTTATGTGTGGCAATAATTAAATAAGTTAATTTTTGGATTTCGCCCTCCCACCAAATTCTTGATTGAAGACTGTTATATTCAGTTTGTGGTTTTCTTTCTCTCTCAGTAATCTTTTACAAAAAATATAAAAAAATATTTCCCGTCAAAAAAATTCGCTTAACTAGAGTACAATGTGCAGCTAATAGTGCCCGCGGCTATGATGTCCCCAATGCGCCGTACGCTCCCCCTAGAGTGGTAGGTGAAGTGCGATTTATAGTCGCTGTTGGGATATAAAACTTTGATACAAAAATATTATTTAAAATATACAAAGTCTAAAACATACAAAAGTCACGACGAAGTGCTTCGTAATTTTTTTTATAAAATTGTAATAATCTCGATGTCATATTTTAAATTTTAAAAATTTATGTGTACACCTATACTTTTAGAAAATTGTATGATTTTAGACCCCTGCTTATGTAACGTAATAACCTAACGCATCACATTTGTTTCTTTATTATATACTACAAACTTGACATGTAATTCTCTCTAATCAGGAACATGCAAAACTGCTCAGCGAAATAGAGAATTAAAAAAAACTAGTACCTAATGTGAAAATCAATTTAGTACAAAAACCAAACCAACCAAGGCTCGGATTAATTTTCCACCATCATTTTTACATTACCTGATTACTGTTAAACTACATTGACTTTATCACATACATTATTGCTAGCCAATCAGAGCGCTTTATATCATAACATCGTGCCAACAACGAATTAAATCAATTTCATAGTAAAAAAAGCCATTAGCCGTGTTTAGTAATTTAAAAAACCACTACAAGTGTCGTGATAAGTCGGTGCTGCGATACAACCCGAAAAAGTTGCAATCGTTTCCGAAAATAATTAAAATACATCGTAAATAATGTATGCCATAGGCAAAGATAATTCCACAAGTGCGGAGCCTTTATGGTATTATCGTCTTTAGTAACACTCGTTAGCAATCAAACGCAGGTTATCAAAAAAGAGAGATCACTAGTTATATTACTTGTGACAAAATTCCAAAACCAATCTTTCTCGGGTCCCCTCTTCTCCCGCTGCCTTGAGGCTTGTTATTCCATAGCAGACGTTAAAAATTCGCATTCAAGTGTAAGCTGAATAGCTCATTCATTAGTATCAGTAGAATAAGAATATACGCTTACTTTTTAAATGAAGTAATAGTCAGGTAAGCAATTCTTCGCTATTCACTTTTATGTTTTGGAAAACGTACGGAATCGAAATATCCCTGCAGTGCAGCTGCGCCTTAAAATTTAAATGTATATGAGAATTATTCTTTTATCTATAATCTGTACTTGTTTAAACAATATTTGAAACTATGCCCTACATGTATACAATTATTGCAACTATCTGAGACGCTGAGAGCCGTAGAAATAATAGTCAACTGAAGTTTCCTTTCTTATGAACGGGCTTCCCTTATTCGATAAACGTATACCCTTTCCCCAATTTAAACATACTCTAGGTATAGATATTAAATCGGTATACACAAAATATTTTATTGATCTGCTATGTAAATATACACCAAATCTTTTACCTTCACTTCATTAGCTAAATAAATTGGGTTTTAAAACAGGTCTAAATTCCTCATCTGATTAAACGGCCGTATATTCAAGTCCAATAAAAGTTTTAAACGGTGAGTAATATAAAATCGATGAGCAGTTGAAATAACATGTCAGTTTGTTTATTTATCGGATAATCATTTATAACCTTAGAACGGTAGGAAAACTTTAGAGGGAACCTAAAATAGCCTAGTACCTTCGTACCTTCTCTTCATTGTTCGTCGAGCAAGCAAGCAACCCCTAAATAAAGGTAAACCGCACAATAGTTGCAGGTCATCTCCTACGCACTAGGTATTAGGCATTCTGTGGAGTTGCGTAGCACAATCAAGGTGTCAATGAATTAATAATGCTAGTAGTAAAGTACACACGCCATACGTCGTCTCTTTATTACAGGCCAGGTCTGGAAAGTCGTTATGCGGGGGTGGAATGCGATGCCGTGGAGCGCCAGGTGTGACGGTAATGGGGTGTAATCACGTGAGGGCGCGTGCTACTCTTAGCTAAGTCATCGCTACATGCGACAAACTGAGTGCACAGCATATCATTTTTAACGAGAACTGATATATGCGTTTACGCAGCTATTTTGCACATTGAAAAGGTTACGTGTGGTGGCACTAATACAAAAATCATTGCAGCAACCACCAACGGATTTATTCGGTTTTAGTAAACCAAGACCACCTAGAACGTGATTGTTGAGGTTACGTGTTACGAGTTAATGGCAAAAAAATATATTTTTATTTTGGTTTAGGATGGAAGTTCCCACTATAGTTGCCCTGTCCACTGTTGAAATTTTGGGTACTCAAATTAAACAGTGGCAGATGTTATTTATTAATATATGTTGACGTGTTTAACGTCGAATATTAACAAAAAAATTTAAACAATAACATTGTGAGGGCAACAACATGACGGCACAGCTGCAACATCTTCCATGTCCACGAAATGTAAAATAAACGCGGAGAGAACATAACAATCGTGCTAGTTGAATTAAAAAAGTTATTGGAATGAACAGTGGAGTTGACGTGAAGTCGTTTTAGAAAATATAAATACCGCAAGGGGTAATTTTAGCTTTCGATCGATGTTCATGAATAAAACTCAAGATATTAATAGCATTTAATGTAATATTTTACATACAATAGCCATAATTTCTTCATTTGTACTCTCCTATACCTTTATACAGGGAAGTATTGATTTCCGAAAATTTTCGAATTGGAGGTGTTGGCGGAAATACGATAATTTTGAACAGAAAAAAACGTGTGTCTGAGGGTGGGGATGCATTTATGTGGATATGTGCGGCTCATATCTTCCGAACCGATGGGCCGATTTCCATATGCTTTGAAATGCAAAGGATTTCAAAAATTCGTCGACAAAATAAACAACGAAAAAAGTCCGAAACCCAGAAGTGAGACATGTACATTTGGTAGAATTTATTCAGAAATTGAATTTTATTAATCTGGTGTTGTAATAGGTCTAGGGAGACACAATATTACTACTATTGGGACTGGCATGAATAGTATTTTCATCAACCGAAATCAAATAAATCTAAACAATATTACTATGTATAAGATATTTTAAATTTTAAACGCCTGAAAACTGCGAAGTAGACTGGAAACGTAATCTGAAAAAAAAAGAGAGAGCAAGCAAACGCTTTCTTGCAAACTTTCTAGCTTCAAAATGGCGAATTCATTATTCAACGCCGTATTACTCAAAAACGAGTCGACATAAAATATCTGTATGTAGGAGAATTTTTGTACTTCCGTTTAATCTAAAACGCTTTTATAAGTGAAAGTAGAATAAGATTCAAACTTAATATTTAGGTGCAGCAATATTTAGAGCAGTTATTTTCATCTTCATTTGGCAGACAAATGTGTCCTTCCGCTTTAGATTTTCTATAATTCCAATTTCTCATTCGCCAAAAAAAATCAAAAAACTAAATACAGGGAAGACATGCCCGCAGGGTCGAGCCGCTAAGGTGGCAACCTTCCCTTAACGTAAATGAAACCCCCTGCTATTGATCGACTTTCTTTTCCTACGAGGTCAGTGGCGTAACAACGCCAATGCAGTTGGAACCCCAGATTGAAAACGGCCCAGGTTTAAAGTTTTTTTTTATAATAAAAACAGATGTAATGGAAATAGGCCTAAAATTACTCAATAGAAGATAAATATTACATTTTTTTTAAATTCATCTCTAAGGGCTGTAAGTGTAACGAGCTGTTATTTTTTACTTAAAATCTACTACAATTATTCTTATTGAATAATAATCTAGTTATAAATGCTGTTTCTAACAAAACTCTAATAATTTGCTAATTTCGCTAATATGAAATCTCGAGGAAACCAATTTTAGTACTATGTTAAATTTCTACTATTAAGAGAAATTATATCGAATGTTTTAAATTTTATACTCGTCTCATTAATACCTATTAAAAAAATTAAACAAAATAGGTAGGGGGAGGGGAGGTTCAATTCGTGCTTGCATTGAGGACTATTTTCTAAACCCTGAATTACGCTACTAAACAAGCTCTTTCGTTTCGCTTATTTCTATTTTACCATACTTTCACTATTATTAATGCCTAAAAACTTATCTGGTATTGATCATTCTGATTCGATGTTACACTGTAGATCCCCCGTACCCCACCTTAGCGCTTAGGGCAGAGAAGAGTGTCGGAGCCCAGTAGTGGGACGCAAAGGCTAATTGCGATACTTTCGTAATAGGAAAGTATCGATTCTTGAAAAATTTCGCATTAGAGATCTAGACCGAAATACATGTTTTAGACTAGAAAAGTAGGTTTAAAAAATGTCTGTTTTGGGGTGGGTATGAAAGCCTCATATCTTCCGAATTGTTGTGCCGATTTCAATGAGCTTCGTAAGGGTATGTCAAAGATTCATCGAGGAAATAAACTCAATAGACATGTTTTTTTCGAAGCAGTATTTTTCCAAAAAGGAATTTTCTAAAATTAAAACCAGAATCTGGTTGAAGACATTAGGACCAATCCAACGCTTTTTTCGGATTTTCTAGTTTCCGCTACGTTTTTTTGAAAATGTATTGTCAACGCCCTAGTACTCAAAATACGAGTTAAAGATCGGCATAAACTTTACTTATTATAAAAGCGCAAAAATAACACAATATTACTATGTAAAAAATTTTTAAAGTGAAGGATATTTTCATAGTCACTAACGATAACACGAATTTCTAAAGTATAGGAAAATCCAAGCTCATTTTTTCCTAGTTTTTATCCTGGAAGTAGTAGGTAAATTAGGTATAAATCTTCAATTAAGATGTTAAAAGTTCATATCCATTGTTACTTATTTCTACAATGCAGTATCAGAAACAAGTTACAGGATGCTGGTCGAAGGAATAACAACATTGTGTAACAAATATGTGTTCCAAACTTGGCCTAAAGCTACACTACCTTTTCTCATTGCTGAGATCTATTAAACTCGTATACAAAACAAATCAATTCCGTAGCTGCAATAGAATATCTGCAAATTACTGCTAGGATTGCGTGTTCACGTCTATTCAAAAGAGTTTACAAGATTGAAATAAATTAATTAAACATCTTCAATGTCGCCGCCTTTTCATAGGAAATGCATTAACCGGAAACTAATATCAATACAAAGGAATCAACAGGAAATATTGACGCCGATTCAGACGTGATCGATATGCCCACCTATCTAAGTAATTAATTAATTTCTTGGCACTACTAATAGTACTATGGATTATTGGTATAATTCCACATCGAAACTTAATTATCTAATAGAAGCTAATGGTGGCTGTTAGTCTAATAACATAATAGGGTTGTGAAGCGAAGCTTGTGGTTCAACTATATGCAATTATTGGAAAAAGAGTAAATTAGTTTTCTTTTTTTGACCTAACAGCTATTTTCTAATGGATCAGTAAAACCAATTATTCAACTTAATTTAGCAAGAAACACTGGAGTACATTTTGAAGTACTAATCAATTATATAGTACCTATCAAGATAATTGGTTATAATTTTCTTAATGAAAATTATGTACAATTCCAGTTGAAATTTAGAGAAGGTTGGTATTAAAAAAGCGCAGATACAATGCAGCAAGCGGTAATTTGTGGTAGCTGCTGTATAGATAAGTATACTCTTCAGCCATTTACCTTTTACTGCACCAATGTAATGTGCTATTTTAAATTTTTAATTCACAACCTTGACCAGCGGAACCCGTGGGCTATGCCCCACGCTTTTTTAAAAATAGTAAATAAACTGCTTAATTTGCTAGTGTAGCGGACCGTAAATCGAAGTCCTAGTTGTATGAATTTTATATAGATTTCTTTAATTCTATATAAATCGATTTTGACAAATTTGTTCGTTAAAATTAGGAGGGGGGGATGTTAAGCCCCATAAATATTGTTGCCCCTAAAAATTACGTTCTGAATCTTATGCTACTATTACCCATGAGCACTAGCAGAAGTTTTTTTATCGTCTTTCGTTTACTTAAAAGATGTGCATGAATTTACGTTTTTCAAAAATTCATAGTAGGCGTCACAGCAAAATTAGTAGATTGGAACACGACACAAATAGTAGCCCATCCCTAGCTCTATAAAATACCAAAGTTTTAAAAACATCGTGTAGCTAGTTTTTTGAGCAATAGTTTTTTGACAATGTCCAAACTTTTGAAAATATTTTCACTTCACAATTTTCATTTGTAAACAACTTTTTTTATATAGTAACATTTTATCTCTCTAGGGCCACTCTAATACCAAATTTAATACCGATTCGTCAACTCGTTTTTGAGTAAATAGGCGTTAAAGCCGAAAATTTATACCGTAACGCCAGCCATTTAAAAACTAGTGTGCTCGGAAAAATCTTAAATTTTTCCTAACGTCCTCTACCATATTGCTACTAAAAAACATGTCTAACTTTTCTGTTCCGGCACGTAAAATAAAACTTAATAGCTCCACAACTTTTCGTTGTACTTAGGTATAACAAATTTAATTAAAATCGCTCCAATCGCTCCAAGATTTCGCAAAAACAACGAAAAACAGCCCGGGAAAAGAAACCGAAACAAAAGTCCGAAAGCAGCCTCGTAAAAAAAATGCGAATACGGAAAAACCCCGTACCACCATCAGAAAAAAAATCCCTAGAAAGAAAATCATATCATAGACGTAGAAAAATTCTTTAAAAAGAAAGGGGGGAAACTGAGTTAAGCTTATCACTTTTTCATAGTTCCAGGGGATTGCTTTAGCAGCGGTTTTCTAAATGTTTTTGTTGTCAACAAATACACAGAAAAAAATATTCGCCGTTGTTCATAGAAATCGATCAACAAGGAAAAACACGTATCTTTTTAAGGGAAAGCTCTTTCGTAATTATGCAACAATCTACGACAGCAATTTTCGAACAATAACATTATCCGTAATAATTAAGGCTTTGTTGCTAATCATTGCTAAGGGGTGTATGAAACCGTACGTCCCAACAATAAAGAATGCGTCTTTGTAGTGTCTTATGTTTTAATAGTGTAAATTAATGCAATGTGTAAGAACGACTTCAACGTAGCTGTTCGCTGGGCTAGCTTACGTGGCCGACGCGGCTCTGGTTTGCGGTATGAAAGCTATCAGTAGATTATATTACAAAAAATACGAATAAATATAAATGGAATAATTTCTGTACGGTTGTTTCACGCAGGCCTCGTCTTTAGCAACAAAGAAGATTGCCAAAATACAGCCAATAAACTGTGTCGAGGTGTGAAATACAATTAAGCAAACAAAATGTGCTTACTCAAAAGGGAATCTCTGCTTCTTATTTACATGGAAAATGAACTGGCGGAATGTATAGGTACACGATGATAGCACTTACATACAGCTGCCAAAGATCCATCTTTGAAAGTAGTCTAAATATTAGACACTCACCGCATTTTATTATTTGATAGATAGCTACAGCTACACCTCACAACATAAATCATTTTCAAAAGGAAATCACGTCTTTCTTAAAAATGCAAATCAAATGTCTGAGAGTCTGACACAATTTTACTACGGTGGAGAATTAATCCCTATCGTCGGTGTTTAGTCTGAGTAGCAGAAATAGACCGATTTAAAATAAAATAAGCAATCAAAATTACATAACAAAATAAGAACCGCAAAAATTTATTTCTCGTTACATTTTGCGACATTTTCTGAGACAATCGCTATAGCGAGAGCATCATCCACGCGATACAGATACGAATTTGAATGCAAAGTATTCCATCCAACAACGCAATAAAAAAACATATTATGCGAAATAACTGCGTATTATTTCAGCATGTATCTGAAATCCAATTCGATTTGTTTTGTGTGTACTGCACAGACACAGATGATTATGATATAAATTTGGTTTTGATTTGCATATCCATCAGGTTGCAGACCTTAAATAAATATGGGGAACGTGTTGTCGATATTTCTTGATATTAGAGTAAATATTTGGAACACAAAAACCGGCATATATCAACATTCCGCTTCATTTAACCCCGTCGTAGAAATTTTCATTGATAAATACCTCGCCATCTCGAACAAATCTATCCAATATCTTAGTTTCAGCGCTCCTTTGTGGCCCAGTTCTCAATAATCAGTACAAAAGTCGAAAGATTTATCAAAAAAAGTCCGACGATATTTCATCGTTTGCAGTTTCATTAGGGGACGAATTGCAACTTTGCTGATCAATGAACACGATCGAACGAAAAGTCGCTTCGTGCTTCTGCCAATTGCAGGAAACCTATAAACTTTTGAATTACAGCCATCATAGGAAAATGTTAGATGGTATAATAATAAAATTCCTTAAGTAACAGCTTCTAATTTTTTAGCATAAGAACGGAAACATTACTTCTTGTTCCTGAATGCATCTGCGTCGTTAACGCCTTGGCTGGTAATAAATATTTTACGAGTGCATATACAACTCTTCTTTTTTGTTGAAACTTCATTAAAACACACGGTCGTTATAGCGTAAGAGGAAATAAAGAATAATAACGATAAGTCGCGTAAGAAATTTGCAAGAAAATTTTGTAGGATCTTGAAACCTAACAGAGATAATCAAAACAATTTCTCGTTTTATTTATACGGACAAGGAACGCAAACGAGCAAATAGCATACTTCCTGCATATATTAATTTCAGAATGGACTCAAAAGTAATTTGCTAGGCAAGACATCCCAAATTGAATATTTGAAGTATGTTCAGTTTCAGATATCTCGTCTCTTACTCAAAATGAAATTCCTCTCCATACAGTCAGTGGTCTAGGATTCAATTTGTTTTTCTGCCAAATGGATATTTGTAATAAAATATGTTGCAGATGTTATGCTGATTCTAGAAAATACCCAGAAAATGGAGAACTAAATAATATACAGCGCACAAATGCCTGTGGAATGAATATTCGAAATTCGCGAAACTCAGACCTCAGATCCAGCATTCTTTAAACAGAGAAACGGCTTCGAATTTTCAAAACCAGGTCGAAGGCGAGCAACCTGCAAAATTGGATTCGTAATCATTACTTGATCAGTAACCTCATTTTGCAAGGGGTTGCGACTGGACGGGGTTTATCTCTCTTCCACCCTGTACTTGCCAAAGCGGTATCATTTTATTTATAAAGGCCTTGATGAAAAGGTTGAATTATCATAGCAAGGCTAAATACCCCCACCTTTATATAAACAAGTTTTGTAAATACAGTTAAGACGTCTCAGGAAGCTGTTTCAGGTGTTCGAGCTTACGTCCGTGTATTGAACCCACCTGACAAGTTAAACCTTTCTGTTTACCTTCACTAATAGCACGTACTTGTTACTGTATGCAAAAGCTTTTCAGAAGTCCTCGTGCTAGAGGAACATGTAAATGCTTTCCAAACCTTGTACGCGTTCGCTGAAGGATCACGTTGGATAGAGCCATCGTTTTTCTACGGGGTATAAATCAATTCATGAACTGGGGGGTGATTGGGGGTTTATATAAATCAAATATATACCTGAAGTGTATTTCGATGCACAATCTCCGTCATGCGAGATATCAAATATTGACAAATGTAGGGCGTACCTCGCCCTATATGTACTTGGTATTCCTTCGTGTTCGTGACGAATACTGGAGCTTCCTCGCCTATTGAATTTACGACCTGTCATTATTGTTTTATGTGGCCATTTCCGACTTACACGTCACAATTACTTTAGTAATTTGCAAGTACTTCCGAGTTTTTTGTGGTCAAATGTAGAAATCTTACTACTGAGACTTCAAAAAAGGAGGTAACATTGTCGCAAAGATTCATTTAATCAGTAATGTAACAATCATGGTCTGCATTTTTGAGTTAAGAGTCGTATTAACAACTGAATACGAGTGGAAGGGTAAATCGCAAACGAAAATTGTGTACATTAATTTGGAAAATGATATATTTCGAGGTACTTCTTCAACCTTATAAATATTACTAAGTAATAACTTGCGCACTTCCTAACTAATTCAGATTAATTTATGTAATTCAAAGATACTTCGCGTATGTCATAATGTAATTTTAGACACAACTTAAGTGAATCGTATTAGTAAATTAAAATAATACTTCTACTCTTGGTAAGTTTATTAGGACAATATATAACTAAATAACACAATAAAACGCGTTAAAAAAAAATATTATACAGAGTAGAGCGCACTATAGGTGTAGTTAACAATTTTTGTGAAACTGTAAAAAACAATATAAGGCAAACGCTTTGATTTTCTTGAAAAAGTATTTAGTTTTCTTATACTAGGTGTTTTTTATTATGATTTTTAAAACAATTGCGCGATAAATACACATTTCCGACCCGCTAGAACTAAAGTAAACCATAAATAAATACATCGTAATTTAGACAAAACTAAATTTCAGAGTACTTTCCCTGGCTATTTTTTATTTACGCTAATTTAGAACTATTTATTTTCTATTTATATTACCATAACGCTTAAAAGTTTTACATTTTCTTATATTGGGTTAATGCATATGTATATGACTGCACGTATTACCACAGAACTGATCTACTTTTTTAATACATTTTGTAATATTATAAAATCTTGTAGCTATTCTTTTTCCTATATTTATTACATCGGCACAAGAAAAAGAGGCAGACCCATGCTAAAGTGGATAGATGGGGTAGATAAGACCTGAGAGCTATTATATAGGAGTTGTAGCGCCGATGATGATGATGACCGATAACTGTAACACTTGTCGATATAAATATCATTCCTTTTAATATTAAGGTAAATATGCAGAAAATAAGCCTGAACAAACTCCGCAAGATGACAGACTATGTTAAATAAACAAAAAACTGATATGAAATTAACTTTTTAGAAACTTAGGCACCACGTGCACATGATCGCGCGCTAATAGCTCGCGCCTAACGCTCCCGGCACGGCCATATCGTTTAAAACATCCCAGAGAGTAGTATTCAACATAGTGATGAGAATATTCGAATGCAAAATATTGATGTTCTAGAGAACCCTCGAGTGATAAGAGATGCATTAGAATACTGCCCTCAATCTCGCTGCGCTAATGTGAGACGGGAGTATTCGTTTTACGTTACTCGAAACCATAGAATCACAATCAAGGCGTTAAGAACCGAGATTCAAGACACCGTACACGAATATGAATAAAAAATGGGACAGTGGTTGCATTCTGCAGGTCTGGGCGATACCAGGTAGCAAGGTTACTGCTACTAGTGAGTGTTCTTGTCTGCTGAATGCATTTGCGCAGTTGCTTTAAAAAGCCAGGTAGCGTTTATTTATTCTCAAACACATGGGTAGCAATCACAGTCGAGTAATCGTTTGGTATCATAAGCATTAAGCATTCATCAAAAGTTTAGTCAACAGTTGAGTCTGCTGAATGCAACCATTGAGGAACACAAATGATATTTGGTAAATATCCAACTTAACTTATAGATATAATGAAATAATACAACATTAACATTGGTATAAAACAATTATTCGTACATTTGATTTTAAACACAGAGTTGAACATTCAAATTTGAACACTCGAATACCGTACCCTTACCTACCGTTCGTGCTTTCTTCTGCCACCTGCTCAAGTTTCAGTGCGTATCTGTATAGTAAACCTCCAACTGTCTCACCACAACACGACTAAATCGTGCATCCCGAAAAGATTTATCAGTATAACAGGCTCGCGGTCCTTTGCATGTCGGTTTCGTTTATTGATTGTTTTACTGTTACTGTGACTTATGTTAGTATAATTCCAATATTTATGGCTTGCTTTGATTCTAACGGTTGAGAAATGTGTATTTATCGGACTGACAACAAACAAATACATACCACACGCAAATCGACTATCATTGACTTATAAATTGCGGTCTCGAAACTGTTTACTACAAACTACAAATGCTTTTCTAGGAACTCCACTCTTAGTGACGCGGTCGGTATACACATCTTACATCAACCAGACAGCTTAGATATTTAGAGATTACGTTGGCGGGTTTCGATATTTACGTTTTAATTAATCATATCATTATCTCGCACAGCCTATGTATTTTATTTTTTCTTCTATATAATACACCGACTCTGACCTTTCGAGGCAGTGTTATTGTTACGAGCGAATGTTTATGAACCCATAATCACTAAACTCGGCTAGACCTAAACAGTTTCCTGTGTTATTATAAGCACTAAAGCGCACAAATACAGATAAGTTCAATACAACGCAACGAGTTGTAAGACTTTCGACGGGAACAAAATAAATCCCCTAAACAGAACCAGGCATACTCCCATGCAGGTGGATTATTGTATAATTAAGAAAAAGCTTTCCTGAAAAAGATACGCAGTTTTTCCTTGCCGACTGATTTATATGAATACGGGCGAATTTCATTCTGGAATTATATGCAAATGGCGAACAAAATGAGACTTCAAACCATGGTTTCGAACAGTGTTTTCAAGACCTCCAATGAACATTTGATTCTTGAAAGTATTCGAATACCGAGTGCTCTATTTTTAAAAGTATTCGTTTCAGCCCATCAGTAATTAAACCATGTACACAATAACAATAATATACAATAATGAATAGCAATAATAATAATAATAATAATAATAATAACTCACTAATGCGAATATATATCATGGAAAATGCAGCAACTGGGTGACCTTACAGCGCCACCGACCTCAACGAGCTTAACATTATGTACGTTTGTAGAAACTTTCAAGTGCTCATAACGTTTTTAAATACACTACTCAAAATGAATATAGAGACACTTATAGAAAATTGAATATTTTTGCTTAAATAACACTGGATTTGGTAAAAAGTGTCTTCGACTTTTTGAAAAGGATTACTCTTTAAAATGCGAAGATTTCAGCCTTGTTGAATAAGCTTCTAGGAAGAAAAATGTTAAAAATTGAAATTGGGAATCATTTAATTAACAAGCTTTTAAACAATCAACAATAAGAAAACAACAAATTTAAAAAACTAATAGTGGATGTGGCTTCCTCTGGCCCGGATGACTTCAGCGCAACGACACGGGGCACACTCTCAATTAAATTTGAAATTGTTTGTTAAGGATGTTGCTCCCATTCTTGAGTAAGAATTTCCTCAACCTTATCTAAATTTTCAGTAGACTGACGATCCAGCAATCTTCTTACCAATACGTCCCATAGGTGTTCGATGGGGTTAAGGTCTGCAGTATTAGCCGGCCAGTCCATTACTGTGATATTATGGTCATGAAAAAAATTTGTAACTATCCTAGCCACATGTGGCCTGGCATTATCTTGCTGACATATAACGCCAGGTCCCATTTCTCCAGCAAACGGAATCACATGTGGTTCTAAAATGTCCTTGATCTAACGCGCCGCCGTGAGAGAACCTTCCCGAAGAACCACTAGCTCGGTGCGACCATTCAAAGTTATGCCGCCCCATACCATAATGGATCCTCCACCAAAACGGACAGTTTCTTGAACAGTGGAGTTCACCTTGGCATCTCCACACACGCATTCGTCCATCGTTATGGTCTACGTAAAACCTGGACTCGTCTGTGAACATTACATTGCTCCATTGCACTGTAGTCCGCTTATGATGTTCTTGTGCAAAGTTTAGCCGGGATTGCCTATGTGCTGGTGTTAACCGATGGACTTTAACTGCTCTCCTTGCACGTAACTGAACCTCGTGAAACCTATTCTGAACTGTTTGGTCCGAAATTCTGGTTCCACTAGTGGCAACCAGTCGATTTTGTAGAGATCGGGCGGTAATTCTACGTTCTCTAACGGCCCAAAACCTCAATAGGCGGTCTTCGCGAGGAGTAGTGGCTCTTTGTCTTTGAGGGTAAGGACGTCTTCTTACGATACCATTATTTATATATCTGTTCCATGCCCTAGCTATAGCAGAATGACTCACATTTAACATTTGAGCAACGCGTCGTCTTGAGTATCCCTCTTCAATTAATGTCACCGCTCTAACTATCTGATTTTCATTCAGATATACTCTTGGTTGTCTCCTTCTCCCTAACATATCCACATTCATGTTTCCACCAACAAATTACACTGCGAAACGACAAAATCAGGTGAAAAATTTTTTTTGTTGAATTTAAACTTAAGCGCCTTTTTTGTTGTTTACTTTGTTTTGTAAAACCTCCAAGGACATAAGTACCTACTTTTTTACAGATAAAATGTAAGAGTATGTTCATATTATCTGCCAAGTTATAGATTATTTAGTTGAGATTTACAAAAAATACACACTAATAAGTAGGTGTCTCTATATTCATTTTGAGTAGTGTATTATTTCCACAACTAAATTTCTGTAAGTGACCTATAACCCACCCACCCCTACCCCACGCACCATCCATCCCAGAGCATTATCCCAGATAGCTCGACTAAACATTTACCAACATTAGTGTGGCATTAAAAATTTACAGATTACAACTACATGAAAAATAAAACATAAATTAATCACGTAGTTTGTACACTTCAAAGGGACTGCACACAAACTAAAATAAAAATGTAGCAGTATCCGCCATGTTGCCGCTTTTTTAAATGATATACTAATTTCCTTATTCCTTGCACACAAATAGTGTCCAATGGAAACTTAGTTTATTCAATAGAGCAGCCTAAATTCATTAACCTATTAGAATAAAAGGCCCTTATTGCAGTAGCTATGAATATTTAATTCATAAAATCAAATTCAACCGGGTGATTATTACCACTACCTCAAACAAGACAAAATAAAGATTACGTTCCTGCTTTGTGTTAAATTAGATTTACTCCTAAAATCCATAAATTATTTAAAATAATAAGGGCATCTTTTTACTACAGTGATATGCTCTACAACTAGTTTTTAAATACTGCAAAGATATACTTCATGTGTATAATTCCGAGGTACTTCGCATATTTCAGAAGTAAAGTAAAGTAATAGATACCTGTAATTCCTACTTACCTGGTATAGCGCTGCCAGTAGCCTTTGTACGTATTAAGGTTCATTTGTACGTACAAAGGCTGTGCTGCAACAGGTAAGTAGGAATTACAAGTATCTATTACCAACGTCACATACTAGCCTTTCTACCTGAAGTGGACCAATTCACGATGAAAATACTGTACTTCTACGTATTTCATGTGCTTCGAAATTACTTCAAGCTTCAAAGATGAGTCATAAACTTCAAATAAATAAATCGTTCACGATTTATCAATTCGTTTATTTAAAACAAGAAAACTACACCACTTCCACTGATTGTCCTACATTGAAATTGTCGTAAACTGATGTATTTAAGAGAATGTTTGAACCACCACCACTATACAAAACGAAAAAGCGGAACTGTTCTATCTCTCTTTTCTAGTACTCCTCTCCCTCAACGTACTCTCTCCTTCCTACACACCTACATTCGCCTACTTGGTCCCTAATTTACTCGCTCCTTAATTATCCCCTCTTTTACCTACACTCTCCCTCAAATAATCCCCTAGTCCCCCCTCTCTTACCTATTTCCTTTCTCAAATTCTCTCCTCACCTTCTCCACATAATCTGCCACTTCTTCTCTGTATCCTCATTCAGTCGTTTCTCGAACGTTTACAATTATTTCTTTAATAACTAATATTTTCTTACTTTTGTTATGGTAACAAACGTAAAATTAAAAGTAAATCCTGTTAAAATACTTATTAAAATAAAAAGTGAACTGACGTTTAAATTACAACAGATTGGATTACTGTGGTTACAAAAAATTGTTTGTTACGTGTCTCTGGTTTTGATCGAGTTTCTCATTAAAATATTTAAGAGTTTCTGTTTAATTTATTTCAATTTCAGGTTTCAAGTGAGAACTGTAGTAGAGCAATGCTGACGGTTCATTCCGCATTCCATAAATAAAATAGAAACCATTTTAAACAGAAGTCTCTAAATAAAATTTAAATTGTCTGCAATGAAATAACGTACAAGAACAATTTTATCGCATTTTTCTATCAAAAATCAAATGCATACGCCGTTAATAAGGAACTGCAGAACTTCAACTTTCCACAATTACACGCGGCGCGCGCGATAAATCACAATGGAACAAGATTGTATCGTAACAGTGTGGCAAAATGTATTTTCATATTCAATTTATACAACTATTAAGACTTTCTCGTTTCCGCCCAATACATTCCAGATTTGTTAATAATACACTTGTAGCTATAAAACGGTAATGAAAATCAAGATACGAGTTCTTTTTACGACGAAAACGGAAACGGTGGTTCCCGAATGCAGCCACGATACAAGTATGGTCAAGATAATTTAACAACACCTTGACGAAAACAATATGTTACCCTTTTTTCACGATTAGGGTATAAAATCTCTGTTTCTCTTTGTTTTTTCAAGCGCCAACCCGTCAGTTCTTGAAAACATCCAATTATTTTTATATCCATTGAAACGATTACAAATTCGTGATCCAGAACGACACTCGTATCCCAGTTCATTGGAAAAAAGCTACATTTTTATCAGCGGTGACATATAGCGTATTTATAGACTGACAAATTTAATTTAGCTTTTGTTCCAAAAGAAGATGGAATAATGTCAGCCGGATGATTTACTACATGAATTTATTTGACCCGACTATTCACATCCACGCCTTCGCGGTGCAGACATGCAACGGGAATTATAATTCTAAAAATATATCGCACAAATACGAAATTTTCATAAACAAACTTGCATAGAGCTGCCAAATGCATTAGTTCTCGAAACTGTAGGTACGTATGCACATTTTAATTGCAGTACAAATATTTAACTAAAAATAGAAATATGTTCAAGATATGCCATGTTGTTTATACGTAGATTAGCATTTTAAATAAGTGTCGGGCTAATAAATAGTTGCGAGGTAAAAATAAAACGAGATTAAATTTTCACAAGCGCTGACGGAAAGTGCCTTACTTGCTTATCCAGGCCACGAAGCATGATGATAAATGGGCATTATTTTGATATACAAAAATTTTATTTAAAAAGTTAATCGTCAATGGCGTTAACAAACTTACTTCATCAGTTAAGGTGATGGAAAAATACAAAAGAGAAGGTCAGCACAAAAAAGTGCTACCTTTCCCTACGAAGGATGAATACAATAATGTCCCACACCCAAGCTAAATAACAAGTGCAAGTATTAACATCAAAAGTTGGTCCCACGAAGCTATGACATTTCTTATGCAAACGACCATCGTCAAGTCGTATAATTTTTATGTTGCATGCATTTGATATTTAAATTTCTCCCTCGGTGCCTTGGACAAAGGAGGCCTTTATTCCATCAAGATTACTGGGGATTGCGTACGTACCCATCTTAACAACCCGCATAATGCGGCTTAAGACCACGACTACATGTTCAGCCGAGCATAAATCAAAATAATATAACATATAAATTGACTGAGCCCGCATAATGAGAACCCTTTACAACCAAAATACTTAAAATTAAACCGTGAAAGAAAATAATGCTGAATTATTACGGTCGCGAGAAAAAATTTTTTCATTAACTTACGTGCTGTATTCAGCTATTTATTTTTCAGCGATGAAGAAAAATGGGAAATTTTGAAGAAAAATTAATTTCCACCTTGGAAAACAATTTGAGTTTGTTCAGTAAATAATGAGCAAGGATGGAGCAATAAACTATGGCTTAACGTTTCGGTAATTACCATTCTTACATAAAGCAATTATGTAAAAAAACTAAATTAAGGAGGTTAATTAGCATCTACTGGCGGATACCCAAAACTTTCGTTGAAAAGACAAATTAGTTGCA
Source organism: Ctenicera cuprea (assembly GCA_958336395.1). Taxonomy (NCBI): domain Eukaryota; kingdom Metazoa; phylum Arthropoda; class Insecta; order Coleoptera; family Elateridae; genus Ctenicera; species Ctenicera cuprea. The sequence continues at coordinate 76,753,076 of OY284486.1, read as the reverse complement.
ACAACCAATATTATTAGAATTTAAATTAATATGTTTGTGTAATCCATAAGGTACGTAAAGGAAAGGTCTTGTGAAACGTCCTAAACAAAAGCATTATAATCAAGTTTGCTTGCGAAAGGTTGAATTTTAACGTAAAAAAATGCGCGTCTCCATTTTTTCGCATCGAGGACAACTTTGCAAGTGATTTTCAGATTCGGGTATGATGCAAAAATTATAAGTTGATTATAGCTACGAAGTCGAATTAAATTCCTTTGAACAAAATTCAAAGTCCTCTACTCTCATTCTAAAGAAAAAAATATTAAAGTACAGCCTAATTTTCCAGTAAGATTCTATATGGCATAAATAATTTACGTTCAACATTGAGAAACTAAAATGATCAACTTCTGAACAACCTAAGGAATCAAGCATCCAAACTGGGCCTGTCAAAGCAACAATAAAGAGTAGAATTAAATCTACAAGACGTTATAACAAATCTCTATGGAGTTGAAGAAAGTGGGAAAAAATACGAAAAACGTTCGAGATTGTTTGAGAAGTTTGTCAATAAATTTATAATATTTATTTACGCTCTGGCCATTTACTTTAATTTGGTTTATAGTTTACATTATCCTCTTTCTAAATAATTCATTGCTGCTTTTACCACAAGCAAGGCAGATCAGGTCGATGATAGGGATGCAACGGATATTCGGTTTTTATCCGTTATCCGGCCTATCCGGCCATTTCACCGAATATTCGGTTTGGCCGGATAATATGAAATATCCGGCCGGTGATTTTTCTTCAAGTAAAAGAGATTATCCATGCAATTTGATTTGGAAGTATAGACTAAAAGAATTGAAAGTACGCGAGCAAAAACCCCATAAGTCCAGTATTTTGCAGATCTGCATAAACTTACTAAATTTATATTATTGAGATCGGCATTTATGCAAGTTAAAAATCTGAAATGATTTCAAACCACATAAATAAGTATTATTTGTGAAAACCACGGAGTAATATATGTATAACGTAAGAAGTATGCATGAACCGCCTGTTGCTATGATATGCAGATCTCAATTTTGCAGTACATGTGACAGAGAGATCCGAGACAAGGAATCTATAAAAAGCACTCGATCGTCAATCGTCAATATTTTATTTAAATGTCGATAAAAACCATATATGTTAGGTTATGTCAGTTGATTTCTTGATGGTGTCGGATTTATCAGGACAGAACACGTTTTAGTTTTAACATTTGTTGAAAATTATTAATTCTTGTGATTACGATCAATTTCGTTGACATACTTCCAATCTTAATTGTGAACAAAAAACAATATTAGAGCGAATCAGCACATCCTTAAAATATTACATTTAGTAGTTTCCATGTCTCGGTGCTCTCTCTCTCTCTCTCTCTAAAACACTACAGAATAATACCACAGGATTCGAGCGTTGCATACTCTTTAAGTATATATTATGCTCTGTGATTAAAACCTAAATTTTACTGCATTTAAGCTGAAACTACTTCAAAAGTAAAAACTATGCCGGATAATCCGGTATCCGGCTGAGCAGCCGGATACCGAATATCCGTTATCCGGCATTTTGAAAAAGTACTGCTCGCTGCATCCCTAATCGATGACATATTTTTCCCATTGCATATGTAATTTTCTTTTTGTTTATTTTGCATTATTCATTTATTCTTTTTACCGGTTTCGTACAACTATCTCCAGTTTCTTATGCTAAACTGCGATTTTTTAGACGGCAAATTACTCTAGTGTACTTTTTATATTAAAGTTTTGTAATATCATTACTTAAATATTACTTTGCCTAAAAATGTGTCAAAAGCTTAAATGGCTGACTATAAAACAGTGACGGTCCATTTATAAGTGTGTTAAAAATAAACATGGTCTGAGTAGGCGGCCAGTAATTAAGGAGTAATTGTAGGCGAGTATTACCAGTTGTGATATATTGCCAAGCTATGAAAATGACACCGTTGTGTTGTGTTAGTTGTATTTAATTTTTTAATGTTAAAATGTTAATACCTGTGTAAATCAGGGCCGTCTACGGCATTGGAACACACATGCGATAGTAATATAAAACGCCTTCTATCGTTTTCTGAATACAGCTAAGACGTGACGCACGCTGACCACGGCATGCTGTTATGTATTTTTTTGTAAATAACTTGGTAGTTAATTACCTATTTGTTCAGATTTTGAAACAAAAACTCGTTACTCAGAGTTAATTAATTTAAACCGATGCCAATGCTGTTGATGCATATAACATATCAGCGCAAACAGAACTAATAAACTAAATTATTGACAAATAAAAATGTATATAGAGAAAGGACATCGTCGACTGAGTAATCAACCAAAATTGAAAATTTAACTGTTCAATCATGTGAATTACAAATAAAATAGACATGGATGTCCAAAGTGCTTTGATTCAATTGACATTGAATAGGTTATTTCGCAAATAGTGGAAAATGTGCCATTTTGCAAGCTTCTCTAAAGAAAAACCAACATTAATAATCCGAGATAATAAACGATAATCTCTTAACATCTATTTTATAAAAATCCCAGAATGCATTTGTCGTGCATTGGTAGACCGGAAAAACCAACATGCACTAAAAACACACAGACACTGAATTACTTCAACATGCTTTAAGCCTGGCATTAGTCCAAATCGTAATCATCTTAAACAATTCCCAGTACAGACATACATCTTTAGTCGAACATTACTTCAACGCCGTTTGTAATGAAAACCTCGACGCAGAGTGACAACTAAATGCACTAAAGGCTGTCAGGATTCGAATCGAAGTGGACCTACATACGTTTGCGTGATTAATTTCTCCTCATTCATTTCGAAGGCACAGAGAGCCAGCTGCGCGTCGTTTTTGCGATGCCGCATTTCACTAATATCGCATGCACGTGCCCCTACCAGCAAAAAGCCACTCGCCAGTAATTAGCTAAGTGGACTTAATATGAAATTTCAGCGAGTGAAGCGGGTGTGGGAATTTCAGTATAATCGATTAGTTTTTGCTGCATTCGTTGAAGTTTGCAACTGAAACAATTAGAAGAGCTGAAATTGCAATGAAATTATAGAAACTTTAAAGGGTATTTCCTACTTTTCCAAAATAGATTTGTTGGTGGTTTTTTCATTGAACGTTTACTGCTTCCATTAACCAGTGCTTAACGCCGCAGATATACTACCCATAACTCCAAAATAACAGTTTCAGTTTCGAACAAAGGTAATTTCACACCCCGTAAATTGTCATTCAATTTATAATTTGTGAAAGACCTTTCAAATTCGTGACTGATGATGAAAAAACTCTAAAAATCCACAACATTACACGAACGTAATACAATACATTCGTTAAAAACAGCCATACTAAATCAAACCCCTTGGCTTAAATGTCAATACCTGAGATGCGTTTTTTGCCCCTTTTCAATGATGACTGATTATTTGTTTTATATCATGTTCTCTTATAAACATCTACGTCAAGGTTTACATACAGTTCATGATGTATTATTATTTACAATCGGATCTGTATTCAATTACGCGGGGATGTTTTGAAATATAAATTAAACTGTGGAATTAAAATTGGTTCACCAATAACTAAAATACCAAAAACCGTTCTGGACAACGTTTTTTTCCCGCACAATACAAACAATATGAGCAGTTTTTTTGTTTCACATGATTGATCAGAACAATTAGCTTTGCCGAGTGGATGACCGATGCCGGGGGTTGCTGCACAATTGTTGAATAATTGGACTCATTAATACTGGCACCACCGTCCCGTCCCGCCAATGCAAAAACACTGTCATTTTTCTAATTAAATTATACATTCTCGAACCCGCCTTTATTATCCAGTTTTTATTTCGAATCGGGGGCTTCTGAAATATTTGAAGTTAAAAGTTTCCGCAGGAATACGAAAATGAAGCTTTGTTTATAATAAAACTGGCTGGTTGTTATAGTATTGAACAAGTTGAATCTATCTCGTTCCTTTGATTTTAAAACAAAAACATTTTAAAAGTGACTTGACATTTGCAAAAAAATAATGGGAAATGTCAAATATCATTTCAAGCAAATAACTCGATTTTTACCAAATTTTGAGAGGTCGTAGATAAAATTTTGTATGTCACACGTGGGATAATGTATTATTATGGCACTCGTTTGATTACACGGCTCGGTCTACGACCTCGTCGTGCAACTTTCAAGCTCGTGTTATAATAACGCCTTTATTCCACTAGTAGCATAGATAACTATTAGACCAAGTTGTTTAAATTAGCTTCTAGGGTAGATTGGAATTTAGATATAACATTGACGATATTGTGCTTGTACCCGCATCTATTAATTTTATGACCACACATAGCTTATCAGCATCTGAAATATCCTTAGGTTAGGTGAAAAGAATGACAAGAAAAACTAATTCGGAGTTAATGGTTTCTCATTGAATTCTACTGCTTCATTTGACAGGAATCCCAGCACGTTTTTTTACATTATTTTTTTTGGATTACCGGGAGTAAACAAAAGAAAGCACGCGTTTATTTATTAATTTAAACAGACCAAATTTTCCAGTTAGGAATTGCCGAACTGGTAGAAGCAGAATTTGACAAAAAGTGAATAAATTCGTCAATACTTTTAAAACTCTCTAAAATCTAAAATTGGATTAGTTCATTTTCGTAGGATAAACAGAAGAGGAAGTGTAGCTGTTACATTTAGCAGTAATTTGGCGAATTGACGAAGATTTGAATCCGCCAATTGACATAATTCGCTACCTAAACCTTGATTTCTTTTCTGAAATTCAAAAAAAAAATTTGGAATTTGGAAAAATAATTGTTGTAAACGTAAACCTATTCGTTCACAGGAAGTGGCGCTCATAAACTTGCAAAATATATAGACAACGGCGCCACCTCGTGTGAATGAGTAGAAACTTTATGTTCACAAAAATGATTTATCTAGACCTCACAAAATTGTTTTTTGAATTGAACACGTTTAAAACACATTTTTTGTGCGTCAGAAACAAAACATTTTCTTTTTTAAATTTCCTCTTTTTTCTTAAGAAAATAAAGTTTGGAAATAAAAATATTACTAAAATAGTTAGTTTCATAACAAGTTTCCCCGAACGTGTTATGAACAACGTTTTTTCTACAATTGTACAGAAAATACAGAAAATATCGAAATATCCGAATGATTTTGCCGCCTTCCTGATATTTTTAATTTTCGTAACAGTTGTCAAAATTCGAATTTGCATTTTTGACGCTACGTGGTTGAATATGGTTGACATGGATATATTAACAAATTAAACAAACAATAGTTAAATATTTCACTTTTCCGCATTAGTGCGGGAATTATTTACTTTGCGCTCTAGTACGGGAATTGACAACTTTGCACATTCGTTTTGTCTTCAACAACGACTATTTCCCGAATGATTACAACATTTTTTAAATTTATTTTTTAAAAATAGCTAAAATCTAATAAGAACATTGCGTTAAAAAAATTAAATAATTTTAAATTTCTCAACTGACTTAAACGGTGCTTCGTGGGAAATTACAGATTTATTTTGATTTTTTATTGGACAAATTTTCACCAAAAATACTTCCGTTTACACTTTACATAAATTTGATTATAAAGTCACTGGATACATTATGGCCAAAATTTTAATTAACATTGTTAAAAACTACCGACAGGTCGTCAATCGGAAAAACAAAAATATTGAACAGTAAAGTAAAGTCGGAGGCACAACTCCCATTGCGGAATTTGCGGCATTACGAAAACAAACTCCGAGAACATCTTTTCGCATCAGCTAATAAGGGCAGGCAGCTCTTCGCTGCTTCACATATTATTCTTCAATTAAAGACATTGGCTTATTTCCGTTACATATAGTTTTTAATTATACAAAAAAAGATAAGCTAAACTCAAGCCTCTATCAAGTTCGGGCCCCAATGCATCTTTACTACGATTTTACCTTAACTTTTATTTAGTTCGCTGCGAAAGACGCTAATCCACATATTAAAACCAGAAATATGTACAAGTAAAAGCTGCGATTGGACAAATAGATATTGTACAATTACGTTACAAACAATTGTTAAAAATAAATAACCAAAAAATTAATAAAAAGAAACTAAAGTTGAGCCAAATATTGGGAGCTCCAGATGCAATAACAAACCACTGCGTTTACACTGCTAGGCTGCTTCCATTTAACAAGAACTGTACCCGTAGGCTACGCTCGACGGTTTTTTGGTAATTTCAAAAATAAAGGCTCGCCGCTTGGGTTGTATACTCTCAGCTGCAGCCGTATTCCTCTCAAGTTGAAACAGGTCAAAGGATCCGGATTTAATATATGTATAGAAAGAATTATATAATCCATAAAACTAGGACTTCGATCGATTTGATATTTAAAAAAAAACAAAAAAAACCTGACCACACATACGTTCTTAACATCTGACGCAGCCTTTTGTGAGGAGAACGATGGTACGGTTTCTGACCCAACGTTTACTGCTTCTACTGACGAGTGCTTAACGCTGCAAACATATTTCTCAAACATTTAGCAAAGTACGTAAAAACAATTAAATATGGTACCTAAACCATTTCAAAGGTTAATTATTTTTAGCTTAGTTATGACTTTAACATACTTTCTCGACCTCGAGAGGTCCTGCTGTTTCTAGACTCAATTTATGCAACATTTACCCTAATTACTTTTGTTGCGAATCAGATTTTAGTATTTGGTACACAAAAGCTCTGCAAACCTTACAGCGTGATTAAAAGTAGTTATACACCATATACACGCACGTAGCTGTCAAAACAAACCTAAATACGTCCCACACGTTCAGATCTGGTTTAAAGAATATAGATGTTGGCGGTTGGAAATTCGGCTCGTAAGCAGCCATTTGCTAGCGGGAAACAATATTTTACAAGATTTATGTAATCAGAAAACGTTGGCTGTAAATCAAGCCCGGGGGGAAACCCCGTCGCATGTGGTACATGACCTGGAACTCATTTCCTTTTGTTTTACGTCCATACTTCTTTCACCGCAAACATCTGGCACACGCGACTTCAAACGTTTCCTTCCGACTTCCTTATGTCACCGCGATTACAACCATGTAAATTTTTGCTATTAACATCGGATATCCAAACGTTATTCCGGTACTGTAACTGATACGGAAATTGTACGTTAAGGTTTAAAAAGTTCAGCAAGAAAGCTCTTAATGCAAATGGGGGAAGTAGAAAAACCATGATTTCTAACGATTTATGAACTTTTCTTGCAAGCAACAAATTTGTCGGCAAAATAGAAACACTATAAACTTCCAAAACCATGACTGTAGGTTCAGGTATTAATTATGTAAAGCATAAATACAATGCATTCTGTACAACAAAACTTATTTCATAAGGTAGCATTAACAACTTAACACTTTGCCCAACAGACAAATTACCAGTTTGCAACTTGGAAGTTGCCAGTTACACTATTATAATATCTAGGTGGATGAATATCTGAGCTCAATCTCGTCATGCACCACCGGCATATTGAAACCGCTTCGTCTTACAGTAATGATTACTTAGAAACTGCGACAGTTCAAGTTCGTCATACTAAATAATATATGCATTTGTTGCTGATATTACACAGAACTTACCAGACAGCCAGGCAAGCGACTTATGAATTATAAATACCAAAATTGAGTTCAATGTTAACTCACCTGAAAAGACAACAAAATTGTAATTAGGCACAGCATAACTCAATCTTAAACTAATTTTAACATTTAAATTTGTAATGCTCGGCACGGGCGCGGTTCTGAACCAACGTACCGCGAAATAAATATTTTATCTACAGTTTCAAGGTTTTCAGCTAAACGCAAACTTTCCATTGAATAGTTAAAATTGGTTTATCACGAAATCGCGTTGAAAGTTTTCACTTTAAAAGCCAGTGGCATGATATCTGATGTTAAACAAAGTGTATATTTGAAAAGAATTTAATTATGTATTTTCAATGACTTGTTTACAAAAATATGTTATATCTACACCAAAAAAAATTAAGAAATTAACAACTAAAAAATGTTAAAACTTTATTTCATAAATTAATGTAAACAATGACAATATTAACTCCCCTGTCTTTTTATCGCGCAAAGTTACGAGGGGGTATTGATATCTAGCTAGCCTGGAAAGTTTCTAGTACAGAAAAGTGAATATGGTTGCTATGGTTACAACTATGATGTTTTATAAATAAGTTGAACGGTGATCAAACTGTGAATTTTTGAAAACAGCATGTCTGAGAAAAAGATAGAATTTGAAAAAATCGAGTTTCGGTCAGTTATTAAGTATTTATTTTTGAAAGGGTTATCGGGCAAAGAAATTTTTGCTGATATGATAGAAACCTTAGGTCATCAGTGTCCTTCATACGCCACTATTAAAAACTGGGTTGCGGAATATAAAAGAGGAAGATCAGATGTGAAAGATGAGCAGCACCATGGAAGATCAATTTCTGTGACAAAGATGGGATAATTCTGATAGATTATTTGGAACGGGGTAGAACTATCACGGGAGTATATTATACTGAGTTGCTAACTAAATTACGTAAGAAAATTGTGGAAAAACGCCGCGGAAAACTTGCCAGAGGTGTGCTCTTTTTGCAAGACAACGCTCCTGCTCACAAGTCGTTGATTGCACTCCAAAAAAATGATGAAATTGCTTTTGAATTGGCTGACCACCCGCCCTATTCTCCGGATTTAGCACCGTCAGACTATTATTTGCTCCCAAAACTCAAAAAACATTTGAAAGGTAAAAGATTTTCGACAAATGACGAAGCAACATGTGCCGTTGAGGAGTGGTTTGCAGAACAAGACAAAGATTTTTTTTAATGGCTTAGAATTACTTTATGAACGTTCTGCTAAATGTAGAAGTCTTAAAGGAGATTATGTTGAATAAATAAAATTTTGTATTGAAATATTGTGGCGTTTTACATGGTAGGCTAAGTACTTATCAATACCCCCTCGTATAGTAGTATTTTACTAAGTTGTTCTGTAAAGCTAATTATTTAAATAAAATTGTACCGCAGAAAAACATTTTTCAAACATTACATTAATAACGGTACGCATGAAAATTTAAATTCCCTTGAAACAGTTTCCCTGAATTATTTTCAGCTTTCTACTAACTGTAGAGGCTTTTGGTAAAACTAATTGCAACAACCAACGTGCTCTCGACATGAAAGCACAAAAAGTTTATATATTTGCTTTCAACACCTATTAGCATTGTGCAAGCCTCAAGTACAAGCTATTCCAAAAACAGTTAAATTTGAGTAAATTATTTATCTCGCCTTAATTCTGACATATTCACGGAATTTAATTTTCCACAAAAAATACACAACATGCGAATGCAGAATCAGCAAACAATAAATTTATTTTTCAAAACTGTTTGATAAAAATTCAATTTTGCATGAAAAACAAAAATTTAATCAACGAAAAACGTGTGTTACAATTGTCCTGTAATTCCAAACTGCAAATATGTGAACCGCATTGTACTTATTTTATTTGATACCGCACTCTGATGTGTTTGCAAAAATCTAAAATAATTTCGAGCCAACAGTGAATATGAAATCGCGTCACTCCTATCACGCATGGGACACATTATAACGGCAGGCACGGTCACCTGGATGCCGTAATTTAATCAATCACATTTGTGCTGATCTGGCAACTCCTTTATAAGTAATGAGGCGTCTATAAGTCAAAATTTAAAAACAACCGTAGCGGCCACCATTTTGAAGCGATGCAGTTGAGGAAAATATCTTTGGTTTTAACCAAGACTATAGTTTGAAACTGAAAATCAGCGAAACAGTGATTTGTTAAACAAATATCGCTTGGGATTAAAAAACAGCAAAGATCAAATAGCAAATTCATTAGCCACAAATTGAGCTGAGGGAGATACTTAGCGCCCCTAAATATTGCTGCACGCAAAAACTAAGCTGAGAATCTTAATTTACAATCACTCATCAGCAATTTAGCCTTAAACAGAATTGTAACATCTCCTCTGTTAAGAAAATAAAAAAAACACAAAATTGGACATTCAAAAATTCATAGCAGGCGGCACAGAGAAATTAGCAGATTAGGACAAAAACCAAAATGTCAACTCCGAGTCTCTGATCATAAAAAAGAGTTTCTCGGATCCTACGTATTTAAAAGTCTGCTTTTGAAAATAATGATACCAAAATAACTTCCGTTTGAGGTTCCTGATCGTAATAAAAACTATTTGGCGCGATGCATTTTCGTTGTACCTAGAAAAACCAAAGACCTATCATTAAAATCGATCCAGTTGTGTCTGTGATTTCGCGTTGTACACACGTAGAAACTGACATTAGGTATTTTAAGATCACTTTTACGGAAGTTCAGGCGGACGGCCGAAACATAGTTCCGTCAAAACCTTAAATCGAAGATTTTCGCAATAAAAACACATTCATACTGAGAGTATGGAAAGGTAAAAACTATACTCTAATATTTTAACACAACAGGAAATTCAGTAAATAAAAGCCATCAATATTATCATCTTTTAAACTGCATTATGCAACCAAAGTAGGTGCCAAGGTTAACACAGCGTAAACCGAACACCTGGTTTAGTTCATTAAATGAAGCTCAATGAAATAAGAGTTTCATAACCGGCAGTTGGCAATCGACTATTATTCCTGAAATAGAAGTCGGATACATAAATAAAATTAACCAGACGGTTTGAACTCGGTTTATTATGTCTGGACACCTACACAGTATTCCACTATAAGTCTATGCGAGTTGCCTGCAAAATACAAACAACCTGCGGGAATTTTTTAAAGAGCCAGTTGAGTAAGAGACAGTTCAGATGCTCAATACAACATTAAAATAATACTATTGTGTGTATCAGCTATATTGCAGTATTGAAATTGAATTAAATTTGCTATGAATTTGAGAATGCAATCGCAGAATCATGGCCCCCATATTAGAGTGGCCATTCGTCGGGACAAAAAAATTATTTTCTTGAAGTCATTTCGAATGTAACAAAATCACTTAAGTAATTATGACCATTCAAGTTCACTCAAGTGGAGATGTATACTGTTAGAGTTAAAATACTACGTTAATTTAAAATTCTTAGCAATCATACTGCGTCACATAAACATATTTAAATAAATGCGCTAGCTATACAGTTTTTAATAATAAAATGCGAAATCAATTGAGTAAAGAAAGCAGTTTTTACATGACATGCAAAACTAAAACAACTGATGTCTCTGTTATAGCGACGGGTGTCCAGAAAGTCTTTCAGTCCAGGGGCGGCTATGGATTGTATATCGTATGTCTTTGAACATCTTTGTCGAAATTCTTGTTTACACGCATTGATGGAATGATTCCAATTTCCGTTTTCTAATTGTTGACCATTGCGAAAATAAGATTTCACAATAAAGGTTTTTGTTCTTGCTTAAACATTTTATAACAAGAAATATGCAGAAAGTAAATAATTCACAATGAAAACCTTTTAATTTAAATTGACTTTGACTTATGTCAAATAAATTACTTAGATCTGACTGAATAAAAGACATACGTTATACAATCCATAGCCTGAAAGACTTTGTGGACACCCGTAAGTAAGAAACCCGTTTTTAAAGTATTTTTTATTCGCCTCGTTTGGTGCTTCTTACGTTAACAAGTTTATATCACCCTCGAATCCTCTAAGTCGTAACACATAAGCATAGTACCGTCTGTCTATAAAGTAACTCCTACCCCCTAACTAACTTTTGAACGACTTGATATTTTACCACAATATTTGGTGTGCTTTAATGGGAAATTAAATACTATTTCTTAGCCGAAAATTAAATTTTGTATCATTCAAAATGGCGACTGGGCGCCATTTTAAATTTTTTTTTTAAATGGAAAGGGAGGTCGAGTGACACCTCATTTCACACCGCATTCTGCGTCTGATCCTAGATTTTCAAAGGAAAATATTTAGCCATAACAAAATGGCGGATTTTAAACAAATGGACTCACTCAATTCAAAATTGTTTTGATTTTTTTATCCAGTAGTCCACTTTTTCATTTGTAGGACAAAATTTTCCCAGAAATAACTTAGGTGGCTGGAAATAATATCGAAAACGTTATGTTCCAACAAGACGGTGCGCCGCCTCATTATTATAGACCTGTTTCTGACTTTCTCAATGGACATTTTCTTGGAGGATGGATTGGTAGGCGGGGGCCTGTAGAGTAGCCGGCTCACTCCCCACATTTAACTTTCTTAGATTTTTTCTATGAGAACATCTGCCATCGAAAGTGTACAGAACCCGTCCAGAAACAATTGAAGAACTGGAGCAACGCATTACAGAAGTTTGCAGAAATATCACTCCAGAAACTTATGAAAATGTAATCGACTTTTTATGTGCCAAGAAGTGAATGGTAAATATTTAGAAAACTTAATTTAATTTTTTTTTTGCTTTAATTCTTAGTTTTTTTAAATAGACTTCTTTATCTTCAAACAATGTCATTTTGTTATGGCTGAATATTTTTCTTTGAAACTCTAGGATCAGATGCAGAACTAAAAGACCTTTCCAATGAGGTGTCACTTGACCCCCCTTTCCATTTAAAAAAAATTCAAAATGGCGCCCAGTCGCCATTTTGGATGATATAAAATTTTAATATGGTCTGAAAGATAGTATTTAATTTCCCACTACAGCACACCAAATTTTGTGGAAAAATATCAAGTCGTTCAAAAGTAAGTTGGGGAGGGGGGGGGGTTACTTTATAGACACAGTGTATAACTTTCAGCGTGTGCCGGCAACTGGCGACAGTTGAGAGTAAACGAGTGTTTTACGCAATGTTGCCAAATGTAATTCGCCATGAGAAATTCAACGCGGTAATTTCAAAAAATAAAACGCTTGCGTATAAAAAACGTTTACCGGAACTCTTACGGATGCTGGACAACGTCCTAAAATTCAGGATTGTCCCGGAAAATCCGGACAAATGGTCACCCTACCCAATACTGACCAAAACTGCCTTACCATAGAAGCTTATTTTTTGTAATAATATCTACAGCACGGTAATAAGGAAATAAAATCGCACACTACTGAATCGGTTATGTAAAATCTATTTTAAATATGAAGAATTAAATTTTTTCTGCACTGCGATAGCAGTAATATTAGATAAAAATAGAAAATAGATGTAATTGCAATAGTATATTTTATGTTTTAGCAAATATCTAAAACTACATGGAACAATTACCTAAATCAAACAAACTTAACTTCCAAAATGTTTAAATTTTAGTTAAATTGATGAGATTTTCATTAACGTATTTGAAGTATCTCTCGTCGGCACAGGCACGCAAATGGTGTAAATATTTGCTCTTGTACAAATTAACTGAACTCCAGAATCACAAAAGGCGGTTTGAAATAAATTAATGGATATAATTGAACTTCAGCTTCAGTTGAATGTATGGCAGGAAATTATAACAAAAATTTAATATAGAGCAATCAAGTCGCTTATTGCCCGGAAAATTCTGAACGCACCAGATAAACCAACGGTGCCTTAGAGTAAAATTATATGTGCTAATAAACCAGCATCAAGGGCCTTCTTTGTGTGTAGTTAGATTAGCAAAGTTGCGAACAACTTTCGCATAGAGATATTGGCGCCGCTACGTTGATAGAAATTATGACGAGCATCAATTCGGCGCGGAGAATTTCCTCGGTCCTGAATTTTCGCCAAGACAAATTGAAATAGTTTTACACCAAAAGTTATCTTAACCATAAACCGGTTCTTATAAGATTAATTACGTTAAAAGCAGACGTGATTCTATTTAATTCCTCACTTATCATAAATTGTGGATGTACAACACGCTGGGTACTACAAAATTATAAATTATGCAAATCTATTTTACAGAGATATCATTCGGCGAATTAATTAAATCCACCTTGCGGGGTGCTGCTCGACGCGCGTAATACACGCCCTCCCACGTTCCACTGCGTAAATGAATTCCTAAATTACCAATAAATACTAAATTATGTAGAGGAATACACTGTAGAGAACTCTGTTGAAATATAATAAATAACTTTACAGGTACGCCTTCGAGAAAATAATGGCGTCTCAGATTTTAATACACTTCGTTAAATAAATGAGCATTGCAGAGGTACGGACGGCCTAGAATAAAATAGTCAAAATTCTGTATGAATAATGCGTTTCAAATTTCCAGCACAACAGGTAGTCACATTTTTGTTGTGCATTTTAAACTCGGATCTATAAATACAGGGTGATACAAGATTTCTAAACCTTTTTATTTTTTAACAATTGTTTTAATAAAATTTATACGAGTTATACTGGACATTAGAAACACACAGTTTACAGTATTTATCTCTAGTTTTTTTACTTCAGTTTTCAACGGACATTATCCCAACGTTATTATTTCAAACAAAACACGCTGTATATATTAATATTTTTTTGACTAACAGATTCAAAGTACTTTTGCCGTTCGACAAAAAAACGACTTGTTTGCGAAAAAAAAACAATTTTTTGTATCCTTTCTGCAGCACGGTGGGTAGCGCCGACCTCGGGGCAAAATGACAACTTGATGCTTGAACTAAAGCGTTTGAAACCAATAACTCTTCGCTAACATTTTTTTACGGTCAAAATTACCACTCGTTTGGCGTAATAGGGATGAGCTGCAATTTGGTTGGTGCCCCAATCCGCTAAATGAATTTTTGAAGATCTTTAATTCATAGCCCTTTAAATTAATATACGGGATTGCTCATGAGTGATAGTAGAATAAGATTCGCAATTAAATTTTTAAGCGCCCTTTCACCCCATCAAATTTTTAGCTGATGAACGCGCTACTTTTAGTGTCTGCTGTTCTTTAATTCCAATGAGTCTTTTCCCTTAAGATATAAAATCGATATTTTCTCTTATAAATCGCTGACTACAAAGTAGATCACCGGTCAGATTCTAGCGCATTTATTCAGTCAGCACAACCAGTTTATTTTCATCTCTCTCTGAAGCTTGTGAAGATATTTTGGAGACTGAAGCATATAGTTTAACGGCGCTTGATTGAACATACAGCCAGCTAGTATACTTAATACGAGACGGCTTCTGTTTCAGCACTTTCTCTCTTTATAGGACCGCCCGCGCTGTGGCTTGACGAAAGCTCGTTACTGCAATTAGTTTTCAGAACATAAAAGGCAATTACTACATATTTTTAAAGTATAGGGAGGTCTTAACAAAGTGCGTTGGCAATTTCTTTTCTATAATAAGGTTTTGGTACACCTATACCAATTGAAACAAAGGGTTTGTTTACGTATTACAATGATGAGAATACATTTCGGTGCTGTGATACTAGGATAAAAACGTTGTTTATTATTATATTTCAATTAAACCGTAAACCGTTGCACTTAGAATCCCGAATCAAAAAATGAGCGAAACAGGTCGCTGGTACTATCTCATACTGTTTACGTTTTAAATATTCTCGCGCCAATAAGGCATTTCCACGTGACGTCACACACAGCTGCTTGGGGTCAAACAATTGTACGCAATTCAGTTACTTGTTACAGAGTTTAACGTGTTTTTGCAGTTGATAGTTCTGAAAAGTGAATTAATATATAATAAATCGTAAGTCTAACTTATTGTTGTGTGATCACATGTGAAATAGTGACAATTTGTAATATAATTATGGGCTTATATAGGTGTTGAAAAAATGACGAGATCTTGTGCTGTTTTCGGATGTTCTAATAGGAGTAACAGAGAAAAAGAAAAGAAATATTTTGTTTTCCTGCAGCCCGGATTTCCTTTTAGGTAGAAAGGCTAACCCTAAATATAAAAAAGTCTATAATTACAGCTGAAGTTAGTTTTGGTAAATCATCCAAAGACAAATTGAATTCTTTATTGTCGATAGCATAAAGGTCTTGACCAAGTAATTGTAATTTCTCTATATATCTTTTCTTATTTTCTTTAAAAAGGCCCCTAGCATAATCACTAAGTTTGATAGTGAACGACATATCTAGTGAATTCTAAAACAATAAAATATTATTACAATAAACAGGAAAAAACGTGGGTAACGCTTATAACCTGAAATTGTTGTTTACCGTCTCAAATATTATAGTTTTTGCACTCTGTCTTCAATTTAACCACTAAACACTAAACAGTCACTAAACTACCTTATATTTGAATAAAATCGGTATTAAGGCAAGTATTTCGCGATAAAAACTTGGTAAACCTTGTACACACCATATAAACGCTAACATAAAGTGACCCCAAGCAGCTGACTGGGCGGAGCTTGTGACGTCAGTGTGACGTACTTGGAAAAGCCTTATAAGTAAATCCAGAAATTTACATCTACACGCCACGCTGTACAGACACACTGAAGATTACCGTCCTACTCACTAAGGCGCTCCCGACTTCAGACTACAAATCGCTATAATTTCTTTATTTGAAGAGTTCTAAAAATATGCAAAGAATGATAAAAATTAACTACAGTTAATTGATGGGCGTTGTTAAAATTACGTAATTATGTGGGCCCGCCATCTAATATACACATGCATCCAGGATAACCATCGCCGGGAATCGAACCTGAACGCAATTTGGTGGAGTTGTCCCAAAACAGCGGCCCTAAGCGCCGATATACCGCCCGCTCCTCCAATTTTTAACTTTCGACAACTTTTCTTTTACATAAGTGCGGTTTTCCTTCTCGACTACCATTAACCACTTTGTAGAAATTCCAAAGCTCCACAGTTACAAAAGGAACAAGGCAGTGTCCCAACTATTCCGAACTACTTAAGGCAAACACGAGGAATCTGGTTCGAAATAAAGTGTTTCATTAACTGTTTCCAAAATCCCCTACATTTTCTAAAGGGATGCTATGAGAACTAAACCGAATCGATTTGAGTAACGTTCTAACTTAGCAGCCGTTATATAACAAACGTAAGTGAAACATGAAACGTTACCTAGCTTGTGCCTGTCTAAAGTTACCCATAATCAGCGCCATTACTGCAACAAACTTTCAAAATAAGCATTGTAACCCAATCCTGAATTTTGACTAACTAACCCTTAATGCGTATAATATTTATGTGGTGACCCGTGCAAACCCGCTTTTAATATGCAAACTTAGGAAAACGAAGGCAGTAAACCATCCCTTGAAGTAGACTCGTTATTTATGAGAAGGATAAATTTTTATTGCATTTCCAAAAAAAAAGGCTACAATTTTTCTGGGAAAACACTTTAATAAACGAACATAGACACAAAGCACTCCCCAATAAACCTTTGAGCTTGCCTGCACATGAGCTTTAGGAAATTCGTGCTTTGTTCCAATCCTACGAACCTGGACATTTCCACGGAATTTCACTTTCGACGTAATATCTTTTCGCTGAATCATTTATTTATCCATCTAGGTTTTCTCGGGAAGAGGTACGGCAACCGCATTCGCGGTATTCTCGTGTACGCCGAATTGATGTAACGAATTAACTCTGCAAAGGGTTGTGGTGAAATTTGCTTCAGACTGCAGACTCACCTGTACTAAACGTATTTTGCATACGTAGCAGCCAATTTGACGTTCACAAATGTCCCTAATTTCCAATCAACCATATTGTGACGGAGCAAGAAAATTGTTGGCTTTCATCGACAATGAAATTAAATATTAATAACAAAAATCGATTCTCTCATGTGTATAAATAGTTATTAACAGTGTAGTAAATGTAGTAACATTAGCAGTTAATCATCATCATCAATGAATGAGGGCTTCCTTCAATGATCATTTCTATGATTAACAGTTTTATTTTTTCCTTAGTCGTTTTCCATCGCTATTAACCCCAATTTTTAGCATGAAATTAATTTTAAATTATTAATGTATTAAACGACGACAATGTAATTTTGTCCAACCACATTTCAGCGGAAACAACCCAATTATTCAAAATGAAACGAAGTTATATCTCACAGGCTATTATCGTTTATGTTTTTCTAACAACTACCTTGTAAAATATTTTTTACTGTGCCACATAGTTTTACGTAGAACTATTACTTTAACTTTCTCCTATAAAATATTAATAAAGTATAATATGTGGAGCGACATTAAGCCATTAGATTTCAGTGAAATGCATGAACAATATACAATTCTAAGTAGGTAAATCTACATCAATTCATTTCCTTGTAAATATGTAATGGCACCCAGTTTCTGCGGCTGCTATTTTTGTTGTTGCTGGAAAGGAAATTACATTTCCAACGAATTTTAAGTCAGTTTCATTGTACTACAGAAATTATTGTAATTTATTCCTTGACGGTTTGGGAAACGTTCTTTACTAAATCGTGACTCCATTTCCATGTTTGGCAATTTATTCGATCTACAAGTTGTCTACAAGCATCATATATTAAAGCTATTCAAAAAGAATTTTTAGGAAAATACAGTATTAGTATCAAAATTTGGTTTATACATTTTTTTTCTAAATTTATAATCAGAATGAAATATTTAAATAAGACACAAATACTTTTCTCGGATAAGTCAAAGGTTGAAAATGTCAAAGAATTCGCCGCATTTCCATTCAACGCAATGTTATTTCCAGTATTACCTTGCCCATTAAATGAATTGAAAGTGGGAAATGAAAAATTAATATTCAGACAGAGGCGATCTTCCTTGAAAAGTTAGGGTTGTAGCTCATGAAAAGTTAGGAAATTACCGAGGCGCGTTCTTGAATACATTTATTATTAAATTATTAAGTTTGGTTCGTGATCTTTTTCACTTTCATTTCAGTTTCCTGTTCGATAGTAATGGTAAAAAAATTCAAAGATCGATCGCCGTGTGTGTTCTACTTCTGAGGTGACCTATATTTTCTCACTGCTCTTTGTGTCACATTATTCAAATGTGTTACAGTTTTATATTAAATTAAGCCCCCTTTAAGCTTCCCAATAAATAAGAAAATCACACCTTTATTATGGAAATTTTAAAATTCCTATTGTCCAATTAGGTATGCTTTAACGCCTCAACACAAAAAAATTCTATGCATAAAATAGACGTGATGTTGTGGAGTCAAGCATGAACGTTTGTTAATAAATTTTTTACATGTGCAATTTGTAAAATAATTGGCAAATTAAAAAAATTAATTAAACGAAAATTTTCTTTACGTTTACGTTCACTATTGAATTTGCGTTTCATCATAGAAATTCTTACAGCAATTAAAGCTCAAATTTAATTTTTGTTTTACATTGTGGTTAAAGTGATAAAGAAAGAGAACCTTCTATACTAATTCTAATAGCTCATCAAAAATTTGGTTAGAAGCTTAACTTTAAAAACTTGAACTTAACCTTTAAACGTGACTGATGTTTTCTCACGACCATCGATTATTATTTACTTAAAATTTCCAACATCCCATCAAACTTCCGATTTAATTAGCAAATTAATTATGTCAACTAATACGAGGTATTTTTCTCAAGAATATGTAGTTTAACGTGTGTCATTTGGTTTCATTATACTGTGAGCAAGAATTTAATGGTAAAGTACATACGAGTTTCGTAGTTTTGTCTTTTTTTACTGCAAATACTTATCAAATAACAGAGTAAAAACTATTTTTTTAAATGTTTGGGGCAAACAAATCAGAAGCTCCACTAAAAATTACTGAATCTGAAAATATCGCTTAAATTCAAAATTAAATTGTTAAAAAGCGTAACAGAGAAATTAAGAGTGAAACGATATAATAGCCTACTATGCCTGGCGCCTGGCTGTCTAAGCTTGCAAAATTTAACAAAAATGATGTATACAGTTTTTAGTTTCCTATACTGTCACTATAAGGAAGAATAGCTTTCATACAAATTTTCCAATACAAGATATTGGTGGAAATACACCTTTTGCTATTTAAAAAAATATCTGTATGTCAGTGAGTGTGTGGATGCGCCCAACAGATGGTCCGATTCGCTGAACTTCGCATCATTTTCGCTTTCATTGGCCACCTAGGTCTCCAGACCTAACTAATTAAATCTCTTTAAGTGAGGTTCTTAAAAAGAGAGGGTTTATCAAACACCACCAACCACACATAAAGATATATATGAGGGAGAGATTCAACACTTTTTAAAGAATTTTCTAGCTTTAAAATTGCTGCCGCTACGAATTTTTGAAAATCTTGACTTTGTAACGAACCGTTACTAATTTTGATTTAATTTGCTTTGAGTTTACAAGAATTGTTTAATTTTTACATTTAGTTAATATGCCGTTTTCCGTTTACAATATTATGTTACCGTTAAGGGTTTATTTTTATATTTAAAATAAGTAGTATTCCGTTGGTTAATGCTTTGTATTCACTATGTGCAAATTTCCGTAATTTAACAACCGTTTCAGTATTTTAAAATTGTAATTTTAATGTATATTTGATTTCAAAACATTTTATTTACGGCCGGAAATCAGATAACCGCATCTCTGCGGATCGAGCCGCAGAGATGCTATGTCAACCCCGCTCTCGTAGAGTGGGGATGCGCTTCAATTTCGGGCGCATACCGACCGGCTATAAATTCAAAATTTTGAATTTTCGAGTTCAGTTCGCCGATGTTACAGCCCAGTACCAGTCCAGCCACTTCTACAAGTCACCAGTGCTCCGACAGAGGTAACCGACCACCGCATCCAGGATATTGGGGTAAGCAAGCTGTGTTTTGACACCATTGCTAGTAACGTCAAATATTGCTCTCTCTCTCTCTCTTGTATATTTGTAAACTGTGTTTTCCGGAGTGCACCTTATGCGCAACATTTCCTGAGGTTGCACTTCTCTAACTCGCCTACGCGAAACAATTCCTGGGCAAAGTTTCCTCTTCTCTCTCTGACTCTTTTATTTTCCGGAGTGCACCTTATGCGCAACATTTCCTGAGGTTGCACTTCTCTAACTCGCCTACGCGCAACAATTCCTGGGCAAAGTTTACTCTTCTCTTTTCTATTTGTTTGAGAGCTTTGTTGTGTAATTCCGTAGTGGCGAATTTGTCCGCCTGGTGTCAAGATAACAGTTTGTTTGCTTTAGTAACTGGTACCGTTTCCGACCGTATACTGGTGACTACTGTATATATATTGGCTACCGTATGTATGTATTGCTACCGTATTTGCTACTGTATTGCTACCTTATTTGCTACTGTTTTGCTACCGTATTTGCTACCGTATTTGCTACCGTATTTGCTACCGTATTTGCTACCGTATTTGCTACCGTATTTGCTACTGTATTTGCTACCGTATTTTTGCTTAATATTATCCGCTTTGCTTATATATTATTAATTTGGATTGGATATTATGTAATAGACGTATTTAAACCATTCTACGTTGTTTTACTTGACTTGTTGAATATACCCGAGTTAAATAGAGCTGCTTCAAGAACCTGCAGGCTGTCATTCCATCAAACAGACCCCTGGAGACCGACATCTTCAACTGCAGTTACCCAGGTCTTCGCTAAGCCGTTCTGTTACAGCGAAGCCGTTCTGGAGAGTAAACTCCATATAAAATCTGGCGCCCGAGAATTTCCCAGCGATTATACGCATAAGCAGCCGTATAATCCCGCCCACAACAAAATACAAGTTAACTACCGGACTACAGAGTTGCCAAATAGGCAACTGGGAAAAAGAGCGTCGCAAATTTGGCGCCCGAGCAGGGACCGTGTTTGTCCAGTCAATCCCAAAGAAGAACCGTCCCGTAACGTGACTTGGAGGGCATTTCCGTTCCAGCAGGTATATCAACAAGTGAACACCGCAACTATGACCGATTCTGAGAAGTCCGACCTGGAGAACAACCCAGTCGAAGATGACGCCGATCCAGGTAGAAATTTCGACTTCACCGATGGCCGGGTTAGCTGGGTGTACCGCCTTAAGAAGGCACAACTAGTGGAGGAAGCCACCAAGTTCCGTTTGTCACCAGAAGGTACGACGGAGGTATTGAGACGTCGCCTGGTTCAGTTCATACGAGAAGGACCAACCGCCCCACTAGTGACCGATCCACCAGCAACCCCAACAACGACCGTATGCTATACAGCTACTAGCATAGAGGATCCATTTCAGTGGAAGGTACCCGTGATGTCCGCACCGACTTCTACGACCGTAAGCACCCTGTATACCCAGACGTCAACCGCCACGACCAGCACAACCGCTGGTATACCGTATCACTTTCCGAGGTCATTTACACCGTATCAACCACCGCCATCAGCACCGGCATCCGTACCCCAGGTCTACTTGAACACCCAAACTGCCGTAACCAGCGCCGCCGCAGGTATGCCGTATTATATGCCTACAGCCTTCCCGATGTACCAAACACCGCCACCAGTGACCGTACCAACCCCGACCCAACCACCCCGGACCGATAATTTGAATGTCCACAAATGGAATGTGACATTTGATGGAAGCACCGACCCCGTAGCGTTCTTGGAACGACTTGACGAGATCTGCCTGCGCTACAACATACAGGCAGAACGATTGTTACCAGTGCTACCGGAGATATTTACCGGCACCGCTCTGCTGTGGTACCGAAATAACCAGAAGCGTTGGAGATGTTGGAGCGATTTCCTTCATGACTTCCGAGCCTTCTACCTACCTGCCGACTACCTGATTAACCTGGAAGCACAGATCAGCCAACGGGTACAACAGAAGCATGAGACAGCGGTGAGTTACATCATCGACTTGCAAACCCTGATCAGAAGACATGGAGCGATGTCACCGGACCAAGAATTATTCTGGTTACATCGCAATTTACTCCCCGACTACCGTTTATTTATACACCGATCCACATGCCATTCCGTAGACCAACTGTTAGCTGCAGTCAAAGAATACGAAGACATCCGCAAGCCCGTTCCATTGATTACAGCTACCCGATCTAGCACACCACCAACACCAGTAGTAGCAGCCGTTCCGACTTATCCGAGAACCAATCCGAAACCCGTATGGAAGAACAATCAGTATGCTACCGCTTCCAAAGAAGTACCGACCACAAGTAACCAAACGAGTAAGAGCAGTCCCGCAGTATGTTGGCATTGCGGCCAGACCGGTCATTACCGGCAACAATGCACCAACAAGAGGGTCCTCTTCTGCTCCAGGTGTGGTACACGAGGAGTTATGTCCCGGGACTGTAAATGCCGACAGCCGGGAAACGCAAACGGAGCCACTCAGTAAGGAGGCCTGAACCGCTCCCGACAAATACCGCCTCCCTACCAGGGGATAACCGTCCGTACCTGCCCGTCCTAATAGCCAACCGAACATTTTCTGCACTTGTGGATACCGGTGCCGTACTGTCCTACATTGGCCCACAAGTAGCTGACATTTGCAAGAAGTTGCAGATAACCGAACAACCGCCCCTTACCCGAAACGCTACCGTATTAAATGGTCAAACCGTCCGTGTACAAGGAGCCTTTGCTGTTCCAATTCAGATAGACCGCCAGAACAAGACACACCAGTTCAATTACATACCCGGCATGGTGTCCGACATCTTGTTAGGGATGGATTTTCTGCAGTCTATGAATTTCCACATTAACCTAACTACCGGAAATGTATTTCTGGAAAACCGCATTGTGTCCATCAAGAAAAAGGATGCCGTATCCGTAGGGATGGTGCAAGAAGCGTCAACGTCACTGGCTAGTCTAACCGAGAGGGAAGTACAACAGCTCAACAACTTCCTAGACACCGAGTTACCCTTGTTTGAAGGTATTAAGGGTACCACCAAGAATGTGGAGCATCAAATCCGTTTAATGCACCGCACACCGATTAAACAGCGTTACCGACCACAGAATCCCCGAATGCAAGAAATCATCAACATCGAAGTAGACCGAATGCTCCAAGAAGGGGTCATTGAACCGTCAAGCAGTCCATGGAGTTCTCCCATAGTTATGGTTCAGAAGAAGGATGGAAAGCCGAGGTTCTGTATCGACTTCCGTAAAGTTAACGAGGTATCCATGAAAGATGCCTATCCGCTCCCGTACATTAATGCTATCTTGGACAAACTGAGACAAGCCCGTTATATTTCCAGTATTGACCTCAAACAAGGCTACTGGCAAATACCGTTGACCGAGCACAGCAAACCGATTACAGCCTTTACCGTTGGGGGAAGAGGATTGTTCCAGTTCCGTGTAATGCCGTTTGGTCTTCATTCAGCACCCGCCACGTTTCAGCGTCTCCTGGACACCATCATCGGTCCAGAGATGGAACCCAGGGCATTTGCATACCTGGATGACATTATTGTCCTGGGGAAGACTTTCGAAGAGCATCTGAGCAATTTGCAGGAAGTTTTCCGCCGTCTCCGTACAGCAAACCTCAAGCTCAACCCCGAAAAGTGTGAGTTTTGCCGAAAGTCCCTGAAATACCTGGGGCACACCGTTAGTGAGCAAGGAATTCATACCGACCCGGAGAAGGTGGAAGCCATCCATAACATACCGCCCCCACGAAATGTTCGAAGTCTGCGACGTTTTCTGGGTGTGGCTTCCTGGTACCGCCGTTTTGTACCGTCATTCTCCAATATAGTAGCTCCGCTCACCAAGCTACTCCGTAAACAACAACGTTGGTGTTGGAACGACGCCCAGGAAGAAGCTTTTATAAAATTAAAAGCCAGCCTCACCGAAGCACCCGTCCTGGCGTGTCCAGATTTCAACAAACCGTTTATTCTGCAAACCGACGCTTCCGATCATGGGTTAGGCGCCGCGCTTACTCAGAATACCAGCAGCGGGGACAAGATCATCGCTTACGCGAGCCGTACGTTGTCTCCAGCTGAGAAAAATTACTCCGTGACCGAAAAAGAATGTTTAGCCATCGTCTGGGGAATCGAGAAGATGAGACCGTACCTAGAGGCCATTTCATGAGTGGCCCTACCAATTACGGAAGGATGCCCAAGCGATAAGACCACCAAATATGCCGCCTCAGAAACGGTTCCGATACAGGTGCAATACCACGGCAGGGGCGGGGAAATGGGTGAACATTTTTTCCCTATAAAGAAATGTTTTTTTGTTAGTGTGCATTAACATTCACCGACACAGAAGTCTTGTTTAGTTAAAATTAACAGTTTGATTTAGTTTACCTTCTCCGACATTAAAGTTTATTTATTCTAAGAAAATTTTTTTAATTTCCGAACTTGTAAATACTGTAAATACCGAATAAAACCGAGATTTGGTGACATACCGTATAATTCAAGTTTTGGATACAGATGGAGAATCAAGTATTAAGCCTCGACGACTGTGATCTCATCCAAGAGTTGACCGACGCCATAAATGACACCACCGCCGATGCCGATAACGCCACCGAAACCGCAACCGATGTTATCACCGACATTACTCCTTCCCCGAGTATGGAAACCGCTCCGACCCTCACCCAATTCAACGACGAAGCTTTTCTGCAATATGTGCACGAATTGCAAGCCGAAGGCACCGCCGCTCCAATCACTACTATTATCAACAGGGAGGCCACCACCGAAGATGCTCCAGAGGACGATTGGATTATGGACATTGACCTTCCGCAGCAGCGCATTCCGGTGTGGTCTGGAGACCTGTGCTGGAGATGCGGGCAACCAGGGCACCATCGCCAGACATGCCGCCGTCCCAGGATTTTGTTCTGTTCCCGCTGTGGTCTGGTAGGGAAGATGTCCAGGACATGCTGGCGTATTCCGAGGGGACCGAAACCGTCACCACCGTCGACCAGCATCACCAGGTGTTGTGACCGGGGTGTGCAGTGCAACATTATCGAGTGAGATGAACAAGGGTTCCACGTTAAAAATTTCGTTCCGTGAGTTTTAGTTTCAACAATATCCGTTAATTTTGTTTTGTGCCGAAAAGGATAAATCCTTTTCTTTCCGAAGAAGGAGGGGTGTGTAACGAACCGTTACTAATTTTGATTTAATTTGCTTTGAGTTTACAAGAATTGTTTAATTTTTACATTTAGTTAATATGCCGTTTTCCGTTTACAATATTATGTTACCGTTAAGGGTTTATTTTTATATTTAAAATAAGTAGTATTCCGTTGGTTAATGCTTTGTATTCACTATGTGCAAATTTCCGTAATTTAACAACCGTTTCAGTATTTTAAAATTGTAATTTTAATGTATATTTGATTTCAAAACATTTTATTTACGGCCGGAAATCAGATAACCGCATCTCTGCGGATCGAGCCGCAGAGATGCTATGTCAACCCCGCTCTCGTAGAGTGGGGATGCGCTTCAATTTCGGGCGCATACCGACCGGCTATAAATTCAAAATTTTGAATTTTCGAGTTCAGTTCGCCGATGTTACAGCCCAGTACCAGTCCAGCCACTTCTACAAGTCACCAGTGCTCCGACAGAGGTAACCGACCACCGTATCCAGGATATTGGGGTAAGCAAGCTGTGTTTTGACACCATTGCTAGTAACGTCAAATATTGCTCTCTCTCTCTCTCTTGTATATTTGTAAACTGTGTTTTCCGGAGTGCACCTTATGCGCAACATTTCCTGAGGTTGCACTTCTCTAACTCGCCTACGCGAAACAATTCCTGGGCAAAGTTTCCTCTTCTCTCTCTGACTCTTTTATTTTCCGGAGTGCACCTTATGCGCAACATTTCCTGAGGTTGCACTTCTCTAACTCGCCTACGCGCAACAATTCCTGGGCAAAGTTTACTCTTCTCTTTTCTATTTGTTTGAGAGCTTTGTTGTGTAATTCCGTAGTGGCGAATTTGTCCGCCTGGTGTCAAGATAACAGTTTGTTTGCTTTAGTAACTGGTACCGTTTCCGACCGTATACTGGTGACTACTGTATATATATTGGCTACCGTATGTATGTATTGCTACCGTATTTGCTACTGTATTGCTACCTTATTTGCTACTGTTTTGCTACCGTATTTGCTACCGTATTTGCTACCGTATTTGCTACCGTATTTGCTACCGTATTTGCTACCGTATTTGCTACTGTATTTGCTACCGTATTTTTGCTTAATATTATCCGCTTTGCTTATATATTATTAATTTGGATTGGATATTATGTAATAGACGTATTTAAACCATTCTACGTTGTTTTACTTGACTTGTTGAATATACCCGAGTTAAATAGAGCTGCTTCAAGAACCTGCAGGCTGTCATTCCATCAAACAGACCCCTGGAGACCGACATCTTCAACTGCAGTTACCCAGGTCTTCGCTAAGCCGTTCTGTTACAGCGAAGCCGTTCTGGAGAGTAAACTCCATATAAAATCTGGCGCCCGAGAATTTCCCAGCGATTATACGCATAAGCAGCCGTATAATCCCGCCCACAACAAAATACAAGTTAACTACCGGACTACAGAGTTGCCAAATAGGCAACTGGGAAAAAGAGCGTCGCAACTTTAACTCCTTATAACTCAAAAACGAATTGGCAGATGGAGATGAAATTTTGTACTGCAGTAGCACAAGTTAACACATAGTAGGTACGGTGTAAAACAATTTTTGTACAAATTAAAAGTGCGAGGTGATAATGACATTAGAAGTTTTAAAATTTTCTAAACAATATTGCTCAAAAACTGGCCATACAATTTTTCTTTGTTTGCTCACAGAGCCATGGGTGAGCCTATGAAATGTTTTAAGTCGGAATATCATGTCCCGTAACGATAAAACATTTCTGCTTCAGCTATATTGCTTAAGAGTGAAAGTAAAATAAGGTTTACAATTTGTTTTTAAGTGCAGCGATATTTACGGGGGTTAATTTTACAACGCCAGCTACTTTGTTCGCACTCCCAGCCAATCAGCGACTAGAAGGGCGTGGTCTTACACAACTACGAATTAAAATTTGCATGTGAAATGCACGCCGCTTGTGATTTCTCCTTCTGTATGATCACCCCGCTCTGTCTCACCCTCTCATTTCAAAAAATTGCATAAAAATAATAAAAAGCAAAATTCACCCCGACAGTTATGAAAGCGCGGGACTAATTAACAGAGAACTCGTCACCCATGGCAACGAAAGAGTATAAAACTAAACGCAAGAGCGCAGAAAAATCATTTTATCTTTAAGATCGATTAGACCGGTTACAAGAGTAATACGTATGAACGATTATACCCAAATCGAGCTCCAGCCTTCGGTCACCCTCAAATCGAGCTCTAGCCTACGGTCACCCTCAAATCAAGCTCTAGTTTACGGTCACTCTCAAATCGAGCTTTAGTGTCCGGTCACCAGATCAAGCACTACCTTCTGGTCACAAGAACCATCCTCGTAGGCTCCTCCTAAAATCGTACGAACTAACACCAGCTCCGTTCCAAAGCAACTTCTTTCTGCACAGATCAAAGCAGCCCTCAGCCCAATTGTTGTAATATTAAATTTTGTCTATAAATAAACATACCTGCTTCCAAGCAGCATTAATTTTGATGGTGTTATGCTTTGCTCACTTTTGAGCATTATTTCTTATGTTAAATTTTCACATTTACTTTTTTATCATAACAACAATTCGCCCGGTTCCACCTTGGTTGGGTGATCAATATAAACAATAAAAGATCATTCAGCTGACGGAGGGCGACGGTTCGAAACCAGCCTCCCCTTTCCACCTTTGTGGGATGATTAATATAAACTGAGAGCAGTCAACTGATGACGGTTCGGAACCCTACTTAAGCTGTAGTTTTTGATGGTGTAATGAACAATGATACAGTAATGTAAATAAGGCGCCAATGTATCTAGATGCGCAACTTAATTCCGCTTTTCTGCTAAAGAATCATATACAAAATTGTCACAACATTTTAATCCTACATAGATTATTATGATACCACATGTTAGACCGATCTCCCAAATAATTATTAAGAGAGCAAGTGTTAACGTCCAAATTTCAAGCTCTATTTTAAAACTATAGTTCAATGCAAATGTATTTCGATATTCTCCATTAGATTGTTTCAAGTACAAAATTATGGTTGCCGGAAAAGATGTACCCAAATCAAGATTATCAATACATTTTTGAAATACATCCTTTCAATCTTCCAAATCGGACCAACCGTTCCGGAAATTGAAGGGGGATGAACTAACCGACAACCTAACGGACAGACATTCTGTTTTGGTTTTTTGAACTGCAAAACGAAGTTTTTCGTTAAAATCTCTAAATTTCGGTGATATCGATACTTTCCAAAAGAAATGTGAGAAAGTAAATAACTAGCAACTGAAAATTGCCTTATAAATGGTCGTTCTAAAAGGAAATCAAATCTTCCCTTCCAACGCCAAAAACTATTCAGAAATTTAAGCGGAGATATCGCATTACTTGAACTTTATTAATTCTCGTCTATTATCAGTGTAAACAATCGCTAGCTGAAACTTCGATAACAATCAGCTTAGTTCATGAACTACTACAGAGCGTTTCAGCCCTGTAAATATATTACATGGAAACGTCGCGTCGCCTGGGAAGGAGTAATGCTGTTCATACTTATAACCCTTTTATAACCCGATAAAAATTATGCAAGAAATAAGATTTAATAGGAATTTAATGTAATCTTTAAAGCAGATCGATAACATCTTGTAAATTATAGGAAGTATACTTTTTACTTAAATTAAGGGTTTTCGTCGTATCATAAATTCACTTTAAATAAATGTATATAAATATAAATCAATCATTTTCATCAACTTCTGTCATAAACTTGTTTCTCATTACCTTTAGTCATTAGTTTTTTCTCGTCAGCTTTTACATGTCAAAATTTAACTTTAAACTTAAGTTCTAACAAGTTTGCTATTTATAATTTTTATGGTGTTCCTGTAATAATAATATTTATATAATCAGAGTGTTGTACAAAGTTGTGAATAGCTTCTTGACTGCACTAAAGGTTTTTCTCTACACATCGTCTTTATGTTGTTTACGGTTTAAATTAGATCTCGTAGGCGCCTGAATGTGGTGTTATTGATGTACTTATCAGCGCGTTGAAAGTACTGCTGCATGTAATTTATGGGCACAACACAACATTACATGAAATCTCCATCTCCATATGTGAATGGAAAAGAAACAACCTGGCTAATCATTTCAACGCGATTGTATCAAGTTCTTTGGCGCCTTGGGGTCTTAACATTATGGCCCAATTATTTGCTAAGTTTATACAAAACTACTTATCAAATCACAAAATCCTATTTGTTAATATGTAATTTCATATATCTCAAGCGTTTGTGAATGAAAAACAAAAGTCACGCTGCGCGGGTAGAAAGTACAAAGGAACAATTTATCTGTAACACAAAGCTTTTATTGTACTTACGGTACAAACAAGTTGAGTTTTAGTTGAAAGTACACAATCCAAGAGCGATGAGTAACAAATAACAATTCACCTAACAAATTGAGACACAAAAGAGGATCAATACAAAGCCGAAAATATATCAAGTTACACAAACGAAGATAATGAACTATGCAAGCAAATATAAATACTTTTGATATGGAATGAAAAAAAATGTTTTGCCAAAAATTGGTATTACAATAAAAAAAAACAAATAAAACACGTATTAAATTACGAATAGGTTTAACGTAAAACTGAATTTCTGAGATCACACTGTATTCCAAAGAAACATCTTTGGGTAGCAGTTCCAGTGCCAACTTGCGTTTCTATTCCAACGGTTTCGAAATATTTTTACTTTCCCACATTTTTCATTTCATATCATTTATGTAAATTTACAAATTGGAAGTTCTAAGGAAAATAATGCATTTTGAGACTAACAAAAGTTTTTTGCAAAATGTTCATCTGTGAATGGGTGGAGGTTCATTCTGACCTCTGTCTTCATATTTTACGAGAAGATGGTCCGGTGAACTATTTACAATTTTGCTTTGTCCCCAAAGCCCTAACTTTTCTGTTACACCTTCTATCAATTTTGGAAAATAATGCCATTATACCATGTGATTCAGCGCAAATGTCACAAACTTATTCTTCAACATACCAAAACTAGCTTTTGTAAGCGTTTATGGCACTGAAAAACTTTGCTTTCGCTTTACAAACAACGTATCACTATTTACGGTTACACTGGAAGTACGGCTAGCTTTTTTCTCCTAAATAGAATCTTACTTTTCTGATACATAGAATCACTTATACCGCATTAAATTCCCTAATGAGCCATTTTAAAAGTTACTCAAAAAGTTAAACGGTTGGGCGCTAAAGGAAGTTGAAGTATACATTCAGATTGGCCATGAATTTC
Organism: Ctenicera cuprea; assembly: GCA_958336395.1. NCBI lineage: Eukaryota > Metazoa > Arthropoda > Insecta > Coleoptera > Elateridae > Ctenicera > Ctenicera cuprea. The sequence goes on along the minus strand of OY284486.1, from coordinate 76,722,086 downwards.
ATATTTAAATCAGTTAAAACATTTTCAAAGCAGTCAGTGTCGTTTACAAAATTTAAGTTAGGTTTTTCATAACCACTTTCCTATCAGCTAAAGACTTGTTTTCTCGTTACTGGAAAGAAGAACTGAACAAGGAATATATTGCTACACATTTAAAATTGTTCTGAAAAATAAATTAATAAATAAAATCGACTACATCAAAACTTGCAGCGAAAAAACAAAACAATACTAGATGACTTGTTAAAACAAACTTTAACAGTACACAATAAAAGCTTATTTCTGACTTTAGCCTTCAACTACAAAAAACTCTTTTTGCTTGAAAGACAGGAGTTCTAAAAATAAACTCAAGTAAACCCCTGAAAATGTCCTGTGCACATCCATAAAATTAATAAAGTATGTGCAGTGCATGGATGCAATATGAACATCCTTGTGCCATATAGGGTAACATGTCAAAGTTTTAGTGCAACTACTGCCAAAATTATTCACGAAAGAGTGATTAAACTGTTTCGTCTTCGGAAGACTGTACCTCCGTATCGAAGTGTTTGTATATGTATAGGTAAGTTGGGTTAAGGCGACATGACTTGATCTAAAGAATTGGTTGTTAAATTTATGTCAGACCTTTTAGGGGCACACCCTGCATAACATACTTTTAAAAATAAAAAGGATATGAACAAACTGTATAGTGTTGATATATAAAACTATTTTATTTAAAAAAAAATTTTTTGTTTCTTGTTATTACACGATCCTGCATAAAAAGAACTCAAATTAATGCACAAAGATATTTATACAACAGTTACTTTAAGAAGTTGCGTAAAACGTAGGTAACAAATCAGAAATTTCGTTGTAATTATTACAAAACTTAAACAACGTCTAATTTATGTTTTAAGCAAGTAAAATTCGTGTACTGAAAACGAGACAGTTGTTGAAATCGCTTCATGGCAATTAATATATACGACAACCTAACAATCATTCTTTACCAACGAAACTAGTAAAATCCAGATTTATTAATGTGCTCGTTAAATTCTAAAAATGATGTTCTCGGAATCTCAATACGTAAACGACAAACATCCGTCATACCAGTGCATAAATGTAAAAATTATGCATTTCTAGAAATTCCTAACATCGCAGGCTTTCAGCCAACTAAGAAAATGAATAGCAGGAAACGAGCTGGAAGGACGGCGCACATTTTCAGTACTAGAACTGATCGTAAGATAGTAATTTCTCAAGAAAAGCAACTGTACTATCAGACCATCACTGCCTTATTTTCATCATATTAATCACTGGATCTCTTGACAGAGTTTTTGCAGTAGTAACGTTCAATGCACTCGCCGAGGGCAATAAAAACGCATCCCAGCGCAGTGAGGTTGTGTACTCGATGATAGATGATCTCGGCCATAATTACGGCGGCTTTTCCTTTTCTAATCAAATAGGATATTCATTTATAATTACTAGATCTGCTTTTAACGTTAGTTAATAAATGAACGGCCTTATAAGCGGAAATATTCATAAATTGACATTGCTACTGAAAATGGACGCTCTAATTGCAAAAAAGAACAGAAATATTAACTAGTATTTGCTCGGGGTAAACTAGAAAACTCGGTGCTTTGCGTTCGTTATCCTGCTAAGCTATAATAGGATTAAGCTCATGAATTATGATAGATGTTGCTGTTGCACTGAATAGAAATTCGCCGTAGAAAGTTACAAATGTAAAACATCGTTTCAATCTCCACGACAGCTTGTTGTGTGAAATTACTGTTTTTACTAAAAATTTTGTTATGTTTTGGTTTAATTATTTACTAAATCTAAGCAAATTTCTACGAATGGGAATGCAAAGTAAGGTTTTTCAAATGTGGGCGATCATTGCTTGATGAAAATGGAAAAGTTCCCCATTAGAATACGCATCCAAAAAATTCTCACTATTCTCACCTTCTTAATAAGGATTTTTCGTAGCTCCAATTGATTGCTGTTTACTTCATTAAACTTCATTTCAAACCATTAAAAATTTTAATTGTGACTAACAAAAAATTCCAAAATTAACCTCTTTAACATTGCATCACTTTTATGCACAATTTGAAACACGCAAATTGTGGGAAGTAATACAAAACAATTTTTTTTAGATACAAATAGAGAATCTTAATGTTTCGTATTGTTACATAAGGGTGAGGACTTGGCGAGAGCACCCGAGTTTCGCCGAGTAAAGGGGATGGAAGAGGCAGGGTGCGGATCAATACACCAACAGGCCTACCCTGGTTATATGATACTTTTAATAGGATTAGCAAAATTACAGAGCATTCACAGAGAAAACATTTAATTCAGAAAATACGAGTTTGTGGTACGAATAAGGAAGTGAGCTTTATCCGAAGCTTATTATTACGAACGTTGAAATTTTTAATAAACTCTTCTTATTAACGACCACGCAATTTTCGCTATTGCAAATACATTTTTTTTTAAATAATGCTTCTAAATTCAATAATGATGCCGCAATATAGCCGCTTTATTATTGTTCGATACTAAAAATTTTATGCAGATTTGTTCAAACGTCACATGCCGTTGTACATCGAAATACTGCTGAATAGTAAAATTAAAATATAACCCTCTGCTCATATTTTAAATGTACGTTAAGCGAGAAGAATAAACGAGCAATTACGTCGCAAAGCTTGTTCCTTGAAGGTATTACGGAAATTATTGTAGAAATAGGTATTCGGAAACATGAATAAAATTTTCAAAGGAATAAATAATAACGGCACTCATGAGTAAGCCGTAAAAGTATTATTTTATCAGCATCTAATGAGCTACTTGTACGCACTCTTCCATACGTTAAACAACACAACGTCTGCATTATAATACCTACGTAATGGAGTCTTACTTGTAACGAATTAAGATTTATGCAATATAAACCAAGGTAACGAAACTGACCCGACGCGGAATGAAAATTTATTTACTCATACAACTTTTCAAACGACTGCCCAAACATTAAAAGCTGTAGCTATTTTATCCTTTGTTGTTTGAACACTAAGATCGATGATTTTGATAAGGGTTCAGTTGCTACAGAAACGGTAAATGTGCCCAGCAACACATCCGATAGTAGAGAACAACATATTTATAAACTTAAATGATTTTCTTTTATAGGGCAACTCGAACCCTACGCTTCAGTGGAGTTTTCGAAACGGTTTCAGATATCAAGTCAAGTGGATTTGTTCCTTTATTGGTAGATTGTGAGTAGATGAAGCAAAATCATGCATTAGCACATAAAAACTACAACTAAAGTTCTCTTATTTTTGTATGAATAATTTATAATTTGATAGCGAAGGTGGTAACACAAGGAAATCTTAATTTTAACGGCACTATAAAATTTCCTACAAAATATGTAACCAACGCTGCCACCAAAATTCACATTTGTTCCATGTTAGATGTAGCATTTTATGCTACGTTTCGGACAGGATTACATTTCCTCCTCTATGTCAAATTTGAATAAACCGATAAGGTTTATAAACGACTCAACAGCCAAGGTTATATCGCGTCTGTTAAAGAGTTCGAACAAATGATTTCCTAAGCTCCACAAATTTTAATTTTACCGCTGACCTGATAATATGTTGTGCCAAACCGTTTTCCATATTTTTGTCTCTTTTAAATTTGTACGCCTAAAGGAAAATGACAATTTTTACTTTCTATACTTTCAGTTTGGGGTAGTTTTGATTTCATGAAAATTTTCGAAATCAAGATATTGACGGAAATACATGGTTTGATCTCGAGGAACCCAAAAAAGTGGTTAAAAAAATGTCTGTCTGTAGGTGGGTACGAGTGTGTAGTGCATCGAAACTACCGAACGGATGCGGATGGTCGGATTTCGATAAGCTTCGGAATCTGATGATCACCGACAAAATAAGTTTTCTAAGAAATCCGGAATCGGAACGAAAGTTAGATATGTTTTTTTTTAGTAGCATTTTAACCGAAAAACCAATTATCTTAATCTTAAACCGGAATCTGATATAAGCTCTTAGGGCAAATCCAACAGCTTTTTCCGAACTTTCTGGCTTAAAAATGGCGGTGGCTACGAGTTTTTGAAAATATTTACTACCGCATTATTACTCAACAACAGGTTGACAGATCGGGTTCAAATATGTTATCGTAATAGCCCTATAGATACACGATGTTAATATGCATACAAATTTTCCAAAAGTTAAAAGCGATGAATTGAAAAAAAATTATTATTTCGGAAATTTTCAAAAAAATATAACTTAATTTTTTACACGTTTTTTTTAAATTTTGTAAGCTCATACAGCTGAAGATGAACTATCATTTAGTTTGTGTCCCAGCTCGTAAATGTCTCTTTCGAGGTTTTAACGCCTATTTACTCAAAAACGAGTAATCAGATCGGGATGAAGTTTGATATTGGAAATGCCCTAAGGGCAATGTTACAAACTACTAGAACTTGTGCAACTACTAAAACTGTAAAATGAAAACAATATCAAAGTTTTGTCTTTTTTACAAAAAATTTAAATTTTATAGGCTCATTTTTGAACAACCCGTTAAGAGCTGGACCAATTTCCGCGGGCGGCGGTTCAAATTTGCCCCTAATCCTATATATAAAATATGCCACCTACTTACTGACCTCCGCCGGTAATGTAACTGTTGATTTGCCCAACTACCAAAAAATTATGATAATGAATATATTATTTTGGCTATGTTTTATTAATTTATTGTTATTTCGGTTTTTAATTTTTGTTAAAACAATGTTGTCGGTCTAGGCAGTTTACATGAGATTATTGTTGTAAACAAGTATCGTGCTGATAAGTATTACAAGTAATCAACGACAGTAATTGAAGATGCTATAATGTAATAATTTAGCCAAAGATTTGAAGATGATTGTGCGGATAGAAAATCACCTATAAAGATGAATAATAACAAAAGTATTAAATTAATGTTGCACATCAGTTGTTACACCACTCTAAACTGTAACTCTGAAAAGAAATTAATTAATAAATAATAACAATTGGTAACAACAACATGTATCATAATATCTTATATAAATTCAAAACGCAATATAATGTAAAAAATTAGAAATTACCCATTGAAAAATAATCTGATTTTAATTACTTTGACTACAACTTTTAATATAAATATACAATTTTGCAACTGCAGTTGTAGTCCTCTCTTACGAACGAAAACTTGGAATAAAAGTTTACATCTTGATGCACTGGCCTAATCATAATTAATCTGCCTTGCACTGCTGACACAGCTGCCAATCTGCACTGTAACTAAGGCATACAATCCCGGGATCCCGGATAATTTTTGAGCCCGAAAACCCCAAGATTGCAAGAGCTCCAATCCCAGGCTTTTTCATTGAGGCGAATGATTTTTAGTATCGTCTGAGTTGTCGTATGATTTTTTAATGACAATTCAGCCAGCAGTAGAGTTGGAAAGAGCGTTTTCTGCTGCTGAAGTATTTCGTAACAGCATCAGATCACGGCTTCGTAAGGCCGCTTTAGACGAATCATTATTTCAGAGTTATTATTTAAAAAATTTAAAATTTTTATGTTTCTGTTTTGTTACCAAAATAATTCATAATAACATAAAATAATAAGTCACAAGCATTATGAATTTGTGCACTGTCTAAATTTATTTGTGTGTGGAAAATTATTGCCTAGTGCCCTACTAAAATTTCCTGGTCATAACAACACTATAAGTGCAAAATTGCTAATTTCTATCACACATTATGTTTTATATAAATAAATAAGTTTTGAACACATTTAATATAATTTTCTTTAAATTTTGAACATAAATCTTTTGGTTACATACATATGGTCGTCAGACGGTCGGGTACACACTACACAGTTTCATTAAATATTTTAGTGTAGCTAATGTCCGCTCGTCACAGGCCCGACCGGTGCTTTGTTGCGAGTACGCATGATTATATTTCATATTACTTTCCATTACTTTCGGTATGGGAAGTATTGCTTCATGACCATGTTCGAAATCTAGATTTTAACGGAAATACACGTTTTGGAGCTTGATGAACCCAAAAAAGTGGTTTTTAGAAAATGTCTGTCTGTTGGTGGGTGGGTGTGTGGGTGACGCCTCTACAGGCGAAAGTACTGGACCGATTTTAATGAAATTTTAAATCAAGAGGTATATCGAAAATTATAGTCCTAGTCAAGCTTTCCAAAACAAAATCCGAAACCGGAAACGGAAGTTAGACATGTTTTTTTGGTAGCGTTTTGTAATGGGTCAAATTTTCAGGCTAAGGCTTTCTTAGTAAATTCCTTTTGCTATAGCCGCCAAGTGCACTTGTAGCATTTTATGAAAGGATTTGTCTAAAAGTGTTGGTCGAATGGCTAGGGTTGGCGCCCGACCGCCGGGGTCGATTCTTTGTTCCGGTCACGTAGGTAGATGCCAGAACGGCCAAGTGACCTAACGGTACCCCCAGGACGACGAGGTAGGCGTGAGAGAGTGGCAAAGAACGTGAGGTAGTTGGGAGATGACCGCAAGCGGTCGAAGGGTGTAGACCAAAAGAACCACCACAGTTTGTGGTGTTTACTGTGCAAATTGAGATTAAAAAAGCGTCGTTAGTAGTGAAGGGAGATCTGTGGGCATTAGCTCTACGAAGTGCGGTAAAAGTTGTTTTTAGTGCGTTAATACTACGCCGCGAGATCCACACCCGAAGAAAAGCGAAGATCTGGAATCCACCATATAGCCAGCGCAGCGATTTGATTCCTTCTCGCCACTCTCAGCGATCCACGGTGGAAATACCACCGCGAGCGTCCACGACACACGGCCGCGGCTTTGTCCTCCACGACCAGCAAAAGCTAAGTAGAATATAAGTTAGCATTAAGATTGTATATACTGTTGTCTTATGTTGTATCTAGAATAGTTAGCTAGGTAGGGCCGGTAGGGTTAATTGTGTGTTTCTTAAATTTAAATGTTTAGTGATAAAATTCTTGTACAGTGCATTTAGCGAGTTTATTTTACGAGAATAGAGAGCGAGAAGTTTACGGGCTCGGAAAGTGACCCAATACCCGTTACCTGAATTGTCCTGAAGTTGTGAGACTGAGCTAGCTGAGGTGCTTTACAAACCCAAATTTCAATATCAGGTTAAAAAACAGTACCATTACAATTCTTTTTCCAAAACTAAATTTTGAAAATTTGAGAACGGGATCTGAGAGAACTTAAGGCAAATTGAAAACTTTTCTACCGAACTCTCTAGCATTAAAATTTTAAAATGGCGGCCTTGATTGTTCAAAAGCTGGAGTCGTTTATCTATAGTGAACCTATATAGAAATCTGTAACTCTATGTGACTGAGACCATGCCAGGGCCTGTCATGAAATGCTCAATTCACTATCTTCCCACGATATATCGCAGTGACTAGCTGGCCGGTGTCGGCTTGCACCATTTTGCCGTTATACAGTACACCATCATCGGATCACATGTAGCGTAGTTTACTGGCAATTTAAATTTGGCCGGCAGATCACGTTACTTTTAAAAAATTTTAGTTTACCCACTTTTTGAAAATAGGGTACATAGGTTATCATTACTGCTTGTTGTTGTGTACACGATGACACGGTACTATTTGTTCCCTGAAATCTTTAGCGAAAGTGGCAGCCGCAGGCGCAGCAACGTGCACACTGCCGGCTCACCGACTGCCAATAACACAAAAATTAAGTACTTGGGAATAAAAGGAAAAAGTGTATTCTGCTGTTAAAGTACTCATAGGTATCATGTTGTATGATAACGTCATACCGGCAAACAATTGTATTCGAAGTTGGGAAATATTAATCTCTAATCATTGTCGGTGCACAATGTCGGTTCTACAATTGCCGGAACAAAAAAATACGGATATATTCTTTTACGCTTACGGTTGAATAAAGTTTTAATTTCGGTTACGGTTTACAGTGTTTAAACTACCAAATGTCAAATTATTTTAAATTTTCTCATAGAATTCAGCGCGTTTTACATATCCACGGTAAATACAGTAAATAAATGAACAACTGTGAGAAACTGATCAGTTAAGAAAACAAAAAATAATAAAACCCTTTAATTCTCACAAGAACTTTTGCACTCTAAAGCAAATGTGCTGATGATGATGGATGCTTATCAGTCAAAACGTATATGTATATTTAGGAGCAAACAAAGTTCTAGCGAGAATTAAAGGGTTCTATTATTTTTGCTTAATTATATCCAGAGTACTCCAGTTAAAACATCACTGGTGCAAATTACCACTACACTTAAAATGTAAAAGTTACTGTGGGGATTACGCAGAAACAATTAGAGGCAAATTACATCTGCCCTACTCCCGCGGTCCAAAACTGCAAGCGGCAATGCTTTACGCAGAAACTGGATCGATCCAGAGGTCATAGAAGCCCTAAACAGCGTCAACTGCATAAAAGTAGTGCACATAGAAATTTGTCAGAAATCAACTTTTATAAATACGGTAGAAAATATTTTGTAATTTCGTTGCAGAAATACCATACAACAAACTTCCTGCTACAGTTAATCACTCAATTGAATTTAAATATTTCGTCAGTCATTTAAAATTCCAAGCGGTGCCGAATAATTTCGCCTTTTAACTAAATAACGCAGGAGGCAATTATTCTCGTAACAGGAATGTCCAATTGTGTTAGGCGAATTCGTATGATAATTGCACAATTTTCTTTTAAAAGGCATCCGAAGACGCTACTTTACCAATTGCGTTCACGCTTAACTGATCGTAGACGGATAACAAAAAGAATAATAAAGGTGCTGTCACATTAATACAAGGCACAAAAACAGGGCCTGTTCGTATCACTCCATCAACGGCCAAGTGCTTTCAGAATGCTTCCCGCGATTCCACGAGTACGAGAGCGTGATAGAAGAACATTAAAATTAAAATATGAGAAAATTTTTAAATAAAATATGGTTTTTTTAAAAGGCCTCGTAGGGCCACAGGTACTTATTAAAAAAGAATTTCACAAAAATGAAAAACAACGTCAAACGTCACGAGCGCTAAAGCTCATAATATCGAACAACGTGAACAAATAACATCATCAAGGGAAATTTTCCGAACGAAACCATTAAAGCATAAATACAATTTAGGAGTTCGCGTAGCGCAGCAATTAATTTCCATTCCCTAGTGCATAATGTGACATTTAAGACAAGTGGAGGCGGTGGGTTTAGTTCCTTCCGCTGCAGTCCTCGCAGAGGTTGGCACAATGTGGAACCAACGATTGTATTCCTTTCAAACGTCAAAAATATATTGCGCTTAGGAATTCTTAAAAATAAGCGAGATTGCTTTATGGCACCATCTCGACATGAATTCATACCGTTTTCTAGCCACGCGAACTTGATTTTTCAACTGTGCTAATGCTTTCGCCTCTTCCATACCAAAGGGCAACAAAAAACCTTTGCATTTTCTCTGAAATAATAATCAATACTTTCTGCTCCGTTCTAATTTATCACACCATACTTGGCGTAAGCAGATGGTTGCAGCAATCACTGCCATTTTCACAGAAGTAATCATAAAAAACAACTCCTAGCAAACCCATCAACTTATGTTCAGTAAATAAACCTTCAAGGCTTATTTCAAACTTCATCTGCATTGGTTAATTGAACTGTCCTTTGATCCCTAATATTTTGTCTCAATTATTTTGAATACATCCTTAAACAGAAGATTAGCTTGGCTACCGGACAAATGATAGAAATTTTCTAGCTTTACAAGTCCTCTCAAACTTCAATCAGTTGGTTCCGTAAATGGAAGAAGATAATCATCGACGAACTCTTTGAATATATCTGTGGGTAACGTGCTCCATATATTATTTGTCCGCCGCTTTCTCGAAGCACATACGAATTCCAGAACAGAGAAGACACAGTGTAGGAAAAGTTTCGAGATAATGTAGATTTGTAGATGACAGATCTAATATATGCCCGTAAATAGTTGGAAAGCCATAAATCTGCTGGTAGGGAACGAAAGACATCAGAAAATACGAGTTGTGGGAGTAATAAAGATACGTGCAGAACATTATATTAAATGAAGTCTAAGCTTGCTAACTTCATAGAAAACTCGAACTTTACGATCCCTTCTGCAATTCTGATGGATTATTCTTTCCCAAAGTGCTTTCAAGACGAGCTCTAATAATTTCCACTAGGAAAAGCAAAATTCTATGATAGGAACAGTTGGTCGATTAAGAATGTTTAGAGAAAATTGGTCATATACAGGATGTTTCACTACGTATGGACATTTTAACCATGTTGTAATTTGATTAGGATCAAAGTAAGTTATCAAAACAATTTTATTACAAGACATGATTGACTTGATATTCATGAAATAAGAGCAAATCGTGTGGTTGGTACAGAACTTACTCAGCAATGCGGTAACCCCGGGTTCAATTCCCATAAAATTATTGATACCTTTTTTCATCTTTTATTAGAACGTAATAATCGAAGTATTTTTTATATAAAATCCTCGAAAATGTTCGTAAAAACTGAATTTCTTAATTCTCAAATAGTTAAAAAAGAAATTCTCCATCACTTTGTATTTAATAAACATACCGTAAGAACAAAAGAACAATAATTTAAACAAAAAAGAAATTTTGTGGGAATTGCACCCAGAATCCTCGCATTGGTGAGCGAGTGCTCTACCTCAAGACCACTATTAACAACACGTGCTTTGCTCTTATTTTATGGATACTAAAGCAAAGCAAATAATTCATCTTAAAATTGTTAGAGCTTATACTCGTAGACAATTCAACAGCTAAGATCATATCGCGTCTATTAAATAGTTTCTAAATTTCATATCTTAAGCCGGGAACCCACAGCTTACCATCAATCTTTTTGGAAAATAGTTTTCACTAAATGAGTTATAATCTATATTGGTATTACCTTTCTGGATGATTACAATAAGTTTGTTTTCAATAACTTAAAAATAGTTTTAAGAAAAGGTTGCTATAAAATACATCCAGATTTTTTTTCAGTAACATTACTTTTATTTTACAACCAATCTACTTAGAGGCTACAAGCAAAACTAAAGTATGAAAAGTTACATACAATTACACTTCCCGCATACATGCGTCCATAGCTCAGTTGGCAAACGGGCGTTACACGATTGCGACACAACCACGCTACCGAAAGTGCAACGGTTCAAATCCCGCTCAACGCCAGTTTTTCTTTGTTTTGAATTTTCTCAAAATAAATTGCTAAATTGCAAAACATTATATTTAATTGAAATTAATGCGAAAACGTGTAATTTCGGAGTTATACGCCGAACTTGCTTATTGCAATCGCAGGGCTCGAAACAAAGATGAAGTGTCAAAATATGTAAATAGTGACTTACAGTGCCAAAAATATGTACCAAAAAAGTGAATAAAATATTACTTTTAAGAAATCATTTATTAATATATCCAACATACATGCATTAACAAAAACTTTTACGAAAAACTAATAAAAAAATATAGAAAGTATTAACATTTTTGAAAACAAGGTATGTATACAGGATGTATCAAATTGCGTGTTAACTATGGGGATCTTGCTTATTTGAAGAGATACGACGATCGTTAAATTAGAGAAAAGTTGTGGAATTTTATGCCCATTAATAATCTTAAACGAAATTAGAGCTATCTTGCTTAGTTTCTGAAAGAACTGGAAAAAACTGAAATTTTGGATTTTTTTTGTTTTCGGCTATAACTAATTTATTATTTATGTTACATATTTGTAGTTCACACATTATTAGGACACTTTTTTTATTGCTAAACTTAATATTTTTATCAGATTTTGTGTAACTGCTACCATTGCTCATTTTCGACTGCCAATTTTTTTTTTATATTTGAATAGAGTTTTAAATTCTGATTTCAACGATGTGTCACACTTTGCGTTTTGTTTAATTTTTGAACATTTTGTATCAGAAAATAAACATTTCATAAGAGTGCCATGGAAGGACCACGTCATTTAATTTATTTTGAACAATTCTAGTAGGCCATGAACTGATGGAAGTAGAATAAAACTTTACTTTTATTTACTTTTACCTTTAGATACATTAGGTAGGTGAAAATTTCAGCAAACTTTGTTTTGAGCGTAGGCAGCAGATTATCTTAATTTAAAAAAAAAAACAAATAAATGACAAATTTTCTAACATACACAATTTACTGAAAATTCCACTTGCAGTTTTTATGTTTGCAACTGACATTGCAACTAATTTGAATAACAGGTTAAATAAATACAACACATAACACCAGAACTGCACTAACACAAACAATTATTAAATAAATGTTCAAAACATTTTACACCTTTGTAAAGCATGCTCAGAAGCTCGTCTAAAATAAACTCTCTAATCTGTGTGTTAGTAACTGTGTCATTTATTTGTTTTTGTAAGAAAATAACTTAATCTTCTGCCTATGCTCAAAACAAAGTTTCCTGAAATATTCGCGTACCTAATGTATCTAAAGGCCAAAGTGTTTTACTTCCATCAGTTCATAGCCTCCTACTTTTTCAAAATAAATTAAATGACGTGGTCTTTCCATGGCACTCTTATGAAATTTTTATTTTCTGTAATGAATGCTCAAAACTTTAACAAAATGCAAAGTGTGACACCTGGTTGAAATCAGAATTGAAAACTCTATTCAAATATGAAAAAATTTTAAATACCAACCATAAGAAAAAAAAAGTTGACAGTCGAAAATGAACAATGGTAACAGTTATACCAAATCTGATCAAAAATTTAAATTCAGCATTAAAAAGTGTCCTAATAATGCGTTAACTAGAAATACGAAATATAAATGACAAATGAGTTATAGCCGAAAACAAAAAATCCAGAATTTCAGTTTTTTTAGTTTATCAGAAACTAAGCAAGATAGCTCTAATTTCTTTTCCGATTATTAGTGGGCATAAAATTCCACAACTTTTCTCTAATTTAACCATCGTCGTATCTCTTCAAATAAGCGAGGTCCCCATAGTTAACACACAATTTGATACATCCTGTATACTACTTCAGATAAATACATACCCAAAGATAATAAAAATCTTATAATAAAAAATAAACAGAAGTTTTTTAAACATTAATTTTTGCCGCACCATTGATTTTTGATATCACGCGGCGTCATTTAGTTTCACAGAGCGGGAATATTTGAAAATATGCTCTTTTAGTGACTACTTCGTGGAAATACGTACTTTTATGCACCATCTTTAAAAATATGTACTTTTATGTAAAAAAGTAACTCGTTTCGAGCCCTGCAATCGTAAATTAACTTTAATTTATGCCGTAGTTCATAAACCGGAAGCTTACGAACATTACTACCGAGTAATACAAAAATATGTGTTCTTCGTCATTATGACGTCTAAAATTGACAGACATATTGTTAGGAGATATTATATGAGATTTTAAGTTTTCCCTATTTTCGGCTAGTCTTGGCACACATTGTATATAGAGTTATTACCTACCGTTTCGTGTCCTCCTCGGACATACAAAGTGTCCCAAATTACGCTTCCTGTATCACGTATCACTTTTGAAAATACTAAATAGTTTTGAAATGTATGAAAGTTTCAAAATATTAATTATTTAAAGAATTTCTCAAGTATTGAAAAACATTCAATAAATCCCTAAATATACTATTTTTTGTAATTTGGAAATTTTCGTGACAGAAAACAGTAGGTACCAAAAATTGTCTAATTTGATAAAATAAATAAAATAATTAGAAATTAAAAAAAATAATTACAAAAAACATTGCGCAGAGCGGGATTTAAACCACTGCACCTTGAGTAACGTTGTTCTGTCCATTTCAGAAGCAGGCCTTGAAAAACAATATCCCTTTACAGTAGGCAACTGCAAATACATGCAGGTACATTATGCGATGATTACCACCAGTCGTGGTATTATGATTCGAGTACACAAATGGACTCAGTATTTCTGGAATGCGATTGCATGAAGACGACTTTCCCGCGCACGCACAACGAGATAAGAATGTTTTGTCTTGAACTGTCAATAATACTGTATTACCGTCAATAAAAACAAGTGGTACACTTCACAACATAAGAATTGATTATTTATATCATCATCATAATCTATCCTCATATACCCGAAGGTGTCGAGGTCTTTCACTCCGGGTAGGCTCTTCGCTTGTGTAGTAGGAGGTAGTGGGGCTTTTGGCCTTTAAACCACCACGCTCCTTATTTATTATTTATATAATTATTAATAATCAGATATTATTTTTATCCCTCGTTTCATTTAAAAACATAATTGGTTTTTGCTGTTTTTAGAAACACTACTCAAAAAACAGGCCGGAATTAACGATGAAATGTGATAAAATAAATAAAAATACTATTTAAAGCTGAAGGATTACGCTGTTTTGTTGAGTGGCCCCAGAAAAGACGATGCGAACAAAAATTGCTTTTACTACTTTTTACCGCATAGAAACATCCGAATGATTTTAGTCAAATGAATCATTTGATTAATAAATGCTCTCGAATGACAATCATTAACTTATTAAAATCATTCGATTATGCCCATCACTAATACTTAAGATGTCTGTCACAGTAACATTCTATTTGATCTAACATTTTGTTTCGCATCAATCTTCTACTTTCATTTTCATTATTGAGGAATACATCCAGATTGATCCGAATTTTTAGTTACCTGTTTGTACGCCAATTGCCCATAAAATTGGCCCAGTTTTTTCTTTACAAACCGTATTTTAATTTCAATCGAGTATTGTGATTTTCTCTTTGATACGTTATGAGTCTCACCTACATCGTTGTCCCAGATTCAAGAGGTATATAGCATGTACTCTGAAAATAAAACAAGTAATGCGGAAACGATGTTCAATAACAAACCAATATTTTTACAATACGAGGGTGCACAATTCTTCCTCGGGCTATAAATTTATTCCGGTGGTGTTGTAGGTAGCCTGACTAGAATACGGTGGCAGCTCTGCCAGAGGCAATAAACATTGGTTTGCATATATTTGTGGACCGTCTGATTGTGAACGATGAGAGGATCGTGCCTTTGCTGTTCCCTTTGCTTAGATGTCTAGATCTGTCACCTGCTTTTACCACTACTTCGCTATTCTTCCCTTTGATGCATTGCTTTTTCAAATATAACATCGTTTCTTATCTTTTTCGAAATCCGAAAATGGTTTGTGGCCAAAAAAAATTTGCGCGTACGTTTTGGTTGTATTTAGTTTGCACTCGCATTCACGTAACGACTATTATTTCTCGAAGTGGCGTCTTTTCGCGTGTTTCTCCCCATACTTCGGGCTCCTTCTTTGACCTACGCTCCTGTCTGTATCAACCACAGCATCCGTTTCCCAGATTTCTTGATTAAGTCACGATAACGCGTTCAGAGACACGCACATCCCTTTTGCTGCTTTCAAACATCCAACACTTTGGCTGATATCACGCAGAAAGCGATCCTTTCTACGAAAACAAAACTAATTTCTAGTAAAAAAAAAACAATACATGGGAAATCTTATTATATTGCAATGATTTATTTATTCAATTTTATTTGTAATTCGCTGAAAAGAACCGCTATTTCTGATGAGCCCAACAGGGCGAAAACGGTTCGTAGCTAGAATTATTTCAGAAAAATTAAAACGTTATGAAAAATAGGAGAGCGAGCGTAGTGTAGTGGTTAGAGCTTCTGGACACATTTCCCCGGTTCAATTCCGGGAGACAGCCAGCTTCGCTCATTCGCTCGTTTTTCCCTTAAGCCAAGGAGGAACCGGCGACGCACAACGCCCTAGTTATGCTTACTCTGGAGCAGAATATACTTTCCGTGATTCGGGGCTCACACTAAACTGCATGTGTGCCAATTAACATGTGCTAACACATGCACAGAAGTAAAAGTAGTATGAAGGAGATGAAAAATGGGATTGTAAGAACTTTTAACTTTAGGGAAGTTCATATATTTTCGAGTTTGTACGGAATAATATTAGACATATATCTTCTTGAAACACGACTACTTTGTCTTAAGTAAACAAAAAGAAAAGGAAACTCTATTACATCAACCTTTGTATACCAAAAAACTGTTTATCTTAAGTTATCGTCAAGATATTTATTTTGGAATGTCTTCAATTTGTCCATTTAATATTAGGATCTCAAAGGAACTGCACGAAACAAGTATAAATAATACATAATGTAACTTTTCGCAATTCTTGAAGGTTTTTTCGAGATATTTATTCGAGCTTTGGCAAACTCTGAATATCACAAAAACTTTCGAAATACATTTATTTGAAAACTTTGAAGCTTGTTTTCTTTACTCAATTTAAACATATTGTGCCGGATAAATGTGTAGCTTCTAGGAAGTGGACGTGGGCATTCCTAGCGGAAAACTCGCGCCTGATGAAAAATAGATGGAAAAATGTCAAGAAGCAGTTGTTATTTTCTGTGTATTTTGGCCTTGTTCTCTGGATTTATTATGTTTTATTTTCTTTGTGTTTTCTTATGTTAACTTCAGAGGACGAGAGATGCACGAAGATCCTCTTAAACGAACTGAACTAGATTTTACTTGCGACTCGAAACGTTCGCTGTGATTTCAGGATGCTCACGGAAAGGGAATGTCATATTGGATAAGAATTTATGCCGTTTTTGCCAAGACTTCGCAGCGGCGCATTTTAATAATATAGCTTCTTGTGAGAGTTAGTTTCGCTTTTCAAACGTCAAAAACCTTGTAGAACTTTTTTTGTGGAAAGTATGATGGTCAATGAAGTTTTTTTCTAACCCTTTTTTTTTATTTTAAATGCTGAGTTCACAAAAGATTATTGCCAGCAGACATAATTTTAATATTGTACGAGAACTAAAATAATTTTATAGTTACTGAGAAATAGCATGACTTGTATAGGTTAATAAACTCGTTAGTTGCACCCACAAGTACTACGAACTAACATTAAAACATTTAATTTTAGAGTAATTTTAAATAGGCAGCGCAGAATCAGAAACATGTTTGCTTCAAATTAATATTAAAGAACATCCTAATTATTTTAATAATAATTTGAATATCTCAAGGCTAGCATAAATCCTTTACCATGAAAAGGCAATTATTTTAGCTATATACAAGTACTACCCATCGACGTTTATAACAACAATACTATTGTGTAAATTTCTACAATTAAATACACCACCGCAGTTATTATGGAATTGTAATTAAGGTAATGAAATAGAAGGGCGTAATCGACTACTATGTCTGCATGGCAACTCCGAAACGGTAAACAACAAATAATAAGTTGGCATTAGATTAATTTTAAAAAGATACTAACAGAACCGTGGGCTACGCCCTACGCATTTTTGTTGTTTTTAATGATAAATAAGGCAGTAGGTAGTGTAGCTAGCGGTTCGCTTATCGAAGTCCTAGTTTTATTAATTCATTTGCGATTGCTTTAATGCTTTTAATCGTATTCTTAGAGTTGGTTATACTGTAATTGCAGCGACCACAAATAGTTTATTTCTAGCACTTTGCTATTGTAACGCAGGCTCCCAATATTTGGGTCAAGTTGGATTTCAGACTACTACTTTAGGAAATATAGCTTTCTTTTAAAATATGAATTATTAGCTTATTTATTTTGTCCGCATGATCGCTCGAGTTTTTTATTTAATTGTTTAATATCTATTAGACCAATTATTGCTTTTACCTGTATATATCTTAAAGAATGTCTTATTTCTCAGTAATATTGTATGACAATTTGTAAGCGCGTATTGCAAGCGCACGTGTTCTCGAATTCCGCTGACCGGCTCAATACGCGTCCGTCCATCGCGAAGCGGCCTGTTAATGAAGGCTTCGCATTCCAACCATCCAGTCATTCAGTCTTTATTTAATTTTCTTCTTTACATCGAAAACTGTACTGTTGCGGTATATACCAGTACACAGCAATATTCGCCTGATATAAGGAACGCGTAAAGAAGATGCTTCTAGTACTGAGAGCCCGTCGTCGCTAAAAGTTGAGGCGAAAAAAATCCGGATTTAGTATAGATTGCTATAACCAGTAATTGATGCGCTTGCTGCAAAAAAGAAGACGTTCCATTTTTGAGCTGAAATACTTCACGTTTGATTAATAATAAAGGTGAGCGGACGAGGGATCGAACCCACGCAGTGTGCTTGATGAAATTTTACGCAAAATTAAATCTGTTCCAAAATTGGAAAAAAATTAGGCAATAAACTTATAGGTTTCTTATTGGAACCCATCAAAAAGAAGAAAGTAATAAAACTCAAAAACAAATTTCCTCCAATCTGTTAGGTTCGCGAATTCACTGGAATATGTCCCCCATGTCCTCAAAATAAACTCTTGTAAAAAGTTAGATACAGAGCTAAATTTATTAAAAAACCTTCCAAGCTTCCACCTGAAACTTTTTAACCTTTAAATGGTCAAAATGATAAATTGTCCAAATAAAAGTTTTTACAACGTTGAAACATTTCTCAACCTTTCCGACTTTTAAATGGCCTTAAAACGAAAAATTACGCACAAAAAATTATAAACTATAATATTTATGAGTTGGTTTACGAAAATAAAATTTAACCTTCATTTTCAGGAAACGTAAAAAATCGTCGGAATTACCGGAATAAACCCAACAGTTGGTTTTGGTGCTTCAGATTACCTATATTCGGTCATTTATTATGCTAACCCAGTTTCCGAATTCCACTATGTTTCGATCCATTTGAATTTCAAAGAAACACGAATAGGTAAGTGCACTTAACCTCGCAATTTATAACCAAACTAGGCGAAAGCATAGAGTGATGCCCGAAGAATATGTAGACAAAGTAGGTAGTATAGAAGATTTATGCTGAAAGCTGAAAAAACAAGTGTAGTGAGTAGCATAAAAGAACGTATTGCAGTTTCAGGGAGCAGGCTGTACGTCTTGGCCACATTCAGAGGCAGTTCGCAACTGGGACGGGACTACATATAAACGTCAAAATAAATTCAAGCAATGTCAGTCGTACTTTTTTCACAGCCCGATAAATTATTCCAGTTTGCAACGTTCTGTAACTTTGGGATTTATATGATGTGAGGGACACATAGGGTTGAGCCCGCGCCACCGTTGAAATAAAAATAGACGCGCGCGGGCTTAAATTACATGTATAATATGATTTATGACTTACAACCTTCCAAAAACTGCCGACTTATAAATATGTCATTTAACTACTATGGAAGAAAGATTGGATAATCTACATAACTCTTTTTTACAACCGCTAACCACAGAAAAATTTTAAAATTCCATTTTTCACCGACCAGATCTACTACTCAAAATTCCAAACGAGCAACAATTTGTCATTGACTTATATGCTCCAGAAGGTTCTTTTCATGCACATAAATATATCATATAATGGTCCTCTTTACTGGGCTCGAGTAGATATAACTCATTTCGTACAATTGGACTAAAGGAATAAAATTAATTTTTTTGGGGAACTTCTACTAAACACGGTTTTATTTCTAATACAGGAAACTACTGATTTAGGGAGTTTTTGGTTGTAAAATTTCAACAATTTTAATACCTTCTTTGCGGTAGGTTCAAGCAAGAAACGAAGTAGTTCATTTGTTTCGTTTTATATCTCTCTAACAATTGGACTAATTTTGATGAAACTCGAAATGTAGCGGAATAGTTAAATTACGTCAAAGAAATAAACTTTCAGAACATATTTTAGACATATTTTTTGGTATTCTTTCCCCCAAATCTAACAGAAAACGTTGAGATAAATCTAATACTATGCCTCTGATGTGTATAGCTTCAAAATGACGCTAAATGTCAGTTTCCGAGGATGCACATGTCACCAATAAAGTAATTTTTCGTAATGAAGCTTAAACATTATAAATTCAACTAGCAAAACGCCAGAGCTACACCCCTCCCCTTTTTGTTCAGGAAAAACATTCTATCAACGACTTGGAAAAATTCCTTGAAAGAAAAACGTAAAAAGTTAGTTAAACTTATCACTTTTCCTCAGTTCCAAGAGAGTGCTTAACAGATATTTTCAAAATATTTTCTTAACTAATAGATACGCAGGAAATTACAAATCGAAATTCGCTGTTATTCATAGAAATCGCATAACAAATACACGTATCTTTTTTAGGGAAAGCTCTTTCTTAATTACGCAGTGATCCACCAGCAAACATTTACGAACAATAACATCATCCGTATTAACTTACGCTTAGTTGCTACTTTGCTAGTAATTGCTAAGAGGTGTACAAAGAAACAATACGTAACGAAACAGTAACGAATATGTCTTTGTAGCGTCTATGTATTCCTAGCGTAAACTAAAGCAACCTGTAAGAACGACTCCACCGAAGGGTCAGCTTATGTGAGCGCTGCGGTCGCTCTGCTGGCACGCCTCGAGTGTGTTCGTGTTGTGAAAGCTATCAGCAGATTATGTTACAATAATACCAATAAATATGTTTTTAAATTTTTTAAACGCCGCGCGCGGTCACGTCTTTAGCAACATAGAATGTATTACTTAAAATCAAGCGGGCGACAAACTGCTTCAATACGTACAAGCCCGTCGTTTTGCTATGACGAGGCAGTTAAGGATTTATTATATAGCAACAACGAATGTATTACTAAAACGCGGCCGATAAACTGTGCTGAGCAGTAACAGCAACAGTAACAGTCTTGTTATGGTGAGACGGTTAGGGATTTGATACATAGATGGATAGACTCTATTCCTACTTCTACGTTTTTCAATTTTATATGTGGACACTGTTCAAATAGCTTAGTTATTCTTCTTATTTGTGTTGGAAGAAGTGCACCTGAGGTGTTTCATCCGGAACGTTTCCGTATGATACATTGTGGACTAGAGACTTTTACTTCTTCCGGAAGCTCTAACTTCGTAAAGAAGCGTCTCCAGGTTGATGTTTATGTTAACTGTTATAATTGGTTTGATGTGTAGAGCTAACCCTCAAAGTTTTGAGAAAACAACCAGACGCCCATGGCAACTCAATTTTTCACTAAAATGAAATTATTACAAAAAAATGTTGAAATAAACGACTTGTAACACAAGCACCTTTTTGGTGTATTTTTGTACGAAGAATAAGATTATCAAGTCAAATATTGAAAAAACGTAAAGATCTAAAATCTAATATACAGGATGTATCAAATTGCGTGTTAAGTATGGGGGGATCTCGCTTATTTGAAGAGATAGGACGATGGTTAACCTAGAGAAAAGTTGTGGAATTTTATGCCCAATTATAATCTAAAAAGATATTAGACCTATCTTGCTTAGTTTCTGAAAAACCTGGAAAAAAATTGAAATTTTGGATTTTTTGTTTTCGGCTATAACTCATTTATCATTTATGTTACATATTTCTAATTAACGCACTATTAAGATTTCTCATGCTGAATCTAAATTTTTAATCAGATTTGGTATAACATAACTGTTACCATTGCTCATTTTCGATTGTCAACTTTTTTTTTCTTATCGTCGGCATTTTAAATTTTTTCATATTTGAATAGTTTTTGATTCTGATTTCAACAATGTGCCATACTTTGCATTTTGTTTAAGATTTGAGCATTTTATTACAGAAAATAAAAATTTCATAAGAGTGCCATCGAAAGACCACGTCATTTAAATTATTTTGAAAAAATTCTAGTTGACCATGAACGGATGGAAGTAATATACAACACTAATTTTACCTTTAGATACATTAGGTTTGCAAAAATTTCAGCAAACTTTGTTTTGAGCGTAGGCAGCAGGTTATCTTATTTTCTATAAAAACAAATAAATGACAAATGTTCTAACACACAATTTACTGAAAATTTTACTTGCAGTTTTTATGTTTGCAACTGACATAAAAAAATTGAATAACAGGTTAAATAAATACAACTGATAACACTAGAACTGCACTAATTCAAACAATTATTAAATAAATGTTCAAAACATTTGACACCTTTGTATATGTTCAGAAGCTCATATAAAATAATCTGTGTGTTAGTAACTGTGTCATTCATTTGTTTCTGTAAAAAATAATTTAACCTGCTGCCTACGCTCAAAACAAAGTTTCCTGAAATTTTCGCGTACCTAATGTAAATAAAATTAGTGTTTTGTTTTACTTCCAGCAGTTCATGGCCTACTAAAATTCTTTCAAAATAAGTTATATGACATGGCCTTTCCATGGAACTCTTATGAAATTTTTATTTTCTGTAATAAAATGCTCAAAACTTAAACAAAATGCAAAGTGTGACACATTGTTGAAATCGGAATTAAAAACTCTATTCAAATATGAAAAAATTTAAAATGCCGACCATAAGAAAAAAAAAAGTTGACAGTCGAAACTGAGCAGTGGTAACAGTTATACCAAATCTGATCAAAAATTTAGATTTAGCATGAGAAAGTGTTCTAATATTGCGGTAACTAAAAATACGTAATATAAATGACAAATGAGTTACAGCCGAAAACAAAAAATCCAAAATCTCAGTTTTTTTTAGTTTATGCAGAAACTAAGCAAGATAGCTCCAATTTCTTTTCAGATTATTAGTGGGCATAAAATTCCACAACTTTTCACTAATTTAACCATCGTCGTATCTCTTCAAATAAGCGAGATCCCCATAGTTAACACTCAATTTGATACAACCTGTATATTACCTCCGGTGCGCTTACTTATACAAAAATAAGTAGAAATAATACGTAAAGCAAATAACCAATGCCTGCATATAAAATATCAAAATTGTAATACAACCACTGTCTTAAAAAATATTTAGCGCCTCGTGAAGATAAATTTTGATTCAATGTCGAAAATCATTTGCTGTATAAATCACACCCCCTACAAAAACTTGCTAGAAAAGAATGGAACACGTTTCTCTTTTAAAAATAAACTTGGGTTACGTAGAAATAGATCATTAATAATAAGAAGGATTCTCACATTACTTTATCTTATAATTAATATTGTTTAATAACGTAATATACGGCCAACTTGACCTCGATTGGAAACTTAAAGTTAGTAGTGTGAAAGCAAATGCAGTTACAAAGTCAGGAAGCAACAGTTTTAAATTAGTATCAAATGCAGCTTTCAAGTTATGAACAAAAAATTGGCAAAGCACTTGGCCTGGACTTTCCCATACTGCACAAATAATCACATTTTTTGTTTCCAAAAAAATGTAATATCATATGTATAGGACGTAGCCTAAGAGTTGGGGTTCTACATAATATGATCAGAGCTTTCCTAACAGAGCCCTTCCTATTATAGGAATCCTAGTTCTATGAGCCCTGCCAGATTTGGTTAACAGTGTTTTGAGATTTTTCCTTGCTGAACGTTCGAGAAAGTAGAAACTGGCTCTCTTCAAATCGACTCACCTGTCGATTCTTGTTTACTGTGGAAGAGCACGAATTCTAAGATTCTTGAACAAGAGTATATATGCCCTCGGGTGCACTCAAGACAAAACCGTAAAACCAAACAACCAAACACATGGCCTTCACTCTCAGCATAATGAAGTATCCAATTAATTTTGAATCGAATCCCGATAGCAGCAGCAACGACCAATATCGTATTCCAAGGCAGATTGCAGAACTTGTTAGGAGTTTGCAAGTTCAAGTCATGCATGTATACATGTACACCCGAAGTTTAATATAACAAAACCAATTAAGAACTTTATTACGCTGCCTTCTCAAGGTTGTTCCGAGGGCCCCTAATAAAAAGGAGGTGAAACGAAATTGAAACACTTCCATATCCGGTACGCAGCCCGAATGGTTATGGGAAAAATCAATCTGCGGTAATAGAAAAACGTTTGCGTTTATTAAATTTTGCACCGTCTTTAATTTATATTTTGACAGGGCCAAAAACAGCGATAGGTCCGTGATAAGGAGGCGCATTGGATATTACATAAAAACACTCGAACACAGAACTCCCTAAAGTGCCAAAATATATTGAAAGCAAGAGCCCACAATTTCAAACGCTTTATTATCATGTTTGATGCCGAGAGATAAAAAAAAATATAAGTAGCTGATTAGGACTTGACATTGTAAACGAATCTATTAAATGTACAAGGAAAAGTGTATGAAATCTGAATTTTACCAGAAAAATTCCAGATATTGAGCTTTGAGGGCAGACAATTTTATGTTGGAATACAAAACATGAAAAAATCCACAATAATTAACTTATTATAATTTTTCGTGATTCCATCTTTCGTTTCGTCAAGTTGAATAAATATTTTCAGATTGAAGGCTGAAGCACCCCTCTCGACATTTCCAACGAAATATATATTCGACTGTCAACTGTGACAGAATTTATCATTTCATCACGAAACGTCAATAGAACGTCTGTGGTATCCCTTATAGGGGAGAGACCCTCTCCTATCATATGAACGAATAGACATAAGGGTTAACTATAAACTAGTTCAGAAGCGTTGTAATCAAATCATCACTGAAAATAAGTCAGTCATTCTAGTGAGATAATCACCAAAGTAAAATAAAACAATTGGGAAAAAGCGTCGTAACTTGTAAATAAAACATTTGTATCGTGAATTTCACGAGGCATTATTAAAATAAACTAAAATCTTTTTCAAGGAATATGTTTAATTTATTTTAAATACCAACGTATTTGATGATAATAATCACATCCGGCCCCACGCCATGGCAAGTCCGGTAAAATTAAACTTACATAAAAAAATTTAAAATATTTACTTCTATCATATCTTGCTTAAAAATTTGCAGTCGGATGTATATGTGTTTATATCAGTTTTTAGTTCAATTGACTTTATTTTAATATTCCATACTGGTAGATGTACCATCACAAACTATAACTGACATTCGGTGTCACGCAGATAACACTTTAGCAGTGTGCTTGGAAAGTGAGGCGGTAATGTGACAGGCGAGAACTGCCCACTGTTGTGTTTAGTTAAAATGTTGGAATCAACTTATGAATATTTCGTTTCTGATAGGTTTTCTATATGTGGCGAGCAGTAAACTGTTAATACTGACTGTACTTGTATTTTTAGTTATAGAACCAGTTCTATAAACATTACGATTTTATATTAATGCAGCAGCTGCATTAGCGGCATCTAGCGACAGACCGCCGTACTCGTTAGGTCTCTGATGTTTATAAAGTCCCAACACTTAAAACAATTATTATTAAAGTCATATGTCGCCCATCAATTTTTTTAATTAGGGAGGGGGAGGGTTACTCCTTAACTGTAGTAGTTGCTTTTCTTTTTAATTTTACTGTAAAATTTACTGTAAAGTCTCTTTTTTTAAATAGCGGGAGGCTTTGGGTGCGCCACTGGATCACCAGCTCCGCAAACTGTACTGACGCTACTGACAATAATACAAATAAAATAATAATCTCCACATACTTTTACGCTTCTTTCATTTTGATCAATTTCTTTTCAAGTTCAGTAAAGCAAAATCTCTTTATATTGATATATCGGTCAGTCATTCTATATTACTTTTCCAATATTATTAAATTTCATACCTCTGCTGGTATTATCGAAGCGACTATCGACTTTTAAATTAGAAAAAGTAGCCTTGGCGTGACGGAATGAACATGAAACGGGTGCCTTCAAATCCAAGGAAATCTACAGAAAAACGATCTACCATGTTAGAAGCAAATCATCCGAAAGCGAAAGCAAGGAGAATTTTTTTAATATTTTCTCGAACTCGGAGTGAGCACAAAAAGACTACTTTACAGTGTGAGACAAAAATATTGTTACAACGTATGTTGAAATTATTTACGACAAATGTTTTAATCTAAAGTCTAAAACATTTAAAGAACGTTTAAAATCATAAACAATTTTAAACATCCACGTCCACTATGAGATGTATACTTTTCAGATGCCTACCTACACGTAATTATATCGCCACCCTGTCTATAATTATAACATACCCAACTAAATATATACATTTACTACGTAACTACTTCCTGTAGCATATAACTTCAACGGTACATAATTTCAAACTTACGATTGGATTATACCACGTGTAACTCAATTACGATCAGCGATTAGTACCACCAGCACAACTAAGGTTACCGCGTTACATCGCGGTTAGTTGTCTCTGAAATTGGATGCCAATCCATCAATAGACGGCCACAGTTAATTAATTACCATCAAATTCATTCACGCATACAAATCGAACGCAGGAATTAGACTATACGTACCTGTGACATGTAATATAATAACAGATAACTTCGTAACATAAACGAGCAAAAATCATGATTAATGTTAATGTGCACAACCTCGTACAAAAATAAAACTACCATAATGAACCACCACCCGCACAAGTGGGAGTTTCGTGACAATTTTCACGAAGTTATGGACTAGAACAAAGGGATGATACAATAAATTCAATTTGACTAAGTACAAACAAGCTCGAACCATTTCTGGCTTTGAAGGAGTTTCCGTAGCTGTAGAATTAAAATAAAATTACAGCGTATAAGCCTTTCTATATATACATTAAATATATGAAAACAAGGATAGAGCTTTTAATTTCAATTAAAATTGGTTTAGCTTACTCATTAGGTTAAAGAAACTGTCTGTGTAAAGGTAGGGGAAGAAATTTACCCTATCTGGGAAAATACTGAGCTCTCCTTGAAATTTCTCTCCCCAATTTGGGACCTTAAATAAGTCTTTTTGACCTTTCTTCCGTATGGATGCACCACGCTTTTATCGCTACCCGTTCGTCGATACGCATTCGTCCGGTAGGTAATCTAACAATCCCTATTTTTGTTTTGGCTAAACGTTGCAGAAGAACACGATATGAATTCCGCACAATCAAACCAAACCGTTGTTAATTTAACTCATACACCTACTCGTATTATTCAATACAACTCCTCGACGTTCTTCAAATAACAAATGTGATGTTACGCGGCTTTTTTAGAAAACAACACTTGTTCTATCACAGCAGGTTGTAAACCTGCTAGTTAAAAGCTAATGTCGTTTTAAAGGAAGAGTAAATTCCTTCGTAATTACTAACTGGAATGTGTTAGTTACGGTAGGACTGATTTGGTGCTTGCTGGACGACGTGTACATTTTAATTATCATCGTTCTGGTTCGATGACGTTGGAAAAAATGAATTTGATTTACCAACGGCAGGTAGGGCAGGTCAGTGATTTAATAAACTAACTGGCTCCATAGACGGCCACGGTTCGCTGAACTTCATTATACAAACGGGACTACGGTGCAATGAAGTTATACATTCTTCCGCTACGGAAATAGGCAGAAATAACTGTCCATAGGTATATTTTACTTTCGAAAGAAGTGTCCAAGTAATAATACAAAAAAAAACAAATTATAATACATTAGGGTGCTGCAGTAAATACTTCGCTTAAACATGTGTAGTAATTAAAACAATAATGAAAACATTTCGTTACGGTGTTACAGCCTCCTGAAGACAGACCAGTCTAATCACGTGTTTGTCCTTAAAGATCACAGCAGTTACACTAAAACTTTGATGTTTCGCATGTCAGCAGTATTAAATCAGTTCTAAATTCACTAAATTCAACGGTTGTCTATATATTTCAATGTTTCTGTAAAATCGAGTTGCCATGAATGTCTCAGTGTATTTTTAAGATCCTAAACTAGTTTCCACAAACTTTGAAAGCAAATTCTACACATCAAAGCAATAAACAGAGTTGCTATAAACATGGGCCCGGAAACGCTTACCTACAAAGTTATAGCCTCTGGAAGAGGCAACCCTATGTTCCCATACTTCCGTAAGCTGTAACTCAGAAAGGAGGCGTTTTGAAATACATGTTTATTTAAACTTTTGTCGTCGTTTTAATGTGTAGAAACTACTCTAAAGTATGTGGGTAACTGAAAACTATTTGGGCATCTGAAGGAAGCAGTTAGACCTTCATGGCAACTCAAGTTTACAAAAACATTAAATTATCTCAAAAATTTTTGGATTTAGCGACTTTTAACTAGGGATTGGCGATATATAGATGCATATCGATATTTTTTTGACATCAATAAATTGATATCAGGAAATATCAAATATCGATATACCGATAATTATCGGTATACCGATATTCCATATCATATTAAATATCGATATCTGAATTCCAATAATGCCCACCCCCTATACTCGTTTTCAAAACATTTTGCGCGATAAAAATTGAAAATGTTTTGTTGCTTAGCCGTTTTCAGTTAGAACATAATTAGAAAATAATGTATATTCTAATAAGTTTTAAGTACAAAAAAAAATTTAAAAAATAAATATAGAAAATGATCTGTAAAACTTAGATTATTAACAGTGAAAAATTACAGTAACATTGTAAATAATAATTTAAGTGTTTTCCTTTCTCTTCAGTAGGGGTGGGTGATATATCGACACATAATATCGATATATCTATATCTCGATATATTGATAAATATCGATATAATTTAGATATCATATATCGATATACAAATTTTATTATCGCCCACCCTTACTTTTATCCAAAGTACCTTTTTGGTGTAACTTTGGTATGGAGAATAATAACCAAAAATCTACAAATTGCAAAAATCTACCATACTTAAAAGAAAATATAACGTGGTCCCCTCACCCCGTACGCGACACCGCTGGTGCAATTATTCAAACAAGAAATAGTAAACATACTAAGCGAAGTGAGTAATGCTGACATATAAATATTTGTGCAGCTAATGCAAAAGTTATCGAGAAAAACGTGTTTAGATTAGTCTAAAAGTGCGTATTATAAATCGCCCTGTAGGTATGAGCAAACTTAAAATTGAAAACTCCATAACTAAACTAATGTAGAATGCTTTTATTTGAAAAAGCGAATTGATTTATAATAGTGTACTCTTAACACTCCACTATCTTAAATTCTCTGATTTTATTGAATAACTGTGTAAGAATGTGTCATAAGTTTAATTGGCCGACTGCAAAATTTGTAAGCACCAATGATGGTGCTTACAATAAACATGCTAGGTTGTTGGGAAGCGAGGTGCTTTACGGCAGAGTCAGATATTAAGAGCTAAAGATGGCAAACAGATTGCTTTTCTTTAGAAGAAAAGTTCGGAATTTAATTAAAAACAAAGAGTTCCATTGTTCTGCAAATAAAAAATTTCTGTTTGATAAGCATAATTGCTTAGTGATACATTATTGATACTCGTGTGTGAGGTGTTAATGTAGGCTGCTAACATCTTGACTGAACTTAAATGCTAAAAAAACAAAACACTACACCGAAATGGAAAAACAGAAGCAGATAAGTAACTTACGACTAGTGATATCGAAGACATCTAAAGATTACTTACTTAGCAGCCGAAATGTACCACATCTAAAGATACAAATAGTATTTCTTGTGAGAAACAACAGTGGTTTTTCCTCAGAATTGGATTCATTGAGATTCCTCAACCTGGTTAATAAATAATGTAATTTATTGCATTACAAAATATTAATCAGTGGCCCCAGAACATCTATCATGGAGAGGCCACGGATGCCCATTTCCCACAAATCTATACCTCATGGTTTTCAGCGGGAAGGGATGAACTCGTTGAGGTAGATGCGATTTCCTTCTTTTACGGGTTTTTGGATACGTAGAGTTAGTGCACTAAATGTGTAATGTATGTAAATGTAGTAATACATTCAAAGGGTTAACTAATAGAGGCTACGAAGAAACCACCACTGTATTAGTAATTTTAATAAAACAAATTACCCTCTTTATTAATTTTAAAACAAAGCGCGAATTTTTATAAAGTGCCCGACATATTTACAAGCATTGAAGAGAAAGCCGCCAGCAGCGACAGTCTACACGGGTAGACCCAATAGACGTCTTCGGCTTGTAAAGATTTGCGCACCGCACCGATTTACATCCATGTGAGCTCTAATTGACCAATCAGAGACGTAGACTACGTGATTATTTTAACAGGCATTTGGTTCTACGGCGATGCAGCACCAATTGACTGTTTTAGTTTTTAGTTAGCTGGTGCACCTTTTAATGACGTTTGTATGAAATACTTTTACAAAGCTGCCGTTTGCAACTATTGTAGTTAATTAAAACAACAAATAATAACCAAATGTGTTTCACATTTAATTATTGAATCATTAAATGTTAGTGACGGTGCCGGTACACCGTTCTTAACCTGCAGAAATAAATATTGTTAACACGTTTGGTGATTTTTCTGGGTTTTCGTGTATACAAAAATTTGCAAATCAAACAGGAAAGTAATTTTGATCATGTTTTGCTAGCGAGGTAATGTGTATCTACTTGCTTTTCATCTTAATAACGGCGATATTGTGAGTGCTGTATGTGTAATGTTTTAGAGAGCAACATAATTACAAAAAGTACGTAACTTAAGTAAAGGTCTGCGCGGAGTTTTTCGAGAATTCGACCTGTCTGCAATTGTCAGACTACTAAAGACCTTGTTGGGTGAATGTAAATTTCCTACAGTAAATGATTTTAAAATAAGATAACAATTTTGTTGATTATGATAACCTCATCTATTTCCATCGGACTCAGACGTATACTTAAAATTCCCCAAGGTATCGGATATTATAGGTCAAACTCGTCTAGAACCACTCATTTTTAAAAGTGTTGTACAAAACATTTTCCTTTTCTAATTTTAACCATTTTTATCTACTGAATCGAACCTGTTCCGTACTAAACGCTATTGGGACATTAGTGTATGAAATACACATCCTCCATTTGAATGCAACTGCACAAATAACATGAAAACCATTCCAGTAATCAATACAAGCAAGGGTTTTAATGTTAGTTTTCGCTTAGTTGTTGCAGTTGTAGAAGCACATCCCAGGCGAAGCGGATTTAACAAACTTCTGCCCACAGTCGGCGAAACTCTTCAGGTGCTCCAAAAGTTACCGGTAGCTTCGGCAAACCAACCCGCAGAGCCATGGGATTTGTTATTTGAAAAGATAAACACTGCGTCTCCATCCGGTTGCGAATTCATTTAAAATTTAAATGGTAAAACCCATTTTATTATATCGTTTTTCTCTGTATCAGCGAATGAGTAATTTGAAAAACACTCGTGTCGTGGCGTGCTAATCTGCTGACTCGACTAACAAAAGACAATAGTGTTGTTAAATGCAAGAAGATAAGTGATTTCATTATTTACTGTATTGCGAATTTTTAATTATCATCTTTGTTATTCCACTTTTACATTGCTCTAGAATATTGAATTTGTTTTCTAAATCTTGATCTTAATATATTCAAATTTTAAGGTATAAAGTAAGATTGATAAAAAATAAACAATAAACCACTTAATGTGCTAAACTGTATTAAGGTGTTAATGGAAATGGTAAAAATTCCACAGTTCAAAAACTAAATATTTTCGATTGTTTTTCACTATTAAATTCAGTTGAGCCAATAAGACGGAAATAGTTTTTTCGTTAACAAAACCTCCTATGCGCTACATCGAAAATGAACCACCCTGTGCATGCAAGGTGTTCAAAATATTACACCTTCGTAACCGAGTCCATAGGACCGTATTTCAGATAATACTCAGATTTAGTAACACTACTGAAAAGGTCCAAATCTATAATCTACATCACTAACAAAGACTTGATCTTAAATTTGACATTATGACCGTATTATAATTGGAAGATCTTTCAATAAAATCAAATTTAATCTAACAATTAACTGGGAATAAAAAAAAGAAGAATATACAATTTATCGTTGTAATACTCTAAACAGTTTTCTTACGATCCTGCCATTATAAATAATTTTTTTATAAGCTAACTTTTTCTACCTTATATGTAAAAAGCTTAAATTTTTGAAGTGCTTGATCATTTAGACGATTCTAAATGAAATAATAGTCAATTTGTCAATTATTGAGTATAAATGAAGTACTTTTTACTTCAACAATATTTATTTATCTTAACCTTATACGTATATCGACATGTTTACATGCCATTATCAAAGGTTATATTTAAAGGTAAACAGCTAGTGTTGCTATAGCAACAATAGAACTTGATGGTGACTTGATCTTGGTAATCTATGTCTGTAGATGACTTGATTTCTTATTCTAAAATGTCCAATAGAGGTGAAAAAGATATCAATTTGCTCGTTCATTAACGGTACAGTTTTTAAATGATTGTGAATTTCAAATGCTTCTAGTATAACTAGTTTAACTGTTGCTACTTAACAATTGTAATTAATAAACAAACAATAAACTCAATATCTAATCTACGCTTATCATCATAATCAGATTGTCTAGTGTTATTGGATGTCATTATTAAATTATTGTGTTCTAGTAAGTGTTTAGCGTAATTGGATTTATGTGGGTGTTTGTATTTGTAACAACGTACGTGTTTTTTTATACCCAATATCAAAATTTCTAATTGTCTGACATATACATATAAACCAAATTACAATGCGAACAATTTAATTTGTAAATGCCTGATTTAGCAAATCATCTGTTTTTGATTTTGCATTAAACAAAGTGTTTAAGATGTTTTTAATTGTTTTAAAGCTTACCTACTTTATATTTATTTGTCTCGTTTATAATTTTAACATTTTTGTGATTTGTCACCAAAATATAGGGTCGCAGCACATTTAACTGTGTCGGATGAAGTTGGGGTATCCGGATAAATTCCTTAAATGGCTAATTTATAATATTTATCTTTAATTTATGTGTCAATAAGTTTAGTATTATAACCGTTACTATATGCATAATGTTTAATAATTTGTTTGAAATTTCTCTATTATAATTAATTTCATCTAAAAAGACCGTTAACGCCCTATGCTTCTAATTTATGTGTTTTATGATGACAAGAATCGTGTGGTATTGTAATGTCTGTTTGTGTAGGTTTTCTATATACAGAGTATTCAAGTTTCATGGTTGAATTAATTTTTATGTTTACATCTAAAGAGTTAATGGACCTATTTTGTTCAGTTCCTAGTGTAAATTTTATATTTGGCTGCAAGCTGTTAATAAAAATCAAAAATTCATTGATTAACTCAAATGAACTAAATGTCATCAACATAACAAAACCGAAATATAACTTTCTCAGAATGGTTTGATTCGAATCTTTAATCTTCTAGAAGTTCCATAAATATATTAGGTAAAAGAGGTGAAAATGGACTTTCCGTAAGTAAACTATCTTTTTGGAAATAAATTTTATTATTAAAAGTAAAATAATTTTGATTGAAGCAAAGTTCAAATAATTGAATCCACTCAGTCCGTTTTATTAATTCAACATTTGTCAATTAGTATTTTGTTGAAATTGAAAACAAAACCAACAAAAAAAATTCACCGAAATTACGAGAACAGAAATAAGCAAAAAAAAATAAAATGGATGTTGATAAAACAATCTATTTGATAATAAATGAATAATCATTTTCTATCTAATAATCCAACCACCAAGGACATTATAGAAACCTCCATGTAACTACGCCGGTTAATGTATTTTAAAGAAAACACATTTGGGATAATGTAGCTTAATTTATTTATTTATTTAGTTGATTATTTCGTTTTTGCTTCATCATAACCTGCAATTACCAATCCAATTTACCGAGGGGACAAAGAATAATAGTATCAATCAATTTTTGAGAAGAGTCTACTCGAACAAATGTATGTTTTTTTGGTAATCAATCATATTTTAAGTAACTCAATAATACATTACGGTTTTCATCCTCTGTCGTAAATATTCACTATTCAAGTTTTTGTCCTGAAGCACAACATGCAAATGTTGTCACTAACGTACTTTGCAAAAAATTTACAAGTAGTGTAATTCCTGTAGTTGAATGTTACAAGCTTATGTACTTTGCGCAATACTAAATGAAATAGTAAAATTAAATTTCGAACACATCCCCAAGAACGAGAATCATCCAATCAAATTTATATATCACACGTCTTAAACAAGATACTAAAACCCCGTAACGAGCTACTTATAACAATATCTCGATGTTTCTGTACTTGTTCTTGTACATGTATCATTAAGCAGCCGAATTTTCGGAGCAGACAGCGAGTAAGAGAAATTCTATAACATTCGACAAAGGAAATCTTATTGCTGAACGTCTCTACAGCAGCATACCCAAAGGCTATTTGTTTTAAATCTCTCTGAATTTCTTTCGAAAAATTAGATTCTTTCAACTTTTCCATTATTTAAAACATTCTTATTTCATTTTTATTCTGTAGTCTAAATTATTTAGCTGGAATTTTCAGGATGGTCGATAAATTTACCTTCCAAAATTCCGTTATATTTCCAGGGAAGTTCCTTCCCACTTCTCAGATACGTTTAAAGAATACCTACAGCTTAACAAAATCGTGTGCTTGAAACTGAAAGAATTTGGCACACAAACATTTTTCAACATTTCGTAGAATGGTTATAAGTTCAGAAAAACCCTTTTTAGCTCATTTTAAGCACTGGCACTTTAGAGAATTTTATATTCTTGAATATCTAAAATAATGTCCAAGTTTAACTTTCACGAATTCCAAAGTTAAAGAACTTCATTTGAGCAAATGATTTAGGAGAACTTTCAACAAGATTTAGCGTCTTGCGTAAAAGGGCTACAACAAAAAAAACCTACAATGGCCAAACCGACCCTATTGCGGTCGACAATTAATTACCGAATGGACGAAGATCAATGATGTCGATAACTATAGCAACCGCAGGAAGTTAATACTTTTAACTTGAACTCCCTGCAAATTAAAATAACTTTCCCTTGTTGCAAAGTTGAAGGGATAGCTGTTCCGGTCAAGAACCCCATATGTAAATAAATGTTAAGATTATCGATCAACTCACCTAGTTGGACGTACATCTTGGGCCGGACGTTTTCCTGCCAAGCCGCAAAACACGCGGTAAGCGCGCACGCGGCGATCACCAAAAAGCCCCTCATGTCCATCCACTGCTACCACATAATCATGTCAAAAAAACACTACACTCAAATGAGTTCCAAAAAACTAAAATTGTAACTTAGTTCTCATCACAGACGCAAAAAATTCACTCTTGGGTTCACAGCAACTTCATGGTCATAGAAAAGTTTCAAGGAGAAGCGGCGTCGCGTTGTGTCTGGACGCCTGACGTCGACTAGTATCAAAGCGTCGCGACGCCAGTACCAGCTGACTCCCCCTCCACAGTGCGACGGCAGCGCCGGCAACCTGCAACGGACACATATAACATTATAAAGAATATTATGCAACTGACAATAAAGAACGTAGTGACAATTTTTTATTTGACAAAGCTTTATGTAAAACGTTTATCAATACGAAATAAGGATTTTAAAAAATAGAATATATTTTCCAGAACAAAAAAATTATTAAACATTTAAACGGATAAGGAAATAATAATAAGTATAATAATTATAATAATAATAATAATAATAATAATAATAACTACTCTCTATAATACCACAAAACAAAGCACCATAATTACACAGATCTTTCATTCTCCGAATAGATTTACATATACATCCATCTCTAATACACCTGTTACCCAGATATACGAACTGATCAATCAATTCTAACACACGCCCAATTATATACAGGGTGAGTTATTAGTGCGATACTGTTTTCTTGCGTCTTTATTATAGCAGTTAGAAAAAAAAAGTTTGGTGGGTCACTGTGTATAACCTACTAGTAACAATCTTTATTAGTGATGAGATATTTCAAACAAAAATCAATCGATTATCGAAATATCTCGATATATCTCGAAAGGTTACAGAAAACCATTTAAATGATTTTATGGTTTTTAAATTTTCGGGGTTTGTCAATTTCGGAAGCGGGCGTAATAACTCCCTTACAGTAGGCAACTTCAAACGCCCAATGCAGATACATGATACGATGATTACCACCAGTCCTGGTATTATGATGCGAATAAACAAATTTAATGGAGACCGAATTTGTAGAATGCGATTGCACGAAGACTACGCCGCGTCTTTGCCGCGCAAGCCATAGATAATACGACGCGCAAGCACAACGGGATAATAATGTTTTGTCTTGAACATTAATATTTATTAGGAATAGCAAACATCACAGTGGTTTCCAGTGCACTGTTTTGTTTCTTGTGGTCAATTCAACGCAGGGTCGTATTTGAAAATTTTAATATTGTTCTAAGAAGTAAAAACAATTAAAATATAAAAATATAAAAAAATTATTGCTATTTAGAATAATACTCTACTAGCGTTGATAAAAACAAGTGGTGCACATCACAAAAAAAATAGACATAGTTTATTTATATAATAATTAATAATCGAATAGTTTTTATGCTTGCTGTCATTCTAAAACAATAATTAATTTACAAAAAAGGATTAACTTTGGCGCTTTATAGAAATATTACTCAAAAAACTAGTTGTTACCGCATAGAAATATCGGAATGATTTTATCCGAACGAATCATTAGATTATTAAATGCTTTCGAACGACAATCATTTGATTCTGAAAATCATTCAATTATGCCCATCACTAGTCTCTGTACAAGATGTTTTGATCTAATGGAGCAGTATATAAGTTTTTTATACTAATTTCTTTTGTATTTCCAACTATACAATGGTTTTAAATATCTGTTTCTAATACTTTTTAATTTTGTAATAATTATTATTGAACTTTTAAAAATTACATTTTAAACTCCTTCTTCACTTACACCTTTTTAAAACCAAAAATTAATTCAATGACATTCTATTTTCCATCAATTTATATTATTTGTTCTGTTTACCGTGGTTTTAAAGACAATAAAGCAAATTGCGGCAACAACAACAGCTTTAGCTAAACAGTTGCCAGGTGTTAAGAAACTGGCATCTTTTTGTGTACATCATTATTGTTAATGATTATTTAAATACCATTAATATGTTCTCGAAAGACGAATAGGTTGCCATGAGGAGTGCCACAAATATTATTTATTTAGCTTCCAAAGTCTATGCACAAGACCAAGGTTGGAGTCTTACAATCTATCGCGAGATCTATACCGATTTCAACTTCAATCTCATCACGATGTACCGATTTAATAAAAAATTCTCGCAGTTTTTTGATAATGTCAACAAAACCTACAAAATGACGTTTAAAGCAGACTGAAAAATATATATTAGTTATTTGTCTCACTAGGCAGAAAAGTAGCAGTTTAACTGCCGCAGCTGGCGTTTCATAGCCGAGGCACTTTGTTTAATGCAAAATCAAAAACAGATGATTTGCTGAAATCAGGTATTTACAAATTAAATTGTTCTCATTGTAATTCGGTTTATATACGCCAGACAATTAGAAATTTTGATATTAGGTATAAAGAACACGTACGTCGTTACAAATACAAACGCCCGCATAAATACAATTACGCTAAACACTTATTAGAACTCACTCATTTAATGACATCTCATAACACTATAAAATGTTTACACTTTTGTGTTGATAAACGTAAATTAAATACTAGAAGCTTTTGAAATTCACAAACATTTAAAACCTGTATCGTTAATGAACGAGCAAATTGACCTCTTAAATTCACCACAATTCATTTGAGATAAGAAATCAAGTCATCTGCAGACGATTACCAAGTTCTATTGTTGCTATGACAACACTAATTGTTTACTTAATATAATCTTTAATATCACCTTTGACAATAGCATGTAAACATGTCGAAATACGTATAAGGTTAAAATAAATAAATATTGAGGTAATAAAGTATTTTATGTATACTCAATTAATAGTGATATTATTATGAAAATTTTCGAAATTTTGCAAAACCTTAACTTTGCAAGTTTTTGAGGTTTAGACATTCTATCGGATTTTGTCGTCCTACGGTTAATGTATCGAACTTTATTCTTCTTCTGATGGCGTTGGCGACCTCTCTCCTATGTCTGTGTTTGGTGCGCGGCTATACATATTTTGCACAGACAGACATAGGGGACCTACAGTTTAACGTGGGCTCCGAACCACAGGAAGTGCATGCACTTCTCCGCCAGAGAGGTTTCCTTGGGCAAAAATCCACCTAGCTGGTTTACCGTTGCCTTGCGAGGGAGAACGACCGGGCCGGGAGTCGAACCCAGATCCGCTGCATTGGTAGGCCGCGCGCCGACCACTGGGCTACGGCCGCTCTCGAACGTTATTGCCGACCTACAAACTAATTTTTGAGTACCTATACAGGCGTTAAACATCAAAATTATAAAATTCGCAACTGCTACTATTTCGACGCTACACAAGCTATTGATTTCTATCTTAAACGTCTTCAATCGGAGCATGCTTTCATATAGTCAAAATAAAACATCTGTGAGTAACTCCAAAACAAAAATTCTAGAAGTATGAGGAAAATAAGAAAGTTTTTAAAATCCAAATTCAACGTCCTGAAAAATCCCTTTTAAATAGGAAATATTTATTAATTGTGATATACAAAAAATCAAAACCAAAATCAGTATTTGATAAAACATTTATCTAAAATCAGAATTTTGACGCAAATACTGTTGGTAACTTACTAACCTACATGAAAAAATCATAAAAAAATTTTTAAATAATCCACCCTAACAACTACGGCGACGTTACTATTCGTCTCAAATGTGAAATTATGATCTAAAAGCAAAAAACTGAGAAGTATTTTCCCGCATTCAATATTGAAGATAGATTTGCCATCGAACAGGTGGGTATACGAAATTAACCTACAGGCAACCTTCGGCCTACTCCTTGGCTAATTGGTAATTTGATAAGGAATATCGCAACGTTAAACAAAAAAAAAACCAAATTGATTGAAGATTGAACGAATTCATAATTAGGACTTAAATGATAAAAACTTCAAGATTGTGCTTGTGATAACCATTTTCTTAATTCCTTTAATAAATAACTAGCAGAACCAATGAGCTACGCTCCACGTTTGTATTTTTGTTAATTTCTTTTAAAATAATAACAAATAAGTTGTTTGGAGCTGTAAGGCATGTACTTAATGCTTGCAGTGGCGTAACTACGCCAATGCAGCCAATACAATTGCATTGGGGCCCGTGATTAGCAGAGGCCCAAGTTCATAATATATGTTTGCTGTAATAATAAAAACAACTGTATTCACTAGCAAAAAAACATTAATTTTTTTTTAATTATTGATTGTATAAACAAATGTATCATTTAACATTAGTATTATAATCTAAGACTACATTATATACATATTATGTAATGTATGCAAAAGTATCGCTAATATAGTATGCAGTTTTATTGTGCTATTTGGTAGCAATAATGTACATTAATTAATTTCGAGGGAGGGGGAGAGGCAAAAATCAAAACCCCCATGGATGCGCTACTAAAACAACCAACACACTGCATCTGGTATAAGGAGCTCTTGCATAAGTAAACATATATTACATATTATACATTTAGTCTTAGATTATAATACTAATGCTGAATATAAAGTTCGTTTAATTCACTGACTAATTAAAAAAAATATTTAATATTTTTTTTTGTTTTTTAAGGCCTATTATAATTACATTTGCTTTTATTATATAAAAAAAATTAGAACCTGAGCCCCAAAGCAACTGCATTAGCTGCATTGCCGCTGTTACGCCACTGTGCACGCATTAAGTACAAGTGTTACGAGTTTATCATTAATAAAACATACATAACCAAATTATAGCAACAGCGGTGGCAGCAATTATAATTAATTGCCGTAAACAATCAATAAATCGAGTGAAGTTGCAAAAGGCCGCCGTAGTATTATAGTGATACATGTTGTTGTGTTGTTATGGTGAGACAGTTAGGGATTTGGTATATATTAGAATATTAAAATAATGTCAGACAGGTACTGGGTCAAGTGCAACTTTGAACAGGGAAGGAATTTATAAAAACGTATAAATTTTTGCAGTAATGGATAACAACGGGCTAAGGCAAGTGAAAAATTATATTTTATGGGCGTTTCTAAGCTCTCAGAAATTTCCATAAATTTTAATTAATTTTTTATAACGATTATTTCCTAATTTTTCGTTATCCTTACCCACTCAACTAACCCAAGTGTTGCGTCCAATTGTTGTAATAAAAATCTTACGCGGAAATAAAATTACTTGAATAATAACAAATTTTATCATTTTACGGAATCACTAAACACGAAACCAAAGCTGATAAAACAGCAATAACATAAACATTATTAAAAGATGAACTCTACAAAATAATGTTTACCTAAATTTAACTTGCTTCATTAAATTACTTTCAATTTGCAACAAAAACACCACAGTTT
The DNA here is from genome assembly GCA_958336395.1 of Ctenicera cuprea. Classification (NCBI taxonomy): domain Eukaryota; kingdom Metazoa; phylum Arthropoda; class Insecta; order Coleoptera; family Elateridae; genus Ctenicera; species Ctenicera cuprea. The sequence goes on along the minus strand of OY284486.1, from coordinate 76,682,140 downwards.
GGTTGAAATCGTTCAGCAAAACAGTAAAGGTCAAAGCGAGCAAAGCAAGCACAACGCTCGTATTTCCCCCTATTTCTCGCCCAACTTCCGCTCTAGGGCGTATCAGGAACCGCCATATAACGCACATGTTTTTCGCTCAAAGCTGGAATTATGCCCAAAAAATATTGCCCATATATATCAAGGCGAATAAATAACACTCTGATCCAAATCGGAAAAAAAGAACTGTCAGCAATTTGAGGTAAAGAAGACTTTTGATGATTCCATTAAATTGCAAATAATGTTTACTTCGTGCTGATGCTTTACTTGCATGAGAAAACATTAGCCCTGCGTGTTTCAGGCAGTGACGAATTAGATGTCAGATAATTAAAGCTCAACGTTATTTTTTGATGCAATTAACTTTAAGCTTTAAGGCGTCTGAAATAAATTATTATGTACACATGCCCAGAAGGAAAATGAGACTATCCATAATTAATTTAACAATGGCATTAAATTCTGCAACTATGGCCACAGAAATTTCCAGAGTTTTAATTCGGAAAATTAGTTTATAAATTGTGTAAACTTTACCTCATTACGTTGTTTTTAAAATAAAGCTACCTGCTTTCGATATGGCTTTTAAATTAAATGGATTCGTAAATAGCAACAGTCACAAACTTTTGTATAATTAGCAAACACAAAAACATACCCATAACCTACCCAGTTTACGTAACAAAAGAACAAATATAAGTAAGTTTTTTTTTGTAACACAACAGCAAATACAATCCACCCTAGTCATACGGAAGTTACAAATAAAGCACACAATAGCGTATCAAAAAGCAAACATGCTGGGGATAAATAAAGATAACAGAAACCAAAGAGGTGAAGAAAACGCCTCATTTTTTAGCGTAATAATTATTTATTACCCCGCTTTACCTCACAATAAGGAAGTATATGGGCATAAAAACGTTCCTTAAGAACGAACGAGGAACAAAGAAAAAAGGGTAGGAGGAAACGGGATTAGCAAACCGCGTCTTCCATCACTCAGAGAAAACGCAATAAAAGTTTATTCCGCTTGTTATTCCAACTTGGAGAGCAACCAACACCGATTAAAAAGAAGGGCTTTACATTTCACGATTCCCTCCAAACTTAAAATAACAATAAGCAACCCAAAGCGCGTAGCAACAAAAAAATGAGAACAATTTCAAGTACTTAATTATAATTCTTAGAGATACAAGGGTGACCTTGCTATAAGCTTAAGAAGCGGGTAATCTACTGAAGTACTGCAAATTATGCCATAAGATTGCACAAGGGATTATATAGGATAGTGGAGAATTATGTAGGATTCTAGCCAGAATGTACAGGATTTCACATAGCACTTAAGGTCAGGAGGGACATTTTAGGAGTACAGCACAGCATTTTTCTAAATTAAATAAGAACAGTAACTAGAACCTTCAATTACCAGACGCTGATTTGCAAGTAAAGGAGGTTTTAAACCTGCCTTGTAGAAAGTGCCCCCTTTTTCTAAAAAATACTCGTTCAGAATTTAACAAGAACTGAAAAATCTATGAAAATACCAAATAGTTTGTTACATTGCTGATTATCATAAAAGGTTTGAAAGAACAAGACCATTTGTCGAGCTATAAATTCCCTTTGCATGAAGAGCCCATAACAAAATTATTATATCGTAAAATGAATGTAGCGTGAGCACATTTCGCTTTGTTTGTTTTCTGTCATAACATTAAAAAACACTGATAATTATGATCATTTAAAAAGAAAGCTCTTCTAATAATAGCCTAAAAATGTAAAAAAAATAAAAGTTTTTGGAAAAACTAGCTAAATCAAATACAATACAAGAATCGACAGCGACGGCGATACTAAAAGCATTATAACCAGTTTAGTTTCAGGAGTAATTTTTTAATTCAAAACATTATAACATCGGAAAATATTATAAATACAATCATAATAGTTATTTAAAGTTGCCAAAATATGCAGAGCGTAGAACCGTTTTATGGTTGGCGACATGCAACGCGTGCTCTATCAGTCAAAAACATAAAGGCAAAAAACAGTTAGACGGAAAATTTCTAAATCTCTTTTTCCTCTAACAAAGAACATTAAATTCGTGTATAATAGTAATTAATAACATTGTAACTTTTAGTTGTTAGCAATGTCGTAAAAAGGTAATTTGGTGCTTGATGAGAAATCGAAATCTTCTGCGTATTTAAATGTATAACATCTGCTGCAGATTCTTTAGTTGTTCCACAGACATAATAAATCACAATTTGCTAATTACAATATTAAAATCTGAAGATATTTTAGTCATAGATTGAAATCGTCGCCGAATTTATGTAAAAATTCTGTCAAAGACAATCTTGCCGTTTCTTACGAAATTTCTCTATACAGGATGTTGAAAAATAGCATCGGCAAACTTTGGACGGTGATTTCTTAAGTCATTATAAAAGTTCCTGTGAACGTATAACCTAAGTTGCTGACTTACGGAGCTATAGCCCCCTAAAGAAGGGTTTTTAAATAATGTATCAGAAAACATTCATATAAAGTAATAAAATTTTACAGGCGGCTTAGTAAAAGTAAATACTACCAAAGAACAGAAATTCAATAAAATTAGGTAAACCGGAAAGCACTGATACTCTTTCCTAAATAACAACTTTTCCGTGCAACGTTTAAAATTTCTTATTAAAAAATTTTATTTTCCATACATAAATACACCAAAAAGGTACATTTGTTGAAAGTCGCCAAACCCAACGGTTTTTGGGTTAATTTAATTTTTTCGAAAAAACCACTAGCCATTAGGTCTGCGTATCTCCTTACAATGCTCAACAATATTAGAGAGGCTGTAACTCCGTAAGAAATCGTTTCCGGGCCCAACTTCAAACTTTTGTTATTGCTTTATGTTCAATATCTCAAAAACCGTTGGGTTTGCCGTTAAGAGTAAATTTTTGGGGTATTTTGTACGAAAAATCGGGTTACTTTTCAACAAAAAACATTACTTTACTGTCTATAATATAGCAACCTATGATGTGCAACGTGCGTTGTCTACTCTGAAGAGTCAAGGAGTTACACGATAAAATGGGCACACTGTATACGGTCTACTACAGGCAAATAGACTAGGATTCCTACTTAATAAACTTATGATTTCCCTGGTGGCATGTCTTCTTGTATTTAGAAACGAAAACTTTTCTTAGGTTTTTTTTTATGAGAAAATAAAACAGAAAAAGATTTCTAGGTATTTATGAAAACCAAAGACGGAACAAAATCGTCCCCCAAAATTTAGACTACAGGGGGGAAATTAACCGCTCTAAATACGACTGCATCTAAAAATTAAGTTCTGAATCTTATTTTACTATCACTCATGGGTTATTTAGCTTAAACAGAAATTTTTTTATCGTTTCCGTTTATTATACAAAGATGCATAAATTTACAATATTCAAAAATTCATTGAAGGCGTCACGGAAAAATTAGCATACTGAGAGACGAACTAAATTATAGTCCATATCTAATTCTATTAGCCTGTAAAATTAAAAAATAAAACGTATAACCAGTTTTTGAGCAATTTGGGGCGCCGCGCACGCCACTCTGAAGTTATAAAGTTCGGAAAAAAAAACGTGGTGTTGCTCTGCACTCTTCTATCACTATCGCATTTAAAACAAATTCAATTAAAAAAAAATGCTATTAAAAAACGTCTTCTTCCGCTTCCGGTTTCTGATTTTTAAAAGCTGTTTTTCCTGATGATATTTTGACATACCCCCCCCCCCCCCCCCACATTCCGAAGCTCATGGAAATCTGGCTATCCGTTTGGGAGTTGTGGAGCGCACATAGCAACCCACCCGCCCGCCCACTGACATTAAAAAACACTTTCTATGGTTTTCGGAGGCTCAAATTTTCGATTTTAAGAATTTGCATAGAATGTATAGGAAAGTAAAATTGCGAATATTTTTATAGCTAAACTTAATATTATTTACAAAAAAACCTTTTTTTGCTGATATTACATTATAAACAAAGAAAAAAACTAAGAAGAGGATTCTTTTACAACAGGGATGTAAAATATTCCTGCAAAATATTTCTTTACTTTATATTATTCAGCAAGTACGTCCTTTGTAGTCACACTAACACCGTAATAAGCTATTATATTCAGGGTAAATTTATTTCTGCTTATTTCATTTACATCAGCGGTTGGGATTTCATTAACTTGATGTAAGTATAATTAAACCACGGTATCGTGTTTCAGAGATGATTTACTATCGTTTAGAATTTACTTACCTACGTTCGCATTTTGCGTATTGTTAAGCAATTTCACTTTGTAGTAGTTGATATTGATATTCACATTAGCATAATTATTTGAACTGCTGGGAAATATTTTTCAGTTGGGGAACTTGTAGATAACCTACTTCTGATATTCACAATATGTTAAGCTGATTAAAGTATCACACAATTCCGTAAATTATTCACTTGTAAAGGAAATTTCGATTAGTATGTCCTATATTTTGAAAATTATTCTATTTATAGGATGTAACCAGCGACAATCGTCGGCTTCCGTTGCATTCAAATTAACCAAAATCAAACCAGCAGCGACTTGTTTTTGTTCGTCAAATTATGCCAATTTTGTTAGCATTATCGCAGTTTGCCGTTTATCAATTGTGGATTTACGGAAGTAGACAGTCGAAACAACACCTGAAAACACTGCTTGATTTGATAACTGCGATAACAAGCACACAGCAGATAATTGTGACGTAATTTTATAACAGTTCTGCTCCTCGATGAATGTCAGCACTTAAATTCAATAAAACACTTACTCAGCACAAAACACTATTAATCAGTTTTAATCAAATCATTTACTGGACCCTGTTTAGGTTTTTAAATTGTTCAGCATTCAACGTTGTATATTTTGATTTAATTAGGATACGTTTATTTAATAGAATTTTTAAGTTTTGATCGTTAAATTATGGCACGACGACCAGACCAGACCAGACCGACCTACACAGCGTATGCAAAATTACTGCCAATGCCCCCCCTCCTATAAAGGAAACAATCGTGTATGAACAAGACGACAGGTGCTGCATAACCGAATGTTTATCAAGGTTGCAAGTAATTGAGTGGGCCCTGGATAATTACGCACTAATTTGCCGAATTATGCTTGCCATAATACACTTATGCAAATAAATAAGCTAAGAGCTAAATCTGCACAGCTTACATTTTTGTTATATTTTCAATCGATGAAGACTCCAAACTACAACCACCAAACCTGATAAAACAATAAAAAATAAATTAAATTGGCTCCAAAACCATGTCTTCGAATTTCCTTCCGGTAATTTATCTGAAACAATTATTTACGATATAAGTGTTAAAATCACTTTTAACATGTATATGGTCCACTATTTTTTATAAAACTTTATATTTAATTTAAAACGAATTCATAATTTTTATTTTAAATTGTCTCACAAAAATCAGCTATGTCGTGATGTAGTCACGTTAATGCGGTGAAAATTGAAAATTGTTTATTAGAAACTTCATAAAACGTTTTGTTCGCGTTTTTTAAAACAGTTCGTATTGATACTGCAATAGTAAAAATGGAGCAGCAGTCATAGTAATGTTGCAATAGCAAGGAGAAATTCGTTAACTACTTCCCAAGGAATTAATATCAGTAATAGTTCTAATTCTAATGTGTATGTTACTATTTATAAATAAATTATAAACTAATTACCACTAGTGTTAAAAATCTTTTTTCCACTACTAGCATTAAACGATATCATTATTTACTTTGTTTTAGAGCCACGAAGATGAATTTCTTTCCTAGTGGCTAATAATATTTCATTTTTAACTACTGGTTAATAATGAAAACAATTGCTACCAATCTTTAAATTCACCATAAACATTCATGTAAAAATCTTTTGATTTTACTAGTAATAACTGTTCACCAACACTTTCTGCACCTTCCCTAATTTCAGGAGGAGTGCAGTTTTCACTCATGTCATCAAAATTGGACATTTTATAACCACTATTATAAAATATATATTTTACATAAATGTCAATTGAAATTAACTATTCTCTTGTTTTCAAGCAAGGCTACTTTATTTTTGTGCATATTTGTAATTTTCTTTGTTATTAATGTAAAATCAATTAATTATAAAAGGAATAAAGGTGCTAGTAGTGGAAAAAATAATATATAAACCACGGTAGAGAAGACTTATCAGCCTCGCAACTTATTTCCCTCGATGCTTCGCATCTCGGGAATTAATTTTGCTCGGCTGAGAAAAATGTCTTCTCTACCTTGGTCTATAATATAGTATTTTTTACTAGTGTTAATAGTTATTTAAGTATCAAGGAATGTAAGGACGTAATAACATCCGAGGTAGGCGAATACGAGCTGAGGCGGAGCCGAAGCTTGTCGCCTGCCGAGGATGTTATTAGTCGATACATTCCGTGTGACTTATTAAATTTTTCACGCTACCGGCAATGTAAGTAGGCCTACAGGTAGAAATTTAATCATATTTTTAAAAGTTCGTTTTGACAGCTGTCATCGGAATTATTTTTTAAAAGCTCCATTGTTCTAAGTTGTCTGTGCTTGTTACCATATCAACGAACAGTTAAAATCAACATTATTTTCCTAGGGATGTAAGTGACACTATTAAGTTCCGTCGTCAAGCGTAACTAGTACACGAATGTTATCAGCCATTTACGATCCCTGTAGCTATGGATGTAAGGCCTACTTACATTGCCGGTAGCGTGAAAAAATATTTTTAACATGCTACCTTATAAAATTGAATTTCTAACACGGGTAACTTGAACTAAAAGTGTCATTTTTAATGTCAGTTGTATAAAAAGGTTGTTTTACATGAAGGGTGTATTACCAATAAATACCAATATTAAAACCCACAGTAGATTGCGATATATTCAAACTAGAAAAGGCAAGTTTATTACAGGTTTATTAGTTTTTTTTAAGTAGTTATTGAAACTTTGTTTATTGTTTGGGTACCGTAGGATACGAAAACTTAAGGTATGTTATCGGTAGCAAAAGCACCACTGAGAAGGAAAATAAGAAATTTTGATTTTACGTAAAGTTTTTTATCGCTTGGAAGGTAAGGTTTTTCGTTTTTTGCCACATTGGTTTTATATACCGTGGTTTTAAATTAAAATTTCTTTAATAACCTTGTAGAGTTTAAATGCGTTTTCCATCAATCTCAACAGTTCTCAAATGAAATTTTATTTTATTGTTAAATTAAAAATCTGACGGGCAACCGCCGCGGGACCTTTCTCGTATTTATTAAACTATAAAACATTTTTTAAATATTTTGAAAATTTTGAAACTTTTTAAGAAACATCTTACTCTTCTGACAATTTAAGAAAATTTATAAAATTGTTTCGAAAATATTCAGATTTAAAAAAATTTATGATACCTAATTTGAAAATAAACAAAGGTTTGACCATTTTTATATATGTATTTCGGAAAATTTTGATAAATACAGAGTGGCTAGGAAAACCCCGGCTAATTTTCTTGCGGAGGTCAAGAGATGGCGCTTTAGTAAAGAAAAATTAAATTAAAATACTGGCAACAACGCAGAATCCAAGACGTTTTAGTTATTAAATACGCCCCATATTAAATCAAAACAACCAAAACATCTTGGATTCTGATTTGTTGCCAGTATTTTAATTTAATTTTTCTTTACTAAACCGCCATCTCTTGACCGCCGCAAGAAAAGTAGCCGGGGTTTTCCTAGCCTTTCTGGATTTAATTATTAAAAATATTCGAAAATGTCAAAATTTTATGTAATCGATTTTGGATTTTAACGAAAATACTGGTTCCAATTAGACAATACAGAAAAAAATTTTAAAATTTTAACTATTATATACCCTTAATTTAAAACTTCTGTAATAACCTTGTTGAATTTAAATGCATTTTCTATCAGTCTCAACAGTGCTCAAACAAAATTTTATTTTATTGTTAAATTAAACAGCTGTCAAGCAACCGCCACGCCACGGATTTATTAAACTTCAAAATATTTCGAAAAGTGAAACTTTTTAAAAATTACGTACATTTCAGACAATTTAATGAAAATTTAGATAAATGTTCAAATTTCAAATTTTACACCGTGTGTTTTCTTACAAATTTATACATATTGGTTTTTAAAAATTTTTGATTGATTAAAAAATTTTTAAAATTATAAAATTGCAAAACATTTAAAAAATTTAACAAAATAAGAAAATTTATAGAAAATTTGAAAACAATAATTTCAAAAATTTTGAGAATATTTGAAGATAATCAAAATTTTGGACATTTTAATATATTTTGGAAAATTTGATGATTTCGAATAGGTATTCTTCATATATTGAAAATGTGTCAAAAATTTCAAAAGATTAAAAAATCAAAACCTTTAAATGTTGCAAATTTTGATAATTATTGAAAATTAAAAATACAGTAACAATATTGCAAATTTTTGGAAAGATATAAAATGTTCGCAACTTTAATGAAGTTTTGATTTGAATTTTTTTTTAAATTTTGTAAACATTTATTTAAATATTTTTACATTTTTGGAAATTTGACACTTTTAAAATTTTTTTTAGTATTTTCTAACTGGAGCCTATATTTATTCGTTAAAATCTAAAATCGAATTCATTATTTTGGTGTTAGTAGTGTTTAGCGATTATCCAATGAAACTGTTGACTTAATCAAAAGGAGGTGTTTTCTCAATGGAAGGTTGTTTCCTTCAAACCGAGTTTGAACCCAAAATTCGTACATTTTAAAATATCGAAAAATCGGTGGTGGGGGTACCAGGACGTGGTAGGAGGATCGCACTTGCGATCGCACTCCTCAACACCACCTTTTTTGAGTGAATCAAGCTCGGTAGCTAGTTTGCCGTTCCATCCCAGTCTGATTACCAACCCTTTAAACCTAAATTGGGTGAGTGGTTTACTAGGTTTAAACGTGTGGGCTGTAACGTAGATATACAGACAGCGGCGAAACTTGGTTTATTGGTATTCTGGGACCCTAAAACGTGCATAACGGTCAAAATTTAAAGTGCGAAATTTGGACGATAACAATACCTTCCTCTAGCTAGCGAGGAAGCTAAAAAATTAAAAGATTTTTAAAAAACTATAATGGTACTTGCGGTAATCATTTTATTGGTTTAAATATTTGTAACTATTTTTTATAAGCCCTGTATACAAAACCAGTGCTAAATACTCTCTTGAAGTTGCATTATCAATTCAAAACAGAATCGGTACGTATATTCCCGTCTTAATCGTTAGAGAAGCACTTGTTTGGTGTCATTCTGAGTTTGTTACATATTTAATAATTAAATTTCGTTTTACAACGTCACAATAAAAAATTATACAATCGCGTAATAAAGTTGATGTCGCCCAAATAGGGGATTTATAAAATTTAAGAAAATGTGCTCATAAACTTAAAAGTAAATTGCTCGGAAACGGTGAACAATAACGATCTTTTAACTGGAAATAATTATGGGAACATTTTTCTGCGATAATTTTGGGAAGCCAGACGTAAAATAAATTTTTTAATGGCCAACATTTTTAGAGTGGTACTCTAAAACAATACCCCGAACATTTAGATACAGCAAACAGTTTTATGTAAAGATATAATTACGTTAAAGACTGGTATTTTGTTATGTTACTAATTTAGTTTTATGATTATGTTAACAGACCACATGCTACAACAAAACTTTTTCCAACCAAATAAAATTAAAAGCTGTTATGGCTACACAAAGAACAAAAAACAGAAGTTCTTGAAACTTGTTATTGGATTTCATTTGCACGTTGGAGTAATAGAAGAATGTTGGGTTTTCTTAAAAGCAACGTAACAAAATCAATAAACAATTCTGGAAACTGCAAATGATGTAACAACTTACGCACAATTCTAATATGCATTTATTAATCAGTGACGAATTTCAACCAGAAAGATCAAGCGCTAATAATTATAATAATCTCATATTAGAAAAATAAAGTATTGAACTTAATTAACTAATTTCAGGGAATATTTAATCTTGGTGAGGTCAAGGCGATGCATAATTACGATCGTGTTCATATGAAATTTAAATCACCCCCGAACCATAAAGTTGGCAACTTAAATATCCCCACAGTTTAACTACGTGTTATAATTGCTGATGGTAATCGTCGTAGCGTAAACTAAACAGATACCCTGGAATAAACTGTAATTACTGGTTATTAAGGGGTATTACTGCTGGCAGCCACTGCACGCTGTAATAATACTCTGGTTACGTGAAAACAACATTAGAAACTTGACCCTTTATTACACCGAAAATTTTAGTTTCCCCAAACATGATGTAAACAATCATTCTTAATTTGAAATCGTGAATGTAAATTTTTCAGAAATTGTAAATAATTGATAGGCAAAACTTTCTGGAACGTCTATAATCGTTCAGAAACTTTCAGCAACAACCCCTTTTCGAAGTTAGTCAATACTTCTCGAATTAGGAGCTGCACATCAAAGGAGGCAGGGGATAATTTGAATAGCTGCACTTGATCTATGGTCAATCAGTGCAACCCTCGCGTTAAGTGTGTCTAGGATTAAATTAACATGAATAATGAGAGACCAAGCTTAGTGGAAGGATATCTAGTAATGTAATTAATATTCGTTATAATAAATAAGTTTTAATTTAATACAACTATTTCTGAAAGTAGATGATGATGTTGTGGGAAGCTTTAGAATCTATCTATCTGTTATCTTTATAATAGTAAGTCCGTAACTGTCCCGCCATAGGTTCTTCCAACTCCACATTAGTTTATCGCCATAACGTCGACGGGCCCTTACATCTACACTCGGTTTATTGATTGCTTTCAACAAATGTTTCTACTGGAGGCACTACTGTTGTTATAATTTGGTTATGTATGGCTTACATTATCTCGGAAGAAAATTATTGTTAAGAGTGAATGTTTATGAACACATAATCAGTCAACTGGGCTCGACCTAAATGGTCGGCCGTGTTATGCTAATAAATTTTACAAACATCCACAAGGACGAAAATGCAGAAATACAGCTAACCTTCAATCGAACCTTTTATAATAAGAATATTAATTTTTCTCATAATAATTCGATCTGTCCGTTGTTTCTCGGGACGTACACCGGCAAACTATAATAGATAATAATAATATTGCTCACCTACAAAAGTAGTAGTTTTTTACTATTTTAAGATATTTTAAGTTTTAATTTGTCGATATTAATTACTATACTTTGGCGCAGGGGAATGCATTTCTTAAGTTGTATACGTGTTCAATTACGTTGAAAACCGAGAAAAGTGGCTCCGCGGTAAGCGCGTCCACCTTCCATTCAGCAGACCTGGGCTCCATTCGCTGGACCTGCCGGCTGTCCTGGCTCAGGTTTTCGTAGTTTTCCTGGGCGAAAAGGTAAATACAGGGACAGTACTATCCACGGAAATCATCCCTTATCTAAATTCCTTGCTCTAACCCATCCTTACCATCCTTTCTCGGCCGAAAAGGGGCTTATGAGTCCGAAAAACCCCTATAGCGGTCCTTCGCGAAGAATGCACCAGCCACAAAATTTCTTTTTTTACGTCTAAACTGTCTGATTGCATCGGTATTATTTCACATGGAGAATAACCATGTATAATAAGTATATTTTACATGTAATATTCTACATGTCCAACCCTGCTGATCACACATTTTTTTAACTTTATAAGCTTCTACCGATAGACTATAGTTTCTTTGGTGTTCCAGTTCACTAATTACTCTGTGACGCCGTCTATGCATTTTTGAAAAATGTAAATTCATGCCCCCCTCTTTAAGAAACGGAAAACGATGAACTTAAGTTTTAGGTGCAGCAATATTTAGGGGGACTAACTTTCCCCCTCCCCAATTTTGGCAAACAAATTAGTCAACATCGATTTATATAGAATTAAAGCAATCTCTATATGTATAATTCATAAAACTAAGACTTTGATTTACGGTCCACCACACTACCAACTTAAATAGCTTATTTATTGTTTTAAAAAGCGTGGGGCATAGCCCAAGGGTTGCGCCTATTATTAAAAAGTGTTTACTACAAAACTTTACTACAAATTCTAGATGCGTCAGTAGGAACTCCACTTTTACTGCGACGCATTCAATAGCATGTCTTACATCTCCAGACAGCTTAGATATTTATTATTTTTGGGAGTTTCCATATTTACGTTAAAACCACCTAGGGTGATTGGGGCAATGAAGCTCCAGGATGTATGAATAAGGGCGAATTTCATTTTGGAATTATATGCAAATGCCTAACATGATTTCGGTAGCACTGACAATAACGACAAACACCATACCATATACATTAATTAAATGGACGAAGAAGGAAAAACTTACAATTAAGAAAAAATGTGAGTACCTGTAATGTCTCATTTATACTTCATTCTAATTTAGCAATTAATTATCTGAGTGCTTTTTTACATTAGAAAAACATATTTATCATTTTCCTCGTCCTAGTATGTACCGGCAGTTGATATGCTGTAATTAAAAAAAATGTTGGCGTTTTATATTCATAAACACGGGTTTAACTGCTGAATTTTTTGTAGCAAAAGTAAATATTTGTTAATTTCGATTCGCGACACACCATTCTTTATAAATAATTATTTACATCGGAAAGTCGATTTCGATTTATATAACGCAGTCTAGGCACCAAAATAGATAAAAAGTCTCCTCCTCAAGCGGAGACTTAGTAAACACTTTGTCATGGACAATTTTCATTGTGATTAATTGAAATTTTGTATTCTGGGCCTACTCATCCAACTTTATTTTTTAAATTATCGTGACTTGTGTAGGACAAACCGAAGCGCCCTGTACGGGAGGGGGGCCACGAAACATAGTTTGTTTTATTTTTTAAACATTTACAATTATTTAGCTCTTGACTAATAATTTTGTTTATCACATAAAAATACATCCAAAAGGTACACTTTAGTTTAAGTCACTAACGGTTTTCGTTCTTACATTGTAATGGTTTTGTTGTCCTGCATAAGTAATAATAATTTAAAAAATGAAACTAAATGAGCAGTGTCAGAATACAAAATTTAAAAAAAAATAGTAAAGTTATCCATAAAACACCATTACGATTTGCATCGCAAAATTAGGGAACAAAAATCAATAACGCACTAAATTTTAACCATAACTTATTACGCTTATGGGGTAATATTACATCGTCTTTTTCTTACGCGTACTATTGATGGCATTCAAATTTAAATCTTGTGTACAAAAAAAATAGCGCCCAGTAACGTTCAGTTTCAAGCGAACACAATTTCTTCAGTGTGCAAAGATCCCAAATTCTCGTTTTTTGTGGAAACTTGGGGATTCATAAAATATGCTATTAAATATACGTAAATGAGTCATCTAACATAATATCAATTTGAATACATGTGCAATCATTTGTGTATTTGTACAGAAGTATGCAACAACGGAAATGTTATAATTTCTATTTTTGATTTCAAAACGAAAAATGTCAAAGATCCCTATACAGGGCGCGGTAACTAAAGTGTTACAAACTGATATCTCCAAAACTATAAAAGATATGCAACATTTTTATTTAAAAGGTGGGGGTAACTTAAAAATTTTAAATGGGATAACCTTAGTTCTTTTATACTTTTTTAATATCCGCATCACAATACAGACAGATGAAATTCTGTAAATATTGAAAAATCGAAACGAGATTATTTTTTGAATTTAAAATGTGCCTACTAAAAACAAGCAGCCACAATTAGGCCAAGCATAATTTAATAAGACTGAAAAATGTCAGTTTACAACCCCAAGTGATAAATTTCGTAAATTTTGCTTGACCTAATTTTGGTTGCTTATTTTTAGTAGGCACATATACAAAAATAATCTCGTTCCACTTTTTATTATCTACAGAATTTTATCCCCCGATTAATGGTAGTAAACGTATTTTTTTAAAACTGCTTAAAATAGGGTGTTTGCTCTATCATTTATAGTTTTAGAGATATCAACCTGTAACACTTTAGTTGCCGCGCCCTGTATATGGATATTTAAATCTATAAGATTTGAAATTTTTCGTTTTGAAATCGAAATGACGTATCCATTTCTGCATACTTCTGTAAAAATACACAAACGATTGCACATGTATTCAAATTGATACAATGTTAGATGACTCATTTACGTATATTATCCAATTGGAAATTTTTTAAATCCGCAACTTTCAACAAAAAACGAGAAATTGGGATCTTTCTGTACACAGTAAAGAATGTTACACTGTGTTGCTTTTATTAACAACTCTATGAAATTTTAAAATGTGTAAATAATACGTTTTGGCGTATGTAAAATATCATGATTCCATTCCTTATAATGCTAATTGCACTCAACTTTGCACCGTAAAAAATAAATATTACTTATCATCCATCACATTTCTTTATTACATAGGTATTCAATAAAAGAAGTAGAACACTCTAACCCTTAAATGAAAAAAATTAAAAATTGACTTTTGTTTCCTAATTTTCTGATCCGGACCACAGTGGCGTCTTTAAGAGGTTATACCTCCGTAAAGAAACATTTTAGAACCCATGCCTATAGAACCTTTTTCCTATTTTAGTATTTAGACTGCGGCATATAAATTTGTGCATATAATTTCCGGACACCCTGCATTGTAAAACTAATTTACAGTGAACATATTTGTTCATGAGTAATGACTTGCAATTTGCATTTTTCATGTACATGCAGATTCTCCTCTGAACAACATTTCAATTTTTATTCAGAAGTGTAGTACGTATTTTTGAAATATTAACAACAACGAAAAATCTGTATTCCCTGGATATTATATAGGAACGACCATTGTTTATCAACGCTGCTTTTTCTTTTGCACACACATCGAGCCTGAAGATGCTGAAGAGAATTCAAGTCCCTACCGTCATATTTTCCTCCACTTTATTATTATCAGCTCCGAGTGCAAGGTTTACTACTCCTGCAAACGGAATTGATAATGGTGAATTATTTACCAATCGTGCTGTAAGCAGCAACATTACGTGTCCTGAATTTTGATTATGGAAACGAAATTTGCGAAACTTTCCAACAAACTTGAGAATCCAATTTCGTCAAAATGAATTTACTGAAAAGTTATCGAGATTTTGTTATTGCATGGTGTCTGCTTTTATACAAAAGAGGCGAATATACTCCAAACGTGTACACGAACGCCCTTGTCTGTCTACTTTGCGCTAGTCTATCATTTTATAAACGATCTTGAATTATTTTAAAAATTTACGTTCGAAGTTGCTGTTCACTATAAATGTTGACAATCTTCCAATAACTTTAAAGTAGGAGTACATTCTACGAGAAAAACCTGATCAAATTTAACACCAATGCACAATTTCAAAAATTTTCAAAAACAATCGAGAGGAACTTTTGCCTTAAAACAATGTTTCATGAAATAACTCATGAATTTCGAAATATAGCAGAACTTTCAACGTCCTTTCACTTTTCAACAAACCCCGTTCATCCACATACCGAGTTGTATCGATTTGCAATTATTTATTCGGAACATCGCACTGAATATTGAAATTCTTTGGCGCAAAATAACTAACAGTGATCCCATTTGGGGAAGAAATGCTGATGTCATACTTATCAGTGCGGTCTTATCAGCAAGATTCATCCCGCAGAGGAGGGACGCAACCTTCATCAATCATTGCTCGATGGGTCCTTAAAACCTGGCTTCCACAAATGCCGTATCTTACCCCAAATCGCCACAGCAGCCGCACATATAGGTCGATAATATAAAATACCCAAAAAAATAAATACTACCTACAACTGCTCTTCTGTCAAACTTAATGTTATTCGATGGCCCAGTTGTCATTAATACAGTCAGTCAACACAGACAAAATTGAAAATAGAAGAAACAACTCGAAACGCTAGTATTCAATCAATACAATTAAATTTTAATTAGTGTGAATTAGTCAGTTCAAAAAAACCAAACGACCCAAGTTCTTTGCTTGATCTTTTTATACTTCAAAAATATTTTATATCCTTCTGTTAAAATAGCCTTCAGCAGTTACTAGAACATTACAGTATTCGTAACATGATCGACTACCTAGCTGGGTAGGTAGTTATATTTTTTATCTATGGTAGGTAGTGACTCTTCGTCCTTGATTAGAAGCCTATAAGAATACATCCATATAATTCCCAATTTGACTGAAAGCACCCTAAGAAAAACGTTGTGCGGAAATACTTTTGAAGGTAGGAAAAGTGATAGCAATTTGTTAACTCTTTTTGAGAGAGAAAAAACAAGCCTTAAAATAATAATTTTCAAAAAAAAAGTACTAACCCACATGTTAACGCTAAAAATTTAACAACAAACGTGTTTGATTTGTCTTAATGTCTTCTGTCCACGTTAGCAAAATTTCGTTTTTTTTAAATAATAGTTCCTCAAACAACTTCTAATTTCAAAAGATTTTTCGCATACTTCCACATTTCATGTTTCATTAAGATCGGACCACCCATTCCGGAAATTTATGACTGTTACTAGTATTACGGAAATATATGAAAACTTTCGTTTTTTTTTCTAACTCTTCTAAATTCTATTAAATTCTATTATTACATCATTGCACGTTAAAAACAAAACAAAAACTATTTAAAAATCAGCAAACAATCATAGTTAAAAGCAAAAACCATACAGTCCTCAACCTCATAGAAAATAATATAAAATAAAGTACATATTATTTACATAGCCGTAAACATTCACATAATAATAATTATCTCAGTGCGATAACTAAACATAGAAGCATTAGATAATGAAAAAAATTGGGTACGTTTAACACCTTTTTTTTAATTTTTTGGCCCAGATTCCAAATTTGAAAAGGCTTCTTGGAAAATTGAATTAGTGCCATATATAAAAGAATGTTCTTAATTTTCAGATCCGTTTCTCCCTTAACAAATTTCTGTATGATCTGCCATCAAATTTTAGAATTTTAAATGTTTGCAGGGAACTTCAAATATTCGTGCGAATATTTGCTTAAAGTAATGGATAAGTTCGGATTTTTCCTAATATTCGTATCCATAATTTAGCAATTTATGAAAATATTCGGATAGAAATATTCGCCATCGACATCACTAGCTACCCACGCACAAATATGTTTTTCCACTACTAGCATTAAACGATATCATTACTTACTTTGTTTTAGAGCCAAGATGATGAATTTCTTTCCTAGTGGTTAATAATATTTCATTTTTAACTACTGGTTAATAATGAAAACAATTGCTATCTAGTACTCACATTGTCTATTTAAAATTATAAACTTTCATGTAAAAATCTTTTGATTTTACTGGTAATAACTGTTCACCAACACTTTCTGCACCTTCCCTAATTTCAGGAGGAGTGCAGTCTTCACTCAAATCATCAAAATTGGACATTTTATAATCACTATTATAAAATATATATTTTACATAAATGTCAATTGAAATTAACAATTCTCTTGTTTTCAAGCAAGGCTACTTTATTTTTGTGCATATTTGCATTTGTAATTTTATTTTTTACTAATGTAAAATCAATTAATTATAAAAGGAATAAAGGTGCTAGTAGTGGAAAAAATAATATATAAACCACGGTAGAGAAGACTTATCAGCCTCGCAACTTATTTCCCTCGATGCTTCGCATCTCGGGAAATAATTCTGCTCGGCTGAGAAAAATGTCTTCTCTACCTTGGTCTATAATATACTATTTTTCACTACTAGTAATATGGCGTAGCATTTTGACATATAATAGAATGCTGTGAAATTCAATTTCTCTACCTTTGCTCACTGACAGGTAACCAATTTTTCATTATTAACCACTGGTGAATACTGAACAAATTTATATTTTTTGATAATCCTGTGACAGTTTTAAAAAGAACGTTTTTATAGCACGATTTAATATAATGGAGAGATTCTATTTAATGGTATTTTATGCATAAAATAGTTGTTTAAATAAATTAATTTAATTTTAAAAACTTTGGTGCATTTGAATATACGTTTTTCGCGCCGTAATAAATGACAACTCTGTCAATATCAATTTCGCCTATAATACAACCACACAAAGTAAAAAAGAGAAAATTGTTAATAATTTCAGTATTTTAGATGAAACCAGTTCTTAAAAACAATGTTTTTGAACACCAATGATGATTTAACAATTTTCAAACAACTGTCATGCCAAAAAAAACAAAAAACTGTAATTTGTTTTATAATTTGAAATAAACAGGGATTTAAGTTAAAATAGTCATTTTTCGACAATTATAAGGGTTTATATCACCAGTAGTGAAAAAAAAAGGATATACGCCTCGGTAGAAAAGTCTTATAGCCCTCGGGCCTTACATCCCTCGGCGCTATACGCGCCTCGGGATCTAACCTTAGCCCTCAGGCTATAATAGTAGACTTTTCTACCTTGGTGTATAATATACTATTTTATGATCCTGAAGTTTTTTTAAAGTTAAGTTTCCTATTCTTAAAATATGTAAAATTAAAAATTTAAAACCGCATTTACTTTTATGAAAACACACCAAACCATCAACCAAACAGCCCATTAGCCAATCGGCAATTTTCGTCTCCCTTTTGGGCTGTAAACTTAACACCTTTCCAAAACATTGCAATACGTCCCTGTTTAATAAGAACGACTCTCATTTTCCATCAAAAGATGTTTTAACAGATAAATAACGACCAAGATTTTCCTTGATGAGATATGGACCACAGTCCGTTTAATCCCACTAGTGGGCAATTTATCAACCGACAAATCATTGTGAACCAAATTTGACGTTAACGGTGCAACATTTACATATCTGTATCAAGTAAATGGGCACAATTTTGTAGTTAATTTATACGATGCACATTTTATTAATCTACATTTTTTCAAATAAATCATTTCACCAGGTTGCAATGAAAGTGCGCATCTTTTCACAACTACCAACTACAACAATTCGTGCAAAATATGAGATCAAGAGCTAAAAATCGGTGTGAAGCAGTGTGCTCGTGCATGTCTATTTGTTTCAGCTCAATTTCCACCTAGTTGTAACATTTTGCTTTCGTTTCGGTGTGGTAATGACCACCCCTCGTTACTGTCGTGGAACCCCATAATTTCAACCCCTTCGAATACGCCTTTCGCGAATCCTAATCTAAATTGCAAATTTTAAAGTCCTGCCCCACCTTCTGCAAATGAAAAAATATATAAAAGAAAGCGAAATAACTTGGCAATATTATTCGTATTAATTAAAGTTTTGGTTGGTAAGATATTCCAGAAACTTTTTCTCTTCGAAATCATTAAATGGTGATGATTTGTTACTAAAATTATTGTTCTGGTTTTATAACTTGTAAAGTAAACGGAACAAAATTTTAACTTTCTCATCATTTTGATCTCTCGGTGGCGTGTTTTTCTATGTTATCGTCATTTTTCGACACCTTTATTAACCCCTTTAAATTTTATCTCTAAATTTTCTTTAATCACTGGGAGCAGGTCATGAGTATACAAATTAATTGCAATTAACTTCCTGAAAATAAATAAATTACAGCCACCAAGACGACAAAAATTATGAAAACTTTTAAACTGTTTGCAGAATCAAAAACGATGTTGGTGTAGCATAACTCTTATCATTTCGTACATCTTTCGTTGCGCCACTGAATTTGCTTTTAAATATTGGATGCATACGAATCAGACAACTAATATCACAAACTTCCTTACTTAAATTTACTTCCTTAAAATCAGGCAATTACGGCAACTAAAAAATGAGAATTAATAAAGCTTTTAACCCAGTGAAACAACAAAGTTTTCGCTGTGTTGCTCAGTGAAGAGATATTTTATTTTGTCCAAATAAACTTATGAAAGCTACAGCGTATGTTTTAGCGAATTCATATATTTGTATGTATGTACCGTAAAGCTAGCGCTAAAACGACACGGCATCTGTTGTTACTGTATACCATTCCTAATAGCGGGCGACATGGGGTTAGCATCCCCACGAGGGTCACTGCACTCGCTAGGGTGACGTTGCAATAGTCGGATGCATTTTCCAAATTGATAGATACTAAATAAAAGGGATGAAAAGCGACCAGTCAGCCCTTTTCTTCACAATTTCATTGATCTAGCTTTATATCATCGGAAATGGATAGTGCCTAATAAAAGACGTAACTTAAGTAATAAATTTATAGTAAAACCATAATTTAATTTTTGCTTTTTAAAGGATCGTCGAAATATCTACTTCGGGAAGATTTTATGTAGTTTTTCTTACTCAGTTTATTATCCGTATAACAGCGTATTAGATACATTTTATCTAGAAAGCGTTTTCTAGAATATTTGCAAACCAAAAGTTAATAATAAAGTAACGGAAAAGTAATTAATAAAATAGTTTGTATCTCTATAAAAACCTAAAGTGCACATTCTTGAGGTCATTTTAAGCAGAAAATGTCTACTAAAACCATGGGTCCGAAAACGCTTCCTTATGGAGTTACAGCCTCCCGAAGATGGAACAGTTTAATCACGTTTTAATTAATATCTCCCCGTAAATTAAGATATTTGATTCAAATTTTTTTATGGATGTTCCACTAGCAATGATTTACAATTCTGCCTGTTTTCATTTAACTTCATTAACCAGGGGCGTATAAGTGGAGGGGGGAGGGGTACGCGACGTATTTCTTGATATATTTTGAGCATCCCCTACATCTACGCCCCTGGTGAATGGGTTTAAACGAAAAGAAGTGAAATTGTAAACCATCAATAGTGAACTATTCATACAAAATGTAAATCAAATATCTCAATTTTCCCGAGATAGTAATTAAAGCGTGATTACATAGTCATCAGATATATTCGGGAGGCTGTAACTTCGGAAGGAATCGTTTCCAGAGCCATTTTAATCAAACATTTTCTTTTATTTATATTCTTTCCACATTTTTATTTAATACGAAGTGATCAAAGTACTTTATAATTACTCACAAATCTTTATTACGATTATAAATAACATCGGAAATACGTAATTTATACATTATTGTTTTTAAATAATCGCAAAATAACTTCAATTACAATGTGTTTAATAAAAATAGTATAGAAAAGTAAATTAAATACAAACAATTTAAAAAAAAGAATTTTATGGGAATTGAACCCGGACCCCCGCATTGATCAACAAGTGTTCTACCTCGGAACGATTTGCTCTTATTTCATGGATACTACTACAAGTATGTAATTTGTTGTAGTTTGATTCTAACCAAACTACAATTAAAATTAGGGATTCTGTTTTGAGAAAATCCCGGAACAAATTCCCAGGAATTCTTGTTTTTTCGTGTCTTAAGCCCGGAGAAAAGCATATCAATGTATTGTATGTTCTGTATATCTCGTTCAATTTACAGCGATTTACTTGTATGCATTATTTGTTTAACTTTTGGCTATAATTAATGAGTTGAGGTGACCGGAGACGGAAAGCGACAAACATGGATAGACCCCGACAGTTAGCGTACTAAGCGCCTTGCTAAAAACGAAGGCCGTAAAGTGTGAAGTTTCACTTTGCTGCGCCTGCGGCTTGCCAATATTAGTGAAAACTTGCCAGAGATCATAAGCAGTAGCAATCCACCATGTACACAATAAAAAATAATTACTAATAAATTTTAAAAACCTAAAAAACGTAATCCCTACGGGGGTTTGATTCGGCGGCTACTGGCCCCGTACATGCATTTTTCAACCGAGACACCGGACTGCTTACAGCAAACGATACAACATGGAACATAAACAAGACGCTTGCAAAGCTTTAACAAAAACGCTGTTAATAAGTACCCCGACTGTCGTGGTAATATCCACCGCCAACATGTTAAGCCCACATTTACAGAATGTGAAAGAATATTTTCAATATCCGGAAACTTCGTGACAAAAAGTAGCAATAGAGTTCTTGATAATTCTGTTAACGCGCTTGCGTTTTGAAATTTTTATTTTCCAAAACTGTAAATATTATTTAAATTAAAACCAAGCTATAGTTTTAAAAAGAAACAAGGTGCCGAAGCCAGGGAAATGTAAAAACGTCAATAATCAGAATCCCTAGTTAAAATGCTATGGCCCGTATTCCGTGAAACACCCTGTAAGTATATTCCTAGTGGTATTTTAACTACGCCTTTTCTGCTTAGTAAAACTCCACTACTGTATTAGGCAGTGCCAACTTAACCGTCAATTTATCCTATCCCATTATCCCTAAATTTACTAACCAGTAAACACAATATCTTTTCAGAAAAGCAGGTCGTATTGAAATCGAATTGGTATAAAGGCGCAACTGAGCACAAAGCTTCAATTAGCAAGACCCAGGCAACATCCTTTTCGTACACAGTTCACAATGATAACTTACCGCACAAGGTCAATAAATAACGTTCGTTTTCACCCAATGTATTTGAAATATGCTAATTATCGCCACCGGGTGCAATTAATGGAGCTGAAGTTCTCAAAATCACTATAGCTACCCCTTTTAGCAAACAGATACTTCACTCGGCGCTCAGTTCAAGAAATAATTTTCCAAACTAGCAGATCGGAAACCGAGGCAGATTTCAAACACAAAGGGACGTTTTTCTACAGAAATAAATTTTATTTCGTCGTACATGTTTATCTCCTTAGAAAGCTAACTATGTGATCTTTGTAACCCTGAGACGCACAAAGCTTTGGTAGTTATAACGACTTTCCAGATAAAAAAAACTTCCAGGGCCAAAAGGCTCTCCTTTTTGAATTTAAATAAATACGTATTTATTCCTTAGAACGTTAAATGCTACTGACAATCCATAAATTAGGTCCGGGTGTCAAATTTGGGGCATAATATTAACATTGTTAAGTACATACCTTTTATTAACAACCATCACGAAGCCACAAGCATAGGGATATGTTTTCCAGGTATTTAATTTATTTAATCGTTTAAACATCATGATACTCTCGAGTCGAAACATTTTTTTCTTGCATTCCTAAACAACTCCAGAAAAGCTTTAATTTCTAAGGAATTTCCTTGCGCTGCGATGCCACACAACAAAAAATCTTTACGGCAGAGATTCAAACAAACAAATCTTTAAACTTTCATAACCCAACTTGTTAACGGCCTCGACGTTTTCAGTTCTAATTAAAAAGAAATAGGTCGTCCCTCAAACAGATGGAGATGTTTTAGTACTACTGGAACACGAGGAGGTTAAGGCAAAGGGTAAAAGGCAAGAGAGGGATCATCTACCTCATGTAATGAATGAATAATGTGTTCTGTCCGAGTAGAACCACCCTACACAATACCTACACTTTACTTTACATCCGCCTCCCAGTTACACGTTACACGCCCGTCAAAATCTGTTTACCAACAGCGGGAAGTAGCCGTCATGAAGAAAACAGGAGTTTTCTTCTGGTCTGAATATCTGTTCTTGTTATTATTTCAAGCAACTAGTGACGAAAAAATTATGCTATTTTGGATAACCCAAAGTTACGCAAGTGATATTAATCGATTTTCAGAATTTAGATTAAAAACTATTGTAGAATCATTTTACATACAGATTTAAAAATTCTAATTAATACGCATATATCCAGGTGTATGTGTGCCCACTTCTAAATCCCATAAACGATCGGTTCGTAATGAATTTGATGGATATCATATAGTTTGACGTGAACAAGAAAAGGGGCGAGTGTAAGATGGGGAAAGAGAAGAATAAAGGGTGGGGTGATAAAGAGAAACGTAAGAGTAAAAGGAGAAGCAGAAAACAGAGAGGGAACGAAGGGAGAGATTAAACGAGGGTGAGTCGTAAAAGCTAAAGAAAAAGAGATAAATAAGAGAAGGAGTAACAAAAAAAAAAGGGAACGTTGTAAGATGTTTGGAAAATTTGTTTGGTTTCTCTACCTGAAAATATAGCATTACCTTGTGAAAATTACATAATATTTATAATTTCATAACATTTACTATTTATATGTCAGCGGAACCTTCTTTATCCAATTTCCTTATTCTAACCGTCCAAAAGACCCCTATAGCGGCCCGCCCCTTCACGTGGAATGAACCAACACCAGCTTTCCTTCCTTCAGCGGCTTCATCGAATGGAAACTCTATCCGATCGTGTGTATCCACTTGAATTTTACGAGATAAAGCGTGTGGTTTGAAGTTTCTATCAGATACGACACTCCAATCCACTAATTTTGTGGCCTTAAATTGAGTGAACTGGGTCCTATTTAGACGACAGAAACGCGATTGGCTTGAGTTGACAGACCATATCATATGTTCACGTGCTCGTAAGACTTTGTTCTGTGTTTTCAATCCTTCAGCTTTGTATAAATCTAGAAGTTTCTTTGAGATATGCGCTAAATGAAGCTATGTTCGAACTATGTCGCATTCGCCTTTTTTCCATTATAATGGACTGAAAGTAGAAATTGTTTAATCCGCTATAGTGTGAATTGACATAAACACTTTAACTTGAAATGAGAATTGAATTAACACGATTGGATGGAGGTTCCATCTGCTAAAGGAGCTGAAATAAACGTAGTCATTGGTAATAACCAGGCGCGGATTCAAGAGTTTCTAATTGAGAATACTTTTCCAGAAATTATTGCGTGGGAGGAGTACTAAAATTTGTTGCATGTTTGAGCCACTGTTAAATCTTTGACTTATTTTGCGAAAAATATCACCACTACAAAAAGACAACATAAGCGAATCGCTTCGCTTGCAGGACATTCCTATACGCTATAAATTGTCTTATCCTATCCTTATCCATGCTGCCACTATAGCGGCTCGGCGAGCCGAAGCGTACGCTGGTAACCTATTAGTCGTACACCGCTCATATACAAACCCGTCACGCTCTAGTAAACAAGGCATGTAATACAAAACAAAGGCATAAGTATACGGCCCGTAGTGGCTCAACTCTGCCAGCTACGTGACAGCCGTCAACGTGTTCGTGACCTTCGATGCATGCGGACATGTCCTATTGTCTTTAGAAACTCAGAAATTTTTTTATGGTAAAAAATCAATTATTTGATTTACCGGAGAAACATTTCTTGGGAGTAAAGAAAATAAAAAAAAAGCGCAATGTCATCCTAAAAAAATTGATTTGGGCACAAATATTTGATTTTCAAAAATTCGTAAGAGGCGTCACAGAGAACGTAGCGGACTAGAACGTGAACTAACTATTAGCTCAATCAAAAACTACAATAAATACATACCTGTAGCAGTAATAAATTATTTTTCTTTGTAAATTAATATGAACTTCAACTAAGTACAGCCAGAACGTAATAATTCACTGTATTACACAATTTCTTGCAATTTTTCCAAAGTTAGTAAATCAATTCTTGTTTGATATACCAGTGTCCGCGTAAAGTATGGAATAAATTCAGTAAAAACGTTAATCTAAAATAAACGCAAAAACCCTTGAACCCGTATAACGATTCAGTTTAAAACACACATTTCAGAGGCCACAAACATTTTTTTCAACTTATTTAGTAAGTGACGCTTGATTATTTTTTCTTTTATTGCAACATATTATTTTTCTTAGGTCATTTGATAGAGATGATCAGTGTCCCGATATTTAGTCAGTATTGAAAGTATGAGGCAATAAGTTATAATAAATTCCCTTACAATTCCTGTAAATATATAATTCTACATTGTTTGCAATTTTAAAGAAATTATCTAGGTCTAACATGCCCCACACCTGAAAGACATGCAACCCAACATACACCATCCATAGACCCGCCGGATTTAACTTATTCAGAAAAATTTCCGACGGGCAGAGGACTCGAACCTACTGCCGTTGAGAGTCTAGTTTCAAAGTCTGGGACTTTAACCACTAGACCACCCGCTGGCCCAAAAAAAATAAAACGTGGTTCATAGAATATGAATAGTCGCGAGTTTTACGAAACAATTTTATGATAATGTTATTTTAAAATATCTACTTTCTTCATCTAAGACCATTTCTTCCTCCATTTTACGATGCTTCATTTCTTCCCCCATCTCAAGATACGCAGAACGTCTGGCTTAGCTTAATAATAAAGTAACACTGAACGAAACAATGTATCTCAAATATTGCAGTTGCAATATCGCGCAACATGTTTAACGTCTAACTTAATAAGTTGACAAAAAAAATGTTTGTGGCCGCTGAAACGTGTGTTTTAAACTAAAGTAAATCGTTATACGGGTTCAAGGGTTTTTGCGTTTAGTTCAAATTTACCTTTTTAATAAATTTATTCCATAGTCTACGCGCCCACTGTATAAAATACAAAACGTGAAATAAGTAAACCAGAAAATGCAAGATAAATAGACAATCGTAGGTTCAGTACCTTCGTTCTTCATTTCTACATGAAAAGAATATTTTTTCTACAAAGTTCAAGTGTATTGGTGCTAATCATGCGAGTTAGTACTCGATCATGTTTAGCAACGTATTGTAATCGGAACTACCGTTGTAAACAGTGTTTACGTGCTATCTATCAACTAATTTAACATAGAAACAAATATAACCTACAAAATGTACATTTTTCGCGATTAATAAAAGAAGTGCCCGTTAACGTTTAGGGCGACATAAGCAACCATTATCCTTAATAACAAGAAAGCAGGTAGTCTCTACTTCTCTCGACCTGCTGAGCGATTTTGCCATTAATTATTTCTTCGTCTATTAATTACTTTAATTAACGTGATTAGTGTAAATTAAGGATCAAGTGAAAATACTAAAAGCTGCTCGTTATTTTCTCTGCAAATTAGACAGTCTGCTGTATTTTTAGAAATTAAAAAATGGAAAGACTCCGCCAACAAAAGATCGTCGACTTGATGCAGAATAAAAAGTAACCAAAAAAAGAAAATCGATATGTAATTGTTTGGGCTTTCATTTTCCATCTAAATTTTTCCTTATTACACAAATTGCGAATCAGCCCTATCTTAGATTATACCAGCGTCTTACAAACAAGAAGCGACAGAGAGTAATGTTCGCTGAAAGAAGAGATAACCGGGGAGAAATAAAATGAATGGAATGCGTTACGCGGTAACCTTAGACCAAACTTAATTGAAAGAAGGAGCTCTGACCCCTGAACCACGGATAACACCGCGTGGAAGTGCGCATTTTTTACAATTTTCAGCCTGAAATTCTTTGTTCCTTCGACCATTCCTTACAACTTACTCCTAATCGTCCGATAAAGTCTTTCAGCAGCGATTGGTTTTGCTTTGTCCCTCACTGTTAACTTTTGGATACGAGCTTGTTAAACCCACCTCACCAAATAAACAGACCAAATTGTCTAAAAATGTTGCCTTAAATAACAGTCACAGTTGTTAAAATTCTAGGCGTTATTCTGAACGAAAGAAACATCTACAATCGAATAAAAAGTTTTTTTATGAACTAAAACGTTCACTCTTCATTAAAGAATTGCAAACAAAAGCCCTTTTTGAGAATTTGAATGAATACTCCTACACGTTCAGACTTACTAAGAATAATTAGAGTTCTGCGCAGTTACGAATCTATTTACGACTTTGACAAATAGGAATTAATTCTAAAAGTAAAACTTAATTCTACAAATAGAAGTGGAATTTTAAAGTTCCATTCATTCCAACTGAACGAGGATGAAAGGGAAAGAGACAGGAATGCCACGGTGTAACTACATTTTCATGAATAGCTGAAAGAGTGTCTAGATCAATAGCAGAAGGTCCAGCTTCGAGGGTGTGCACGACACGCACTGCGTAAGCGGTTGATCAAACCAGAAAAGAGCAGTGTCCTAAAAATCCGATCCATAATTAGATCGCAGGGGTTTATTTTTAAACGACCCTGCATTAAATTTTCAATTCCACAATTTAATTTTATGAAGGGAACGCAATCACCTACGTCGAATTGCGTTTTCAATCTCAGAAGTACTGCACGACAGAAAGGTGGTTGACTTCGTGTAGGGACAAGGTTCGTGTAAAATTAGAAAGTGTCACGACCTTTGTTATTTATTTAATAATATGCGGGCTGAAAATTAAATGAAGTAAATATGTACACATGCTCGTGTATAAATCTGTTTAAAATTTCATCCAAAGACAAATTAATAAAAGATTTTCGGTAAATGTTTTATATGGTTAAAATATTTACAGTACCGACATTATTAACAGTAGCCGGGTGGGTTGACAAAGGATACAATATAGAACAACGGCGATAACTTTAGCATACCCTTGGGAATTAAAAATAAAAATGTTTCACATCACACAAATACAATAGAAGGCTTACAATAAAAAAGGGGCAATCTACAAAATCGCTTCTTTTCACAGACGTAACATTGTAAATATTTTTAAAAAAAGGGCGGAGCACTTCACTCGGACTTTCCCAGGCTTTAAAAATAATTATGATTCCTTAAATATGTTGCCACCCATAAGTGTAGCTATCAGAAGCAGTCTAAGAGTTAGCTGTCAAGTGTTACGTAAAACATGATAATTAAAAAAAAATTATCAACTTGTAGAAACGGTGACAGCGTAAATCAAACATAAAACAGTGTTTTCCCAATAGAAAGTACTGAAGCAGTGGTCGTCTCGTTTCAATAAGTTTGCTGTTGCCCTATCCGCAGGTCAAACGCCTTTCAACCATACGACTGGCAGATAAAGATGTAAAATAAACTGGTTGTGTGACACGTTTCCATTAATTAACCTACTGTCACATGATTATAGTGTAGTCGTCTCTTACGCACTACGTGTTCTGCGATCTACCTCATGCACTCTTATGTTGACATCAAAGCTCATGTACATTTATGCTATGCTAGGCTCCATCCATACGAATTATTATTAGGTCTATGAACATATACCTAACTAACTGACGACTAAACATTTTTCTTTTATTTTTCGACTAAAAATCCCTCACTATTAAAAATCCCACAGACTTTGCGGCAAATTCATCAGTCAAAAATTAGGTGAGAAAAAGAAACTTAACCTCGCTAAATATTGATGCATTAAATTATAAATCTTATTCTACTATCACTCATGAGCAATTTAGCTTAATCAGATGTGTTTCATCTTCCCGTGTTTCCAGATATGGATATAGCCCCACATTCCGCAGCTCATTTTTTTGAGTTCCTGGTGATCCACAACATGTACTTGCATCAAAATACCCGAATTAAAAATTTTCACGATCACAATACATTCCCTGGAAGTATGGGAAAGTGAAAAGTTATCCATCCACCCGAGTTCTAATCTATGTTTTTACCTTTTTTTTTATTTGTTATTTAAATTAGAATTTCAAGTCACAACTTTGAAATGTTTAAAATAAAATCCACTGGGATATCACAAAACCTAAATTTACATTACATCTAATGTTACTGGAAAATTAAAGGTTTAAAGTTTAACACCTTCAGAGAAGCAGGTGCCTTGGCAGTACCTATTAGTTGAAGTGACTACTTAACTCTGGCAGAGAGAACTTGTTGCAATCTGTGGTGTAAATAGAAATATTGGAACACATTAATTTAGTTCGATTTACAGTTCAAGACTGTAAAAGGTTAATGACCACCTAAAAAGATATAAAGATAAATAATTAATAAAAAATGTTAATTTATTCCGTCTTTATTTGTATGCACATTTTTAATTAACTTTCTACTCGCAGTCATCGTACGTAATAAAGTTGATAAAATACCTAAGCTTTGGTGATTCATTGAACTTTGAAAATTTTACAGGTAGATGTAGAAGGGTGTGAAATACCTGCATAGGATTCATCTATAATCTCTACCTCGAGATTTCATTAATAACGGATTATATAGCATCCCACGCAAGAAAATTTCGAAAGACCAAAACAATTCTATCCATAAAATATAATGTGCTAATTTAAGGAACTAATTATGAACCTTTGCATTAGTAGAATATTATCAGAGCGATATCGATTCTTATTAATTAGCATACTAATTGTAATCAAAAAGTATACATACAGGGTGTTCCAACTGTCTGTATTTCTTCGATACCAGCATTATTATTAAATATGTCAAGATGTAGTACCTAGAAAAGTTACCGAGGACTGCATTTAATAACATTGTTTACGAATATACTGAGTGTTCCGTCTAGGAGGACAACCCCCGTGCGACGACGTTGCCAAGTTATTCATTTTTTTTTCAAAAACTTCAACATTTGCAGACGTTACTAATAAAATTTGCACGTTACATTCGTCAGATATTTTAAAGTTGAATTTGTTGTTTGTTGAAACAGTGCCAAAATTCGAATATGTCATAAGCATAACTACATTTCGACGGCATCAATGCTATACCTCGTATCTGCAATTTTTGAGAAATTGACATTTATGCATAACAAGGTAGGATATACTGTCGCACGTCTATTGGTGAATTTTTATATGTATCTTACCAATACAAATCCTCTAAAATAGCGCGAAACGTTACCTCGTAAATTAGTTCACGCAATTCTGGCAACAATACCTCGTATCTGTTAGTAGTGAGATAGGTGGTAAGTACGCTCTTCAGTTTTGTATCCTATTTTTAAGAATATAAAAGCAGTTTATTTGCAAATTAGAGTATTACAACAAGAACAAATGTTAATAAATGATAATTTGTTAATATTAATACGATTTTAGTGAAATTAATTCGAAAATGTCTCTTTTTGTTTGTTGAAGAAGTGCAATACCTCTGATAATGTGTCCTTTGGCTGTACAATACCTCGTATCTACGCTATAATTTCTTAATTTCAAAGTTAATGAATTTCTTGCTAATGGCAAAATCAGTAGCATAAGTAGAAACAATAAACTCAAAAACAGTTGAACTTAGACGAGATCTGTGCAAGAAAATCAGTTTTTTGTCTCTCCTGTAAAATCCTAAAATTGCACATACGAGGTATTGCATTGATGCCGGCGATTTTTTAAATAAAGCTCCTTGTATATTTCTACATAGTTAATAAAGATTTAAGCGCTCTATAATTTTATTAACCAACGATAAGAATTAACTAATACCAACGGTTTTTGGAGAAATTTAGATTTGAAAAAAAGAATCAAAAAACTTCTAGAAATCCAGATATCATAGGAGGCATGGGTACCCGTATTCTGCTTTAAAAAATTCATTTTGAACACTTATTTTCAATAGAAACAAATGTCGCAATGAAGTTTCAAATTAAGAGTTTAGAATTTGTTGCATATAATTTTCTAAAAATATCAATCAAACCACATCTACTAGTTCACTCTTTAAAATATGTAAAGGAACTCTAACATTCGAGGATTTATAAAACAAGTTTTTACATGAATTGAAACAATGTTCGTTTGCGTTTCTATAACACAAAACACAAAATCTGGATTTCTAGAAACTACAGTGTGCAAAAAACGCGATTTAAAAAAACTCGATTTATTTGATTTAAATCGAATTTCCGGTAAACTAATTTTTTTTCTTCTAATAAAATGTAAGTACCCCTGTTTACGTGCATACACTAATAACGTAATCTCTCCAGTGTTTTTGTTTAAATACTTTAATAACAATTGTAATGTAATGTTCGACATACATAATTATGTTATGCATCTTATTTTTTATTTTGGGTTGTTGTTTTTAGTCGCATCTAAACAATTCTATGATCTTTCAGCACCCCGCTTACCCTGGACCAGCGCATAACAGCTATGCTACGGGTCTATACCCTTAATCCAACCCAGTGTGCACTTCGCTACTTGATATCTTTAATAAAACAGCCGCATCAAAAAAAAATACACATCGTTATCACACCCTGTATATGACACAGAACAGTACAAATTCGCGCAATTAAGTGCGAGTAATAGAGTTATAAAATTTTTCTATAACCCAAATATGTAGAAAATGCAACGTTTTCTTACAGAGTTACAGCCTGAATATAAAACATTTTAATAACTTTTTTGTTTATAGCTTTCGTAATATATGCACTACCTATATTAAAAATTCTATATCTTAAGGTTACTTATTTAGTTTAGCATCCCTATGGGGAGGTCACCTAATATTTTCTTCGAAATATTTTACATTTTCTACAGACAAAAATACACAAAAAGATGCTCTTGTTGTAAGTCGCCAAATCTAACAGGTTTTCGAGATAATTTTTGTGAGCAATCAAGTTGCCATGAAGGTCGGAGTGTTTCATGAAGATGCGAAAACAGTTCGTTCAACCTTCTACAAGTTCTACATATCAAAGCAAAAAAGATTCATAAACATAGGTTTGAAAACGCTTGCTTACAGAGTTACAGCCTTCGGAACAAATTTAGAAATTTCCGAGGGCTATATAACACCGTAGGAAAGCGTTTCCGGCTCAATATTTACAGAAATTTTTTTCATGGATTTGATCACTAAGGAATTAGCGATTTTATGGAATTGTTCGATTTCGAAATTTTGACGGAAATACAAGTTTTGGACCTTCAGAAAGTGCAGCCCACATGCTATGAATCACCCTGTGTTATGTGATTTTTCCAAGCTTCAGAATAATGTTGTTGCTGCGGCATATTTCTTAACCTTATAAAATCGGTTGGTACCTCTGAAGAAAAACATAAAATACCACCTCTTGATATAGGATCTCATTGTAGCGTGCGTACATGACTTAAAAAAAGATTCAAATCAATAATAATTATTTAAGTAGCTGATAAACGTATACCTTTTAAAACGTTTACTTTAAATATTTTGCAGACGAAGGGGAGCCAGCCCATCCAACAAATCTAATTTAAATCGAAATTTGCATGAAGGCTGTTTTTCATTCGCATTGACATCACTTTATCAAGAACACGAATGAACAGAATCTGCCACCGCAAATTAATAGGAATAATATTTGGTATAGCCACAACTGAATGGGCTTCGCCGGAGTTCAGCGCGAAACCTCAAATGAACTTAATAGCTTTTGAGCAGATGAGGAACATGAATAAACATACAAAATGAAATCCGCAATCTAAAAAACCACAAAGAAAATAATCTATTCAGCTGGGAGGGCAGAGACTTATTTTGAAAGGTATATATTTAAATTTAGCATTTAAAGTAGGTTGCGAGTACTAAACAAAAATATAAACTGAGTTATATTACAACAGGGAATAATAATGTATACCCGACGTAAATGGTTTCTTTCGTGGATGTACAGGTATTGTACGTGCTATGACATTTAGAGAACGACTTGCGGAAAATGTTCAAATTAAATGTTTAATATACCCTAAAAACACGCCATATAAATGCGCTAGCACAACGTGACATTTCCATTAGTATAAATATGTTTAAAAGGAGTAGGACTTGCAATCCATCAAATAGATATGACGTTAATATACATAAAAAGATGATACATTTTCAATTTGTATCCTAGTATACAGTCCCTTAAAAAATATTTCCTTGAACGTTTAAGAAAAAAACAACACACGCAAAGAACTGCAAAAACTGCATTGGTTAAATATAAAACTTTATGGTTACTAAGAGCGGATAGATTTCAAAGAGTTATTTGGTATGTAATTCCACACAATAAGTAAAAATAATTTAATAAAAATTCGGAAGTTAATGGAACTGTAGCTCGAAGATGCAATCACATGAGGATCTGATTTGACAAAAGAGAAACCAAGATTGAAAAAAACGTTCATTTTCCTTTTGATGTTATTTTGAAATAATATGTTTAACAACTTGATGAAATTACAAAGCAAGCTCAGTTTCTACAATTAGAAGAAACTTGGCCCATATCATAGAAACAGTAACAGATTTTAAATTTTTATTACAATGTTGATGAACAATTATGGTTCTGAGGCTCGTATTCGGCCGTTGAGTTCGCCAGTGCAGCTTCCAGTGATTTGGATCCCACCTAAAGTTGTAGGTTCCCTCTGTCTAGATACATCATTCTGCATAAAATGAAGAAGCCAGAAACACCCTAGTCAGTGTTACCTGTACAAAAAAAGCAGGTACTGAAAGATTTTGAAAAAAACAAATAATATAAGACCGATTTGCAATGCCAACAAAGAAATGGAGTATTGTCAGTCCATCAAAAAAATCGTATAATGAAAAAAAAAACGAAAAAAAAGAACGCTAAAGAGATCAAAAGCCAGTAAGTGAGAAATAAGGTAAAAAGGTAATCAAACCACCTACTTTACACATGAATACACTTTTTTTGCACATCTGTGTGCTGTGCGTGTGTGTGTGAGCGTACGTGAATGTTTTAAATTTAAAAATTTTGAAATTTTTTACACATCACAAACACCATTCTTTTCAAATTTTGTACTCTGTTAAAAGCTGCGATCAGACTACGTTTAATTTATTCCCAAAAGCGCCAATTGCTTTGTGACGCCCCCTATAAATTTCTGAAATTAATTTCTATTCGATAAACGCAAACCGATAGAAAATCTGCGATCACGCTGTCTCGCCCCATCGCGAAAGATGCAATAATAGTTAAGGAGAGAGCTACTACCCCTCCATCGTCGTAATCTGATTGACAACTAAATTATTATCTGACCTCTGGGCTGGTGGTCTTTAACGCCAAACTATATTTAAAGTGAAAATCAAAAACTCACTGTCCTTGCTTTTAATTCATGCGGGACTTGAACATTTTCTGCTTCAAACTACACATGTATATTTGCCTGTATAAGGCTTCTTATAAGCGTTTCAAGTCGAAGCGGGTACTACCAACTGTTTTACCTTTTTCCTTCAGCTAGAGGGTGAACGACGATTTCCAGCTGTACTACTTGTATTCTTATTTAACCCGGAACGATGAGCCATAACCTGATTAACTATCTGACGGAGCATGTTAGAAATATTCCGACCCTACTATGACTTATAATTACAGCATTATATTAAAAAATAAATATTTTAAAAATAATGGAAATTAATTTCATGCGAATTTGCGAACTCGAGATATTGACAAAAATACATATTTTGAACATCCAGAAACTCCAATAAGTTGTTTTTCAAATATGTATGTCTGTGGGTGCATCATAATTAAGCTATAATAAATCCGAAACCGGAAGCAGAGGTTAAACACGTTTACTTGATAGCAATTTTTCCCAAAAACGAATTTTCTAAATCTGATGGGAAACCTTAACCTTAACCAAATGCTTTTTTCCGAACATTCTACCTTCAATATGGCAGCCAGCCGTTAAGTTTAAAAAAAATAAGCTTTAATGCCACTAATTACTAAAAACACGAGTAGACAGATCACCACGAAACTTGGTATTACAAAACCCCTTGGGAAACACAATTTTACTATGCAAGATCATATTTGTACAAATAAAAATGACAAAAATGTTTTCAAAGTTACGAAATTTAAAAAAAATGCTCAAAAATGTATTTCCTTTTATATATATTAAACGGGGGGTGATAATACATTTGTGTTTAAGCTAAATTGCACATAACAAAATTTGGTGTGCTGTAATGGGAAATTAAATACTATCTTTCAGACCATATTAAAATTTTGTATCATACAAAATGGCGATTGAGCGCCATTTTGAATTTTTTTTAAATAGAAAGGGGGGTCGAGTGACACCTCCTTGGAAAGGTCTTTCAGTTCTGCGTCTGATCCTGGAGTTTCAAAGAAAAATACTCAGCCATAACAAAATGACAATGTTTGAAGATAAAGAAGTCTATTTAAAAAAACTAAGAATTAAAGCTTAAATTAATTAAATTAAGTGTTCGAAATGTTTACCATTCACTTCTTGGCACATAAAAGGTCGGTTATGAAATTCCTGCCTTACATTTTCATAAGTTTCTGGAGCGATATTTCTGCAAACTTCTGTAATGCGTTGCTCCAGTTCTTCAATTATTTCTGGACGGGTTCTGTACACTTTCGATTTCAGATATTCCCATAGAAAAAAATCTAAGAAAGTTAAATCTGAGGAGTGAGCCGGCTATTCTACAGGCCCCCGCCTACCAATCCATCTTCCAAGAAAATGTCCGTTGAGAAAGTCAGAAACAGGCCTATAACGATGAGGCGGCGCACCGTCTTGTTGGAAAGTAACGTTTTCAACATTATTTCCAGCCACCTGAGTTATTTCT
Source organism: Ctenicera cuprea (assembly GCA_958336395.1). Classification (NCBI taxonomy): domain Eukaryota; kingdom Metazoa; phylum Arthropoda; class Insecta; order Coleoptera; family Elateridae; genus Ctenicera; species Ctenicera cuprea. The sequence continues at coordinate 76,646,325 of OY284486.1, read as the reverse complement.
GGTACAATTTGGTACTGTAAATGAAAAAGTGGACTACTGAATAAAAAAATCAAAACAATTTTGAATTGAGTGAGTCCATTTGTTTAAATTCCGCCATTTTGGTATGGCTGAATATTTTTCTTTGGAACTCTAGGATCACTCGACCCTGGATAAAAAAATCAAAACAATTTTGAATTGAGTGAGTCCATTTGTTTAAAATCCGCCATTTTGTTATGGCTTAAAATTTTTCTTTAAAACTCTAAGATCAGACGCAGAATTAAAAGACCTTTCAAATGAGGTGTCACTCGACCCCTCTTTTAATTTAAATAAAATTTTCAAAATGGCGCCCAGTCGCCATTTTGAATGATACAAAATTTAATTTTGGCTAAAAAATAGTATTTCATTTCCCATTAAAGCACACCAAATGCTGTGGTAAAATATCAAGTCGTTCAAAAGTTAGTTAGGGATGTGGGGGGTTACTTTATAGACAGACGGTATAAACAAATAAACGTTGACGTTACAGGGAAGTCCACGCAAATTGCCGCGCTAAATTTCTCAATTTGAATTTGTTTTCTTGACTAACAACATGATAAATAATTGTTGTAAACATAATACTGGCTGTATGCACATTTTATTTGAATTACGAAAACTTGATCAAATTCCGCAAGCTAAATTAATGTACCTAACATTTTCAAACCGAGAGAGATGTGCAAACTTATAGGAGCTAAAAAGTTAAAGCAAATGTGTACGATGTAAAATCACACTAAACCGACACAATTTTAATTCAGCAACAAATTTAATCATTTACATTGTCTGACGCGGCTGACGACAAATTAAAAAATAAAACAAAGCGCTTCCCGTGTAGCTTCAAAAAGGTGTATTATTTGACACGGCACGTCCATCATGCAGCGCGCGCTAGAAAATGTTAACTGCCTAACTGGACGTGAAAAGTCATGACATTCCAGGATTAACACTGCAATTTGAAGAGACGATTTGAAGTTTTCACCGTAACCATTACAAATTAAATTTACGAGTTCCAAAATGACATACCTCTAACGATTACCAATTATTTAGCAACCCACTGCAAGGGATAAATTTGGACGTGAAGAATTGTTCACGAATTTTTTACAAAAACGGTACACACTTTTAACGAAAACAGTTATTAAATTTCCTGCAAAATAACAAACAAACTTTAAAATACCTTTATTTTTGCGTCTATAAATTTTAATTAAATCGATTATATAACAACAACCCCAGACAATAAACCGTGCAGTGCAAACCTCGTAAAATCTAAAATGAGGAACGGCAAAAAAAAATAAACGCCCCGAATAAAATCAATAAAAACTAAGCAACGTCAAAAATAATTACAAAACAAGCAGCCGACGAAAAATTAAAGGAAGAAAAAGTTAGCAATACGTCCAATTGCAAATGCCCGAATTAATTTTCGCTGCAATACATCATGGTGTAGGAAGCAAGAGTGACACAAATTACCTGCAAAACAAATTGCATCTTCACCAAAGTTAATGAAAATGTTCTGGCAGTTCGAGTTTTACCAATTTTTTACTGTAATTCCAATCAACTTTACATCGAGAACTACTGCAAGTTATACAAACATGTTTGGAAATATTAAGGTCTAAGGTAAATTTAAACTTGTTTAAAGTTTCTACGATTAAAAATTTACAATCAAAATAAATTTCAATTCAATTTACAGGCTTCAAACAATTCTTAAATACGACTATCGAATTTGCTGTAATGATCTACCTTTTCCATTAATAATTAACTTAAAAAAAAGAAAACCGACTTCAAATAAAAACACAAAAGTGACATAAGTTAACTAGAAAGCCAAAAATAAATGTTTTTTATCTACTCCCGTTTTAAAATGATCACATTAATATGTCAATTATTGTACGTGAAGTGTTACATTAATGAAATTGTGCGCAAAAGTATCAAAATCGTGTGCAAAAGACCAATGTAAATTAAATTGGACTTTCATTATTAAATGATTTCTATCGACAAAAAACTATCGAGAAAAGGCCACTTTGTTTATTGGGCGCTGTATTCGTAACGCCATTTCTCGTTAGTTTTGTTTGACAGATAAGTACGAAGTGCACTTTTGCAGCCTTTGCCTTTCGGTTCGTAGATAAAATATTGTATGACACTCATGTGTGAAAGACTTTTACGCACTCATTGCGATTAAAGCACTCGCCTTCGGCTCGTGCCTTAAACTTCGCAATTCTTGCGTAAAAGTCCTACTTCACACACTTGTACCATAAATATCTATTATACAACAGTTTAATACTTATTTGTTGTTCCGTTTAATGTAATTAAGAAATTGTTGTTTATTATATAATTATTAATTGTTTTATAATTTTTAAGTCGGTGCCAAGTAAAACATAAAAATTCGAATCTAATTTGTTATTGCAGCAAGGTATATAATTTTTATGTTTTACTTGGCACCGACTTAAAAATTATAAAACAATTAATAATTATATAATAAACAACAATTTCTTAATTACATTAAACGGAACAACAAATAAGTATTAAACTGTTGTATAAAAAACATTTATTTTTTGCTTTTTAGTTAACTTATGTCACTTTTGTGTTATTTGAAGTCGGTTTTCTCTTTTTTTTAAAAGTTAATTATTTTACAATTTTAAGTGATGGGTAGACCTAGTAAGGATGCTTCTCGAATGAGGAAATGACGGCTAGTTGAAACGGAAGATGAAATACGGAAACACTAAAAAGTCGGTTAAAAAATAGATTTTGAGGAGTATCTTCGAAGTTCAAGCTCCAATACCAATGAAATTATAATGGGACCACCTTGGAACTATACTGAACCCAACACAAAAAAATCATTAAAATCGGTTCATAAACAAAAAAGTTATGACCGAACATACATAAAAAAAAAACATATATACAGACGAATTGAGAACCTCCTCCTTTTTTTGAAGTCGATTAAAAAATAACTTTTTTTTGGGTTTAAGTAAATATGTATGTCTACTAAATAAAAAGTAAATTAGTAAAACTTTAATAATTTACTAAATGACGTAGTTGGATGACGTAAGCATCTATTGCATATGAGTCATATTACTCAAACATACAGAATGATTTCTAACGTGCGCAACACACTTTCAGAGTGGATTCAGAATCTGAAAATTTCCAATAGACATCGGCCTGAAAACGCTTCCTCACGGAGTTACATCCTCTTGAAAATGAAACGGTCAAATAACTTTTGTCGATGACATTTGCAGTAGTTGCACTAAAATTTTAATACTCCATATCTTAACATTACACATTCACTTTACCATTTCTACTCATATTTGTTTGAAAGAAAGCACCAGAAGTGTCTCATGCAGGAGGTTCTATAGCAATTTTCTTACATATTTTAGGTCATTACAATACATAAAAATACTCAAAAAAAGGCATTCTTGTTGAAAGTCGCTAAATCTAACACTTTTCGAGATAATTCAATGTTTTTTTTAAATCGAGTTGCCATGAAGGTGCAACCGGTATTTTAAGTGGTCTATGTTACAACGGCCTCCTAGTGTTTTGATAGTTACAACCTTGGTCACAACGACCACCCATAAACTTTGGTCACAACGTTCTATTTTAAAATTTTGTTCATCTACACTAGTCACAACAGCCACTCGCTGGTCACAACGGCAACCCATAAACTTTGCTCACAACGGTCACCCAAGCTACCGGTTAAAACGGCCACCTCTGCGTAAATTAGACGTCGAAAAACGCTGTTCACAACGGCCACCCAGATTTTGTACAATTATTCAGTATTCAATGGAAACATAATTGTTCAAGGGGAAAACGTTAGTGACCACGGTGGCCGTTATGACTGACCAGCATAGGCTAGTGGCCAGCGGAGGCGGGTGGCTGTTGTGACCAGGGTAGCCGTTGCGATCAGCAAAAGGCGAGTGGCCGTTGTAACCCGCAGAAGCGAGAGGCCGTTGGGATCAATTTAAAAAAAATAGCCCGTTGTGAGCAGCGTTTTTCGACGTTGAATTTACATAGAGATGGCCGTCGTGACCAGTGGCTTGAGTGGCCGTTAAAACCAGATGGCCGTTGTGACCAAAGTATATGGGTGGCGGTGATAACCAGAATGGCTTTTTAACCATAGTCATAACGGCCAAAACACTAGTGAGGCGTTGTGGTCAAGTCCTCCAAAATATTTGAAAAACGAAAACAATAAAAAAAGTTTTTGATAAACATGGGCCCAGAAACGCTTCTTTACAAAGTTACGGCCTCCAGGAGTGAGAACACTTACTGTTGCCTATTCCTGAGGCTGTTACACTATAAGGCTGCGTTTGGATCCAAGTTTATCTCTTTCTTTTTATTGCTATGTTATGTAAACATTATCCTCAAAGTTTGTGCCTGTACTTTGTTTTGCATCATCAAGAATCATCTTCATGACAACTATATTAACTTAACTTATTTTGAAAACTGTTGGTGACTGTCGACATGCACTTCCATTTTTATGTATTTTTGTATAAACAATACGATTGTTGAATGACAAAACCTCAAAAATTGTATAATCTAGAAAGTTTAGAAAAAAACATTACGTGACCCCACACTCGAGGCACCTCCGGTGGACTTATTCAAACAAAAATTAGTAGAAACGCTGAGGTAACTGTGTAATGTTCAAGTATAAAATTTTCCACCCTCCTCCGGTTTGAGCGGGAAAAGAATTATAATAGCCACTAACATAGCAAAAAAAATTTAATTTCTATAATATAAGAAAGTCCAGGCGAAATGCTTCGTTAATTTTTTCGTTACATTTCCAAAAGACCAAACCAGTATTTTATGTTTATAAGAATCTAGTTTTATAGGCGAAATTGATATTGACAGAGTTGTCATTTATTAATGCGCGAAAAACGTATATTCAAATACACCAAAGTTTTTAAAATTAAATTAATTTATTTAAACAACTATTTTATGCATAAAATACCATTAAATAGAATCTCTCCATTATATTAAATCGTGCTATAAAAACGTTCTCTTTAAAACTGTCACAGGATTATCAAAAAATATAAATTTGTTCATTATTTACCAGTGGTTAATAATGAAAAATTAGTTACCTGTCAGTGAGCAAAGGTAGAGAAATTGAATTTCACAGCATTCTATTATGTGTCAAAATGCTACGTCATATTACTAGTAGTGAAAAAACTAATTTGTCTGTATTTCCAACAATAGTTTTTTTTGGGATAATAATGTAACACTGGATACGTATTCCGCCATTAATACAATAAATTATTAGAACATATTCTATCTCCTGTTCATTACTATAACTAAAATAAATCCGTCTGGTAAGTTCCATAGGGAGAACGAGATAACAGTTGGAAGATCAATCAACCTGTGAAATCCTAAATCTTTCCCCTAAAAGGTGCAATAAAGTAAATTCCATGCTTAGATTAGAAAAAATCGACGAAGACAGCGAAATTCGACCTTTTCCTACCCATCAATATCTTTCATCCCCATATAAGACTCATGTATTGCACTGCATTTGTTAGAAAAAGGTTCAAGGCTTTAGAGATAGCAATCAAGTTTCAATTCTTGTCTCCCGGAGCATAATCGAATAAAATTCATAAAACAGTGAAATGTGATTTTAGTTCACGAACCTAAACAAAACCCTAGGGTCGGTAAGACGGAAAATTCAAATGACAACATAGATCATACTAGTGCTGTCAAGTGGTTACGGTCCACCAACTAACCGGGTTTATAAACCGATTTTTTCAGACCGGTTTTTTCAAACATGCTTTTCGGATAGGTTTTTTTAGACAAGTTTTTTAGACCGGTTTTTTCAGATCGGTTTTTTCAGATCGGTTTTTTCAGACCGGGTTTTCAGTTTTTTTTTCAGACCAGGTTTTCAGACCGGGTTTTCAGACCGTTTTTTTCAGACCAGGTTTTCAGACCGGGTTTTCAGACCGGGTTTTCAGACCGGGTTTTCAGACCGTTTTTTTCAGAACAGGTTTTTTCAGATCGGTTTTTTCAGACCGGGTTTCCAGACCGTTTTTTTCAGACCAGGTTTTCAGACCGGGTTTTCAGACCGTTTTTTTCAGACCAGGTTTTCAGACCGGTTTTTTCAGACCGGTTTTTCAGATCAGTTTTTTAAACCAGTTTTTTCAGACCGGTTTTTACAGATCGGTTTTTCAGCCCTTTTTTTTAGACCGTTTTTTACAGGCCGGATTTTCAACAGGTTTTTTCAGACATGCTTTTCAGACCGGGTATTCAGACCGGTATTTTCAGACCAAATTTTTTCAGAGTTTTTTTCAAACCGGTTTTTTTCAGATGGGTTTTCACAGACAGGTTTTTCAGACCGGTTTTTACACAACGGTTTGTCAGGCCGGTTTTTTTAGACCGTTTTTTTAGACCGCTTTTTTCAGACCAGGTTCTCAGACCGGGTTTTCAGGCCGGTTTTTTCAGATCAGTTTTTTAAACCAGTTTTTTCAGACCGGTTTTTACAGATCGGTTTTTCAGCCCTTTTTTTAGACAGGTTTTTTACAGGCCGGTTTTTCAAACAGGTTTTTTTGACATGCTTTTCAGACGGTTTTTTTCAGACCGGGTATTCAGACCGGTATTTTCAGACCAGATTTTTTCAGACAGTTTTTTTCAAACCGGTTTTTTTCAGATGGGTTTTCACAGACAGGTTTTTCAGACAAGTTTTTCAGACCGGTTTTTACAGAACGGTTTGTCAGGCCGGTTTTTTTAGACCGGGTTTTTCAGACAGTTTTTTTCAGACCGGTTTTTTCAGACCAGGTTTTCAGACCGGTTTTTTCAGACCGGGTTTTCAGACCGGTTTTTTCAAATCAGTTTTTTTAACCAGTTTTTTCAGACCGGTTTTTACAGATCGGTTTTTCAGCCCTTTTTTTTAGACCGGTTTTTACAGGCCGGATTTTCAGACAGGTTTTTTCAGACGGTTTTTTTCAGACCGGGTATTCAGACCGGTATTTTCAGACCAGATTTTTTCAGACAGTTTTTTTCAAACCGGTTTTTTTCAGATGGGTTTTCACAGACAGGTTTTTCAGACAAGTTTTTCAGACCGGTTTTTACAGAACGGTTTGTTTGGCCGGTTTTTTAGACCGGTTTTTTCAGACAGTTTTTTTCAGACCGGTTTTTTCAGACCAGGTTTTCAGACCGGTTTTTTCAGACCGGGTTTTCAGACCGTTTTTTTCAGATCAGTTTTTTAAACCAGTTTTTTCAGACCGGTTTTTACAGATCGGTTTTTCAGACCGTTTCTTTAGACCTGTTTTTACAGGCCGGATTTTCAGACAGGTTTTTTCAGACATGTTTTTCAGACGGTTTTTTTCAGACCGGTTATTCAGACCGGTATTTTCAGACCAGATTTTTTCAGATAGTTTTTTTCAAACCGGTTTTTTTCAGATGGGTTTGTCTCCAGCTGCCGTCTCCGTCTCGAAGGTTGGCAATCATCATTGCTATGCGAACTTTTGAGATAGCCGATCTAAATAGTTGGTTTGTATTACAGTCGAACCATTCTCTTAAATTTCTTAACCATGAGTGGCGTCTTCTTCCAACGCTTCTTTTCCCTTGGATGGATGGGTTTTTACAGACAGGTTTTTCGGATAGGTTTCTTCAGTTTTTCAGACCAGTTTTTACAGAACGGTTTGTCTGGCCGGTACTTTTAGTCCGTTCTTTCAGGCAGGTTTATCAAACCGGCTTTTCAGGCCGGTTTATCAATTGCGAAACCGGTTATCCGATTAAATATTTTTTTCTCGGCAGCACTAGGTTATACACAAAAACCGTTACACTGAGAGAATATCAAGATAAAGAATCTAAAGATGTGTTAAATTGCAGCAGTAGAAGTTACAAGATGAAGAAGACGTGAATGAACTATGGAAAATAGACAAATTCGATAGGTATTAATCAGCGGCACACAACAAAAACTATAACGATTACGCTGACAGAAAATGTTCTCATAAGAAAAGGGACAAAGCTGGCACTTTAAGATGCTCTCCATTTCTGTCCAGTTATGCATAAGAGCATCTCCATTTGAAGGCGCCACTGTAATCTATCACTATCATCAAACAAGTAAAGAACAACAAACACAGAGGCAGCATTTATATTAAACAGAGCAATTCATTTATCTATTTAAACAAGCAGCTTGTTTAATTTTAGAACATTCAAGTAGACGGCTACATGAAACATCACGAGAAAAGAATTACAGTCGGCAAACTTAACAAAACCAAGTAATTTAATTACCGAACTTCTTTATTATAAAGAAGGCGTGCAAATTATACATCTACTTAGTTTATAGTAAAGTTATGAGACATCCAACTAGAATTCGCATCGGTTAGTTTAATTTTAAAATGCAGTAATAAATATTGCTGATACAAACTTGTTAAGAAGTGCAGGCGACCAGAATTTTAAATGTCGGTTTTAATTTGAATTATTTGAAAGCGTTTGAAAATATACAAATAAATGTTACTGATTATATCGTCACTGGCATGAATAGCATTAAGAACTACGTGAATGATACAAATTAGTCCACAAAATAGCCGTTGCATATCAGCATTTCTTATCAGTAAGATTTACATTTTTACATCTTATTTATATCCATACCATATTTTTATTACCATGCTTAACCTACACGAAAACGTGTATTTATTAAACCTACATCAACATTGTTCTTGAAACAGTGGTAATTTTCTACAATAATAATTATGGTAATTATCTTCAGCATCTCTGATGTGTATGAAATGGCAATGACATCACCGTAATTGCGAGTAAAATCAATATTAGTCAAACATAGTATATTACGGGAAAATGCTATGACTCATGTGTGAAATCCATCATACACTCTGACCTACTAGAATATACAACCAGGTATGTAAGTAAACTTCTCACGAAAAGTTACCTGTCGGACCACCCGGAGGACATAACGCCTACGTTAAGTAAGAATTATGACGTAGTTTCTTTGGAATGAGAGTAACGAGCAGGTTTAAACGACTTGGAGTTATGGTGGGTTCGAAAAAAAGAAACTTTTTAGTCATTCTAAATGTAGAAAATTAACTTTCTTATTCAAAAATTTAAAAACTATGAACAAACTTGTTAATACCAAATTCTACCCATCAATGAGCTTTCTGCGGCGAGAAGCAGAAACAATTCATTGGAAACCGTTTCACTAAAAAATGTCTGTTTAGAAGGCTTTGACTACGAAACGCCGTTTAACTTTTTATTCTGAATTGTGTAGAACAAAATTACAATTTTTATCTAGTCACTAAATAATTTGTGACGTCAAATACTCAATTTTATATATCACGAATTAAATTTCAAACGTCAAAAAACGATTTCTTGAGGCCAAAAAAATCGAATTTCGAAATGAAATATTTATCGATTAAATATTGTAATCACATTTTTGACGTCAGTAAGGTGACGCAAAAAATCATTTCCTGACCTTTGAAAACCGTTCTGGCAATTTAAAATAAATTAATAAAAGAACGAAAAAAATTTTCGTAAACAATAAATAAATTATTTTCAGCCGTCAAAAAATAATTTTATAACGTCAATAAATACATTTTTAGCGTCGGAAAATGCTGCCATCTAACGAGATACATATACTAGTAGTGTTAGAGTAGAATCACACTGCAGTATTGACCGATAGTAAAGCTACCTGCTATCTGCACCGGCTTGTCAAAGCACACAGAAAAATAATTAATAATAATGTAGCACATGCACTAGGGCGAATGGGTGATACGTATACCTATCATAAAATCACAACATAAAATATTCCTTAGAATAGACACATAAAGCACTCCTAAGGCAACTAGATCAAATAACATAAATTAATTTATTAATTTATTTATTTATTGGCAGCCAACTAAAATTGATTTTTCTTAAAGTCAGTTAATAGATTTCTGACGTCAAAAAATCATTTATTGACGTATAGCATTTATGTGCAGGATAGAAGTATTTTCTAATAATAAATAATTTTTTGACGTCAAAAAATCTTTCAAAAATCAAAAAACTTTATTTTTGACGTCAATATATAGACGTTAAAACATTGATTTTTTTAACCACTAAATATACGTTTTTGATATGGTTAAAAAAAGCATTTATGTGGATGTATCTAAATTGTACACACGATTCGCAGACGCCAACAAATGATGTTTTGACGTTATAATTTTTGACCTCCAAACGTTATTTGTTGACATCAAAAAATAAATTTTAGACGTTTGAAAATATTTTTTTGATGTCAAAATATCCAGTTATTCAGGTCTATTATTTTTTTGCGCCAGAAATCAAATTATTGACGCCAAGAAATTTATTTGACGTTTGAATCTTACAAGTCAAAAAAATCATTTTGTTTCGTTAACAACCTTTTTTTAACTTCAATAAACGTCCAGTAAAAGGTAAAATGACGTTCTGTACAAGACCTTACAAAGAAATCACTAAAAGAATGAGTTCTTGCAAAAAAAAAGACCCACAAAAAAAATAGAAACCGTACCTAAAAGACGAATTGAGAAAAACCACTGGCTGAAGGTTTGGATGTGAATCTTTTCTTCGGGGGGCTCCGGTTTTCCAAGAATTTTACTTCCTCGTGCAATTTTCAGTGACATTTATAATAATAATAATAATCTTTATTTGCTATGAAGTCCATTACAGTGGATAGGAGCATCGTCAGATTGATAAATAAATAAGCAATACAATAAACAATAAACTCACAATTACACACAATTTTCAATACAGTATTACTAATTTACTAGTTTAACAAACATAAGTTTGAGAGATAAAATCTTATCTAAAAAGATCTAAAATCATAAAATTCACTATTCAGTAAGTAATCCTTTAAGACTTTTTTAAATTTATTATTAGATGAGACGTCTAATATACGTTTTGGAAGATTGTTGTAGGCTTTAATAGCTCGGTAATGAGGACCCCTTTCAAGAAATGCTGTGTTATGATAAGGTATTCTGAGGCGAGAGCAGGTTCTGGTACTCATACTATTGTATACAGCAGCGTTACTTGTAAACTCGTTTTGGTTATTTCTAACATACATAATTAAATTATAGATATACAATGAGGGTAGAGTCATTACCCCAAATATTTTAAAATGTGTTCTGCAAGATTCTCGAGCAGACAGATTTAATATGCATCTAAGCACCCTTTTTTGGGCTCTAAAGAGTCTTTTCCATTGACAAGAGGAAAACCAAAATATTATTCCATACGCTAAAATGGATTGTACGTATGCAAAATAAAATAATTTTATTGAGTACACTGTCAGTTGATTTTTTACTACTCGTATAACGCAGCATGCTGAATTCAACCTAGAAACTAGATTCACTATATGTGTAGAGTACGACAAATTCGTATCTAAATTAATTCCCAGAAATTTTATTTCCTCTTTCAGGGGAATAGATTTACCGTTAGCTACAATATAAGGAGATATTTTAGCACTACTGCTTTTATTTCCAAACATAATAATGCCAGTTTTTTCGGGATTCAGTAGCAGAGCATTTTTATTACACCAAAATTCCATTTCCCGAACCACTCCTGTTGCCTCAAGAGATAAATTTTGAATATTTTTACTGGTTAAGATACAGGAGGTATCGTCTGCAAATTGAAAAATAGAGCCTTTACTGATATGTTCGTTGAGGTCATTTACGTAAAGAAGAAACAAGAGCGGTCCAAGAATGGATCCCTGTGGCACCCCTTGTGAAACTGGAGTCTCGGTCGAGTATGCTTGAATAATCTGCTTATTTACTGTTGCGGTAATACATACCTTTTGCGTTCTATTTTGTAAGTACGACTTTATAAGATCTAATATTTTACCACGTAATCCGTATATTTTAATTTTTTCGAGTAAGATATTAAAACTAATAGTGTCAAACGCTTTCGACAGATCGAAATATAAACCTAAGGTATTGATTTTGCTATCTACATGTTTGATAATAGAATTTAAAGATTGAAATAATGCCGTTTCAGTAGATTTACTGGGTACAAACCCATGGTGACAATCTGAGAAAATTTTGTTTTTGACTACATGGTTTAAAATTCTTATGTATATTATTTTTTCAAAGATTTTTGAAAAAGATGGCAATAATGATACGGGTCTATAGTTATTTGCATCGTCTATTTTACCCTTTTTGTAGATAGGTATTATTTTAGATTTTTTTAGGGGACTAGGAAATACCCCACTAACAAAACAACTGTTGATCACATCCGCGAGGGGGTCGCAAATAAAGTCAGCCGCTTTCCCGATTACAGCGAACGGAATATCATCTATGCCTGTAGAGAATTTTGGAGCAATTTGTTTTATTATCCTTCGAACCTCTTAAGGGTCCGTGGGACCAAGAAACATTGTGTTGGGTATGCACTTACTACTAGTAGTACCAGTAACAGCTGGGCTATAGTTACCGGCTGAGTTTCTCAGTACTTAAATGAACTGGTAAATTACGCACTTCTTTAAAAGTTCAAATTTACACTAACTTTGGGTTGAAGCAACAAAACTATTTATAATCAGTACTACGGAATGTTACATGCTGAACAAAACCATAAAATATTTATGAAAAGAGGTCGTTATACAATAAAAAAAATAATAAAACCCATTTACACGTACACCACTAATAATGGGAAAATTCAGCTTCATAAGTTCATAACATTTCAGCTGTCCACATGCCAACACGAACACCGAGTTCAACATCTGTGTACGTTTTTCGGAATTTTCATGTGCACATAACTTTTTTAGGAATCATTTCGACAACAAAATTATTTTTTAATGGGACCTATACGCTACCTTCTACCCATTTCCATTAAATGTTCCGGGGTTTTCCCCCGGGCTACTCATCGCTCTGCATATGTTCAAAATACCGGGTACTCTGTCAAGAAAGTTTTAACCCACAAGATTATTAATTAATTAATTTCTTAAAGAGAACAGATTTTTATTATTTACTACCTAGATTATTTTCATACGCAAATAATGTATGTAATCCCGTTTGGCGTAACTCATATTAGAGCAAATTACTGTCGCTGATTCTGACACATCCAGTGAAAACAAGTTTGCAGTACAAAACGGAATATTTTGCCTACTCTCTAATGTCTGCGCAGTTCGCATTTGCATTGCTAGTACAGCACAAATAATTGTTTTGGCTACAAAACCATGGTCAACCAAAACGGCTAGCAACGTAGAAATAGAGATTAAATACTTGTTGTTATTTGCTACAATAAATAAATCTCAATTCGAAATTTCACAGAACAAACGAAAAACCGTTATATTCCGGAAATAATCATGGTGACGTTTTTCGGTTACAGTTTAAAAAATGAGCGAAACACTTCGCCTGGACTTTCCTATACATTTAAATACATTGTTTTATATTTTCCAACACTTTCGATATACACCTGTCTAGACACGACTAGTTAAAGTAAATAGTTCTTATAAGTTGTAACATCTTGAAGCGGTTGAAGATAGACCGACCGCTGCGCTGCAAGCATAAGGTTGGGTAAAATATTCGGACTGAATCAACGGAACCGCGGAAATTGATATTTGAAAATATATTAATAACTCGAGAAGTATTATTTTTAGCAAGAAATTACTCTTATTAATTTGTATTTAGAATTTTAAAACCTTTCTGACTTTAAAGCCAAAATGCCACGTTTCCATTTAAAAAAAGTTATTTTTTACCGTGGCCGCCATATTAAAATTGCAAACTCAAGTTTTTTCTTAAATACAATCGAGAAGAATTTGCCCTACAACTTTGCTCTTGGGTTTGCGAGTCTATCTATTAAAATAAAAAAGTTAGCCTACACTGAACATTAAACGACTAGTACAAGAATACAACTGCTGTAGAAAGTATGTGAAATTCTTTTAAGGACAAAAAGATTATTAAGGGGCAAAAAATTCGATTTTTTGATTTTTTGTAAAAAGATTCTCCTAGAGCAAACAAAAGAAGAAATCAATTTTTTAATTTTGCAGCGAAAATTTGGGGGGAGGGGGACAGTAGCCCCCCTAAATATTAAAGTATCAAAAAAATATTATGATATTCGGATTTTGCTATCAATGATGAGCTATATTGCTTTAACAGAAATACTTTATTGCCCCCCGTTAAATAAATAAAAGGGTACCAATTTTCAATTTTCAACAATTCATAGAGGGCGTCACAGTGAAATTATAGCAATGCCATAAAAAACAAATTGTAGAAGATTCCCAGCTCTATCAGCTTAAAAAGTTTAAACAAAAACGTGTGAGCAGTTTTTGAGAAATATTTTTTTGAAAAATTCCAAAATTTTGGAGTGATGTCATTGCGATCGTTTTTATATTTTCAAAATTAATTATATTTCATGGTATAGTAACCCTTGAAGGGCTACCAAACAAGATGTCTTCTTCAAGTGCCATCTTCGTTCCGAAGGTTGGCGATCATCAAAGCAATTTGAATTTTTGAGGCCGCAGATCTGAAGAGTTGGTTGTTGGAGCAGTTATACCAATCTCTGAGATTTTTTAGCCACGAGTGTCTTCTTCTTCCTATACTTCTTTTTCCCTTAATCTTTCCCTCTATAATGAGCTGTAGTAAGTGATATCTTTCTCCCCTCATTATGTGTCCCAGGTACTGAATCTTTCTCTTTTTGATAGTTAGCATAACCTCTTTTTCTTTTTTCATACGTGCTAGTACCGTGATGTTTGTTATTCTTTCTACCCATGATATTCTCAAGATCCGTCGATACATCCATAATTCGAAGCTCTCAATCCTCTTAATGTCTATTTTCTTCATCGTCCATGTTTCCGTTCCGTAATAGAGTACTGGTAGTACATAACCTCTCATTATTCTGACTTTCATCTCTAGACTTAAGTCTCGGCCCCAGAGCGCTTTTTTCATTTTCATGAATGTACTTCTAGCCTTTTCTATTCTTATTCTTATTTCGATAGAGCTATCGTTGTTGTCGTTTGCGCATGTTCCCAGATAATTATATTTTTGCACTCTTTCTACTACTTGATTGAAACAAGATGTAGTTGATTCCAATCAGATAACTGGTTTTTGAGTACATGGGCGTTAAAGTCGAAATGTTCAAAAATTCATAGCGGCCGCCATTTTAAAGCTAGAGAGTTCGGTAAAAAATCGTTTGATTTGTCCTAAGGCCTTCTTTAATGCTTAAAAAGTTTAAACAAAAACGTGTGGGCAGTTTTGAGAAATATTTTTTTGAAAAATTCCAAAATTTTGGAGTGGTCATTGCGTTCGTTTTTATATTTTCAAAATTAATTATATTTCATGGTATAGTACCCTTGAAGGGCTACCAAACAAGATGTAGTTGATTCCAATCAGATAACTGGTTTTTGAGTAAATGGGCGTTAAAGTCGAAATGTTCCAAATTCGTAGCGGCCGCCATTTTAAAGCTAGAGAGTTCGGTAAAAAATGGTTTGATTTGTCCTAAGGCCTTCTTTAATCTCCACTAAAATTTCCAAAATTCAGTTTCTGAAAAAAATGCTACCAAAAAAGATGTCTAACTTCCGCTTCCGGTTTCAGTTTTTTTAAAAGCTTAATTTGTCGGTGAATTTTTGATATACCCCCTCATTCCAAAGCAAATCAAAATCGGTCCAGCCGTTCCGGAGACATGGAGGGTAACAGACCCACCCACCCACCCACAGACAGACATTTTTTTTAAATTACTTTTTTGGGGTCCATGCCCCCCCCCCCCCGACTATTTCCGTTAAAATCTCAACTTTAAAAATTTTGCATGAAATCAATACTTCCCTATACTGAAAGTATAGGAAAGTAAAAATTCTTAATTTCAGTTTTCGTTTCGGTTACGATGCAAAGAACGTTACTGTTTTTTTTTCTGATTTACGAATAAATTACGGTTTATGTCCCTGCTGACGACTTGTACCGTTGATTTTATATCAATCAGATTGATAACACCCACATCGCCAATGTTTTGTAATTTAAACCAAAACCTGCTGTTTATTAAAAGGTTGAAGATTTTGCCATCTACGTTTTGAACAGAAAAATCTCTAAATTGAAAGCGGTTACAGAAATCATTATATGTAACGGTTGTAAATTATTATTATTATTATTATTCCTAGAGCAGCAATAATCGTTAAAACTGTTTCTTGTCCTGTCCTCCAAACTCTGGTCAAATGTTCTCTCGCATTAAAATCACTACTGGAAGAGCTTCTGATAGTTATAAATACACCTAAAGCTGTAGGTCCCCTTTTTTTCTGGTATCAGCAGTGAAAAAAAACTCATACTGATCTACGGAGAGGTAGCAAAATCAACAACGGTCCTTAAAACTCAAGAAAAGGGGACGCGGGTAGAGCAGTACAACACTCTCGCCCCTAACCGGTGGCTCCAGGTACGATTTCTACGATACGACCCCTGGGTGTTTATAAATGTCCTTAGCTTTAATTCTAATCGTTTATTTGGAAGGATTAATAGCCGTAACAGTCTCCGCACGTAAGCTGAACAAAAAATAGTATTACGAAAATAAAACCAAACTTACATATTTTAGCAACCTGCTTGAAGTTGAAGGTAACAAACAAGAGACCCATTTTACTTTTCTAAACATACTTGAAGACATCTGTCTCCGCCAATTTAGAATCACAACACCTTTAACGAGAACTCAGACCATTAATTTTCAACTTAACGGTAATTTCAGGTTCCAAAAAAGGCGATAAAGACTATAATTTATTCAAGATGAGTGCACCACACGCAAAAAAGGTGAAGTTGCAGTCATACATGGCAGCCAAATTATCATAATGCACAAGGGAACAACTTTTTAGGTGCCCAAAAAGCATGGCCATGCCAATTTAGTAGCTACGGTTGGCTGTAGCGGTACCTTTTGTTGCGACAACCTCTGAATTTATATTACATGTCGCATGGATCCAAAAACAAGACCGGTCTTTACTAACTACTCCAGATTTGTTTTATACATTGTATAATTTATGCGCCCTCGTTGTACGTGATTGACGGGCGAATTCAAATAAAAGCCGGCAACGCACTGCACTAAATATTTAAGAAGAAATGTTGCGAGCCGTTTCGGCTTATGTCGATTGAATAGCTTGGGTGCATTCATTATGCAACATTTTTCAGGGTTACTTTTCCTAGTTGCTAGGATAAACAATGGAGCAAGCTATTGGACTTCAATCTAGTGAAGCAACTTATAATAAACGTGTCTTCTTAATAATACAAACCTAATATAGAGCAAATTTCGTAAAAGCCCTTATATTTATTTAATATTTGGAATTTTCAGTTGCAGTAACAGAATCAGTTTCAATCTAGAAAAAGTAATTGATAACAAAATCGTCTGCATAGTATTTTATGTTACATTGAAGAAATTCCATCAGAGCCACGAATTTGAATTTTTGTTAGCAGTTTCGCACTAACTGTAGCAGATGTTAATAATAGCGTTAATATAAAAAAAAACAAAGGGTGGGGTAAAAATCCCTATACGGAGTATGGTCTACAGCAAGCTAACCATGTTGTAACTTGGCTAGAATCAATTAGCAGGTTGCCTACAAATTTTTATCATATGTCTGGTAGGTGAAACAAGACTTTAGGTTGAGCAATCGCCCACCAATGCGAGGATTCCGAGTTCAATTCTCATAAAATTAATTTTTATTTAAATTATTTCGTATTTATTTTCTCATTTCTACAAAAGTTAAGTTACGTTGTTTTAACTACGTCCAACGATTAGCTCTAGTTAAAAAGTATATTTTTCATTTTTTGCATATTATTGACAACTTTTGAAATTAACTATTTGCAGCGATTTTTCGTCCGATTTCCGAAACTCAATATCATAAGGCGCTTATACTGCTTCCGTGCGGTTTAGTTGAAGTTATCAGAGCCTATTATGTTTACAGCTATGGTAGGATATTCTATTGCACAGGCTATCGCGTTCAAGTTCAAATCCCCCCTGGGACGTTATTTTTTTTATTTTATTCTTTCTTCTTTTTTAAATTATTGTTAAAACAGTGTTAATTAGTCATTTATTGGCGCAAGAATATTTAAGCCGTAAAAACATATCGGAAAGCACCAGCGACGTGTTTCGTCTATTTTTAGTTTATGCTGTTACACATATTTGTTAAATGTGATGGCAATATTATTTTATTATTCCAAAATTCTGATCAAATATTTTATGTTTTTATTACGTATTGTCGGTATTATTATTTTATCCGTTGACCCCAACCAAATTACTTGTACTCCGTGAACAGTGCCATCCTAACCATTGGGCTAATTGGGCTATAGCCCCAGGATGCCGGACGGTACCTTATAAAATATACAGTTTTTTTAGGTATATATTTGTTTTCAATTTTTTACAATAATCCGCTTAGTGGATCATCAATATGTTGTCGCGCCCACTAATGGCTGCTAGATATATACCGCTACTATCGCTATCAGCCTACCAACTTGGTGAACAAAACACATCCGGTTTGGTTATGAAACAGCGTGAATGCGCCTGCGCAGACTGCGTGTTTGTGTAAAGATTAGGTAGAAAGTCCGCTAATGTTCAAGCAGGATATGAGCCGCCGCCTATTGCCCAACTTCACACTTATATATGAACTTGTATTGTAACAGTACAAATTGCGAAGAAATTATTGCATTACAGCATTCTACAAATTTACAAAAAAATATATTAAAAGTTGGTACTAATGTTTTGTTTTTCCAAATGTGTTTTCGTTTTTTATTAAATATTATTATAGTTAGTGTGTTTTCATATATTTTTAAAATTCTGTTATTTATATATGTGTATTATTAAAAATAAATAATATAACCAATCATTTCTTAACTTTAGTTTAAAAATCACCACTGCTGTCAGGGCGCTACAAATTCTTAGCTCAGAGGCTCCGAATTTCTTAGGGCGGACGGCCCTGTCCGTGAAACACCCTGTAATAACAACAACTTGTAACTGATTGTAAAAATTTTACTGGAAGTGTAGGAATTGCTGCTATAAGGACATGCTGTAAGAGATAAACGTTACGAGGAGCAGGTGGGAATTCACGTATCCACCGATATTTTAATAATTGTCTGTGATTCGCACATTTTTATTAGGTACGACACAAATAAGTGAAGTCTGTCTTCTAAGAAGCCAAAATTAAAAATTTGTCGTGATTGGTGGTTAAAATGTCCGGCTATGTCCGCTACCATTAGTTGCTTCTGTTTCCAGTAAAATAGTGAAAACCTGTACAAGCGTGCCCAAATTATTTAACTATACTTATTTATACTAATATAGGTAATTTGTTATAATTTTTTTTTCTTATTATAATTTATTACTTATTTTGTTATGGGGCCAACTCATATAATGTTTATTAAATTACGCCAATATTTAACAAACTCTCGTGTTTAATAACTCTGCTTTTAAAATATACCTTCAAAGATGCAAATGAGGTTCTTTGGTGCTGCTCGAGGTGGTACTGTTTGGCTTTACTAGAACAAACAATAGCGCAAGTTTACGATTACCACTTGCATAACTCAACTACAACTACATGCTCGCTTGTCAATAAATTGTTGGAGAAACTTATAATATAGAATATTTTCTAACTATCATTATTCAAAATCGAAACTAGACGGTGAACTTGGGATGCGCATTCACGATAAAATAGTTCTCGAATCTTCGCAGTAAGGTTACATGAGTTAGTGATTTCAGTGGTCGCGTCACGCTGTCTACGTGTCTACATTACTATGTGAACGCTTGTTTTATTCAAGTTCTATTTAATTACAAGATACGAAAGTACGCCTCTATGCTTGTGATCAGTAATTATTAAAGATGGTTCTGTGAGCTACATCGGCGGATATCCTGGGGCAAACTAAATTATTTTAGGAATGGCAATGAAAATCAACAAGTCGATCACTAAGGAATCTCAATTAATTTAAAATAATTATTATAATTCGAAAACACTATTTCTACCGCCTTCAAATTAATTCCACCGAATGTGGTCTGGTTATAATGATAAATATAATTAACATAATTCACCAATTTTATGCCCTCGATCACCCTTGATCCGCATTTTACGATATCCAAATAGAACTAGTTAATATAAAAATAATTGAAGGTAAGATTAATTATATTATACTTTGCTATGCAACGGCGACTTCCGTTTCGTAAATTAATATTAAATTCGTCGCGCCTGTAATTGTTTGTTTGAATTGTCACAGGAACCAGGCTGGCCTAAAACAAACAGGTTAATGACCTAATTAAAAAAAAAGAAGAAGCCCTGCCGCTCATCAAAATAAAGAACGGTCCTAAGTGAAGCAACCCCACGAGCCCCTTCAAGAGCGAAGCAGCGGCTACACCAGGTCTCGACTAAGTCGCTCCCAGCACCACGAGTTCCTCCTCAAACGAAACTGTTACCGGCAAACTGCACCACTGAACATGTAAACTCCCTACCAGGACTCTTCGCAGATCACAACAACGTTTTGATTTTCCCGTCCTGGTCTCTTTGTTCTTTAAAATAATTTGTTTATGCAAAACTTGTTCTTTGTTTATGTATTAATTGTTCGTTCAAAGTTCATGTTGAATATTAGTAAACTGTAGTTTTGTTTGTCAAATAAATATCTGAAACTTTTAAACGTTATAATAAATTGTTCCGCGGTAGCAAAGCCAAGTAAATCTGCAATTTTCAAAGAACTCGTACTTAAATTGCTTCTATTCTGAATTAACAAACATTAAAAAATGGTTCCAAACTCTTTAAGTTTTATTACTTTTCATGCGTACATAATTCAATTTCTTAACGCTTGGCATAACTCTACGTAAAGAATTCCTGTAAAGTTACACAAAAGAAAGACCGCAGAAGAACTTTTGTTTGTCTTATCGATATTCAAATTTGCATTGTGGTAATCCTCAGCGCCACTAATCAATCATTTATGTCAAAGGGGAAAACTTTGCTAGAGGGGGAAGCAAGAAAATTAATAATAAAGAATAAACACAAAATTTTAACAGCCTTTTGCCTTCGATTACAACTGCTTTTTATCTTGAAACCATCCTGAAAATATTGCTAACCCTAGATTGGCGTGAATAGACCCCCACCTTCTGTAAATTTAAATGACATAACTTCACTGAAAAACAAAAACGCACCACCGAATTATATGACGAAGAATTTCTAGAATAATATAAAAAATACTTATTAAAGAAATAAAACACCATGGTCGAGAATGCTTTGAAATTTCATACGAGAATTGAGGAAGTGACTGCTAGTTTATAATAAGGTACATGTTTATTCAACACTTTGAACTCTGACATCGTAACACCCTGTAATCTGTTGAAACTAGTAATCTATCAGGATATTCAAACATTCCAGAACGGACTAGCCCCACTGAAATAACTTAATCAGGATATTCAAACAATACTCCGCGACTGTTACGATCTTACAATAACCCGACCTTTATTTGTAAGACCTTTAGTCAAATACATTTTCTTAATTATAACCCCAAAGTTCTAACATATAAAAACTGTCACTGTTACAAATGATTTTTGGAATTCCTTTGAAAAAAGTAATTAACAAAATTTTCCATTATAAAAATCATATTTACATTCACTTTTTAATTTTTTTTTACATTAAAGTAAACAAGGGCTAACGACCTATACATGTCGAAGGGTTGCTGCACACTCCTTTGGACGAGCAGAGCACGTGTGTTGCCACGTGTCACACGTTTGCCAGATGTTTGCTCATTTAGGTAGTTAATCAGTAATATCCAGGCGATGTTAATTATCTGTGGACAGTTGAGGTCGATTTTTATTTTCACCCCCTTTAATTATTTCCTGATGTGAATGTTCCTGTCCTTATAAGGTTTCCTGATAAATTTTTCAGAACAGATGTTGTTTAAATAAACAGAGAAACCTTTTTTGTATAACAGCAACTACAACCAATTTTCGATAAATTCCTGTCTTCAAATTACTAAATTTGGATACGTTGGTTGTGTTTATCCCCAATCACAATTTATACTGCATCTACGCCACTGGGTAAAAACAACAAGTAGGAACTAATTAACATTTCTGACGAATTTTACTTGTTAGCATTCGGAAGGCCCAGGGTTCAATTCTTGAATTATATTTTAGGATTCAAATTCAAATCTCATCTACCCCCATTTTTTTAGTTTTGGATAAAAAAGAGCATTTCACATACCCCTGCTCCCGTAAAGTAGCACGTCTATTTCTTGAACAATTAAATTAATGTTAATGTTACTTTCGTCATTTAATTAATGGAATACGCAGCATATGTTAGTATAAAAAATTAATAAATCTCTAAATTGCTAATCAGCGTTCAAGTGCAAAAAAAAAGAAAAAAATGTTTACATCTTTGTCTAAGCTTGAGAATGGCATGTTAAGGGTCGTTTAATTATTTCAACAAAGCAGATGTTTATGCCAACATCAATTTAGAAGTAGAAGTCGCTCCCAAACTGCACCTGGCTTCGCATTTATATTTTGGAAGCTTTACAGGCACATGCCAAACCGGTATGGTGGTAGAAACTGGTTCGCATTAAGTCCACTTGGTTTGTTATAAAATACATTAAAGAGGACTAATGTGCGGGTTCACCTGCTTGGGACCAGAGATGCAGAGACTAAAAACTACTTAATCCAATTTGGATAGAGGCTCTTTACTGTATTTAATCCAAGCACACAGAGAAAGAAGCGCTGAAGTTACAATTTACGTATAAGTTAGGAAACTATAAATAAAAAAACTTAAAACTAAAATCAAATACTTGGGGTGAAAACTTTGAACCACAGAACAAACAATCAATCAATCTATATACTAAATCCCTAACTGTCTCACCATAACACGACGACAACTCTTACACAGCGTATTTATTATTTTTAACGAATGTTTACGTAGTAGTCACGTTAGGCGGCGCGGCACGTGCCTGCGTGTATTACATCTCTACGTTACCAAAACAGGGTAAGGATTAGGTCACTGGTTCAGCTAGTCTATATTTTAAATCCGGATCCCTTGCACCTGTCTCAGCTTCAGAAGAATACGGCTGCAGCTGAAAGTATGCAACTCAGGCAGCGCGTGGCGGGTCTTATTTTTTTAACAAGAAACTACTAAGTAACAAGTTGATTATGTCGCACGGGTTCAGCTAGTATTTATTATTATTATGTAGTGTGCCTATTAGCTCATACTTAAATGAATCAAAGCAACACTTTTTCCATCATGATCTTATACAGTTAAATTATTTTTTAAGAAAGATCATAGAGACACGTAAAGCTTTTCCTCCCCGCTTCCACAAATCAGCCTGTTCAACTAGAGATGGGTTTGCCCCCATACCCCAAACGTAAACCCTAACAGATTCTTAATCTAGACGGCCCACAATTTTTGAAAAGTTCTGTAACCGTCTAAGTGACGAAGCCACGTCCGACAGGGTGGCAACAGCGGTGTTAATTCTGGTAGACATTACATTAAAATACAGGGGTCCCACCAACAAAACTAAAATGTTTTTTATGATTTTAGGACATAACTTCTCATAGTTTTAGAAGATTTTTTTGTTTAATTTATCCCTTTCTTCTACCCTACCAGCTCATAATTAATAAAAATTAGGTGTAATAAAATATTTTTCGTCGACCTCGTTAGAAAGTATGCTTTTCGACCCCCATTTTGTGGCCGAAAGTTTACAAATGCCGCTTAGCGGGAGAAAAAAGTATCACTTTCTTCCCTTGTTACACAAATAACTATTATATATGGTATACCCAACTTAAAAGCACCTCTGGAGTACGTTCGAAAACCAAGAGTTAGGAGTAGAGTTGGGTTTGAACTGGTAGCATCTGCTTAGACAGAAGTTAACTCTCAATCAGTTTTCGAACGCGTTCCTAAAGTAACCAGATTGTGAACGGCGCCAGCGTAAAATTTAAAATTTTGATAATTAATTTTGTACGTGAAAAATTTCAACGTTTAATAAATCATATAAGACAATGAAAAATACTAGAATTTTTGCACTTTTCTCAAAACTTTCAGGAGATATTAGAACAAGTGCAAAATTTAAGGATTTTAGAATTCAATTGATAACACAGCTAAAATGCTAAGGCCCGTAGTCGCGAAACATCCTGAAACAGACCCAAACGTATGCAGGAACTTTTGCATAAAACTCTTTTTTATAATAACGTGCAATCACTATGACACGAGCTCCACAGTTTTACATATTTTCCTGCCACATGTAGTGGTTTACTCTCTAACGTCGGTCTTTAGCCTTAGCTGCACAATAGCCTGACAATAAATAAATATAACAAAACAATTCATTTTCTAAAAAAAGGAAAGTTAATATATCAATAAGAAATTCAATTGTACCGAGCGAGTGTAATCCACATTTAAATTCGCGCGATACAATATTTACATAAAAAAAAGTGTCATATAAATATACGGTCAGTATAGATCAAATTAATTTTATAAAAAAAACAACTTAAGCCCTGCTCCAATAAATTTAATAAAACACCTGTGGTTGGCGAAGATGGCAGAAAATTATGCCGCGAATAACACAAAATTCGTTAATTTACAAATGTTGTGGGTAGAATTTCAATGGATATTAGTAATTTCAATTAAATCAATTACAATGAAACATTTCGCTTCGCGCTCAATTAGTAACTAAAATCCTCACATACTATACACGACGTTAATTATTATAATGAAAAAATAAGCCATAAAATTAATAATAAACCTAAAAAATTAATTAGTTCGACAAATCACTCTATATATTTATTTGTTATAGCTAGATACTTGTTTACTTAGTAGATGTTTCATTAATTAACCAATTAGTTTTGATATAGACAGCTGCAGCATACGTCGCGATATAACTGTGCAGATTTTTTGTCTTCAAATTCAGTTATATCCTGAGGGTTTGACAATAATTACATCCTGCTCTCCTAATTCAGTTCAAAAGAACCATTAAAAATTCCTTAAATGACACCGAGCTTGAATTATTTCTTAGTTGTATTAAATATGTGTTAGCATTTGCATTTTCGGCGGCACTTGAAACACATACACTCAAATTTGCATAGGTATTTTTGCTTTCCATTTACTACCCACTCAAAAAATACGATTCGCATAGATTCAGAAACGGTAAAGCTCGGCTTGATAATGTTCTAAGCCTATTCGAAGACGAAGTAAAAGTGAACACCCAAAGATTCCATCTATGGCAATTATCAACTGCCCCAGGCCACACAGGTGTTGACTTCAACCTACACCAAAGCATTTGAATTTACTTAATGAATAGCATAATGCAACATGATAAACACAGGCGATAGAATTTCCAGGCATTTTTAATTAATGAACTTGTAAGGCTCTAAAGTGTCCCTGTATATTTCGCCTTGACTCGTAAAATACGCAGCTCTCATGTATTCATTAAATAAATATGTGCCACGAATTTCCCCGGGGAAATAAATACAATTAGAAAATTAACAAACAATTTGTTAGTTAGTTTGTTCGGGCGAAGCGAAACAATAACATGGGAACAGTTTTGTATTACAGTTTTCTTATCTTTCTTTGGGAAACCAAACTTCTTCAACAATCACAAAAATCTGACAAACCGAAACTAATTTCAAATGGAAACTTGGAAGAAAAATGAATCCTATCTGCGATTTTATCAAAACTACCTACAGTACTAAAAGCAACACGATCCGAAAAGTAACAAAAAATTTGTTTATATTTCATGCTCCAGATAGCAATGAATATAATATTTTATTCACAGAATTTAGTTACCTTTCCCCAATCCCCCAGTTTAAGGTCTCACCCTCCAACCTTGACGCATGGAGGGTTAAAAATTGGCAGAGAGTACATTTAAGTGATATGGATTTCGAAAATATATAAAAGTTCTCCCGCGTGTATTTGAAAATTTAATAATGCGAGAAGGGAAGAACCTTTTTCTAAAATTTATAAATTAAGGGTTCAAAATGCTTTGGAAGGAGCAATTTCCTTTAGTCTCGCGAGAAATATATCACATAAGAAATGGGTACAAATGAATAGATTAACAAAAATGAGCGAAACACTTCGCCTGGACTTTCCTATACTTATAAAATAACATTGTTTTATATTTTCCAACACTTTCGATATGCACCTGTCTAGACACGACTAGTTAAAGTAAATAGTTCTTATAAGTTGTAACATCTTGAAGCGGTTGAAGAAAGACCGACCGCTGCGCTCTGCAAGCATAAGGTTGGGTAAAATATTCGGACTGAGTCAACGGAAGGGCGGAAATTGATATTTGAAAATATATTAATAACTCGAGAAGTATTATTTTTAGCAAGAAATTACTCTTATTAATTTGCATTTAGAATTTCAAAACCTTTCTGATTTTAAAACCAAAATGCCACGTTTCCATTTAAAAAAACAGTTATTTTTTATCGTGGCCGCCATATTAAAATTGGAAACTCAAGCTTTTTTCTTAAATACAATCGAGAAGAATTTGTCCTACAACTTTGCTCTTGGGTTTGCGAGTCTATCTATTAAAATAAAAAAGTTAGCCTACACTGAACATTAAACGACTTGTACAAGAATGAATACAACTGCTGTAGAAAGTATGTGAAATTCTTCTAAGGACAAAAAGATTATTAAGGCGCAAAAACTCTCTTCTTTTTAAAAGCTTATTTTGTCGATGAATTTTTGATATACCTCCTCATTCCAAAGCACATCGAAATCGGTCCAGCCGTTCCGGAGATATGAGCGTTACCCACCCACACACAGAAACACACACCCACCCACAGCAGACATTTTCCTGGAAGCCCAAAACATGTATTTACGTCTAAATCTCGATTTTGAAAATTTGCATGAAATCAATACTTCCCTATACTGAAAGTATAGGAAAGTAAAAAGAAAGCTGAAGTGTGGACTTCGAGTAGACTTTGCCATACTACATATTAATACTTACTTACCGTATTTGCAAAAGTAAAAACTTTATAATTATAACGTTGTACATTCCACCGACTGTTAGATTTCTAAGAAAACAAGCTATATAGACAACCCTCCATTCCATCCATTCAAATTCATAGAAAGCACCACAGTAAAATTATAGCTTTCAGAAAAAGAAATTGCAGCCAATCTTCCGTTGTGAGCAGTTTTTGAATATTTTTTTTTAATTTGCAAAGTTTTGAAGAAGCGCCATTGCGATCGTTTCTATATTTTCGAAATGAATTTGGTTTCATCGTATACTACGCACAGGTTGTAGTATCAGAGTAAATGAACGTTAAAGTCGATATTTTCAAAAAGTAGCGGCCGCCATTTTAAAGCTAGAGAGTTCGGTAAAAACTTTTCGATTTGCCTTAAGCTCTTCTCTCATTTCACCGTTGTTCTTTAGATTTCTAAGAAAACAATTTATATAAGCAACCCAACGATGTCGCGTACCATATAAGAATAGTAAGAACGGAACGGCCCGACCCACGGATGATTAGATGCGCTTCGGATTTCAGACTAAAAACCGACATAAATGGTTTATTTAAAGAGATCAAAGATATGCAAAAAATTAAAAATATATTTTTAACTAGAGCTACTTGATAGGCGTAGTTAAAATCACGTAACTGCCGGAAAACTCGTTGTTGATATTAAAAAGTATCGTTTGTTTTTTCTTAATTTTTAAAATAGAGTCGAAAATTCTTGCAGATCCTAATCAAGTAGATACATACTTCAAATGGTCTATCGAATTGATAAAAGTTTATAAAGATCGACGTTTGCGTTTTAAATAATTATTCAGTTTCAAATTTTTCAAAAATTCCTGGAAGCCGTCAGAGTAAAATTTGAGAAATTAGTAGAAAATAAATTTGCAGTTGCATGCTCTGTCAGTTCAGAAAGTTTAAAAACAATCGTGTAGGCAGTTTTTAAAAAACATTAGATTAACAAAAAATTTTACTTTATCGTATACTACCCACAAAAATCTATCAAACAACTTATAGCTAGCTGATGCCGGTCAGACGACTGCTTTTTGAGTAACTGGGCGTTAAAAGTCAAGATTTTCATAAATTTTTAGCGGCCGCCATTTTGAAGCTAGAAAGTTCGATAAAAAAGTTTTCGATTTGCCTTACGCTCTCCGATTCCGATTCAAATTTCCAAAATTAATTTTTGGAAAAAAGTTACCAAAAAAACGTCTAACTTTTGTTTCTGGTATCGGATTTTTTTGAAACGGTTAACTAGAACTAAAAGTTTCGATATGCTTCTTGATTTAAAATTTCATTAGAATCGGCCTTTGGAGGCGTCACACAATTACCCCCCCCCCTCCTAGAATTCGAAAATTTTTATAAATCAATACTTCCCTTTACCGAAGGGAAAGTAAAAATTTAAAAAATAAATTTGGAAAAATATAAAAAAATAATAGCAAAAGCTTTAAATTTTTGAGCAACTTCAGAGAACCACACAAACCATTAAAATTTAAGCAGGTTTGTCACGTCAATCATAATAATAAGATATAATTGAATTAGAGCTGAAATTTTAAGAATGCAAAGCAAACAGTAGGTAGTTATTAATTATTCGACGAAAGCCAGTTAGTTATCTCACAGGAATGCAGGCACACATTTATAGTTAATCCGTCGGTATGTATTACTCCAGAATTCTTAACAACATGAGGTAGGAGACGCATCTTGTCACAAGCATGTAGGTAATTGTTAAGGTCAAACATGCAAATTTGGTACGCATACAGAATTATAAAGAGCTAACATCTTTAAACACGACGTACGAGACGCCAGACTCATACTAATCTGGTATGTGGCAAATAGTTATTGTTCCACAAATTTATTTATAACAACCTTGAATGTTAAATCTGTGTAGTAAATTATAGGTTTGTTTAAACAAAGTAAAATAGTATCACACTTTTATGATCTTTAAGAAATTTAATGCCGAAAGTTTCTTGGTTTCGGTATTCATATTTTTATCATTACTGCTAACTTATTTTTGTATTATCTCAAAGATAGAACTCAAACCTGATATTTAATTTTTAAATTTGCATATACAGGGTGTTAATGAATGGTAGGGACAAACTTCTAGGGCTTGCAAAACACAACAAAGCAAACAACTTTTGTTAATAAATGTGTGGTCAAAAGTGTTTCCTTTCAGGGATAGAGCTTCTTATAGATTCTTTAAGAAGCGCCTAAATGTAGGCAACTCAATTTACTACCTACCTACTATTTGTTTCCATAACGACGGAAATTAATGCAGGATAAATAAAGCCCTCTTTCCCACTTTTCAAATTCAAATTAAATTCAAAACAAATGAATTAACAAAATGTTTCAAAACTAAGCAATAGAAAAAAACAAAATTACAAAGCAAAAATCAACTTCGCGTGCGTTACCCCAAGCAGCTCCATATATAAACATCATGTCATGCTGTTCGGCAAAAGTAAAATTCGTCATAACACAAAAATACGAAACAGAACGAAAATAACGAAGAAAATAATTATCAAAAAAATCACAGAAGGAAAAAAAACGAATTATAAAAGGCACAGAAAGAAACGAATGCACGAAAAGTCAAAAAATATCACAAAAATATCGAATTGTGTCAAAATTGACGTTATTTGAATGCATGTATGTCTAGATCGTTTTTTTTTTCAAAATTCCGTGTGACTTGTATAATAATTGAAAATGCAGTTTGGGTTGCCTATTTTCAGGTACTTCTTAAAGAATCTTTGAGAAGCTCTATCCCTGAAAGGAAACACTTTTGACCACACATTTATTAACAAAAGTTGTTTGATTTGTTGTGTTTTGCAAGCCCTAGAAGTTTGTCCCTACAATTCATTAACACCCTGTATAGATAAACACAAATAACTAATTAAACGTCGCGTCGAGTGATTCTGATACAATATTTCTGAGAAATCAGACATGAACTATAACCAGATATTTAATTTTAAAATTTGCGTTTAAAGTATTTTTAACAATCAGATGATAACAGATTTTTCTAGGAAATCAAAATGCGCCAATCCGAATATGAACATTTTAAAAAAGATAGGGCACTTTACTCGTGTAGCAGCTACAACATTGAATGTTTTCTACACTATGCCGACCCAAACACGAATACTAAAGCAAACATAGCCAAATTAAAAATTTTTCCAAAAAACTAAAAATAGTTATTTTTCTTTACAGCCGGACACATGCTCTATATTTCTTATTAACGTATATTACAAGCTTTTCCCTCGAGTAATCTACCTGACCAAGCAAAAAAAATACAATTTTGGGCTTGGTTTGTTCCAATTTTATTGTAACTAGGTAAAGGTAACTTTTCCGCACTGAAAATTAAGAGACCCGTATTTTTTGTTATGGCCAATTTCGATTTTTAATGAGCCTAGCTAGAGGTCGCCAGTTACGGGCAGATGCCCTTAGTTTTTCTACAGTTACTTTTTTGGTAGAACCAGATGCAGGACTTAAATCTCTAAAAAAAAGTTGTGGTGTGTTTCTTTCGTAGTGACACTTACACATATTATTAATGAGTAAACGTCAAAATTAAAACAAAACTAAAAATCGCATACTAGATTTGTCCCAAAAAACATGTGTTTTTGTGATTATCCATACATTATCGGTCAATATTTGGCAAAAAGCCAGTGCTCTGAATTCCTCTTGAAAAGAACTTTCAAATGAGCCGTCACACGACATACTGTTCCATTAAAAAAATAAGGATCATGTCACTGCGCTGCGTCACGTGACTCTTTAGCAACAGCAATATGCTTAAAATGTGGCTAGAATAAAACTGAAGTTTAAGTGTCCGAGTGTTTTTACTGAAATATAATATTTCGGGAATACTTGAATTGGTTCTCAACATTATCCACACACTGTATATACAGGGTGTTAATGAATTGTAGGGACAAACTTTTAGAACTTGCAAAACACAACAAAGCAAACAACTTTTGTTAATAAATGTGTGGTTAAGTGTTTCCTTTCAGGGATAGAGCTTCTCAAATATTCTTTAATAAGCGCCTAAATGTAGGCAACTCAATTTACTACCTACTATTTATTTCCATAACGACGGAAATTAATATAGGATAAATAAAGCCCTCTTTCTTACTTTTCAAATTCAAATAAAATTTAAAATAAATTAATTAACAAAATGTTTAAAAACTAAGCAATAGAAAAAGCCAAAATTACAAAGCAAAAATCAACTATTTGAAAAATTTACAATAACTAATTCAAAAATTTACAAAATTACAGTAAATGTTGAAAATGTAGCCCCCAGCTTCTACACACGAAGCACATCTACGAAGTAAATTCCTGCGCACCGCTCCAAATGTACCAGGAGTCTGTTGAACTTAAAGTTCGCGTTCGTTACCCCAAGCAGCTCCATACATGAACATCATGTCATGCTGTTCGGCAAAAGTATAATTCGCCATAACACAAAAATACGAAACACAACGAAAATAACGAAGAAAATAATTATCAAAAAAATCACAGAACGAAAAAAACGAATTATAAAAGGCACAGAAAGAAACGAATATCTAGATCGTTTTTTTTTTCAAAATTCCGTGTGACGTGTGCAAAATAGTTGAAATGCAATTTGGGTTGCCTATTTTTAGGTACTTCTTAAAGAATCTTTAAAAGGCTCTATTTTCTAATGGAAACACTTTTGGCCACACATGTATTAACAAAAGTTCTTTGCTTTGTTGTGTTTTGCAAGCCCCAAAAGTCCCTGCAATTCATTAACACGCTGTACATATAAAGAATCTTCGGTTCCATAGCTCCTACAAAGTTTAAAAAAAATCGTGGGGGCAGTTTTTGAAAAATAAATAAATCATTCTGATTTACGAAATTAATTTTGTTTCATCATATACTACCCACAAAGGGCTCTCAAACAAGTTGTAGTTGATCCCAATCAGATAACTACTTTTTGAGCAAATGGGCGTTAAAGTCGTTTTTCATAAAATCGTAGCGGCCGCCATTTTGAAGCTAGAAAGTTAAGTAAAATTTTTTTCAATTTGCCATACGATCTTCAACAAAACATGTCTCACTCCTGCTTTTGGTTTCGGCTTTATTTAAAAAGCTTAACTACAATTACAATTTTTGATATACCATTTAAAATTTTACCAAAATCGGTCTAGTACTTTCGCCTTTAGAGGTGTCACACGCCGACACACACTGCCCCCCCCCCTTTTTTTTGGTTCCAAAACGTGTATTTCTGTTAAAATGTAGATTTCGAACATTTTCATGAAATCATAACTTTCCATACTAGAGTTGAAGTATGAGAAAGTAAAAGGCACTTTTGGAAATAGTTCCTATCATGATCATACGAAAGCATTACCTAAGCCAGTTTGTTGTTGATGACTGATGAATAATGATAATTGTCGCTATTGCCCTCTAATCTATTTTCAGTAAAATATGTGATAGTATAACCCTGTAGCGTCGAAGTTTAGTGTTCGTAGCAGAAAATGACCAACAGTAAATAAATAAATAATAGTATATTATTATATGAGCGATTATGACAGCATTATTCACGAAGATGATGTTTGAGCCCACGAGCCGCAGGCGAGTGGCGCAAATCATCCGAGTGAATAATGGCCATAATCGCGAATGTGATACTATGCTTTTTCTACGCCTATTAAACAAATAAATTAGACTCGTTTTAGTGGTTGAATTATTAGTTTGCATAGATTGTAAAAGCAATATGGCGATACACTTGGCTGTGACGCGAGTCGATTGTCATCCGCAGGAGTTGATCGCGGGCGATATAAAATATCATCGAATCAGCGAAACAGTGATTTTTGAATTTGTGTTTGTGATTGGTCGGATACAGTGAATTATGAATCCATAATTCACTACAGTGAATTATAGGTACGATTTTTCACGGAAAAAATGCTAATAATTGTCATATAATTCAATAGGTGTAGAAAAAATATATTATCGAAGAAAAACCATTACAGTTTTCACTCAAATTTACGCACGTTTTCGTATACAATTTCAGATACTTCCACAACCTTTCAATTCTTCTAACACGCGTACATATCTACATTTACTTCTTTTCAAGTATTTCTATCACACTTAAACCTATGTGTTTCCCATTTTCTTTCGTTCATAGTTTCTTCTACTCGAATATAACCGTTACATAATTAACATAAATCATTATATGGCAAAAAAAAAACATTACAATTTCGATTACAGGAAGTTAAAATTAGCCAGCAATTGTTGATGTCGCGATAACAATCAGTATAGTCGCTGTTACGTTTTGTATTCTTGCAGCACTCGATAGAAGAGGAAGTAACGCTTAGTGAGGTTGGTGACGAGCATGCATAATATTATCAGATAACTAGTGTAAACAAACCTCAAAGATGGTTATTATATGCTCACAATGGTCAGTGAATGGTAACTATGGGCTAAAGAGGCGAAGCTATGAATACCAAGCGGGACATTCATAGTGGTACGACGTGCGGTAGTGGTTTCATATGCGCTTCGCCGCAAGAATTTTTTGTCTTCCAATATGAAAGCAAGTCAGGCATGACATGCAATAAAACCACGATATAAAGCCCGCGGATCGAACGACCACCTCGATTTCGCTTTTTAAGCGCCGAACGATTCATAAAAACAGAACGAGGCGGCAGAGAAGATTTAGTATTAGATTTTTCTCTCATTTCTGACGCCATTTTCGTCCGCTTCAATTATATCCCGTGTTTTTTAATGCTTTTAGTAAACAATATTAATTTTAAATTCCATTGGATTAACTGGAGACCACGATCGGGTATTCTAAAGGCATCAGTTGAAATCACCGCTTATCATTTCAAAGACTGTAAAATCTAATCATAAATTTTAATAAGTTGTCACGTTATGGAAGTAGCAGTCATCTAAAAGTCCTATAAAGAAGGCTCTTATGGACGGGTTAAGGTAAAGATTATGTTGTTACCCGTTCACAACCTGCTTTGAAACACCTGCAGCTGCAACTCTGGAATAAATATATTCACAGGAATGCACGGTTTCTTCTACGATACTGATATATCGTTTAGTAATCGGTAGAACATAGAAATTAATACAATATTTAGCATTTTACTTGGCTTAATATCGTCACATTAGGTTACTTTATTGTCAGGTGTTCTTTTGAACGAGTAATTCAATTTAATGCAGATGTACTGCGTTTGTCACTCCGTATTTTATAACGAGGTAGTTTTACAATAGGAAAAACAAACTTTATTTCAACTATACCACTCATATTTCGTTGAACCAATCAAATTTCCCCTTTCATAAAACGAACGAATCACGTCTCTTTTATACTGATTAAACTGCATGGTGCTGTTTAAAAAAGTGATTAAGCCCACAATACCTTCGGGTAATCGCTCTAAAGGCTTGAAGTAACGCGTTTAAAATTGATGTGCACCGACTTTAGGGTATATATTTATTATTATTTTAATACAGTTTTCACTGCTTCAGCCAGAAGTATCATATTTAATTATAACATAATTTTTGAATTAAAAACAATAATCGTCTCTGTCGTCCACAAGCAAAAAGCAAAATACGAGAAACGTCGAGGGTGGCCGATGATAACAATGTCAATGTCAACCAACTTAAATCGCGAGTGTTCAAATCATGACCGACCCAAATTTCACTGTACACCTATAATAAATATAATAATAACATGCTAATATGCATTAAAAAAACAAATATATATTTACATTATAATTGTATCTTGTTTGGCAGGTTATGTGAACTAAAATTTTAAACCAAAATAATGTACATACCCTTGCAAATTCTATGAAATACCGCTTACCGATTTTTCTCCAAAACGATCCATTTTTACAATACTTCACAGCAACAGTAAAAAAGATGGTCAAAATTAAAAATTAAATTGGCAAAAGAACGCCACTACAAAACATTTGAAAACAAGAAACAATACCATGTTAAGAGCGCCGATTCCCGAAAACACCCCAGCATTTCCAACTAATTCAATGTTAGCAAAAATGCGTCAAAATTAATGTAAGCGATAGTCAAGACGACGATTCGTGATACTATTTTTCTTTGATAAAATTGTCGTGTACGTTAACTTGTGTCATCTTAAATAGGACTCGTGAACTTACACCACAGTTTTATCGAAAAATCACAATCACTCGTTGTATTATTTATGATTAAATTTGATACAGTCCTATGTCCCCAAATCGCATTAAGAATTCAGCCATGTACATTTTCAGCATGAAGATTTCAAATGATACCATGTACCGTCTGTCTATAAAGTAACACCCCCCCCCCCCTAACTAACTTTTGAACGACTTGATATTTTACCACAATATTTGGTGTGCTCTAATGGGAAATTAAATACTATTTTTTAGCCAACAATTAAATTTTGTATCATTTAAAATGGCGAATGGGCGCCATTTAGAATTTTTTTTTAAACAGAAAGGGGGGTCGAGTGACACCTCATTTAAAAGGTCTTTTAATTCTGCGTCTGATCCTAGAGTTTCAAAGAAAAATATTCTGCCATAACAAAACGGCGGATTTTAAACAAATGGACTCACTCAATTCAAAATTGTTTCGATTTTTTTATCCGGGGTCGAGTGACACCTCATTTGAAAGGTCGATTAGTTCTGCGCCTGATCCTAGAGTTTCAAAAAAAAATATTGAGCCATAACAGAATGGCGGATTGTAAACCAATGAACTCACTCAGTTCAAAATTGTTTTGATTTTCTTATCCAGTAGTCCACTTATTCATTTGCAGGACTAAATTTTCCCAGAAATATCTCAGGTGGCTTGAAATAATATTGAAAACGTTGTCCCAACAAGACGGTGCGCCGCCTCATTATTATAGGCCTGTTTCTGACTTTCTCAACGGACATTTTCTTGGAAGATGAATTGGTAGGCGGGGGCCTGTAGAATAGCCGGCTCACTCCCCAGATTTAACTTTCTTAGATTTTTTTCTATGGCAATATCTGAAATCGAAAGTGTACAGAACCCGTCCAGAAACAATTGAAGAACTGGAGCAACGCATTACAGAAGTTTGCAGAAATATCACTCCAGAAACTTATGAAAATGTAAGGCAGGAATTTCATAACCGACTTTTTATGTGCCAAGAAGTGAATGGTAAACATTTCGAACACTTAATTTAATTTCTTTTTTCTTTAATTCTTAGTTTTTTTAAATAGACTTCTTTATCTTCAAACATTGTCATTTTGTTATTACTGAATATTTTTCTTTGAAACTCTAGGATCAGACGCAGAACTAAAAGAACTTTCCAATGAGGTGTCACTCGACCCCCCTTTCCTTTTAAAGAAAAATTCAAAATGGCGCCCAGTCGCCATTTTAGACGATACAAAATTTTAATATGGTCTAAAAAATAGTATTTAATTTCCCATTACAGCACACCAAATTTTCTAGAAAAATATCAAGTTAGTTCACAAGTTAGTTGGGGGGGGGGGGGGTTACTTTATGGACACAGTGTATGTATGCCCATAAACTTCTTTTTTGCTTATAACGCTGCTTAGTACATCTTTGGTCTCTATCTAGTCTGCATGTAAATACCATACACAAAAATGGCAAAATTTCGCAAAGATTTTGGTCTCGGATGAAGTTACGTATATAAGAGAAAGATGAATATAAAAAATAATTCAAAATTTATATTAAGAAGCGAAACAGTTCTTTATTAATTGTCGAGGGACAAACCACTCATAAATTATACTGCACCTCCTATTTGCGATATCCGGTAACATTATGATGCAAAACCAAAAATTATTGGAAATACCCCAAACTTAAATATTTACAATAAGGCATCCAAAAAAATATTAGAAACGTTTTGCCAACATCTTCAACGTATTATTCTCTAATTCAATTTCATTATATGTTAGCGAATATTGAAAATGGTGAAACATAAACTGTTTGTGCATTATATTGGTATCTATGTATGCCATACTCGCTAAAGTCTAGTCTCAGAAACGCTATAAGAAAATGAATGGGACAGCTATTATCTGAAGTCCCGTCCTCTCGCCCGTTTAATGAATAATAATGACATATATTTCGAAATTTCAAGAATTCACAAAAATTATCAATATTTTACATCACCTTAAAATCCATTTAGTATTGATCTACCAATTAATTTTTGAGTAAATAAGCATTAAAATAAAATGTTGGGTTCCTTGAGCCACAAGATATGTATGTAAATATTGGTATTGGTTCCAGAAAAGAGTGCCATACTCATACAGTGGATTTATAATAGAAAAATTAGACTAAAAGTAGTATAAGTATAAAATGACCGGCACAAATGGGGGTAGAGGGTGCAAAGGTTAAACCAATGGCGATTTCAAGCAAATGGTTTTGTTTATCTATAAAAGGCATGATTTAAATAAATATTTTAAACCAGCAAACCAAGTACAAAGTTCAGAAATGTACACTCTACAGACACCCCCTGACGCCAGGATGCAAGAGATTATGGATTTAAATGAGTAACTGACCCTGTTTAGCTCACTAAACATTCCGACCTTACTTTAGTTTTTTAATCCGTCAGTCTTCTTCTTATAGTGCCATACCCTATTGAGGGCGTTGGCTACCTCTCTCCTATGTCTGTGTTTGGTGCGCGGCGATAGATAGCTTGCACAGACAGGCATAGGGGACCTACAGTTTAACGTGGGTTTTTCTGGGGAAAAATCCACCTCGCTGGTTTCCCGTTGCTTTGCGAGGGAGAACGACCGGGCCGAGGATCGAACCCGGATCCGCTGCATTGGTAGCCAGCGCTCTTACCACTGAGCTACGGCCGCTCAGTAAACACCGGTAAACATAAAAGCTTAGCACCAGCATAAATGTTTTTGTTATTCATCTTCGATTCGTGAAATAAAAAAAAACTTAAATTGTAAATTTTAATTAGAACAATCATAAAATACATTTATTTTTAATAAATTAATAAAAATCAAAACTATCGATTTAAATAAAAACAAATTTAAATTAAAAAAAAAGGGCTATCGAGTTTGGAGATTATCCAATTAAACTGTCCAGGTAAGGAAACCCCCCCATAGGTCTTTCCTCAATGGACGGTTGTTCTTATTGTCATTTATCATTTTCGTACCGACTTAGAAGTCAATATTCTTAAATTGACCAGAGGGTGGTAGAAAGATTGCGCTTGCGCATATCGTCTGTTTGACATACGTAGAATATGAATTTAAACTTATTCTTGGACCCTAAAACATGTATGTCAGTCAAAATCTCAAGATCTGGAATTGATTCTAACATATCTTCCTCTAACTACACTCCGTATGGCGAGGAAGGTAAAAAATAGATAATTATATCATAAACAGTTGTGTTTAGCAACTTTTAACAAAATTATCTCTTCTGTGAGCTTTTGTACAAGAAATAAAATTCTGCAAACAAATGTTCAAAAAGGCTTACCGAAAAAAATTAGATTTTGGACTGTTGAGTCTAGAGGTTGTGCATTTGTGCTAAAACTTCAACAATGTTTGTCTTCGTATAAGAATACCGTTAAAATAACCTTATTTGTTTTTTACACATACATAAACTGAACGTCTGAAATTCTGCTGTACGTTATACTCCCTAAAAAATACTTCACGAGATCAATTTATTTTAATAACAGCGATATAATAGACGATCTACGCTAAGCGTCCCAGCGACTACTTTTATAGACATGTGGGACAAAGGGGGGATAACGAACAAATAAACCATCTGTTACACACTGAATTCCCTCATTCCTATTCATCTCTATTTAATAAATTAAAATAGGAACACATCACGAAAGTCTGGGCTAGTTTGATAAGCCGTCCAATAATGTAGCACATTTGAAGTTATTAAATTTAGATGGCGTTGTTGGGGGCGAAAAGGATAATAGATACAGCTCCTTGCATGTTAATTTATATTCTTCCCAAGTAATTTTTCAATAATATCAATTCAGTACTTCGGGAAATATTTGCAGATAAAATTTTCACTGAGACACGCTGTAGATCCATACAGCGCGCACTTTAATAAGCCGATTAATAATGTTCCAAATTTTTGCATTTGAATATCTTAAATTTAGACGGCGTTGTTGGGAGTGAAAGGAATACAGCTACTTGCATTTAATTAGCATTCTTCCCAAATAATTTCCCATTATTAACAATAGTTTCAGTACTTTTATTAGAAGGTAAGGTTTTCAGCGTCAATATGAACTTTCATATTGACAAGTATGAACAATTGGAACAAATAACTGCGAGAAGAATAAAGTAGCCCCAGAAAAAATTACTGCCGTCAGGTCGGGCGATCAAGCCGGCCACATTATATTATCAAAGCATACTCGAATCTTAATAAAAAGAGAAAATCGGGTATTTTATAAATAAAAATGTCAAACTATATATTTTCTAAATAGCCAACTATAGTTTGCATTGGACAAAATGTAGGTTTAAGTCATATCTTGAAAACAATTAAGTGTAAAAAATATCTTATTGCACTATCGTAATCTACAATTAAATACTCATCAAAAATGTATTGACGGTATCCCTATATCTCTTCAAATAACGAAGCCACAGCAACCTTTCAAAATTTCGAAAATGTCAAATTTGGCCAATGACTGGAAAAACAAAAAAATATATTTGATTTCTGCCTTGACCATTGAATTTGCAAAAAATTCCAAGAACCTGCTAAGAGTTTTGCTGTGGCCATATTATGTCTATATAGCTCTGGCACTGTTAGATAGTGAGATACCTCGCGTTTGTATCGAAAGTGCCCCGTACATCAGTACGCACTTGGACACTAACGGTTAAATGAAGTTTGTTTGTTGGTAAGATTATGATGAAGGCATAAAATCCAATGCATTATCAAACTTTAGATAGCTATGACATCTCTTGTCATCATACAATTTATTACTGTTTTAATATACCAACGTAAAATGCCGTTAAACATATCCTAAATAAAAAAAAGTGTAGACAGAAAGAGGGAGCTTGTAGTCGTTTCATCATTTTGCCGATTACTATTTCTTTTACTAGCAAAACCCGTTGGTTACGCCCCCGCTTTTTTTGTGTTACTTCATATACGAGGCGCGCGTGTCGGGAAGAAAACTTCGTGAATTAAGCCCGGAAAACAGCCCTGCAAAGCAATGTTAAGAAAGAACAACCCCCGGAAAAAGCTCCAGTAAGAAAATACCCAAAAATGTTTTTTGCTTATATTTATCTAAGCGTAGCGGCTTGCTGTACAAAAGAATATCGGCCTTATATGATAGAAGCGTGAATATGTGGGTTGTCCGGTTCCATACCACCAAAAGTTGAAGCAGGTGAAAGAAGTCCGGATTTAATATATAGATATAGGATTTGCGAAAGTCCCTTTTAGGCATATGTTTTTGTCCAATTTGATTTCCGTAATTATTTGAAGTAATTATGATTTTTAATATTATTAATATGTTATTATTTTATTATTAATTGGTACCCTGAGGCGAAAGTGCTTACTGAAGTGACCAAGGATCTTGTAAATCAAAAAATGCAAGATAAAAATGGACTAAAGAATTTCCAGAGAGAACATCCAGTAAAAAAAAAAACGCAATAAAATACCCCGCAAAAAATTTTATGAAAACAAAAACTTTTTAAGTAAGCTCCAAGAATAAAATTTCGATCCAAAATGAAATTCTTCATATAAATCGATCAGCAACACGAACAACACGTATCTTTTTCAGGGAAAGCCCTTTTCTATTAATACAGTGGTTTTACAGCTGAAGGAATTGATGAAGGAAAGGTCGTCGCGCTCGTAGGCAGACGAAGGCTAAATCAAGCCGAGGATCAGCCTTTAATATATAGATAGATATAGATAAAAACTGTGTTGTCATCAGTTAAAAATTAGTTAATATCAGATTCAGTTCTGAAGATTTTTTTGTGTTAAATTAATTACCATTTGAATTTACAACTTTACATATAAACTCACCCTTTAGGTGGAGATTTCACCAAAAATGTAACAGTAATTTTTCACAAAAATAATCCGAAATAACACCACCTTTCAATTACAAATTGCTCTTTCATGCCAGGCAAAAACAATCTGACAAAAAAATAAGAAAAAAAGTTCATCCGTTTTAATTCACAACAGTCTCCAAATTATCTCATAAATTCTCAAAACTCATCAATAAACTTTCAAGCGGTTTGATAAACAATAATAATAATATGAGCAT
Organism: Ctenicera cuprea; assembly: GCA_958336395.1. Taxonomy (NCBI): domain Eukaryota; kingdom Metazoa; phylum Arthropoda; class Insecta; order Coleoptera; family Elateridae; genus Ctenicera; species Ctenicera cuprea. The sequence continues at coordinate 76,605,416 of OY284486.1, read as the reverse complement.
AGGCGTAGGAAGCAAAGTTGAAAAGAGGTCATCCAACTTTCCTATACTATCCCAGTTGGCTGCAAAACGCAAACAAATACAGTTTCTTTTTCAAAGTTACAATATTTCCACAAAAAAAAACTGTTTGAGCCCCAAAATCGAGTTCGCTTAAAATTAAACACAGGTACGCCCATGGAATTTTTTTTACTGCGAACTGATAATGGATATCACAGCAAAATAGGATGAATGAAAATGTAACCTTGAAAGAATTTAATTGCAACTGAATTTTGCTGTGGCGGGTTCAAAGGAACTAGTGCTATAATTAGAAAATAATTGAGAGAAAGACCAAATAATTAATGCATCTATATTGCGCCAATGACCCATGAAAAATTAATCTTTAGTCGATTTAATCATAACTAGTGTGCCTTGATGTGATGTCATCGCATCAAGGCACTCTAATCATAACATACTAACACTAACGCGCTACCAATAATTTAAAATAAATTAACCGGCAAATACAAAATAAATACCCCCATTAACATACGCTAATGGAACATTGTGTTTACTAAATGTATGTACACTGTAAAGCTTTTATATTATAGCTAAATAATATAATAATTTGCTACCGTTTTAACATTAAGTATTATATAAAATACTTGTAAATGCAATATTGAAACACTTTTGAACAAATAGGTACTTACAGTAAAAGTTTTATGATCATCTACTTATATTATATATCGACCAATTCCACACCGCGTAACTACTCATTTGTTTAATTTGATAGTTAATGTGGTATGTAATTGGATTATTTAACGAGAGAATTAAAAAACAATAGGGGTAAATTACTCAAACTTCCTGCATAGTAAATTTTACTCGCAAAACAAACTATGCAACAAGTTTCTTAATTTTATTACCCGATTATTTTTCAATTTCACTCGCGGTATAACTGTTGTAGAAAATGCACATTTAATTGATTATTTTCAAGCGGACTCGAACTCCGACATACAAACACTACGGGCCTAAAAGTAAAACAATGGAACTACTCGGAAGTTGCAAGTAAATAACATACATGTATGCAGTAAATTTGCATTTTTTACGGGATTTTCTACGATAATTTAAACAGGAAGTCGTTTGTCTTAGTTTACTAGTACGTTTGTCTTACTACGATTTTACGTAAAAGAAAATCCCGGAAAACATTGCAAGAAATATTACTCACTCACAGATATTTACATATCAGAGTTGTACTTATTTTCTCTTATCGTCGACAATGCAGGGGAGTTTGATAATAAAATAGAACACTCAGTTCAAGAAACCTCGTCATACCGTGTTTCTTTAAATTTAAATAACTGGTGTAAATTTATGCCGCACATTTAAAAATTATTAATTATACACGTTTATTTTTGTCATCAGCACGAGTTGGTTGTAAGTAGTTTTAATTCCTACTTTATTATTTATTTGCATAATGTAATGCCAAACACGCTCTTAACGAAAAATCAATGCAGGTTAACTTTTAAAAGTTTTATTTTATTTTACTCAAAACCAGAACATTAAAGTTAAACCAGTTTTACTCCTACAAAGAAAACAAAAATTAAATATCGCCAACAACTTTCCTCTTTTTCTTTTATTTATAAGTATTAATTTACGAGAAGCTTGTTATTGGTATAAGTTTTTAAAAGTCTTAAATTCTTTTCAAACTGCAGAGAAGAGTTGACGGAAATTAATTGAGCAAAATATTGATTTCATACAATTTAAATTGACATTTGGAATTTTAAACGTCTACCTACAACTTAGAGTCCAATTTTTCTTAGGCTAAACCTTTCTATATTTCATTCGCTTTCATTTTCTATACACTGAAACCCCACCTCTTAAAAAACTGTTATTTAACCTAATATATAATCTACGTTTCTGTCTGTCTACAAAATATGGCTGAAATTTAAACGCTATTAAACACTATTTACCAACAATATCTATATAAATATAAATACAGAGTAGTTAAATATCGGCACGCTATTATATAGTTTTATTATTTTATATGGGGAAACTGCGCTTAAAAATTTTACACACCTGCTTCCATTAACGTAGATACTTTCACATACTTTCATATACTTCCACCGTACTTTCACTTACTTTCGCATACTTCCGGTTACTTCTACCGTACTTCCACATACTTCCATGTACTTCCACTGTCATATACTTCTACTTATTTCCAGTACTTCCACCTTATATAGTATATTATTTCATTTCTTCTTTTAATTTTTTGTTTACTATAAAGATGTATTCACAAAAATTAGAAATAGTGCATTTGTTTACTTTTTAGAGCTAGTAAGATATAACGCTTAAACGCACGACTGTTAGTACTACAATGTTGTGCATAAATACTTTTGGAAATGTAAAAGCTTTAAAGTATAGAAAAGTTCAGATGAAGTGCTTCACTCAATTTGTTTTTGTCGTGACACACTGTATACTTTTTGCTTTTCAACAAAAACAGGCGGTAAATATTAAAGAACCAGCAATATATTTCTGTGAAATATTTACCACAATTACATCATTTGTGGGTATTGTTTTTATAATAATAGTACACTAGTGTTACCCCAGCACACAATGCACTGACAGACAGCGTTGACAGAACCGGCGAAATGTCAAGTCACGTGACGCATTAGTTCCAATAATGGCACGCGACGTTATTGTAGATGGCGCCCCAAGTGACGCGCGTCTAGCCGACCTTCATATATATTATAAATTAATATAATTATTAATAAAAAATCGACGTAGAATAAAAATATAAAAATGTTTCATGTTCCATCTGTGGATAGAGACCTTTCATTTAAAAAAATGGTCCAAATTGGTGAAGCGGTAGCCGCTGGAGGAACCGGAGAAAAAAACCCTTTGTGCTTTTATATATGTATGGATTATACACTAAGGGAGAGAAACATCTTATTTTTCCTGAGGTGTAATTCGAAGCCCGAAGGCTACAAATACATCGAAGGAAAAATGGCGGTCTCTCCCGAAGTGTATATACTATTGTTTCCACGATCGGGAGTAGAAACACTTAGTTTCATAAATAAAGAATTATAATAAATCGGAGCGAAATTCCAATATTTAGAAGCCTTTGGGATGTTTCCATGCAACGTATCATGACAACAGACATTTGTTTACAAAAATAAATATGAAATGAAATAAAAACTCCTCTAGGGAAATTGTTGTCTTATTTCGTCCCTAGAGAGTAAATGCTTTACTTCTGTCACAATTTTGATGCCATGGAAACCGACTTCTACTCCCGGTCGTGGAAAAAACATATATTTTATTTTTAAAATCTACAAAAATAGCTAAATGTTACTAGTTCAATCCACTCTTTTACAGCTCGATTAAAAGATACTTTTAAAGCAAATATTAAACATTTATTTCTAAGAACACAAGAAGACACCTTACAATTAACTAACTCTTGAACATAAAAAGCTAACGTAAATATTAATTTCCTTAAACTACAAGAAGAAATTCTCAAAATTCACTAAATAAAAAGAGTAACATTTAATATTTAATGGTATAAAAAAACTCAAGTACGTCACGGAATAGTTCAGGTAATGTCAACCAACTTTGATAAGGTCAAAATTCAATTTTAGCAGCGATTGACAAAATACAGGTGACACTTAAATAACATAACACTCTGTATAATTTAATTTTCTTGAAATTTTATAAATTAACAAAACATAGAAAAAAGACATGACGAATCATGCCTGTTTGTGATGGTCTGCGAGTCACAAATTTTTTTTAAATATTTTTGATATTCTTTTCGATGTAATAGACTCATAGGCGCCGACCATGTAAGAGCCCCGGAACCAAAAACCCTGAAAGTAAATTTCGAAAAAAATAATCTCGAGAAAATTTAATTATTTTATTCTGATGCAATGTGTTATAAAAGTTATAAAAACACAAACTCAATGCATACCTTTATCAGGCAAATTGTTTATAAAAATGTCGATAAAGCAATGATGGTTTTAGTTGACAGATTCAGTAGTGGAACTAGCTTTATTTTGCAAGCAATTGAAAGTTTTGTAGCTGGGGATAAATATCAAAGTAGATTTTTTTTGACTTTTATATAGTAAGATTGATAAATATTAGTTGTTTTTACATCCAAAAATGCTTTTAGATATTATCTTTAATAATAAATAATAATATATCAAAAGGTAACTTCATTTATGTTATGTATAAACTTTCTAAAAAAAAATAAGAAAATATTTTTGGCCATGCTACGACCAAAGCTTGTAAAATTCTTACGTCTAGTTTTAAATTTACCCACGGCGGAGATGTTTTAGTCATAGTAATGGTATCAGGAATGCTTATTAATTTACAAAAAAAATTCATAACTTAAAAATCGATTTAACTGTCTAAATTAAATTAAGCTTAAGAATGCTACGACCACAATCTAGGAAGATAATATTGGTCTGGTTTTTCGCTATTCGGCATTCTCACAAAACCGCAGATAAGTCTTATCTTTGTTGTTATTATTTCATTGGATATTTTTTGAGTATTTAACCAATAACTACCAAGCTATGTTTTTTAACCAATGGAAATGCACGTGTTAGTTAACATAATAATTTGATACTTAAGTATATTATAAATACACGCATAACAGTTATGTTTTTTTTTACTTTGAGACTGAATACTGAAACTCTTTTTTAGATTGATTATAATTGAAAGTAAAGTTTATATTTAAAACACAAAATAGTTGAAATATGTTTCTCAACTTCTTAATTTAACAAGTTAAACTTATAAGCAGAGCGCGGAGTTCAAGCATTTTGCACTATTATTGTACGCAAACGAAAATCCTATTGTATCTCCACGATTCATGAAAGATGTAATCATTTGACACCACTTTTATTATGCTTATTTTCTCTATTTTGCTTATTTTGCTGCTTATTTTGCTCCTTACACCGCTTATTTTCGCTTATTTTAGCTTTTATACAGCTAGTTGGTGCTTTTTTTTATAAAGAATTTAACATTTGCAACTTTTCGTTTGAAACACCTAATGTTAAAACATTAATTAATTTACTATTTTTCGGTTTAAACGACTCTGCGAATAATTTACCGAATGTTTACACCACATTCTACAAATCCCCTGCTAGACCAAACAATCATCGCTCAGAGAAACAAATAGTGCGTTCGGGGAATCACCAAGTCCTGTGTTCTATCGGAAGCCACACACAATAGTCTATCGCGTTTGTTTGTAAAAAGGCTAAAAACATTGTTTTGTCTTTTGTTAACGTCAGTAATCCGGAGCATTCCATTGTGTTGTGATGTTTTGTGAATAATTTTAATTTGAAATAATAAATGCTTAAAGTGAAGGATAAATCCCTACCGGCAACTTGGCGTAAAGATTTTTCTGAATTGATTATTGAAAATAAAATATTTTGCAGAAGTAGCAAGAAAACCGCAAGTTACGCCTTTGCAATATTTCTTATTTTTTTAAATGATTTAAAATATTTCTGTCATTGTCCAATAATACGCTTCAGTTAAATTTTTAATATAAACATCGTTTGAACGGCAAGGAAATTTATATCAAAGTATCTTTTTATTTGTTGTTAATTACATTTTCAAGTTTTAATTTTATATTGAAACATTTGTAACAATACCATATTCATATGCAAAACAAATAAAAAAATTTGGGGGGGTTTTGTTTTGCTTATAAATCCGCGCTCTGCTTATAAGTTATAAAATTGTTGCTTATCCAAATATACAAGTACCTTTTTAAAATTATGATAACATGTTACATTTCCATTTCCGGTTTCCTGTCGTTACATTCAATTGCATTTCCTCTATATTTTTGTATGTATATCTAACAATTTATTCTCTTTTAACGTAGCGTTTTAACTGTAATCGGTTTAGATTTATTGTTCTTAATAATTCAAATAGTAAATACTCGACTATTACTTCAATAAAGGGGAATTTTAAACATCATACTTCCGTAATTACTAGATTTGAATTATTAGTAAGGCAACGTATTTTTAAACAATCATCATTCATGATATAGATAACTCTTGAAGATAATTTATTAAACTTTTATAGCAAAGAGAATGCTAGTCGTTGCTGCTTGCTGCAATAAGGTAATTTTATTTCTTTATTTATTCCCACAATTGTAAATCATTTACTCCAATTTATGTTATATCAAAAACTTTCAATAATAAAGTAGCCACACCGTAAAATTTACTCATAAAAAATGTTTAGAAGGGCAGGAAATTTAAAAATGTTTTATAAAAGATAGTAAATATTATTAACTTATAAATTATGAAGTTGTAATTAATTGGTAACTAGATATCAAATTTCATCACATAGGATTTTATTTTAGCAAAATCTAGGACTTATTTACCAAACAATGTTACAGTAAAAGAAAAACTAAAATAATAAAACACCCTTATAAGGTACCTAATAAATAAATGGAAAATAATTACAGGGAGCCACCTTTTGCACCCGGTAGGAAGGAGCACACCTACACACGTGTAGCTTTTCGCACGTGCCCTAGCATGCGAATTCTTATACTCATTACCTTTTTTTAACTTTTTTCATAACCCTGATGATAACAAATGGTTATTAAATTTCTCTATCCGTACTAATGATGTTAATATAAAAAACGAGCAAATAACGATTTATGAAATTTGAAAAAATTTATTTTTATTTAAAACTATTTATTTTATGAAAAAAGAAAAAACACTTTTCTCGATTCCGATAAAAACAACACACAATGGGGAGTAACTTTAACACCATGCCTTGAAAGGTTTAAGGCGTATGCATTGTTTACTTTTTGTAAAAAAATCATGCCATGTCTAAAACACATACAAAATAGCAACCAAATTTAATTCAACAAAACCAACAATAAGTGGCGTGTGTGGGGCTTCAAATATTCCAAAACTACATTCATAAATTTTTTATTGACATTCTTTAAATCATTCGTCATAAAAACCAGTGAAAGTATCTAACATATTCTCACTCACACATTCACACAAACACAATTCTTTTGAACTTGAACCCAAACGTCATAAAAGACGTAGAAATAAAATCAAAACTACTTACAAATCGTGTTCCAAATATAAGATAAGCTGGCACCCCTAAAAACAGAACATCAACATAGGCTATGGAGGGTTGTCACAACACAAATTAGAATCAACGCACTGAAAAACACCGAGGATTCACAACTAGGTTGCTGGTGGTTAATACACGTTAGTTTAAAAACTAGTTTTCACACATCAATTGCACGTTTTTAAGTAAAAAACCGCATGATAAACATTGATGCACCAGCAAATCGATGTATTATTACAACGCGCCTGCTCCGGCCGTAGCGCAACACGCCTGACTTTCAGAAAATAAGCGACAGGATCCGAATTTTAGCGGTTTTCCCCGAAATAAAGTAATTGATAGTACGACATCTATTGAAAGTGTAAGAAACGACGATCTAATACGTTGTTTACATCAGTCTATTGGAAACGTTTATTGCAGGACGTAAGAATTAAATTCATAGATGATGATTTGGATATTCAATCTAAAACAGTGGGATTCAGTGGCGTAGCTAGGATATTCAAGCCCCCCTTTTTTATTGTTGTTGAAATTTACTTCCAAAATTTATAATGCATGCAAGAGGTACATAGTGGGACGCGATTAGTATTGTGATTTTTTGGCATCTACATTTCAAATGATAAAACTAAAGCCTGTACACTCGTTAATAAACCTTGTGTACACTGTACAGTGAGTCCTTTAATATTGCTGCAACTAATGCAGCTTAGAAAGTTAATAAAAACAAAGCTTCTATCTACTCATTCACTTTTTAAAAATGCACTCACTATTATTCACTTTTCTTAAAAGTGTATTCACGTTATTTGCTGTTTTTAGCGTATCACACAAATCGATAATAAATCGATTTTTTCAATTAATTAAATAAATATAATCCATTACATGCGGTTTAAGTCGGTTTGTATGGATTAAGAGAAATTTCTGTTAATTTAATTTTTTTTAAATTTCAATGCTGAATTTTAAACATTAAAGACCACGGTTTACGATAGCAAAGTAACAATAGAAATTCAATAGTTATTTAAATATAACTTAATTTAAACTAAAATATACCATGTTTTCATTTTAAGTATTTAGATTTTCTTTATTTAAATTATGGTTTTGTGCTTTTATACCAAACTATACAGTAAACGAAGGAAACTTTACAATTTTACAAATTTTAAGGGCTTAACTAATATAAGGTTTTCGTTTTTTATTGCTAATAATCAACAAAAAACAGGAAAAAAAACATGATTATTAGTAATATTTTTCAAAGGTCTGTTTTTTGATTATTTTTTTTAAATCATGATTTTTGGTATTTTAAATTATGATTTTGAATTTTTTAAATCGTTACTTTATCATTTTTTTTAATTGTGAGTTTTGTATTTTTTAATTATGATTGTTGCCACCTTTGTTTAAATCCATAATCCCTTCTATTCAAGGTGATGGAGACCACAGAGTGTCAATTTTTGTGATTTTTCACAAAGTAAAGAAGGTACCAGTTCAGAGGCATATTCATTGTTTCTGAGAGGATAGGGGGACGGACAATAAGACATCTAGTCAAATCTCAAATACTTTGTGAAAATGCACCGCACACAACATTTTTTAATTAAAAGTGGTGGTACATTGTGCAAAACAGAGTGTGAACAACACTATTTAAATTTAAAAGAATTTTTTATTTGCTAGCAGACGTTGCCTAAAAGATTAAAAAAAAAAGTAGTTAAAATACAATTTATTAATAAGTGCCAGCTTACCTACATTGAAGTTTAGACGTTGATAGGTTCAACATAATCTTGCATACGAGCCCAATCAAGTATGGTGCAAATGCACTCCACTTATAAACTTTGGTAATAGTGTTGATATTTGCATAAACGGCCAGCATTGTTGTTTATATGTTCTATTAAAATTTTTTTATTACAAACGCAGAATAATGCATACTTACTGAACAAAAGCTGTAGTTCCCGATTATTAAGTTTTTGTCGTATTTAGCTTAATTAGAACATCTTTCACAAACTTTGTTTTACGGTGTTGTACAGAGTTAAATTTGTTGCAATGAATTCTATATTGTGTACTTTTCCTATTTTATTTTCAAAGGCAGTACACTACCTCTGAGATCCTGGAGGTTGTTGCGCTGGGGTGCAAATGCACCTTACAACAAAAGAAATTTATTAAAATACTTTAAAAAAATTTGAAGCACTGTAGTAAATGTAAGACTATGATAGACTACCTTAAGAAAAATAAATTAAATTCATAGCATGATTGAACCAGTAACTAACAATTTCCATACCAAAATAAGCATGGGGTGCAGTGTCACCATGCCCTATGAAGGTAAATATATTATAAAACAAAGGACAAATTGTAAATAAACAGGTGATATTTTGTACCAACAATAGAGCTTGATGACTTGATCTTGGTTATCTATATCTGCAGATATAGACTTGGTTTCTATTCCAAAACTTCTAATAATGGCGAATTTAAAAGATCAGTTTGCTCATTTGTTAAAGGTACAGTTTTAAATGTTTGTGATTTTCAAATGCTTCCAGTATATCTAAATTACGTTTATTATTACAAAATTATATAAGACTAAAATAATAGTTTATTGAAGTTATTAATCATTTGATTTCTAAGATATGATTAATAAAAGCTTAAAAACTAACTTAAACTCTAGATAAACAGTAACACACAATAAAGCAAACTAAACTAAAAATAATATTCTTCAAAACATGCCAACATTATTTTCCTATGCGGCGCGCGCACATTTAGCACTAGCCGAGACTGCTCAGAGAGAGGATGCCCCCTTAGCCCCTCCTTATGACCATCCCTGTACCAGTTTGAAAATCACGATTTATTTAAAAAATCTTTTTATGTATATTGCTTGCTTTTTCATCATTACACCTGTACATTAGAATTTTTGCAAAAAAAAATTTTAATTTATTGTAGAAACTGATATGTATCAATTTTCGATGCCGTACATTTCGTCAGGATAGAAAATGCAGCGCAGAAAAAAAAACGAAAAAAACTCTCGCAACTAAAAAGATCTCTTAAAAATAGCCACGGAAAGCACAGCCTTTTACGATTTAGGAATACGTTTTCAGGTAAAAATTCTACAAAAAAAAAACATTCCACTTCTGGCTTAGGGTTTTTTAAAAGCTGATTTTAGCGGTGAATTGCTGATTTTCAATGTTTTGACATTTCGAAGCCCATCGAAATCGAACCATCCGTTCGAGAGTTATGAGGCATAACCCACACTCACACATATAAACCAAGCCACCTACAGACAGACATTTTTTAAAAACCCCTTCTTTGAGTTCCTGGAAGTAAAAAACACATATCTTTTTTATCGAGGATTTTTTTCGGCTTTTTTCTTCGGGGATATTTTTTAAGGTATTTTCCGAGAATGCTTTTTACGGATATTTTATCCTAGCTTCCTATACAACAGGCGTTCAAAACAAGAGTGGAGTGGGCTTTAGATGCAACAGTTGTGCGCACCTATAACATTTTATCATTTCTTAGGGTTCTCAGAAGCCAAACTGAAATTATAGCAAACTATATATTTTTGAACGACTCTTAAAAACGCACTTTAAATGACATCATAGCTGACTTCATTTAAACAATTGCATTGCCATATAACTCAAAAACCATTGCAAATATGAAAAATCTAAGTATGCCACTGTAATCTAAATAATAAATATCTATTAAATCGTAGCATTTTTTTATATCTGTAGAAATAAATGAGCTATAACACCTACTAGATATGTTAAAAATTTAACTTTTTGATTTTACTCAAACCCACAAAAAGATTTTCTATTTTGTTTCTACCATTGAATTGGTCCTAAAAAATTGACCAAATAAGATGCAAACGGTTTTTTCATAACTATAATAATAACAAATTACTTATGTAACTACATTGAAAATGAGACACCTTGTACCTAATACCAAAGATTATATACCTACTATAGAGGGTATAGTCTTTGCTAATACAAATACATGTGGCAGCTTTTACTATTCCTGCAAACCAAGAGAGCAGAAACAACTGTGCAAGATGTGACGTTACAGTGGCACAACGTATTAGGTTAATGTTTATTATTATTTATATTGGAAAGTCAAATTTAATGCCTCCTCTTTTTTGGAACTGTGAATGTCGTAGATTTTAATATTTATGTTCTACTCCGCAAATTTAAAATATGACAACCCTAACAGTAAAGAAATATTTAGGTAAGTAGACTCTCTTACACAACGGATACTAATCAAGACATTTAAAAATAAAAATAAATAGCAATCAAACTAAATCCTACAAAAAGTTTGCTTTTATTGGATATTATTGAACATTGAAATAATATAAAACTCATACACTTTAAAAATAGCAAAAAACAAATAAAACTAAATAATAGAAACGGTCTACGAAAGCAATATAAGAAAGTGTGACACTCCACACTTTTTGCTAGTTGGCAAAAAATGTCAACAAATATTTATAATAAGAAATAACATAGTTAATATTAATAATAATAATAATTAAAGCACGGATTTGATGCAAATGTATATTTAAAAGTAAATATTCCACCGCATTGTGTACATATCTAGTGAAATGCAAATCAATAGAACTAGAAGTTTTAAATTGGTAAGTTTAAGACTGCTTAAAAACAAAAGTTAAAAATGAAAAGAACGACACTAAGTACAATTTTATCACAGCCTTTAATTAACAATTACATCCATTGTCGCATATAATGGTGCATATTTTAGGTAAGCCCCAAAAACCATAATCACTCAGTTAGCGAATGAAATAGTCGTTCAGTGGTGGGAAACATCTTTTAAATCTTTTTTTTTTAAGAATGATAATGCCATCGATGGCTTCATTTAATTTAATTGTTCTGTCAAAGTAATACTTAATTGATGCCGCCCCAATGACATGATCATTCAAAAAGAAATTTAAAATAATGTTTGCCATCAGTCTGTGACCACTTCGTTTGTTCACCGAGCGATTTTGGTGTTTGGGTGTAACATAATTATACAATCAACAAAAAACAGAATCAAGAGTGCTTAACAAAAAATAATGCATGTTTTTGATTGACTCAAAGCGGCAGTGGTACTGTCACCTGACTTTTTGTAATGTTGTATGAAATAACTTTAAACAAACTTTAGAAAAACCGAAAAGTTCAATTAAGTTTTTTGTTGATCGTACGTTATTTGCACATATAAATCCGTGCTTTACTAATAATACATAACAAAAATATACTGAGCGATTCATACAGTGGAGCAAGTCTTAAGCAGCGTGAGTCTGAAAACAATTATAAATGTCAATATCAATCAGAACAGCAGTTTTTGCAATATATCTAAGACGTAAAAGCACAATGGTCAATGTCTGCTCCAATGTATTTTTTGTGGATCGCTCGGTAGGTAATATAATTTGTTTTTATATATATAAAAAATATTGTAATGCAAAAATAGGCATATGTACAGTTAAGAAACAATGACTTGTATTTACGCTTTTACAAAAATAGTGATGTTTTTATTATGTTGAAGGCACTTGTGCAATGTTGCCCTTCGATTTTTCCTGTAAAACCAACATTTTGGAAAATTATTCTCTCAACAATCAGCATTTTATTGCTACTTTGCTAATATATTGTATCAATAAAGGTTTGATTTGACTTCTTTATTTTTCAGTCAAGTAAGTTTCTAATCTATTCTAGGTTGGAAAGATAGGGAGAACTTGAAAAACTATTTCAGCTTAAAAAATTTTCTGCTATCATTAATGACTTTTGGAATTTAGCAGATAGCAGACATTTACCTAATAATCAATTTATTTCCTAATTAGTCACATTTTTTTCCTTAACCAAGCCCTCCCCGGGAAACTTCTGAAAAGAAGTTTTCTAAAAGCAAGTAACACAAGAGCTATAAGCTCCTGCGTTTTTGTTCCTTTGAAACAAAATCAATTAAAACTTCAATAAAATATTTAAACATCTTACAAGTAAAATTATACAGTTATATAACTTGGAAATAGCACTATGCTTTAGTTAATGAAATTTAGTTAAATAGGTCACAGTAACTCTTATCATCACAGCCAATGGCTTCATTAACCACAAGCCTGCTTCTAATAATATTTTAATTAAATTTAGAAGATTGCAGACCTGTCAAAAGCATTACACTTGTGCACTATTGCTAGCCTGGATTAAAAAAATCTTCAACCTAATAAATTCAAAAAATTCATAAACAGGCAAACCTATTTTATATCTGCAATATAAAAATTTGACACAATTTATATCTAACTATAAGAAAGATATGGAAACAATAAACAAAAATATTAAAAGATTACTTCACTCATAATATATCGACCAATCACCACATCGCATTTGCTGTTTCAGCCAATAGAAAACCTAACGTACAACATTTTATCGTGATAAAATTAACTGAACTACTCATATACCACTCATAAATCTGCAAAATAATCTGGGTAAATTACTCCAACTTACTGCATACCAATTCATTCGTGGTACAAAAAATTGATCTACTACTCAAGTATTGCATTTTGTTTTCACTGTTGAGAATAATTGTTTCTACTAGCTTATTTTTACTAACATGTAGAATTTATAGAAGCATGTTTTAAAGCTTATTTTTATCTGCAAAAATAACTGAAATATTAGCTGGAGTCTGCGTATTCAAACACCTTGAATAATTGGATTATTTCACGAATAATGAATCAAACTGTCAAATTAATTTTATGTTTTAAACTATCAAATACAACAATTAAGCAGTTTTTTTTAATTTTATCGAAATTAAATTTTGAACACACTGTCATAGTGATTGGTCAATATACTATTATGAGTGGAATAAACATTACAACTTTTATAAATCAATACTCAAAAGCAAAAAAACTATTTAAGAGCTTACTAATTTCAAACAAGGAATATTAAATTTACAAGTATTGTGAAAAAGAAGAAATTAAAAAAAAAGAATAAAAATAAACCATCCTCTCTTAGAGTACATGTAGTCATGTACTCTAAGAAGCACCAAAACGAACTAACATAAGAAGTTTCAGTAAATAAATATAATTCAAGTGTAAACAGCTAATAGTCCCACTGAGGGAAGAAAAACTATTGTAATGATTACAGTATCAGTTCTAATAAAAAAAAACATGCATTCAACTACCAAAATTACTCTTGGCTGTAGGTCCAGTAACATTTTCTTAAGATTTAATGAAGCACTTTGCGGTCTGTTTCTTTACTCCTTTTATTATTTTTTCCAGTTTTCTGGGAGTGGATGACCTCTCAGCTGATAAAAAAAGTATCAATTATTAAAACTGTTTAAAGAAACTGTTAAAAAATAAAAATACATACTATGGACATTACAAACTTCTACATTAGCACCAACCGACAACAAAAAATCCAACCATACTTCCTGTTTTGCAGAGAGCTTGTCTTTTTTGTCTTTAAATTCCACAAATTTGCACTAAAAAATAAAATTATTGTATTTAATAAACTACTACACTACAAATAATATTTAAAATTGCTCACTATTTTTTTGTGAACAGTCCATAGAAATAGTTTAGGAAGTCCTGTGTGGTAAGCTTCAAAATCTTTGACAATCCTTTCCAATATCTGAGTAAGTTTCACTCTGCCAATGCATAAAATAATGTCAAATAATTGTTTAGGTTCATCTACAACGTCGCAAATAAAAGACTTTTCATGTGCGTGTTCTTCCCATATATTGCAAATAAAACCTTTTAATAGATCATTTGGCCACGTAGACCGTATTTCCATAAACCTTCGATCAATTGCTCCTTTTCTATTTGTGTAGAATTCTTTACTCATTAAATCCAATGGAAAATATTGTATTTCAAGTATAAATGCATTCGGTACTGCCCTTCCATAAATTATGTCCCAAAACAAGATAAAAAAAATTGTTTGTAGCAGTTCACCTGCATCACACTTGTCTACATATCCTTTATTTAAATAATGCTCTGCAACTATATGGCCTATGGTTTTTTCATGCTGTTTTTCCTCAGCTTTTTCCTTAGACAAGCACTTTCCTTTTCTTCCTATTTGACTGTGAAAGATAATAATTAGAAACTCAAACTAAAATTATAAAATTACAATCTACTTACGCAAGACCAGCATTAATTTCATTAAAATGAATTTCTCTCAATGGAGCAGGTTGAACAAAAGAAATCCGATCATGCACAAGTTTTGATATTGGATGAGCCTTACTTCTTTTTATTTTCTCTGCCCGACAATTTAACTCTTGCAGATCGACCTTTGATATATCTTGTCTGCTAAACGCTTCCATTAATGTATTGGCTGCCTGTGTTAAAACCAAATGTACAACCAAATTAAAAATAATTAATTATACTTACAATTTCATAATGCTTCAGATAATCATACTGAACCCTCACCAGCAAGTCGTACCAGTATCCATGCAGTTTCAAACAATACCTATCCTTTTTTATCAAGAAAACTAACCATTCTTGTACTTTTTCAGGGTAATGTACTGCCAGATATTTTGCTCCCAATGATAAGGTTTTGGTGTATTTGTAACCAGCAGTAAAACGCATCAGGTAGGAAGGTTTTGGTTCCACGTTACTTTAATAAAATCATGACGTTAATGATAAACAAATAGGTGAAGCATTTCATCCCGACTTTTCAAAATTTGTTATTTAAGTTTTCAAAAGTATTTCGTATCAATGTTCTAGGTGGCCGTTTTTTAGATAATACAAAAATGTGTTTAATATAAAACACACCTTAGCTTGCATTTCATTCGGTGTAGTGTTTTTCCAAATTAATACACTTCGTTTGCCAATTTTAACTATTGCATTACATGTTGGTTGCATATAGACTAGATGTAGCATACATGTGCTTTTCAGTTGTTGAATTTGAATATTTATTGCTAATTTAAATGTATTGTTGTATGTTTTTTTTTCAATAATTAATGGTGTTAATGGTAATTGCTTTTAATTTAAAATATACATTTAGCCTAAGCCGAAAAAACGTGACTTCTCAGTTTTATGTTACATTTAAAATTTGGTCAGATTTGGTAGTAAGCCTAACTACTTACAAAACAAAAGTACTTATTCTTTCAGCAAAACGACAGTTAAAAGGCACAGAAGTTTACATCGACGAAGATCTCCTGGCGAAAATATTATTACAAAGAAAACCACTGATAAACAAAATGATAGAAGCACAAAAACTGGATAAGCATACTATCATTAGATGTGGAACACTAATAGTAGACGCTAAAAAAAGAGGAAGGCAATGAATTAGATAAGAACAAAAACAAGAGATTCAGATTGGAAGAAGACAAACAAGTTGGCAATGCCAGTGGAGGAAGCGAAGTTAAATAGAAGAACAAACAGCAAAAATTATAAGACGACAACCCAGGCAAGGCTAACGGACCACGAGAACAAAGAAGTAAAGGAAAAAAAACGTAGAAGCACTACCTCAGAAACTTGGTCAGTAGGGGAACCAAAGACCAAAACCACCAAGGTAAAAATACAACATTACATATTATGCACCTTAACCCTGCGCGGCACGGGTGGGGCCTCACAGACCAGAGCGCAATTGTATTTGCTGCAGCTTAATGCTTGCAGTAGCTAGAGTGGTGGGGATCCATATACCTTCTGCATTTGTGGATTGTTACAGCGTGTAGTACAAGTTATGTCACTATGTGGAATAGATGTGGCTTGTTACCTACGACGATTGTCTCACAGACCCCACCCGTGCTTTGACGTTACAAATTTTTTAGATGTTTCTATTGTAAGAAAAACCGGAAAACCAAATACTGCTGTAAATAATTAACTTTTAAAAAAAAAAGGGAACCGACTTCAAATAAAAACACAAAAGTGACATAAGTTAACTAAAAAGCAAAAAATAAATGTTTTTTATACAACAGTTTAATACTTATTTGTTGTTCCGTTTAATGTAATTAAGAAATTGCTGTTTATTATATAATTATTAATTGTTTTATAATTTTGAAGTCGGTGCCAAGTAAAACATAATAATTATATACCTTGCTGCAATAACAAATTAGATTCGAATTTTTGTTTTACTTGACACCGACTTCTAAATTATAAAACAATTAATAATTATATAATAAACAGCAATTTCTTAATTACATTAAACGGAACAACAAATAAGTATTAAACTGTTGTATACAAACATTTATTTTTTGCTTTTTAGTTAACTTATGTCACTTTTGTGTTTTTATTTGAAGTCGGTTCCCTTTTTTTTTTAAAAGTTAATTATTTTACAATTTTAAGTGATGGGTAGACCTAGTAAAGATGCTTCTCGAATGAGGAAATGACGGCTAGTTGAAACGGAAGATGAAATACGGAAACACTAAAAAGTCGGTTAAAAAAATAGATTTTGAGGAGTATCTTCGAAGTTCAAGCTCCAATACCAATGAAATTATAATGGGACCACCTTGGAACTATACTGAACCCATCACAAAAAAATTATTAAAATCGGTTTATAAACAAAAAAGTTATGCCCGAACATACATAAAAAAAAAAAAAAATTTAAAAAAAAAAAATATATATACAGACGAATTGAGAACCTCCTCCTTTTTTTGAAGTCGGTTAAAAATGTAGAAAATGGCTTTGTTTGGAGCATGTCCAACCACTTTGTACAGATTGCCTAGAAGAAGGCTTCGAAGAATAATTTTTTTTGTGACTTTCGTACAACTCGTGTAATTTTTGCTATCTTTTTGGAATAAGAATATAGTGTTATGTTTATCTAATATTTCCTTTTATTTTGTTATATGTACCTTACAATTACTTTATAAGTACATGTTTTGATCAGAAAATGTGTATAAATTATTTATTTCAATTTTATTTTACAAATTGAAATTTGGGTCTGTGTGACCCCACCCGTGCTATTGTGTAAAGAATGTTCACCCGTTCCGCGCAGGGTTAAATGTGAGAACTTTAAAGACAGGGGATAAACTAACAGAACTTGAAGAAGCTTTACAGAGAATAAAATGGGATATAATCAGACTATCAGAAGTAAGGAGAAAATATAAAGGGAAAGAAAAATTAGCTGTGTATAGTTGCATTTTGAGCAGGATAAAGAACAAACCGGAGTAGGGGAATTCTACATAAACAAGATCCTAGCTAACTCAATCCTTGAATTAAAAGACATCTCAGAAAGAAACATTACGAATAAAAGCAAACAATAAGGAGAACATAACAATGGTGTAAGGCTACCTACCCACAGAGAATGCGAGCAAGGAAAAAGTGGATGAAATTTACGACGAATTATCCAAAGTAATAGAATGCAATCATTGCAAAAATAAGAAAAATGATTGAAGACAAAGAAAGAATTAGAGGTCCTATGGATATGGAACAAGAAACGAAAGAAGATCCCAGCTAATTCAATTTGCACAAAATCACAATCTGATAATCAGTAATACCTACTTCAACAGAAGAAGCAGCAAAAGATGGACGTGGATAGCACAGAATAAAAAACATAAAAACGAGATTAATGCAAAAAAGAATCTAGAAACAGCTGGATATGAACCAACCAAAAGAGCAAATACACACAATCAACCAGCTAGTTGAGAAACATACCGAATATAGCATCCCTCTCTATAGATTTAGTGGGTTATGAAAAAGCCTTCGATATAATTGACCATCCACAAATGTTGCACATCTTGGTAAATCAAAAAGTGCATAATAAGTAAATTAGAATAATCAGTCAAATATACAATGCAGGAAGGGCATACGTAAAAATAGAGCAGAGTGCTAAAGAGCTTGAAATGATGCTGAACGAACTAGACATAGTGTGCAGAAAAATAGGACTGCATAATAACCATGAAAAAGCCAACCTTCTAAAAAAACTGAGAAAAGATCACAATCAAGATAAAAAACAACTAATTTAATTAAGTAGAAGAGACAGTATATCTGGGACAAACCATCTCCTTTAGCAATAAACAGGAGAAAGAGAGGCATATAAACATGGCGTGGATATAATACTGGGCCCTAAAAAGAATATGCTTTAAACTGAAAGGCAAGGTTTTTTTGTGGCAGCATTGTTGTATGGGGCACAAACATGAGCTAGCACAAACAAAAATGATTTACATAAATCCGAGGTGAAACAAAATAAAATAATGAAAGATATTTTAAAAATTAGATTAAAGAACCGAATAAGTATGGATCAAATAAGGACAAAGCTGAATGTGAAAAACATTGCTGAGATATGTCAGGATTTAAATTGGAAATGGTCTGGCCATACCATAAGACAGGAAGAAGATATATAGTTAAAAAGAGTTACAGCATGGTGTACGATACTATCAGGAAGAAGAAGGGGTAGACCAAGAAGGTGATGGTTGGACGAGTTAGTGGAAGAGGTGGGAATAGGATGGACGAGGATAGCGAAAAATAGAGAAAATGGAAACAATTTGGGGATAGAGCTGATTCAACTTTAAAAAGTCACGTGTTTTGTATATTTTATTATTATTATTATAATCAAAAAACCCTGTTACCGATTGGTGTGGGATTACCGATTGGTGTAGGGTGTATATTTTATCCAATTTATCAAAACTGAAAAACGATTTACAGCTTCACCCAAAATAATAGTATGCAGCATTAGCTAAAACTATATTGCATACCTATGAAATACCCGTTAGTAGTAAAACTAATAAGTACTACTACGTAACTACAATTAAATTCGTATAGGCCATGGCTAAATACAGAGGGTGTTTGAAAATACTTCTTCTCTAACAAAGTCATATTATACGCTTAAAAATAAGATCAAACAGTGCTATAAACATATTTCCAAAAATGCTTCCCTGAGGAGTTACATACAGGCGGTTGAAAATGACCTATACGATACTCCTAATAAGTTGCTACATACTGTGTAATTTTTATCATAATCGATTTCGTGGAACTGGTTATTTCAAGCTCACGGGATCAGATAAAAATAAAGTTCTAAATGGTAGAATAGTTAGGTGACCATGAAATAACCTGTTCCAGGAATCCAATTATGATAAAAATTACATAGTATGTAGTAACTTATTAAGGATGACTGCATCTGAGAGGTTATCTGCAACCCGCCTGTAACTCATCAGCATTTATGGAAACATGTTTATGGGACCTTTTCATAACATTTTTAATAGAACAATATATTCCTTTGCTAGGGGACAAGAACTTCTGAACCCTGTACTCATTTTCGATGTAGTTATATGGATAACTTTGTTAATATTATAGTTATGAAAAAACAGTTTGCATGTTATTTAGTCAATGTTTTAAGACAAATTCAATTGTGCAAACAAAAATACAAAATCTTTTTGTTTTTGAGCTAGTCAGAAAATTAAAAGCAATGGAATGGCCAATTTCTGGAAGTTCTTTTGAAAATGCCAAAAATTAGTTTTTATGGTTTCAGAAATGCATTAACATTGCGTCCCATTAAATGTTATTCCAATATGGTAATCCATTTAAGAGTAAACAGTGTTTAGAATCAAAGTTTTTAAAACATTGAAGTGGTCATCAGTTTGTAGTAAAAAAGTTCAAAAAAAAATTTTATTCTTCCATACAGTGTGTAAAGTTGAACTCTGCTCTCCATTGAGATCTCAGAAACAGTAAGAGATTAAAGTTCCAATAAACGAGGAAAAAGTTGCCCCTTTAGGGGACCAGTTTATTGCCATTTTAAAATGTTTTGAGTAATTCATAGCCGACTAGATACAGAAACAAGATTGTAGCATAGGCTACAGGCCCACCTACCTAAAAGGCTTCAGGCCAAGCCGACTGGATACAGACGAAAAATTAACATTTGATGTTTTCTTCCCTCGTTCGTAGTTTTTTTCCGTGAATTTTTTTCTCTCTTATTGCTACTATATCAAATTTTACGTTTTTAGAAAGTATTTTTTATTATTGATACAAGGATGTATGACAATCTTGTAAAATAACTGTAACTGATGTTTAAAATAATTGAAAAATATATTTCTTAAAGTTGGCTGTGGAACATCTACTCTAGAGTGTTTTGTTCACGAAAACAAAAAACAATCTGATTAAATGTCTATTATTGACTATTATACACATTTAAGTAGAGAATATTATACAAATAAACAAAACAGCGCTCAATTTGAGTGCTTGATTTAAAGCCTTTTTGCTTGAAGGGTATTTGCTAATAATAGCGTCAGCAAAAATGTAGCCCTCAAAAATAGCGTGGGTTAAAAACGTCGCCGGCAAATAATATATAATAGCCAAAAATAGCTTATCTTTATCCAATCATCATCATAATGTAGTTATTGTTTTTGGTTATTCTAAATGTTAGTAGTATTATTAATTCCTATGGACAGTAATTAATAGTGTTGGAACCTGGTAGTTTGTTTCCTTAATATTTCAAACTTTATTAACCATCTGATTTGTTTATCTGTGACATTCACTACTTAAATATCCATAATAATCAGTAATGATAGATGTTTAACCAGATCACGTTTTGTTTTTGTGATAAGAAATACTAGGATAGATCAGTTTCTGTTATTTTACAGGGTTGCCATACATCGTTGAATAGATAATAAAAAATGTACTAAAATTGTAAAAATTTTATATAGCAGCCATAAGAAGAAAAAAAGTAGACCATCGTTTCTCGAAAATCATAGGTCATAAAAAACTTCTGATTATAAGTTCCTGCTTATATGTTACACTATCAGTGCAAAAACGAATAGTTAATATAACCTTTGACAATGGCATGTAAACATGCTGAAATACGTATAAAGTTAAAATAAATAGATATTGTTAAAGTAATTAAGTATTTTATATACAGATACTCATTGAATAGTTAAAGTTTCTAAATAAAAAAGCTACGAGCAAAAGATGAAAACGTAAAATTTTAGTTTCTCGCCTGTATCTGGTAAGCTATGAATTTTGCAAAACTTTTAAAAATGAGAGTAAACTGGTCTCTTAAATAGGCTACTTTTTCTTCATTGAATGGAGAACTAACCGTTTTAGAGATCTCAATGGTGAGCAAAGTTAAAGTTTACACCCTGCATATTCTGCTTACAAACTCAAACAATTTCGTTTTTGAACAAACTAATATCAAGAAACTACCATTTCTGGTGTCCATTTTTTTAAAGATTATTTTGACAATGAATTTTTGATATACTCTACACTTCAAGTTTCGTCAAAATCAGACCATCCGTTTAGGAGACACGAGGGAACAAACAACAGCTTTCCTTTGCGCCCACAACTTGTTCTTTGTCAAGATTTAAAATCAACAATTTTCATGAAATCTACATTGATGATATAGGAAAGAAAAAATATATTATTAATAAGGCTTACCTGTTAAGAATGTCTTTTAATTCTGTATGAGCTGATTCACTTAGTTGTAACATGAGTACAATATTATTTTTTTTATGATATTCGACCATGGCCTGTTTATGTTCACATGCTTCTGCAAACCTTAAACAAAATATACACAAGTCAATCAATGAAATCAATGGGGATGAAATTTCTAAGATCAGTTAACGGATGCACCAGGACGCGTAGGATAGCCAATGAAGACATCAGAAATGACCTAAGAGTATTTGTTATTCACGACAAGATCTAAGAGGGTAGTTCATGCCAAAACTGGAACGTACACAGTGACATGGTGAATTTAATGATTCATGTAATTATTTGTTATGCACATTACAGCTCGTACTCTATTCTAAACTGGAAACATAACCGTTGTCATGGAAGCCTTTCACTTGTTATTGAACATAGCCGATGTAAATGTGAGCTGTACCATGAAACACTGTATTATAATTCAATCTCTCGTTAATGAAGATGTCAATCTAACTGAAATTTTACGCAGATCAAGAAAGTGCAGCTACAAAGCAGCAAGTAGTGAAAAAAATTAACAACACATTTAATGATAGCAGGAGTGACTCTTGGTGCAGTTGAATATGCTTTTCCTAGATTGTCGAGAACTGTCTCTCAGCCATCTATATATTAAATTCGTAACTGTCTCAACTTTATGTTACAGTCAGGTAGGGCGGCGTGGCACTCAAAAGCTTGCGTATTTAAAAAGAAGTTATCATTAAAAGCATGAGACAAAGGCCACAGGTTCAGCTAGTTATTAAAACAGTTAGCACATTCAAGTACCTGTTTCTCAGCTGTACTTTCTTGATATTGGGAGCAGAGTCTGCGTAAAATATCAGCTGGTTTGATGCCGTCATTAATGAGAAATCTTGAACGCATGAACAATAATCAACTCTCAAAGACGTTTCAACAATATAAACCAACAGAAAAAAGAAACATAGGCAGAGTGCTGATTCGGAACACTTCATATGGCCAAATACAGGAATGTTGTTAATGATAATGATGATGATTGATGAAATTGGAAGATAAAAACAATGGTAGCAAATGTAGGAACGAAAGTGATAGGAAGGAATTTTGTAAATAAAATTCAAACACTAGTTCAGTTTGCTTAACTTACCTTGAAAATTCAGGTATTGATAAAAAAATTTCAATATCCATATTAACATTAAATTTGGGTATGAAGATTTCCTTATTCTTTATTTTACCCAAAAAACTGTGTAAATCGCTCGGCTTATTATAATCACTAGTTGTAAACGAGTATAGCAAATGCACTTTATTGAAAAGCTTGTAAAGTTCAGGGCTTAGTTTTACACAATAACCCATTTTGTGTTTTATTCTATCCCTCAATATTTCTTTACTTTTTGGCGTTAATATTGAGTGAGACAAAAAAATTGACAGCAATTTTTCTACAATTTCAGATTTCTTTTCGTTTGTTAATTTGATCTTAAAAGAATCGCAAATTTCCTTTACGTCCTTAACGGATAAACTATGTAAAAGCTCACAGCACTGTTCTGTTGAAAAATCTAAAAACAGTAAGGATCAATGTTAATGTATGTTGTTACACAAAAAAGGAGTGAAAATGAAAAAATACGATAAACCTACCTTTTAATACAAAGTTATTTTCGTACAGATAATCATACATGTTTTTCATTTCTAAACCAGATAATTTTATGCATAACTCATCTCTCAATTTGAAAATGTTGTACCAATTCTGAATTCTAGTATATAATTGAAAACAGAAAATCTGATAATTGGTCTTTGGGATTAACAAAAAGCGGTGTAACATCTCCGTTTCCGTACGAGTCAACATTGTTTTTAGATGCGAATGACCTCCAATGTATTTTATTATTTTCTTAAACAATTCTATTGTACAATTATTATTATTAATTTTCTCTTCCGTCGCAATGGTAGAGTTTCTCATCATCGTATCATTCATAAATCTAGATTGTTTAGAAAAAACATTTTGTTTTACGGTACTGTTCCTTCTTGCACCTTTTTTAATAGGACTTAAATCACACTGTTTTAGGAACTGCGTGGGACTGTTGATGACAACGTTTTCCAAAACTCTAATTTTCTTTGGTGTAGAGCTTATATTTTCTCTGACTGCAAAATTTATATTTTGTTCATATACAATTGTGTCATTTGAACTACTGCTCTGAACTGATGTGGAAAGTAAATCTACAACAACCCTTGATGAAAAATCCGTTGAAATGAAATCTGCACTTGTAGAAGGCTTATAAGAATTGCAGTTACTTGTTTCTTGCAAAGTTTGAGGTTTTGAATTTGCTGAAACTATGGTGGGCCTATTCACATCTATAGCGTGCCTTAATGGTATTTCTGAGGTGGTTTTAGAAGTTGAAATACCTGTAAGAACACAAAAAGATTTTTAAAATGTATTTTGCAAAGACTTCAAATGATGCTTTGTACTTCAACTAGTGAACTACTTTTTAAGTAAATGAAATTAAACTAGAAAGTGTTCATTTATTCATAAAAACCCATTATATAGGGTGTCAACAAAGCAGGCTCATCCCCTTTATTTTATATACTTATTATTATTATAAAATAAAATTTTGGGAAGTTGTTACACATGAAAAACAACATTATATTACGTCTACTTCAATTGTTTTCCACTTTCGGTTTATTTCTAATTAAACACCCCGTATATTTTTACATTTTTGAAATCAAGATCAACTTTTGAGTGCAATAGTGTATTTCAATTGTTTTTTTTACAGATCGAAAGTTTTTAATTGCAATTTTCCGTTTTGAGTTACTGACGCCAATTAAATTGTTCCTACAAAGTCAACTGTTGCCTTCAAAATTAGTTTTAAAATGTAAAGTTCATATGTGTGAACATACAAGAACTTCAAAACCTGCAAAAACGTTTTTTTCAATAAAAATCAAAATTTTCAAATATGAGCTCATTATGGTTTTTCTAAAAAGAATTATGTAGCCTTCACAACCATAACTTGATATTTTCTTAGAGTTTTAACAAACAAATCTAATTTAATTTGGTGGTGATTAAAGTAATTACAATAAATGCAGTCGCTCTAGATTAAAAACCAAAACAACACCACCCCGTACACTGTCTTTTAATTTTGAAACTGCTTGACAGTTACACAAGAAATTGATTAAAACAATTATTGTAGTTTTTTGTTACTCATTTAATCGTCAATTTTGCCCAATAAAAGGCCGTTTTACGTTCTAAGGTTTTGAAGTTTCCCACGATCTTTGTTTTAAAAGTAAAAGACAGTCAGTGATGTTTTTTTGTTTGTTTAATATAGGGCACCCTTCAGAAAGGTGTCCGGCAAGGATGTATACTGTCGCCCCTTCTGTTCAACGTATACGGTGAATACATTATGAGGAAAGTACTTGAGAACTGGGATTGCGGTATAACAGTTGGCGGTGAAAAAATAACAAATCTCAGATATGCTGACGACACTGCCCTGATAACAAGAACTGATGTAGAAATGATTAATCTAATCGAGGAACTTGAAAGAGAAAGTGAGAACGCTGGGTTAAAATTGAACCGTAATAAAACTAAAATAATGATAATCGACAGATCGGGGACTCAGCAACATCAAAATACCATTGGGGACATAGAAGTAGTCGACCATATAATCTACTTAGGAACTCTTATCAGTAATGTCGGCGGCTGCACAGAAGAAATAAAAAGACGTACGGCCATAGCCAAAACAGCCGTTACAAAGCTAACGAAAATCTGGAAAGACAGAAACATACGAATCCCAACTAAAGTAAGAATAATGCATACACTAGTTTTTCCAATAGCTCTTTACGGAGCAGAAGCCTGGACACTAAAGGAAATAGATAAACGGAAAGTTAATGCCTTCGAAATGTGGTGCTGGAGGAGAATGCTGCGGATACCCTGGACAGCACACAGGACCAACCACTCTATCTTGGAAGAAATCGGTATAACAACAAGGCTGATAACAACTGTCCAACGACGCATACTCCAATATTTTGGACACATAACTAGGAGCAGTGATAACAACTTGGGAAAGCTGGTAGTTCAAGGCAAGATGGATGGAAAAAGGTTACGAGGACGCTCACCAAAACGATGGCTAGATCAAATAAGCGACCTGACCGGTACAAATCTCCAAAACAACATTAAATCAGCGAAAGATCGTAACGCATGGAAAGACATTACGAAAAATGTCAACTAATTGAAGAAATCCTCATATATTCACGCACAAATCACGACTCTTCACTTCTGAAGATTAACGACAAGAGAGAGAGAGAGAGAATATAGGGCGACTGGATTTGAATTATAAACTGAATCAAATTAATGGCATCTAGGCTTCCGGGTTGAAGCCGTGTTATCAGTAAATAAACTGCCGACGTTTCGTCCTTGGTTGCACGAGACATTTTCAGGGCTGTGGTCACTTTGAGATCTGGAACGCAACCGAGGACAAACGTCGGCAGTTTATTCACCGATGACGCGACTCCAACCCGGAAGTCTAGAGGCCATTAACAACGACTGCAGAAGCCTGCAACGTAGGTGAATTAAATTAATTTAAAAAGCACAACTAACTTACTATCAGCCTTAATATAACAAATGATATGATTATTATCGATGATATTTTAGAATTCAAACAGAGCTGCAGATTCAACGAGTGCGAATCCACGAGTAGAATGTACTGCTTCGATTTTAACGAGAATAAAACATCGATAATAATCATAAGACAAGTTATATTTAGTAAGAGAATATAATGAATAAAACATTATGGCTAACCAAAATTATTTTATTAAGTGTTATTTAATTGTAGTTGTCTTATTGTAATGCAACATAAGTAAATAAGACAATGGGATTTTTAGTTTTTTATTACCGCTGTGATAAAATGTAACTAGATATTTGTATGCATCTGATTGGTTTTAAATCCTGGGATTTTCAGGCTCAAAAACTAGCCGAGATCCCTGGAACCTAAATCACCGGATTCTGTTCCGTAGTTACGAGGTAATAATGAGTCGTAATGTAGCAAATATGTTAATATGGTCCCATAAAAATCTATGTGGACAAGCCTCCTCGCCCAATTTCTTTATGTGGAAACAGTTAGTGGGCAACTGCATCATCATGCTGCATCCACATAGGAACACGAACATTTCACAAAACATATTAATGTGTTTACAACAAAATGCTTGTAACTTCAAACATTTTCTGCATTAATAGTAACTAAATAACTTCATTCATTGTTTTTGTTGTTATGTTGTTCTTTGATAATATTTTTTTATTTAATTATTTCACCTTATTTCTATCTCCTGATAATAAATTAATAATCATGGCACGATTGCCATTTTCATATTAACAAAATATTTCAATAAATTTTTGACACACAAACACAAACAAAACGATTTGAAAGTTGTCAAAACAATTTTTCTCAAAAACTGGCTATATGTTTTCTTTTAAACTTTGTAGTCGTGTAGAGCGAACACGGGCTATAATTTGATTTTTTGGGAAATACCATAATACCACTGCGGCATCTTCTATGAATTTTTAAGAATCAAAGATTGGTACCCCTTTATTTATTAAACGGGAAACAATAAATAACTTCTGCTTCAGAAGAATTACTCATCTTGACTAGTAAAACCAAAATCTAATGTTAGTTTTCAGAAAACTTTATATTTGGTGGGGCTACACGCCCCCCCTCTAATTTTTTGGGTGACGATTTCAGGATTCGGTTGGCTACTATAGTAAATGTAAATTCCAAATACTTGTCTTTGATAAACTTCAAAATGCCCTTCTTTACACTGAATTTGCACCATCGAGGTTCTAAACTCTAATTCATACAATTGGTTTTACCAAATATAAACAAAAAACACTTCAAACTTTAGAAAATACACGACAAAAACGATGAAAAGATATACAAACACGTGCGACTGAATGCTATGTTTATCCTACACACGAAAAGAGCGTAGTATTATCTGATCAAGCTCTGACGTCACAGCGGCATGATGTATACTTTCAGTATGAAGCAGTATTGATTTCATGAAAATGTTCGAAATCAAGGTTTTGGCGGAAATACATGTTTTGGATCTGCACGAACTAAAAAAAGTGGTTTTAAAAAAATACTTATGGGTGGTGGGTGGGTGTGTATGAGTGTGTGTCCGCTCTATAACTCCCAAATGCATGGTCTGATTTTGATGAGCTTTAGAATGTGGGAATATATAAAAAATTCACTCAGGAAATAAGCTTTTAAAAAATCTGAAACTGGAAGCGGAAATTAACCTGTTTTTTGGTAGCTCTTTTCCGAAACCAAATTTTATAAATTTTAAATCGGAATTCAATAGAAGACTTTAGGGCAAATCCAACGCTTTTTTCCGAACTTTCTAGCTTCAAAATGGCGACCGCTGCGGTTTTTTTAAATATAGATTTTAGCACCTTATTATTCAAAAACAGGTCGACAGATCAGATTCAAATTTTTTTCGTAATAGCCCTTAAGAGACACAATGTTACTGTGAACCAACATTTTCGAAAAGTTGTAAGATATGAATTATTATTGAGTGAAAAAAAATTTAAAAATTTCGTAATTTTTCAAAGTGATATTACTCAAAAACTGTCGACGCGATTTTTTCTTTAATTTTGTAAGCTCATAGAGCTAAAGATGGGCTCCAATTTGGTGCGTGTCCCTGCCAGCAAATTTCTCTCTGATGTCTTCATTGAATTTTTGAAAATTTGAGTTTTAATGCCTATTTACTCAAAAAAGAGTTATCAGATCAGGATTAAATTTGACATTGTAATTGCCCTATGGGTACAAAATGTTACAATTTTTTTTAAAATTTTGTGTACTTTTAGAGCTAGGGATCAGCTACAATATGGTTCGTGTCCCAGTAGCCTAATTTCTTTTCTAAACCTTTATCAATTTTTGCAAATTGAAAATTCCTACGCCCTTATTCAATAAACAGGAGCTGATAAAAATTTCTGTTACGATAAATTGATCATGAGTGATAGTAGAATAAAGCCTTCAACATAATTTTAAATACAGCAATATTGGGGGAGGGGAAGGTTAATTTTCCCCCTCCGTTTTCGGGTTTCTTTGGTCCAAGGAATCTTTTTCTAAAATATCAATAAATCGATTTTCCTTACAAAAAACTGGGAAAAAATTCAGTGTACTATCAGTTTGCTTTACAATATTCCTCGCTCTCTCTTTATCTGATTCCCATGTGTTGACAGCTCTTTTGGTGCATAAACGAAGTACACACACCTGTCGACCGTACACTATTCTCTTTGTGGTCAGTAGTGGAATAAATTTAAAAAATTCTCACTAACTTTATACTAATATTTTTATATGTAGTAATGTTCTTATTTTATTCCTATTATGCAGCTATGCTCTCGGTCCAGTGGTAAGAGTAGAGATGTTATTGTAGTGGAACGCAACATTACATTAATAATAAGATACTTTTAAATATACGATAAGAAACAATATCTAAAATATCGGAACATCAAGGCGAAGTGCATTGCGCATCAGAATGTAATTTACCATCAAAATGCTTTCGTTTCTGCACGAAATACATTAACTACAGATGATTGACACAAACTTTAGTTTCCATATTTGGGTATATTCCTGCAATTTATTACATTTTTTGGAAGACCTATTGGTGTTTTTCCAGGCCAATAATGACAAACTACAATCTGATCGTAAAATGTTGAATAATATATAATACGGTCTAGTAAAAATATTGAGACTTATTTTGCCAAGAGATACTTTTTTCTTGGTGCAGTTTTATATGGTTAAACGAATAAAATTAGGGAGAAGATTATATTTTTTTTATAAATTTCTCTGTCAATTATTTGCAAGTATTCTAAATATTTTGATAAATATCGTAGGGTATGAATCAGTGCCAGGTCGTTAAAGAGCTCAGCTCATTCAAATTAGACAAGTTAGGATGCAAGCAACAATAAGTACTAAAAGCTGGCATCGTCTTTGCCGACGTCAGCTTTTTTGCTAGATAATTTTTGATTTTTTCAGTTGATGTTTAACTAATTGCTTTTTAGCAAAAACAAACCAACATTATGCTTTGGACTTGCAGTTTTTTTCTTTATGTGCTACTGCCAGGCAAAAAAGCTTTTGTAAAAATAAAAATTTACGGATAAAAACACAAGGTCTTGTGATACTACCCTTGATAAATTGATATTTAAAGTAAATTCTTAATTTAACTAGCACTATTCAGCAATAAAACCAAAGTACATCAGAAAATTGGGTTCAATAATTTTATTACATTATGTTTTACATTTGTGCTTACTTTTGAGGAAATGAAGTTCTACACTAACCAACAGCATCAACGAGTTATGGGTCTTTATCGTTTTACTACTAACTATTGAAAAAACATTACTAATCTTCCTATTGCTATGAATGTGATGTGAATTTAGAGCAAACACCTTCTCTACCAAGAGACAAAAAAAAAGATTATTGTATTATTTACCTGATAATGCAGCTTGTGCATCTTCTAAATTTTTCTTTTCTTGATTGTTAATACATGTATTTGCGCCCGATTGAAATAGTTTCTTGCAACTTTTCGATCTACCACTACCACCGAATTTGTCGACTTTCCTAACCTTTCTCTGTGTTTCTTCCTCGTCGCTACTTCCACTTATAGAAATTGGCTTAGTCTTTAGTTTTCTTTTAATATCTCTTTTTATTGCAACATTTTTCTTACGATGTGACATCGATAATATTGCTTCTGAGTTACTCTTCAGGCACTCTTGACCATGACGAATTTTTCTTCTATCTCGCGGCTGCAATACAGTGTTATCATTACCAAGCAGTTCGAAGTCACTAGATTCCGAATATGTATAGTCAGGTATTTCAAATGGAAGTGTGATATCTTCCTTCAGCGACTTAGGTGTTTTCGGATCTACAGGTGATAGTCCACATGTGGACGTTTTCGCTAGTTGAGCCACCAAAGAATTACAACTATCTTCAGCATCTACACTTTCAGTCTCATCACTTTCATCGCTTATTGGTTTTGGTCGTTTTTTCTGTGGAGATAGGACAAGTTCTTCTGAATCAGTCTCTTTGTTTGTTGAAGATTGTTGACTCTTCATTTTTTCAGCAGCACAAAAAATATTATTTGTAACCTTAAAATAAGTACTTATATGGGTCTGCTTATATCCATCATTAAATGTAGCATGTAGATGCCTCTTTTTGGTCATACTCTAAAAGTAACGGACGATTGAATACTTGCATTAAAAAGATCTTCGTACGAACAACGCCTCAAATACTAGATTAGATAAAGATTTGCTCAACTTTCCGCCAAACTACTACATACAAAGGTTTGTTTACCAATTATAAAAATACGAACTAAAAATTGACATTTGTTTGACATTGCCGTGGTGTCAAAAGTGAAAACGTTGAAAAATATAATAACCCTATAATACAGGGTGCGGCAACTATAGTAATTTTTATCTTATAGCGGAAGGTATTGTGATCGTCGTGTAGGATTTGGCGCAAATGAGATCATTCAGAAGTTTTTTCGCTTTAAGGTTACTCGCTGATGTACGAATTATGAAAAGTACTTTCATGGCAAACATTTTCAACCTAAATATTTTTCCTAATAAGCAGCTTTTAGGGCTTTGGGAGACCGACCAAGCAGATCCTGCAGCGATGTCTGTGTGGGTGTCCAAGGGCCCCATGCATGAAGATCTCGTAAACAGTACGAGATAGGGACTCGGTTAAATGTGAAGAATTATTCAGTATATACTACTGTGATCTACATTTAAATCCTAGAATTATTGCTTAATTTTCAGTGCAGACTGAAAAAGCTTACATTTTCAGTTTTCGCTTTTTTAATTTGGTTATTATCAAAGATGTAAGGCGAGTTTGACATTATTAAGACACTTTTTTACGCAATTTCAAATCAAGGTGTTGACATTATCTCACTTTTTTAAATATACGTCGAAGGTGGCCATGACATCATTGAATAGAGCTATTTTTTCCTTTCCTCTGGATGTATAACAGCCTTATAAGTAAAAAACTGGTTTCTCATAGTAGACTGTGAGAAACTGTTTGCTTGTAGTAGGCTGAAAAGTAAAAATTTTAATATTTTCAAAATTTTCAACAATTTTTTAAATTACAAAATTTCCAGAAATATCAAAAATTATCAAAATTTTCCCAATTATTAAAAATAGATATCCAAAAAAATCTTAAATTTATAAAATTGTTTTGAATATTGAAAATTTTCAAAAACTTTCTAAATTTTAACATTTTCCAACTTTTTGAAAATATTGAAAACTTTTTTTCCGAAGTTTCTGTCTTCAAAATGGCGGTCGCTGCGATTTTTTGAAAATTTTTGACTTTAGAGCCTACTCAAAAACAGGTCGACAGATGGAGTTGAAATATTTTATCGTAACAGCCCTATAGAGACACAATGTTACTGTACACAAACATTTCCGAAAAGTTAAAAGCTATGAAGTGAACAAAATTTCCAACACTAGTAATTTTAGTAGGCCTGTTTTCCGAGAAGGTTCATGCAATGGCGTTTACAAGGGGGGGGGGGGGGGGTAATGGGGGTAATTACCCCTCCCAAGAGCAACAAATTCAAATAAATTTAAAATTCGAAATATTAGCTATTGCCAAATTCACAAGAGCGCAGAAACTCACAGCGGGCAATTTTAAACAATTCTAGGAAAGGTAGAAGTAAAACACTTTTAGAAAGTTCTTGATAAAAATTTAATGGAATGGCCGGGAATCGGCATCCAGGGCAACCATTTTACTAACTGGAATAGAGAGTATTTATTGTAACTTTGTGTGCTCTGTCAAATACAGGGTGTGTATAAATTGGCGAAAGAACTACAGGTGGCGTTGTTGGTCATAAAATTCGGAGTCGAAAATCTTAATACCATAATATTGTACCATGCTTCCTGGGTATGCACGGGATCTTCAAAGTTTGAAAATGAAGTCTTTTAATAAGTGTTTTAATTCATTATCTGTTGACAGAAAGAGCTGCAAATTAGAAGAAATAAAAGTTGTGATAAATATTTTTTCAGGGCTGTTTTTCAGCCCCAAAAGCGTGTTTTAAACATTTCTTCGTTAACTTATTATTGTAAAAAATATTCGTTCACTAACAATGGATTTTACGTTCAATGATCCTTATAATTACCGTGCATTACAACAAAACACATGTGGTGTGTGGATCCAATGCTGTCAAATGTACGTTTCTTTAAAATGGTTCCTGAGGACAGAGGAAACATTGTCCAACGTTCTGGTATTAAGATTTTCGACTCAGAATTTATGACCAACATCGCCGCGTGTAGTTCTTTCACCAATTTATACACACCCTGTATATTAGCATTAACTATATCTTTAAGTCACCTTCTACAAAAGAAACTTTTAGATAAATATAGTGCAGAAGACACCGTCAAAGACACTATCCATTTGCTAGATAAGAAAAGGAGTATAAGTGATAAGTATTTTAACGAAATTTTTCAAGAATCGTTTAACATCATGTCGTTTTTTTGGAAAGCGAATTTCTTAAAGAATTACCCCCTCCAAGAGACTAGTCTGGAACCGCCACTGGGTTCATGGTAAGTTTCATGTAGCATATTAGAATTCCCTATTCTTATACTTCCTGGCAGGTAGGTAATAAAATTTAGATATTCAGATTATAACTTGGAGTAATATTGCAGTTTTATTTTGAACTTATTTCTGTTCACATCGCTTAACACGTGTTGCACTAAACAGTAAATTACAAAAATTAGTAAAAAAATTTGGTAGGGTGAAGTGGGGTAATTGCACCCCCAAAAACTATAAATTCAACTTCAAACTGTTCCTGAATTGTCAAAAATAATTCTTTTTAATTGAGATTTTAGGTACAACACCTTTCATATGTTATAGGTCTCCTGCCAGAAATGTTTTGTCGGCTGATTAAAATTTCTATATTACGTTTAATTTTTTTTGCCAAGCCTGTGGGGTGGTGCATTTCCCCAGTAAAAAGGGGTAAATGCACCAGCACAGCTCAACTTCTGTATAAAAGCAATTTAAAGAATTTTGGGGTAATAGCACCAAAGTTCCGATATTTTCACACCATCCCTGAAATTTTGAATAAAATGCACTGGTTCTTCATACCCAAAACAATTTTATACAGAAACTACTCGATAGAGAAACTAGAAGACAATTAAGAACAAATTTATTCAAAAATAGAAAATACTTAAAACATGTATTTCTAACTCATATTAACAACTCTAAATACTTATTAAAAAATGAAAAATATTTAAAACATGTATTCTAACTCATATTGTAATGGCTAAAATCAATATGAAAATGATGCAAATTTCGTCTATCAATTTGTGGCTGCTGCAATTTTTTTATTAAGTCTTGTTCCTGTGTGAAATAAATGTCTTCTTCATAAGGCCACTTAAATACTCCTCTTTTCTTATCTTTGCATCTCAAAAAAGTAATGCGATATTCTGAAATATCTTTTTTTTCGTCTATCCTTCCTACATAATAACGCACATTCCGTTTTGTCGGAAACTTGACAAGATAATAGTCTCCAATATTAACAGCTTCCCCATTTTCACAATTGTCTGATAAGCAATTGAATTCTTCATCAGACATGTCTAAATCACTCTCAGATGTTATTTCTAATTCTGACTCATCCTCCGATGAAGAACTAGGCTTTTTTGTTTTTAGCTTTTTTTTCTGTAAAGCTTTAGGGACATCAGCTGCTGTTAAAATTTCAGCTGTTCCTGCAACTTTTGTTTTTTTTGCTTTTATTTGTGGTTCTTTTGATTTTTTTATTCTTTCTAGTAAAAGTCGTTCAAAAGTATTTGTAGAATTTAATTTTTCCACAGCAGCTGCCTCTTCAGCATGTTCCACAGCAGCTCCTTCTTCAGCTCGATCCGCAACGGCTTCCTCTTGAGCTCGTTCTGGCAAATTAGAGGTAGATGTGCTAGCGGCATTTGCATTTTCTCCATTTTTCATGTACACTCTATACCTGTCTAACTGAGTAGGATTAAAGGTTGAAGTATCTATAGCATGTCTGTTAACCTTCGTGTCTGTTCCACAAGTAGAATCAAAAATTCCTGTTGCTTTAAAGCCACTTTTTATGTTGGATTCTGTTAATGCAGTCCATGCAGATCCTAGAAGTTTAGCAAAATCAGTTTTGGACGGAAGCTTGCCAACATTTGTTCTTTGCCATACCGCTATGATATTATCCCATTTGATTTTAAGACCACGGAAACAAGCCACATCAAGAGGTTGCAGCAAATGAGAAGTATGAGGTGGCAGTTTCTGTATATCTACTTGATGTTCTAAAGCAAGCTGTATTATTTGCGGAGAAACGTGACTTGTATGTCCGTCAAAGATGAGCATAACTGGTCTTACATCGCCAATATGCAGTAAAAATTCATTTTTAAACCAATTTTCAAAAACTGCAGCTGTCATCCACCCTTTTGGTGCAGACGTAAATGAAGTGTTGGGATAAGTTCCTGATTCTGGGATCCATTTGTCCCACAAGTTTTTTCCTTTGAATACAATAAGCGGTGGCAATTTGTCACCAGCAGCGTTTACGCATGCCAGTACAGTTGTATTTTCTCTGCCGGTGCCAGCAGTGTACCGGTGGCATGGCTTACCAACTGCGGCAACGACTTTTGTCCTTGTAGGATCATGGCAAAAACTTGTTTCATCGCAATTGTAAATCCGTTCAGGTTTATCGATAAGACCAAGATTTCTTATCGACTTATCAATGCGATCAAAAAATTCGTACACTACAAAAGGGTCGCAACCTTGAACTTTTCTTGCATGTTCAAGAATTTCTGGTTTTTTAATAGACAACTTGTGTCGTTTTTTGAAAGATAGCCACCAGTCCATTCCTGGGCGATCATTTTTGAAGGGCGTTTGTACTCCAGTCCTCTTTACATAACTTTGAACGAGTTCTAATACTTCAAACTTTGTTAAACCAAAACCGTTCCTCGCCATGACCCGAAGGCATTCTGCTAATTGATTTTCGGACTCCAATGGTAATGCAGTGCCTCGACCACACCCTCCTGTATCCGAACCCTTGGTACCACGACGACCTTTGAGGTGGTCCCTTAATGTTTCTCTTGGGATTGCATATAATAGGGCAGCTCCTTTTATGGTTGTTCTGCCATTTCTTACAGATGCTAGTGCGGTTTGCAACTGTTCCGTACTGTACGCACGACGTCGACCCTTTCTCACATAATTGCGTACCATTTTTACACTGAAATAAAAAAATATGTGAGAGTGCATTTCCCCCTTGGGTAGGTGGTGCATTTCCCCTTTCGCATTATTTCATGGGGGAAATGCACCCCCCCAAACAAAAATTTAGTATGATAAATCTAACCTCAAAATTACTGCACCGCAGAATCTTCGTTACATGTCTATTACTATACCACAAATTGCAAACAAAACAACTTACCGTGTCCTAAACTACACACCCTTGAAGATGACGCTGCCAATTAAGATTAGTTGCGGAAGTTCATACACTACACTTACTATACGATTACAAACAAGCATCGTCCCGCGGATGTCATTTCATTTTTGACAGTTGAAGTAAAGGAAGTGTCTAAAGTACCTGTGACGTTAAAACATTTAAATTATAGTTACGTTGCCAGTAATTTATCGATGGTGCGTTTCCCCCTAAGGTGCATTTCCCCGACTCCACCCTATAGTGATATTTTCACAAGTGGTACTATTGTGTAAGGTGTGTGGCAAAACTGTAAATTCCTAGTAAACTAGTGAGGTGGTTACTTATGCTCAGGGTTATTTTTATTTTAGCGAGTTGACCAGTTGGCAACAGATGTTGAATAAACTATACACTTTTTATACGGTGTTTTAGAAATGATGAGCTTATAGTCTAGGAGCTGGAGCGATATGGTGTGACTGAAAGTTAACCCGATGGCACTAGGGTTTATTGTTAGAGGACGGTTCAATGATCAATTCATCTCACAGACCGAATCTTCGCTCTCATGTAGTTCCGGAGATACAGCATCCGCAAATTTTTGATTTTTTTACTGCAGGTTAACCCTTTTGAAGTTGCGGTTACTTGACAAGCATGCCATTCTTATACACTTCCACCATGTGCCATCATTTTTTATCGTGTCCGTTTATCGGGCTGGGCCAGTTAAAATGGGAGCAAAAATGGACTGCGAGTTAACCCTCCTAAACCTGGTGGAAAATGTTTATTGGTGTTGCCAATTGTT
This sequence comes from Ctenicera cuprea, assembly GCA_958336395.1. Taxonomy (NCBI): domain Eukaryota; kingdom Metazoa; phylum Arthropoda; class Insecta; order Coleoptera; family Elateridae; genus Ctenicera; species Ctenicera cuprea. The sequence continues at coordinate 76,567,944 of OY284486.1, read as the reverse complement.
AAGATACCATATGCCATCAAAAGTTGCCGGTCCATTTCAGAGTAATTGGCCATTATTTGGACAGAAAATGGACATTTTCGCCATTTTGTGGCTAAAACTTACGGATTACAAGCTAACATGATGGCACCGTGTCAAATACGTTAATTTGAGGTCAAATAATAATATATATGAGTGCCATCATTTTTTTTTCCAATTCAACCCCTTCCACAACCCCAAAAACCTCCCCAAAAAATCAGTAATTTTGATATTTAACCGGTCGGGAGGTTTTTGGGGTTGTGGGAGGGGTTGAATTGGAAAAAAAATGATGGCACTCATATATATTATTTATTGACCTCAAATTAACGTATTTGACACGGTGCCATCATGTTAGCTTGTAATCCGTAAGTTTTAGCCACAAAATGGCGAAAATGTCCATTTTCTGTCCAAATAATGGCCAATTACTCTGAAATGGACTGGTAACGTTTGATGGCATATGGTATCTTAACAATTGGCAACACCAATAAACATTTTCCACCAGGTTTGGGAGGGTTAACTCGCAGTCCATTTTTGCTCCCATTTTAACTGGCTCAGCCCGATAAACGGACACGATAAAAAATGATGGCACATGGTGGAAGTGTATAAGAATGGCATGCTTTTCAAGTAACCGCAACTTCAAAAGGGTTAACCTGCAGTAAAAAAATCAAAAATTTGCGGATGCTGTATCTCCAAAACTACATGAGAGCGAAGATTCGGTCTGTGAGATGAATTGATCATTGAACCGTCCTCTAACAATAAACCCTAGTGCCATCGGGTTAACTTTCAGTCACACCATATCGCTCCAGCTCCTAGACTATTAACTGAGAGTTTATTGAAAAAAAAATACAATAAACCTAATGAGTAATAATTTTCAATATATTGGAATTTCTCAAAAAATTACATCGTAAAAACTGCCAAGAAGATTATAAATTTTATAAGCTAATTAAGATAGGGAGGAGTTATCATTTAGTTTTTTTTCAATACATGGGAGGAACAAAAAATCTGCCTCTTGTCACTGTCAGTAGAACAAGAATTGGTACGTAATTGTTAAATACAGAAGTGTTTGGGGGACAAACCAAACCTTTCCCCGTCATCCTGGTCTTTGGCTCTAGTATTTTATTTTGTGATGTTTGGTGATATTTACCGCAACCAACCACTGGCGTCTAACAGGGAGAAATTGCTCCTTCTCTGTGAAATTTGACCTAGGAAAAAAATGTCCACGGAAACTCCTCTTGCTGGCAAATCATCAACTGTACACAGCCCTACATGTATTTTTTTAAAGTAATTTTGAACTTGCACAAATAATGATATTCAAAAATTTCCGGACAAAGTAAAAACTTAGGTATATCAATCTATGTCATGTGGTTTTTTCACCACCTTATGTAATTGTCAAATTATCTGTTAACATTTCTATAAAAAAAAAAAAATCGCTCATAATTTCGTGGCCCACTCTATAGGTAGTAAGTAGTTGCACATAAACTCTCACAGAAATCAAAGAAAGAATAGTGCAACACTTAAACTGTATTACTGAAGAACATATATTGAACATGTAATTTATTCATTATTAACTATTTTGCAAATACCGATCTTATTGTGATAAATGTTGATTTAATAAAGTTGATTTTTAATTCAAAACAAAATCGTTCTTTATTTCGTGGTCCACTCTGTAGATAACTTTTGCGTTTTTGTTTATTTAGCGTAAAGGGGGCGTTACCTGTAGATGGAAAAACAACAATTGACTTAACCCTGACAATTGCACATTTTACTTGAACTTTTTAAAATTATCTGTTAGTGTTCCCTTCTGTTTGGCCCTCCCAAGGTAAAATTCTTTGGATGCCCATGCAACCAATCCTTTTGCAGAAAAATCAAGAATTTAGAAAATTTTTTCTTTATCTGGGCTTTTAGTTCATTCCCTCAATATTTCAATAATGGATAGTCCGATTTAAATATGCGATGGTGTGTGGTACACTAATGTTGATTTCATGCTGTAATAATTAAAGTTATGCAATTTGCCAAAACTTTTATTTCATTCAAACATAATGGATCAACAATTTAAACTTTAAATCTTACATCACAGCCAAAATTATCATTAACCACTAAAACGTCAGTACTAATAATTAAAAAACGCACAGTGTAGCACCAAATTTTACATATCGTAGTTCTACCATTGTTTGTATTATGATTTATTCAGGCATTTTTTCATCTTGCTTTTTCGCTTCTTTTTTTATTCTTCTCACTTTTCTGCCAGTTTTGGACCCAACGGCTAATAGAAAAAAATGTTTTAAAAATCATATTGCTAAAAATAGTAAAAATACGTACTGTGGACATGACAAACTTCAGCATCAGCGCCAACCGATAACAGGAAGTCTAACCATAGTTTCTGTTTTGTAGAAAGCTTGTCCTTTTCACCTTTAACTTCTACAAATTTGCACTGAAAAATTAAGTAATTAAATTTGATACAGTAGTGTAAATACACTGACCAGCAAAAAAATGGCCACCCCAGGAATTTAAAAATTAAAAAGTTTTACTAATGAAGTATCCGTTTTTATTAACTACTAGTGTTATCCCAGCGCACAATGCACTGACAGACTGAGCCGGCTAAATGCTAAGTCACGTGATGCGTTAGTTCCATGAGGAGACGCGGCGTTGGTGTAGATGTCGTCTCAAGTAAAGCACGTTTAGCAGACTCATATATAAATTAAAATAATTATTATTGAAAAATCGACGTAGAATAAAAATATAAAAATGTTTCATGTTCCATCTGTGGATAGAGACCTTTCACTGTAAAAAAAAATGGCCCAAATTGGTGAAGCGGTAGCAGCTGCAGGAATCGGAGAAAAATACCCTTTGAGCTTTTATATATGTATGGATGGATGGATTTGCTGCATGTAGGCGGTTAGCTGAGTGTTTACAGGGTGCCCCAATTTTCGATGTAGCTACATGGGTAACTTTGTTAATATTATAGTTTATCATAAACACCATTTGCATGTTATTATATCAACACGAATTCAATGGTAGAAACAAAAAGACACTCTTTTATTTTTCAACTACAGTCAAAAAGCGAAATTTTTAACATGACTGTAGATAAATAATTTTCTAATTTCTTGTGAGAAAAGGAATAGATTTACATTATTTTTGGTAAAAATATTCCTCAAAATTAAAGCACACCAGAGGTGGCAGAAAAAAATTGTCAGCCAAAGAAAAGGTGGGAGGGGGAACCCCCCCCCCCCCCAATATTGCTGTATCTAAACGCTACGTTGTAAACTTTGTTCTATTATTTCTCATGAGCACTTTAGGTTAAACAGAAATTTGTATCATCTTCCGTTCATTAAGTAAAGGGGTTGAAATTCTAGATTTTTAAAAATTCACTGAAAGTGTTACAGAGAAATTAGCAAACTGGGACACGAACCATTTAGTAGCTCATCTATAGCTCTATTAGCCTACAAAATTAAAAAAAAATCATGTAGCCAGTTTTTGAGCAGTACGCTTTTGAAAATGTCATAATTTTGATTTTTTTTACTTCAGAGTTTTAGTAGTTCCAAAAGTTCTAGCTTTTTGTAACATTGGTTACCCTTAGAGCATTTACAATACCAAATTTCAACCCAATCTGGTAACTCTATTAGAGTAAATAGGCGTTAAATTTTTTTTTTCGAAAATTCATAGAATGCGTCACAGAGAAATGAGTGGGCTGGACAAGAACCACATTGTACATAATCTCCAGCTCTGTGAATTTACTCAATTTTAAAAAATCGTGTAGCTAGTTTTTGAGCAAGTTTTTTCACTTCATAGCTCTTAACTTTAAGAAAATTTTTGTACACAGTAACATTGTGTCTATAGGGCTATTACGATAAAATATTTGAACCCGATTTGTTAACCTGTTTTTGAGTAGTAAGGAGCTCAAGTCAAAATTTTCAAAACATCGTAGCGGCCGCCATTTTAAAGCTAGAAAGTTCGAAAAAAAAGCGTTAGGTTTGCCCCAAAGTCTTCTATCTGATTCCGTTTTCAAATTTAGATAATTTGGTTTAGAAAAAGATGCTACTTAAAAAACATACTTAAATTCCGCTTCCGATTTCAGATTTTTTTAAAAGCTTATTCTGCCAGAGAATTTTTGATACACCCCCAGATTTCATAGCACATCAAAATCCAACCAACCATTTGGTAGCTATGATGCACCACACACATACATACCCACCTACAGACAGACATTTTTTGAAAACTACTCGTTTGGGTTCCTGGAGGTCCAAAATGTGCATTTCCGTCAAAATCTCGAGTTCGAAATTTCGAATTTTCATGAAATAAATACGTCCCTGTACTGAAAGTGTAGGAAAGAAAAAAACTGCTAAAATTATAAACAAAACAAGTAAATGTAAAATAATTATTAAAACAACTAAAAACATTTCAAACTTTTTGTCCAACACTACTAGAACAAACATAATTTACTAAAATAGGGCATTTACAAATTAAATTGCTCCCACTGTAGTTTGGTTTATATAGGCCAGAGAATAAGAAATTTTGTTATTAGGTACAAAGAACACATACGAATTTAAACACCCACAATTACGCTGAACATTTATTAGAACACAATAATTTAATAGCAACTAATAACACTTTTTATACTTTGTGATGATAAACGTCAATTAAATACACTGGAACCATTTGAAATTCACAAACATTTAAAAACTGCACCTTCAATTAACGAGAAATTTGTCTTAAAATTCACCATTATTAGAACTATTGAAATAAGAAGTCAAGTCCAGACATATTTACCAAAGATCATGTCATCAAGCTCTATTGTTCCTACAGCAACACCAACTGTTTAGTTCTAATCTTGCCTTTGATAATGACATGTAAAAATGTCGAAATACACATAAGTTTAAAATAAATATCTGTTGAAGCTATTAATTATTGTTTTATTTATATTAATATGAACTTAAACAAAGTAAAGCTTGAACTGATTAATAAATTTGCATAATGTTGAAGGTGACGCCAGAATCACGATAAACTTCAAAAACAAATGCTTGCAGCGCAATTTATTGCTGTAACCTGTTTTTTGACAGTATTAACAAAATTACAAAAATACAGGTTGCATGGTAGCCACAAATGCAGCATATCGGTGATTGGAAACATCTACCCTTCTAACAGATAGTGACAAATATACACAAAGGCTAACAAAAGAATGAATAAAAACAAATTTGATTGCAACTCTTTCAGGGTAAGTTCCCATTTGATTCTTGAAGAGTAAGGACGTGCTGTTCGAGCTCTGATAAGATATTAAGTGAAACGCGACATGTGCAAGGCCAGCAGGCCAAGTGTTGTTATTGTGAATTTTGTGAATACGCGCGAACTGATAGCTGATAAACAAAACAAATATGTTCCCCTCGGGGAATTTTATCGGTTTTGATAGCAATGGTCAACCGGTTCATCAACAAGTCAATAATATACAGGGTGTCCCAACAATGAACAGCCAAATTTCACAAATGAATGTGCCTCTAACTCAACCAAATTTTACACAATATTATCCAACATCAAATACTCAAACGCCACAAATGCAAATGTATCCCAGCCAAACAATACAAACGCCTATGTACATAAGCCAACAGGACTTCTTCCCACCAAATCAGGAGCAATATAAACAGATGCAACAGAGACAACCAATTGTGAGAATGGTATCTAGCAGTGAAGATGAGCTCGACGACGCTAATAAAGAGAATCCCTGGCAGCAAGTAGTGAGAAGTGTTAAACGGAAAAAAGTGATCACTGACAATAACATAACTACGAGCAATAAATATAGTGCGCTATCAAATCTTGAATCAGAACCCCCAGCTGAAAAAGGCAAAAGCGAGGAGAAAACAACAAAACCTCCACCAATTTTCGTACATGGAGTAAAGGACTATGCTAACATGATTAACAAAATAAGTGAAGTAATACAAGCAGACCACTATGTTACCAAAACCTTAGCAGACAATAGTATAAGGATTAACACCACTACTCCAGAGGCTTACAGAACTCTTGCAAAATTTATGAGAGAGAAAAAAATTATACACCACACCTATCAACCCAAAGAGGAAAGAGCCTATAGAGTAGTCATCAAACACTTACACCACAGCATAGACACAAATGACATTAAAGAGGAATTGCAAGCTAAGAACCATAAAGTCAGAAACATAATCAACATAAGAAATGGAAAAACCAAGCTACCATTAAACATGTTCTTCGTGGACCTGGAGCCGGCCAACAACAACAAGGAAGTGTACCAAATAAAAGGTCTGCAAAACAGAATTGTAGTGATAGAGCCACCAAGAAGAGACAACAATATTGCTCAGTGCATGCGGTGCCAAATGTATGGTCACACAAAGTCTTATTGTAACCGACCCTATCTGTGTGTAAAATGTGGAGGATCACACGACACCAAAGATTGCAAGAAAAGCAAAGAAACTCCAGTAACATGTGCCTTATGCGGAGGCCCACACCCTGCTAACTACAGAGGATGTGAGTATTACCTCAATTTTCATAAAAATATCAGTATTAAAACAAACATGCAACAGCCGCAAATAATACAACAAACTCAAAACATTATTCAGCCAAAACAAACAGTAACTGCACATCCCTCTTATACATATGCAAATTCAGTAAAAAACTATGAAAATCAGCCAACAAAAAAATGAAGAAAACATCAGTAACGTGTTAAGTAAATTCCTTGAGGAGTTTAAAGGCATGTTTAACCAGATTATTCAACAAAATAGCATGGTCCTAAACATGCTAACCATGTTAATATCCAAACTGAAGTAATGGCTAAGTTTCTCAGGATAGCACAATGGAACGCCAACAGAATGACTCAACATAGAGATGAAATAAACTTATTTGTCCATCAAAACCTAATAGATATTTTATTAATTAGCGAAACGCATTTTACAAATAGATCATATTTTAAAATACCCTACTATACTTTGTATCACACTAACCATCCTGATAACACTGCTCACGCCGGAACAGCTATATTAATAAAAACAACAATCAACCATCTTCAAGCAACCTCAGTCAAAGTTAAAACAATGCCATATGAACTAACAGTATCTGCAGTCTATTGTCCACCTCGGCACAATCTAAAAAAAGAAGACTTTCAAGATTTCTTCCAAACACTTGGACCAAAATTTATAGCAGGGGGGGACTATAACAGTAAACATACACTGTGGGGTTCTAGAATCATCACAACCAAAGGCAGAGAACTATCAAACCTTCTGCACGAAAGGAACTACTCTTTCTTATCAACAGGTAATCCGACTTATTGGCCGAGTGACCCCAACAAACTTCCCGATCTATTGGATTTCTATGTGGTGCACGGTATAAAGTCAACCTACACTGATATAGTCCCCAGCTATGACCTGTCCTCAGATCACACGCCGGTTATTGCAACCATCAGCACATCTGTGATAAATTTCAAGAAGCCTCCCAAACTGCACAACTCAGAAACAAACTGGGAAATATTCAGAACTGAAATTAGCAACAATGTAAAACTTAATATCAGTCTCAAAACCACCGAAGAAGTAGACCAAGCAACAAACACAATAATCAAAATTATGCAAGAAGCTGCCAAACAAGCTACACCCCACTTAGAAGCTCATGCACAAAAATTCAACATTCCGGTGGAAGTAAAGAAACTTATAGCAGAAAAAAGAAGAGCAAGGGCGAAGTGGCACCGATCACACATCCCAAGTGATAAAACAACCTTTAATCGGTTAAGCAACATACTAAAAACAAAATTGAAAGAAATGAGGGATAGCAATTTTTCACAATATATTACAACCCTTAGCCGCTATGACAACTCCATTTGGAGACCAATCAAAGGACTTCGTAAACCTGTAACAGTTTCTTCTCCATTACGAATAGAAGCAAATACATCCACATGGGCTAGAAGTAGTCGAGAAAAGGCGGACCTATTTGCACAACATCTAACCAAAGTATTCACTTCTTTAAACGATAACCCACAACAAAATACACAAGTTGTTCACGACAACAATAATGTAGACATGGAGCAAATGACAAGTATTAAATTGGTAAGCCCCAACGAAATCAAGGGAAAAATTGCTCTTCTAAAGAATCGGAAAGCACCAGGTATTGACATGATAACATCAAAAATGCTGAAAGAACTTCCAAGAAAAGGGTTAGTGATGCTAACATACATATTTAATGCCATTATAAGATTACGTTATTGGCCTAAGTGTCTCAAGATATCTGAAATAATACTCATACCAAAGCCTGGAAAGCAATTAACTGATGTTTCTGCATACAGACCAATAAGTTTATTGTCCTCCATCTCAAAATTACTCGAGAGACTAATATTGCAACGCATCCACCCTATTCTCAATGTTATCCCTGATCACCAATTTGGGTTTCGTCATGCACACTCTACAACACAACAATGCCACAGAATAGTACATGCAATTAATGAAGCCATTGAGGAAAAAACGTACTGCGCTGCTGTTTTTCTAGACGTGAGCCAGGCCTTTGACAAGGTCTGGCACAGGGGTCTTTTACATAAAATTAAACAAGCACTACCAGATCCTTACTACTACCTTTTGAAATCATACCTAACAGACAGGTATTTCAGAACAAAGGTTAATGATGAAGTTTCTCAGCTCCAAACCATCAAATCTGGAGTCCCTCAAGGCAGCGTCTTAGGGCCAATTTTATATCTGCTATACACATCAGACCTTCCCACATCAGATTCCACCATAACTGGCACGTTTGCAGATGATACTGTTGTCTTAGCTGTCCATGAAGACCCAGTAATAGCGTCTGCAAACCTTCAGGACCATCTCTTCCAAATAGAGGAATGGCTTACAAGATGGAATATAAAAATAAACGAAAGCAAGTCACAACATATAACCTTCACATTAAAAAAAGAAAAATGTCCCCCAGTGTACATTAACAACACAGAAATACCATCTACAACCAGTGTCAGATACTTGGGATTGCACCTTGACACTAAACTTAATTGGAGAGAACACCTAAGTAAGAAAAGAAAGCAGATAGATCTGAAAATGAGAGAACTGTATTGGCTGATCAGGAGAAACTCACGAATGTCATTAGAGAACAAAATTCTAATTTACAAAGCAGTAATTATCCCAATCTGGACCTATGGTATCGAGCTGTGGGGTTGCGCTAGCAAGTCCAGCATAGCCATAATCCAACGAGCGCAATCGAAAATTATAAGAGCAATAGCTAATGCTCCATGGTATGTAACTAACCAGATGATACATCAAGACCTTCGTATCCCAACAGTCCAAGAGACAATTCAAAAGAGAAGCCAAAAACATCACCAGAAACTAGAAACACACACCAATATTGTATTACGGCCACTAGTGCAAGAGAGAAACAACAGAAGACTGAAAAGAAAATGGCCAGTAGACCTGATATGAGGGGTGTAGAAGAGGTCTTTTCAATGGAGAAGCCTCATCCGGACATAGAGAGACCTTAACCAGTCTCCCAGCCAGCTAAATAGCTTATAGAATGTAATTCTGATTGCTGTCATAAATTAAAAAATAAATAAAAACTCTTTCAGGGTGGTCACTTTTTTTTCGATCTGTGTAATTTTTACTCAAAAATCTATTACTTATAAAGTTATAAACATTAAATTACTCACTTGTTTTTTGTCGACAGTCCATAGAAATAAATCAGGAAGACCTGAATGGTAAGCTTTAAAGTCTTTTGCAATTCTTTCAAGCATCTGTGCAAGCTTAACTCTTCCAATGCATAAAATAATATCATACAAGTCCTTGCCTTTGTCTATAAGTCTGCTGTTAATACAAGACTTTTCATGTGAGTGTTTGTTCCATATATTACAAGTGAAACCTTCTAATTCTTCATTTGGCCATTCCGATTGTATTTCACAAAGTCTTTTATCAATTGCTATTTTTCTATTAGTGTAAAATTCTTGACTAAATAAATCCAATGGAAAATATTGTATTTCAAGTATAAATGCATCCGGGACTGCACTTTCATAAATTATGTCCCAAAATAAAACGAAAAAAATTGTTTCTAGTAAACTACCCTCACAATGCAAACCATTTACATAACCATTTTTAAAATAATGTTTGAGGGCTATTTCTTCTACCGTCATTAAGTGCTGGGCTCCCTCAGTTTTTTCAATATACAAACGCTTTCCGATTCTCCCCGTTTCACTATAAAAGAAAATTGATAGAACAATCCACACGAAAATTATGAATAACAATCTACTTACTTACGAACAGCTTGAGCATCAATTTCTATAAATGGAAATTCTCTCAAAGAAGCAGGTTGAACAAAACAAATGTTATCATGTAGAAGCTCTGATATTTTATGAGCTTTGCTTCGTTTTATTGCCTCCGCTCGGTAACTTAACTCATGTAGATGCACGTCTGACAAATCTTTTCTGTCAAGCGCTTCTATCAATGTATTGGCTGCCTATGAAAAAACCAAATGTACAACCAAATTGGACGTAATTATCCACACTTACAGTTTCATATTGCTTCAGATAATTATACTGAACCATCACCAGCAAATCGTACCAACATCCACGAAATTTCAAACTATACTGATCCTGCTCTATTAAGCAAACTAACCATTCTTCTACTTTCTGAGGATAATGTCGTGCTAGATGTTTTGCTCCCAGTGACAAAGCTTTGGTGTATTTGTAACCAGCAGTAAAACACATCAAGTAGGAAGGTTTTGGTTCCTCATAACTTCAAAATCATTAACATGGTTAAAAAATTAGCACAGCATTTCGTCTGAACTTTCTTATACTTTAGAGATCGTTGTTTTATCAAATTTTCAAAAGTATTTTTGTATTAATGTTTTATGAACCTACATTTAACTACTGTAACGCGTTTCTCGTTCATAAAAATCATTCATACCCCTAAAGGTGAAGTCAGTGGCGAAACTTCTATTGGTGCAGCCGGTGCGTTGCACTGGGACCCAGGCCTTTTGGGGCACCGCAAGCTCCTTTTAAATTAAAGTATATTGATATGATATGAGGCTATGCACTTACCAGAAAAACAATCAAATGCCTGCAATTTACGCAATCACTAATTATATTTTATGAGACTCTTTTATAAAATTTCTCAGGGTCGTTATTAAGCTTGGGAAGAAATAGTATTAATAAATAAGACTCAAGAAAAAAAATACACAAACCAATATCAACGTTACAACAGTTTTTTATTTAGAAGTCAATTTGAGGTTAAATTTGTAAAAAATCAAGAAATTTCTTTTTATTCTACTATTCTTAAAATGAACCCTTATCTTTGTTTCTTCTTTATAATGATATCCTTAACTCGACACTCGTTGAATGATAAACTCCCTCTTCTCTGGTTTGCTGTTTCCACAAAAACAACAGCACTCGTCTTTATTAAGAATCTTCCTCCGCTGTAGTACCAATATGTACTGGACTGCTTTTTTGTTTACTAATAATTGGCTTTTTTACCATGATAACTGTAAAACTCGTACTGGACCGCTTTTATATTATTCTTCTTTTGAATATTTCCAAAATTAGTTGAGAAACACTTGTATCCGTTTTGTTATAGCTTCTATTTGATTCAAAACCACTATTTATTTCATATAACACGTTTTCTTTCTCTTTTTCTTTCAGAGAAGGAAAAATCCTGTATCTGTGTTTTCAGGACGAGCCGTAACTAACTAATAAGTTTTTACTCGCTTTTGTCTTCTTCCTTGATCTCCCATTTTTTTAAAACAAATAAATCTCATGAAACAATGAGTGTTCTTTCTTACAGTCTTCACAAACCTCCAATCGTAAATTAAATTGTAACAAGCATCCCAAAAACTGCTTTCCAGGAGTTACAATACTCCAGTCAAATCAAACAACTCCAAATATCATAGCAATATATTTTCACCTTCGATTTTGCATACTATTGTCTGTTTTTTTTAATAAGCTAATAAAAATAAGTTTAGTAGATTCTAGGAATATTATTAAGATCATCGGATATGTGTAAGTTAAACAAAAAAAGACCTCTAATTTTTACTTTAAAACCCACCCGTACAGAACGATATATCACAAATGATTCTTATTACCCACCTGCTGACAAATGTGCAGTATTTAATTCTCTAATTCACAGATTAATCAACACTCTACTATCTTCCCTGAATTTTAACAAAGAGAAAATTAAATTAAATTTCAGTTTTCAATGGATCCTCCACCTCACTAGTAGACCAAATTTTATATAAAGCTTGAAGGAGAAAAACAGTCACCAATAGAACAACATTCATGTATGCAACACCAAAACCTAAACAAAACTGGATTTTCCTCACCCACTATTTTCCCGCATGAGAACGTATTAAAACAGTTTTGCGAAAAACTAATCGTAACCCTTGCATTTCAATCAAAAATCTACTCCGTAACACAGAAATCTGGTATTTTTCAAATTATTTGCTTCACTTGCCCTCAAAAACTGATTTAGACAAAGGTTACGTCACTTCAGGTTTGGTGAAAAATTCAAAACAATTAAATTATTTGGCAAAAAATCACCTTATTTGAGAAAATATCAAAAAAGTTACAAAAAAAGTGTTTCAAATCTAATCCTAATGCCATGTGCAAAGTTTGAAACAAAAATATTAATAAATTAAAAATGGCGTTTTTTTTAATACTTTTAAATCACCAAAGCCCCATTTTTTCTTTTTCATTTGTTTTGGTCATAATCGAACACAAATTTTGTATTTAGCTTGGAACTAATTAAAAAAAAATCGTTTTTCATTAGGCACATCGCTTGTTGCAATGTTTGTTTCTAATAGCCATTGCAATTTTTACTTTCCTATACTTTCAGTATAGGAAAGTATTGATTTCATGCAAAATTTCAAAGTTGAGATTTTAACGGAAATAGTCGGGGGGGGGGGGTCCATGGACCCCAAAAAAGTAATTTTTAAAAAATGTCTGTCTGTGGGTGGGTCCGTTACGCTCCATATCTCCGGAACGGCTGGACCGATTTTGATGTGAATGAGGGGGTATATCAAAAATTCACCGACAAAATAAGCCTTTAAAAAAAACCGAAACCGGAAGCGGAAGTTAGACATGTTTTTTTGGTAGCATTTAGGCCTTAGGACAAATCAAACGATTTTTTACTGAATTCTCTAGCTTTAAAATGGCGGCCGCTACGAATTTTTGAACATTTCGACTTTAACGCCCATTTACTCAAAAACCAGTTATCTGATTGGAATCAACTACATCTTGTTTGGTAACCCTTCAAGGGTACTATACTATGAAATATAATTAATTTTGAAAATATAAAAACGATTGCAATGACATCACTCCAAAATTTTGGAATTTTTCAAAAAAATATTTGCAAAAACTGCCCACACGTTTTTGTTTAAACTTTTTAAGCTGATAGAGCTGGGAATCTTCTACAATTTGTTTTTTTGCGCATTGCTATAATTTCACTGTGACGCTCTCTATGAATTTTTGAAAATTGAAAATTGGTACCCTTTTATTTATTTAACGGGGGGCAATAAAATATTTCTGTTAATGTGAAATAGCTCACCATTGATAGCAAAATCCGAATATATTTTTTCGATAATTTCATATTTAGGGGGGCTACTGTTCCCCCTCCCCCCAAATTTTTTCAATACAAAATTAAAAACTTGGTTTTTTGTTTTGTTTGCTCTAGGACAATCCTTTTACAAAAAATCAAAAATCGAATTTTTTGCCCCTTAATAATCTTTTTGTCCTTAGAAGAATTTCACATACTTTCTACAGCAGTTGTATTCTTGCACTAGTCGTTTAATGTTCAGTGTAGGCTAACTTTTTTATTTTAATAGATAGACTCGCAAACCCAAGAGCAAAGTTGCAGGGCAAATTCTTCTCGATTGTATTTAAGAAAAAAACTTGAGTTTCCAATTTTAATATGGCGGCCACGGTAAAAAATAACTTTTTTTAAATGGAAACGTGGCATTTTGGCTTTAAAATCAGAAAGGTTTTGAAATTCTAAATACAAATTAATAAGAGTAATTTCTTGCTAAAAATAATACTTCTCGAGTTATTAATATATTTTCAAATATCAATTTCCGCGCTTCCGTTGATACAGTCCGAATATTTTACCCAACCTTATGCTTGCAGCACAGCGGTTGGTCTTTCTAGTTTCTTCAACCGCTTCAAGATGTTACAACTTATAAGAACTATTTACTTTAACTAGTCGTGTCTAGACAGGTGTATATCGAAAGTGTTAAAACTGAAAATATAAAACAATGTATTTAAATGTATAGCAAAGTCCAGGCAAAGTGTTTCGCTCATTTTTAAATATTATTCCTGTGCCAGTATGCGTCAGGATCAAAGGTATTGAGCTTTTTTGGGCATAATGGCACAGAAACAATATTAAAAAACTAGGTAGACAGGTACCTCACGGAAAACGATTTTTTTTTACAAATTTTGTATTTGATTATGACGTACACAAATGAATTTCACTGAAATCATTTCATTACAAAGAAAAAATGGGGATTTGGTGATTTAACATAAAAATATTTTTTAAAAACGCTATTTTTTGTTTATTAATAGTTTTGTTCCAAACTTTGTATATGGCATTAGAATTGGATTTTGAATAATTTTTTTCTAATACCTTGTTTTGATATTTTCTAAACTAACAATTTTTCGTCAATTCATTTAATTTACCGCCGAACCTGAAGACACATGACCTATATCTAAACCAATTTTTAAGTTATCTGAGATGCAGCAGCGATCTCAAAAATAAGTTTTTGGAAAATCTAATAAAAATTTTCCCCATATGTTGCAAACACTTTGCCGGTCACTGTATATCGGTATATCAATATAATCGATATATCAGTAATATCGATATTTTTTCGATATCGTTATTATCAATAATTTTTTCAATATTGCCCACCCCTAGATATGAGGTACACACATCCACAAACACGTTTTTTAAAGACCGTTTTTTTGAGTTCCTGCATATCCAAAATAAGTATTTCTGTTGAAATCTCGAATTAGAAAATTTTCATTAAATCAATACTTTCGAACTATACTGAAAATATAGGAAAGTAAATAACATTAGCTCTGAAGAAGACGTACCATTCAAGAATTTCCTTTAATTCTGCATGAGCCAATTCACTTAGCTCTAACATGTGACCAATTTCCTTTTTCTCAAAAGATTCTACCATGGCTCGTTTACATTCACATGCTTCAGCGAATCTTAAAAAAAATAAAGATATCAATAGAAAGGTAAGAATAAATAAGGAGGAATCATTGAATTTAGCACATAAGCACAAATATTAGTTAAATTTGCTTTAACTTACCTTGAAAATTCAGTTATTGATGAAAAAATTTTGATATTCATATTAACATTAAATTTAGGCATAACAATTTCCTTACTCATTATTTTACCCAAATAAAAGTGTAAATCGCTAGGTTTAACAAAATCACTAGTTGTAAGTGAGTATAACAGATGCACTTTTTCGAAAAGTTTGTACAGCTCAGGGCTTAGTTTTACACATTTACCCATTTTCAGTTTTATTCTGTCCCTCAAAATTTTTTCTAAGCTTTTCGAAGTTGTTAGCGTTGTTTGGCGATTGCAATTTGTCAGCAATTTTTGTACCATTTCACATCTTTTATTGTTTGATGCTTTGACTTTAAAACTTTTACAAATTTCTTTCAAGTCTTTGTTTGATAAATTGTTTAGAAGATCAATGCAGGGTTCCAATGAAAAATCTAAACAAAAAATAATTAGAGATTAATAGTGATAAATGTGGTTTAATAATAATAGACTTTGTCACAGGTAAAAAAATAAAAACGCTACATTTCCCTTATGAAAAAGAAACAAAAACAAATGTGACAAAGGCGGAGGTCAGACAATAATAAAATTAACATCTGTTCTCTTCCACGCAGCCTTAGACGAAACGAAAACAAAAAAGAAAAATGACAGATTATACTAGGGTACTTTGAGCCACAACCGGAACTTATGCAGTAATATGAAGAATTTAGTGATTCATGCATTTATTTGTTGTGCACATTACCAACCCTACTTGACTATAAACAGGAAACAATAAATAACCATCGTCATGGAAACCATTCTCTTCTTATTCATACAGGGTGTCCCATTTTCGATGTAGTTATACAGGGTGATCTAAATATATGCGACAAACTTTAAGAGCTGATTCCTGGGGTTATTTTGATCGTAAAAGTTCATATGAATAACTGTCCAAAATGGCTTAGTTTTAAAGTTATAGGATGTTTAATAAGAAATTAAGAATTTGTGTAGTATAACTTACACCATCTAATATCATAGTTGGCTCAACAAAAACAATCGTTTTGAAGTAAAAATATTTATTTGTCTTTTCAATATTATTGTGACAAAGCATTGGTTCAGTAAAGTTTATTGCCAGCTTCTGTTCTCTAAAATGAATTACACAAATGCTGAGAAGTGCAATATGCATTATGTTTACGGTCTTGCCAATGGCAATTCACGTGCAGCTAGACGTCTTTATGAAGAACGATACCCGAACTGTGTAATCCCACATCATTCGATATTTGCCCGTCTTCACCAACGTCTTAGTGAAACGGGAAGTTTTAAAAAACATACGGCTGATAACGGACACCCTCGCATAGTTAGAACTCCACAAGTGGAAGAAATGGTGCTAAATGAAATCGAGGAACATCCTACTTCAAGCATTAGAAAAATTGCCTCTGCCTTAAACATAAGTCAGACCACAGTTTGGAGGATATTGAAGAGTCAACAGTTGTATCCATATCACATCCAACGAGTACAGGCACTTTTGCCAACCGATTTCCTGCAAAGAGTGGCTTTGTGTCAATGGATGCAAAATAAAATTGCACAAAATCCTGTTTTTGGCGCAAGTATTCTACACCGACGAGGCAACTTTCTCTAGAAACACTATTATTAATTTCCATAATAATAACATATGGGCCGAAGAAAACCCGCACGAAACAATGGATGGCCGTCATCAACACCAATTCTCTGTTAATGTGTGGGCCGGAATTGTTGGAGATCACTTGAAGGTTCACGTGCCGATGAGGTTAAATAGAGAAGTATACCGCCATTTTCTTGAAGAGGAACTGCCACTACTGTTGGAAGAAGTTCCATATCAATTAAGATTCCAAATGTATTTTATGCACGATGGTGCTCCAGCACATTTCAGTTTAATTGCTCGTGAGTTTTTGGACGGTGCATATCCAAATCGGTGGATAGGGCGAGGAGGTCCACAACCGTGGCCTCCTCGGTCTCCAGACTTAAATTCTCTGGGGTCACCTTAAATCACTAGTTTATACAACTCCCATTGAAAATGTTGATGAACTGAGAAATCGCATTGTTGCATGATTTGAGACAATTCAGAACACACCCGTATTTTTGAACGTGTTTGCCATTCAGTGCGACGGAGGACAGAAACCTGTATTGCAGTTGGCGGCGATCATTTTCAACAATTTCTATAAGTTCATTTTGTTTAATACCTACCCTTTATTGTATTCTTAATTTCTTATTAAACATCCTATAACTTTAAAACTAAGCCGTTTTGGACAATTATTCATATGAACTTTTATGATCAAAATAACCCCAGGAATCAGCCCTTAAAGTTTGTCGCATATATTTAGAATCACCCTGTATAGGTAACTTTGTTAATTTAATATTATAGTTATGAAAAAACCACTTGAGTGTTACTGTGTCAATTTCTTAAGACGAATTCAATTGTAGAAACAAAAATACAAAACCTTTTGTTTTTGAGCTACAGTCAAGCAGTGAGATTTTGAACATTTCTATTGAGTGTTATAGGTCATTTATTTCTACAGCTATTAGGATTAGTAATAGATTTTTTTGTGTAGACTACAGTGGCGTACTCAGATTTTTCAGAATTGCAATGGTTTTTCAGTTACAACACATAAACATGCATGTTTTAAATGGGAATCATAGTCGGCTCCGACATCATTAAAAGGGCAATTTTAACAGCTTTTCAAAAATATATAGTTTGCTAAACTTATTTTTCAAAATAATTGAGATACTAGATATATTTATTAAATTTATGTAAATTGAAATAAATAGTGAACCATGAACTATAAAATTTACAGAAAACGTACAAGACGTCAAACCGACTAAAATTTTACGCAGACTCAATTCACAGTTTCAAGAAAGTACACCCAAAAACACGCAAGTATTTGAATGGACTAACCTTTTTAACAATGGCTACGAGATTATTCGTATCAATCTAGCAAGAGGAGGTTCAACTGCAGCAATATTCATTGCTGCGGTCATTAAATCTGTTGAAGCTTGATTTAAGCAAATCACAGAATACATGTCCCTGAAAAAGCGAAAAAACCAACAACACATTTAATGACAACAGGAATGACCCTTGAATGACACTTCCTGGATTTCCATAAACAGTCTCACAACCATTTTTAGTATGGGTAACCCATTCAAATGTTTGTGACTTCTTGAGTGTACTTTCTTGAAACTGTGAGCTGAGTCTGTGTAATATTTCTGCTAGTTTGTGGATTTAGAAATTTTTGCGAGAAATTGCATCATAATACACTAAAAATCAAAAATAGGCCATCATTTCATTCCGCTTGCTGTTTTCAAATAGTGATGAAAGTGATGGTGAAGAATTTTCATGTACTTTGACTGAAATTCTTAACGAGGCCACTGCTGCAATTTCGAATTTATTAGGGCTATATCTTTATAGCATCCTGATTTTTTGGTTACAATGTCATTGTCTCGAAAACTGTTGGATGTAACTATGTAAAAATATACAGAGTGTTCCATTTAATTAAATCGAGTTATGACCCCTTAGAGAAATTTTTGCACTGCAGTAACAAACAGCCTGTATAACGAAATTCAACATGGTCTTGACTAAGGTTTAACAGAAAAAGTTGGTTTAATCTTGAGTAATGGGGCTCCTGCAGATTTTATTAGTGAGGTGTGTAAATGTCAAATATTTCGAAAAAAGTGAAATAATATGGCAATGCTATCAATGAATTTCAAAAACAAAACATATTCAGAAAGGCAATTAAAAGGTGAATAAGAATACACAAAAATATACAGGGTGTTCTATTAAAAAAACTTAAGTTTGGTATACCACTCTTATATGGAACCCCCTGTATAATTGAAAATAATTTTAAAATGTGGACCTTTTGGTCCCCTAAAACATTTATTTGAAACACTTTTTTGTATTTTAAATAGTAAAGGAGATGTTGACCGCGCTGATTCAAATTGTATAAGTTGTTTAATTTAAATCACAATTTAAATCATCTTTATTTAAATCCCCACACTCTGATAACAACAATTTCCATGATAACACAACTGTTACTTTTTCCTGTTTAAATTAGAGAACATTTGGTAATGTGCATAACAAATAATTGCACAAATAACTAAATTCAGTATGCCACTGCATAAATTTCATTTTTGCCCTGAACTACCCTCATATAAAACTTACCAATTTCAACAAATTTATTTTCATACAGACAATCATACATGTTCCTCATATCTGTATCAGATAATTGCATATGCAGATCATTTCTCAATTTGAAAATGTTGTACCACTTCTGAATTCTTGTAAATAATTTAAAACAGAAAAACCAATACTCTGTCAGCGGCATGGCAAAAAATCGATTTAACATATCTGATTCAACAGAAGTGAACATTGTTTTTAGGTGGGAATGTGCTTCAACATATTTCATGATTTTTGTAAATATTCGCATTGTCCAATTGCCATTTTCAAATTCCTCTTTCGTGACCATGCTTAAATTTCCGTTTGTCACATCTTTCATATTTCCTGGTTGAGAAGAAATAACATTTTGTTCTATTAAAATGTCTGCTCTTGTGTCTTTTTCAATAGGACTTAAGTTACACTGTTCAAGAATCTTCGTGGGACTGTTGATGTCAATGCTTTCCAAAACTCCAACTTTCTGTAGGGTCGAGTTTACATTTTCGTTGATTGTGAAATTTATATTTTGCTCGTATATAACAGTGTCATTTGAACTAATGCTCTGAATCGATGTGGAAAGTACTTCAAAAACAGCACTTGATGTAAAATCTGTTGATATGTAATCTGCACTTGTTGAAGACATGCTAGAATTGCTTTTGCTTTTCTCTAGCAAAATTCGAGGTTTTCGTTTTGCTGCAGTTGTTGAAACTATGGTGGGTTTATGTACACTCATGGTGTGATTTGATGATATTACCGATATAGTTTTGGAAGAAGGTTCTCTTAAAACTGCGCCATTTGAACTAATGCTCTGAATCGTTGTGGGAAGCATTTCCAAAGCAGCACTTGTAAAATCTGTTGAAATGTAATCAGCACTTGTAGAAGACATGCTAGAATTGCTTTTGCTTTTCTCTTGCAAAATTCGAGGTTTTCGTTTTGCTGCAGTTGTTGAAACTATGGTGGGTTTATGTACACCCATGGTGTCATTTGATATTACCGATATGGGTTTGGAAAGCGATGGTTTTCTTAAAATACCTGCAAGGACATAAAAAGAATTTAATAGTTTATTTCCTATATAAAATAAGCCTTGCCAAGGCTGTCTCAGTTTGTCTTATTTACTCTCGTCAAATTGCTACGAAAAACAATTTTAAAATTTTTTTAATTTGATTTAACGTCTGCTTATTTTTGCTTCTAAGGCTAAACACTGACACCAGAAAATAAGCCAACCACACTTGGAAATTAAGTCGAACCCCCGTCTTCTACAGGGCAGGGATCTTTAACATGTAATAACATCGCACACTACAAAAAACCCTCAATTTTATATCTATTAAAATAAAAAGCTCTTGTGTAATTACTACAGACAACTAAATTTTGCAAAATCTACTTTTATTCGGCACTCTAAGCCACAAATTACTGTTAGAAAAATTGCTGTAAGAACGTGGCTCAGCTTCTTTAAAAGTTATCTTTGCAAAGGATCTCAATAGGTGAAAATAGGTGATACATTTAATGTTAAAAAAACGTTGTTTGGAGTGCCGCAAGGTAGTGTGCTAAGTCTCATTTTATTTATAATGTACATAAAATGATTTATTGAATTTAAAGGTAAATTGCCTGTGTTACTAAGTGTGTTAAACGGACGAGTTCTTACATATTACTTATATTCAAAATTTGTAATTCGGTACTTCTAATACCAATAGGCAGCAAGTTGAAGCCAGCCAGTTTTGACTTCCCCAGAAAGGTTTAGAAGATCTTTAGGAACAAATATGTATGCGCCAATTTTATTCCTTAGAGTATTACTAATTAGTGTTTGAATCAGAGACTTGCACCGAAACCTATTTGAAAACCAACACCCGAGAAAACCGCAAACTTTTCCGCAACATAGTCAAAACGAAAACCATAATTAACATTTTACGTAACCGTAACCATAAATTTAATAACTATTTGTTAGTTTATGCCGTAACGGTAATTATTTTCGGTATTAACTGGTATTTTTTGTTTCAGTCAATATCAAACCTACATTATTCACTGTACCACATAGAAATAAGTATTCAACAATCTTTGTATTTCAAGTGGTTAGTCCTTTTGATTGAGCAATGGATTCGCAGCAAAAACAAAGGTTTCTGTTGCTCAGAAATGGAAATTCGAATTACATAGTTATTAGAGGCCAAAAATGTTCTTTAATGTAAACTTGCCCTAAGGGAGCGTGTAAGAATCAGCGACAGTAATTTGTAGTAATTTAAGTTGTTTAAATATATCGCCAGAATATAAATTAAAATGCTCAATGTGTATTTAAATTTTACACGTAATCAATACACCCCATAGTAATTTTTTTTAAGTTTAACTGATTTAAAAGAAATAATTTCTGATGGTTTTCACAACATGTAGCATTTCATAATAACGTTTATTATAATTTAATTTCCGTTTTTATTGCTCAAATTGTACTCTACATTACTGAAGGTATTTTTAAACCAAAAGCTCAACCAAAATGAACTGAAATGAAAATTTAATTCACTGCATTTTTTCATCTACAAAACAATAAAGAAATACCGGTAGTAACCGGTAACCGTAATCAAAACCGAAATTTGAAGTAGTATTAAACCGTAACCGCAAACGTAATCGACATTTAATACAATTTCAATCGTAACTGAAAACCAAAACATTATTTTATTTCGTTTCACGTCCCTGGATTCAAACCAGGTAATTTTCTGATTTAATCTATTGTTATTATCGTCACAAACTTACATTTACATGGAACTAAAGATATACTACATTATTTATATCTTATATTTATGTATATTTCAGCTTTAACTTAATAAACCTTTTATGGACATGGTTTGCTGAATTAAGTCAGGCACTTTGTGCTAGCTTTTGCCAATGTTTATATTTTTACCGGTATGGTGGTCCCAGGCCACCAAAGTTCTATACTAGCTAAAAACCTTAATGAGTAAGTTTTCTTTATTTTTTCACTGCAGTTTATGTACTGTTAATTTTAGTATTGTGGTGAATGTAAATCTGTAGATTTGGTTTGAAATAAATTAAAATAAATATGTAAACAAATACAAAAATTTAATAGTATTTATTACCTAATGCCATTTCAGTTTCTTCTAAATGTTTCTTATCTTGTTTCTTAATGTTGAGATTTGTGTCTGATTGGTTTAACGTATTGCCCGTTTTTGAACTACTTGCTAAAAACTCTTCAACTTTTTTAGCAGTCTCTTTTGCTGTGAGTCTTTGTCTAGTGGGTAATGAATTGACGACTGTCCTGGTCTTTCTTGGAGTTATAACAAAATCTTCTTCATCGCTACTGATAACAACTGGCTCCGTTTTAAAATTTATTTTAATATCTGGTTTTCTAGAAAGATTTTTCTTGTTACGCGATGTAGATAATGTTGTTTTTAAATTTCTCTTTTTTTGCCCTTTGGTATGACGAATTTTTCGTGGCTGTGATGCTGATTTATCATTGCTATGCACTTCAGAGTCACTTTCAGAATACGTATATGATGGTATCCGTATAGGAAGTGCAATCTTCTCTGTATTTACTGAAGAATGTTGTGGAGATTGGTATTTCCGTAACCCACGTTTAGGTGTTTTTACTGATAATCCGCAGGTGGAGGAAGTCTTCAATGGTGCTAGAAGAGAATCAAGAATAGCTTGAACTTCATCGCCAGACATCAGTTTCGACTTTTTAGGTGGAGATCCGATAAGCTCTTCTCCATCATTCTCTTTGTTTCTGGAATATTGTTGTTCACTATTTATTGCAGCAGCGCAACAATTCTCATTTTTAATCTTAAAATAATTACTTATATTAGTCTGCTTATACCCATCTTCCATTGCAGCAGGAAAGTGCTTCTTTTTGGTCATACTAAATAGGATAAAGGATACTAAATCAGTATACTGTGACTCTCCTTTAAAAGCAATTGACGATTAGACGAGATTGGATACTTACAGCTATTCACCTGAATGATTATAAAACGCAAAAGATGTCCAACAATACGGATTTAATTTAATTATTAATTACCGTCAAACACCCAAACTGATTATTGTTTACGAAATTTACTGGGTTTGCCGCAACTAGTGTACTCTAACTCCGCCACTCAAAACTGACATTTGACAGCACAGAACAATACCCTTTGACAGTAAAACCAACATAAAAATTATACAGGTTGTTTAAAAAATGACATATACACTCTGTAGAATAAAGAGCAGGACAAATATACAATAATAGTATATTGAAAAACAAGATTCATAAGACATGATTTTAGAGCACGCGTCCAAGTTAGAAAACGAGCCGCTTGCGGCGAGTTTTCCAATGGACAAGTGCGCTTAAATGTCTTATGAAACGTGTATTTTATACTATTTTTTCTATTTTGGTCCAAAAAGTTAAAAATTACCTTATTTTATATTTTAATTTAAAAATATAATCGATTAGGAAAATGTTTGGTTTTTTGTTTTTGTTATGTGGCTGTTGGTAACATTTAAAACACATTTCAAACAATTCAAACTACTGTCAAATTAAAATTTAGACAAACAATTTGAAAGTGAGTTAATTTTTAAAATACCTAAGATTTGAAGATAAGATGGAAGAACAATTATCTTGCACCCCACCCGAGCTACGCAAAGTAGCGGAAAATACGCTAAATAATCTTAATTTTTAGAACTTACAATTTGAAGGTTATCTTTATAACGCGTGAAGGTTTTGTTGTCACATGGTTGTCACCAACCTAACAAAATAAAATTTTGAATTCTTTTAGGAGTTGCTTTATGAAATCCAAATGAGTTTCATAAAGCAGTCAGTAAAGAACCAAAATAGAAAAAATAATTTTTTATTATACCTGCATCATAATCCTTCTAAAACAAACCAAAAAGCGTGCGTAAACCCAACATTAAAACACCCCGGTGTTTTCAAGTTGCTGAGCAACAATGACGTCATCAATTTTGAAGCAACAAATTACAAACTCGAAAAAAAAATAATTCGAATTCACATAGCAACATAAACAACAAAAAATGCTAACCAATCTCCAGGTAAATGATATGACGTCACATCATAGACTACTATGTAAGATGAATAAAAATCAAAATGCTACTTCCTAGCTATATTCTTCTTATTTTCTAGATTATGATGCAGGTATAATAAAAAATAGCGTGTAATACACGTGTATAAGAACCTTTAAAGCACCGCTCCGTTAAAAAAGCACTCGGCTTCGCCGCGTGCTTTAAAGGGTTAGAATAGAATAGAATAGAATAGAATATGCTTTATTCCATATGGCTTTATAATACAAGCATTGGAGGCGTCATTACATTAATATATTCATACACAAATTAAAACATGATTATAGAGATATATGCAATACAAACAAGTTTTAACGACACTAATAAATATAATAAAAATAAAATAATAATGTAAATAATAATAATAGTAACAATAATGTAATATATCACAAAGTATATCACAGTAGTCCATATCACACTAAATACAAAATATATCACCGATCCAGTTTATTCAAAATTAAGCGAAAAATATTCATCTACTTCATAGATTGGATTTAGAATCAATAAATCTTTGACCTTCTTTTTAAAGGGAGCTGTACGTTGAATTTCCCTGATATTAGTAGGCAAATGATTATAACATTTTATTGACATAATGTGAGGCCCGTTGGCTATAAGACTGAGTCTATGGGTTGGTAAAATTAGATCATGTTTATTTCTTAAGTTATAGATTCAATGTCCCCCACTTTTTTGTAATGATGCAGATTTTTTTAAATAAATACTACACAATTTAAGATAAAGTTAGACACCACAGTCAAAATTTTAAAATTGGGTTGCTTATACACTTGTATTATAATATACTATCACAGTATACTTATATATACAGTAGCGAAAGTAAAGGTCATTTATGGTAATTATAGCACCAAACGGCGAACAAGTTACACTAAAATCTGACAGCTGACGGTAGTAGTGTTTCTCTGCTTTTTGAACGTTATAAGAACAATTTTCAAGTTGTTTGTCAGTGTTTTTATAAAAATGTGATTAGTGATATACCAATCTATTATGAGAGCCTCGAAAGGGAGCGCATGTTCCGCCGTAAACTGCGAAAACAACAAAGGAAAGAATCCTAACCTTAGTTTTTGTACATTTCCCAAAGATCCAAAAAGGTAATGAATTCTAATAAATATTAATACATTAAAGTTTGACTTTCTCATCGTTCTAGATCAAAACAGTGGGTTGTAAACTGTAGACGTGAAGATTTACGTGAAAAGGAGGTGGGATATTTGAATAAAAACTGCACTTTGTGTACGCTGCATTTTGAAGATTCGCAGTTTATAAATGTTAATAAATCATACTACTAGCATTATCTTTGTATTATTTAAAAATTATTATATAATGTAGCCCGTAATTTTTCTGTTTTGCTCATTAAAAATATGGTAACAACAACGAACTGGATTAGAATTTAAAACCCGTCATAATTTAAACGATAGTTTAACTTGTCGACCGCTTGGAGCGCCACTAGTTATAGCTTACCAGGCGTTATATGGGCGCTTTCGCTACTGTATATATAAGTATACTGTGATACTATTTTATTATACCTGAGTCTTGATGAACTGATTGTTATTTCTGATTCGATTATTAATATTATTAGTATGATTATTAATTATTATTATACAAAAAATTAAATTTTGTTGTTGTGGAGTGTTCCACTTGTTTCTATCAATAGTATTGTTCTACATATTAAAATTAAAATTGCTTATATTTTCACATTTTTTATTTTCCAAATTTTAATTGCAATATTAAAACGTTCAAATACGGCTCTACGCCGAAATGACCGCAAAAAGTAAAACAGTGGGGTACTAACTATTGTGTCTGCTATCCCTAATATCATTAATACCGTTGATTGAAGTATTTAGTAAGATGTCTAACCACAGCGTGCTAAAACGACCACAACGCACCTTTACCCTTCGCCCGTCCCACCCCGCTGACAGCTTAAGCAAGTGCTGCCTCAATATTGCAAGAACGCAGTAAAATCTTTAGGGTTTACGAATTTGCTATTTTGAATCTATGCACAGATGGTTATGCGGGTGTGTTCGGTCGTGCTGATTTTTTACTGCATAAAGTAGTTGCGGGGTCGAATCTCGGTTGGAACCAAAATTTTTTTTTTATTTTATAGTTTTTTCTTAAACACTGTCTTGCGTTTTGCTGTTAACGCGAGGTTATTTGTTAAGAGCAGTTATATTTTTAAAGAAAAAATACGAAGACAATTTTGCATTCACTTACTGATTGACGGCATACTAACACGCAAGTCTGGTAATAAATTAAAAAAAAAAGATTTGTTGTTTTCTATTGAATGCAATTTATTAGCAATGAAAAAATCGGCTTTAACAATGCAAATCTCGATGTAAATATCACACTCGCACATATGCGAGCCCTATTACATGATATTGCGTAATTCATGATCGGCAGGAATAACAAGGGCTACACGCTAGTTGAAGGCACGGTTAAAAGGCGCTGGTCCATTTCCCACTGTATTGGGTTGGAATTACTAATAATACTTTGAATTGATTGTGTGGTAGGCACATGGTGAAACATTATTAATAAATATTTAACTATTAAAACATTAATAGTTTATTATTAAAATAAAACGCTTGGTAATTGTTTCACAATTTGTGAAACAATTACCAAGCGTTTTATTTTATTAATAAACTATTAATTTTTAATAGGTAAATATTTACAAAATGTGTTTTTTATTATGTAAGAATTCTAACTTTTCTGTGGGGTTTAGCGGGTTTAGAATGCGTTACATTACTAGATTTTTTTCTCTGAAAACTCTCGGTGTCCCATTTTAAATTTCTAAACAATTTAATTTTTAGTAATTGATCTAAAATAATTAACTTATGATCTTGGCAAGTATCAAGTTCAAACTAGTTATTATAATATTTATTTACAAAATCTATTAATTGAACCCTAATTTTTTTTACAATATTTTTCTCTAATTTGTAAAGACTAAACCAACGATCAAAGCAGCGTAACAATGAATCGATAATATTCGTAAATTTTGCCGGTTGATTCTTTTCTTACATTTTTACAACCGTAATAAACACATGTATGGGCCGCGATGGATCACATATTTGTTATTATTTTGCTGACACGCACAAGTTTCAACTTCTAATTTTATTTTAAATTATATTAACAAACTTTATGCACTCCTTTTCGCTGCGTCTCAACTGCGTCTACGCATATGCAAAAATATATGAATTAAAAAGTTATAGACTGTTTACAAATGGCCTGTAAAATAAAACTGTTGACGAATCAATGATAAAACTGCGATAAATCAAAACTATAGACCATGATAAGTTTGCCGCGATTATTCAAATTTAGCTTAGTACCGTTTTAGTAACCAACAAAATATTGCAGCTGCGCTGTAATTTTTAAGATTAAGGTTTTACACCAGGCTCAGTTTAACTCATGTTCTAGGCACCAGGAATCGAGCGACGCGCCCCCATAGCGGCTAGAACTTCGTCCTCATACGTTTTCCCCGTAATGGTTGGACATCTTACTAAATACTTCAATCAACGGTAATACCTAAATGTTTAATACAAATCATTCTTATCTTATCCCACGTGTTTACACGGCGCATAACGCTGTCTTTATTCATTCGGTGTCTTCGAATTCTGTCTGCATTATGCATTATGATAGTGATACTATTACTTGTAGTATTTGTCATGCGTTCGCATTGAGCATTTGCAGCTGGCTAATGTAATGACTAACAATTTAACGTTTGCTTCTGAAGCAGAAAAAACAGAAAATTTAAAAATCACTAAATTTTCTGTAGCCTCTCCACATATTTAAAAAAATTTCGATCATCGAATAGTTGAAATATTTTCATTCGAAATATACATTCACTTAATTTTGAAACACATTATTAAGGTGCGTTCACACCGCATTTAGATTAAAAATTGTTTAGAATTGCGTAGTGTGAACTTTCCCTTTGTACCTGCCTGCAGCAACTGTCAAAAGCAGTCTAACCTCAAAGTCTTGAGGGACAAAAAATACTAAACATCACTGAAAATAAGTCATGGCATTAGCAGCAGCAAGTAAATCTCTTATGCTGTTAGGAGAATGTGTACCCTGTTTAAAACAAAACGCATCGAAGTTCAAAATTAGGAGACTAGAATTAGATACTAATCTTTTAATGGTAAGGAACACCTTCCTTACCAAGATCTCTTGTACACTTTATTCGTTTTAGTATTTTCGAAAGGAAGACTATATTTATGCTCACGATCCAGAGAAGAAATGTAAAACTGGGGATATCGTTCTAATTGAGCAACTCCCACAGAAGATGACTCGATTAATTACCCACAAGGTTAATGAGGTAATTTACCCTATGGGAGATGTGATGGATCCTTTAACAGAGAAGAAGGTTGTTGCCGGTAAATTCAGAGATCATATTGAAGAAGTTAATAAAATATATGGAAAATTGCCATCTACATTTGACTACAACAAAGCACCGGATAGGGGCTGGCTGGAAGACAAAAAAGATTTTACGCATGTAGAAACATATATCAAATATCATAAGTTTGAAAATGATGATCAACCTCATGCAGTGTAATTTAGTCGGAATATTTTTAGTTATTAAATACATTAGACAGGTTTCATTTTTTTTATTTAAAAATAATGTTCATACTAGTATTAAATTTAAGGTCAGGTACAAGTTTATCTAATTACCTTACTACAATTGAATCTAAAAAAAATTGCAATATACAGAGCGAGTCATTTAAGTGTCGCCCTACTATTATTTCCTAAAATATTTGGAATATCAAATATTTTTCATAATAAAAGTTGTTCATCATTAACTACTGCATAACCTAAATTGTTACCTATTATACAGGATATTTGGGTATGCCAGTATAGCATACTACTTTGTTATTTTAAATAGAACGCTGTATATTACATTTTCAGATTTTACATTCAATTCTAGATGTGTTAAGGTACTATGATCCTGAAATTAGTGGTTTTCAAGTCGTTGACAATTTTCTTAAATGGCAACCTAAATATATTTTCTTAAACAGTTAGATAGAAATTTTATTTATAACTTCGAGCTTTACTTCGTTGAAGTTCATTTTAATTTATTGTATTGTACAGGTTTTTAAGTCAAGAATTGTTTTATTTACAATAAATTAAATAGAAATTTTGTTGTTTTAATGATAAAACTTTCATCATTTTTGTAATGTAATAAATAGTATGGAAATTTTATATCATTGAAACGAGAATGAAATCTACCTAACTGCCGAAGAAAATTGTCGACAACGTCACGCTCAGTATGTACGTCACAGTACAGGAATTTTTGTAATGTGGCATAATGTAGCTCACTAGGCAATAAACAATTTTTATTAGGAATACAAATTTGATATTCTCAATAGTTTTGGAAATAGTAGTGGGGGCGACACTTTTAAAACATGATAAAATATACTATTCTTGTATTCATAGCACACCTTTTTTAGTTTGCAATTTTTGATAAAACAAATGAAAAAAACACGAAAAACCATACCATAGAAATTGACATTAAAAGCCCTACATCAAAATGAAAGAATTTAATTCCATATTGATGTTAAAAAATACTGGGTGTTCCATTTGAAAAACAAATGTTATTATTTAAAGTTTTGCAAAATGGACATTAAATTATGAACACCCCATGTAATAATCTGCTGTTTTGAACATATCATTGAATACTTTATATGTGTTAATAGTCTTTGCAAAATGGTTTAATGTTTTTGGTATGCAATGTATTAACTTTGTAATATTGGTCGCAAATGTCAAAATTTTGGATAAACGTCAAATAACTCAAAAACGACTAATTTTAGGATCATACTACCTTAATACTTTTATATCTAGAATTAAATGTAAAATATGAAAATGCCATAATATACAGGGTGTTCTATTTAAATTAAGAAAATAATGTGCTGTACAGCCATAACCAAACACTCAGTATAATTGGTAATAATTTTAGGATATGCAGCAGTTAATGATCAACAACTTTTATTATGAAAATTATTTGATATTTCCAATAGTTTAGGAAATAATACTGGGGTGACACTTGCATGACTCACCCGTATTTAAGCAACGACTTTAAATAATCTTAAGCCTCATCCAGATGGCAACTCATGTTGCCTGCAATACGTTGCTGCCAACATGTTTCTGGTGCTGTCCACACTGCAACAAATGGCCGTAAATCAATCAAAACGACGTCCACACATTGCTTGCAAGAACACAACACACTCTCAGAGGAAACATGTTTGCAGCGTTTCATGTGTTCGCAACAAACAGAGCAACCACTGCAAATTGGAGTCCACACAGAGAAACATGTTGCTAGCAACACCACGAATTTGTTGCTGAAAACATATTGCTGGCAACATGCGGCCCCGTCTAGACGAGGCTTTACAGTACCTAAGCAATTCTAACAAATTAATTTTTTAATTTTTATGCAATCTAATTAGCTTTTTACACATAATTAAAAAAGAGTTGACATTTATTTCATATATACATACAGGCTGTCTTAAATTAAAAGGAACTTTTGCAAAAATTCCTTAATATATAATAAATCTTCATAAAACCATTAAAAATCTAATAAATTATGGAACCTTAAAATATAATACTGGCTGATTGATATACCTAAATTACATTTAACAATAATTACAACTAAATTTAAAGTTTTTATATTACAGTACTTACACAATAATTTAAAAAAAGTTAAGCGTCAATAATTTAACTATTAGATAAAAATTCTCGTTCTAGAGCGGCTCCCATCATATTCCATTCCCCATCATCAATTTCATCTGGTGCTTCTACACTCCCTTCACTATTAGAGTCCTGACCAATATCTAAATCACTATCAAGTTGCTCGCCTCGTCTAAACTTAGTACTAGGAAATTCATCACTATCTTTTGTGTCTTCTTCACCCTCTTCATCTTCTTGCCGCCTTTTTTCAAGATTTCGCTTGTGCCCTCTTGGCATTTCTGCTGTTAAAGATTCCCCAGAACTACTACTGCTTTCTTCTTTGTCTCTAATGGTAGTATCAGTTATACCCATTACTTTTGAAGCGCTTTCATCTTCACTTTCACTTTCGGCATCAAGAATATCTTCGACCTGAATATTAAAACCGGATGTTGATTGAAAATTTGTTTAAAAAAAATCATTTACTTACTTCTTTATCCATATCGGCAATGTCTGCACTTGAAAAAGACATTAATGGATTAATAGTGTCCATAAATCTACCGCTAGGTGTTCGTTTCCGTAATGCAGGTGTATCATGAATTGCATAATTTGCAACGTGTTCCGGACTGCTACAATGTGGTGGAGGATGCCGGTTTTTTGACCCTTTATTATTTAATGGAAATATATTTTCATCCACATGTTCCCATCGTTCCGCACATGCCCATAACCAATCAGGTGTAACAATTTTTAAATTCTTTCTTCTTCTACCTGCATTTACTTTTGCGGTACCTGGTCGCACAGCTACTAAATGCGTACTGTCATCTTCGAATTCTTGTGTTACCTGTCAAAAAATAAAAAATACTGCTACATAATTTACAATTCTGTATTAAATAAAAATTAAACTTACCATTGCACCTAAACTTTTAGCAACTTGATAAGCTCTGGAATGTTCCAATTTTATGTGAGTCGGCACTAAACCACTAAAAATCATTTTACAGCCCTTTAGTACTTCTCCTTTCACATTTGGTATAACTTTTTTTAAGTCTGGAACTTCCCCTGAATCCATTTTATCATATTCATCATAAAACGCTTTATGTATTCGTTTTAAAATATCTTCAAGATATAATAAATAATCATCTGGATCTTCGATTTCAAATAGATGTAGTGACGAATTTAGAGATGAAATGTTTTCATCCCGATTGTTTGCTTGTATGTGTTGTTGATTTGATTCATTAAGCTTAGGTTCTTGTTCTTGATTTAAATTATTTGGTTTAGGTTCCTGCTGTTGATCTAAATCATTAACTTTGGGGTCTTGCTGTTGATTTAAATCATTAGATTTGGGTTCCTGCTGTTGATCTAATTCAGTAGATTTGGAGTCTTGCAGTTGATTTAAATCATTAGTTTTGGGATCTTGCTGTTGAATTAAATCGGTAGGTGGATCTTGCTGTTGATTTAAATCATTAGGTTTGGGTTCTTGGTGTTGACTTAAATCATTAGATTTGGAATCTGGCTGTTTATTTAAATCAGTACGTTTGGGTTCTTGCCGTTGATTTAAATCATTAGATCTGGGTTCCTGCTGTTGATTTAAGTCAGTAGATTTGGGTTCTTGCTGTTGATTTAAATTAGATTTGGGTTCTTTCTGCTGATTTACATAAGTATATTTGGGTTCTTGCCGTTGAATTAAAACGGTAGGTTCGTATTCCTGCTGTTGATTGGGTTCTTTTTGTCGATTTAAATCATTAGATTTTACTTCTTGTTGCTGATTTAAATCAGTGGATTTAAGTTCTTTCTGTTGACTTAAATCATTAACATTAGGCTCTGGCTCTTCGTCAACTCTCTTTGAATCTTCAGCTAGCACTTGATATTTTGTCTCTATTTTGTTATTTTTACACTTTATTTCTATTTCTGCGTTCTCTACAGCAGCTCCATCAACACAAACAGCCTCTATATTACCATTTACATTTGTAACACCATTTTCTTCATTTTCTGATGAAGCATCATCCATAGCAACATCAGGTTGCTTATTGTTTAAGCACTCTTCACTAGGTTTAACACTATCTTCTTCTCTAATTGCTGTATCTTCAACTTCAGCTATATCACTACTATCATTTTTATTTTTAAGCGTATTACTGTTTTGCACTTCCATATTTTCTGACAATACAGTTGGACCTGCGCTATTAACTTCAGCTATGCTGCTACTTTCATTTTTATTTTTAACTAAATTATTGTTCTTCTGTTCTGCCGTTTCTTCCACTGCTGTTATACTTTTGATTTTTGAAAGATCGACACCTTCCTTTTCATCATTTTCATCCTTTTCTAAACCAGGAGGTGCATTGATGTCTCCCGTGTGTTTGAAGAAGTGGTAAGGTTTAACATGTATTAAATTTGAAGCATGTGACCAAACATCTTCCCTATCATCAATGATACACACCATATGGTCTCCGCATGGAAACAATGCCCTATTAACAAAAATTATATGATAAATAAACCACAAATCCAGGTTTAGATTTAGGTTATTTACTTTAAATTAGCCGTTTTACTAGTGGGATTAAAACACTCATCTCTAGAAAGCACTCGATTGGAAAAAAATTCTCCACTGTAATCTAAAATTGCAGTTATTTTATGTGCATAGTTTCTAGCACCAAATGTACAAATATGTAGCTCAAAGTACGGTGAAACATTAATCAAGAACTGATGGGTGCCTGGTCTCAGTCTTGTGTGATACCATGGGGAATTTGGACCATATAATTGAAAGTGATGGACGTCTTTTAGATTGGGTGGGATTATATCATTTGTAGTATGAATTAATGTTTGATCTAAATCAACCAGGAGAACTAACTTTTTATCTCTTAACAACCGTTCACCATCAGCCTTTCCAATTTTCTGTGCAAGCTAAAATAACAAACTTAGGTAAATATTCCCATACAATTTGGTTACAAAATAACAACCTCCTCGCTGACTTTTAATTCGGGAACAGAATGGATCATGGGTACAGATGCCGTAGAGTTTATATCGTCCTTTCGCAGATCTGCTCCACATTCTGCACACATGTCTTTCATAACGGTGGAGTGTATACATGCTGCTATTTCAAATAGGGCTTCCCTAAAACCGTAATTATTTTTTCAATGATTTCCCGCCAGTTTTATTCAAAATAAAGCATACCCTGGTTGAATTATGGCGCCTTCCTGTGCGATAAGTTTGCAGACTGTTCCAGCTTGTGTGGATTTACATTTACGGTGTTGCTTTTTCTCCACCTTTTCAAAATCATACAGTAGCACCAAAGAACCGATTGACACTGTCAATCCTTCCTTTACTTTCCATTTTAAAATTTTAATCGGTTTTAAGTATTGCTGCGAAATGACCACGGTTTTTTCAGCCATCTTGAACGGATACGTTCCCATTGACTTTCTGAAAGCAACGCTTCTATTGGTTTATTTTGAAGGCCGATTGCTCTTTTATCCGCGCCAACATTTAAAAGTATTTTAAACGCGTCAAAGATTGTGGTTATAAGACAAAAATTTTGTAGAATTATGGTAACTGTCAAAACTTTATTTTTAATGAAAATACAACTCGCACAGCACGCTTTTTCCCTTTTTTAAATATTAACAAGTGGGAAGTGTGGCAGGTAAAGATAAACCCACACAACGGTATATCTGCATATGTATATATACCACATGCAGTGAAGTTTTATGATTGTTCTGTGGTACCATAGATGTATTATTAGTAATATAATATATCTATGTGTGGTACACACTTGCATCATAAATAAGAGATAGTTACTTGCACACTACACAGAATGTTTACAACATACGGCCTAAGTGGGAGGGGAGTTTCGACGGTACTTACGGGGTGTTCCGAAACACGCGAGAACGAACATCTACGTAAAAACTGAACAAAAAGTTCATCTACGATTTTTCGATTCGACCAATATTTTTGGAGTTGGTGAAGTTTTGAAAAATTTGAATATGATTATTGAATCAAGGTTTTTTTTTTAACTATTTATATTTACAATCTGCTCTGTCATCAGAGCAATAAGTGAATCAGGTGGATTACAAAAAGAGAACATGTTGGATGCCGTCCCAGTGGAAGGCTCCCCAAAAAGAATTACTTATTAGCTATATACAGATAATATTTAACACACAAGTCAGACTAGTATCGGTTCGGAAGATCCAGAGGGCAGTCTCCTCAGCCCCTGCGAACTTAATTGCTGTTATCCAGCAAATTCACAGCAAGATGGTTTATATGATTTTTTAATCGTGTAAGATACTTTCAAAAAGTGAAAATAAATTCATTATTAAATTACAAAAAAAAAACAAGAGATAGGTACCGGGTGATCGTAAAAAAATGATTTGGAGTAGGCCATGACCGAAGTGTTAAAGTTGGCAATACTTAATATAAGCCAATTGTCAAATGTTGACTGCTGTAAACATTTTTGGTTTGATACATTTAACTTAATGTATCTAACCAAAAATGTTTACAGCTGTCAACATTTGAAAATTGGCTTATATTAAGTATTGCCAACTTTAACACTTCGATCATGGCCTGCTCTGAATCATTTTTTTTATGTACCTGGTAGTTCAAAATGATAATTAAGAAGAAAACTACAAGTCTCATTTAAAGTATCCGAAATCTCAAATTTATGTGTTCAAGTAAGCGGCGGCACGCTATTGGCTATTTAAAACATCACGTCAATATTGTTTGTCATATAATTCGTCATTTGTTAGTATTTAGTTCCTAGTCGTGCAATACTGTTTATTATCTTATTATGCAAACCGAGTTTTATGATATGCTGATGCTACTCGGAGCTTCTAATAATGAAGCAAGGCGAGCGGTACGTTTATATATTTTAGAAATTCAAAGAAAGAGTAATATTAATATTTGTAACATATTATCGTCATGTACTGAAACATTTGAGTCATTTATTTTGTAATTATTGACTCTTCCAAGTTTTAAGAATGGTTGCTGTTGGTAACTATTTTTTTAAAAAAGGCTTTTTGTGATTAATGTCCAGCAGACACAAGAAAATTGTCAGTCAAAAATTGGGGGACTGAATGATTAGCCCCTTTGAATTTTACTGCACCTAAAAATTTAGGTTTGGATGCTTATTCTACCACCATTGGCGAATTTAGCTTAAAGAAAAATGTTTGTTCATACCCCGTTTAGTAAATAAAAAGGCATTAGGAAACTCGTTTTGTGATTACCTATGCATTAAATCCAAAATCACAGAAACTACTAGCCCAATAATAATGATACTAAGAATACCTACATAGATACAGCGAAAATTGATCAACCCAAAAAATTTTTTACAATACAGAACTAAAAACAAAATTTTTTCAAAAACGGAATGTAAAAAACTTAACAATGTACAATTCTAAAGGGCGCCAAGACAAATTAAAAGCTTTTTTTGCGAGCATTAATTATACCTTCAAAATGGCAGCCAGTAAAATTGTTTGAAAATTTTATTTTGAACGTCTCAGTACTTAAAAACGAGTTGACACATGAGGATGAAATTTGGTATTACCATAGCTCCACGGGGACACAATGTTACTATGCAAAAGAATTTTTATAGAAATGAAAAATGTATAGTAAAAATATTTTCAAATTTTTTAACAACTGGCAACATGATTGTCATGTAACTTCCGCTTCTGGTTCCGAACCGTTATAAATAAACTATGTAACCCGACTTTTTCATTCATTCATTATTGTATGTTACTACAATTAATTAAAATTTAAAAAACAACATGCGTATAACTAAAATATGCTTTATAATTTGCAACGCTTTCAGATTAAAAACATAAATATTGATTTCATGGTCATTTTCCCAAAGAAAAACAATTGTATTTTCTCCCTCACTTATAAATCAATTTCTAATTTGAAGAATCAGTTACAAAGAGAATTTCAGTGTTTTTCTGCATTGCGAGGTCAAATCCTGGAGTAATTTTTTTAAATTTACATTGTGTTTAAAACAATGCTTTTATTGAAGAACCAACTCTTTATTCCTTCACCTCCGCGACGTCACAACAGTGAGTCTATAACAGAAGAATAGATGTTTCTTCCATTTTGCAATTTGTAGGCGTCCAGTGTCCATAAAAGTGCACATTTTTTCCAAGATGGCGGCTTTTCCTCACCTTCAATTTTTCAGGACTATTTACACGTCCAACAGTAAGCCTTCCAAGTAAGCTCATTGGCCTAGTGGTTTTGTTTATACCTTTTATAGCATAATAGTCAATACTGGAACTATGTATTTAAAAATAATGTATTGCAGAAACTTACTTTTGGTCAGAAATTTACCAATAAAAACAATAAGCATTGGTTAGGTGTTCTTTAAGTAGCTTTTGTCCAAGGATAAGTGTGTAGCTTGCCTAGTAATTTTCTAGCTGTGCGTCATCTGGTATGCCAGGAGCCCACAGCGTACTTGAATACTTGCGACAAGTGAAATTGCAATAGAGTGTGTTGGCATTGCACTAATAGATTACAATATAATTCTATTATATCTCATAGAGACAGCTTTTATTTGCACAATGAAAATGTGCTGCGATGTACGCATTATTTTAAGCCAGCATACCCGATGCCGTTATCACATCGTGCTCTGATTCGTCAAAAGTTACAGGCAACCTACACACTTAACTGACCTAGGCTTTTATAATATACAATATAATACAATTAAAAAAAACTGGAAGTGCACAAATATTTATTATTTAAAATATAATTGAAGGATAAGTGGATTAAATAGTTTATTAAGCAAACTCAAAGTACATACATACATTCACTTTATCAAAGATTTACACCATAAATAAAAAAGAAAATGTTTTATTTATTTTTAAATACATACACTATAATAAATTGGATTAAAGTACAAGACGAATGTGAAAAGAATTAAAATTAAAAACTTAACTGGAAATGAATTAAAATCTGAGGAAACCGAGATATATTTATATTATATTTGGTTAACAAAAACAATAAATTGTCTATACCGATATTTTGCTACTCTTACATAAATATACAACACATGAAATAAAATCACAATGATATAAAACATTACGTAAGTTAGTGAGCTACATCTCAATGTGTAGTAGAAGACGGGATTACCTCAAAATTTTCAACACACAAAATATTACAATTTTGCATTACAGCTCAAGTGCATCTTTAAAGCAGGGTTTTTATCTTTCAACATTCTCACCAAATTATGTAATAATAAATATGGTAGCCACCCACCAACCAAATACCCTTACAGTTGAGGGTAGCGAGTGGTTCCCTAACAACAACCACCACCTTGAGACCCTCCTTGGCCTCCTGCTCCTGGCAACGAAGGATTGGTTGGTGAATGTTGTGGTCCAATTTTTATACCATTAGCCTAGAAAATACAGAATTATATAGAAAATAAAATTGCTAACGAATTCCAGAGCAAAATATTAAATAAATACACCATCATTTCTTTAATTACAAATGTGGATCTATTTGAATTCAAAAGCTAATGCCACAAGCCCCAATGGGTTAATTTATTGTCAGGCTTGTTTGGTGAATACAATATTGAAGACAAGTTTGTACATAATATCTGAAAGAACATATTTTGTTCAATTACAAAAAGAAAGAAACAAAATTGTCAGTCGGATTATAAGACACAGGGCGAGTCACCCAACGTCTTTTACTATTTTAAATGCAAATAAAATGTTCAAATAAAAGTTGTCCAAGAGGACCACATTTAAAAATTATTTTCAATTATACAGGGGGTTCCATATAAGAGGTGGCATACCAAATTTATGTTTTTAAATTGTAATGGAACACCGTGTATACAGTGGCTAGGAAAACCCCGGCCACGTTTCTTGCGGCGGTCAAGAGATGGCGCTTTAGTAAAGAAAAATTAAATTAAAATACTGGCAACAACGCAGAATCCAAGACGTTTTAGTTATTAAATACGCCCCATATTAAATCAAAACAACTAAAACCATTGATTATATACTTCAATCAACGCTAAAACGTCTTGGATTCTGAGTTGTTGCCAGTATTTTAATTTAATTTTTCTTTACTAAAGCGCCATCTCTTGACCGCCGCAAGAAAAGTGGCCGGGGTTTTCCTACCCACTCTGTATTTTGCATATTATTTTTCGCATTTTAATTGCTTTTCTGAATATGTTTTGTTTTTGAAATTACCTTGCGGCATTTTCAATTACTTAATATTTTATACTCAACGTGTTTACACTGAATTATTTCGTAAGCTGTTTGAACGATGAAAAAAAAAATAACCTTACCCTATTCAAAATTAATAACACGTGTTTTTTGCCTCTTGTATTCTTTTTTCATTAGAGCTACCATTTAAATGTTATATATACAGACAAAACTGCAAATAACGTGTTAGAAATTAAAACTTATCAAGTCTTCTGGTAGCAATTTTTTTGTGTTTTATGTTTTTGTTTGTAAAATGACGTAGTTCACCTGTTTTAAAAAATAATCAATTCATGTTCGTGATCATCAACTACAATACAAGGTAAGTCATTTTAGTGTCACCCTTGATTGATTTTGGTGTATTTTTGTATGGAGAATAAGTATTTTAAAACAAATATCAAAAAATGTAAAATTGTTATTATTAACTATACAGAGATATCGCCTATAATTTACCGTCACATGACCATCATTTATTGTCACATTCTGTTATTTTCAATTTTCGCAACTTTTATGTAAATTGTGCAACTTGTTGTTGGTGTTTGTGACAAAACTGAGTCAGTTCCACCTATGACGGTGATGTGGTTGCAGAGTGAATATTAAAACACACAAAACAATAAATAACATCATACATATTATCCTTACCGTTTCTTAAACTTCCTCTGTAATTTAATTCTTTACAGGATCTTGACACACATTACATGTTAAGAAATGTTGAACCGCCCTTGTTACATGCTTTGCAATATGTTTATGGCAAAAATTGCACTTATATTTGTTAGTTTTATCCACTATTTTGATTCGAACTTAAAACCATAGAAATTTTAATATTTGGTATACAAAACCCTATATCAAATTGAAAGAGATTTTAATTCTATATTTTAGTGTTAAACAATTTTAGGTTATGCAGCAGTTGATGATTAACAACTTTTATTATGTAAAATATTTGATATTCCAAATTTAAACATTATGTCTAAAACCATTCTGAAGAAATAAAACAAATAATAATTTTTTTCCCCTATTTGAAGAGTTGCAACACCCAAGTGATGCACTTTTTGCTATAGGTAAATTAGGCTAAATCATCCTATTTTTCTACTGTATTAAGTTGGCTTCATACATCTTTTCAAAACGCTGTGTAGAACAATTCCGAATATTTTTATCTCTTAAAGTAATAGTGATGTATAATACAATATGCTTCACTGAATCATCCTGTATTTACTCTAGTGGACCTTCATCCAGTAATCTGAATAAAGTTGACATAAACTTTGCACCCTGGTAAGTGCACTCGCCAAATTCCTCAAATATGATAGGAGTGTGTGATTAGCTAATATAAATATAACATTCAAATATACTACTAAAAGCTCAGTATTTTATTTATTATTTATCAACTGCAAATTTTTATTCAAATAATCAAAACAGAATATTTTCAGAAATAAATACCACGTGGAACCTCTACGACAGTATTTTAGTTCTTTCAAATTTTTAAAATTAATTGTTAAACCATTTAAAAAATAGCAAAGCTCAAAAAAATTATTAATATGTAATTGAATCAGCAAATAAACATAAAAAAGATCCAATGTGAAGGTAGTGGAAGTAGAAATACAACTATTTTCTTATTTTCACAGTTTATAATGTATTTCAAAAATTGTCTGAATGCAGAAAAACCCTACCGTAGCGACTTGCTTGAACTACGCCATTTCGACAGTATTTTGTAATTAGACCACTTTCACGTTTAAATGATAATTTGTTTGTATTACCAAAAAAACTAAAAAGTTTATACAAAATTTCCATACCTCATTGTTGATGTCAAACACGCCCTCTTGAATTTTTTCATAAATTTCCTTGGCTGTGTTAATGAAAGCTTCTTCTACATTAGCTGCAGTCTTGGCTGAAGTTTCCATAAAAACTAGACCGTGTTCACGAGCAAAAGCTTCACCTTCCTCTTTTTTCACCTCACGTCTGCTCTCCAGATCACTAAACACAAATTTAAAATTACTAATTATTATATTTTTTGTTGTTAATATAAAAAGCTAAAAAAATTATATGGAACTTTTTCAATATCTTCCATTTTAACTGCTTTTGATAGAACTTTTTCATATAAATTGTTAGGAGGTAAAGGTTCAACGTAAAAGAAATTGTCTATCAGAAGAATTTTTAAATTGAGAAACAATGTATTTCTTTAGAATTAAAGATATAAATGAAATAGAACAACATAAAAAATATTAAAAACTTGAAAAACTATTCAAAAATTTTTTTGAATTTAAACTTGCCCTTATTATTTTCCATGACATGACCATAAAGGTTGGTTTTTAAACAGAGCTGAAGTCGATACC
This sequence comes from Ctenicera cuprea, assembly GCA_958336395.1. NCBI lineage: Eukaryota > Metazoa > Arthropoda > Insecta > Coleoptera > Elateridae > Ctenicera > Ctenicera cuprea. The sequence continues at coordinate 76,526,324 of OY284486.1, read as the reverse complement.
GATGCTCAGTATCGGCTATAGGCCGATTCTGGTAAATTTCCGATACTTTGCGAAGCTAAAAAATTCAGATACTCTGAAATAATGCAAAAAAACCCTTTTGACAGTTTTAACTGTGTACCTATCAGGTACTTATTATTCCGCTGGCCGTTGCATTCGTGCTACGTTAGAAACGTCTTACGGCAGAATTGTGCAATCACATGATTGATTTAATTTAGAGTTTGTGTACAAACTACGAAAAAATGTGTTCTAAAGTTTAGCACATTGCCAATATTACAATTTACTTTCGGTTTAGACCGCGTCGTCATTTGGGAACTACACCCAGCACAATCAGGTAAGGACCGACCTGTAGCTTGTCTGCCTTTACAAGCATTTGCTCTAGAAGTTTGAGCAATATTTGTTCGTAGGCCTTGCTTGCCTAAACAGGGCCGTGTGCTTAGATTATTTAAACCTTGGGGTTAACAAGGATTTGATCTTAATGTATTTTGTTTGTCAGGACAATAATACTTAATCGGCTTATGCCTGTTAGCTGTTTTTGAACCCATACAAACTGACGTTTCGCAACACATTGCAACTTGCATCTTCAGAGTGAATAAAACACTGTGCTTCTCAACGTTGCCCTACTGAACTTGGCATGGTGCTTCTACTTTAATATTTAAATATCCATTTGTATGTGTATTGCCAAAATGCTTCATCTAAAGCAGTCAGTGATTAAGATTAGAGACTACATGTTGAAGGCTTGCAGTGGACTTCAAAGTTTTTATAGCAACATAACTGGTATTGCTCACGCCCTGCACCGGGTAGCAGAAAAAATTGGAGAAATATACTCTCTTACAAACAACGTTATTGCTAATGTAAAAGAAAATCACCTATAAAACCCCCGTTCAGTTATGTAAAGAACTAGCTCAAGATTAACCATTTCCAAGTAACCAATTGCAACAAGATGGGGTACGTGGCATTTTGCAGGGAAATATTATGCCAACAGTTTTGAAATAATTTAAACAATTATAACTAAATTAAAAAAATAAGATGCATCGTGCCTAGAAAATGCTCACAACACATTTAATATAAAGGGGATATGTGAGCAACTACTTATTATCCAATTTTTTACATATAACAAAATGCATAACTACAACGGTAAAAAGAGGAACATTAGGGTGAAAGTTAAGAAATTTCCTTTATTAATTTGTTCATAATAAAGATGGTTAATCAATCACAATGCAGTATGCACAAACAAAGCAATTGTCTGCCGCCACTTGCTTAATAAAAGGTCGTATGCAATATTAATTATAATGAACAAATACCTTTTATTTCCAATAAGCATAATAACCATATTAGAATTGGAATGTTGCCGTGCATCTTCTAACCACGTTGTGAGATGGTTAAATGTTTCCCTGCGTGTAATATCATAGACTAACAAAGCACCTGCAGCTCCTCGATAGTATGATCGAGTGATTGAACGGAATGCCTCCTGTCCGGCTGTGTCCCATATTTGCAGTTTAATTTGTTTACCATCGATGGTAATCATTCGAGCTCCAAACTCGACTCCAATTGTCAGATCATGCACAGGCTGAAATCTCTTATCGGTGAACTGTAGTAATAAGCAGGATTTGCCCACCCCTGTAAGTTATATTAATTGTTTACCATCATTGATATGGTGGTTACCAAGTCACTATCAGCTGACATGTTTTTGCTATTAAATTGATAAAACATTATTGACCCGAATTTATGCTGGTACCATTTTAAGCGTTCAGGTGAACCCTTGGGAAATCATGTGGTTATATTCAGGAAATGTCAGGGAGTTAATGACTTGTGTTTAATTATATATCAGCAGTCACACTGTTTTGTAAAAATTAAGCAAAACGTACTTGATTTAAAACGCGCTTACCTGTGTCCCCAATGATTATATATTTAAATAGATAGGCGTACGACATTTTCCTTACAAAAACTATAAATAACAATGTATAATTGCGCTTGAAATCACTCAAAAACTAACTCACAAAGAACTGACAGCTGTCTAACGTCATTACCCAAATTGCGCAGTAGCGATGCGTCATATTAAAATTCCCACCCTTGCATTGGTCAATACGGTTCGATCGCCCCTTGTTTAGGCGCCAATTTCAAAAATTAGTTGTAATTTATTTTTAGACGAATATTAATTTATGTAAAATGTGGCTTTGTAGAATATATCACATTGTGATTAGCAGTTATCATTGTAGCGGAAAATCCACTAACATAAATCAGTTTCGGACAAGTACGAAAAGCAAAATTTAAAATTTTTTAGACTTCTCGAATTTGCTGTGCTCCTGATGCACGAATGCAAATTTTGTGCCGTTGCCGTGGAATGAGATTGTTCTTTGTATTTGCATTTGTTAAATTAGGCAACTATGGTGTTGTTTGCAGCGAGGTAAACATAGCAGTTTAACAATACCCCAAAGCCCAATACCCTTCACAACACAATCTTTTCTAATTAAATGTTAAGATAAGCGTTGTTTTTGTTTATACAACTTTATTGCAATAACAACCAAATCAAAGATTACCTATTTTAGAAATTTTAGATGTGATTTTTAAACAATGAGTTTTATTTTTATTTTATTGTTCCGATCGTGCAAAAAATATAATAAGCAACTCCGGCGTTAAGTGCATTTTGTATCGGTCTTGAATAATATTGGAGACCTCGACTTCGTCAGGGTCTCCAAACTTATCCTTGACCTGTAAACTGCACTTACCGCCCCTGGATGCTTCAATAACTACTAAGTAGAGGTGCGTTACAAAAATATGCTTTGTTTCGTCTATGATTTCGGTTTTTCATTTTTTCCTCACCAGATGTGGATATCGTTGATCCCAGATAATTAAACGTGTCCGTAATGTCGAAATTGGAATCTCCTACTTGTAGTGTATTTTCAGTATTTCCTCTATTTCTGCAATCCTTCATGTATTTGGTTTTCTTTCTATTAATCCGTAGTCCAATATTTTTTTGCTTCCCTGTCTACTTTGTTTATTCTTTTCTGCAGTTCTTTTTTTCATCTAGCAATTATAGTTAAGTAACTAAGTATTTATTGTACTCTGCAGATCCACTTTTTGTATTATTCCGTCTAGCACTAAGTTGAATAGGTACCTAATGTAGCTAAAATTGTCACCTTGCTTTACTCTCATATTTACTTGCTTCAGTGTCTTCTAGGTCATTCTGATAAGGTTTGTTAGCTTTCTGGGTATACTCATCACTTCTAACATATATTTAACATTTCTGTTCTATCCACGGTATCAAATACGCTTTTAAAATCAAGGAATATAATGTGCATATTCAAATTTTGTTGCTTTTTCCAAAATCTGTTTTAAAAATGTATGGCATTAATTGTTGATCGTCCCGGTCTAAATCCTTGTCCTCTTTGCGTCAAGCATTCTGCAGATTTCCTTCTTGTAGCCTTTCTGTATTCCATTTCTTCTTATATTTTATTTTTCCAAAGTCTAAACCAACACTAAATATATTTAGAATTACCTAGTGTAAAACCATGCTTAAATACGGCAAATTATATTTCAAAATCCTTATCATTCCTACCAATTATTGTTCATTATTCAAATCAGTATTTAATTGAAAAGAAAACTGAGACAGCATAAATCACTTGTTTTCTATACATTGCTGTCAAAATTATGTTAACAATCTAATTCAAAAATTTTGGTTCCAAATTCTGGTAACATGAAGTATAAATTTATGTGAAATGCCTTCTCCAGTCAGCAGTTTGCATCGGCCCACAACACCTCGTACAAGCCATCATGACCATTCTGTCAGACCTGAAACAGGTGGAGAAAAGAAACCAACAGTTCTCGAAAGCCATGGATATTATTTGGGTAAAACTATCGGCTCAGGCTCTTATGCCACCGTTCGGGTAAATATTTACAAAATCCGTTTCCTATTTATTTGTAAAAACATATAATGTGAACAGTTTGTGTTTGCTTTCATTGATTATAAGGTGGCTCACAGCGAAAGACACGATGGTAATGTGGCCGTGAAAATAGTTAGCAAATTCACAGCTCCAGCAGATTACCTCAAAAAATTTTTACCCAGAGAAATTGAAGTTGTCAAAGGTCTTAAACATCCCAACCTTATACGTTTCTTACAAGCTATTGAAACCACTCATAGGTAAATTAAAAAAAAAATATATAAACATTTAGTAAATCACCGTTTTCTAGGGTCTATATCGTTATGGAATATGCAGAAAATGGTAGTCTTCTGGATATAATACGAAGGGATTCTTTCATTGATGAGAACAGGGCAAGGAAATGGTTCCGTCAACTTGTTGATTCAGTAGATTACTGCCATGAAAGAGGTGTAGTTCACAGGTAATACCTGTTAGAAACTTGATATCAATACAGAAATAAAGTTAGGGGAAAAAATAAATTCAAATCGTTGTTTACCAGCTCATCTGCCTATCGACAAACGAGATATCGAAAAATTGTGTTCTACCTTTTTTGTACAGCGAAAAATTTACGATCATGCGAGATTAAAAAGTATTTTTCTAAATTTAATGGTTTGGGCTGTAGAAATTTATCAAAAGTGCTTTGGGAACGCTCTGTTCGCCATGATTACAGGATCAACTCCTGCGAATGGGTTAATAAATAATTAAATAAATCTGGGTACATTTTCTATGGGATGTGGTTGGGAAGATAATTATTTTAAAGAACTTTTGAACATAAATCAACTTCTTGTTAAGGTTTTACATACAGTTCCGTAACACAAAAAATATATATCAATAAAACTAAAAATTTTTTTACCTAGTAGAAACTAAATTTAATGCTTGAGAAAGCAGATGTGGGTACATTTTCTATGCGATGTGGTTAAAAAAATAATTAATTTGAAAGATTTTTAAAAGATATATTCATTTTTTGTTAGGGCATTAGATACAAGATGGGGGCCATAGCATAGCCAACAGAAAAAAAATATCAATCTTGAGGAAGCACTTTTTGAGCAATGCAATGAAAATTCGGAGTTTTTAGCAACAGTATGTTTTCCAATAAATGTGTTTACTTTGCATGGGGAGCCAACTACTCAAAATTACCGATACTGGAGCACAGACTAGTCACATTTATTTATTTTTACTTATATTAGTAGCCTGGAGGTATTTATAAATTAACCAACATACAATGAATCAATCTTAGTTGAATTAGAACTTACCACATGGTTGTTAACTGCAACTTTTCTTTCAGATTTGTACACATAATTTATGTACACATGCTTATAAGACAATGTGAATTTTACTTTGATTATTACACATAATTAATGTACACATATTGATAAATTATAAACAACGAAAATAAAAATATTATAAATAACGCGCCCTTCTTGGAGAGTTTTGTTGTGGCAATGTTTATTTTTCATTTCCATTTTTAAGCACTTGTTTAATAGAAATAGGTACTGTCACTTGGGCTCACACTCGGTCACTAACTATAGTTAATATTCAGTAAATTACTGATGGTGTAATTAATACCGTTCCGATTCACGCTTATAATGCAATACAGTATACTAATAAACATTCAAATTTTATTCGCCTGCAGTGCACCCTTAAAGCGCTGGAATGAAACTAAAGTTGTATAAAATAATCAGCAGTGATGAAGTGAATGAGCCTCTAGTTTTGGTCAATAGACAAAATACCATTATCCAACTCAAAACATACACCCTAGTATCAAATTCAGAATTTATTTTGATTGGGTACTGATTACGCTTTGATTGTATTATGACCTTCAAAGAAAGTCGACCAGCATTTTACACCGTATAATAAACAAATACTAGTGCCAGCTAATGAATCATATAAAAAACATGTAACAAAATATTTTTTCAAGTTCAGGAAGGTCCCGTGGCAGTTGGCCAACAGCTTATTTAAATAAATCAACCCAGTTCCATACCTTAAGTTTAAAGTTGAACATAATTATACCAACATTTCTTTTTAGAAAAACAATTTTTAAAACCTTACATCGAAGTTAATCGGTTCCTATCTCCAACAAACACTCTTATTATATATTATATTTATCACACTCCTCTTTACCAGGTATAGTGCGATGTCGAGTTGTACAGCTCCTAACTATAAATTTCTTGCAGCGTCTTAAGACTTTCCGTGTAAAATTACAACAATCTGTTTTTAATGCTTATAAACGTTTTACCCGGCTACTTTCAGTTAAAAATCAGTAGTACGTAAAATACAACTACTTTAAGTATTTGAATCTTAATAGTGTAATTTAATATGTAAATAATAATATATTGTTTGTCATCACTGTACTCTCTGCTTTACTTTCTTCAAGAGCAAGCAAGAGAGTTGAGCCGCTGCTAAAAAAGTTAGCATGTATCTCTTAGATCGTAGAAAGTTGCAAGAAAAAATCAAAATTTAATTCTATAAACTTTCTGTATGTTTCCTAGTTGATCTTTAGGTGCTGGACATTTTAATTTAACTGATTCTTTATCTCTTACCTCACAGGATTCTTTGAGCACATTGAATAATATGTCAGTTGAACATTCCCTATTATACAGCGTAACTCGTAAGAATTTTTTAGTTTAACACTAAAAATAATTCTATTATTAAAGCGATCTTCACAAAGAATATTCATTTATTAATATCGTCCATAAATTTAATTGTTCTGTCTGTTAGGGACATCAAGTGTGAAAATTTACTAATGGACAACTCATATAATGTAAAGCTCTCGGATTTTGGATTTGCAAGAGGTCATCTAAAGCCCAAAAATGGACAGATGCCCTTAAGTGAAACATTTTGTGGAAGTTATGCCTATGCTTCACCTGAGATTTTAAGAGGTATCCCATATCAACCCCAACAGTCCGACATTTGGTCTATGGGGGTAGTGCTCTACGCTATGGTTTTTGGAAGATTACCATTTGATGACGCTAACTACAATTTATTACTAAAAGTAGGAACATATTTATGCTAATAATTTGAAAGAACTAAAATAATGGTTTTACAGCAAGTATCTAATAAAGTTACATTTCCACGTGAGCCAAAAGTAGCATCAACGTGTAGATCATTAATTAACAAGATCCTTGCTCCTTTAAAGGCTAGAATACGTATAACAGGTATAAGAAACGATCAATGGTATAATTACATTCCTGGAGATAAGGCTGGTAGCAGTAGAGAAACATCAGTATGAATAAATAAATAATGGGAACAAACAATGGTAGTTAATTTTCTTTTTTGATTTCTAGGACACAGAAGCTCTTACTACTGGTGCATTATCTTCAGCATCTCCAAGCCAAGAAGCTTTAACTCCAGCTACACTGGTGACGAAGGAGCAGTTAAAGGCAGAAGCATTGCCACGGGATAGGAGACGAGGTGCAAGTACTGATGAAGAAACCCCTACTGGTTTGCTAATGCCAGATGAGACTAATAATGATTCTGATGTACCATATTCCAAGAGCTCTAGCAAAAACAAAAAATATCGTAGAAAAGACGAATAATAGCACTTGAAAGTCAAACATTAATTCAGAAACTACATACTGAATTATTGAAAATGTTTTCATCAGCTAAGTATGTTATACATTTTTATGTACTAAAGATTTTCTAAATTGTTGTTAATATACAGTAAAAGTCAATAATAAAGGTAATTTGTACACTGGGTTGGGAGAATTTAACAACGACATTAATTAAATGGCAATGGTAACAGTTATTGCAATTTATTATTACTGTTATAAATAGTGTATGCAATTTATCTGCCTCATAATAAATACAAGAACATATTTCAAAATATTCATATACTAAATAGCATAAACCCTTACTGTAACATTCCCATGCACCGGGTTATTTCAAATCTTACATCTTTTTCTGCTAGAAACGTAAAAATTGTGCTAGTTGCAATAATGAGTTTAACATTACTAATATGTTGAGACTGATATGTGCTATTGTTATATGAGTATTTAAAACAGGGCATAAAAATTATCCACTTTAGCGCAAATCAAATTAAAGCCCGATATTAAATGCAAGCTGGCTACCCTGTACAAGAAGTTGAAGAGCCAAGTGTTCTTTGGTAAAATTTAAGATGAAATTATATTAATTGAAATGGCACTTTTGTTATCATAATAAAACTATTACTATTTTATCACAATCAATTCAACTTGCACGACTTATAATACTTCATTACCAGAATAATAATATTAGCACTTCGGATACATACATATTACAGAAGTTTAAAAATATGTGATAGTCTTATTATTGTTGGTTGCATATGTAATTGTTCATATTTATTTCAAAGAAAAATTTAACAGCGTAAACATGATTACTAGTTTTATAGTAATGAAATTGTTCCTTCACAATCCACACTATTTTGAATACCAACTGAGTTCTGTCACACATTGAGATAACTAATAAAAGATCTCTGAGCAACCTGCAGCCTCATAATACGGTGGTAGCAAAGGAAGTTCTGGGCAATACATCAGTAGTGGACAAAGTGGAGCATCTACTTTCATTACTAGTGTAATTCCTGATGAATATGCAGCAGGTATTTTAATATGTGAGGTATTGGCAAAACCAATATTTGTGCTTTCCCGAACCATATTTGCAACCTGACCTGCAATAAATAAATACCTTGAATTTGCAGAAGCATAAACACAATATAAGGTTATAAAGTTATAAGGCAGAAATAGATTTCAATTTTTTAAATTTAACAATTTAACATCCAATAAATAAGAAATACGATTAAATATAAATTAATTTATAAAAACTATTAATTTTAAATTCCTTATTTAAAAAAATACAGGGTGTGCCAAACATCATTGCCAAATCTCCTTTGTATATTAAAATAGCACTATTAAACCTTGTACAGGTTGTTTGTGGGCCGCACTAGCAATATAGACCAAGGACCCAAAAACAACAGAAAAAATGTATATAAACATTTATAACTGAAAATGCTACTTAAAGTAGTTGTAGGATACGTCCAAGAGTTACTTTATTAATATAGAGCTACTTGCTTCCCTATTGTAGTTAAAATCGATTGATCAGCGGCAGCACAAGAGGGGAAAAATACCCCCCCCTTTTTTTAAATTATTATTTGTATATCACTTTAAAAAACAAAGAAATGTGCTGTACAGGCATAATTAAACACCCAGTATAATTGATAATAATTTCAGGTTATGCCGCCGTTAATGATCAACAACTTTTATTAAGAAAAAAATTTGATATTCTCGATAGGGATCCTAGATGCCATTGATAATGACAGATTTGTTATATGAGAGGGTTAGGATAACATTAATTTTCTTTTTGTTCATAGTGATTCTATTTTACATTTTCTTATACAAGCAGCTGATAATTTCAAACAAATTCAAACTTGAAAGATCAGTGGCGCGTCATGAATTTTAAAATTTTCGATATACCTCTTAATTTAAAATTTCATCAAAATCGGTCCAGTACTATCGCCTTTAGAGGCGTCACATTGCATGTGCAAAGTTCAAATTCATATTTCGACGATCAATCCCCTTCCTAAAATGCACGCACATGACTAATATCATAACCTACAAACTTAAGATACAGAAATATCTAGTAAGAAACTCTAAATTAGTAAAAGAGGGAACGATATACCCATCTCATAAAGCACATTTTGGAAGTTAGAGTGAGAGGAAAAAACGACGTGTCACAATCCTCTCCTATAACAAATCTGTCATTATCAATGGCATCTAGGATCCCTAATTTTCAATAGTTTAGGCATAGTTTAGGAAATATTAGTGACACTTAAATGACTCATCCTATTAGGTTTACATTGTTATTTTTAAAAATAAACCAAATATTTGGCCTGCTAATGATATCCCGGACACCCTGTATTAATGGCAGTTCCATAATGATAAAAAAATAGAAAAAAAACCTGGGATAACATTCCAAAATTCCAAGCTGCGAGTAATAATAAAATTAATCTTACCAACTACGTTAATCCTGGACCATCGGGAATCATTAATTTTCATGAGCTGATCAAGATCGGTTTTTATATTCCATCGAGATAACACATCTTCCTTCCTGATGAGAAGCACAGATTCAGAACAAAGCTGAGGCCATAACTGTCCTGCTTCAACACACTCCAAAGGATTTGTTAAATATATTCCACGAGGACCTACTCCAAATATCATTTGATGGTGCCATGCATCTGGTATTGCTCCTACACAGTGCTGCAAATTTAAAGTAGCAATCGGCACAGCACCGTGCGTTATCCAAAAATGAAGCCATGAATTTAAGTTTATCACACGTTCAGGATACATGTGAAAAAATCTAGCATACACTTGTCCATCAGTCACTTTTTCTAAACCTTCAATCAAATCTTCATGAGTACTGCCAGCTTCACTTCGGGATAATAAATATTCAGTAAGGGGACTTGAATTTAAGCGTAAACGAGTACTGACAGCCTCTCGAATTGTGTCTATGGAAGGTATAGGAAAACGTAATGCATTTAATACATTTAGAACGGCTGTTGCACCACAAGCAGATGCACCAATTTGTGTTACTTGCTTTCTGTATGCCTCGTTTTCGGACCAGATCATTGTTTTTTCAACTAAGAGATTGTCACCGCTATTAAGCCTGTCTCTTTCAAAGAGATGATCATAAATACTACAATCGTCACATGGCGATGGCATCCTATCACCAGGTGAAGTCAATTCACCATTTGAACCATGATGACGTCTTGTTGAACGACTACTGGACCTGCTTGTAGTACGTTGAGTAATAGAACACGACCAAGGCATTCGTATTTTCCTAATTCTTTCTGTGATAGATGATGTCGGCGAATCTTGTTTTGTACTTGTAGAGGGCGATGATAGATTCATACCAGATGTACTAGGTCTGGCTATGTTCAAAGGCTCTGTGATTTTTGTTGCTATCAAGTTTTCTTTAACAGAATCCACTTCTATATTATTCCTAGATTAAAAAAAAGAAGATTCAGTATTGAAAATTAAATAAATCTGTGAACAGTCTGTCTATTTTAATCTGGCCAACGTAGGGACCTTAAAATTTATACGGGCTGTTTCACAGAGTACGAGCCATAGCATTTTAACCATGTTATTTATCAGGATCAAGGTAGGTTTTGTTCAGAATTTTGTCATATTATCTGCAAGTATTATTTGCATTTTGAAAAAACGCATTTAATTTTTCATTAGATGCACTACAACGCAAAGTGACGAAATGGCCAATAAAATCAAAAAAGAATAAGTGCAGTAAGTGGCACTTTGGCCAACTAATTATTCATCCTTCCTGATAGAGTTTTGAAAGCAGATCAGAAGATACTGCATTGAATGGCCCAAAAAAAGCAAAAACATCTTAAAATGAATATCCATCTAATAAATCACATTTCAAATAGTATCCATTGCATTTTAATGTTTAAACAATAAACAATGGTGCACTATTATTCTAACCGTTGTCTGTGGTGATTTGTGAGAACGTCAGCTCTCACAAATCAAAGCAAACGACATTCTGACCATCACAACATTTACAGCACAGGGTACTGGAAGTTTGCCACGATACAATAGCTAAATTGAAATATGTAAATAGTAGTAAGTAAAATCTTGTTAACTACTTTGTTTGGAATAACTTACTTAATATTACAATAGACAGCTCCAGAATCCACATGTATTTTCTTGTCAGCATAAATCTGCCCATCACTTGCTTCTGCAATCTTGTAAGCAGGATCTTGTGGTAAGTTTTCAGTATTTTCTAAATCAGCATTAGATTGTGAATCGGAGTCAGCATCTCCAGACGGCCCTGGATCAAAATCCATCTCCAAAAAGTCCATTTCTGGACTTGCATTTTCTTGTCTATTTTGTGGAGATACTTCGGGACTTCGCGGTGGAGGTATATCCAAACTAAAAAATGAACTAGGCAGGTCAGCTACGTGGTCACCTTTATATGTGTAAATGCAACCGTCGTCTGATATGGATAACAATTCATTGTCGTCACTGCTTGAGCTTTCAGCGTCTACCTTCAGTTGCAAATTTATATCACTATCTGCTTCCCTTGAACTACTAGGACTGGGTTGATATGATGGAATCTTGCAGGGTGGTTCGCAAATGCCATTTTCATCTTTATGATTAAATATGTCACGATTGAAATGGTTTTCGTGTAAACCACTGTTGCTTTTAGTTATTCCACAGCAGTTCTCACAATTATCACCTCCATTTCCATACAACATAGCTTTATATTCATCCAAGTAGCTGCTGGGTATCCTTGACAGTTGATCTGAGAATCCATTCAAACGTAACACATCCGAGTGCATTTGTAATACATCCTCTGTTAAAGTACTGGGGCTTTTTGGTATCAATACTTCTTCTACATTATTGTTTAGTTTGGTGGGCTTCTTTGCAGCACCGACAGGTTTAGATATCTTGGTTTTCGGTATCGCACCCTTGTTCTGGTTAGTATTGCTGAGGTTAGCATTGCTGTCAGAGGTGGACATTTGACTGCTAGAAGAAGAGTCATCTTGCAATATACCATTTAATGGAAAGTCGCTGGAAGAGTTCATTGTGCCAAGTTTATGGTTTTTTCAGTATTGCACCAAGTCGCTACACAAAACATCACTTCATTATGAATAATTGCTTGTACATAGACCCGCAAAAGCACTTCGTAAATACACGTTAAAATTATGTTATCTTTGTCTCTTTAACGTATGAAGACTAACTACAAACTAGTGTAATTGTAATTAAGTAAGTAGTTCCAGAGCAAAAATGCAAACCGTAACTAAAAAATATTATACAAATTACTTCTAACTTACTGACTTCATTGACTAATTACAATTTCGAGCCGGATTATCACCATTACATTATTGTTTTGAAGATCAGTATGTGTTTAAACTTGAAATATTTATAAACCAATGCAGTAAATTACTTTAATTTTAGTAACTCACATTACACCCTAAACTGACAACTACAGGTTATCCAAGTGTCAAAATATAATACTAGTATGAAAGTAGCGTAAAATTCAAGACTTTTAAATATTACCAACATGATTTCCTAAATTCCTAGGGCGAAAATCAGAAATTCTAAATATTTTTGTGAAATACAATAAATTTTGGTTTTACGTATATATACAAATGCAATTCTAACTTTAAAAATTATAATATTAACTTCAAAGTAATTAAATTTTAGTTTGAGTTTAGCTGAGCAGCGTTGCCAAACTTGGGACGTTTGTAGTACAAGAACCTGTACTGTTTTAAAAATCTTGAGCGTTTCCAAAAAATCTTGTACATTTGATTTATTTAAGTTCCAGCTTTACTTCGTTGAAGTTCTGTTGTTTCTATGGCAACAGGAACTGCTTACTTTTTGATATTACCTTTCATAATGACATGTAAACATGTCGAAATACGTATACGGTTAAAATAAACGAATATTGCTGAAGTAATAAAGCATTTTATTCATACTCAGGATTTATTAAGCCGTTTATTTCACACAATAAAAATAATATAATTTTTCAAAAAAAAAAAAATAATAATACAGATTTACAGTTAACTTATACAAAATAGAAATAATTAAATTAAAATTCTGATCAAGCTTCGCTTTGGTTTAAATTACCCTCCCTCGAAGTTAGTACGTCCTTAAATTCCTTGCAGCTTAAATAATTATTATGTTAAACAAAAAACACGTATATGAGAGCAATGAGAACTGCCGTAAGTAATATTATTAGAAGCTATATACCAGACTGATAAAAGAAGAGCGGTGAAAACAAAACCGCATGTTTTACTAGATTGATACAAAGTTCGCGTTATTTGCCATTAATTTAAGAATAATGAACTTTAACATTCAATCAAAGACAGGCGATTTTTGTCTACGCCCCTCTTGAATAAGTTTCTCTTGATCGCCCTGTATATCAAAATATATCTGTAACTGACTTTAACAGTATCGACGCTAGTAAGTTTTTTAAGTTGCAAATTAATTTAAGCTATAAGAATGCATGTTACAATAATAAGAATTTGCTCAAGAACAAACTTGAGGAGAGCTATTATAAATCTTGTAATTTTTTTAAGACAGCCAGATGCTGCTAAATTAAAAATTGAAACAATTTTGCTTGAAGAAATGCGAAAGTTTGACTTATGAAATCAATAAAAACGGTCGCATTACCATGATATAGTACATATAATAGATGGCATGCTACAGCGCACAGTTTAAAAGACACTGTGTGACGTCATCAAGTGTAAAAGCAACAGCAAATTTAAAAATTAATTTGCGGCAAGTCTGCAGACGGTGCATTTTAATCGTTTTTACAACATATAAATATAATAATTTAGTTACAATGCTAAAACTTAAATAAAAATCCTATGGGAAACTAACATATTTCACATTGGGTGTACCTATGCTCATAATAATATAATTTTCCAATAAACTAAAGAGTAATTTAGATGGATCTTTAATTTAATACTTATTTTTGGTCTAACTATTGTAGTTGGGTCAATTCTTTACATACCACTTTATAATCAAATCATGCAACGTGTGTTGCCTACTCTACTGAGTCAAAAGGTTACATAATAAAATGGGCATCCTGTATAATGTCAGTCTGGCAACAGTGACTGAGTTGTACAGTCAAAGAATATCAAAGAGAGAAGCGTCACTTCGATATTTTTTCTACTTTAGTCGGCCATATTGTAAATGGTTTAACTGTCAATCTGACAGATGTGGTTCGCGACTTGACGTACCCTTTTCTGACGCCGATTTAAATTTAATTTAATGTAAGGTTCTTCTTTCATCCATTTTATTCAGGTATCGTTTTTAAGGGCATTACAGTTATTTAGCGTGTCAAATGTAGCACAATAAAATACCACAACAGCATCACAGACGGAGCAGTTCGTTTGGTTGACTTAGCAGTAAATTGTGTTCTGTGAATTTTACTTAAAGTAATCAGTTTTAGTCAAACGTTGGTAAATACTCGTACCATTTGGACATAACAATACGCGGTAGGTGTACCTACTACAAAATATTGAACAATGTAATTTTATTTGCATTTCACGTACCTAATAAAAATCCTACTCGATCTACAGAATTATTTTTACTTATTACTTTATTTAATGCGTGCTTCGGTTTCCTGCGAATTACCTTTAGCAATATTATTTACTTCTTTGTGTTGTATGTCTACAAGTTATATTTAAAATTGGCGCCATTTAATTTTGACGTTAACCATTTTCAATATGGCCAAGGTCACCCAAATTGTGCTCAAAACATCAAAGGAACCGACACAAGTGACGCTTCTCTCTTTGATATTCTTTGGTACAGTACTGCACATCAGAGTGAAGCTAGCATCGTAATTTATGGTTATGTTTATACCATAGTTTTGTTATTATATCAATTTTAATCACAAACAGCTACTGAAATTAAATTTAAGGCATCCTTATACAAGCCCGATCAATTTTGTGTTTTTCCTATGTGATTTTTCTAATACGAAAAGTTATTGTACCCCCAAAACTTGTAAGTCCCAATAAAAACAGACGGTAAATAAAACAGATAAAAATGTCTCAGGAACTTGTAGAAATAGACGGGTCATTATTAGAAGGCGTAAGTAAATAGAGACGATGTAATATAACTTCTAAAGTATGGATACTTTTACAGGGTGGTCAGATTTTACGGATAGCAGTCACTTTAAGCGTTCTAGCACAGACACCAATCCGAGTACTAAAAATTCGTGCTGGACGCAGTAAATCTGGTCTTATGGAGCAACACTTGAAGGGTGATTTTATTAATATTTAAACTATTACATTTTCGTAAATAAATAATCAAAATGCTGATTTAAAACATGAACGATTAACATTGTAGGTTTGGAATTGGTTAGGGATATTTGCAAAGGAAAACTCCATGGTGGCACAATAGGTTCGACACAAATAGAATTTTGGCCTGGTCGAATAAATGGCGGTAGTTACTATGCAGGTGTTAGAACGGCAGGCAGCATAGGCCTCCTACTTCAGGTTGCCTTACCTTGTACGCTTTATGCTAATTCTGAAACAACTTTAACATTGGAAGGTGGAACAAATGCAGAAATGGCCCCTCAAATTGATTATATGACAGAAGTATTTCGACCTCTTTTGGAGAAATTTGGAGCTACATTTGATATGGATCTAGTAAAGCGAGGGTATTTTCCAAAGGGTGGAGGCAAGGTTGTTATAAGTATTAAGCCTATACAACAGTTACAGGCAGTAGAATTGTTAGATTTAGGAAATATAACTTCTGTTTATGGATGGAGTTTTGTAGCAGGCTCTTTACCGTTACATGTAGCACATACCATGACCAATGCAGCAACTGGAAAACTAAATAGAATTCATAAAAATATTAATATTGAGACATATAAAGAAAATCCTCATATTGCTCCTGATAATTGCACAGGAATTGTGTAAGTGAATTGTTTTGTAATATGTTTCAAATTTATAATTTTAATTGTAGTTTGGTAGCAGAAAGTAGCACAGGTTGTATATTGGGCGGATCAGCCTTAGGAAATCGAAATGAAAAAGCAGACCAAACTGGTGTTAGAGCCGCTGAAGAATTATTGAGACCAATAGAAGAAGGTGCTTGTGTTGATGAACATAGTCAAGATCAGTTAATTGTTCTTATGGCTCTTGCACAAGGCTGTTCGAAAATTCGGGTTGGAAAAATTACCTTGCACACTGAAACTGCTATCTACGTTGTAGAAAAATTGGCCAAAGTAAGTATGGGTGATCAAGATGAGGGATCCATGCATAGGGATCTTGTAAACGGTAAGAGTTAGAGATTTGGTTAAATGAGAAGAATTTTTTCGCTGCTGCGAATGTTTGAAGATGTTGACTTTAATGCCCAGTTACTCAAAAACAAAATATCCAATCAATAAAAGTTTTTATATTATTTAATAGCACTTCATAAGTATAATGATCTGCTGCAAAAATATTTTTTAATTTATGAAAATTGTAAACATGTTAGGTTTCCAATATTTAAGAAATGTTCACAAAATTTTTCCTCAAAAATTGTCCACGTAAGAAAGTGGTTCTAAAAAAATGTTTGTCTGGGGTGGTGGGCGAGCGTCTTTCATGCCCGATTACCAACAACAAAATATCCAATTGATATAACTTATCATATTATTTAATAGCCCTTAATAAGTATAATCATGTGATGCAAAAATATTTTTAGAAATATAAAAATGACAGGTTTTTAAAATTTTGGAAACAAAAAAAAATATCCCCCAAAAACTGTTCACACCTCACATCACGTTTTTTAAACTTTGTGAATTGATGGAAATTGCGGTGAACTGCAAATCTTTTTTTATTTATGTTAAATTGGCCCTTTGGGAATTTTAAATGAAATTTAAAATTCATTAATCAATTATTCAAAAAAGGAAACGCCAATGGTTATAAACTTTAAACAGTTCAATAGACTATTTGAGGTAGTTTGTTAGGGTAAAAAAGAATTTTAAACCATTTAGAAATTCAGAAAAGAAACGATACTTTTTAATATCACCAACGCATTGTCTGGAAGTTACGTGATTTTAACTACGCCCATCAGTTAGCTCTAGTTAAAAAATATAATTTTTTTACTCGCATATTTTTGATAAATTTTTCAATAAACTATTTATAGCGATTTTCGGTTCAATGTTTGCAGCGCAATATGTATATAGTTGGAGGGCGTTTACCTTGCTTCCTTACGTTTAGTCAAAGTTATCGCTGCTTACTATAGTTACAGCTACGGTACGGCATCCTACTGCACAGAGGCTATCACAAGTTGAAATTCCTACTTTTTTATTTTTTGTTAAAACAGTGTTATTCAGTCATTTATTGGTGCGAGAATAGTTAAAACGTAAAAAATATGGGAAACTACCAGCGACGTGTTTTGTTTATTTTTTGAGGATACTTTTTGACCCTCACGGCCATTAGGTTTTTCACTAAGATTGAATTATCTTGGAAATGGTTGGATATAGCGACTTTCAACAAAAGTTTCTTTTTTGTGTGCTTTTGTATGAAGAATATGATGATTCTCAAGTTAAAATCGTAGCATAAAGAAAATAGGTTAAGAGGTATGTTGAGCACATGCTACATATACGACCCTGGTCAATGAACTTGAAGAAGACAAACAAGTGAAATTGTAAATCATTACTGGTAAAATATCTATACAAAATTTGAATCAAATATTTCAATTTATGGCAGATATATTAATTATAACGTTTTTAAATGGGTCCATTTTCGGGAGGTTGTAACTTGTACGTTTGTAGGAACGTTTTGTTTTAAAATGACCTAAGACATTACCTCCGAAAGAACTCTAAACCTAAAAGAACTCTGGCGTAATGTATCCAAGATTAATCACATGCTTGCTAAACCTACTGCATTAATAGACCCGAAACCTACGAATACTTATATCAAAAGTGACTTACGTTTCATTATTGCTAAAAAATACTGGTCTTGTATGCATGGGTGTTAATTTTGATTCAAAACTACTTCAGTCACTGATCTTGCAAAAGATGAGTATTCATTTTAAAGTTTAAAGTGGATACAATATTTATAAGGTATTGTTGCAACAGTATTTTTTATTGTTTCGAGGTAGCAGTAGCAACAAACTCATTGTTACACAGGAAAAGTTCAAATTTAGCTTAATACGGTTTAGCACAATGCAGTCAGTAAAGTGGATAACTTATTATTTATGCCATGCATCTTTGGGCTGAGCAATCAGCGTTTACACCTATTAAATTAGTGTTTAGGTAGGTCCGAATTTAATATAGGTCACTTAAAAAAGTGACTTGACCTAAATGGAGGATTTATCATATTCCTCCCCAGTTAGGTTAAGTTGCATAATGATGCTTAGGTTCCGACTTAAATGTTTGGTGTAAATGTACTTACCCTTCTAGCAGCAAAAGGTCAAAGTTTTATAGGCTTTGTATACCCAAAACCTCAAAATGGCCAAATGATGACTTAGGTTATTCTTGCAAAGTGTGATGTTGCCTTAGTTACTCTTTTTTAATATTATTTTACGTAACCGAACTATTATTTAATTTAATAGTTGTTAATTTTTTTACTATATTTAATTAGCTTTCATACTTTCACAGTCCCTTCAGGACCATTGTTGTTTCACTATATATTTTGCTATTATTTTTGTACTTACAATTTCTTTTTCATTTCAGGTCAAATTTGAAATAATCCGAAATACTGGTTCGTCTATAATACAGTGTATTGGATTAGGACATAAGGCATAAACGTTTTATTGAAAACAGAAACTAAGTACTGTATTGTGATTTATAACAATTATCCTGATTTGCTTACTCTTTATTAAGCATTATGCATATAAGTTGAAGTTGTTATCTTTTTTGTAGCTGTTTTTTAAAGCATTAAATAAACTTTATTTATTCTGTGTGAAAATTTAATGGGAGAGTAACCTTATCTGCCAGTATAATGCCTTTATTGCTGCTTTAATGTAGTTTTGCACACTTTAAAGGTTTTATACTTTTTATAAACTCACATGGACCTGTGTTTGCTCTTGCAATTTGTGCTGCTGTGCATAAAACAAAGCTGAATGGGTTGTAAACCTGTGGACTGGTCTGGTTTTATTATGCTGCTGGGAAACAAAACTTGTATGCAGAGTTTAAGCTTTTACTACAGTAAATATTTGTGCCAAATATTTATGAAGCTTCTAGAAGGATCACTTTGAATAGGACATGTTTATTTAAGTGTTGCTTTTGTATAAAATATTTCAATATTTCAGTTTACTTACTGACATTGTTTTTTCTACAGATGGTAGGTATTCAATAAAAATCTTTTAGATGAAACTTTTTGTTGAGTTTTTCTAAGACTGGGTGGCAGATCATGGACATTACTATGGGAGGGTTCAGTTCTATAAATTAAATTCATGCAGTCAGGCAATGGTCAACTGTCCAGTTATACAAAAAGACGCACATCACGATCCATTATTAGACAAATAAATACAAAATAGAGCATTTCTTGCTTTACAGCTGCAATTGCAGTCCACAGATTTATACATAATGTAAGTATGTTGAATTTTAACACATTATTTTTTCTATTGTCGGAGAGATTAATTGTAAGTTAGGACGAGAATGGGTTCTCCGACTGGAGGGTTTTGAATGTTTTATCTTCTTCGTTTACATAACCGCGGTTTAGTTTTAAAAACAACGGTGCCCGCCCTGAACCCACATATCTAAAGTTTTGAATTGTTTTGTTTTGTTTTATAAAAACATCGCTTTCCTGCAGTAGAACTAAAACAGTGTTATACGTTTTTAGGAATGTGGATTAATTTATTTGTAATAATGTTTCCTTTGTGTCTGTTGGGAAGGGCGTCGCCCACGTTGCTGCCCTACAAGACTAAAGCTAAAGTTGTCGAAATAATAGTGTTGAAATTTATGTTTTTGGAACAGCCTGAAACTTTCGCCAGTCAAGCAATAATTTGAACCCTACACACCCAATTTCAGTATTCTGAGGATATGTACTGGGAAGTTCAATAAAAATATAACAGTTTATTGAATATTGAGATTTACATAGAATGATAATGCAAACACTTAAAATTTCAAAGAAAGTAATTTAAAGCAAAAATAGAGATCGTAAAATAGAAACGTAAAATACATTTACATCCAAATTAAACGAAAATTTCAAAGAACTGAATTAGTGGAAAGGTAAAAATGTTAGAATTCGGATGAAAGGTCACCGGTATTTTTTTGTTAAAACGTAGAAATTCTGAATTCCGGCGAAAATATTGCTTTAATAAAGATATTCTGATGATAAATTTACACGGAGATGGAAAACTGGCCCTTAGAGAAATAATATACTACACGTTTCTTTTCAAAAGTTTGTTTAAAAATTCTTCTGTGGCTTCCCTATGCGATTTGGATTTTTAAAAAACTGACGAAGTGTTGTATTTTATTAGTATAAATTATATAAGCCATTTCGTCTTTGTACTCATAAGAAATATTTACTTACGATTACCACACCTTAGTTACACCCTAGTTAAGGTGATAATTTATTTAGAGAAATAAAAAGAGACGCTCAGAAAAATATTGTGTGTGTTGGAGGAGGGGGGGTTATAAATAAAAACGTAAAATATGTTTTACTTCAATAAACAAGAAAATGGAACATAAATAATCAATTTACACATACAGCAAAATTATGGAACAACGTTAGACGAAACAGATGGGGGATTCACCCGCTCCTTTCGTGTTTACGGTCGTTGGGATTCCCCGACGTATACGCGTAGAATAGAATGGATCGAATGACGAAGAACAAATAAATGAAAAATAATTCAGTCTAGAGTTTAAAGAGAGCAGCATATCACTCAAAATAAAATATCACATGATTTAAAAAAAATTCTCCTAATTTTTATGTTGCTAATTATAATCAAATTTTATTTTAAAACGTTATCGGAAACTTGAAAACAGGACATAGCAGTCCCGAAAGCCTTTTCTGAAACATCGGGACGCAAACCTTTAAAACACGACGTTTGGTCACCTAACCCTGGTACGTAGCGCTGTAGTTTACATCTGCTAAGGTCTCGTAGAATATTCATATCTCGGCCAAAAATGATTGGAATTTAGATTTTAATAATAGGACCGACAGGGAATTGAATTATCTCCAATAGTCTAACACGTTTATTTTGATTAAAGTGGCCGCATCTTTTTTAAAATGGCCGCCGCAGTCAAAATTTAGTATTTTTTTTGACAAAAATGGTATTGCCGGCCATTGTGAAAGACATGCGGTTACTTCCGCTTAATAACTGTTTTAGACTATTGGAGACAGTTTACTTTCCCGTCGATTTAGATAATAAAATCCAAAATCCTACCATTTTTGGCCGAGATATCAATTTTCTACGAACCATTGCATAGTGAATTATTTACTGTTCATAAAGAAAACACCAGCCTATATTTTAGCTATTGTTACTTATCCTGTTTTAAAAGTATTTCAGTATAAACGGCTTTCGCGCCAACAATGACTATAATAAAATCTTAGGGTAGTAGTAAGTAGCCGTTTTGTGTCGGTAATAACTCTTAATCATAAATCGTTACTAATGAGTTATGAAAGGTTCTCATATTTGTTGAAGGTATGAAAATATTATCAAATTAAAAATAAATAACTCAAAGAAACGCAAAATACGTTTGGAATATGCTGTCATATCACGATGTAAAGCTTTGCATGCTAGTTTTGCTTAATGCTAATACGTAAAAATTCAAAATAAATCGTTTTATGTAATTGAAAAAATAATCATTTCATATTTCGGAATTTCTGCTTTATTCCTAACATTTTAATTTTATTCTTCAATAGAGTTGGTTTTATAGCTTTTTGCCAAACGGAATGCGTGAGGGAGCAAACAATGATTATGAAAATTTTATTTTTCATAACATTCTAAATTAAAAGAGTTTAAAGGAAGCTCAAAAGTTTTATTTACTCCTCAAAAATTTAATTTTATTCTCATTTGAAGTTTACGAAGTAAACATCTTTCCAACATGTTTGATTTACGCAAGAAACTTTGGTTAGTTTTAATTAATCATATAAGTATTAAAAAATCACAGTTTAGAGAAATATTAAAGTATACCTATGTTTAAATATGTATAAAAAAGTTATTTAAAACGTAATACATTTGGTTGGCATGCATCATGCGACAAAATTTTTATAACCTATAGTGAAATCATAAAAAGTTTCAATCTGTCAGAGATATAACTAATATAAAATTTAATAAAGTCAAAAGTATGTCAAATAAGTTAATATATTCGTTTATTTATCGAATTTTCATAAGCAGATTTGCCTGGTTCATCTCGTCATTTAAATTTTTATTTTTGGAAAGAAGAAGCTTAGTTATAGCACGGATAGCGTGTCATGTATGACTGAAATTCGGTTAATCTAATATAAACTTGGTTCTACTTGCTAAGTGCGCTTGATACACGCGAGCATGATGTTATAACGTGGTTATTTGCTGTATTTACAGGATCTATAACTGCACCGTATGTTTATTTCACTGTTGGTGAACCAGATATATTTTTGTAACTAAAGCATTTTGGTTAAAAGCTGGCATTCACGACATATTTTTACTAATTTCTTTTTTTTAATATTTTCTTTTCTTCAATTACATTTTGAACGTTTCTTTCCGTGTAATCATGTAGGTATTCATCTATATACTAAACGTGAAGCCCTTCCACTTAGCTCAACACTACGACGATCAAGATCACAACGACGCGACGGTATCTTCCATTGCGCTCAGTTTATTGGATGTTTTCGGCAAATGTTTCTGTTGCTGTCACCACTGTTGCTATAATTTGATTATTTATGGCTTGCTTCAATTCTGGCAGGTCGGGAATATTGCACAGCACATTTAATATAATGCTTTTCAATAACAAACAATTAATTCAATCAAAGTATTCAATAAAAAACGTGATTACTATTTTATTAGAAACAGCGTTTGATCAACGCAAGTTGTGGGAATACAGATGTGAGTATGATTAACATGAAAACATGTAAAGGCAATAATTGGACAAATAATTACTCATGCGGACTTAATAAACAGAGAAGCAAATAAGCAACAAAGTAAATATTACACCAACGAATTTTAACACTTATAGCAGAAACAGAATATTAATTGTTCCTATGAAATAATGTCTGTCTGTTTTCTAATACTAAAACTAAGCGGGTACTTATAGTATACAAAACAACATAAATACATAACATATTTTCCTATTGTGTTAGAAACCAAGTTTTTTATGAGAAAAAAATTTTTTGGGAAAAGGTTTTTTAGGTATTATGAAACCCAAAAACGGAAGAACAAATTCGTTCCCAAAAAATTAGAGTAAGGGAGAATTAACCCCCCCTAAATATTGTTGCACCTAACAATTAAAAAATTTAGCGTGAACAAGAAATATTTTTTACCGTGCTTCGGAAGGCACGTTAAGCCATCTGTCCCAGTTGTCATACTAACATCTTTGGCAATCGTAAAGTATGTAGTGAAACTTCTTTCCATTTTGACAGGTAAGGCATGCCTCCTGCTCGGCATACGTGCGAATAGGGCTTGCAGAACCCGCATTAGTTGCGGGTATTAAACAGGCCTATTTAGCCTATAATAAAAAGAAAAAGAAGAAAACATGTTTTATTATCCCCCATTTATTAAAAAGATATATAAAACATTTAGATTTTCAAAAATTCATAGAAGGCGTCACAGAGACATTAGGGGACTGGGGCAAAAACTAAACTGTAGTCATGTGACCAGTTTTTGTAAAATGTTTTTTTGAAAAAGCATTGCATTGATATATTTTTCACTTCATAGTTCATGGACTACGCCACACGT
This sequence comes from Ctenicera cuprea, assembly GCA_958336395.1. Classification (NCBI taxonomy): domain Eukaryota; kingdom Metazoa; phylum Arthropoda; class Insecta; order Coleoptera; family Elateridae; genus Ctenicera; species Ctenicera cuprea. The sequence continues at coordinate 76,502,101 of OY284486.1, read as the reverse complement.
TCTTCTTTATAAACAATTGCTAACTGCGGCTGATTTTATTGCTAGTATGATATTTCTTTGTTAGAGAGTCTTAAACTTTACAATAAAATAGCAGAAGCCATGTACTATGCCAAACACTTTTCATTATAAATAATTACTAGTAAATTTATTAGAAAAGATATGTTGAGGTAACTCATACATTCCGCCAGAAAAAGCAGCTTCATGGCACCGATTACACTGCTTGACTGTTACATAAACATTGAAACCCGTAAACATAATAAACCAGGTGCGTCGAAAATGTTACTGACTACGTCGTCACTAAACGTTGAGACAGAGGGAAGGGATCCGAATTTACTATAAGCCGCTACGTTACTTTGTTTGCTTATTTACTGTTAACAAAAAGAAATAGAAGGCATAGCTCATGGATTTTTATGTTAATCGGGATTTCTTCCACTTGACTCAACATTAAGTGGTAAGGGGCCCCCACTACTAGAAGCCACATACTTACGCGTATATTGTATAAGGCGCAATTTTGTAGGTACGACGGGGCGCTACAGCTTTCGATAAACGCAAGCAAAATTTAATGTTTACGGTTTGTGTGTAATTGGAACATAATCTGTCGAAATCTGGCAAATCCCACGTCAGACTCCTCGGGGAACACACATGTTGGGTTACGGATCCCTTCCATCGGGCTAGACTTTTACTTACGACAGGATCAGGAGACAGATCTGTACCAAAAACTCTGGAGAAATGAAGGTCAGATCATGCAAACGATGCCGTGCGCGAAGATAATAACTCAAATCAGATTTGAAAACTGCATTGCAGCTGACATTTCAAGAGATATCAGCAGATAGCTAGAAATGTTGTTTTATTACCTACAATTATTTTACTAGATTACATTTTAAAAAACAAAATTCCAGATGAAACTAACCTTACTTTACCGAACCTGTCATACACAATCACCATTACTAGGAATCAAAGACGAACATTAACTTAAACAGTTTAAAAGTTTATAATGTGAAAATTTAAATTTAAAACACTAATGCACGGCGCCAATTTGGAGGAAAAGTGGGTACTTTTATTTTAAAGATTATTTGTTGCCGATCACGCTTGATAGGGACATGAATACAAAATAATAAACATTCATATGATTATTTATAGTTACGTATGTTAAGTTCAATCGCCGTCTTTCCGTATTTGAGAATATACAATATTGCGAGACGCATTCGATACATGTCGTGCAACTCGACACGGCTTATTTATTACATATTAAAATGAAGTCATCAAAAAACGTGGGTCGTAGACTACGGGGTTCGTTAGTACATATTAAATTCGGAGCGGCGCGGCACTGCGTCTATAATAGTTCAGACATGAGCGACCTTATTGCATAACGTATCACACAAGAAAATCATTTCTAAGAAACTGACACAACTTTTCACGAAACAAAAACGTTCAGCTACAAAGCAAAGAAAATAACACATAATTTACTCTCTATTGGTGCACGACACGATGCCGACGTACTATCACGCTTAAAACTTTAAATCGAAACGGCCGCGGTGGCGCGTAGAAACTTTAGAAAAAAATTCAATATTATAAGGCAAAATTCGTTCTTGGCCGTCGGCGTCGGTTATGTTCTAAATAGGACGTATTTAGAATTAGATGGACAAGACAAAGACTCCCGCGTGGGGCCCAAGGGCATAACAAACATCAAATCGAAACTCAAATCCAGCAGCTCCTACGGCCGTAGGGATTTTCGCTTCTGAGCTTGATTAACCAGCCTTGGTTTCTGTTATTGAAGTTGTCGTTGTATAAACTTAAGCGATGGAATCGCTAAATATGAAGGGTATGCATTTACACATCAAATACGTGATTTACGAAACATTAAAATTATTATCTAAAGAGGGGTTGCTATATACATATTGTAGAATGGATAGAAAAACGTGTAATTTAAAAACGTACGGAAAAAGTCTAAAGACAAACTTTATTTTCCTTGATTATTAATCTTTTTCAATTCTTTTGTAAGTTTTGTATTCCAGATCCGAAAGCGTGAAAGCTGCCAGTAAAAGAGGACAAGAAAAGCTGTTGCAATTTCGATAAAAATAGCAATAAAGCTTCTCTAGTTTTCGTTATTTATTTTGTTGTCCGTTGTAGCCGCAAGACTCTTCTATTTGTCAGAATAAAGTCGACGTTACATAGTGGCAGTCAAATGGAAGCACCGAATCAAGTCCAATCGATGTGACAGAACGGGGTTGTTTTCTCTTGTTGTTTTGGCTCCGGTTTCGGATTCCGGGTTGCAGCCACGCGAGACAAGGGTTGTTAGGGCGTACGTTTCCGGACTTACAACAGTATTTGGACATGAACTTGCATTCCAAAATAGTCAATTTTCTAATAGCTTCTGCGACCATCGGCTCCGGAATTTGGGTATTCAAGAAGGAAGACGATACATGATTCAATCTCGTTGTATTTTCGGCATCGTAGGCACAAGGTATTGTTTTCATGTTTCAACTATTAATATTTGGAAATGACCAAAGCATTTGTTATTCTGGTTTATTTTTTGAATAGAGCCGAATAAAATATAGATACACCGAAATTTATTTGTGTTGTAAAAAAGGAAACAAATAGGAAAAGTACTGGTACTGAATTACGCTCCAACAAATTGCATATTCATTGCGCGTTTAAAAACGCAAAAAGGCTACAGACAGAAAAGCGTAGGTTACAAAGCTTTGTTCATTTGTGAGCTGTCTTTTTATGTATACAAATGAACGCAGCAGCTTTAAAGCTCTCAAATCCGACAAATATATGAAAGCTCATGTGAAAGTTTACTTCAGATGTAGAGGATCCATTTTTTGTCGTACGTTCTTCACAGGAAATGAATATAAGGCGGAGGCATAATAATTCACGTGGGTACAATTCGTTGCTGATAATGATGTGTATCATGAATGGCGACACATTTATTTTTAAACTCTGCAGAACGAAATGCGTATTTAGAAAAAAAAATCTTTTTGATCAACAGAATAGCAGGTTTCATAAAAATGTTCGATTTTAAATTTGTGACAAAAAAACACGTATTGAGTGAAAAAGTATGAAAACAGTTTTTTTAAAGAAAATTTTGGTTTGTGACTTGGTGAATGCGTTTGTTTCCCAACAGCTTCGGAATAGATCATTTGGATAAAATTTGAAAATAGAAGTAGAGGGTGCCGCTTATAAAGTCACTTTACAACTTTAAATCTATTCAACATTTTAGTTGTTAACATTAGAAATCATTAAAAATATAGTATGTATAAAATATCTACCATTCTGACTAATTATTAAGGTCACATATGTAGTAAATTGCAAACTCCATCTTGCAGCACTTGTGCCATGATTTTACGAATATTTACCTGAATGCTTTCACGAAGCTCTTCCAATATGGTAGAGCGGACTGTGTAGACCTTACAGTTTCTATTATCCCCACAAACAGTCATTTGCAAGATTGCTGTCGGAGAAGCTTGGTGGCCAGTTATCATTAGCAAGGATCGTAGAAATCAAATTACCCGTGATGGATAATTTCTACGGACCTTTATAGTACACCAAAGGTGTGTAATCTACCTGAAATTCTATTGTCACTGCCATAATAAAACTTGATTAGGTCTATTTTACCTTATAAAAGCAGCATGATTTTTCTAAACCTTTACATAAAATCAAGGGCGCCACCAGAATTTATTTTAAGGGGTCAAAATCTAATAGCACGGGGAGGTCGAGTATATAAAAAGACCAGGTCTTTGTGTATAAAAAGACCATGTCCTACTCCGGAAAATTTTAAAAACCATTAAGTAAAGTCTGCAAATTACAGTTATTAGAGGGTTTTTTAAATACACCGGCGGTTGCCCCCTTCCGGCACCTGAATAAATTGCTCACATTTTTTCAAAACCTCAAACTTCTAACATTTTGTTTAGAATCCCTAGTAGACATATCTTTTTATAAACTCTCTTTCTTTTAACTACATTTTACATTGTAAATCATGTTCCTAGCTTCAATATTTAAAATGTTGCAACAATTTGAAGTTGTAAAGTGACTTTATAACCCCGTTGTATATCAAACCTTCGTAAGAAAAACAAAATTAAAAAAAGTCTTACACCAGAAAAAAAAAAATTAAGCATAATCTTTTTTATCATTCAGAACCGGAAAACTACACATATAAAAATAGGATAGGATAGAAACATTCAAATAAATTTAAGGCCATATATGATTATTTGAAATTTGAAAATAATGTCTAAGAAAGTTTTTGTTCATGTTACATTACACACTAATGATCGTTAATCTTGGAGCTAGAACGTTGGTGTAAAAATTCCAGACTAAGTGCTTCATTCACTATTGCAGATGTATACAGTCAATTTCAATTTATGTGGAACATAGCAGATTAACACATAAAAAGTGAAATTGCTCTATATTAACTCCCTAGAAGAATATTATTACTTGCATTTGAAAATTTAATACAAATAGTGCTTAAAATAAATTTATTATTAATAGTCAAGCCTCTAGTGCATTGATAAAATCGGATGCAAAGCCGACTTTTAGATATTTCCATGGCTTTGCTTCGTAAGTGAGAGCTTAGAAGTTCAAACCTTGACGAAATATACTTTTTTTAAATTTTTTAAATTACTGTAAAAAGACGATCACGTTTATATTATTTTTTCTTCAATCGTAAAATAATTAGGTCATAATTTGACTGAGGTGGCTGCGGAAAAATGCAACTTTTCCGCCGGCGACAGTTTTACTTTTCCTTTTCCCTCCATGGAGGGAAAAGTGTTGCTATGGAAACGCTAAAATAATAACACACAACAATGAAAATACGAATTTAAACGTCATTTTTATTTGTCAAACTAATATTAAACGTGCAATTTGTCAATGTTGCATGTTGAAAATTAAAACTATGCAGTACTGTAGAAGTCTGTGCAGACGAAGTTAAATTTTCTGCAATCAAATGAGATGCTGATGGTTCAATAAGATTTGTCGTGCTGCCACTAGGTGTTATAACTTCATTCAAGTTTAATATTTTACTTGCATTCTCATTTTTATTTCGCAGCGACTCCTCTATGTAGCCTTCCGCTACACTACTTGATTTCCAGCCCCCGTGCCGCTTTAGCGACTCAATATTACCTCCTCCATCAATTAATAGTGTAGCCGAAGTGCGTCTTAAAGAATGGCCTGTGTATTCTTTTGAATTACTTAATTTTAAGAAAGTTGCAACCTTTCCAGGAACACTGCTAATAATGTGTATTCCCATTACACTTCTGCAGCATTTTCCATTTTGATATTTTAAAAAGAATCTAGTTTCTGGCATATCTTTTGGTCTTAACGCTGCGTATTTTCGATAGATTTTGACGTAATTTTCTCCAATTATTGTGAACGATCGAACTTTTCTAGTCTTACTATCCGGAATTTTAATCAAAACAACATTCCCCATGTCCTCTATATCTGTAGTTTTCATTTTTACCATTTCATCACATCTGCAGGCTCCAGTTACTCCAATTAATAAAACAATCTGAAGAAATTACATATTTAAACCACAAAATTAAAATTACCTAAAACGTATTACCTTTAATCCTAAATACAAATCATCTTGCGCTTCAAATAAAAAAGTTTCGAACTGCTCCTTCGAAAAAATTCTTGATTTTTTTGCAGAATACCCTTCGTTTGCTTTTTTTCAAGAACGCGCGTAACTTTAAACATTTACTTATATCCATTCCGTTTTTAATTATTAGTTGCGATTTGATCATGGAATATCGCGACCACATGGTCGATGATTTCCATTTTTTCTCTTTAGCCATTGTGTTGAAATATGCTAGAAACACATTTTCTTCAAATTTATTTACATTATTTGAATCGCACCACTTTTTAAAATGATCGTACGCGGCACAATATTTCTCGCTAGATTTTGTGGGTCCAAGAGAGGAGACAGCCTCATTGGCCGCAGCCTCAATTTCTGCCGACAAGCTCGGTTGCATTTCAAAAACTAACCGGTCACAACTAACAGCAACGATGAACAATTTATATCTGTCAAAACGTTTTTTTGTATAACAATCGAAACTACTCGCATTTATTAATCGCCTACTACATTTCTAGTATTGTATGCATAAATGAAACCCAGAGCTGAGTATCAAAAACACAAAAACATGGCAGCTTTATAATACATATTTTAAAGCGTTTGAAGAAAAAATAGCATATTTAATTTGGAGGAGAAGTGACTTTTCATGGCTTGCCTTCTATTACCCGCCTCACTGCGTTCGGCGGGTAAACTCAGGCGCGCCGTGAAAAGTCATACTTCTCCTCCGCTTAAAATAATATATTATTATTTGAAATGTATAATTTTTATTTTTTATGCTGCATAAGTCCGAGTGGTCCAGTGGTAAGAGGATCTGGCTTACAATGCGTGAGTCCTCGGTTCGAATCCCGGAAGAAGCAAAAAATTTTTCTGTGATTCTGTGCATCGGTATCGAGCTCGGCAACCATTCGACGTTGGGTTACAATTAACGGCGCTTGCCTTGATTACTGGCTGACCAGGACAAGTAACAAAGCCACACACAACATTAACATACAAATAAGACACATGTGCGTATGGCTTGAATGAATGTGCATGAAGGGTGGCATAAGCTTCAGGAGCGTGGTCGTTTAAATGCCAAAGGCCCCACTACCTCCTACTACACAAGCGAAGAGCCTAACCGGAGTGGAAGACCTCAACACCTTCAGGTATAATATGAGGATAGATTATGATGATGATGCTGCATAACAAAAAATTAAATGTTTACTTTTAGTTATATCGTGAAATAACAGTACAATTAATATGGCTTCAGTTAATGTACCTACTTATTTTTTTATCTGTAAAAAGTTTATCGGTAACTTTTTATGTTTAACCTCATTAAGTTTGGTTAACTGCAATTTTTTTAGAATTTTTAGAGTTATGTTGCATTAAAAAAGGGGTTATACATTTTAAATAATTTAAAAAAAAATATATAAAAACCTGATTGTCTTTTTACAATAATTAAAAAAAAGTAGACTTAATCAAGGTTTTGAACTCATCACCTCTCGCGTACGAAGCCTTACTAAGCAAATCCTCTACCTGCGCGACTCGGAGACATTTGAAAATCGACTTCACAAACAAATTATATCAATGCTCTAGTGGCTTGACTATTATTGAATAATTTGTATAAAGCATTATTTCAGATTTGAATTAAGGTTTCAAATAAATTTCCATCAGATGCTACAAAACAATGTTATCTTTCCATTTAGGGTAACAGTAAGTAATAAAATTTTTCCCGGGACTTAATATGGAGCAATTTCGCTTTTTCCATGTTACTTTTAGTATTCGATGTATTTCCAATATTGTTTTAATGCAATGTTTAAAACTTGCGTTGTTTTATAAGATTATACACTTCTTTAAAATAACTTTCAACTTGTTATAAACGTGTAGACACAATACAACACAATATTCTAAAATACATTGTCTTTTAAATTCATGCTTTTAAAATAAATACTTTATGACGTAAATTGTACAAGAACAAAGGACAGTTAAAAGTAAATTCTACAAAAGCACAAGAATTTCAGAACGAGCCTTTTTACAAAAATTAAAATTGTAATAAAAGAAAAGAAAAGAGAATGAAATAAAACATATTAAATTATATCACAATTACTCACCACTACAATTGTTTGCGTGCCTTTTAGCGTTTGACCCATTTTCCTTTTTACTTTCCTATATTTTCAGTATAGGGAAAGTATTGATTTCATAAACATTTTCTAGTTCGAGATTTTGACGGAAATACATGTTTTGGACTTCCAGAAATCCAAAAGTAAAAGCCACAAGCGGAATTTAGACATGCTTTTTACAAAACCAAAAGTTGCAACCAAGAAAATATGTTTTGATAAAGAGGTGTAAGACAAATTTAATGCTTCTTCTCCGAGCTCTGTAGCATCAAATTGGGAATGGCTTCAATTTTTTTAATTTTTTATATTAAACTTCGCTTACTTAGCGTGTTCTCTTGCAAGCGTATTATGAAATGTATGATTCAACAGAAAACGAAAACGGTTATGTCATGTTCGATTTAGTTGTAGGAATGCTATAAAAACATGTATATGTAGTTATTATTATCTTGTATCTATCTAAGTTTTAAGTTTCTTGTAGTTTTAACTTTCAAGTTTGTCTTTTTTTAATAATATATTAGGCAATGTTAAACGGATCTGCTTTTCAATAGATGGATAAGTAGTAACAGTATTTAAGCATATTTTATTGTTAGATTACACTATCGAACAACTATTTCTCTCTCCAACTGCGGGTTGCCGTTTGTTAGCATAGATAATACAATTTTCCCGTCCAGTCAAGTACAACGTCAATTCGTGCGTACAGTATAGGTGAGACTTACGGAAGGAGTCCAGAGGCTGATTGAGGAAGCTCTGGAGTGTGGCCATTTTTCCAGCATTTTACAATCATTCTGTTTTTAAGTTTATCATTAACAATCAAAATATAAAAATGGAAGTGCAGCAATCACATATAATAGGGCAACAATTTTACACTCGATTTTTTTTACATTTAAGACTTAGACGTCCAGATAATAGTTGATAAGAGCGTGGCATATTTTTGTTTCCGTTTCCTGTCTACACGAAGGAGTTTTAGTGTTTGTACCGGAAAAGAAGTGTCATTTGAACAAATGAATAACGGTAGAACAACATTCTTAAGTGGTTCTGAGTTCAGATGCAGTGACACTTAATGAAGTTACTCGCTTGTTTATGCGTATATTTTTGTTAATTAACTTTATTTATTGTCTTTAGCTTTATATTATATATCAAACTATCTTTTCGGCGGATAACAATTCTATTGTTTGTCTTTATTAATGTTTTTATGAAAGATTTTGTCATGTAACTACACTTGTATTCTTATAGGCTTTTGAGTGTGCAACGATGTCACTATATTTGACAAAGCTGAAAATATAAGCTTTAACAGTACTCTGATTTGTCGTTTAGTAACTGCTGTAGCTAGAACGTGATGATAAAGTAATTTAGCTTAAAATATGTTTTGTGCTAATTATGAGCCTGGTTCTTCAGCTTTCTTTATCAAAATAACAATACACTGTATCTTATTAATTTAATATAAAACATATTTTGCTTTGAAATAATACTATATTATAATAATTCTTAAGCATGTAATCATTTTTTTCAGGCAAATTGAATAAAGCTGCAAAAGCAATAAAATTAGTTTCAAGTAGCGGGTAGTTCCTAAAGGTATTATGACAATACATTCAGTTTTATTAGGGTATTCTAACTTTATTACAGTTTAAGAGGTTTGAGATTATAAAAGATTTCAGAATTTTGTAAAGTCTGTGTGTTCATACAGTTTAATAAAATTTTCTTGCAATTTTATAGCATTAAAAAAATATATTATATTTTTATTAGCAGAAATGATGAAATATTAAATATTTGCTTTCTATTTTTCTCGAATTAGTATATACAAGTTGACAACACTGTTTCTGTTGTTTTAATCTAGTCGCGTGCATTTTTTATTGTGCATAATTCAGTATATTGTATAATACAATATTGAGAGCCTATAAAACGTATAGAAAAAAGATATTATCTCGAAAGGCACGCTAACAATATGGAAAAATCAATGTTAATTTGACTATAAAGCAAAGTGCAAGGAAATGTTACGTAACATAAACATCCAGTTGTAATGTCGCAGTGTAAAGTTATCTACTAAGCCATTCAATTTTGATGCGAACCAATAAATAATACAAAAACAGGCTATTGTACTATAGATCGACAGATTAAATTCAGAGAAGATTATTTTATAGGCACTAAATGCGGAAGTAATTACCGTCGGTTTTAATGATTTTTATCCAATTTAAGGTAACCAAAACTCATTAAATTCTAACAATAGTCTTTAAGTAAGCTTCAAAAATTCCATATAAATATTTCGTAATTGCTTCCTTTCTTCCTGAAAATCTCGCAAAGTTCCCCATTAAACAAGGTCTTGAGTAATAATTTAGGTCAGGCAAAATTCCGAAAGCATCTCTCGTTTATTTCGAGCAAAATAAAGAAAATAGGTTTCATTATATTACACAAAATCAAACAAGACATAATCTGCTTTACTGGAGCGACCACGGTGCTTTTAATCAAAGCTCGATCGATAGCAATTGCTTTAGTTTCGTTAAAAAGCCCCGCAAAAGCTTTCGCGCGGCTTTTGTAAGGAAAATAAATATGCGTGCTAATTTGCGGAACCGTTCCTGTAAACTGACAATACAAATTTGTTCGACAAAGGCAAATTACTCTTTAATAATCGTAGGGAAAATGGTCGATGTAAATGAGAGACAAACTTTTTAAGGCCAATGTTATTTGGAGGGTATTTTTACAACTAGGTTACTAATGTAATGTAATACTACTAAACGCCGAAATATTCTCAAACGTTCTCGAGTCCATTAAGTTCATAATCTTTAGTAGGTTACAAGAACATCGAGGTTACTAAAAGTAGTTTTCCCAAGTTTCAGGTCTAATTGACTGTAGTTATAACTGCAATGGGTATGTAAACGCAGTAGGTTTGCGAACTTTAACAGAGAACGAATTCTTAACAGGGGAAATCGCTGGTTTAAGCCTTTGGCTGTTTGAAGATCCCTCAAAGTGGACTGCGAGAACTAATTACCTGAGGCGATACTGACAAGAACATGATTGGCAAATTAAAGGTGCCTTTGCATGTGGGGTTGGGCCTGTCAGAAGTTCGTTACTAGAAAGTAAAAGCGATGCGATGAGGGTGCTCTACTTAGAAAGAGAAAACTTACTAATAAAACCAAACTTGAAGTTGAACTTCTTTTAAACGATTGAGGAACAGAAAAGTTTTTTTTTAATTTTTAAAGAATATTGAGCTAACTTTAAAGTTCTATCAAATAAAAGACAATTAATTAGAGCTTTATACGTAATTTACAGTTAACCTAATTGTATTATTATTTCAAGTTACCATGTAAATATTGAACATTAAAATTTCTAATGCAATTTAAACTACCTTAAAATGTCTGTTAAAGTTCAGAGTTCTTTTACATAAGCATGTCGGTTAATATCTCTACTATGCAAGTTCGGAGAAAGATAACATCACACCTTCAGGCCAGCAGTAAGTTTTTTGGTTCTCATCCTACTAATCAAAAACAATATAAAACGTCGTTCAAAAAATATTTTTTGACTTCAGACAGAATACAGACAGATATTTAAATGCAAATTCGCATCACCACCCGATGCAGCAAGCCACTGTGCTAAAAACTCTAACAACGAAAGTAGTCCAAATCTCAGTGCAGAACACCTACAACAAGAGAAAAATCATCTCTTGATGTGGTTACAACAAAACTGTTATACAGCCACAGAAATTCATAGAAGCAATCCGCAATGCGGAACAGCCCAAGGCTAGGGAGGATGACACCTCCGACTTAGCTTTTCTACTTTACAGTAAAGACATTATTGATAAGATGGGAGTATGTTCTTAAAAGTTACAGCATAAAGACAGTCTTTAGGACTATTGAAACTCTGGGAAACAGTTTCTGATCCACAAAGGATCAAATATCAAATTTAAAATCAGCTGGGATCTACAACATCCTTTGCTCTTGTGGCTCATACTACATCGGACAAACTGGTCGTTCCGTTGAGTTAAGTTTGCGAGAGCACAAAGGTTATTGCAAATACAATACAAACGCATTACAAAATCTGCGGTGGCTGAACATACTGGTTTAACTGGGCATAAGATGGACTTTGGCAATGCTCGGGTACTCGCGAGAGTAGCTCATTACTTCCCTCGTATCATACGTGAAGCAATTGAAATTGAGAAACAACCCAACAACATAAACAAAGAGGATGGTTTTAGACTCAGTAAAGCTTGGACTCCAGTAGTTTATCCTCTAAGGACTCGTAAGCATCATCGATCTCACGATCACGCTCCACCGGAATCGTCTTTGCCCAACGGTGACAGCCAACCAAAACTCCGCCATTCTGCCCGACTGGCTCAAAAGGATTTAAATACCTCTGCTTCCCGGATTTGAATTCAGTGTTCTTTTCACTCTGAAGATGCAAGCTGCAATGTCTTGCGAAACGTGTTTGTATGGGTTCACCAACAGCTAACAGGCATAAGCCGATTAAGCATTATTGTCTTGGCAAACAAAATAAATTAAGATCAAATCCTTGTCCGCCCTAAGGTTTAAATAATCTAAGCCCACGGCCCTGTTTATGCAAGCAAGGCCTACGAACAAATATTGTTCAAACTCCTAGAACAAATGCTTGTAAAGGCAGACAAGCTACAGGTCGGTCCTTACCCGATTATGTTGGGTGTAATTCCCAAATGACGACGCGGTCTAAGCCGAAAGTAAATTGTGGTATTGACAGTTCGAGAAACCGCGAAAGCCTCGAAGAGTGAGGTTGGGCAAATTTTCAAGTGTGGGGGTCTACCTTCTGGCGTCGGTGATTTAGCAGCAAAAATAAGCCAACGATCAATAAACACATAATAGAAAAATGAAAAAGCAAGCTCAGGTTGCTAATGACGTTTCAACCGCAAAGTTAAACATACCAACTAGGAAATAAACCATCAGTGGCGGTTTCTTCATTGAGTCAAATGGCCATTAACCTCCCAATGAAATAAGAAAAAATAAATAATTACTTTTTGTTTGAGTACATAACATATTATACAGTATAATATTTGAAAAATACTCTATAGTTAACTTTTGTATGAGATTTCTATGAGGGAGTGTTTATTAAAGAGCTGCTGCAGGATCCGTTTGAGTATTTCGCGCGCATTAAACGAATCTATGCGAGGGTCATTTGGCTGTCAGTCCCCAATTCAGCTATACTCCACCGACTTAAAAGGCCTTGTGGTAAAATTCGTGTTACACAAGTTAAAAGAGGATAGAAGTATCTGCGTATTAAAGACTTCAGGGTCACGGACCCACAATTTCCGAGAATTATGTTGTCAGCTGTCCGTGATAAGCGCATGCCAATAGCCGCCTAATTTGCGGGATTCGCACGTACACGACGTAGTAGTGCGAAAACAGTGGTTGGTTGTGTAATCATAATTTAGTGGTGTTGTATGATGTCCATGCAAAATAATTTTGAATTGTGAATGCCATGTAAGAAAATGCTTTCACTTGTTTCCACTGTCTGTTATTTTGTGATAATTCATTGTGTGATATTGACTGCAAACATTTAAAAACTAAAATTTAACCACATTTTTTGTCGGTAAACCACATGAAAAATTGTGTGCATTTTGACACACTAGCAATGTGGGTATCAATTTTACAATAATTTTATTAGAAAGTGCTTATCGAAAGTCTATTAAAGACATCAATGAAAATGTTGGTAAAAATAGATCATTTTGCCAACGTAAAGAATGGGTTTGAAAGATAAGGCTACCCAAAACTTGGGTACGAACAAATTTTTTCCAAAAAAATACTTTACAATGCCTTCCAGTACACCACACCACGAGCCGCCACTGTAAACCATAGGAAAAATAGTTGCAGGAGTATAAAACTATTCCATGTTTTGTAATCAATTCAAAACCTTCTTCTTCTTCTTAGAGTGCTTCTCAATTTCTGAGGTTAGCTATCATTAGGGATATCTGTATTTTTGAAGTTGCTGCTCGAAACAACGATGACGTCGACTTTCCGTACCATTCTCTCAGGTTCTTTAACCACGAAGTTTTCCTTCTTCCCACACTTCTGCGGCCTTGGATTTTACCCTGCATGATTACTTGCAGTTTGCGATAACGCTCGTGTCTCATGACATGACCAAAATATTTCAAAACCAAGACAAGATAATTAGAATGTATTTTTTACTATACCTAGTTAGCATTTTGTACATGTTATGAAAAAACTAATTTGAAAGTTTATTTTGTTCATTTATAATTGTTAATGTTTTAAGTATGTTTAATGTGCTTTGCCTTGGAAAATAATATACAAAGAAATAACACTTTTAAGTAAGGATCTCTCTTTAACCCTGACAGTTGATCTGCTAAGTTGGTTAGTAGCAAGTCCCTAACGAAATTACGATGTGTAAGTAATTTAAGACTTTACGACTTATATTCCAAGTAATGTATTTAAGTTAAGTTAAATATTAAATAATAATGTGAATTTACTTGCATCTTAATTCCCCACACCTGCCTGCCTGACCTGCCCCTGACAGGAACCCTTTTGTGCAACGATGGGTTGCTTAACAGAATCATATAGGTTTCGTTGAGTTTAGTTTATTAAAAGCAAACCAGAGCAATACATTTAGTAATTGCTGCAAGATCTTACTGTTTCATTCGTGTTAATATGGGTAGAGGTTAGACCGCTTTAATTCTGCTTGTCATCACTAGTTTCAGTAAGACGAGCTTAATGTAAAATTGATGTAGATTCGCTTAAGTGGCCATTATTTGGAGAGCTTAGTTATGTTTCAGTTTATACTATCAACAATAACTGACATATTTTATTTTTGCTCATCTGTCTTGACTTACTTCTACTTAGGAATAAACTGCGGTTCAGCAAGTAGATACTATAGTCTTGGTGAATCTATCTGTTCCAGATCTAATACCTATAATGTTTTAAAATTTATTTCTCTAAATTACATTTTAATAACATAACATAAACAGACAAATTAATTACAAACAAAAAAATCAATTAAATTCACAAAACAAAAAAGCCGGTAGCGGAACTTCAGAAAATAGGCTCCAATGCAAGAAAAATTGAGGGTCTTTTCCATAACCATTTTATTATATTTATTCATTTTTATCGAACAGTATTACAAGAAAATTATAAAATTTATAAAAAACAATAATTATAAATTACTTATTATTCAATTAAGATTAATCGAAGTAAATAACAGTTTGTTGCACTCCAAGTCCTTCGAGAAAATGATCAGGAGCGGGAGATAAAAATGTCTATTGTTAATGTAGTGCGACCATTCAAAGTGGGCACGCGCTTTTGTATTCATTCGTGTACATTGGTACAGAACACAGATTTATACGCCAAAACTGGAATTTGGCCACTGACATAGCAAATTTAGTGATTCATGCAGTTATTTGTTACGCACGGTACTCAGCGTACTCTAAATATAGTATGCTCAAAAAGTCATTAGATCCTAGTATAATGGTTTGTGATTGGATCGCGGTTGCCGTGAAATTTCAAAGCTATCTATAGAATTACTTACTTCTAAATCTCGCTCGATTATGGCGAAGTTGGGAAATCTTTCACGGAATTTATTTAAACATAAATTAGGTCAATAAACCCAGGTACCGTTTTCACCACGATTTCCATTATGGTAATATGCTCTAATCATAAAAATTTTATGTTCTGTTTGAAACATTTTTAATTATAATCCGCTGACTTTTGAAAGTAAATATCAAAACTAATAGAAATAAATAATTTTGTAGATGACTTGTCAATTCCACAGCAACCGCTATCCAAAGACTTTTTGATCATATGTTAGTAAACAATACGTAACTGTTGTCATGGATTCCGTTCACTTGTTATTTAACACCACTAATGCAAATCTCAGCTGTGCTGTGAAATAGCATATTATTGTTCAATTGTTCACTAAGATTTTTTGTTAATAAAAGCGTCAAACCAGTTAAAAGTTTACGCGGACTCAGTTTACTGTTTCAAGAAACCACGATCACAAAATAGCAAATTTGAAATCGGTTAGCCGTTTTTGAAAATGGCTGTAAAATTGTTAGTGACAATCCAGGAAGAGGAAGTTTAACTGTAACAAGTCATTCCTGCTGTCACAAAACGTGTTTTTGGTTTTCTCCACTATTTCAGAGACAATTATTCGGCGATTTTCAACTAAAGCTTCTTCAACACATCTAATGAAATCATAAATAACTTGTGTTGCAGTTTAACTTTCTCTTCATGGATTGTCAGAAACAGTCTCACAGGCATTTAAAACGCTTACCCCAATAAAATACCTGTGGCTTCTTAGATGTACTTTCTTGATACTGTGAGCTGAGTTTGCGTAATACTTCAGCCGGATTGACGCCCTCATTAACGAGAGAATAAATTACAATATTTTGTTTCACGGTGCAATTGACATTTAAATCGGCCATGTCAAATAACAAAGAAATAATTTGTCGGTTTCCGTGACAATGGTAATATATTGATTGCAGTTGAGTACGTCGCTATTTTGGTGATTGTTACTTTTAAGTTTAAAATACGCTTGAAGACATCACATAACGGATCTTTATATTATAATACTAATGATAAATGTTAAAATTGTTCAATTAACTCACTAATTTAACGAAAAAAAAAATGTTTAAGGGACTGGGTCCTCTTGGTGGTGTCTTCCTTTATTCGGCTGGGCGTGATGGCGTTAGAGAACGTGGGTTGATGACTCTTTCCATCAGCTTTAGGCTGCCTTGGGAACTGGTGTGGTTACGTCAGCGTGCTTCGGGGTTCTAGAAAATGAGTTAGTTGCGCAGAGATTAGACAGAGACTGGCAGTTCATGCTGGTTCCAACAAAATGGTGAAGGGCTGTAGAAGGAGTGGGCTGCTCCCGGATAGAATAATAATTCGTGAAAATACTGAAAAAAGTTTAGAAAGTAACCGAAAATGAGTATGTTATTAGTGTGACCGCATTTCGGAGTAATGTTTGGTTTATCTCGTGCTGTCGCCGACCGACGTGGCATCTCGGACTGCAACAACCAATAAACTTCAGAGCGTTTAGTGTTCTTCTGTATTACGAAAGAAGTTGTCGATAATAAGGTTGTTGTCCTGTTATTACTAATTAGTGAAATATGATTATTATTGTATGAAAGTCACAGAGCTCGTATCTTGAATAAAAAACCGCTTCAGCTTTTACGGTTATATTCAGTGTTTATGGTCGAATTGGCAGCGGCATATTATATTCCAATAATACAAAGAAGTAGCAAACATCATGGTATTCAAATTTCTATGTAATATTAATTTAGTCATATCTACAAAAGAAAATGGTTTTTATGGAAATGTTTGGGTTTGAGTGGCGGGGCTTCTTGCCACTAAAAGGTAAGACAGAAGGAAGGAGTCCGGCTTGTTTTAATATATAGATGTATATATTGGTAAAGACAGGGATTTAACAAAATTTCCAGAAGTAATGCTCTACTCTCTAGTGTCGGCGATAACTCTTAACAGCGGAAATAGGCTGACGTGAAATAAATAATATGCGTTCAAAAAAAAAAGGTTAAGTGGGCTTCAGATGCGACTATTTTGCCGATCCTACCAAGTAAAACATATGGGGTGTTCCACCGGAAAAACGGGCGTTAGTCACTCGTTCCGCTCTTCGGGCGAGAAACGCATAATTATAGTCACTGTTGGCGTGTAAAACGGTGATGCAAACATACTTAGAAAACATGAAATGAAACAATTTTTAAAGAACAAGAAAGTCTAGGCGAATAGTTCTTTGCATCATCATTTTCTAAAACTTAACAAGGAAGTAGTTTCTACGGTGTATGTGCTTTACAGTTGAATGTTTACGATTTAATTTTTCATACCATATACTATAGACGACAGTGAAAATAGCAACATATTAAATAACACAAAACGATGCACGGTACAAAGTTCATAATGCTAAGCTTACCAAAGCTTTCATACCTTGCTTTGAATAAACAAAGCACATCTGAAAGTTCTCAACTTTAATTTCTATAAATTAAGAGAACATCAGTTCATTAGCATTCTCCGAAACGTCTCAAGTGGCTGAAACAAGTAGCTAAAACAAGTAGTTGAAAAGCTGTCGGAATGTATATCTCGTAATGTAAACAATTTAGAAATATTTACATGCTTTTAATGTGTTTAAGCCTCATTACAACTTCCCGAACACATGTCATGCAGTAGTTAGTAATCTTGAGTTTAACCTACGTAAACCAAACACTTGAGGTGAGGTGCTTTTTATGTTTCTCGTTTCAAAGTAGTACCGGGGCGGACATAGAAGCTTGATAATTACGTTGTTGAGTTTGTGTTACTTCTTTTTTGTTAGAAAACATAGCTGTAAGTATTGTGCGACAAAAAGAAAATAAAAATAAGAATGGTATATTTTAATGTAACATGCGGAACTACAGTTAGAAAAGATTGTTACATTTTCGTTAATGATATCTTTTCATTTTTTTAAAACTAGCACGAGTAAAAAATATAGTCATTAGTTAGCGTTACAACCCTGCAATTAATTATGGTGTAACCTTACAATCATTAGTTACAATCTTTCGGAGCGAGTTCACAGTTTCAGGCTTTACTGTTTAGTTCAAAGGGTCTACCAATAAATCAAGCTACTTATAGAGAGTCTTGAACGGTTGACCTAATTTAGTATTCTTACCTGTTTTTACAAAATAATTCATACTAATAAGTT
This sequence comes from Ctenicera cuprea, assembly GCA_958336395.1. Lineage (NCBI taxonomy): Eukaryota > Metazoa > Arthropoda > Insecta > Coleoptera > Elateridae > Ctenicera > Ctenicera cuprea. Next base: position 76,483,786 of record OY284486.1, on the reverse strand, counting down.
TTGGCTTTACAACACAAATTTTAAAGTAAAATTGCTCTAAAATTTAATTTTCTGCAACAGCTTCTCTAACTAGTGCTGAAGGCTGTAATCTGCTAATGAACCTTATCTTAATATCCCTAACAATACTTTAAATTACCACTTGCTCTCCTGCGCTTGTTTAGGAGTTTTGGGTATGTTTTAAAGTTAATTATTTTAGACTACTGCATTTTGAATTTAGTGGGTCATTCCCAAAGTGGATTTTGTTGATCAAATCAGTAAAACAAAATTGTCGCATCAACAAAATAAAATCAATTATTTATTCAAATACAAATAAAGGGTCGCAGCATATGCTTCAGCCCCATTAATATAAAATTAGGACTATCTTCAAGCTTGTTAAATCTAGAAAATTACCATTTTGTCACAAAGTCATATCTTACCAATAAAATAAAATATGCACCAACTCAAACTGTTCAAACGGTCGGTTTAGATGAAATTAATTATAATAGAGAAATTTCAATTATTAAACAAATTGCATATAGTAATGGTTATAATACTAAACTTATTGATACATTAATTAAAGAAAGAGATTATAAATTAGCCATTCAAAAAATTTATCCGAATACCCTAACTTCATTCGATACAATTAAATATGCTTCGATCCCATATTTTGGTGACAAATCAGAACAAATTATAAACAAAACAAATAAATAGAAAGTAAGCTTTAAAACAACTAGAAACATCTTAAACACTTTGTTTAAAGCAAAATCAAAAACAGACGATTTGCTAAAATCAGGCATTTAAATAATTTTATTTATCAATTCCAGCTTTACTTCGTTAAAGTCCATATTTAATGAGTATCTGTATATAAAATACTTAATCACTTTAACAATTTCTATTTATTTAAACCTTATACGTATTTCAGCATGTTAACATGCCATTGTCAAAGGTTATATGAAGGTAAACAGTTAGCGTTGTTATAGCAATAGAACTTTTTTACTTATCTTGGTAATCGTCTGCAGATGACTTGATTTCTTATTCCAAAATGTCTAGTAGAGGAGAATTTAACAGATCAATTTGCTCATTCATTAACGGTACAGTTTTTAAATATTTGTGAATTTCAAAAGCTTCTAGTATATCTAATTTACGTTTATCATCACAAAAGTGTAAACATTTTATGGTGTTATTAGATGTCATTGAATGATTTTGTTCTAGTAAGTGTTTAGCGTAGTTGGATTTATGTGGGTGTTTGTATTTGTAACAACGTACGTGTTATTTATACCTAATATCAAAATTTCTAATAGTCTGGCCTATATAAACCGAATTACAATGCGAACAATTTAATTTGTAAATGCCTGATTTTAACAAATCGTCTGTTTTTGATTTTGCATTAAACAAAGTATTTAAGATGTTCCTAGTTGTTTTAAAGCTTACTTTATATTTATTTGTTTTGTTTATAATTTTAGCAATTTGTTCTGATTTCTCACCAAAATATGGGATCGAAGCATATTTAATTGTATCGAACGAAGTTAGGATATTCGTATAAATTTTTTGAATGGCTAATTTATAATCTTTTTCTTTAATTAATGTATCAATAAGTTTAGTATTATAACCATTACTGTATGCAATTTGTTTAATAATTGAAATTTCTCTATTATAATTAATTTCATCTAAAGGGACCGTCAAAACGCTATGTATCAGGGACCTGTATGCTGCTAATTTATGTGTTTTATGGTGACAAAAATCGTGTGGTATTGTAATGTCTGTTTGTGTAGGTTTTCTATAAACTGAGTACTCAAATTTATTAGTTGAATTAATTTTTATGTTTAAATCTAAAAAGTTAATGGACTTATTTTGTTCAGTTTCTAGTGTAAATTTTATGTTTGGGTGCAAGCTGTTAATAAAAATTAAAAATTCATTAATTAAATCAAATGAACTATTAAAACATGCTAAAATGTCATCAACATAACGAAACCAAAATATAACTTTCTCAGATTGATTTGATTCGAATATTTGATCTTCTAGATTTTCCATAAATATGTTAGCTAAAAGAGGTGAAATTGGACTTCCCATGGGTAAACCATCTTTTTGGAAATAAATTTTATTATTAAAAGTAAAATAATTTTGATTGGTGCAAAGTTCAAATAATTGAATCAAGTCAGTCCGTTTTATTAACTCAACATTTTTGTTAATAAGAATATCATTTAACAAAGGAATACACTCTTGAGGAGGTATTTGGGAAAACATATTAGTAACATCAAAACTAACTAGCTTGCTTTGTGGTGGTAAATGTAAGTTAGACAACTTTTTGATTAATTCGGAAGAATTTTTAACTGAATATTTTGGTTTATAATCAAAACTGGTAACTATATTATTTAGTATTTTTGCTAGCATATGGTTGGGTGCATTTATGTATGATACTACTGGTCTAATGGGCATGTTGGGTTTGTGTATTTTTAATAAACCGTATAGTTTTGGTGGTTGTGGATTTGGATTTATTATTTGTCTTTTTTGATAATCTGTTAAACAAACCTGGCAATTTTCTAATGTTTGTTTTAATTCTTTTTGATAATTTTTGGTAGGATTACTAGTTAAAGTTTTTAAGTTTGAATTGGTTATGAAATCATTAATTTTTTGTAAGTAAATGTCATTGGGTAATATAACTAATGTGTTTCCTTTATCTGCCTTGACAGAAATCAGATTATTTACTAAAATTTTTGCTTTAATCGATTTAAGTAATAAATTATTTTGATTATTTATTTTATTTTTTGATTTATTGGTATTGATTGACATCTCTTTTAATAAATTAGCAATTTGAAATTTTGCATATAGGAAATGTCTTTCTTTAAGAATCAGTTCAGAATTGACTGCTAAAATTTCTTTAATATTATTGGTAAATTTTGGAAAAGGGGCAAACTTAAAACCCTTATTTAGGAATTTTATCTGTTGGTTATTGAAATCTGTGTTTGATAAATTTAGAAAACGAGGATGAAAATTTATTATTGTGTCAGGTTTTGTGTGTGGTTGAAGTGCACGTGTGTGTTGTTCTAATCTGGAAAGTTTATTTTTCTGTATTGTGTATTTTTTAAATTTTATTCTACTAACTAATTCTCTAATGTCATTGTCAAATACGTCAAACTCAATTGGATGTAATTTGTGAATGAGTTCTGTGTAAAGTACCTTTAAATAAATGTGCAAATTGTCTCTAATTCTAAACCATCTTTTTGATTCTTCTTTCAACCATCTTTGTTTAGCATTTTTGATCATCTTCTCAGTTATGCTGTTCTTGGTTTTGGTAGAGATATTAATGTAGTTTGGAATGAGCTTATTTTTCTGACATTGTTGATTAAACCAAACGTTCTGTGTTGCTACACCATGTTTGATCATGATCTTCTTGTACATTTTAGCTTGTTCTTCTAACGAAGATGACATCACTTTATTTATCAATAATTAAATTGTTCGCATTGTAATTCGGTTTATATAGGCCAGACAATTAGAAATTTTTATATTAGGTATAAAGAACACGTACGTTGTTCCAAATACTAACACCCACATAAATCCAATTACGCTAAACACTTACTAGAACACAATCATTCAATGACATCTAATAACCCTATAAAATTTTTACACTTTTGTGATGATAAACGTAAATTAGATATACTAGAACCTTTTGAAATTCACAAACATTAAAAAACTGTACCGTTAATGAATGAGCAAATTGATCTCTTAAATTCTCCTCTACTGGACGTTTTGGAATGAGAAATCAAGTCATCTGCAGACGATTACCAAGATAAGTCACAAAGTTCTATTGCTATAACAACACTAACTGTTTAGTTTTTCATATAACCTTTGACAATGGCATGTAAACATGCCAAAATACGTATAAGGTTAAAATAAATTGATATTGTTAAAGTAATTAAGACAATTAAGTATTTTATATACAGATACTCATTAAATATGGACTTTAACGAAGTAAATCTGGAAGTTATAAATAAAGTGATGTCATCTTCGTTAGAAGAACAAGCTAAAATGTACAAGAAGATCATGATCAAACATGGTGTAGCAACACAGAACGTTTGGTTTAATTAACAATGTCAGAAAAAGAAGCTCATTCCAAACTACATTAATATCTCTACCAAAACCAAGTACAGCATAACTGAGAAGATGATCAAAAATGCTAAACAAAGATGGTTGAAAGAAGAATCAAAAAGATGGTTTAGAATTAGAGACAATTTGCACATTTATTTAAAGGTACTTTACACAGAACTCATTCACAAATTACATCCAATTGAGTTTGACGTATTTGACAATGACATTAGAGAATTAGTTAGTAGAATAAAATTTAAAAAATACACAATCCAGAAAAATAAACTTTCGAGATTAGAACAACACACACGTGCACTTCAACCACACACAAAACCTGACACAATAATAAATTTTCATCCTCGTTTTCTAAATTTATCAAACACAGATTTCAATGACTAACAGTTAAATTTCTAAATAAGGGTTTTAAGTTTGCCCCTTTTCCAAAATTTACCAATAATATTAAAGAAATTTTAGCAGTCAAATCTGAACTGATTCTTAAAGAAAGACATTTCGTATATGCAAAATTTCAAATTGCTAATTTATTAAAAGAGATGTCAATCAATACCAATAAATCAAAAAATAAAATAAATAATGAAAATAATTTATTACTTAGTCGATTAAAGAAAAAATTTCAGAAAATAATCTGATTTCTGTCAAGGCAGATAAAGGAAACACATTAGTGATATTACCCAATGACATTTACTTACAAAAAATTAATGATTTCATAACCAATTCAAACTTAAAAACTTTAACTAGTAATCCTACCAAAAATTATCAAAAAGAATTAAAACAAACATTAGAAAATTGCCAGGTTTGTTTAACAGATTATCAAAAAAGACAAATAATAAATCCAAATCCACAACCACCAAAACTATACGGTTTATTAAAAATACACAAACCCAACATGCCCATTAGACCAGTAGTATCATACATAAATGCACCCAACCATATGCTAGCAAAAATACTAAATAATATAGTTACCAGTTTTGATTATAAACCAAAATATTCAGTTAAAAATTCTTCCGTTTTAATCAAAAAGTTGTCTAACTTACATTTACCACCACAAAGCAAGCAAGTTAGTTTTGATGTTACTAATATGTTTTCCCAAATACCTCCTCAAGAGTGTATTCCTTTGTTAAATGATATTCTTATTAACAAAAATGTTGAGTTAATAAAACGGACTGACTTGATTCAATTATTTGAACTTTGCACCAATCAAAATTATTTTACTTTTAATAATAAAATTTATTTCCAAAAAGATGGTTTACCCATGGGAAGTCCAATTTCACCTCTTTTAGCTAACATATTTATGGAAAATCTAGAAGATCAAATATTCGAATCAAATCAATCTGAGAAAGTTATATTTTGGATTCGTTATGTTGATGACATTTTAGTATGTTTTAATAATAGTTCATTTGATTTAATTAATGAATTTTTAATTTTTATTAACAGCTTGCACCCAAACATAAAATTTACACTAAAAACTGAACAAAATAAGTCCATTAACTTTTTAGATTTAAACATAAAAATTAATTCAACTAATAAATTTGAGTACTCAGTTTATAGAAAACCTACACAAACCGACATTACAATACCACACGATTCTTGTCACCATAAAACACATAAATTAGCAGCATACAGGTCCCTGATACATAGGGCTTTGACGGTCCCTTTAGATGAAATTAATTATAATAGAGAAATTTCAATTATTAAACAAATTGCATACAGTAATGGTTATAATACTAAACTTATTGATACATTAATTAAAGAAAGAGATTATAAATTAGCCAATCAAAAACTTTATCCGAATACCCTAACTTCGTTCGATACAATTAAATATGCTTCGATCCCATATTTTGGTGACAAATCAGAAAAAATTGCTAAAATTATAAACAAAACAAATAAATATAAAGTAAGCTTTAAAACAACTAGGAACATCTTAAACACTTTGTTTAATGCAAAATCAAAAACAGACGATTTGCTAAAATCAGGCATTTACAAATTAAATTGTTCACATTGTAATGCGGTTTATATAGGCCAGACAATTAGAAATTTTGATATTAGGTATAAAGAACACGTACGTTGTTACAAATACAAACACCCATATAAATCCAATTACGCTAAACACTTACTAGAACAAAATCATTCAATGACATCTAATAACACCATAAAATGTTTACACTTTTGTGATGATAAACGTAAATTAGATATACTAGAAGCTTGTGAAATTCACAAACATTTAAAAACTGTACCGTTAATGAATGAGCAAATTGATCTCTTAAATTCTCATCTACTGGACATTTTAGAATAATAAATCAAGTCATCTGCAGACGATTACCGAGATCAAGTCACCAAGTTCTATTGTTATAACACTAACTGTTTACTTTTTCATATAACCTTTGACAATGGCATTTAAACATGCCGAAATACGTATAAGGTTAAAATAAATAAATATTGTTAAAGTAATTAAGTATTTTATATACAGATAATCATTAAATATGGACTTTAACAAAGTAACGCTATTCGGTACATCATAATGAGTTTCTGGAAGACCAACATTTTAGACATCAAGGTATTAAAATGGTGGCATATATGCTTTAAACTAAAAAGAAAATTTAAAACTTTTATTGACAATATTTATTTGTTATTCGATTATTTTTGTTGCTAAAGCTAATCACCGATGCCAGAAGGTACGTTAAAAAAAGTTTGTCAAACTTCTGTCCTATAAAAAGTTAACATCTTTAAAGTCCAAGCACCTGTGAGGAATGTACTGTTTTGCATCTCGATGTCGAATGCGTCCACCCAAATCAGCTCACCAACCTCGTCTGCCTGCCTGTTTTCTATTTGTTTATTTATATCATTCTATTGTAAAAAGCGATTCTACGCGGCGAAACTAAACTAAGGTGACACTACCCCAAGGGTAAACCTCCTGAAAACGAGATCAGGATGACTAAAACACGACGGGAAGAGGAAGTGTGACAAAACTTCAGAATCATGTTTTATGGCTACAAAATAATTTAAATTCTTGCTTACCCCCATCATAAGTATTTAAATAATGATGGCAAGATGTATGTGGTTACATTCAGTTATGTAGTTAAACATAAAATTTGTGGCTTGAAAAACAATAGTTTTGAGATAATTTGGTACGCCAAATTATGTTATAACTATTTTTACTTTATTATTACTAGCGGAATCCGTGGTCTACGCCTCACGCGATGTGCAAGATATGTTTCAAAGACGTTCCGCAGTATTACATATTCTTAAATATGGAAGGTCGGCGACTGAACTGAACATACGTAGCTACTAAGTAATCATGTGAATGTTTATTATTTTGTATTTATATTCCCATCTACCGTGATCGACATCAAATAATAACCTTTAAAATGAATGTACCCACTTTTCCTTCAAACTGGCCCGTTTCATTAATGTTGTCTGTTCTTGATTCCTATTAATGGTTATTAATTTATAAAATAATTGTAGGTAAAAAACATTTTCAGATATCTGTTCTGTTGAAACCTCAACAAAAAGCGCACTCTTGTGGCAACTACGTCAACCACGTACGAACAATTTGGTGTGGCAACCTACTAATACTTCTAATTATGCCAGCTGGCCGTTAAATGGCAGCATTTTCCGATGTTAATATATGGTGTTTTGAGATCAGAAATTTAATTATTGATGTCTGATAATAACTAATTATTGTTAAAGAGTAGAATTTACGTCAATTTATACGGGTACGCGATTTGCAGATGTCAATTAATTATTTTCTGATGTCAATAATTGTTTTTTTACCATCAAAAATTGTTTACTGACGTTAAAAATAAAAAATTTGTTTTATTTTGTTAATACATAAATAATTAATTATGTCTCGTCATTTTAAAAAACGATTTTTAGAAGTCAAACATCAATTGTGACGTCATAAAACCATTTATTGGCATAAAAACTAAATTTTGAAGGTCTTAATTAATGATTTTTTGACTTTATTGATTTATTTTCTAACACTGAAAAATATATTAGCTCTATAATAAATGCTTAATAAAAAGTAAATCGGAGTTCCACATTTGTGTAGGCACTCTAAGTTATTAATTTTCTAGGTAAAAAAATATTTTGATTCATTTACTAAAAAATTCTACAAAAAAGCCCTAAAAGTTTTTTTAATATTTTTTTGTTAGATTTTATTACATAAAACCAAACTTTACAGTATTTCTATCATAAAACATACACACATTGAATGTAAACATACAGTAAAACTAAAAAAAAAGTTTTCTGTTTTTTCACACTCGGGATATCATGTAAATTTTAGGCGAATATTGGGTTGGTCTCACGGGGTTACAAACAGTTATTGTTAGGTAGACAGGGAACGTGTTAAAATGACCTGGAAAAAGTTTATAAAAGTTTGCTGCGTTTGAAATATTTTCTCTACTTCTTCCACCAATGCCTCTGTTCTTTTGAACTTTTGTATGTAGTACGCACTCCTAGTTATTAACTAAGTATTAAATAATTCAAGTGCACTTGTTCTACATCTCTTTGTAAGAAATTGTTGCTTATTAACTATATAAAACAGGTCATCAAAAAAGGCTTACGTTTGAAAGGCGGGTGAGTTTTGTTAAATAATTCGAATAATATTTTAGTATGCTAACAATGAGTAGGAATTCAACGAAAAGTATTTTTCAATTTAAATTTCAGAATTCGCTCACAGAGCCAAATGTTACAGTTGCAAGGATTCGCGAATTTAAAGTGATAAGACCGCGAAACCTACTTTTCCAGCATCAATAAATTGCACAGTTGGCTCCTTTTGTGGTTAAGGTTTACATAAAAACAAATTTGTTAAGTTTCACTGCTTGCACATTTTAGTATTTGAAAGTAGGAGTGGGTATGAGAAGCAGTTTTAAAAGCCTTTAGATCTGCAAAGCGTCAAAACGTTTCGAAGTTCATTAATTTCTTTAGGTTTACAGGTACTAGATTTCTAGCTGACAGTTAAGTTCCACCTCGTCGTTTTACAAATATTACTGAAATTTCCAAATATTCACTAAATCCAAATCCACAACCACCAAAATTAATGCAATTATTTAAACTTTGCATTAAATTAAAATTCTTTTACTTTTTAACCGACTTTAAAAAAAGGAGGAGGTTCTCAATTCGTCTGTATATATGTTTTTTTTTTATTATTATTTTTTTTATGTATGTTCGGGCATAACTTTTTTGTTTATGAACCGATTTTAATGATTTTTTTGTGTTGGGTTTAGTATAGTTCCAAGGTGGTCCCATTTTAATTTCATTGGTATTGGCGCTTGAACTTCGAAGATACTCCTCAAAATATATTTTTTAACCGACTTTTTAGTGTTTCCGTATTTCATCTTCCGTTTCAACTAGCCGTCATTTCCTCATTCGAGAAGCATCCTCACTAGGTCTACCCATCACTTAAAATTGTAAAATAATTAACTTTAAAAAAAAAGGGGAACCGACTTCAAATAAAACACAAAAGTGACATAAGTTAACTAAAAAGCAAAAAATAAATGTTTTTTATACAACAGTTTAATACTTATTTGTTGTTCCGTTTAATGTAATTAAGAAATTGCTGTTTATTATATAATTATTAATTGTTTTATAATTTTGAAGTCGGTGCTAAGTAAAACATAAAAATGATATACCTTGCTGCAATAACAAATTAGATTCGAATTTTTATGTTTTACTTGGCACCGACTTAAAAATTATAAAACAATTAATAATTATATAATAAACAACAATTTCTTAATTACATTAAACGGAATAACAAAGGAGTATTAAACTGTTGTATAAAAAACATTTATTTTTTGCTTTTTAGTTAACTTATGTCACTTTTGTGTTTTTGTTTGAAGTCGGTTTTCTTTTTTTTAAAAGTTAATTATTTTACAATTTTAAGTGATGGGTAGACCTAGTAAGGATGCTTCTCGAATGAGGAAATGACGGCTTGTTGAAACGGAAGATGAAATACGGAAACACTAAAAAGTCGGTTAAAAAATAGATTTTGAGGTGTATCTTCGAAGTTCAAGCTCCAATACCAATGAAATTATAATGGGACCACCTTGCAACTATACTGAACCCAACACAAAAAAATCATTAAAATCGGTTCATAAACAAAAAAGTTATGCCCGAACATACATAAAAAAAATAATAATAATAAAAAAAAAAACATATATACAGACGAATTGAGAACTTCCTCCTTTTTTTGAAGTCGGTTAAAAAGATGGTTTACCCATGAGAAGTCTAATTTCACCTTTTTGAGCTAATATGTTTATGGAAAATCTAGAAGGTCAAATATTCGAATAAAATCAATCTCAGAAAACTATATTGTGGTTTAGTTATGTTGATGACATTTTAGCATGTTCTGATAGTTTATTTGATTTATTCAATGAATTTTTAATTTTTATTAACAGCTTGGACCCAAAAATAACATTTACACTAGAAATTGAACAAAATAAGTCCATTAACTTTTTAGATTTAAACTTAAAAATTAATAAAATTAATGAACTTGAATACTTTATAGAAAACCTACACATACAGACATTACAATACCATACGATTTTTGTCAATATAAAACACATAAATTAGCAGCATACAGCTCCATGATACATAGGGCTGTAACAGGCGTGTGTTCCTTTAGATAAAAATAAAATAATAAAAAAGTTTCAATTGTTAAACAAAATTGCATATAGTAACGGTTCTAATACTAAACTTATTGATACATTAAAAAAAAATATAGATTAGCTATTCAAAAATTTTATTCAAATACCCTTCTCATCCGATACAATTAGATATGCTTTGATTCCATATTTTGTTGACAAACCAGAAAAAACAACTAAAAGCATTTACAAATTAAGTTGTTCGCATTGTAATTCGGTTTATACAGACCAGACAATTAGAAATTTAACTGTTAGGTATAAAGAACACGAACGTTGTTACAAATACAAACACACATATATCTAATTATGCTAAACACTTATTAGAACACAATCATTTGATGCAATGTAATAACACTATAAAATATCCACACTTTTGTGATGACAAACGTAAAACGTGAATTTTAAACGGTTCTAGTATACTTAACTAGAACCGTTTAAAATTCACAAACACTTAAAACTGTACAGTTAAACGAACAAATTGATCTCTTAAGTTCACCGCTATAGGACATTTTGGAGTAAGAAATCAAGTCATCTGCAGACGATTACCGAGATCAAGTTCTATTGCTATAACAACACTAACTGTTTTCTTTTTAATATAACCTTTGATTATGACGTATAAACATGTCGAAATACGTATAAGGTTAAAATAAATAAATATTGTTGAAGTAATAAAGTATTTTTTGTATACTCAATTCAAGATACAGTTCGGCCTAAACGAGAATGGACAGTATATACAATGTAAAAGAATTATACTATACGGGTTATACTATAAAAATGCACCTTCTTGAAAAAAACATTATTATTAAATATCTTATTTTTTAAATCTACAAAAATGTACCTATTCGTGTTAGACGCAAAATGCTTTGAAAGTTTTATTTTTATTTTATTTAAATTGCTTCAGTCTGCAGACTGAAAAATACTTAAACGTGCTCTGGTCGTTTGCGCCAGAGTTTAAATTGCCACATATATATATTTTACGAACATAATGTCACATTTGGTTGGTTAAATATTTACTGTACGTCATTAAAATGCGAGGTGTATATAAAATATGTAACATGAAATATTTCGGCTTCATTTTTCAAAGGGGTAGGTTAATTTGGGTTCAAAGCATGTTTGTTTAGTCAGGTGGTACACAGCTTGATGCCCTTATGCGTTTACATGTAATAAGAATGTTTACAAGTTTAGCCGCAAAAGCGCTGGTAGCGAACGCAGTTCAGTGCGGGTTCTGCCGTCGCGACGCCCGCCGGCTCGTATTTTATAGCGCCACGCAACCCCTAGTAATCAGCAAAAACTTACTCAGCTAATACAGCGTTATTTGTGCGGTTGTATGTGCACACTCCGTTCGTTATCGGTTTTGCCATCTAGAGGTGTTAAAGTGTAACTTCCTCCGGGTTAATTTCCGTTTTTCCACCGAGGGTAAAACGGATTAATACTATAAAAAAAAGGTAAACATAATTTATTATGCGCTTTTTCGTTATTAATTTGCCGCGTTTAATTTTTTGCTCCGGAAATTTGTTACCCTCGAGGTTAAAGCGGACGATTTATGGTCCCCAAATTGTGACCTAACAACAATTAAAATGCTTTTTAAAGAAACAAAGGTCTCATTGTACGATTTTTCATAGCTAGCCGGCGAAATTTTATTTCAGCCTTGCAGTTATGTGTGACGTTAGATTAATCGTGTAAATAAATATAAATGTAAAAAAAACATACTACGAGCTAGGTACTTTAAAATTCTACGCAAAGCTCGCGTAAAGTACCTGGAACGCAAGCGCAACCTTTTTCAATAAAAAAACGCATATTTTTGAGAATAAATACGTAATGAAACAGGATTTACCTTTTACTACAGAGTGAAATGAGAATAATGCAAAGCAGGGTTGAGCTGTTGCGCTTTGAAACTTTTTTATTTATTTTTAGCGCATGTTGCATTTTAAGAAGTCGGTTTCAGGCACTAAAACGAAGTAATTGTATTAACTTTAAAGAAATGCACATTTTTAAAGCTTTTGGCATATTTTATTGAAAATTTTACTAAAAATTTTGCAGGTGTGTTTGCCGGTTAAAATGATACTGTTCATTTATAAAAGTGGGGTAATTTTGCCTTAAAAATTATTATGTTTTATTGTTTAATTAACAATTTTACAGCAACTTCAGTTAAGTGTTGAAATGTAAAATTTTGCTTATGTAGGATAAATTAACTGTACAATGATTAAAAAAATATATTTTTTCCGTACAACTCACACCAACTGCTCAGTTTAGATATCTAACATGTACAAGACGGGTCGTGTGGGTTCAACGGACCAAGCCTACGGGGGCAGGTTTATTTTGCCATGAAATTAAAAGGTAACAACCAAAAAATGCAATAAAAACTTGCAGCGGATTTGTTATTTATTTATTTATTTATAAATATTTCTGAATATGTTTACATTGTCTATACATTGTTCTGTTTTGGTTATTTTAGATTACTAACCCAGATATGTGTAAATGAGAAATTCGATACCGAATGGTGTGACAGGGAATGATTGTGATGATGATACCAGTAAATTATAATGCGTTTTTCTAAATTCTTCTTCTTCTTCTTTTTCGTTCTTCATTATAGGATTTCTCCTGTTCTTTCCTACTGTTCCACTGACTCCCTCCATCTTCTTGCTGGTCTTCCAGGGGACCGTTTTCCTATGGGTGATCTGTCTCTTGCTACCCTTACTAATCGATCTTCATTCAATCTTTGAATGTGGTTGTTCCATTCTCGTCTTCTAACTGAGATCCATTCGTTTATGGGTTGTATGTCACACTGGTTCCTTATGTCTTCGCTTCGTACTCTATCTCTTCGTGTCTTTCCCACTATCTTCCTTAAAGTTTTCATCTCGGCCGTTTCTATCATCTGTCTAGTTCTTTGCGTGTCACCTTTCGTTTCTGCACCATACGTGAGTATTGGGCGTATCGTAGCTTAATAATAATTCGTGTTGGGTGTGGTGCTACGCCCACCGCACTGAAGCTCTAAGTGCCCCAAAGATTTTTTACTCCATCAGTCCAGTATTCCTGATAAAGTTCAGGATCCTGTTGATGGGTGCTTCCGCTATTTCATCGGGTTCCGCAAATTGCACCCCGAAGTGCATATGCCTTTTATCTCCTAAAGCAGGGCATTCACCTAAGATGTGAATTGGCGTTTCATCTTCTTCACCACACAATCGGCAGGTGGGGTCTTCTTCCACTCCCAATAGATTGAGGTGTCTTCTGAGGCCACAATGTCCTGTTGCCTCAGAAGGCATCGTAGCTTTATATATACGGCTTTTGACTCCTGTATTTATATATTTATTATTCCATATTATGTTGTTTAGTGCGCCAGATGTCTTGGCCGCCTTTACAACTTGTGGTATTACTTGCTGCTTAAGGTTGCCATAACTGACTATATTAAGTCATAAGTAATTAAAAGAGGATACTTGTTCTATATTAAGTCGTCCTGTATTTTTCTAAATTAGTAACAAGAAATTCTTATAATAATAAGTTCAAGCTTTGCTTCGTTGAAGTTCATATTAATATAAACAAAATAATAATGAATAACAGATATTTATTTTCAAAAGTTTGTTTTATTTCCGCAATATTTTTCTAAATTATTAGTATCATGTCAATATCATGACGGGCATTGCAATCAAACCAGAAAAAAGAATTATTTGTATTTGCAAGGTAAGATTCACACAAAATTGTATATTTTTTAAGGGTATTAAAGTTTGCTCATGTTAAGAAAGAAACCAGAATGTTGCTGATTAAACAAATGTAAAGTATAGCCATGGTTTTAAAGACTGCACATAATTATCTTTTTATTGATTGATTGGTAGGTATGGATTATATACAAGGAGCGGCAACTAAAGTGTTACAAGCTGATATGTCCAAAACTATAAAAAATTAAGCAACAAAGGTTTTTATAGCTTTATGGAACGGAAGGGGCCGTATTTATGTTAGGTTAATAGTGAGTTTCAAAAAGCTCCACTATTTTAAGAAATGGAGGTAACTTAATATTTTTTTAAATAAACTAAACTTTTTTGTTTAAATTTTTTGAAAAACGTTTTGTACCTCTAAAAAATGAGAGGAACAAATTATGTAAATATTAAAAAAAGTGGTACAAGATTAATTATGCTTTGTTTAAGTGTGTCTACTAAAAATAAGCAATCAAGCAAAATTTAATAAAAACGAAACATTTACGTTTATAACTCCTAATAAATGGAGGACTCAAATATATTGTACATTTTTCATGCATTATATCAACCCATTTAAAAACTTTAAGTTACCCCCATTCCTTGAAATCGGGGGGCGTTTTAAAATTTACTATTAGCTCAATATGCGGCCCCCCCATCCCATAAAACCATGAACAATGTTTGTTGCTCAATCTTTTATGGTTTTTGAGTTATCGGCGACAGCGACACTTTGGTTGCAGCACTTTATATACGAGTGCTTTAATTTCTTTTATTTTTTATTTTTTTTTGGTAGTATACACCTGAAGTAGCAAACAATATTTTAAATTTCTTTTATTTAAATTTTGCAGCAATATTTGGGGATGGGGGGGGTTAAGTTTTCTCCTTCCATCCAAATTTTTAACCGACTTCCAAAAAAGGAGGAGGTTCTCAATTCGTCTGTATATATGTTTTTTTTTTAAATGTATGTTCGGGCATAACTTTTTTGTTTATGAACCGATTTTAATGATTTTTTGGTGTTGGGTTCAGTATAGTTTCAAGGTGGTCCCATTATAATTTCATTGGTATTGGAGCTTGAACTTCGAAGATACTCCTCAAAATCTATTTTTTTAACCGACTTTTTAGTGTTTCCGTATTTCATCTTCCGTTTCAACTAGCCGTCATTTCCTCATTCGAGAAGCATCCTTACTAGGTCTACCCATCACTTAAAATTGTAAAATAATTACCTTTAAAAAAAAAAGGGAACCGACTTCAAATAAAAACACAAAAGTGACATAAGTTAACTAAAAAGCAAAAAATAAATGTTTTTTTTATACAACAGTTTAATACTTATTTGTTGTTCCGTTTAATGTAATTAAGAAATTGTTGTTTATTATATAATTATTAATTGTTTTATAATTTTGAAGTCGGTGCCAAGTAAAACATAAAAATTATATACCTTGCTGCAATAATAACAAATTAGATTAGAATTTTTATGTTTTACTTGGCACCGACTTCAAAATTATAAAACAATTAATAATTATATAATAAACAACAATTTCTTAATTACATTAAACGGAACAACAAATAAGTATTAAACTGTTGTATAAAAAAAACATTTATTTTTTGCTTTTTAGTTAACTTATGTCACTTTTGTGTTTTTATTTGAAGTCGGTTCCCTTTTTTTTAAAGTTAATTATTCTTATACAACAGTTTAATACTTATTTGTTGTTCCGTTTAATGTAATTAAGAAATTGCTGTTTATTATATAATTATTAATTGTTTTATAATTTTGAAGTCGGTGCCAAGTAAAACATAAAAATTATATACCTTGGTGCAATAATAACAAATTAGATTCGAATTTTTATGTTTTACTTGGCACCGACTTCAAAATTATAAAACAATTAATTTATTAAACTGTTGTATAAAAAAAACATTTATTTTTTGCTTTTTAGTTAACTTATGTCACTTTTGTGTTCTTATTTGAAGTCGGTTCCCTTTTTTTTTAAAGTTAATTATGGCGGACAAATTTGTCTTTCCGTTTTTTGTTTTCTTTAATCTCAAGAAACCCTCTTCCTAAAAATAAAATAAAAATCGTTTTTTCTTTCATAAAACACGTTCGGTTTCTAAATACCATAAGACATGCTCGCAGAACAGTTTGGTCCTATCGCGATTGGTTCGGGCTAGGTTTTTCTCCGGTGTGCGGAGAAAATGCAGGGCTAGTTCCGTTCGCTTATAGTACATCGTTGAACTAGTTTAACCTATTACGTTAATTACTTTAAAAAGAAAATGGGAAAAATATACTGCGTTCCAAGTTGCACTCACATAATTATTTATTCTTTTTTAATTTAAAAATACTTTATGTGCAATATTCCATGGATTTATGTTCCGGTTACTGGCGTTAGATCCGACACGCGACGCTAGCCGAGCGGATGTAGTGGCGGCACTCACTGGTGTGTTCTTAAAGGTAACGCAAATAAACCTTTTGGGCTCAAGGAAGCCAAAAATTGTTTTTAATAAAAGGGCTGATTGTGGGTAGGAGTGTGGGTGTCTGACGCCTCTAAAGGCGAAAGTAATAGACCGATTTTTAAGAAATTTTAAATAAAGAGGTTTATTAAAAATTGTATTTCTAGTTAAGCGTTTAAAAAATTCAAAACCGGAAGCGGAAGTTAGACATCGTTTTGGATAGCGTTTTTTTTCTCAAAACGAAGTTTTTTAAATTTGTTCGCATAATCTGAGAAATAAATTTAGGGAAAATCCAAAATGTTATTTCCAAACTCTTTAGCTTTAAAATTGCGGCCGCCACAATTTGTTGAAAATCTCGGCTTTAACGCCCATTTACTCAAAAGGTAGTTATCTGATAGAGATCAATTACAATTTGTTTGAGAGCCCTTCGTGGGTAGTATACTAAGAAACAAAATTAATTTTAAAAATATGGAATCGATCGCAATGGCGCTTCACGAAAATTTTAAAAATTTTCCAAAAATTTTTTTTAAAAACTCCGTTCACGATTTTTTTAAATATTTTGTAGGCTGCTACAACCAAAGATTACCCGCAATTTGATTTTCTTGCTGTATATACAAATATAAATTATAATGCGTTTTTCTAGATGGTTAACAAAAAATTATTTCGATTAAATAGTAGATGTTTGTATACGTACAGTGACAAATTGCTTTTGAAATCAATCGATATTTTTTTTTAATTAGAAATAATTTGCGAGTCAACATTGATCTCGCAATTATTTATCGATCTTATCTGATAGTATTTTATTTATTTGTATGAGAATTTGAAAACCTTTGCTTATATTCAAAACATATTTACATATTGGAAAACGATTTTAATCGCGGGTCGCCTGAAATGTACATTTTAAGTTCACAATGTCAGTCCACTAGAGGCGTATCTCGCGCTTCTAGTTTGTTGAATTTACAGGAAATACTAAAGTTAGATTTAATTAATACAAAGCCCTAAATTTCATGTATATTTTCAAATTATTTAATGGCATGCGAAGGATTATAGGAATACAAAAAAGCAATAATCCAACCAACCCCCTAAGGTGTCACTACCGGTTTAGGCGGTAGGAGAGAGTGTTTGGTAATTTGTCTTTATATAAAAGCACCCCTATTGGTGCTTCTTCAACTACTTCCTGTACGTTTTTGATTAAGTCGTTTACGATGGAAACCCCATTTCTAATTTCTTCTCAAATAAAAAAATCTTCTCTTTACTTTTAGCCAATAATCTAATTTTTGGTTCAGTGGGAAACTTTTCCACCTGGAAAATTCGTTTTGTAGAGTTTTCAAGTAAAAAAGTCAAATTATCCGTAACAAATTTCTATGTTTCAACTGGAAGTTTTTTTTTACAGTTTTTATTATTACAGCCGGTTTGATCCCAAGGATCCTTGCTTTGACAGTCATTTTTTGTTAAAATGTATATTTCAAAACAATTACTGCTTGTGTATTTTGAACAAAAACTGGAACGGCTTTTTTCTGCTTTTTCATTTTCTCACAAATAAACAGCAACTCTTTTGATGTTCAGTGACGCAACACTAGCATTTCCTTTTCAATTCGTGAAAACAGGTGTGTTGGAAGTGGAAATGATAAGAAGCGAATTAATAATGGAAATGTTTAGCACAAAATTCGTTTAAATGACTTATGACTTATTCATTAAAAGACAAAAGTCAAGATAGCAGGTCATGTGAGGAACGGAGAAAAGGGTTCACTTGAAAAGGAAACCGTTTCAGAATATATTCGTGATAAAACTGTCACGATTTTGCTTTGATTTTCGCAACCAAAAAGCTTTCCTCGAATTCACGACATTTACTGCTTTGAATTATGTGACTCTTTACTATGTTGTTCGATAAAACTAACATGCTTAAGTTTGTTACGTAATAACGAAAAAAAAATTCTGTTTTATTTTTTGAAATGAAAGAACCATTTTCAATTTTCATTTGTAATTCCTCCTGGACCGAAACGGAAATAGTAAATTAATTTTTAATGGTTTTTCATATTAAACTAACGCCAGGAGGCCTTTCTTCGAAACACGTTGTATTTTCTCCCCAACACTCATTTTCTCTCTTTTTAAATTTAATTCATTACATTTTTACCTTTAAAGATAGAACTGATTTTCACCAATTCTTTAATATCAAACCATGTTTATTCGTTGGAATCTCAAAAAAAAACTACCTTTTTTGCTGCCTTTACACTACTAAGAGGCGGATCGTAGTCCTAAAAATAAGTGAAGCGCTACAGGAAAAACAAATAACTGGATAACCCTTTTAAATAACACCATAACACTCACAATAATTATTTCCCAATGTTGAAAGGCAACGGCGCCAGAGAAAATAAACTATTCCCTGCTACGCGATAACAAACTGAAGTAGTTGCGAGTCAATCGTACAGCTCTTCACAGTAGTCTAGTACAGCACGATCCAATAAAAACTTAATAATAGTCGCCTATGAAACTAGCACGGCATGTCATTGATTAGTTTGCAAATCGTGGAACTATTATCATAGTTGCGGCGTTAATTATTTTACCGTAATTATTTATATTTAGCATTTTTAAGCACTTAGCAAGTGATCATTAGAAATTATTTTTAATATTTATTATTATTGTTTTACCAACGTGCATGATACATGTCAATTGGCAACCGTGGCCCATTTAACTCACATAAAAAAAAAGTTTGGAACGAAATGTTAGTTAAGCGGCAACGGCGTGTGCCTGGCGGCTTCAGTTCAAATCCCGTGGCAGACCTGTTTTTTTAATTAATTTTTTAAATTTATTTTTGACATATCTTACTGCTACCTTCTTTTGCCCTATGTCTATAATAATAATTTATTAAAGTTTGTAAGGAGAAAACTTTAAAATCGTTTTTATTTAATTTAAAGTACTAAAAACTCGAAACGATGTAAAAAAACAATTAAAATTAACAACAAAAGTTGAAAATGTTGTTCATTCGTTTTTTAGGCATAAGCGAACTCGGGTTGTTTATGTTTCTGCAGCGATTGTTGAGATAACTAGTTTTGCCAATTCACCAAAAATTTTTCCTAATTAAAAGATATTCCTGTGCTCCTGTTACACCCTTATGTCAAATGTGAAGCTTTTTTGGAATATCAAACATGCGCACATTGGCTATAGGATAAACGTAGAATACAAATCTGAGCTTTTGTTAGTTGTGCTAAAATTTGAGCAGAACAGCCTTCTCATCTTTTTTTTGGAGGACCGATCTCATTTCTTAATTAAAACATTTTCATAGACTGTATTTACGTAAAATATTTTGGGAAATAGATAAACGCCTGTATTTTTGCTGACGCTAGTGGCATTTTGATTGGTTGTTGATGAAAGTGTGCGCGTTAACGTTGTTGTGACCGAAGGGGTAGGGTATTATGGCGATTTTACATGACGTCATTTTTCTAAAAATAAGTACGAGAATTTTTACAGTGGGATAGCAGCTTATAAAGAAAAAAAAACGTATAAAGTTTGGTACAACTGACTGTTATTTATTAATTTATTGTAAATAAAACAATTCGTAATTTCAACAGCTTTTTTATTTATTTTGAAGTCAAGAATTGTTTTATTCACAATGTAAATTAAAATAAACTATAACGAAGTAAAGCTCGAGCTTATAAATAAATATAACTTATTGAATAGTGACGTGCACAGTTATGCACATTAACGTTGTTGTGACCGAAGGGTTTGTGGTTAAGTATTATTTCATCGAGCCAATTGGTAGAAAGCAGTTATGCAACACATCTAACAATTATAAAACGTCTGTACAAATATTTTTACATTGGGATAGGCGATTTTACATGACGTCATTTTTATAAAAATACTTAGGAGAATTTTTACTGTGGGATAGCAGCTTATAAAGCAAGAAAAACGTATAAAATCTGTTATAAGTGACTATCATTTATTGATTTATTGTAAATAAAACAATTCTTAACTCCAACAGGTTTTTCATTTATTTTCAAGTTAAGAATTGTTTTTTTACAATATAAAATAAAATGAACTTTAACGAAGTAAAGCTCGAGCTTATAAATAAATATAACTTATTGAATAGTGACGTGCACAGTTATGCACGTTAACGTTGTTGTGACCGAAGGGTTTGTGGTTAAGTATTATTTGATCGAGCCAATTGGTAGAAAACAGTTATGCAACACATCTAACAATTATAAAACGTCTGTACAAATATTTTTACATTGGGATAGGCGATTTTACATGACGTCATTTTTATAAAAATACTTAGGAGAATTTTTACTGTGGGATAGCAGCTTATAAAGCAAGAAAAGCGTATAAAATCTGTTATAAGTGACTATCATTTATTGATTTATTGTAAATAAAACAATTCTTAACTCCAACAGGTTTTTCATTTATTTTCAAGTTAAGAATTGTTTTTTTACAATATAAAATAAAATGAACTTTAACGAAGTAAAGCTCGAGCTTATAAATAAATATAACTTATTGAATAGTGACGTGCACAGTTATGCACGTTAACGTTGTTGTGACCGAAGGGTTTGTGGTTAAGTATTATTTGATCGAGCCAATTGGTAGAAAACAGTTATGCAACACATCTAACAATTATAAAACGTCTGTACAAATATTTTTACATTGGGATAGGCGATTTTACATGACGTCATTTTTATAAAAATACTTAGGAGAATTTTTACTGTGGGATAGCAGCTTATAAAGCAAGAAAAGCGTATAAAATCTGTTATAAGTGACTATCATTTATTGATTTATTGTAAATAAAACAATTCTTAACTCCAACAGGTTTTTCATTTATTTTCAAGTTAAGAATTGTTTTTTTACAATATAAAATAAAATGAACTTTAACGAAGTAAAGCTCGAGCTTATAAATAAATATAACTTATTGAATAGTGACGTGCACAGTTATGCACGTTAACGTTGTTGTGACCGAAGGGTTTGTGGTTAAGTATTATTTGATCGAGCCAATTGGTAGAAAACAGTTATGCAACACATCTAACAATTATAAAACGTCTGTACAAATATTTTTACATTGGGATAGGCGATTTTACATGACGTCATTTTTATAAAAATACTTAGGAGAATTTTTACTGTGGGATAGCAGCTTATAAAGCAAGAAAAGCGTATAAAATCTGTTATAAGTGACTATCATTTATTGATTTATTGTAAATAAAACAATTCTTAACTCCAACAGGTTTTTTATTTATTTTCAAGTTAAGAATTGTTTTTTTTACAATATAAAATAAAATGAACTTTAACGAAGTAAAGCTCGAACTTATAAATAAATATTATTTATTGGATAGTGACGTGCACAGTTATGCACGTTAACGTTGTTGTGACCGAAGGGTTTGTGGTTAAGTATTATTTGATCGAGCCAATTGGTAGAAAGCAGTTATGCAACACATCTAACAATTATAAAACGTCTGTACAAATATTTTTACATTGGGATAGGCGATTTTACATGACGTCATTTTTATAAAAATACTTAGGAGAATTTTTACTGTGGGATAGCAGCTTATAAAGCAAGAAAAACGTATAAAATCTGTTATAAGTGACTATCATTTATTGATTTATTGTAAATAAAACAATTCTTAACTCCAACAGGTTTTTTATTTATTTTCAAGTTAAGAATTGTTTTTTACAATATAAAATAAAATGAACTTTAACGAAGTAAAGCTCGAGCTTATAAATAAATATAACTTATTGAATAGTGACGTGCACAGTTATGCACGTTAACGTTGTTGTGACCGAAGGGTTTGTGGTTAAGTATTATTTGATCGAGCCAATTGGTAGAAAGCAGTTATGCAACACATCTAACAATTATAAAACGTCTGTACAAATATTTTTACATTGGGATAGGCGATTTTACATGACGTCATTTTTATAAAAATACTTAGGAGAATTTTTACTGTGGGATAGCAGCTTATAAAGCAAGAAAAACGTATAAAATCTGTTATAAGTGACTATCATTTATTGATTTATTGTAAATAAAACAATTCTTAACTCCAACAGGTTTTTTATTTATTTTCAAGTTAAGAATTGTTTTTTTACAATATAAAATAAAATGAACTTTAACGAAGTAAAGCTCGAGCTTATAAATAAATATAACTTATTGAATAGTGACGTGCACAGTTATGCACGTTAACGTTGTTGTGACCGAAGGGTTTGTGGTTAAGTATTATTTGATCGAGCCAATTGGTAGAAAGCAGTTATGCAACACATCTAACAATTATAAAACGTCTGTACAAATATTTTTACATTGGGATAGGCGATTTTAAATGACGTCATTTTTATAAAAATACTTAGGAGAATTTTTACTGTGGGATAGCAGCTTATAAAGCAAGAAAAACGTATAAAATCTGTTATAAGTGACTATCATTTATTGATTTATTGTAAATAAAACAATTCTTAACTCCAACAGGTTTTTTATTTATTTTCAAGTTAAGAATTGTTTTTTTACAATATAAAATAAAATGAACTTTAACGAAGTAAAGCTCGAACTTATAAATAAATATTATTTATTGGACAGTGACGTGCACAGTTATGCACGTTAACGTTGCTGTGATCGAATGGTTTGTGATTAGGTATTATTTGATCAAGCCTATTCGTAGAAAGCCGTTATGCAACACATCTAACAATTATAAAATGTTTGTAAACAATTTTTACATTGAGATAGGGCGATTTCACATTACGTCATTTTTATAAATTTTTTATAAAAATAAATACGAGAATTTTTACTGTGGGATAGCAGCTTATAAAGCAAGAAAAACGTATAAAATCTGTTATAAGTGACTATCATTTATTGATTTATTGTAAATAAAACAATTCTTAACTCCAACAGGTTTTTTATTTATTTTCAAGTTAAGAATTGTTTTTTACAATATAAAATAAAATGAACTTTAACGAAGTAAAGCTCGAGCTTATAAATAAATATAACTTATTGAATAGTGACGTGCACAGTTATGCACGTTAACGTTGTTGTGACCGAAGGGTTTGTGGTTAAGTATTATTTGATCGAGCCAATTGGTAGAAAGCAGCTATGCAACACATCTAACAATTATAAAACGTCTGTACAAATATTTTTACATTGGGATAGGCGATTTTACATGACGTCATTTTTATAAAAATACTTAGGAGAATTTTTACTGTGGGATAGCAGTTTATAAAGCAAGAAAAACGTATAAAATCTGTTATAAGTGACTATCATTTATTGATTTATTGTAAATAAAACAATTCTTAACTCCAACAGGTTTTTTATTTATTTACAAGTTAAGAATTGTTTTTTTACAATATAAAATAAAATGAACTTTAACGAAGTAAAGCTCGAGCTTATAAATAAATATAACTTATTGAATAGTGACGTGCACAGTTATGCACGTTAACGTTGTTGTGACCGAAGGGTTTGTGGTTAAGTATTATTTGATCGAGCCAATTGGTAGAAAGCAGTTATGCAACACATCTAACAATTATAAAACGTCTGTACAAATATTTTTACATTGGGATAGGCGATTTTACATGACTTCATTTTTATAAAAATACTTAGGAGAATTTTTACTGTGGGATAGCAGCTTATAAAGCAAGAAAAACGTATAAAATCTGTTATAAGTGACTATCATTTATTGATTTATTGTAAATAAAACAATTCTTAACTCCAACAGGTTTTTTATTTATTTTCAAGTTAAGAATTGTTTTTTTACAATATAAAATAAAATGAACTTTAACGAAGTAAAGCTCGAACTTATAAATAAATATTATTTATTGGACAGTGACGTGCACAGTTATGCACGTTAACGTTGCTGTGATCGAATGGTTTGTGATTAGGTATTATTTGATCAAGCCTATTCGTAGAAAGCCGTTATGCAACACATCTAACAATTATAAAATGTTTGTAAACAATTTTTACATTGAGATAGGGCGATTTCACATTACGTCATTTTTATAAATTTTTTATAAAAATAAATACGAGAATTTTTACAGTGGGATAGCAGCCTATAAAAAAAGAAAAACGTATAAAATCTGTTACAACTGACTTATTATTTATTGGATAGTTACATGCACAGCACGTTAGAGTAGATTGATATGATTGTTGCCTATAAACGATTGCATTTGCTTTAAAGCAAACAACTGCATAATTTTATACACCGCACGCCATATTATAGCTAATTGCTTTAGTTGGTAGTCTACTGTATGATTAACATGTAATATGAAAAATAACTAACATCCCCACAGAATAAAGCAGATTACATGTACATGTTGTTAAAAACCCAAATGTACATAATGTAATTATACGTTGTTGGAATCAGAACCTCGCGTTTCAATTTTATCATCACAAGTTTTAATTCAATTTACTTTCAGTATATCCACGTGCGTGGTATGATTTAACTATTTTACAGAAAAATTGTGACGACAGATCTTTTTCCATAATATTTCAAATGGTATTTCAATTCACCCATCGCGCATGAACTTTTAATTCTGACATGACCGCGCTTCTCTTGCGGCTGGTTAAAGTTAGGAGAGTTGCAATTACAGTCATAATTGCTCATTTCATGATTTAAGTGCTAAGTTTTGACATTAATTACATGAATCGCGAATAACTTTAGGAAAGGATGACACTCGATGGACAGATGGTTACTAAAATTACACCTGAATTCCATCTAGCAAATTAAGACTGAAAATATTAGTTCCGGCCCGAGGTATCCTACGAATATGATAAGCCGTCGAATGTTATTGGAATATTATTATCTCTTGAGAAAAAAAATTGCAACGATTTTTTTTGGCGGATCGTGATTTCAAGTAGCTGAGTTTGATAAATTTTACTTGAGGAAGAATTGAGATATATTTTATGGATACTCTTCAGCTTTATTGTTGTCATCTGTTTGACATCGATTTTATACCGCTTGAGTTAAAATGTACTAAAAGTTGAGAAAACTGCTGTCGTAGGAGGTAGTTAAAAGAATAATAAAGCTAAATATTTCAAGAGCTTTGGTTGAAAAACCAAAAGTGCTTCACTGTAATATGATATGCAGAGAAATTTAATTGATAGAAAAACTGAGAAAAGTACTAAACAGTGTAACTAGATTTGATGTGAACCACAACATTATCTAAAACGTGCAATAAAGTAAGAATTGGCAATTTTACATTGCAATTCTGATTCAAATAAAATATTAAAAACGGATGAATTGGCCAGACTGTAAATTTTTATTGGCCATCTAAGTCCTCTGACCTGACTCTTCTGTTTTTACATCTATAGTTTGCCGCTTTAAAATACCTCAAGAAACTTTTACATCGAATAAGTCATCACTCAGTTTGCATATTTTCCTTAACCATTAGTTTTAAATTCTGCAAATGCTTATTTATTTCTTTAAACTAAAAAACATTATATTAATTTTGTTACTTTTTTATTGTAACGCTTGAAAAATCTAAACATTTTTGTAAAAAAAAGTTAACATCTACTTAAAATATGATAATAATGGTAAGATATATGTTTATACCTAATAATACTTCTGTGGTAGCTAGTGAAAATTAAAAGTATATAAAAATAAAAAAATGTGTCGAGCACGCAAGTTCTAAGTGAACTTCTTAGCGTATAAATAATTCCGCCATATTAAATCCGTCATCTTAAATTTTAGATTTTAGAGTTTGGATTCGTAATTAGCAGCCCGAAACCCCTGAATACCAATTTTTATTCAATTCGGATAACTTTATGAAATAATTCCGCCATCTTGAATTTTATAATTTTTTTCTTGTATTTGTAATTGGCAGCCCTAAACTTCCTCGAATACCAACTTTTAAGAAAATCAGATAATTTAATAAACTAATTTTGCTATATTGAATCGCCATCTTGAATTGTATAATTTAGAATTTGGATTCGTAATTAGCAGCCCCAAAACCCATCGAATACCAATTGATATGTAATCCGCCATATTAAATTCGTCATCTTGAATTGTATAATTTAGATCTTGGATTCGTAATTAGCAGCACCAAAACCCCTCTAGTTTTATGAAAAGTGGATACCTTTGTAAAATGTTTCCCAGCATTTCACATTTAATTTTATTTAAAGTTTATTATTAACAATAAAAATGGTAGTGTTTCAATAATAAATAATAGGGCAACAACTTTGAAAAAGTGACTTTTTTAAATTTATTTAAGGCTTAGATGTCCAGACAGTCTCCATGAACGAGTTGTACCACTACGAAATATGTACGTTCCGGCAACAAAAAAAAACGTGAACGCATTAACCCAGTTCTCACGATACTGATCATAAATGCAATTCCTGCCGAGTAATGGTAATTGGTAATGAGAGGTAGCAGCGTAACGAAAACATACGGTGTAAACCTAATTTTCTAATTTGAATCAAAAACTGTACTGGTCCGATACAGACCAATACGAATGTGCGCCTTACACAGTAGACCCATAAAGATATGGCTTTTGGTAGTGGGGGCCCAGGGTCGTGTAAAGTTCGGACAGGTGGAAGAGATCCGTAGTTAACATATAGATAGATTTTGTGAACAGCTTTTGAGCATTATTTCTCTGAAAATTTTCAAACAATGAAAAGTTTTTATTTCATAGTTTTAACGATTTCAAACATTATCGTACATAGCAACAATGTGTGCTTTTATAACATATATAATGAGTATCTGTATATAAAATACTTAATCACTTTAACAATTTCTATTTATTTAAACCTTATACGTATTTCAGCATGTTAACATGCCATTGTCAAAGGTTATATGCAGGTAAACAGTTAGCGTTGTTATAGCAATAGAACTTTTTTACTTATCTTGGTAATCGTCTGCAGATGACTTGATTTCTTATTCCAAAATGTCCAGTAGAGGAGAATTTAACAGATCAATTTGCTCATTCATTAACGGTACAGTTAATAACACCATAAAATGTTTACACTTTTGTGATGATAAACGTAAATTAAGCTTTTGAAATTCACAAACATTTAAAAACTGTACCGTTAATGAATGAGCAAATTGATCTCTTAAATTCTCCTCTACTGGACATTTTGGAATAAGAAATCAAGTCATCTGCAGACGATTACCAAGATAAGTAGAAAAGTTCTATTGCTATAACAACGCTAACTGTTTACCTTCATATAACCTTTGACAATGGCATGTTAACATGCTGAAATACGTATAAGGTTTAAATAAATAGAAATTGTTAAAGTGATTAAGTATTTTATATACAGATACTCATTAAATATGGACTTTAACGAAGTAAAGCTGGAATTGATAAATAAAATTTTATAACATATGACATATGAAATTTCACACCGATCTGTTAACTCATTTTTAGTTATAAGGCGGTAAAGTGTTAATCTTTAGAAACTTGTAGCGGCTGTCATTTTGAAACCGGTTATGGAAAGCAACGTTGGGTTTTCCTTAATGTTTTCTATCAGATTAAGTTTTTAGATTTAGAAAAAAATTGTTTTCTGAAAAATATTGGAATTTCTTAAAAGCTTATTTTATCGATGAATTTTTGTTAATTCTGTTAATAATAAATCGAAATCGGCCCATTGTTCTGAAGTTATAAGGTGTAACCCTCACACTCAACCACAGACAGACGTTTTTTAAAATCACATTTCCTATTCACAAGTCGAATTTTTTTATGAAATTATTAGTTCTCTTGTACTGCTAGTATATAAAAGTAAAAAACAGAAATTTTACGAAACAACCAAAAAAAAAGTTACGGAAAATATAATATTTATTATTTATCAATTCCAGCTTTACTTCGTTAAAGTCCATATTTAATGAGTATCTGTATATATACAGATACTCATTTAATATTTATTACATTCACAGAAATTTCAGGGCAGCTTAAAGTACAAAAAACAAGTTGGCATATCAAAGAAAATAGAAAAAGGAGATCAGTTTTAATAAACACATTTCTTATAAAGATGTACTGCGTCGCATTTGAAATAATATCAGTATGAAGTAATTTTGAAGTACCCCCGAAACCTATTTAATTAACGAAATGTCGTCAGGAAAATTGTTTTATTTAATTAATTAATTTAAAAAAAAGTTACTATTTCTAACGCAGGCATTTTGGTATTTTAATGAAAAAAATCATACTGACTCTTTCAATAAACAGGGAAGAGGAAAGTATTTTATTAGAATGCTATAAATTACAAAACAACGTTTTTAGCGAGTGTGTTTTTTACGAACGGAAGTTGTTTTGTTAGAAATTGAAAAGTGCGATTTTCAGAAGTTCTATAAAACTACGCCGTAAACTTCTTCCGATTTCGTTACAAATCTTTCTGGCTTTTGCGGCTTAAAAACACAATATGACATAAGCAGCTTTTGTGTGCCGATTTTAAGGTAAACGTTTCCCTTCATACTTCACAAAGTATTGTTGTTTTTCTAACAAAAATAAGCCGTTATCATAGTAAAATTATATTTTTTACAGCCTATTGTAATCAAAATTAATCTTAAATGAAAAATGATTAATCAATGTTTATTATATTATTATTATTATTATTATTATTTTTATTATTATTACTATAAGGTTTTTTTTATTAGTTACATAGTAAATTCATAGACCGGACGATAAATACCAAGTTCAGCCTACTATGTATCTAATATCATCGATGTTTTGCTGGATGGTAATAGATGGTTTATCTTTAAGACCTCCATGTGGTTTATACAAGGTTTTTGGACAAGACCGGTTGTTAATAGAGTTAATGGGTACGTTCAAACAGTCTTTATAAGAAAGTTACTGAGTAGATTAAGACAGCTATTACTTTCCACATTCGATTGATGTCCTCTGCTAGTTTTTGGAATTCATTAGGCCCGGTCTATCAATGGCTGGTTAAAACGCCGGGTAGGCTGTTCGCCAGATAAATTAACTGTCGGATAAATTGCCCACTACTAAGTTATCAGTAACTCCAGTGGGCGAAATTACCAAATTATCAGTGGCACAATGGTGATATTGTTTAGATTGCACATATCTGACAACAGAAACAAATATACAAATTAAATATCATTCACATCACTATTTTTTTGGATGTTCATTTTTCTATATCTTCAACCGTGTCGAGGTTATATAGTTTTTAAACTGGTATACTATTTTTCCATTTTGTGGTAGAACAGTTTCTTCTGTTTTCGACCATACACTGCTTATATCTATATAAGCAAATTTTCGCATACCATTCAATTTTTTTTCATATAGTTTGCCATGAATTGCAATAAAACAAAAAGATTTGACTCGTTTATTTACATTTCAATATTTTTATATTACGTCGTTTTATAATAACCAAAGAAAATTTACAACTTTTAAATGCAACAACTTAAAGCACTATTAAGATTTACGCCTACAATGCGGCACAAAAAGCACAAACATTTGTGCGGTGTTTCTATAAAAAATGCGTTCCATCAAAATCGTGGCCATATGATATCTATTTTTTGCTTTAAAATATTTCTCAAAGTTTATTCCTAATTTTGTTTGCTGCCTGTATATGTTCAAATCTACAAATGAAAAAGTTTATCGCTTAGTAAAAAATTTACTACATTGAAAGCAAAGTCATAATGGTAATTTATCTGGCCAAAAAATATTTTTTATTTCGAAAATTAAAATGAGATCATAGACAGCGCTGATGCATTTACTTTTATGCAAAAAAATCAAGTTGATATGCCAAGTACTTCTCGAGATATTACGTTATATTTTTTAATAAACGCTTAATTTAAAAATTGGAGATTTTAGCATTTTTTTATTAGTAAAAAAAGTCGGTACCGGTCAAAAATGTCGTTAATGGCCATTTTTTTTAATGGCAAATAACGTATTTAATAAGAATATGTCAGGATAATCTAGTCTTACGCAGGAGAACAAATTTATTAAGGAAGCGTGTTTTACCGTTTGCCGAATTTACATAGAAATTTCATCACTTTCGAATTTATTTTCATGTATAAATGTTATTATTGTATCAAATGTTAATATTTAAATTGAAAGTGATATATTCTTCGTTTTAGTAGAAAGGAAATATAATTCGAAAATAGTTTAATTTTTAATCACATATATTATAAATCATATTTCTCCCTTGATGTGCTGTTCGTAGGGTGGGTATGTAAACACAGCAACTGCCGGCAAAGAAGTTTCACTTTAAAAGCCTCATTGCTGTCAAGTTAATTGACAGCGTACTTAATTTCATTGTAAGTATCGTTTTCGTTTTATTAAATTTTAAGGTTAAGTTATAAAGGTTTTTTCATTTTGAGCGAAAAATTTATTATGCAACAATATAAAAGTTTCGTATGATTGAGAAGAGAAGAAAAAATCCTCTTTAAGAAAATGAACATCGTGAGAAAATAGAACTTCGGGTGCTATTTTGTTTAATCTGATATGTGGTTTATTGACTTTAAATTTACAATAACAGCGCTGTATGTTTTCATGTAGAACAAACGATAATACTATACTAGGATTCTACTTTTGTTATTACTGTTCTTCTTCTTTATTAGCCTGTATCTATCCAGTGTTGGACATAGGCCTCCCCTTTGAATCTCCATTTGTCTCTGTCTTGAGCTGTCTTCATCCATGCTAATCCTGCTATTAATTTTAGGTTATCTTTCCATATTGTTTGTGGGCGGCCCACACTTCTTCTACCAGTCCATGGTCTCCATTGTTGAATTTCCTTGTTCCAACGTTCATCTTTTTGCCTCATGGTGTGGCCTGCCCATCTCCATTTTAGAGATGCTACATGTTTTTTGACGTCTATTACTTTTGTTTTTTCTCTTATACTCTCATTTCTTATTCTGTCTTTCAACTTTATATTTAACATTTGCCTTTCCATTGCTCGCTGGCCTTTGGCTAGTTTTCCCATTAATGTTTTGTTTAGTGTCCATGTTTGTGCCGCGTAAGTAAGTACTGGGAGTACGCATTGGTCATACACAGATTTTCTCAATTTTTTGGTTTTTAAATATTTTATTTTGTGTTCCAAAGGCTGACCATGCTTGGCGTATGCGCCTATCAATTTCTAGATTTTGGTTAAATTTTTTTTTATTACTGTTATTATCATCATTGTAAGCCAAATATTCCAAAATTCACTTTGTAATGTGATTTTTGTGAATGTTGTCGTGTTTTTCTGTCATTTCATATTGATATTGAGTCGATTTCTATTAGAAAGTACATATAAGTTTTTATTTCTTTGTACACGCACATTTTATGTTTATTCGAATCAATGCACGTTAAAAATGTTATTTGTACCGGAATTCAGATTGCATTAAAAAGTTCTAGAGGTTCTTAAATTTAAAAAGCTGGTGATATACGGAACAGCTAATTTTAAAGCAGTTCTAAAATTAGGGAAATTATTAAAGTTTAAAAATAGTCTTCCAGTTTGCAGCTACCTCGGCATTAATTTTAAGATTTTCTGAAAGTTTGCACTTAATACATTAAATTGCACATTAATTTCGAGATTCTCATTTTCGCTACATCACACAAATAAAAATAACGTTTCTAACTAAAACACAATATATAGATTACACCACTACAGGCTGTAATAAAGGTTATTAAAACTTGGTGGGATAATCAAAGTCAGGATACAACATTATCTAGGGATAGTGAAGTTTCGTGAAGGCAAATGTTGATTAATTGCTTCTATTTATCTAAGAAACGTCGCGAAGCAAGTCATTCGGTATGTATAGAACAGCATAATTATTCGGAAACTTTTCCTTTCCACAATATTGCATTGTTCCCGAAAATGAAAAATGAGTTCGTTAATCTGGCGAGGAAAATGTAAATGAAGCAATATTGCAAATCTGTTTCTAAGTTTATTACTAACCACCAGCTCGTGCTCGCGTTCGCAGTTCACCGGCTTTCAGCAATAATTCCCGCTTTGTGTTTCTTCGCTTAGGCATACTTAAAGCTGAGGTTACGTTCGAAAACTTAATGGACCATTTCATGATTTTTAAAAGGGTGTACGATTGATTTTAACCACTGATCTTAATCGAGGCGCCTGCAGAACTGCTTTGGGAGTATTTTTAAAACTTGATGGTTGCCTTGTACTTAAGAATTTCAAATGTTATCCTCAACCTTTTATGCGATGTAAATGTAAAAGTATTCGGTAAAAGGCTTTTAAGTTGTAAGGGTGAAGACGCGACGAATTTTTCCAAATGCACAGTGTACAATTCAATTTATACATCAAATAAACGAAAAACTAACTACATAGCAAGAATTGGAAGAAGACGCAAACGTAAAAAGTTTTTTGGTAGATTAGTTAGAAAAAATAGAAAAAAGAAATCTATAGGATAGGAAAAACTAATTTAGTTTAACAGAGCGATTCAATTTTGAAGTAAATATACTTTACTACGCTAGCACAGCATAAGCAAAATGTATTATTTACGAAGAAAAAGATTTTTTCTGTGGAGATCTTAAGAAGTCTGTACTATGAAAATTGACCCAATGAGTGTGTTATAACATTATCTTCCGTGCACTACGTTGATGCATCTAAAAACCTATAAGAGAAAATAGGACACTCATTACGATACTGGTTAACACCATTCGGGATCTCTCCATCCCAAAAAGCAAAGAAATTGGCATCCTTCTCCACCCCAAGATACATATATGTTTGTTGGTTTAACTAGTTAAAACTCTTTCATTTCACCACGTCAAGAAACCTTAATAACTACGCATTTCTGCATTGTTAATACAAATTATAAAATATATGGCTTTTATCGCCGAAAGAGGTACTTGCGCTAACACTATCCCTAAATATAAACTGATTGGCAACGTAATGTAATGCCCTACCACACGTGACCGTATTGAAATATAGTAAACTGCTTATCTCCTACTGCAGCGTGAAGTTTCTTTTATGATGTCAGTTTTGTGTTCTCGCTGTTCTGAAAACATTTGCTTCGTTTTGTGTGACGCACTTGTAAAGTCAGAATAGGGCTGCGCTGGGTTAGTTCAAACTAACTTCGTGCTACAAGCGATCTTAGTAAAATTAGTTTTCTCAGATTTTTAATTACATAAAATTTATAAACAGTAAAAAAAATACTGAATCGTAACAAATAACTGGAAGGGCAGTGCCCCGCTGCCCTCCCTGTACTAGCCGCCACTGCTTGTAAGCTTTGGATCTTTTTTTGGAGTTTCGCTTTCCTCATCTGATGACGGTGTCCTCCATCGTGCTTGCTTCCTGTTAACTAATTCTACATCCACTTGAATATCAGATGAAGCAGTGCTTAAGCTGTACTGTAATTATTCCAGCTTACTCAGTATAATCATCTGGAAATAAAACAATATTAATTATTACAATTTTTTAATAGTATAAAGTTGCCAAGTTTTTTCTTTGGCTATTTCATTGGCTTTTTAGGCCTTATTATATTTTGTGCCTTTGTATGGGGAAAAAAACTTGTGTATCGCAAAAAATTAGAAATAAACATTAAAATATTATGTCATAGTTGTGTTAAAAATTACGTTACTACTACGTAAAAATAACGTCATATATAATATACGTCGAGAAACAGTCAAAACAACACTATCGGATTCACGTCGATTATTGGTTAATTAACGTATCTAGTTAAAGATAACCAATTTGTAACGTGATAACGACGTGATCGTGTTAGCTGGGCTCCCGCTTTTCCTTAATACTACTGACCTAACTTTTCAACATTTTCTATCCTTAAATCAAGTCTATTTTCAGCACCCTCGCTAATGAAACATAACGGTTTCGCAGTCAGCCAATTAAACTTTCAACACAATCATAGACATTTATTCAACAAAATTGGAAAAATTATTGTAAAAAAGTGTAAAGATTACAGTGTAACAAAGTAATTCGCCTCTTCAAGAAACCAGGTACTTATTTTACACACCGGAAAAATAATACGGACACGCAATTTAAAATTATTTAATAATATAAATTATCAATAAAAACTTTTACAGAAAACATTTCAAAACTTAAATATTATTTTGACGTACATATAGCTTGACTTTCATCAATTCATCATAATTCAAATAATTCAAGTTATTTATACTTTCCAAAGTATTTTTATCTCATAAGCTGCGACTTTCAACAGCTGTTAGACATTCTGAACTTTAGAAATAGCAACAACTAAGTTAATATCAGCCTCTCTGGAAGTTATTAATGTCTAGTAGATTTGTGTTATGAGCAGTGAGCACGCTTTCAAATTCATTATAAATTCTTTAAAAATATGAAGCAAAATGCTACAACGTTATTCTTTTCTATGTTGTAGCATCTTACATCTACAATCAGAACTACCTCGATACGAAATTATGATGTAATTATAAAAAATAATAGGTATTTACCTTGGCAGTGGCGCCCTCCGTAGGTGTAGACAAAAAAGGAAGTACCCAAAGAAAAAACAACATAGTCTCTGTTTTGTTTCGGAAATGCTAGCCTATTACATTAAAAATACATTTTTAAACGAAACATTGCCATAATGTCGAAAAAGGTAGTATGTAGAAAGTACGTTAAATAAGAAAAAGGCATATTTTAAAAAGATTTTGCAGGAATGTTGATATTAGTGCAAAAAAAGTTTCTTGTTGGTCTTTGGCGAAAAATTAAAAATTTTGGTAATAGGTAAAGTTTTCGCTTACGTTTTATAATATTTAAATAAGACAATTTTTATATTTTCTAAAGTATTTTTTGCAAAACGATCTAACGACAACCAGTTACTACAGGACTAGAACATCCACACCATTTAGCCGCTTGCAACGCTATGTTAAGTAGTGAGTAATCAATCATATACTGCTCAGAGTCACAACGTCTTTAAGAATACAAGTGTTCTTAGAACACAAAAGTTTCTCTCTAACAAAATAAAAGCTAACATCGATATCTTTATTTTTGTGGAAGAGATAATTTTGGATTGAAGACCACCAGAGATCATAAACGCAAATTAGTTGCCCTATAAAACGAAGAGGGCAAACAACAACAACTACTACTATTATACCATTCAGCACTACAACTCTTTGTTGGTATTGGTTGCGCTCATAATGTGTCTCCACTCGCTTTTGTCCTGTGCTATTAATTGTCAGTTCACGATATTAATTGTTGTGAGAAGAGCGAACAACCCCGTAAATGTTACTGCATCTGCGAAAATAAATTAAGAATCTTCTTTCACTGTTACTGAATTGCAATTTAGTTTAATGTAGATTCATATCATCTACACTTTATTGAATATAAAGGGATTAAGTTCTAAATTTCAAAGATTCATTAAGGAAATAGCTAAAGCAAAGCTCATTACTATATCTGATAGTGTACAAAATTAAAAAAAATAATTCTCCCGTTTCCTGAAAAATGTTTAGAGATTTTTTAAAGAATTTCAAAAATATTTAAGTTTATTGAGGTTTTCGTGCTACCTAAACATTTTGTTCGCTTAGAGTTATTATTATATTTTCTTTAAGGCCGATCTGCTTACTAATTATAGAGCAAGCAAACGTCAAAACTTAAAAATCGATGCGGACTTGATTTTAGTTTAATCGGGAGTAGATTAGAGCTTTTGAACGAGTTGCAGGGTTGCTTTATTTTATTCTTTCGATCGTTTGAATTGATCTTCAAGAATAAACTGACTTTTCCCTGCAAATGCGTTCGTTTTTATATGTTTTTCCAAGTGCCATAGCATAGCAATATAAACAAACACCTACAGATGTGGGGAAATTTATTATAGAATTAGCAGAACCCGTAGCCCCCCGTTGTAACTCCAAATGTTTCCTCTACTAAGTCGATCTCGGGATTGAGAGGTGCTTCCGGAAAGAGAATCCCGCGGAAAAACGAAAAAAAGCTCGGCTGTCTGGCCAATGTAAGATGTGTTAAAGAATGCGTCACTAAAAGTGGAGTTTTTAGAAAAACATTTAGAAGTTGTAGTAAAGAGTTTAGAGCCCACAATTTGTAAAATAATGAATAGTCGAATTTGTGTGGTGTGTCTTTGTTTGTTATCAGCGCGATAAATACACATTTCCCAACCACTAGAATTAAAGCAAGCCATAAATAACCAAATTATACCAACATAAACGACAGTAACAGTAAAACAATCAATAAACTGACTTGACATGCAAAGAGCCGCCAGTGTGTTATAGTGATAAAACTTTCTGAGATGCAAGATTTAGTCGTGTTGTTATGGTGAGACAGTTAGGGATTACTATAAAGATAGAAATCGTTGTTGTTTATTTACGTCTGCACAATACAAGCAAACATTTACATAAGGGCGAATTTAATACTTACGCAATGGAAGTCGCCGCTGCTTAGCAACGTGTAATATAGTTAAACCTGCACAATTGCTGCTGTTTTCATATTAAAACATTCTATTTAGACATAGTAGAATGCGGTTATTTAAGAGAATATATTTTGACATTTTTTATTCATTTACTAATGCATTTGTACAGTAACAAAAAGTGTCTTTAAAACCGCTTAATTTACTTGAAAATTTCAACCTTTTTTGTAGAAATAGTCACCCGTACTTCACCGAGAAGAAATTATCAAAATCTTATTTGCATTTACTTGAAATTTAACATATGGGTCCCTTTCTGGGTAAGGAAATTTACCTGCTTTGCATGGAATTCGACGTTTTCTAGTACTTAGCTCACGTTCGTCTCTAACAAGACCCTCTGAATTATTTGATGTTCTAACTATAAAATTCCATTCTGTTGTTAAATAATTTAATAACAGTGTTCTGAAACTCGTTGTAAAACTTTAATGAATGACACACGTTGAGCTACGATCATTGTGCTTTGGTATACGGTTAGCGTAATTTTTTTAAAACCGTTAGGTGGAATTACAAATTAAATTTTTATTAGCGTTTATTTATATGGATATAAATCTGCGTTTAGTCGTTTGGGTCGTTGATTTTTATAGCAAACAATTCGGAATATAGAGGGGACTATTAACGATGTGGAAATGAAAAGTTGTGATGAAACGGAACTGGACTTATGCATTAATAATATAGTTTTACTCATATATTTAATGTGATTTAGATTAGATCTGTTTATGTTAAATTTAAACGGCATTCAAATGTGTTTCTGTTTATGGACAACCATTGTTTGCGTTAGCTGACGCAGAAGTGTCACGCACATGCATGACCATCTAAATTGTTTTCTTTAATGTAAATAGATCGACATAATAATGAAGTACATATCGTTAACTAAATTACTTTTGTATATCATCGACAAATATTAGTTTTATGTTCAATTTTACTGAAATTCGTAAGGTTATATTTTTGTTAGGTTGTAAACAAAATACAAAAAAAAAACATAATTAAATTTTCTAGAGGCAAATTTCACATAATTTTCTTCTTTTGTAAAATACGAAATTTTTCAGCGTTGCTGATAAACTAGGAATAATGTCTTTAATGCAGCAAAAGAAACTGCTCTTACCTTATAATATCGACTTTAATCTGGAAAGTTTGTTGGTGCATGCAGTACCTCTTTGATGTAGTAACGGTTCCCGTTACAGCTTATATGCACTTAAAAGTTTTGATCCCCCTTATTTAATTTACATAGAACTTTTTGAATTAAGCTTCTAATATTCGCCGGCTGCAGCTTATAACTGGGAAACTAATTTAAATTTAAAATAAATTGTAGCATTAGAACTCAATTCCGCTTCAAAAAACAAGTTTTTTTGCTGTAGAAAATGAAGGTAATTCGTAACATGTTTTAGTTATTTTAAATTTCAATCGAGCAGTTTTATAAAACAAAACAGGAAGAGCAGCTAAAAGGATTTCGATAATGAAAAACCAACAACCAAGCTAGGAGCTTTCGGTGTTAAACGTAAATATTTAAAACATAAACCGATGCATTTGCAAAAAGATTTAAATGAATGCTTGTAAGCGTGCAAAAATACAGCTGCAGAGGTTTTAGCAAAATAAAAGCAATTTAACTAAACTTTGTATTCTTCCGGAAAGGAAATATCTCTCGGTACAGGCGATACACTTAAGAACGAATTTTGTTTTAGCTCATCGCACTTATTTCCGTCGCTTCCGATTATAAATAAGCAACGTTCTAAAAATAAGTGTGTGTTTTTAATCTTAATTTTACTCACCACTTTATCGATTTCTTTATAAAAGCAGCGAAAAATACATACTCTGGGTTGATATTTAGGTAATTTGGCTAACTAATAATAAGCAAAGTACTGCGCTTGGACTTTGATATACTTTAGACATTGTTACTTGACATATTGTCAAAAGTAGTTTATTTTAGTATCAGCCTTTAACTCGCCAACGATGACTGTAGATGGCACTCTAGAGGGAACGTACGAGACAGCGGGTGCGTAAAGCCGCAGGAACGGCCAGCTGCATGCCGTACTGTAGCTTTGTGAATATAATTTTTGGAATTTAAAAACACAAAATCAAAAAGAAAAATATTCGGCCAAAAATTGGTCGGGGGAAGAGAATTAACCCCGAAAATTGTAGGTCATTCCTAGCCGAATAAGCCCGCAAAATTAAAAAAAAAATCGTATGCTTAGTTTTGGAGCAAAGCTGAAAATATTTTCCTTTCATACTTTTCAGTTTTTCAAAATCTTTTCTACATAAAAACATTGTTTTACCCTACAGCTCTTAGAGTAGTAAGGCATTAAATTAAATTTTTTAAAAAGTCCTACTTGGAGCCGTCGCCATTTCAAAGTTACAAAGTTCGGGAAAAATACGTTGATTTTATCCTATATTTTGTCAGATTCAGCTTTTATTTTACTAAATTTAGTTTCTGAAAAAAAATGCTACCAAAAAACTAACGTTGGTTTCCGTTTTCGTATAATTTTTTAAAGCTTATTTTATTGATAAATTAGATGTTTTAAAACCCGTTTTTAGTTCCTGGAAGTACAAAAGACGTTTTTCGTCAAAGGTGCGATAATGCAAGTATAAGAAAGTAGAAAGTAATTACTACTACTATAGTAATTTCGCTAACATAAATAATTATAAGGTTTCCAGTTGCGTTTTAATAATTTTATTGCAAATCCAATTGTATTTCTGCGCGATTTCACCATCTCGCGTAATTACCTAAATTTAAGTTAATTAAACATTAAGTTTGCTTTTTACAATAGAATTTTTAGCTAATTAATCGACAAACCATTTCAACGCACTTCCATTAATTGTAATTTTTATCCATAATTTTACCTATTATTTAGTTGGAATGTAATTTCATTCGGCATGAATTCCAATTTAAATTCATGGTTATATTATACAACTGCAATTAAATTTTATATCAATTGTAATTTAATTTTTAGCGAAGTTTTAGAGAATTCAGAAGTTTTTGCATTCAAGAGGCAAATAATGTTATATATATATATATATAAATGGGCGAAACAGGTCACTGCTACTTTCCCATACTTTTTACGTGTTAAATGTTTGCGCGCCAATAACAACAGTAAATAACATTGGTTCAAGAAAAAATAAGCAAAAAAACAAATAAAAAAATAGTAACGCGTTGATATGAACTTGCGGTAGCCTGTGCAATACGATATCGTGTACCGTAGAAGGTAACCGCATGGTAACCGACCGCGTCTTACAGCTGATTAGATGCGCTTCGGACTACGGACAAAAATCGATATAAAAGCTTTATTTTAATAGTTATCAAAAATATGTATTTTAATTAGAGCTAATTGACAGTCATAGTTAAAATCGTTAAAGTCACGTAACTTTCCGAAAATGCATTGTTAAAAAGTATCGTTTTTTTCCTAATTTTTAATATGATTGAAAATTCTTGCTAATCCTAAAAAATTACAAACAGGTTGTTCAACTGTTTAAAGTTTATATCGATTGGCGTTTGCGTTTTTGAATAAAAAATTAATCAATATCAAATTTTTCAAAAATTAATGGAGGGCGTCAGAATAAAATTTGAGAGAATAGTATAAAATAAATATGTAGTTCATTGCAAGCTCTATCGGCTTAGGAAGTTTAAAAAAAATGGTGTGGGCGGTTTTTGGGGAATAATTTTTTGAAATTTTGAACCGCTAATATATTTACAGTTTTTATATTTCCAAAAATATTTTTTATCATTTGATTATACTTATTAAGAGCTATCAAATAATATAACAATTTGTTTTAAATGAATATTCTGTTTTTGAGTAATCGGACATTAAAGTATAAATTTTCAAAAATTTGTTGCGGTTTTCATTTTGAAGATACAGCATTTGAAAAACAAACATATACTTTTTTCTTTAGGTGCACTACAACGCTATGTATTCAAAACCTAAAAACATTTTTTTGAAAAAAAGCTATACCAAAATAGCAGGTCTAATTTTCGTTTCCGGTTCCAATTAACGACCTGCACCTAAAAATTTCTTTAACACACTAAATCTTACAAAAATCGGGCAAGGGGTTCCGGAGATACAGGGAAACGAACGCAACTACGCCCCCCCCCTAAACAGAAAGACATTTTTTTAAAACTACTTAATTGGGTTTCTTGGACCCCAAAACGTATACTTCCGTTAAAATCTAAAATTCAAAAATTTGCATGAAATCGTAACTATCCTTACTTCAGTAGAATTATGGGAAAGTAAAAAGCACTGTCTGCCACAATCTTTAAGGGTGCAAGTAAACGCAAAACTCGTGATAACTGATGTTTGCCTTCGTAAGTACAAAAATGAGCTTTTCCGCTTTACTTCGTTACGTATTTGACATAGAAACCAACTTATTGCTTGTAGCAGCTAATAAATTATTTGACAAATAGTACATATTTCGCAAACAGATCTTATTTGGCAGTTGAATTACGAAAAACACTCGCTATTTGGAAAAAAAAGCTTATTAGGACACAGAAATACCGGGCGTCATGGGTTTTTATAATGAAGATTACAGTGCAGCAACCGTTTCTGATACAGTGGATATCTCCGTATTGGCATTATTGAAAAATTTTAAAATAAAGTTAAACAACTTATTATCGCTCCTTCTACGAACCAAATTCGAACTTGCTTAACAAACTTTAGTTCTACTTTTTCCTGCAGTGTTTGTATTGATAGATACAT
The DNA here is from genome assembly GCA_958336395.1 of Ctenicera cuprea. Lineage (NCBI taxonomy): Eukaryota > Metazoa > Arthropoda > Insecta > Coleoptera > Elateridae > Ctenicera > Ctenicera cuprea. The sequence goes on along the minus strand of OY284486.1, from coordinate 76,442,027 downwards.
ACAGGGTGGCCCACCTAAAACGAAACAGGCGTGTTTTGTGACATTGAATCTCAATTTTTCTAAAAACGCCCGGATTGGTTAAATTAATGTGCAAGCGGGACATGTAATATGGCTATTTCCGTTCGCTTGTCTTCAACCAGAAAATTGAAGCGATTTCTACCCTAAAATTTTCATTAGCAAGGAGTATTAAAAGACATATTCTATCACAAAGCTTCAAAGGCCTGGAGGTTGTAGCATTTACTGTTCTCTTTTTAATTTGCCATAGGTCATACTAATACTACATATGGCCAAGGACAGTGGCCACTTTTACATAAACACGCTAACATTTGGAATTGTTTGAATTTTGTTATTTCATTTATAAGCATATAGTTTGATTTTTTAAATCTAAAAGTATTTTTTAAATTCACATGATTTTGTTTGAATTTGCAATTATAACGAGGAGAAAATAAAAATTAAACATCTTTCGGAAACGCGCCTGGAAAAAAAGCGGTATCCTGCATTTTTATGGGGTAGTCAAACGGAAGTGGCGGTTGTAAAAGACCACGCCCTTCTCGACATCGATTGGCTGCGAGCGAGGTAATTGTTGCTAAGCTTTCAGTGCTGTATAGATGTCTAGAGTAGGGATGTTAAGCTTAGTCAGACATACCAGCTTTTCAATCATGCCATGTTTAAAAAAGTTTTACACTTTTTTTATTGATTTTTGTTCACTTTAATAGCTTCAAATATATTAACTACATAAATTTTAATTTTTTTTGCAAATTTTTTTTGCAAATTTTTTTTAAATTTAATTTAATTTTAAATCTTAATTTCGCAAATAGCAGCTCAACATAATTTCCTAAACCCAATAAAACAGCATCGACATTCATGGTCTCATGAAAAATTGCTGAAATTCGAAAAGTTCAATTTATTTTTAAACAACCTCTTAGAATTTTGGTTTCCATCTGTAATTTATAAAATATTCTAAAATAAAAGATACATTTACAATCAGAACGCCTTTTCAATATACTACGTGTCCACTTTTGCAATAAAATTTAAGTGGCCATTTATTATTTTTATGGTAGCAGTACAAACTTAAATTTTTGCGGCGAGTTTTGTACGACAAGGTTGTAGCTATTCGTTATTAAATATTAAAGCGTTCTTCGCTGCCATGATGTGACGGAAGCGCAAAATTATGAAAACCATCATAATGAAGTAGTTCCATGAATAAACTAATTGAAACTGCTATTCTGGGACATTTTTAGTGGCACTTAAGCTTTCAGGAAGCCCTTATCTAAAAAAAGAATTATTTTATAAAAGTTGGTTTTGGGTTTAGTAGTGTCTAAAATTTTGATATGAAGGAATCGCATTTTGTTAGATATAAATGTTGTTAATTTTTGCAAATTTATATGTGCTATAATTGGCTGCTTTCATACAAGTTTCCGGATGTTTTGCTAAATATATTACGTAGAATAGTATTTTTGTAAAACAACAGGTTTCAAATGTTGGCACAATGGATTTCGTCGCCGTAATTTAAGCTGAAGCTCGAACTAATTTTGTGTTTAATTCATTAAATTAATCGTAAATTTCGTACGCTTACAAATAAATAAATGGAGAAATATTTTCGTTGCTTAATCACGAAGGGGACAACAAAGTGAAGGAGAAATTTAGGCCTGATTGTGTAATTTTCTTCAACTCGAAAATAATTACGCCGAGGATTCAACGTTATATCCTGGCATGATTATGTTTTTATTAAATAATTAATTTCTCAAATTTTCTTAAAACTGGGCTAATATTCAGAGACGGAATTCCTTAGTCGTTTTAAAAACGCATTCTCTACTTGTTCTCTACACAAACGAGTATTTTAATTACGAGTCCTTTCGTTGCAAGAGGCTCTAATTAACCCTATTTATATGAATTAAAAACTTTTCTTTGTTTAGGAACATACTTGCAAATTAAAATTTATGCTCTGTTTTTGAGAGAACGGGAGCATTAAGTGCGTCGGATCTCTTTCTTGTGTGCGTGCTAGCATTAACGTTTACGGTTAAATAAAACGTTCCTCCTGAAAACTTTTAACTATAATGCATGTTCTAAAGCTGACCTTTTAGTGCTCAGGTGAAAGCTGCGCCTGCTGCTATAAACAGGACCATGCAGTATTCAACCCACAATCTGGGTTTTATTACCACGATGCGAGTAAAACTTGCGCCTCTAAATCATGCCATAATTTTCTGTAAATTGCAACAACAACCGAAAGAAACTTCAACAGCCACCCTTCGCTTATTTATATGTTGTGTTTACGATCAACTTTAAATTGCGACGATATAAAAAATGTCTGAACATTTATAGGAGTTTATTTAAGTATGTACAGTCGAACTTTACTTTTAAAGTGAGAGTTTTATCAACTTTTAAGTTGTATAAAAGCAATGAAAAATAAAACATTATCTACTGTTAAAAGCAAATTATTCTTTCAAATTTAAGCAAAAAATTCGACAAATCAAAATACATAACAACGTAACCGGCCGTAAAAAATTAAAATTGGTATTGATTGATAAAGTTTGATGCGAACAAGTTCTCTGAGAGCGATTTCAGTGATTTCACATAAGTCCGTTGTGACAGTGATTGTAAAAGCATTGATTTGCGGCGAGAATTAACTTTTGTTTGTTCTGGGTGATTTGTTGAAGAACACTTTTAAAATTTTCTCTGAAAGCAATTTTCAGTTGCCACATCATGCAAGTGATTTCTAAAGTTGTTTTTTAAACTTGCCTGCTTTGAAATGGCATTTAGTAAAGTTTTACCTTTGCGGCTTCGTCCTTAAAGCATATTTTACTATTAGATTTTTTTAACACAATATCATTTACCTAATAGTTTAGGTTACGGTTTAGTTCAGAAGATTGATAATTTTGCTATTCCTAGATGAAAAAAACCATCCAGTTTGTTGCTAAATTCATGATAAATAATTGTTTTGATATAAAAAACAACATTTTTTAAACACTATTGTAATTTTAGTATCTATTTTAGTGCTGGTATCAAATAACCATAAAAGTTATCGTAAAATCCAATCTATTAGTTCTAGGTACAACGTTTAGTGATTTTTGAAATATCTGAAATGCTTCCAACACACTGTCTCTGTTCGTAAAAAATAAAGCACGGGGTTATTTTTATAAAACTTTATACAGCGAAGCGTACAGATAAAAATAATAATCTAAGGAGAAGGATTTCGTAGCCAGTGCCGGTCCTACAGTTTGCGAGGCTGGGCACAAATGTTTGTGCAGGGCCGATGATCTCATGGCGCACCCAGAAGGCGCACCAAGTCCCCTTCCCTCTAAGGCAAAATAGAATACCAGAAAAGAAAAATTTTGTTTTAATATTACTCTTCATCTTCAGGTGCGATATTCTTAAAAAAACGTGCCATAAACTTTGTGCACCTCTTTTACTAAGAAAATTCGGCGCAAACTATGTGGTTTCCCGTTGGTCTCACAGTTCCTAGTGTCTCACGCCGTAGTTAACGACTGCCCTAGGTGCTAGCATGGACAACCGGGCCCAACAGCTTCATGTGCCTTCCATAGCACAGCTAGATGCATGTTCATCAACTACATGTTCACTCATTTGAGATGTGACCAGACATTTTTGCTTAACTTTGAGTACCATTTGCGGGTACTCGTAGCTTTACGTTATGCAGCTGACAATTTCATTATTAAGATAAATTAAAAAGAAAAGCTACGGAAAATTAAAAGTTTCCTCCTCTACCAAACTAAAATAATGAGCGCGACACTGCGATGATCAACAGACATAAGAAAGTACTAACAATAACAGTTACTTTAATTGGTGTAATTTTAATCACTATTATAATGAACGAAATATAACATAAAACTTAAAATTAGACCAAATTTAGTGGATAATAAATTTTAAATACCCTAAAATATGAAACATATTAAATAATAAAAGCAACGACCCAACGATTACAGCAGTCTGTCGGTAGATGTTGCTAATGCAGCTCTTTTTTCTATCATTGGATTAGAACTGTTTCTATCAATACCTGCCTTCTTTTAGGTATTATAATTTGGTTAATAACGGACATATCTACACAATTATATAACAAATTTGATTAAAAGACCTTTTCAGTCCCATAACAAAACAAATGTGCACATAATTTTAATTAAAATTATTCTCCAGTTTTTAATGGCAGACACCGCCCATACACATTTCAAATGTTAGTCTGTGACCTGGTACACTTAATCTCTCGTTGCAGACGTTGATAAGCGACCGGACGAATGAACTCTCGTACTCACCTGCTGGTTTAGCGAACAAAATTCGTTTTTTTGCTACTAAATTTTACATTTTATGATTAATTGCAATTGCAAACATTTAATCCTTCACTAAACCACGTCTATATGAAATTCTTCCTAGCTGGTCTGTTTATACTAGAAATAATTACCAAAATGAATGCGTTTTATCTCACTAACCACTTTGCTGTCCGAGTTTCTACCTAATAATGTCGTGTGCTTCCAAATTATTATTGTATGTATGCCTTTTATAGAAAACTTTCAAAGTCAAATAAAATTTTTAATGTTCTACTTTTTTTTAATTAATTAGTAATTAATGTAATTACGGCAAAAGGGATTAATGTGGGTTGGAAATTCGTCAACGCCGCCTGTTAACCTTTTATTCATTGGTTCGGTATGGAACGTTGAAAGCTTCAACTGCTGTTGTTTTAATTAATTGTTTGCAAAGTTTATTAGTAATTCCTTATTGATATTGAATTACCATTGCTTATCTAGTGTTTAATTAACTAACCCAATTTTTCCAATTCCTATCTAGAAGGTTAGTAGGTTTATTATGCCAGCAACGGTCCTAGTAATTACTTTTTGTTACTACGTTATTAACGTTTCCTGTGTTCTTATTTTTAATTAATAGGACAATCGGGTAATGATCTGTAATAATTGGTGATTGGATTACCATGGGAGTAATATTAGGTATCAAGTTACTCTTAACAAAAATTACCAATCCACGTTTCTGATGTGACCGTTACTCGTGTAGATGTGTCAAATATCCCAGTTTAATTAATGTATTTATATATTCTATGGTGGGGTGGTATGATTATCATAATGAAGTATCTTGAAGTTAATATCTCCAGAAAGTATTTCAAACTGCCACTGTTCACAATAGAGAACAAAACGTGCCCGTCATATTTTAGAAGCCAAGATGCCATTAATATTAATAAAATAATAACTGTTCTAAAACTTGTGAGTGTAAAGGATATGAATAAGTTAATTGAAACAAAAATAAACGATATTGATCACAATAAATTATTAAACATTTTTTTTCTGTTTATTGAGAGAAAAAACCGCAACAAACCTGCGTGACTGATTAACTTTTTATTGAACTCTGTTCGGTTTCAATTTTATTTCACATTAGAACATGCCATCAAATTGATCAATTGCATCATAGTCCGTTTTTTTTTTAAAATTTCAACCATTAATAAAAATGACACTCTATTCTGGTTTGATTAAATATCAAATTGCATTTATTCAAAAGTTATGCAACCAGTGAAATAAAAAATAGCCGTGCTAAAAGTTATGAAAGGTTGTTGCGTAGGAAGGAGTGTAACTAGGTTTGCTTGCAAATTCTTAGCTATCGCGCCAAGAATATTTTTCTTAGGCAAAACAAGGAGTTGCTATGCAGAAAGTTTGAGTTACTCCGCTTCTTTTTCAGATTCACAACTGGTATTTGAGTGAATTATTTCTTGCATGCTATATTCAACTGTTACATAAATTGTATTATTAAAACTAAGGTTAATTTCAAGTTTTCAATGTTATCGTAAATCGGTGTCTGGATAAATTGGATTTTGCATTTAATAATTGAAATTCAAACGAGACGAGCTGGTTCGTTACTGTGTAATTCGCGGCTGTTTGCAACGCGCTCTTGATCCGTACTGTTGTCGGTTTCATGACGAACATCAAAGAATGATGCATTACCCCACCTGCTCTAGTATAGAAGGTTTTCTAGATTTAATACTAGATAACGAATAATTAAAGAACCACTAGCGAGCACCGTGCTCGTTTGAATGCTCGCGGTGTTAATACACATAAATTCTGAAACTGGTTGCATTACGCGGAAATGTTTAAATATGTACAATGCGTAATGAGGAGTACCTCGTCAATTCCAGTGGCTATTTTCTGCTGGGCTTCTTATACAAAAGCCAGATACGTCGTCGGTAGCATCTACATTGCTTGATGGTTGTTTCATAGTCTTAATGATCTTTCACCCTGAATATTTATTTTATTTTTAGGACGTTTAGTTAAAATTCTAAATATGTACTACAGGTTGTTTCAATTAAAACCAATTTCTCGAACTTGAATGTTACGTCAGCAACAACCACCTACAATACTTACTTCTCCGTGTTTAAACCTTCAACTTTTGTACTGGTTTCAAACGTCTATTACGTGTTCTTTCATACAAAAATAAAGATTTTAATTCCCCAACTAAAGGGGCGAATATTGAAATTCGTTCGTTTAGTTCAGAGTCTTTTTGTTAACTGACGTAGGGTTTCCTATAATAACAGAATGCCATTTAAGTAAATATTTTTAAAATTTTGTTATAATTAATTAATATAAAGTGTTCGTTTTGTAATCAAAATTTTCGAAAAAAACACTTGTTTGCTTTTGCTTCAACGGCGAATTAATATTCTACTACATTTTATTTTAAAATAAATATGAAGGTTTTGTGATTAAAGTAAGCAATATTAAGTGTATTCTTTGAAAACTAAATAGCTGTAAAATAATGAAAACACTAACGCCGCCTTGTATATAAATAAGCCGCCAGTGTTGATAATTACCCTACCGAAAGCGTCTAGACTTATTCAATACAATAACAATTCAATGCCCTTAGTCAGAAGATTGTACGTAAACAAATGATTTATAATTATGTAGTAAATGCAGTAATAAAATAGTAGATTGACGTATCCATACACATTTTTGAATTTAATTAAAAAAAATTGACATCTACATTTTAAATTTAAAATATGGCCCATCCGTTATATCTCTTCCTGCTCGCTCTCATTAGTTGGCCATATTTCAAACACGCAACACTGGTTTTCTCATAGTAAATTCCCTAACGTGATACTCTAATTCGAAGCCAGTGATAGAGCGAAGAGTCTAACACTCGGAAGGTTTCTATAAACACAAAATACAAGTTAGCCACATGTACGAGGATAATTATTAAGATTTTAAAAAGTTTTCTTTGTATTATTTATATTTTATGTTTTTGTTTGTGCGTACGCTAATTGTTGTATTAGACAGTCAAACTACGGACAAGTCTTCTTTGGTGATCGTTTAGGTAATCACCGTAGCGGTTACATTCCATAAGATTCGTTGTGTTTTTCTTCTGATACCGGCAATCAACGTATAATCACCGTCGTGATTACTTTTCATAAGCTACGTTGAGCTTTTATACTAATGTAGTTGGACCTGCGTGTAATCACAGTTATCATGATTTTTTGTAATCTTCGTTTTTTAACTGATGTTGATTTAACGTGCGATACAATCAGCGCGGCGTTGTAATTACTTTCTGTAAACTTTGTTGAGCTTTTCTACTACACTTGGCTGATTAACAATATAATTGCTGTCATTAATACTTTCCAAAACGTTTGATGAACGTTTCTTCTGTACCCGTTGGAGCACCACCATCGTGATTACGTTTCGTCAGCTACGTTAAGTTTTTTCTACTGCTTCAGTTTAATCTGCTCATAATCAGAGTTGTGATCATTTTCCGTAAGGTTCGTTCGTTAAAGCTTTTGTATGGATCCTGTTGATTCTACGTATGATATAATCACCGTCGTGGTTACTTCCCTTAAACTACGTTAAGCTTTTCTGCTGTACCTGGCGGATTAGCGCTACAATCGCTGTCGTAATACTTTCCATAAGCTTTAATAAACGTTTCTTTTGTTCTCCTGTTGATTCAACGTACGATATAGTCACCGTCGTGATTACTTTCCATAAGCTCCGCTAAGCTTTAATTAATGTATAATTATCGTCGTGGTTACTATTCGGTTGAGGTTTACTACTGATCCAGTTAATCTGCTCATAGTAAGCGTCGTGATCGTTAAGCTTTTTCACTGATGTAGGTGGACCTGCGTATAATCACTGTTCTGAACATTGTTCGCAATCTTTATTGAGTTTTTCTACTGATCTTGATAGTTTAACGTACGATATAATCAGCGTTGTGATTACTTTTCATAAACTTTGTTGAGTTTTTCTACTATACCTGGCGAATCAACGATGAATTGCTGTCGATATTACTTTCCATAAGCTTCGATGAAATTTTCTTCTGCATCCTTTGGATCACCATCATCGTGATTACGTTTCGTCAGCTCCTGTTGAGGGTTTTCTACTGATGTAGTTAAATCTGCTCATAATCAGCGCTGTGATCATTTTTTATTAATTACCGTCGTAATTACTATGTATAAGCTTCTGTGAGTTATACTGCTCATCTCGGTTGATCAATGTATAATCACTGTTGTATTTAATTTTTGTAAGGTCCGTTGAATTTCTTCGCTATTTTCTTCTATACCCATTGAATTACTACAGTAGTGATTACGTTTCGCCAGCTTCGTTGAAGTATTTTACTGATCCAGTTGGACCCACGCACCGTTGTGATCATTTTTCGTAAGCTCCGTTGGGCTTTCCTAGTGATCTCGTTTTTCAACCTACGTTATATTCACCGTTGTTAATATTTTCTATTAGGGGTTTATGAGTTTTTTTTCGGTAATCGCTGGATCAATGTATAATCAGCTTCGTGATTATTCTCCATAGGCTTCGTTGAGCTTTCTTCTGTACCTGTTGGATTAATGTGTGCTTGTCATGATTGCTTTTTATGTGATCCCGTTGGATCAATGTATAACCATCGTCGTGATTACTTTTCATAAGCTCCGATGAGCTTTTCTTTTGAACCCGTTGTATCAATGTATAATCACCGTCGCTGAGCTTTTTGTTATATATTAACAGTTGTGACTACATTCGTAAGTTTTGTTGGGCCTTTTGCTGATCCTATTGGATCACGTAATATAATCATGGTTGTCATTGCATTCGTGAGTTTCGTTGATCTTGACATCGAGCCTGTTTGGCCGTAGCTTTAGGTTCAATTAGTCTGGCATTTTGTCACGACCATCTCGAGTCTCTATGTCTAGGCGATAAAGTCTGAACTTGGACTTATGCCTATCTTTTTTTGCCCGTTATCAACATAATCATGAGTTTTGATATGTTCATCTCTAGTTACCCCTCTACGTTCAGGTAATCAAGTCGGACATTGAGTGTGTGCCTATATTGTGTAAGTTTTATAACCCAATCAGCAAACATTTAAGCTCCAAACAGCTGCCTACTTTAGCAAACAGCAATTTCTAAAATTAAGATAATTCTTTTCCTTTTAAAAAATTGTAATTCTAAACCATCCTGCGCCCCAATTCCATTACAAAATACCAGTAGCAAAAATGAAGACAAACACGGTGCAACGGTTTAGTAATAATAATTAATCTATCTACATTAGCTATATTCGACGTTTGTTAATTTTTTTAATTGTGCTACGGTCCTATCAACTTGAAATCAATCAGAAACTTGAACATAGCAGTTCGAGTGTGAGTAAAGTAACGACGGAAATTTTTATCTAAAGTTAGATTCATAATAAACGTATTTTTCAAACACAAGAATTGTCGATATGTGGTTCTCTTCGCATTGATTTATCTGTCTGTCGATTCTTGTTGAAATGTTACTACAGTAACTGTTACTGCTGTTCATATTATGACATTCGTATTCCATTTTTCTATGTGTGGGTCACCTCTCAAACGAAGAAATTCCAAGGAGACTACAGAGAATTTGGCCAACCGACTTATTGTTGCAATAAAACATACTCTCCACAATTAAAATACATACCATAGTACACTAACCTGTAATATGTATAGGAGTAACATCAATGGATGACTATCTCCTTCAAGGTCTTGTACTCTAACAACTCTTTTGCTTAATACTCATCCAGAGTAGATGTAAAATTCAATTAATGTCAATAAAAAAAAAATATGCAAAAACGTAAATGTGTAAAATAGGGTAGCAAAACGTTTGTGCCACTTTCCTATCATCAGTTATTAGCCAAAAATAAATTGTTCGAAGTATACCATGGTTGGTGTCAGTTTTTTAAATTAAGCTGTCATTAGGTCTAATATAGATTTTCTAATAACAGTAATTTGATATATAACGGTCTATTTTTCTTGGCAACATTTGTGAAAATCTGTTTGTCGTCGCACCTGTACAAAAATACCATTTCTTTATTACAACGATGAATCTTCTGAAATTAATTTCTGCTTCTGAAAGCGCGAGTTTTATTCATTTAAAGAACAGCCTGAAAATAGTGATAAGTAAACTGACACCGAAATCTGGTTAATCAATTAGGATTTAATTCTATGAATCTGGCGGCGGCGCATTTCATAAATGAACATAAACATCAACATAACTCAGAGCAAAGCTGCAGCCGGCGAGAGGAGTCATTATTAAAAGCTCAAGCCACTTTAATGACACATAACATCTAACTGTTTCATCTGTAATTACTAAAATAGAGCAAGCATCTGCTGTTTTACAAACTCTGTAACTTTTATCTGACATTTAGTAATCGGCCGATGATAAAAGCCACAAATCATGGCACGTGTGTGGGGTATATGTATCAAGGCTGCTTTTTAGGATCAAAAGCGGGTATGTGTCACTGACATTAAAACGAACGGGCTTGTAATAAACTCTACGGTTACTGACTTCCATGTTTTTATAAACTAAAGGGTGTTACGCTTAAAGATCTGGTTGCAATGGAATGCAAAATATTTAACTGTGGAGTATTTAGAAGAGCATTAACAAACTCAAGTGTGAAGTAATTACACATTCCGTACATATAAAATAGCTTTAGGGAGTTTGGACCAAAAAAACACTTTGTTTTAATGAGGAGTAGCCCTACAAACTTTTATTGTCCTGAAAAGTATTTCCTGAAACCTTGAAAAACTTCTTTCCATGAACTCGAAAAATGGGTGATAAAAAACGCTCGACAAAAACATCTTGCAAGGAAGCACTCGTATCCTTTGTTGTTTTCATTTGTAAGTTTTACTTCGATTTTATTACAACTTGAAATTTAGATATGATAGCATTTATCAAGTGTTTCCGGTTTACACAGACTTACACAATCTGTTTCACTTTTCATGGAATGCTATTGCTGCTGCTTTTTAAGGTAACAATATCTAATTTCGGTTATTGTATAACTCCTTCAGACGCATATTTTACATACCGAATTTAAATAATAATTGCAGCAGCCTACTAGGATCAGAAGAAAATGTAAAATTTCTATATTTTGCGCCAGAGATACAGCAAATCCTTATTTTAAAAAAATGTTCAGATACAAGAAATGCTCCCAGATACCAAATTTTATAAAAAATCTTTGGTTTAATTTAACTGCAATCTTTATCTAATCATACAATTAAAACTGTCGATTGTCTTCTGCTGTTATTTTGTTACGAAAATCGTAAACTTTTGCATTTTTATTACACTTGTATTCATAAAGATGTTCCGCGTCTTAACGGTGAGTCACGGGTCTGGGTAGGCTAATTAAATCAATAATATTCTGATCTTCAAGTAACTGTTGTAGCTAAATCTTTTTAAAATATTTATTTAATGAAAATATATGCGCACATGCAATTAAAAAACACTAGCGTGTATGAAAGCTACAAAGACAACGTTTTAAAAACTGAATATGTCTCTTCTTTCTTTTATTCCAACTAAACCTTTCTACTTTCCCATACTAGAAACATTTGGTTTTAACGCCTATTAACTCAAAAACTGTTTAACTCATTGAGATTAAATTTGGTATTACAATAGCCTTAAGAGAAAACTATGTTATGTTATGCTACTTAAGAGAATTTTGGCATAAATGAAAATATTTTAGAAAGTTTGGATATTTTCCAAAAAAACATTGCTCAAACCTAGCCACACAATTAAAAAAAAAATTTTTTTTTCATAAATCTCGGAAGAGCCAAAATTGGGTTCGTGTACTAGTTCGTTTTCCGTGGGTTCAGTTACCTATCGAGCGCGTCATCAGGTGGTGGATAACGACCGCTTCTTAACCGAGAACGGTTAGTGATGACTACACGGGGCGGCTCCTCTGGGACTAATTTCCTGGTTTGTGAGTCGCCAAAGCCATCGCTGCGGACCACTTCTCTCGTGTTAGTGATGACCCGTACAAGTGATGGGATCCTTGAGTTCTTTGCAGCCGATGTAGATTCTTAGGGTGCGGCAACACACCACTTTGGCCTGAATTTCCACCTAAAAGGAACGTCAAGACTAGTCCACCTCGATCAATTGGCTACGTCATAGGGTCAGACCACTGACTCAGACAGGGTGAGTTCCTTGGGGTACAGCGGTATGCAGTGGGTTCTACCTTGGTAGGGAGCCTGCAAGTGTAGAACTCTTCCCGAAAGCTATACCTCTCTGGTAGCTCTGGCGTCGAAGTTCAACATTCCCTAGTTGGGCTGCATGGCGTGTGGGAAGCCAGAGATACGAAACTTAATTTTTTAGTATTAATACTGCAAACGACATCGTACAGGACGCGTCTTTGGATACCCCTAAACAGCATAAACAGCAGCAGAAGCAAAAGCAAGAACATAAGATTGCCCAGACTCAGCCTAAAAAGAGAGAACTTCTGGTTCAGAATAAAACGCAGGAAGAAGACCTGCCTGTAGCAACCACCCTGCCGTCACAGAAATTACTCTTTCTCCAAAAGTTTGGCTTCTAAAGCTAACCTGGGGCAGGGTGGTATCGCCTCCACCTCTACCTACCGGCTAGCATCATCTAACACTAGAGCGGCAGGTTCTGTCAGCACTATTGACAAAACTATGCGGATTAGGTTAGATGAAAGCTGCACCTCCATCTTCGACCTCATTAAGAGAAGCCGACCTTACTCCGGCTCAAAAATCCGAACACACCGTGGGAGTTGTCAGTTGCAAAGAAACTGCCACTAGGCACTTGCGAGTAGCGATTCTAGATCTGCAAAAACACTCACCCACATAGGGGAAAAACATACTGGTTGTAGAAATTTTGACTGGGTACTGCACTATAAAGAAGACTATGCACAGAATGGTGCTGCTAGGCCGCCCCAACTGTCGAGGATATAACTTGGAGAACGAGACAACAGAATACGTGCTATGCCACTGCCATAGTCTAGCAACAATTAAAAGATCTATGCTGGAGGTGGGGGACTTCTGGCTTAACATGGGCGTTATCAGCAAACAACCCAATCGCGGACGTCCCCAAATTCGTTCAAAAAATTGCGTGGTTTCGGTGATACTCGTGTTGGGGAGCTGCTGTAGAGTTAACACAATATGCTCATTTTTGTGGTCTAAGTGTGCGTGAGTTTTTTCAGCCTCCAATTTTAATCCAGGATTCCAGTCCGCTAATTTCTTTGTGCCGCCTTCTTGATGTTTTTGAAAATCGTCAATTCATATCTCTCTGTTTAATACACGGAAGACAATAAAACATTTTTGTTTAGGCTAAAATGCTCATGAGTGATAGTAAAATAAGATTCACAACTTAATATTCAGATTCAGCAATATGAGCAAAAAGGAAGAGAAGGAGGAAAAGAAGGAAAGTGGAATTTTCGCTCTCCCACTCAATTTTTAGCTGATGACTTTGCTGTATCGTATCTGGTTTTCTTTGACAGCGTGTAAGCTTTTTCCCAAAAATTATAATTCGATTATTCTCTCAGAAAAAAACTTAGAAAAAGTTTTGATTATAACATAGTCACGTACTCAAATTACAAGGATACAACGTTTTTCAGTAACTAGTAAGGTCGGTAAGAAATTCTACAGCGTAAGCACTGTTAATAAATATGCACCTTAATTAAATTGATAACGAATATTTTCTTTTTAATGTATAATTTATTAAGACTATGCATGCGTCTCTTTTAATTAAACAGTTACATATTCAACTAAAGTACCTGATTTTCGCCGGTTCTGAATGCGATAATTACGTATTTTTAAATTTTCAGCTATATAAAAAACGTTCTTACTTTCGCGTAAACGGGAAATAAGGAAAGCGAATTTATGGCAAACAGCAACTAGATTTTTTTGTGCATTCATTCCATTCTATAAATTCCTCTTAGTAATATCGTGTATCTTATATTTCTGAGTCATTCTGTTTTGTATTTATGTAATAATCTTATATCTATTTCAAAAGTAATGTATTGGCAAAAATCTAAATTTTGACAAGAGAATTTGCTTTTCTAGAATTGACTGGGTGGAAACCTGTAAACTTTCGTCTCCAAATTGTTTAGACGAGACGAGAATTTATTATTTTTCGATGAGTCGACACTCGCGCTAACGTTCTTAACATAACTTATAAATGAGGGGTATTGAATGACAAAACACTTGTTTTTGTGTGTTTTTCAAAGTGCGCGTATCACAATAATATATTATTTAACATAATTCTGTTTGATGTACATTCGTAATGACGCAGTGTAGGGAGAGTAACCACATGCAACCTATACATATTAATTACTCGTGTGTAACAGGTAAAGCTTTGCTCAGAACACTCAAGTGTGGTCAGGTGTAAACTACACAGCTTTGTTGTAAACGTCTTGTAAAGAAATATTTTAATTTCAATTGCTTTAAATATCAATATCATGATTATTTTAGATAAGACTCTTATTTAGTAATATTTAGTTTGAATAAAATATCTACATTACAGTTTTTTTTACAATAATACTATAATGGTTCAAAATAAAATGGTAACGATTTTAGATTTTGTCTTTTAGTGTAACCACATGGAGCAATCAAAACAGGTTTATATTTTAGTGAAAAAGTTTCGAATCCTAGCCAATATAGTTTTTTACAACTTTTGAACATCATTTTGCCAAATCACCAAAGAGCTATATTTACATTTTAAAGTTTTGTATGTAACGGCACTTACTTTTGGTAGATAACTTGAGATGAGTGCTCTAAAGCATCATATTTTATGCGAAAATGTTCCAGAACACGAAATGTCTCTTTCGTAATTCGGGGAATGCAACGAGCTCGCGGAATTTCTCTTTACAAGTGTATAGATCTTACTGTTCCAAAACCGAAATTTGTCGAATGTCGAAAACCACCGATGATTGTTGACGTGCACCTTGGTGAAAGTCTAAAGTATGAAAATAATTAAATATTACAAGCAAAGTAGGAAAACTGGTCATTGTGAACAACTTCCGGGAAGTTTGCGTTAGTTAGGGTCAAATTCGGTAAGTACTATAATAATTGATATTAAAACGTACTAGTGAGACCCCAGCGTACAATGCACTGACAGACTCGCGTTGGCCGACCCGTCTAAATGCGTCACGTGATGCATTACTTCCAATAATGAGACGCGGTGGTTTTATAGATGGCGCCCAAGTGACGCGCGTCTAGCAGACTTTCATATATATTATAAATTAAAATAATTATTAATAAAAAATCGACGTAGAATGAAAATATAAAAATGTTTCATGTTCCATCTGTGGATAGAGACCTTTCATTTAAAAAAAATGGTCCAAATTGGTGAAGCGGTAGCCGCTGAAGGAAGGGGAGAAAAAAACCCTTTGTGCTTTTATATATGTATGGATGGATTATTAGTAAAACTTGTTAACTAGCCGTTGATTTTGCCGGGGGTTTATTTACTATGGAAACGACGTAGCTTACCCATCTCAATGCAGCAATATTTAGGGGTATTTATTTTCTCCAACTATACTCCAATTTTTGGCTAGTAAAGTTGTTACTAGTCTTTGGTGTTGTTTATTCTAAGGAATATTTTTGTTTTGTTTGAATTTACGCCGTCGGCATTATTTGGTTTAATTTTTTTTTCTGATTCACCTACAATAAAAAGCAAAGTTTGAATACATAAAACTTGTGTAAGATCAACATTAACCTACGCAGCTGAGACAAGAATTGAAATAACAAAAACCAAGCAAATCATGAGGGCTACGGAGATGAAAACTCTAAAAGCCATCGCCGGACTAAGTCTGCAGGACAGAGTAAGAAGTAAGACCATCCGTTGAACATGCGAAGTAGATAGAAGACGCAGTTAAATGGATAAGATAGACAAGAAAACATTGGACAGACCTTGTTTAAAGAACGGGCGATGAAAGACTAGCGAATAAGGTTAAAACCAAAAACCAGTAACCAGACGACTCCCAGGAAGATCAAATAAAAGATGGTATAAAAGCTGGACATCATCATCGCAAAATAGCAACCCATATAAGATTAGGCAATGGAACAAATATGACTAAATTCTAACATAAAAAGAAGAAAAAGAAGAAAATGACGAAAAAGAAGAAGAAGAAAAACAAAAAGTAGAAAAAGAAAAAAAAAGAAGGAGAAGAAGAAGAAGAAAGAAAAGGAAGAAGAAGAAGAAGAAGAAGAAGAAGAAGAAGAAGAAGAAGAAGAAGAAGAAGAAGAAGAAGAAGAAGAAGAAGAAGAAGAAGAAGAAGAATTTTCATTGTGTTTAGATATTCCATATTTCATTAAAATCGGCCTAGTTCTCGAAATTTTGCGTTTCACACGCATCACAAAACTACACACAACAGATCAACATTTGTTAAAAACAGTTTCTTTGGTTTATGGGAGTGTAAAACATGTATTTCTATCAAAATCTCAGAATTAAATATTTTCACGATTATAATACATTTCGATACTGGAAGTATGGGAAGAAAAAATCCTTCAGATAGTATATTTTTATTGCAATCCTAAAAACTTCCATTTTTAAACGTCACCTAAAACTGTTTTGTTCTAAAGCATTTCAAGGTAATTGCTTTTTTGGGTATGACATATTTATAATTTCATTCCTAATTCTTTTTGGTAACTATTACCTTTTTGGTGATGGTTATCTAAATTTATAAATAGCCTCAAAGGTAGTTGTTTAAAACGAAATTTATGTTAAAAGGGAAGTTATTCGAGCTATTTGGAAACGCACACACATATAATTTGTAGATAAAAATCTAAATTACTTTCAAATTTTATGCATTATTGACTAGCTGGGCGCTACAGGAACAAGCTTTACAGGAATTTCCAATACGGTCACGTACAAAACTAAATTTACTACTTGTTTTGAACTAAGGGTAGTTTAAAAGCTTTCACTGATTTCCCCTGAATGTTACTAAACGCTTTGTACTTCAGACTTGTGTTTATAAGCCTTATTTGTAAGCTATCCTCTTGTTTTGATATTGCAAAACTTAAATGGCAGGTATTCAATATATCTTCTAATATTAATTATAACATACCTAATGAACTCATCCCAACAAAGAAGTTCTTCGCAATTTATGAACCGAAAACTTTAATAGCTTTTGCTCTTGAGCAATTTCTGAAATCTATTAATCGTATACTCGAGGGAACTTCTCTTGTAATTCTACTTCTTCTTTTAATTGCGTTTCCAAGGCTTACTCTGAAAAGATATTGCCGGTATTATTAAAACTATAGCTGAATGGGATTTGCTATTGAGAAACCGCGAAGCTTTAATAACGTGGCGAGACCGAAAAGAAAGGAACAAAGAACAAGGCACACACTCGTGGCGAATGAGAAGTTAAAAACTAAAGTACAGAAAGCAACTTAGACCTAAGAAAATTGTAGTTCGTTTTTAATATTTTACGTTTAAAAATATCGGGCTCTCGCGTATACAGACGGTGTTTTAATCTCAACTATTGGTTGTATTTCTTTTGGGAGCTTGAAAAGTGGGCCACTTTTTTAAGTAAACACGCGCTTTCTTGAGAACTTTTTGTTCAGCGAACAAAAAATACTGAAATATTGATAAGAAAAGCGAATAGCTTCCGTGTTCGTTCTGAAATAAAAAATTGTGTTATTTTTATATAAAGAATTGCTGTGGTTTAATTATGTTTTAGATAAAAAAAAAAGACAAAACTTGTTTCTATTAGAATTAAAAATTGTGAGGTTTATACATTAATCTAATACTGAAAAGGTTCCTTACAGTGGAAATGCTGACTTTTACACTAAATTACAGCTCTCATAAAGCTGAAAAGTACAATAAAGGGATTTTTGCTAAAAGACACTCGCAAATCTTGCATTAACCCGTAGTTCTCTGGATGTCTCTCATTCTTCCCCAGTTCATAATCACTTCCACAGCAAGTAAACTCACTTGGTGGTTGTATTCTATAATCCCTCATTATATAGTGTATATTAGTTGATGCGAAACTTGAGTCGAAGTTCACAATTAGTGTTTAAGCTTAGAGAAATTTGTTAACTCGATAAACATCTATAATCCATAAAACTTTCATTAAACATGACAAAGAGTTCATCTTACGTTAAGTTCTATTAAAACTTACGCAACCGCTGCTGCTAAATTTGTTGAGAAAATACCGGATTGAAACAGGAATTTACAATTCCTGTGCGTTCAAGGTTTGGTTTCCAAAGCAGGTAGATTGTTTTAGAATAATTAATTGAGTGTACGCTAAGTCGATTTGTTCTTCTTCCTTTTGTTATTTTAAGGAAAATTTTACTGTCGTACATTTAGTATTTTATTCACGACCACGACATCGTTTTCAGGTATAATTAAATATTTATTATAAAACTTCAATAATCGAAAACACATCCAAATTTTGCTAATAAAATATTTGGAAATACCGAAACAAGATTTTTATTAACACAATGATTTAGATTGAGAAGCATATTTGCGTTATTTTATTTAACGACAAAGAAATACTGGGATAGAAAAGCACAAGCAGAGTAATATTACGTCCGCGCTCGGGGAGGCATAGTATTAAAGCGCTACACAAAACGTTTATTTCCGTCAAAATTTAACAAATAATAACAATTAATACATTTCCATGCTCTAAGTTGGGCCAGTAAAGATTATGCAATTAGTTTATTTAAGGAAAATGAAAAAAAGTTGTTCCACCTTTGAGAAGCTATGTACAATTCACTACTGCAAAACACTAATAAAAGAAGATTTCCATCTACGAAAGTAATTGCATTTTTGTTGCAAAAATACAGTTGCAGCAACTTTTGCGTTTACACTATGCAAATTGGGTTAAATATCATGAAATTTTTGTTACCGCAACAACTTGCTTAAATTAAAAGCAGGATTCCCGTCTATGTAGTTTGTTGCAGCAATTATTTGCAACACAAAATATCGTTTAATTTAATATTTGATATATATGGCAGTACCGATACCTGTTTTGACAAGTTCACTTAACTAATAGTTGCTGTTCATACCTTCCACAGCGCAACTAATGCTGGTAGTAAATGTCACTAAACGCTTACTAGATTGCTTCATTAAACACACATTAAATAAGAAAGATTTCCAATCTAAGCAATTTGTTGCAGCAATTCATTGCAGAAATTCATTGTAGCAACACACAGAATAGCAAGTGCAAGATAATTTACTCACTTAGGTGGGAGGCGTAAACAGAGACAAATTTTGATGGGTCGGTGTTGTAACAACTTTCTATTTGGTTTCAACTTGGTATGTCCACATCTCTTCGGAGAGGTTCAAGGTTTACTATAATAGTGACCGTAAAGAAGTGACTTGGTAATTTTACAAGGTAAATGTTACTAATCCTCACCATGGTTTCCTACACCTGAGATGCAGCGCGTTTTCTGTAACGAAATTCCCGCTCCCTGGCCGTTCTTATAAATATTTCTGCGTCCCAATCACAACGTCTGGGTGACCCTACGAGTTATAAATTTGTCCAAGCGCTATCCGATGATATAGCGCAGGCGAAGGCGAGTTCCAGGAAGGATGGCGTGGCTGCTGGCATTAGGAATTTTGGCACTATGGGTGAGGTACATTTTCTTGCTCACGCCCACTATCAAAGTGTCGACCAAGAGTGCACCTGCACACCAGACGCTGTTAAGGTACCGGTCACTACGATCAGACCGGCTATCGACGCATCCGGGCGGTGAGTAGTTAACCAGTACTGGGTACTGCGATTTGCCTAACCGGTAGGGGCAGCTTTGGCTGTTCCGAAAAGTCCAAGCACTGACTTACACCACAAGAACCAAGTCCGAGCCCTCTAAGGAATACCAGCTTCTGTCTTGGTCATGGAGTAGAACTGTGGTAGGTGTTCTGCATCTGAGATCCCGACTGCTGTTTGTTATAGTTTTTAGCACGGTGGCTTTATGCATCGGGTGGTGATGCAATTTTACATTTAAATATCTGTATGTATGTGTCTTCTTTCTGTAAACTGCATACCGCAAGTTACTATCTGTTTTACGTGTAACATGTACATAAAATTATCTAAACTCAATTTACAATAACATCTAATTCACCATGAAGAAAGAGGAAAATGGAAGTATTCCATTTCTTGGATGTACATGTTACTAGTAAAGCAGATGGTGGTTTGGGGCACGCAGTTTATAGAAAGAATTTAAACGCAAACTCGCATCCCTACCCCACGTAGAAAGCCACTGTGCTGAAAACTCTAGCAACCAGAGCAGTCCGGAACTCAGATGCAGAACACCTAGAGCAAGAAGAAACACATCTCTTAATGTGGCTACAACAAAACGATTATACAAGGACAGAAATTCACAGAGCAATCCACAATGCTGAACAGACCAAGGCGAAGAACAAATTGTCATCTCGGGAAGGCTTAGATCTTTTACCTTACAGTAAAAGCATGATTACATAGGGCATGTTCTTAGACGGCACAGGATAAAAACAGTTTTTAGGACTAATGAAACCCTGGGAAACGGTTTCAGATCTGCAAAAAAGTATATCAAGCTTAAAATCGGTCGGGACCTACAACACCCCTTGCTCTTGTGGTTCAAACTACATCGGACAAACTGGTATTCTATTGCGTTAAGATTACGAGAACACAAAGGTGATTGCAAATACAGTCGCATTACTAAATTGGCGGTGGTGAACATACTGGTGTAACTGGTCATATAAAGGATTTTAAGAACCTGATACCTTATTACTTTCCTTGGATCATACGTGCAATTAAAATTGAGAAACCACCTAACAACATAAGCAGAGAGCATCATAATCTATTTCACGATTACGCTCCACGAAAGAAAACCTGGAGATGTTCTCGACTCATGCTTCAAATTTTTTGTGTAATATCTATAATATCATTGCATTTAATTTTGTAAGCAATGACGTCATACAGTTATATAAAAAAATAACGCACAAGCCGATAATAGCTACCCTTGTCAACCCTGCCACTTTTACGGTTGATGTCGTCAAATATTAAATTACACTTTTTTTTCTTAGTTATGAAATTGTACAGATTGGAAACATTTACCAGTTTGTGTTTCTCTGCAATGAGTTAAATGCTGCAACAAATTGCATAGACGGAAATCCTTTTTATTAATTATGCTATTAATAATTTTGATCTATTTAGCATACAGACTGATTAAAATCTGAGGAATGAAAGCCGACTTTTGACATTTTCAAAATTAATGGTACTTTATCTCCTACCAAAATTTATAGAAACAATTAAAAACGAACATAATTAATTACAAAGTA
The DNA here is from genome assembly GCA_958336395.1 of Ctenicera cuprea. Lineage (NCBI taxonomy): Eukaryota > Metazoa > Arthropoda > Insecta > Coleoptera > Elateridae > Ctenicera > Ctenicera cuprea. The sequence goes on along the minus strand of OY284486.1, from coordinate 76,420,551 downwards.
GAGAGGTTATAGTTAATAAGCTAACGGATACGTTAACTACATTACATTTGATGTATCACACGTGTCAAATTTACCTGTTAGTTACAGTAATTGGGTAACTTAATATTCTTTAAAAGAATTTAAAAAATGTATAACAAGATATGATTACAATCACAGTAGAGAAGTTTGCATTAAGCAATTACCTTATTAGCAGTTATGTTGTTGGCAGGTTTTCGGCATGTTGTGATGTATCGATAAACATTAAATTAATTAAAACTTTGAATTTATAACAAACAGGTATTGATGTTTTGTGTATAGTAACTTTATTGAAACATAATATTTAAGGTTTATAAAACACACTCGTTAGCGTTCAAACACTTTAAGTACTGCCAATAAAGAAGGCAGAGCTTTTAAAACAAATATTTCCAACATTTTTGTGTGTTTGCAAGTTGTAATGCGATATTTATATATTACTCTAAGATATTGAGATATTTACTGAAAATATCTGTTTTCAGCTTGGTTGGGCCAATATTAGAGATTGAACTGCGAAGCTTGCGAAATGTCAAGAACAACCAAATTCCACTAGAATCAGAATTTGTAAGCACATTTCGAACTAATTTACATACTCCATAAAGGAACATATTAATACTGTTCTGTATAACATTAATATACAGATCTACCTGCATGGTATGTTTACGGTATTAATTTCCCAGCAGGTATCTACTCCAGTGTTGATGATATGCATAACAACTAGCTTTGTAGGCCTGTGTATTAACGTTGACAAATGTATAGGAAAGGAATTCCAGTTAAGTTGTAGTATTAATTATTGCTCTTATGCACAAAGACTTTATGGCTGCATTGTTGTAGACAGTAGTACAAATCAGCTGTTAAATACGTAGCGACATACGCAATTAATAATCTCACTTCCTACATTCAGTTATGTTAATGAGAGCTGTTTAATATAGATGCATACATCAACAGCGTTGCCACTTACGTTTTTAGTTATACATATTTAATATTTAGGACAAAAGAATATTTTGATTTATTAAAAGAGGATTGTAAAGTAAGAAATACGGAAAAGAGTTCTGTAGAGAAAAGTAGAGTTGTTATAACAACAATTAATTAACGCGGAAGAAAAGAAGGCAGTAATGGAATAATATAGAAAAATCTGAACTGGGGATGTTGACATCATGAAGCAAGAAAGATTAAAAATAATGGATGGTAGGGAAGAATGACAAATGTGAGAAACCATATCAGAAAGAAAATAGGAAGTAAACTTTAAAGTAGCAAGTGTCTACATAGTGAAGAAGAAAAGAGTCATATCAGAGAAAAGAGAAAAAGTCTGAACTGTGAATGTTCATCAGAGTCAAAGTAAGAAAACAAAGAATAATGGAGTGAAATTTACTCCTATTAAATTGGAAATAAGAGAAAAAGAAAAGTGGATTAATTAAGAGAGACGTTTTGTAAAGAAAGTCAGAAAGACTGTGATGTTAATAGTGTTGAAACAAGAACGTGGCTGACTATAAAAGAAAGCGATGTCAAGCAAGAATAGTTAAGTAGTAAGAAAGAAATGCGTTTCACTGTAGAAGTTACAAGAAGAAACCTAGAATATTTCTGTGGGAAACAGCGATATTGAACAAAAAAAACAAGTAAAGTTTGGATTGGCTTTGGGTTTGGCCCTGTATATTGAAAACTGAAAAATTTTTAAAAACGAAACAGTACTCAAAAAAGATAACAAGAGCAAAAGTGAGTGACAGTAATTAATTAAAAGATGAATTTAGTTCATAAGAGTGGAAAAACAGCTATTTCAAGAAAAGGTGATAAGGACGGGAAATAAGTTATTAGTTTAAGATTTACGTACCTACGATAAAGAAAATAGAAGCACAGTTAAACCAAAAATAAGCACGAAATATATTCTGTTGATGTACAGCTAAGAGGGAGAAAGTTTGACAGCTTAAGAGAAAAAATAAAGATATTGAATTAACAGGTCAACAGAGTTAAAGGGATAGGGGCGAGTGATGTTCAAAGAGGCAATTCTCGATCAACTGACCTACTCTTAAAAAAATAGCAAAAAGACGATTCAACGAATTTTTTTCCCTTTTCTTCTACTTTTTCGTCTTGATCTTATTTTTCGTCTTCTTTTTCTTCATCTCCTTCTCTTTCTTTTTCATTTTTTTCTTCATCCTCATCTTCGTCTTAACTTTTATTTTCATGCCCTTTTTCTTCTTCTTCTTCTTTTTCTTCTTCTTCTTTTTCGTCTTTTTTTTCATTTTCTATTTCTTCTTCTGCTTCTTTTGCTTTTTTTGCTTTTTCTGCTGAGTTATTGCATTAATAAGAAAAACAAGTGGATGTGGCTGTAGCTTCCATAGGTTGTGGTCTACGTAGTGACCGGGCTTACCTGGCCTTGCTAATTTTAGTGGTTGTCTTTCCAGGTTGTTGCTGCGCTGTGGAACGACCTGATGGAGTTTAAGCGGTGTCGTTAGGGCCTGGTGGGTAGCTGTAGAGCTCTTAGTGTTAAAAGCGGTTTTGTCGGTTTTTGGGATGCGCAGGTGCTGTTTCTCCTCGGAGTAGAGAAACCTTTGAGTATAATTCCCGTGAACAGAAACTAGAGCTCGAAATGGCAAGCGTAGGCTAGAGCTCAATCTGATGGTAGTACTGGTGACCAGACGCTGAAGCTCGATCTTATGCTATCTTAAATAGAAAAGTAATTACGGTATCGTTTTGTTATTACGAAATTTTTAAAATGCTGTGGAAGAGTGAGGCAGACCGTGGTTGTGATGCAGCGGGAGTGAGGGGCTTCCATTCCTTTATCGAAGTTTAATTCGGATTGGTGTCAGACCAATCCCAACGAGGCGCTGATTGGTTGGGGCGCGCATAGAAAAGCTGGTGCTTTTATTTCAATCAGATATAAAAAATAATATCAAAAGACATCAGACTATAAATAGTTGATGTAGGAATCAGAAAGTCTGAGTAAGAAAAAAAGTCAAATAACGACGGTAGTAAGAAGTAAGAAGCCTGAGGTCAATAGAAGCGGATGGTAGAAGTGAAAAACCACTGGAGAAGAAAAGCAGAAGAATGTAAAGCGAAAGGTTGAGGGAGGAGGAGAGAAGATATCGACAATAAGAGGTGGCGGAAGCTTTTATATTTCAGTAGCATTTAATAAATAATGCCGTTGATATGATGTTGACAGAGAAAATTAAAAACATCACAGAACAAAAACGCTACAAGGAAAAAGAGATTACTGAAGATAATCAAGAATGGTGCTACTTGCAGGCTGCTAGCAAAACATAAAGACGAATTTGAAGCTTAAAGTCGAGGAAAGCAAATGTTCATTGTTAATTGCCGAGAAATTACTAAAGACTTTGCAAAACTAAATCTGAATCTGTGAATTTTACTTATTTCAGCGCTTACTCGTTTAAATTATAAGACACCTCTGAAATTGTTAATTAGTATACGTTGTGAGTAGACACTGCTTTGGCGTACCGCCAAGTAATATAATTATTTCAAATGTGGCACGGGCCAATCTCTAGCATAAATTTGGAAGCGGAAACATTTGCGAAACACGAGTTTCTCACTTTGCACGTAGTAAAATTCAGGGAACCAAAATGGAAATTCATACTGCACAGCACTTTATGTCTCTCACCTTGCCGCTCTGATTAGCGGAAATTGCGCTTTTTACTTTGACATGCTCGTAACGCATGGAGGTGAATGAAACATGCCATTGCCGCAGGCAATTCAAATTCAGCGAGAGTGTTCATAGATCACTGATAAGATATTCTAGTATTGTTCCGCAGTGTTATTATTTCAGGGTTTCAGGATATTAGAAGTGCTGTAATAATATATATTTTGCCTTCTTTCGAGTAACGATTATAAAAATCAAGCCCAAAAATGTTGAAAACGTTGAAAATGCTTATCAAAAAAAAATAATATAATTATTTTTTCATTTTCATGATTTCCTTTTTGGTTAATTGGTTTTGTGTAATGTAGACCTAATTAAAAGTTATTTTTACAACATTGTTTCCAAATGGTTTTAAAAGTAATATAATTTCGTTTACGTAAATGGTATTATAGACCCCCTAATAATTGAAAGCGTTAATTGTTCAAGCGACTGAAATATTAAGCAAGGAAAATCCATCTGGTGTTCCTGAGAGATTCTCCCTCGATGATGGAGTGCTGGATGTTCTAGATTTATTGCAGTCGTCTTTCGTTAAACGTTTGCTACGAGAGAACTTGCTTCTTCATTAAAAATGGAAGGTCTTAGAATGTCACTTTTCATTTTCTGTATTAAATTTCTGGTATTTTCCGTTCTATAATGGTAGTATTTTTTAATATCATTCTTAACCAATGGCTCAAATGTGAGATACATAAGATGTAAAGCCTATTTATGGTTGTGTTTATAATAACAACAATGTCAGGTTTTTGACTAAAATTAAAAATACCTAAGGAGCAACTCAGCTGGATACATAAAGCTATATGTACCACCGAAAAATTTGTAGTTCACAGCTTGAAGGATTTAGAATGAATTTTTTAAAATTTCATGAATTTAATTTTGAATTTTTTATTACTGCGCGCTTTCCTCGTACAGCATTTTAGACTTTATGAATTTTACACAATAATGTCGCGCGACGGTCTATAAATTGTAAAATATAAATTTGCGTAAAGTGTTTTAGTGCAAATTAGCTGTCAGTAAACTTGCACGAAATTTTCTCGTCATTTATGTTGTGAGAAACTTGCGTTAATTGCGATAAAAAGCTTTAAATCTACTTGTGTACACATTGGGAATGAAATACATTCTGCAGCTTTGTGTATTGCAAAATTAAATACCTTAAGGATTTATTATTGTTTGTAATATAATTTACCAACGACAACTGCTTCTAAAAGACTAAAAAATAGTTTTATGTACTCTTCCTGCATCTAAAACTTATAATGATATCGCTATCCGTATAAACTTTTAATGATTTTCAAACATATGTCCAGAAAAGTTGTAAAAGGAATAGTTAAGTAAATGTCGGAAAGTTGAAAGGAAATATATGGGTAGTGAAGAGAATTGTAGCAAAAAAAACCTAATTGGATGAGGAATGAGCAAAAGGCTTTTCGATCAAAAAGCGACAAAAAAAGGCGTAACAGCTAATCACCTATTTATAAGACCGTTATAAAGAACTTTCTCATTAAGAGTAGGGTATAATTATGGAGTTGTTCTGTTTTAACACCCATTAATTGATTCGGGTGGTTATTACAATAGTGTTTCATTCAATAAACAAGAATAAAGTCGCTGTAATTAGTCATGCTATACAATGATATACAGGTTTATTTATTTATCATGCAATTTTTAATTAGGGTTACTGAATACGTGTAATTTTAAATATTACATATTTGCATGAGGGCCATCCACAATTACTTAGTTTTTTTACTATATTTCCTTGTTTACCAGTGCACACCTAACTTTACTTTAGGATCCTCAAGCCACAGTACACTTTAATGACCAGAAAAATGCATGTTTTAAGACAATTTCAATTTTCCTTCAAATCTCCGTTATATTACCGTTGCCACATAATATATTCGCAAAATGCCGATTTCTCAATTAGCAAAAAATAAACTTTTTTCTCAAAATACTTTAAACCACATTTTTACATAACAACCTTGTTACTCATAACTTCGCATTAGCACACAATAACTTCTTTCTCGTGCCAAATAAAGCATGCGATCCTTTTGCTAATTTAAAGGTCATTACAAGGTCAGTCAAAATCATCTGTCTTAGGTGAGTGGCGTAAACGCTTGCGCTCGCACTTGCGATTACGCTTGCAAAGCAGACACTTTGGCGATTTTAAGTTGGTACATCGACATCTACACGGAGAAGTTCAAGATTTTTTTTAAATTAGGGCCACAAAGGTTTAGGTTAGTGCTATCACAAGGCAGAACGCTTACTAGCTCCGAATATGGGTTCTACCATCTAAGCGACAGTGAGTTCGCTTTGAAATGTCTAGCACTCGCTGCCGTGCTGCTGGTAAAAACACCCTTGCGTTCTAGTCTCTTGTCGTTGACACCCTAAAAGTTATAAATTTGCCTAAACAACATTACTGGGTGGCGTGGAAGCCACTAATGAGCAGCTGAAGGTGTCATACAGGAAGTAATGGCAATAGACTTCTCCGATTTCGTTGGGGTACTAGTTACTATGATCACATTGGCTACCGCCTTATTTGGGCGGGGCGTACCCAGTTGGCCTTGCACGACAAGAGCAATCCGCGGCCTGTATTTGGTAAGCCATTTAAGGCAGAGTGATTACTGTTCGCCCTGAAGTCGCATCTCGCTAGTTTTTGTGGTATGTGTTGAAATGGTTAAGTTCCGGGGTTGGGCGGTCGCTAAAGTTAGGAAGTCGTTAGTTTGCCTTAACATGATCTACCAATTCTATGACTGCGACCGTCCTTGATCAACCTTGTATAACCGCTTAACGCACTCTATCGAGTGTAACACGTGCCCCAGTTTCTGCATATTTGCGCGCGCTTTTGTCTGACAAGGGCGACCTGCTTTCTACGAATTAAAATTCTACTTACTTGTCTCAAACACGAGTTAGTTGGAATATAAATGTTTTAGCTAATGTATCAAGGGTGTCACTAGCAATATAAACAAAAACCTGTTCTTGAGCATCCGCTTACGCATGAAATAGAGGTAGCCAAGCAAGAAGTGTGCCTGGTATAAGGTGTTTTTATATACATCCGCTGCATTAGGTCAAACATTTTTGGTTAGACAATTCGAAAAAACTTGGATAATGTAGAAATAAAACTAATTAATATTATATTTAATAATATTAATTATAATACACGTTGATATACAACGGCGACTTCCGTTTGTAAAAGTTTGTATTGTGCAGGCTTACTCAGCAACGGCGATTTCTTATTTTTTAGTTTATTCTTCAGGATCAAACAGAACGGTCTATAGAAAATTTAGTAGTTCGCTTCGGCGAGACGGAGGTGGTACTGTTCACAAAGAAATTGAAAGCTGACAATTTACGAATGCTTCTTTTCTGTACAAATCCATTTTACAAAATTAACATCATTAAAAGAAAGTTACACTTAAATAGCCCAGCCTATAGAACAAACAAGTGTTTTAATTGAAAAAATTCCACAAAAATCATTTTTCAATAATTTTGTGTTAAATCTGGTCTATCAATATTACAATTTACTTTCGGCTTACACCGCGTCGTCATTTGGGGACTACACCCAGCATCATCAGGTAAGGACCAACCTGTCCTGTGTTCTATTCACTCTGAAGATGCAAGCTGCAATGTCTTGCGAAACGTTAGTTTGTATGGGTTCACAAACAGCTAACAGGCATAAGCCGATTAAGTATTATTGTCCTGACAAACAAAATACATTAAGATCAAATCCTTGTTTGCCCCAAGGTTTAAATATTTAAGCACACGGTTCTGTTTAGGCAAAGCCTACGAACAAAAATTGCTCAAACTTTTAGAGCAAATGCTTGTAAAGGCAGACAAGCTACAGGTCGGTCCTTACCTGATTATGCTGGGCATAATTCCCAAATGACGATGCGGTCTAAGCCGAAAGTAAATTGTAATAGTGACAGTTCGAGAAACCGCGAAAGTCTCAAAGAATATAAAACATGGTCTATTTATATTTTTATTTGGTGCAATAAAAAGTATTATATCGGTTATCTATTTTATGTAAACAAGGACACTCACACACATTAGGTTGCTTAAAAGCTGGCATGCTACTAGTTAAATTCTTTTAACATCAGAACTAACTTGCCCTGGATTTGAAATTTGTATTATAAAAGGTTTATTACTGAAAAAGCTTCAGTAATTTTAGTGATAATAAAAATAGAACATCGAGTGTACTCATGCAATAACGTAGCAATATTCTTTCAGGTATAAAAATGGCATAGAGCCCATCTGCGATATTTCTCTTCGTGGCTGGCGGTTGTACAACTCCATTAGTACTGCAGAACACCCACAATCTCCACTCTGCAGGCGCTTCGCTTACAAATTATGGGACAATGACTTCACCGGATCGTTTCAGCAATGGTGCACAATTGGCCTCCACACAGCTACATCAGGACAATGCTGTAATTGCCTCGCTACCGGAATGGGTTCTATACACCTGCCTCACTACTATTTATAGTGATGAAATCAGTGAAAATAATCAATGTAATTGCTGTAGCTATTTAGAGTGACATTAATTGACACCCCTGTGGCACGTGTAACAATATTTAAGTGCTTTTAACGGGATTGCCGGATTGCGCCGTCGGGACGCTTTTGTCCGATCAAGGGAATGCTTTAGCAGCTCACTGTCGTATTGCAGAAATAATTACTTAACTGACTGAAATAAATTTAGAGTGGAAGTGAGAGATGGCCAAATAAAAATTATGTGTAAATAAAGATTTTTGTTTCAAATTTAAATCTAAATAACAATTTGCGATTTAAGAAACACTCTAAATATTGTCTGTAAAATTTTATTAAGCGTGTTGCATGCGTTGTTAAACTAAAAGTGAAGAACGCGGTAGTGTGGCGATGATGCCAAGAACCGGTCAAGGTGCTGCCTTTTCTGTCTTTTACTTGATCGTATTCGTTTTTGCCATCAATCTTGTGACGACAACTTCATTTTCACATACAGGTAATTTTAAATGTTTTTCCAAAATGGCGTACATGTGGTTTTATTGGAAAACACAAGAAATATGTAAAAGTGAATGTTTAGCAAGTTTGTAAAGCAGTTTGGTAGAAACGCAGATATTTTTACATTTCTCGCTATGCGAGGAATTTAGGAATTTAGACTCCAAAATCGGCATCGACATGTTAACAGAACATAGAAACAACCTTTGATTGAGAAAAGTCCTATAGCGTGTTTCGTTTTAGTCGTTCACCTGAACAGCTTAATTGAATTATTGCCAAAAACACGACTATCATTTTTGCAAAATCGATTTTCGGCTATCAGCGGTTAAATATCGTTTGCATCAATTTTTAATAATAGATCAGAATTGATTTTAGAATAAAAATCGAAATAATTTATTAATCGGTTCCAATAATCGATTAGAAAAATCGATTCTATTGACAGGGTATAAAAAACGATTACAATACTTGGTTGATAATCAACAATTAGAAATTAGTACCCACTATTTTTAAAAATTTAACTTGTGTATTGTGTAATATTTTTATAATTAAAACCGCCGATTTTACAAGGGCTTGTTACAATCGGTTTTATTTCGTTGGTTGCTTTAAGACCCATGTAGTCATTTCTGAAAAAAGACTACCTATAAGAATATGCAATAAACCAATTTGCAATATTTAGCAAGCTTACTTGAATAAACTACATATTAATTCCGGGTCTTTCCACCTGTCTCAACTGTTGTGACGACGGGCACCCAATCTCATGCCCGATACGACGCTGCAGCTCTCATTCGCGAGATTTCTGAATAGGTTCTAAAAATGTATACGGTTTCTTTAAATACAATGACGTGATTAATTGGATTTCCAGAATTTAATTAAAACGAGTTAAAGAATTTGAGAATTGGTAATTTTTAATTTGTAAGCGAACTAGGGCGTAAAAGAAATTAAATTTTATTGAATAAAGAATATCACAATATCACAAAGAATACCAAAATTTACTTCTATGATTTGCGGCGCGCAAATCCTGATAAATATACCTTTTCAGTTAGTATTAAGAAAGGTTTTTCATATCCATTAAAAAAAAACGGGTGTGAATTTGCATCTTAAATTTCAATTATTTTCACGCAATAATAAAAAAAAGGTCACGTTTGCAAATAGAGAAAAATTCAGTTTTGACGAATTGTTCATGATTATCTGCTCAATGACGTTGGCAATCTTGGCCGACTTGGGGTGTGAAATATGAGAGTTATTTTTCAGACACCCTTTTAGGACAGGCCAAAAATCATGCGATGTTTATACTACATCGGTCAGCAGAAAGCAAACCTGGCAATTAGACTGGCAGGTATAATTTACTTTTAAAATAAACCGGACAGCATTAATCAGGGGCTAACACCAAGCATTATTTGGCTGATATTCCCTTTTAACACGCTATCAACTAACTAGCGTTCAATGAAAATGTACAATATTCACATAAAAAATAGTTTGTGTACTCAGAAAACTCTTTTCTACAAAGAAAACGTTTTGTGTTTATTAAATTAAAATAGACAGCTTAAGGTTAAAAATTGAATAAATTTTACTTGAATATTTTGCCGCACTCATTAAGGGATAGGAAATGTTAGGGTTTCGAGTTAAATTAAAAGCAAGTTATTTTATTGTATGCGCATTTCGCGTGACGTCCTTTCAAAGTTTCCATTACAACCTGATATTTCCCAGCGAGAAGGTACTTTATGAACGTGCCATTATTTCATAAGTGTAGGTTTTTAGATTTCTGGCGAAACTTAAAGCCTAAATTGAGCTCGAATTTTTTGAGTGGTGTGAAACGTTTTGATGTAGTAATATCATAGTGACATAAGTGAGGCGCAAAGACAATTTTATAAATGAGACGTTTCGTGTTCTGTTAGGAAGTTTGAATGGAAAGCCGAAAATACGTAAAAAAGCAGACATCAATTTGCAGTTGACAGTTTAAAATAAGCACTAGAACAGCGCAAAATGCAAAACCGCAACTTAATCTTTTGAAAGCTCTTTCTAGCTTTAGTGACAGGTTTTTCGTTTCGTTTTATAGAAACTACAGCTGTATTTTACAGACGCAAGTTTTAAAATTTATGCTTCAGTTGTTATTACACACCGAACCATGTTTTGTACCTATCCCGTTTCTTAATTAAAATATGAATTAAATAGTTTATTTAACTTTACATGTAAGATTTGTCGTGAAACTTTACAAGCGCATTAGCGAACGAATCAACAGACCGAGAAACTTAGCTCGATGTCGCCAAAAACTCAAATAGAATCTCAGAACCTGTAACCACTACACATTAATGTCTCAAAGTGATTCAAACAGAGTTGATGTTTCAATTACCTGGAGTTTCTGATTTCCACTAAGCCGTGATAAGCTGAAGGTTGGAACCCTTCACGAAGTTTGACGTGTAACATGCTTAATGGACGGCCCGCTCTTATGCCATTAGCAAAACAGCAACACTCGATTTCGTGGGTTACAGGGAGGATATGGGAAATTTTGGAAATGATCAGCGGAGCAGACAAGAGAGCTTTAGTAACGCAACGCTGAAAAACAAATTGATAGAGCGTGAACGTAGAAAAACTCAATGCTTTTAATCACTATCGCAAATACTTAAGACTCTATTTTGTGGTGCAGATTCCTGTTTATTTGTTCGATTAAAAAATCTATAGTTTTTTAAATACTTACCCTAATTTACTATTAATAAAAATATTACATTATCTATATATAGAATGGCCTTTTGAGGCCATCTACGCTTGGGAAATAAAGTGTTCAATATTGATTCGGCAGGTAATAAGTATAACAACGCATTCTTAGTTAAATGTTTCGCTTGGGGAAACATTTAGTGTAGGACGTAGGTAGCCAAAATTATCGAATTTTTTAGCTTCTGCATTAATTTGTTACATAATAAGAAAATTTGTTAATAGACAAACAGGTAAAACAAAATAGACAATATAAAAATAATTGTGAAGATAATTGTGGCGCTATGACACAATTCTGAAAAAACTATTGGCAATGGTAAATTAAATTGTGTGACATACTTTGACTGTCGGTTAAAACAATTAAATATTATAGTATAGATAGAGAGAGGGATACAATAAAATACGCAGACTGGAACTCACTTAGCCGAGGTACAGTGCAGGGATGAGACGGCAAAAAGAACTAAAAGAAAAATTTGTTTAGACTTTCCTATACTCTAGAAATTGTTATTTATCATATTTTAAAAGTGTTTTCTTGTCAAAATTTTACGCGCCAACAGGGACTGTGTAGATCGCACGACCCGTACCGCTCTAGTGTGATCTAGCTGAAGAGCATACAGCACATCGGTCTGTCGTTGAACATACTGTAACCTACCAACTTTTTTTGTGGAACAAATATCGACATTTCGGATAAAGATTTTTTATAATTAAAGAATACCAGAGACCAAAGAAGAAAATCGCCAGCTTGACAAAAGGTTAAGCATTAAGCATTTTTAAATATTGTTACATCTTAAAATTTAGCTGTAAACCTTATTCTACTATCACTGAATCTATACTTTAAATCTGGATGCTTTCCGCCTGTCCCATCTTTTTACGATGATTTTCCTACGCTAAAGAGCTTTACAAGCACATTATAAAAAATGATATTTGTATGTACTGCGATGCATTGGGCCAGTATAGTTTTCAATGAAAATAAGAAAATTGGGTTTATACTATTTGTTTGTATTATTCGAACATAATCTGCTGTTAGCTGTCATTACGAGAAAGAAGCATACAAACCGAGCGGCTAGCGTTGCTGTTTATGTCAAAGTCACATAGGCTGACCATAGCGGGGCCACGGCGAGTGACGGGGCACTTGATTTCAACAGCTTGCGTAAAGTTGTTGTTAAAGATTGATTGCGTTCATTATTGTTAAGACTTATAAGGTTTCATATAGCTTTAAATATCAGTAAAACTATTTATTATAAATCGCCCATACATTTTTTAGTCTTAAACTCTGCAAATCTTAATTAAAATTATTCTGTACGTGCTTGTTTAGCAATCATACATGTATTGTATTCGTATCGGCGAAACCGCGCGCCGGTCACTGTTTAGTCGTTGAGATAATAAGAAACGAACGCACTCACCTACAGACAAGCGATTTTTAAAAATAATTTTTTTATAGTTTCTGAAGCTACAAAACATGCATTTTTCGTCAATATTTTCATGAAATCAATAATTGTCTTTACTGAAAGTATTGGAAAGTAAAAAGAGGATAAGAATGAAATGAGCGAAGCATTTCGCCTGCACATTTATTGTTTTTATCATATTTTTAGAAGTACTTTTGTATCAACGTTTTATGCGCCTTAAGGTGACTAACCTGGAAATCACAAATCAGCAAAGTTGTAAACAGAGGAAAAACAACTCTTATGACAACAAAGCGAGCACTGGGCAAATCCTGGGGACTAAAACCACGCATGGTACTCTGGCTGTACACTGCTGTGGTGAGACCCATGGTCACCTACGGCTAGCTAGTATGGTGGCCTAAAATGGAACAAAGGTAAGCCAAACAGGAGCTGTCTAAACTCTAAAGGCTTGCCTGGATATGTATTACAAGTGCTATGAGAAGCACTTCAACCGCAGCCATGGAAGTCCTACTAAGCCTGCTTCCCCTGGATATCTTTATCAAGGCAGAAGCAAGAATGGCGGCGGACAGGCTGAATTACAATGAAAACTGGCAAGCCAGTACCTCTGCTGGCTATACCAGAATAACAGACATTATCACAAACCCATTACTAGAAATGAGCAGTGATACAATGACAACTAAAGTAAACAACCATAAACTCTTTAACATCCAGCTGGACTGGAACGAAGAGCTGGCACAATGTCGCAGACGAGCAAGCAAACTAGTCTGGTACACATATGGGTCCAAAACTGATAGCGGTACTGGAGCAGGAATCCACGGGGAAAATCCCCAGTTCAATGCTTATGCATCACTGGGGCAGTATGCCTCCGTATTCCAAGCAGAAACTCATGCAATAGATATATGTCTGCAGGAGAAAATTGCAAAAAACTATCACAATAGAGACATTATTGTGCTAAGTGACAGCTAGGCCGCTATAAAAGCTCCAGCTAGCTACCAGATTAATTCAAGAATAGTCTGGGACTGCCTTCAAAATCTCACCACCCTTGCTAGCCATAATAAGGTAACTATAATGTGGGTGCCGGGGCATAAGGGTATTCGAGGTAACGAAAAAGCAGATGCTCTTGCAGAAAAGGGATCAAAAACGCCATTCACTGGCCCTGAACCACTATTTGGAATTACCAAAACGTCAGTCCGCAGCTGGCTAATCCGATGGATAAACACACGACATCAAAACCACTGGAACTGTACAGAAGGACAAAAACACAGCAAAGTAATGCTAAGAAAACCATCTAAAAAACTTACAGATGACCTACTGCGACTAAGCAGACAGCAAATTGGGCAAGTGATAGGGCTGATAACCGGCCACTGCAACCTGAGAAAACATATGCACACAATGGGTATTCTCAATGAAGAACCCATCTGCAGACTCTGCAATGAGGAGGACGAAACAGCCTCTCATGTCATCTTTGACTGTGAAGCTCTAGCCCGATGAAGACACACACTCCTGGGGGGAGCCAACCTTCAAGAAACTCTAACAAGAGAATTCCTAGTGAAAAGGCTATTAAACCTAATAAAAACGGGAAACCTTTTCTCTGAATAAGTGAAGTGATGAGCGGCCCAATAAGCCTAGAGGCTGCAGTGCTGTATGGCACTCAAACCAACCCTCATCATTCACTCTCAGGAAACAAAAAAAAGGGGACTGACTCTTCGATAGGACATGGTTAGCTTATACCGAACCGTAGCTACCGTCGTTTTTACTTTTTTTAAATAAAAAGCAGAGACTAAAGAGGGCTTTGAGGCTTTGTTGCTAGTAAAGTGTATAAAATAAAGCAATCTATAAGAATGATTCCACCAAAGCTGTGAGCTGGGACAGCTTACGTGGACGCCGCGGCTCTGCTGGCAAGACTGGAGTGTGCACGCCTGATAAACACAATTTATTGCCAAAACACGGTCGATGAACTGTGTCAAGACGTAAAGGCCCATCGTTTCATTATGTCGAGACAGTTACGGATTTAATATAGATACTACAGCTATTACAAAGCTAAGTCTATAATTAGTAAGCTGCTTTTTCAAATCGTATTTAATCTTTCGGCATTATAATGTACTTCATCGATCTACATTTTTCAAAAACTTATTTATAAACAAGACATTATTAGCAGTAAATGCCATTTGTAATTATTTTTGATTTGTTGCTTTCGTTTTGTTATTTTTGAATACTGTTTTCATGAAAATTTTAAATTTCATATTATAATTAAAAAAACACCCACATTTAGGCATGAGGGAACACCAAAAAAAGTTTTCAAAAAAATTTTTATCTATGCTTGGGTAGGTGGCTACGTTTTATTATTTTTTTTTCATACATCTCCCGGAAAAATTTTTCGATCCGCATAAGTTTAAGAATGTATATAAAAAATTCATAGACAAAAATTTTTTGAAAGTTTGCCTTTAACGCCTCATTACTCAAGAACGAATTGATATATCGAAATGAAATTTGATATCGTAATAGCCCTAGAGGGGGTCAATAATACCATTTTAAGTAATTTTTTTTAATAACAGTAAAAACTGATATTGTGGATATTTTTTGTTTATTTTGATAATTTTTAAACACCTGGTCGCACGATTTTGTTTAAACATTTTAGGCTCGATGGAGAAATGGGCTACAAATTGGTTGCTGTTTCAATACAATTTCAAATTTTTTTAATCGGTTAATTTCGGGTTTCTATAGATTTACGCTAATGTGCCTCAAGGTCTACTGTAGCTAAAACGCTATACCAAAATACTTTTAACGGTTTTTAATCTTCGTCTATTTCTTTAATGTGCTAAACCAATTTTTTAGATGGCGGTCTATCCACCTTTTCCGTTGCCTTCCGCCGCTACTTTTAACTATTGGTGTTACTTTTGAACAAACCAAAAGTAAAAGTTTTTACAGTTAAGATAAGTTTAGGTGAAGTGCTTCGGCCTTTTGTTACGTTACTTTTAGAGCTGAATATGTTTTCCTTGAAGTTTCGTTATATAGTATGAAAGCAGAAATGCTGACTTCTTCAAACTTCCGTCTTTTAAAGTTTTTACATTATGTTTTAATAAATACAGTTTACTGTGGGTACTTGTTTTAGTTTCGAAATTTTAAAGTAAGGCACACTGCTGCGATGTTGATATCAAAGACTTCTCTGTAAAAGTTTTGTGTCTTTATCAAAACGTGTATTTCGGTAAAATTTAAGTTGAACATTATTCCGAAATTATAACGTATCTTTGAAAGTTCAACATTTAAGTTTTCCGAGTTGAAAATTAGCTTTACCTTTGATCTTAATCATTAATTTGAAAGGTATTAAAATTAACAATTTTAATAACAAAATTTGAGTTTATTTTATTTTCTATCTCAGATTACATGTTCAATGTTAAAATGCTAATTTTGGGGGTGCAGTTTTGATTATGAGTAATTGTCAAAATATGCAAAAAAGCTCAAAGTTACTGAAGTCGTAGGAAAATTTTATTTTTCATCTGCAACTTTTTAACGAGAAACGTGTCAAGGAAAATATATATTTCTATTTTCTTCACTGAATTTACGGTTTGGTCATATCAACTTATTTTCATTTAGAGTAAAGCTGTTGCTGTCTTTCCAGAAAGACACTGAACGAATGTGTTAGTTAGAATTGTAGCTGCTTAGATAGTTCTGGGCAGTTACAAAGAATATTTATGCTAATACAAAAAAAATAAAAACTTTTTCACATAAAAATATTATCTGCAATCAGACTGGTGGCGATAAAGATTAAAATCGTTTAGAATTAAGCGACCCCTTTTATTTACATGATTAAACCAGCCATCATCAACCACTTGTTTACGCTTATAAATATTTAGGAGATTTTCAGAACCGATTCCGTTCTCGCATTTTATTCTTTAGGCTTTCGTCGCAAACGTGTAATAGGACCAGCGGCAATTTCCACGTTAAACACTTTTTACAGAAACTTAGATTTATTTACACAAGCAACTTTTTCGCAACAGAATTCGAAAAAAACCTTATCAAAACTTCTGGGCGGCTCACGCTTTCCTGCAAAATAAGTTTAAACGCGTAAATCTTATGAGTTTCGGGGGCGTCAAGCAAAAAACTGTTTCGAAAGTGTCGCGGCTTGAAATTTAGGGCTAACCAGAAATTCGGCAAAGAATCTGCCTGGTATAACGTTTTCAGCTTTTATGGATGGAAAGGGAACACCAATAGTATGCATATGAATATCAACTATGAAATCGTTTGTCAAGGAACATATGGGACGTATGGGACCCTAAGCGCACGTGCCTATAATACGTGCTATATAGTTTTATAGAGGCTCTGACGCGAAGAAAGGTCTATAATCTTAGAAATTCTTAATATGACATTTCTTTTTTGCTCGATTTCCTTTCTACAAGGATGTAGTGAAAGGTTTATGTGAAATATTGACTCGTAGATGTGGAAAGAGAAAGTAAAATAGTTTTCTCTTCGAGACCTGCCAACGCAGCAACTTTTATGTATTTTTCAAAGACATGAAAATCTGAAACGATCACTTTTGTGACCTTTGACCTTACATAAAATATTTGAGGCTTTATAATTTTGAAGCTTATTAAAAATTCTTCTGGTTACCTAACGCAGTAAATTGAAGCTCTGCAAACAGAGTTATGTAATTTCTTATTAAGTAACAAAAGACGAAAGTTTCGTGCAACCTTTTGCCCTTAGGGGCTGGTGTAATTTAAAATATGCTCCGTGCACTCATTATAAACTCTGTTTAAATATCACTCGTTTGCAGTTATTAATTTGGAGGAAAAAACAGGGACTTTGCCTGTCCCACAAACTTTTTATTTCAATTTTTTTTAAGTATATCATTTTATATCACAACGTTTTACCTTCAACAGTTGGTTAAAGCTCGGAACATACTTACATGTATTTAACTAAATCGTAACGTTTCACAACACTCGCTTATATTAGAAACGCCTACAAGAATGAAAGCCTTGTTAGAAGACAAAAATGTTCTTAATCTGGGAAGCTTTAATAAAATTAAAAAGATTTAGTTAAAATCCCAACATTTTTGATTTACTTAAATACAACGGAAAAAATTGCGTTTCTTAATTTTCACAGAAAACGACAGTTCAGGAATAAAAAACACATAGACAAGATAACAATTTTTTTCTATCGGAAGGTTTTTTTTTTTTTTTTTTTAAAAGAATCATGAAGCCGTGCGTGAGCACGACCCCATGATTCCTATCCCACCCCCTTACCCGGGCTCAGCGGACTTGCGCTCTTTCACCGGTCTAACATGCACCCCACCCCTGAAGACATGCAACCCAACATACACACCTACATACACCATCCATGGACCCGTCGGATTTAACTTGTTCAGAAAAATTACCGCCGAGCATTGGATTCGAACCAACTGCCATTGAGAGTCTAGTTTCAAAGCCTGGGACTTTAACCACTAGACCACCCGCCGGCCCCCATCGGAAGTTTGGGAAGGCTAAAGAATTTCAGTAATGGAAAGTAAAAATCGAAATTTTTAGGAATTTTCATAATTTCAGTTTATAAAGTTTCCAAAAGATTCAAATTTTTCAAAATTATCTAATATTTTAAAATTTTAGTAAATTTTGAAAATGTTTTAACTTTTCAAAACTTCCAAACATTTTCAAAATTGTCAAAAATTTTAAAACATTGCCAACTTTCCCAAAATTAAAATGTTCAAAACCGTGCTTCGGATGGGCACGTTAAGCCATCCGTCCCGGTTGTCATACTAACATCTTTGGCAATCGTAAACCATTTAGTGGAACTTCTTGCTCTTTCGACGAGCAAGGTCAGCCTCCTGCCCGGCATACGTGCAAAAAGGGCTCACAGAACCAGCACTAGTTGCGGGTATTAAACAGGCCATTGGCCTATAACAAGAGGAAGAAGAAGAAATTTTTGATGCTTTTGGAAGTTTCTCCGCCCTCCTTAATTCTTCGCAGGAAAGCTCCAGCCCCTGAGCCCCCGCGTACTTCGATATGCTAACTTAACCTCAGATATGACATTTTCGATAAACCTGAGTAGTCCCTAGCGAAATTTGTTGGAAAAGGCATATTTGTAAAACGCTGATGTATAAGAACGTTCGCAATAATGATAATAAATTATTGTAAATGTGTTTTATTTATCGAGGTACAGATAAAATGTGATGATTTACAATTTCATTTTAATAGGTACTATCAGAAACCGTGGGCTACGCCCCCTGCTTTTTCTTCACATACTCGATGCGCGTGGCTCTGGAGCGAGCGCTACTTCCGGAAGGAAAATGCCGTGATAAAAACGAAAACAAGCCCGTAAAACAGCCCTGAAAACATTTTTAAGAAAGAACAACCCCGTTACAAATCTTCAAGAAAACGATCCCTAAAAACTACCGTAACATCCCATGCAAAAAATAATTTAAAAAGAAAAGCGGAAAAAAACGTTAGTTGAACTTTTTTTCATTTCCCGGTGACTACACTAACGGAGATTTTCAAAATGATTTGGAATTATTAAATACGCAGTAAAAAAATCTTGTTAGACATTTGTAAATAATTCCAAAATAAAATATGCCCTTGTAAATAAAAATAGATTACCTAAGAAAAAAAAACGCCTTTTTTTTAGGGAATGCTCTTTATTTCTTATAGAGTAATCCACCACTAACCAGCAACAAAATAGACGAGCTTTTGTGTATGGAAAGTTACTTCGGCGTTTATTTTTTATCGGGAAATTGTTTGTGTTTTCTGTTCTACTGCAGATTCTTCTAATCGGGTTAATTTATCGGATGATTTATGTTAACTATGTTTTTTATAGACATTCTACGCAGGAAATTTATTCTGGGCCTTTTTGTAGGAACATTTTGTCTGTGAATCAAAATTGAAACCTTTTAGCAAAACCAAATTTAGCCGCTACTGATTGTGTAAATAAAGTTAATAATATGGCCGCAGTAAACAATCTGCCGATGATGTCATAACTGTGTATTTATCGTTCTGTCACTGTCACGTTTAACGGTGTGTTTTCGGAAAGGACCTAGATGCAGTTAGGCCACTTTTTGCGGTAACTTAGATCTACTGCTTCTTTAACGTACAGCTTTGATTATATTCTATGAAATACGAGTATTATATTATATTGCTTTATTTTCTATTTGCTTAGTGGTTTTAGCCATCGTTGCCATTATTATCACATTTTTGTATTAATAGTAGAAGACAGTTTTGACGAACCTCTCTACGCAGGCTTTTTAATCAAATGCCGCGTTACCTGCCCGCTGGTGCTGTCCGGCCGGTTGCTGTAGCCGCGGCCGTGTTTCGATGTGCTTTCGTTCGAGTTTGTTGTTGCAATAAAGTGTCAGCAGATTGTGATGCAATAAGACAGACGAGTATTCTACATGAAGGAAGCGTATTATAGCGGTCCCCTATACAAGGGAAAATGGTCTTTATATAAGGGCCACGTAAATGCGAGTTGTAGTAGTAGATTCACCAATTCACTAAAACTTACGACAGGCACTAGGAATCCGGATTTAATCTTTAAATAAGATAGGTAGGCACTGTGTCTGTAACTGGCAGTATTAATGCAGAAACGTTATTTTTCGCAAAACCGTTTTATTTATCCTAAAATTATACTAATCTTTTTTGTGCAAAACAAAGGCCAAAAGGAAGGGTATTATTATACTAAAACTTAAAAAGACTTTTGTTAATACAAACAAGAACCTTTTTTGACTTTATGCATTTTACCGCTTTGTTTATGAAATTAAAACATATTCAGAACGTTATTTCTATAAAAGAACCATTTCATAATAAATCTGAAATTGGCCGTTTTATGTCATAACTGTGTAAATAAAGATGGGGCCTTTTAGCGAATACAAAACGAATTCGAAATCAAACCACCTTGAATTATACAAAAACAACTCAAACAACTTGAAACAACTTGCTGTATTCTGCAATTAATATTTGGCTTAGCGCAGGGAAGCGGGATAAAAATAAACACAACAGAATCGCATTGTTCTTCTTTGCACAGGATTTATAGAGCGTAAGAGCTCAAGAGGATTAGAGATGGTAGTAACTGAATATGACAATATCACGTACCGTGTGGAATGCCTGAAGGAATACAACTGTCGCTAACCGACAGCATCTGCATGGTAAAGATAAAACAAATGTTTATCATTTGGTCTGCGTGTACTTGTTCTGAATTCGAGCAGTGCAAATATCTCGAGGCTTGTAAAAGATCACAGCATGTTCGGGCTGGTTTTAATAAATGTCGCGACAAAGCGTTAAAGCTCTGCTCTATATTTTCCAGGGTTTATTCAATGCCCTCGTCGTTGAATAATTCTCTTCCCATTCCTACGGTTTAGAGCGTGAATGTTCACAATTTCAATTCTATCTAATGTTTGATACTTGGAAACAAAGATGAATTGAAATGCCAAAAAAATTCCGGTAGAGATTACAAGAGCTGATGCAATCCTCTCAAGCGCCCTTTGTGAAATAGTTTTTATAATTTTCTCCACAAATATTATGTAAAACGAGTTGGAGTTAGTTTTGATATCAGCATATACTAAAAATTCCAAACATGGAGCAAAAAGTTACATTATAACCATAACCTGTATTAACACCCTAATTAAGCATTTTTTAATAATTCACTATATTAGACGATTTCTTTTTTATCTCAAATCAAAAAACTTTACAAAATTATGTGGCACACATTGATATTGTGACTGTGTTATTAGAAACGTAAAAATGATCGTTTTAAATTCTTGACACCTCTCTGAAGAAGAAGTGCACTTCCTGTAGTTCGGAGCCCACGTTAAACTGTAGGTCCCCTATGTCTGTCTGTACAATTTATCTATAGACGCGCACCAAACACAGACATAGGAGAAAGGTAGGCAACGCCCTGAGCAGAGTATGACACTATAAGAAGGAGATACCTAATATCTGAAACATTTAATTTCAAAGTGAAATTAAAAACGGCTAAGGATATTACAGTTACATTGATATATTGCATTATGACTGTGATATTAAAAACATTAAAAATGGTGCAGCACAGTTAAATTTTTATGATTTTTATTATGTGGTCATGTTATTGTGATATTAAATATAAATATTAAAAATATCACGGTGAAATTAAAAATCTTAGATTTAAAATAATATGTGGAACATTTTTATTATGACTGTGATATTAAAAACAGCAACGTAGTTGTATAGCTAAAACATATTTTTATTGCAATGTTTTTTTCTTGAGAAATACAGAACGCGTTGATTGCGAAACAGGTTGGCATTACACTAATGTAATATAAAAGAATACACTAACTCCTTCTATAAAACAAAATATTAAATTTAAATTATTTACTAGAAAAACGAATAGGGCGGTTCACACAATAAAATATTAACTAGTGTTACCCCATCGCACAATGCACTGACAGACTGAGCGTTGGCAGAACCGGCTAAATGATAAGTCACGTGATGCATTAGTTCCATAAGGGAGACGCGACGTTGGTGTAGATGTCGCCTCAAGTAAAGCGCGTTTAGCAGACGTTCATATATATTATAAATTAAAATATATTATTATTGAAAAATCGACGTAGAATAAAAATATAAAAATGTTTCATGTTCCATCTGAGGATAAAGACTTTTCATTGAAAAAAAAT
The DNA here is from genome assembly GCA_958336395.1 of Ctenicera cuprea. NCBI lineage: Eukaryota > Metazoa > Arthropoda > Insecta > Coleoptera > Elateridae > Ctenicera > Ctenicera cuprea. The sequence continues at coordinate 76,398,212 of OY284486.1, read as the reverse complement.
GGTCCAAATTGGTGAAGCAGTAGCCGCTGGAGGAACTGGAGAAAAAAAAACCCTTTGAGCTTTTATATATGTATGGATATGATTCACAGCAAAATGTGACAAAGTTTAACGTACATTTCAATTTACCATAATTTAGCATATTGATTCTTGCTTTGAAGTTCCAACTGATTGGTTAAACAAATGGCAGGAGTTAGTGCATTCTTATACAATAATACAATAGATGGTAATTTAAGAATCTATATACAATAAAGAATTTATTTGTCATAAACAACTGACAACTTTGCAATAACACACTCTTAATATTTTTAAACTATAACTGCATTTGTCTGTGTCTTACTTGCGGTCTGCCATAAACTGTTGAAACTTCTTTGCCGGCAGAAATAACCACGCGAATTCTAAAACGGAAGTAATGGAACAGAAGAGAGGTTGCCTAGCTGCAAACTGCAGCGATCACAGGCACGCAACTCTAAACGAGTGTATTTTGTAGCTTTGCTTATATATCCAGCCTACAAACAGCACATCAATATATGTTTATAATATATTTGACTGAAAATTGAGATACTCTCGAATTGTATTTCCTTTGTACAAAAAAACAAGGAACATATCATTTTCAAATTAAATGCTGGCATTTAAAACATTAATACCATTTGTATATCAACTTGAATTAGTGATTGATGACACTTTTATGTAAATTCGGTAAACAGTAAAAGTCGTTTCCTTCACACAAAAATTATTTTCTGCGTAACACTAAATCATACCGACATATTCTTCTTAAGCAAGTTATTTGCTATACAAAATGACCGTCTACGATTTTTTTGACGGGTAGCAAACTCTTATGTTAATAAAAAAATGTTCAAATTGACAATATTCAAATATGTTCAAAAATTGTTACCAAATATGACCGCTATAAATCTAACCGTTTGGTAGTACTTGCTATTAAACTGTTTTTTTGGCAACTTTGAGGGGCTGTAACTTTTCAGCTATCCACTTTTGGAAAACAACATTTTGAGCTGATCGCAAATTTTCAGAAATATTGTAAAGCAAAAAATAAAGATCATGTGTTTGATGGTATGAATTTTTTTATCAAAACGCCTCGCACTTTCTGTACTTTTTGTGCTGCACCGTAAATCTTGACAGTGCTGGAAGCTGTATAGATATAAAAATAATTTTGGTTAGTTAAAACAAGAAAATAAATAATACATATACGTGACGTAATATAAAAATACCGACGACGTGTAAATAAACGAGTAAAATTTTTTTAATAAGTTATTTCTGTTGCTGAATCTTACCACTTTTGTTATGGACAATATTCGACAAACACGAACAAATAAGAGCTCGGTGTAGTCCGGCAGGTGTGTATTATATATGACCTTAATTATGATAAAATCTTTCATTATGGATATTGTACCGTAATAAAATATTAGTTCAAATCAACTTCTAATGAAATAAAAGTGAGTTATTTGTCTCTACTATTTTCTAACCATTGTGTGTGATTACTGTACATTTTTCTAACAGAAAAAATAAAATATATTAAAGTTCTTCTAATCGTTTCCACATTTTTTAAATAGAAATTTTCTTGTGATCAAATAGGTAATAGTTTATTTTAGCCTGAAACGTAATAATTAGATTTATTGGCGGAACTTTTGCTAGCCCCATGAAATTTAGCCTCACAATTGCGATTTTACATGCAGGGAAGAAGAAAATAGTTTATGAAGAAAAGTTATCCCACCGTGTACCCATGATTGGTTAACTTTACGCTTCGCTCCAGTAAAGGCCATTCCATTAAAAACGCCCCGTAACATGTACACAATAAAAACGCATGTACACCACTAAATATGTTTAATCCTACCTTGTTAATTTTTTGAAATCGGCAATTTCACTCATTACGCGTAACTTTATTTATATACATGTGATGTGAAAATATACTTACCCCAAAAATTACTTGTTCTAAGGGACTGTAATTAAATAAAAACTGACTTCCGTTTTACATAAAATTATTTAAGTAAAAATATCCCAGAAGTTACGGCATCTTATGATAGATAATGTTGTCAATAGGACAATATTATAATTAAATACATAATTTATATAGCTAGAGGTTTCGCGCTTTAATTCCGATCCAGGAAGATATTTTAAAGAATTTTATGACTGGAAGGGCGAGGCAAATTTACGTTAATTATTATAATACAACATTTTAAATTTGTACAGCGTTCCTATGCACACCCTGTATGTTATGTTTAAGTAATGCAATCTAAAAATGTAAATACCAAATAAGCTATATATTACATCCGTAACTGTCTCGCCATACCGCGCACAGCGACAGGCCCCCACTATTACAGCTAGGCCAACTCATTGTCCGGTAGAATCTCTTATCACCTCTCACTTCTAAATTAAACACCGCAACATGTTGATGCGTGGCGCGTATCCGCGCACGGGTTCAGCTAGTCTATATATCAAAGCCCTAACTTCTCATTCAGTAACATGTCTCACATTATCTCGAGACAGCTTAGACATTTATTATGTTTGCGGGTTTTCATATTTTCTTTAAAATCAGGTAGGGTAATCGAGGCAATGAAGCTTCGATATCTGCGGAATGTATTAGTTATGTCTGTTTTATATGTACATATAATGGCAAATTTCATTTTGGAATTATATCCAAGATTTATTAGTACGTATATCTTTAAGTTCCAAAAACATTTTGAAAATATTCGCTAAGGAACTTCTCTATAAATGAGGACTAGTTTAATTAACTTTTCCCCGAATTTTTAAAGAATTTTTCCTGGATTTAATTTATTTTAAGATTTTTTTCCTAAAAATTTTACGGATTTTAAAGGGCTGTTTCTGGGGCTTTCAGTTGTTTTCTGAAGCTGTTATTCTGGTCGTTTTTTTCGTTTTTTATTTAGCGGAGGAAACATTCAAAGCAGCGAGTGCCGGGTTCGAACGCAAAGGAAGTTAGACAACTTCATAACTGAATTACGCGAATCTACAACAGTATCTTAGGGCGAACTCAACACTTTTATCGAACTTTTAGCTTTAACATGGCAGCAGCTATAATTTGTTTTAATTTAGAAACGAGTTGTCATATTGCAATGATATTTATTTATTAATTCCAGCTTTACTTCGTTAAAGTCCATATTTATGGAAAATCTAGAAGATCAAATATTCGAATCAAATCAATCTGAGAAAGTTATATTTTGGTTTCGTTATGTTGATGACATTTTAGCATGTTTTAATAGTTCATTTGATTTAATTAATGAATTTTTAATTTTTATTAACAGCTTGCACCCAAACATAAAATTTACACTAGAAACTGAACAAAATAAGTCCATTAACTTTTTAGATTTAAACATAAAAATTAATTCAACTAATAAATTTGAGTACTCAGTTTATAGAAAACCTACACAAACAGACATTACAATACCACACGATTCTTGTCACCACAAAACACATAAATTAGCAGCATACAGGTCCCTGATACATAGGGCTTTGACGGTCCCTTTAGATGAAATTAATTATAATAGAGAAATTTCAATTATTAAACAAATTGCATACAGTAATGGTTATAATACTAAACTTATTGATACATTAATTAAAGAAAAAGATTATAAATTAGCCATTCAAAAAATTTATCCGAATATCCTAACTTCGTTCGATACAATTAAATATGCTTCGATCCCATATTTTGGTGAGAAATCAGAACAATTGCTAAAATTATAAACAAAACAAATAAATATAAAGTAAGCTTTAAAACAACTAGGAACATCTTAAATACTTTGTTTAATGCAAAATCAAAAACAGACGATTTGTTAAAATCAGGAATTTACAAATTAAATTGTTCGCATTGTAATTCGGTTTATATAGGCCAGACAATTAGAAATTTTGATATTAGGTATAAAGAACACGTACGTTGTTACAAATACAAACACCCACATAAATCCAATTACGCTAAACACTTACTAGAACAAAATCATTCAATGACATCTAATAACACCATAAAATGTTTACACTTTTGTGATGATAAACGTAAATTAGATATACTAGAAGCTTTTGAAATTCACAAACATTTAAAAACTGTACCGTTAATGAATGAGCAAATTGACCTGTTAAATTCTCCTCTACCGGACATTTTGGAATAAGAAATCAAGTCATCTGCAGACGATTACCAAGATAAGTAAAAAAGTTCTATTGCTATAACAACACTAACTGTTTACCTTCATATAACCTTTGACAATGGCATGTAAACATGCCGAAATACGTATAAGGTTTAAATAAATAGATATTGTTAAAGTGATTAAGTATTTTATATACAGATACTCATTATATTGCAATGAATTTTTGATATCCTAATAACCCTAAGAGGATAAAATATTACTAAATTTAACAAACTTTGGTAGCAAAGGCGTAGTTATGGCATAGCAAGCTAGCGCAATGCACAAGGGCCCAAGGCACTTAATAAAAATACAACTAATAAAATGGTAATAAAAATTTTTTATGTTCAAATATGAACCAGTCATATTGAACCCTTTATACGCAGGAGCCGATTGTAATATACTGTATATGCGTGGAGGCTGTAAGTGTACTCGCTTAAAGGGGAATGGGGGGGGGGGGGGGGGGGGAGCTGGCAGCACTTCGCACAATATCGAGCAGTGCGGACAGTGATTTTATATTATGTCCTAGGCATAACGTAAAATCCGTCATTTTATAAAATGCGTAACCGTAGTCACAGTCACATTTAAGATATTTGCAATTTCATGACGCTCAAAAACAATGTTGCAGCGTGTCCAGGATCTTAAGGTAAATTGCTAAAAAAAAAATTTTTTTTAATCCGAAAAAGTTTTCTTTGCTTTTACAATTTGCCTAGGCATTTTGTTTTACAATATGCATAAGACATAAATAATAGTCTAGTCGTCAGCTCGGGAAAAAAAAAGCTTTAACTGGACATAATTCAAAGAGAAAATAATGAACCTAGCTGAAATGCATAGATAATATAACTCGAAGTTTTGATACGGTGAGACTGTTAGAAAATTAATATAGATACTGAAACAGCAGCACATAGAAAACATTATTAAACTTTTATTAGAACGAGCATTTGTAGGTAGGGCTAGGATTTTAAGGAACTCTAAGTATTAAAAACAGGGAGGTAAAAAGGTAGAAAAAAATTACATTTTAGTAACCCAAAGTTTATAATTTCAAATAAATAAAAATTTTATCAAAAAAAATTACTTAACAACCAAAACAAGAATTGCAACTTTAAATATAATGAAAAAGACTGTACTGCCAACAGTTCCTTAATAATTTAATACTACTGTAACCCAGCGCACAATGCACTGACAGACTGAGCGTTGACTGAGCCGGCTAAATGCTAAGCCACGTGATGCATTAGTTCCAATAATGAGACGCGGCGTTGGTGTAGATGTCGCCTCAAGTAAAGCGCGTCTAGCAGACTTTCATATATATTATAAATTAAAATAATTATTATTGAAAAATCGATGTAGAATAAAAATATAAAAATGTTTCATGTTCCATCTGAGGATAGAAACCTTTCATTGAAAAAAAAAAAGGTCCAAATTGGTGAAGCGGTAGCCGCTGGAGGAGCTGGAGAAAAAACCCTTTGAGCTTTGTATATGGATGGATTGTTTGCAGTTGCTACAGCAAACAATGCGTTTCTCCGTATTTATAATTCTCGGAGGGTAAGCTGTGATTATTGTCAGTTAGTTATTGTAAGCGCCGAAAAAGATCTTTCCATATCAAAAGAAGTAAAAATCAGTAATTCACTAACAGTAACGTTGGATGAAATATATTTCATACTCTGCGATTTTTACAAAAATTTTGCTCTTATAAAATTAAATACCTATTTTACTGACCTCGAGTATACGGATTTATACACAAAAATTTATGTAATTTGTAGTGCGGATGGCGGCAAAATTTATTTTTAGTTTGTAAAATCATAATGAAAATAGCACCAAAAAGGGCACAAAACGAAAAATTAGGCGCGACAATCTAAATCGTAGTCATAAAAAATTAAAAACCTAGAAGTATCCAAAATTATTCAAAGCTACCTAGATTGTTTAATAGCTGTTACAAACAAAGCGTGGGGCGTAGCTAACGGCTTCTGCTACTAATTTTAAAAAAATAATTTTGGGAGGTGTTTAAGTGGACTCATGTGACCACAATCCCGTAGTGGCCGATATACGAATAACTTTAAGAAAGGTGCAATAATCACAAACTAAAAAAGTGGACGTTAACAAACTAAAAGATACCGTGCTTCGCCGAGAAACACAAGTAAAATTTAACCAAAAACTAAATGAAAAATACGATTACAATAATGATATACAAAATAAATGGAGCACGATCCAGTCAAGTGCTAATAACATCTGTAATGAAATGCTTAAATCCGAAAGAATTAAAAAGAAGAAAACCTGGATGACTAAGGACATACTGGACATAATGGAAAAGAGACGAACTTTGAAGATACAAAACAAAACTGAACAGTATAAGGTTTTTGCACAAAGAAATAATTAAAGAAATAAGGAAGACAAAGAACAAATGGTTTAAAGATAAATGCGAAAACATAGAACGATTGGAACAACTGCACAACACACTTAACCTACACAGACAAGTGCAAGAACTAAACAGAGGACCATATGTACGGCAAGGAAATATTTTAAAGAACTCAAACAACGAACTTTTCATGTCTGATGAAGACATATTGCTAGAGTGGAAGAATTATATCTCTGATCTCTTCAAAGCCAACAGAGGAGACATACCGGTAATAAATGTTACTAATGACGACATCGTAGAAATAACAAAGGAAGAAGTGATCAATGCCATACGAACCTCTAAATCAGGAAAGGCACTAGAACCAGACGAGGTACCAATCGAACTAATAAAACTAATAGAAGAAGAAAACATCTCAACCCTTACAGGCATACTCCCAAAGGAATGGCTACATTCGACGTTTATAACCTTCCCAAAAATCAGTAATCCAAAAAAATGCAAAGACTACCGCACAATAAGTCTCATGTGTCATACTTTGAAAATATTCCTCAAAGTTATACACAGAAGAATATACCGAAAATGCGAAGAACAACTGTCCGAACAGCAGTTCGGTTTCCGAGAGGGATTAGGCACACGAGAACCACTATTGTTCATGAGAGTACCGATGGAAAGAGCCCACGATGTAAATAAAGATATCTTCCTTCTCTTTATCGACTATGACAAGAACTTTGATAAAGTGCAACATGTAAAACTTTCTGAAATACTACTAAATACGCAATTAGATAAAGCGGACATTCGAATTATAATAAACTTATATAAAGACCAAGAGGCTCAGGTACGAATCGACGGAAAAAATACGGAAGAAATAGAGATACTACAAGGAGTGAGACAGGGTTGTGTGCTATCGCCGTTGTTGTTTAACGTGTACTCAGAAGAGATATTTAAAAGAGCTCAATCTAACTCAGATGCAGGCATAATGATAAATGGAGAGAAAATCACATTAATACAATATGCTGATAACACGGTTCTGATAGCAGAATCCGAACAAGAACTGCAAGAAACGTTAACTAACATCTCAACAATTAGCGAGGAATACGGTATTCAAATAAATGTCAAGAAAACAAAGTCTATGACAATAACTAGAAATCCACTCATACCTCAGATGACCTTACAACATAAAAATGAAACTATAGTGAACGTATCCCAATTCCGCTACTTAGGATCAATGTTAAACTACAGAAGAGATTGCCTCCAGGAAATTAAGTGTCGTATCAAAACCGCGCGATCAACTTTCATGAAGATGAAAGCAACATTATGTTCTAAACACATACATATTAAATTAAGAACTAGACCATTGAGATGTTATGTATTCTTAGTTTTATATTATGGGGCAGAAACATGGACACTAAACAAAGATGCCCTGAAGAGAATTGAAGCTTTCGAGATGTGAACATACCGAAGAATGTGCCACATTTCCTGGATACAAAGAATAAACAACAAAGAGGTTCTAGAAAGAATGCACAAAACAACTGAATGCGTCAATACTATTCAAAAGCGCAAACTTGAGTATCTAGGCCATATAATGAGGAATGATAAATATCGCCTACTACAGATTATATTACAAGGTAAAATCAATGGCCGCCGCCCACCAGGCCGAAACCGTATATCCTGGCTCAAGAACCTTAGAGATTGGTTCGAATTAACATCGGTAGAACTTTTTAGAACAGCAATGTCCCGCCTGATGATCGCAAACGCTCTTCTCCGAAGAGCACGCACGTGAAGAAGAAGAAGATCTACCTCCTTCTCGCCAATTTTTTTAGCTTCATTATTCGTATGAACAATTTGTGTGCTTTTTGATGTTGCTGCAGCAGTAATTTTATCTTGATTATTTTAAGTAAAAATCTAACAAATTTGTAGAAAAATATAAACGTTTCTGAAGGAGTCACAAATATGTACAATTGTTCAGTTGTTATAAATAATTATATCAATAAATCATAAATAAAAATCTAACAAATTTGTAAATTTTATAATGAAGGTCGCCTAAAAAATATTGTGTGCACCACCGCCAAAAAGTGTTATTTCGTCCTCGTCTGCTTTCTGATTGAGATTAAACTCAGACACGGCCGAAAAGAATCCACTTTTTGGCCTTGGTACACAAATAACTATATTATACCTGCATCATAATCCTTGTAAAACAAACCAAAAAGGGTGCGTAAACCCAACATTAAAACACCCCGATGTTTTAAAGTTGCTAAGCAACAATGACGTCATCAATTTTGAAGCAACAAATTACAAACACGCGAAAAAATATAATTTAAATTCACATAGCAACATAAACAACAAAGAATGCTAACCAATCTCCAGGTAAATGATATGACGTCACATCATAAACTACTATGTAAGATGAATCAAAATCAAAATGCTGCTTCCTAGCTATATTCTTCTTATTTTCTAGATTATGATGCAGGTATAATAAAAAATAGCGTATAATACAAGTGTATAAGAGCCTTTAAAGCACTGCTCCGTTAAAAGGCACTCGGCTTCGCCTCCTGCTTTTAAACCCGTCGCGCGTACTTTAAAGGCTTGCTTATACACTTGTATTATAATATACTATTATATTTATCGATGGATATCAACCGCTGATTATAGATATGGTCGTTGAAAAATAACTTGCAGTAATATTGATACTATATCTAACAAGCGGCATTCCGTTTCTTAAGTCTAAATTCACCTTTGATGGAAAGTTGCAACGAACGGTTACTCAACGTAATTTTATATAATTACGATTGTATTTTAAAAATGTTATGTATGATTATTTAATCACAATCGCATAAATGTTTGTAATGACGACTTTAATTCGTCAGAGTCACAAAAAATATTCAAGCTATAAATCAAATTAATTGCTGTTAAAACATTAAATTTCTAAATGATTTCCCGTGTAAAAATTTCTTTAAAAACAAAACGAAAGGTTTAAATTTAAACTAATTAAACAATTTATTCGAATACCTGACTAAAAGCGTATCCAAATTGCGTAATTATTTATTAAGAGGGTAGTTGATTTTAATTGATTCTTGTAATAGCTGGAAAACATGGTTATTTTCCCAAAGCACGATTTGATTAAATATTCAATTTCCTAAGGAAATCTTTAGGTTTAGATACTCTTTAACTTTCTTACCGATCTTTTAACAAAACTAATTTTATAACAGCTTTACTAACCTGTGGAAGTTTTTATTTTCGCATTGGACTGAATGCTTGTTTTTTAAATTTAAATTATTGAAAAATCACTATAAAAATAGGTTTAAGAAAAATCCAAATTGTTCCGATTTTGTATCACGTTCTAATTTCATAAAAGCTGAATGTTTCTGATTGCAATTAACGTGTCACATGATGAATGTTACCTAGATTAACTGTTGTAATTTTGTATGACATGAATGTTTTACATTTAGGATCGTTTTGGTCTGGAAAACAAAGCTTGATTGCAACTAGGTTAACAATGTGGGATTATATCGAGTTTTAGTATACACTCTATTAAAATTTCGCGCTCCGCCATTCAGCTTATTAACAATAATTAGTGGGGCGCGAAAGCGTGATATGCGGGAGAACGCGTATATATGAAAACGTCAAACCACGATACGCACAACTTAATATCGGAAAATGTGCTGAATCAGATAGCTTCATACAAGAAATTAGAACAATGCATCCAGTGGCGTGTTGTTTTGTTGAAAATTAATTGTCTATCGATCGACCTAGTTATTAAAGATTTCTAGATGGAAAGGGGTTGATTACGCTGTCACAAAATGAATTTCATTCATCTCTGATTGCACTTTGCATGAATTGAAAAAACACACCGGTTCTAAATAAATGGTGTGTCACTCAAACCAAACTGATGACAGTGTTGTGAGGCAATTTGGGTGTATGTGTGGAATAATGTTTTGAATTATTTGCAGAAAATGAACAACTCGTTGTGCATCGAATCAGAAGAAATTTCGAAGTTCGAAAGAGTTCAAAAGAGCATACTGAAAATTCCTTAAAATCTACGCCAACTAAAGCAAGATCAGCAATTTTTGCTACTGAAAATTCCACAGTTGTTTATGCGCAGATTGGTGGTACAGCAACGTTACCTTGTGTAGTTAGGAAATTTAGCAATGGAGTGGTAAGTAACAAAACTTAATTTCTTTATATAGCACTCACTGTTTTTAGGCGCCATGGACGCGAGTAACGAAATAATTTTTCTTGCTAAATATTTGAGAAATTTCTTTAATTCAGTAACATTCAAAGGAAAACAATTTTGTTGTGAATCGGAGTACCTTATTTAGAGGTAGATCTAAAGCGACTCTCGAAAGCACTACTTGAAAGCTCAAGAATTTGATTCCTTAAAACTTTGAGCGGCGTGCTCGACATTCGAGAGCGAGGAAAACGTACGAAACGGTCGTTTATTTTTAAAGCTGGAATACTCTACTTTCTTAATAATAGCACCTTTTGACGCACTTGCAAGTGGAATGCTTTCAAGATTTATTTAACGCATATTGCAAATTATAAATTAAAGGTTTCTTGGATTCGGAAGCAAGATGCGCCTGCTCTGCTAACTGTTGGATTGACGACCTACAGCGCAGACGGTCGTTTCTTCGTTGAACACGTTAGACATCTTCAGAACTGGGGGCTGCTAATTAAGCACGTACAGCTTTCGGATGCTGGCCACTATGAATGTCAGGTGTCTACACACCCTCCTACCAGTATTTTTATAGAGTTAAAAGTTACAGGTAAGTCTGTATTACTTTTTACCGGTGTTCATATTATTGCTTGCTGTTGTTTTGTTGCAATTTACGAAACCATGGGAGGTGGGGGGTCAGCTCCCTACGGAAAATAAAGAAAACAATAGATCATAATGGTGCCGATTTAAGCTAAGTGACTCCAGCTTCGAGCAGAGTATACTCTGCTCTGCGAAGGTTAAAAACATATTTAAGAACAACAATGTCTCAAAAAGAGGTAAATGATGTAGCTGTATTAAATGTTCCTCGAAACCAGTACATTGAAAAAACTAAATTGTAAATTCATTTCTTACAGAAACTTAAGTCAGTCAAAATACATTTTTTACAGGTTAAATTTTTCTAATTTTTATTTGAAAAAAGGTTTTCATGTATCTATTGTCTTGGAAATTCACAAAAATAAAAATCTGAAACTGCATGTACAGAGCGAGCAAAAAAGGTGAAGAACCACGTGACCATTGACTAATTTAAATGTAGTGAATTTTATTTTTCAATGTTGCCTGCCGTGCTGATTTCCTTTTGAAATGTCATTGTGTTTCATTAGCGTTCGTGCACTCATTTTGTTTTTCTACTTTAATATTATTAAATAAATCCTTCCATTTACTTTTGCTTTATTAAATGTTTTTACAGAGTTTTTAAATTGTGTGACGTGCCAAATTCATTTTTTTTATAAAAATATGTTTTTTGTGTCCTAATTTGTACGTGCAACGCCAATGGTAATTGCCACAACTGCCAGATTTAGTTTCCTGGAACAAGGTGGCCACTTCTGTAGAATGGGTTGCCGATGTTACGTGGTCACGTGGTTCTTTACCTTTCCTGCTTGCTCTGTACTCCATAAAAAAATAGTTACTAAAGTGTAAATTCATAAAAGTTATCTTAGGACAATATTGTTTCCGAACCCTCTTTGGAATTTGAAAACTCAGAACCTATGTTTTTAAATAATTTTCTACAAAATCTATGTGAATCTCTGTTCGTGTTATACTGCTACTATTTTTTCATACCTCTTACGGCGACTTTTTCTAGGCTGTCACTGTAGCCCAAGAGGCGGTAAATATTTTAGGTACAAAAGATTCACGTGTAGAAAATTCTGTTTGAGTACCCTAATGGTATATGAAACATATTCTTTTTGCACATTTAGCCTTGACATTGGTAATAAAAATCAGCAATGAAAATAGTGTTTTTAGACGTCGTCTTCGAAACAGACGCGCATAGCTTAGAGCACTTCGTGGTAGAAAATTAGCTCAAATTGGTTCGCTGATCATCATCATCATCATCATCATCATCTGGCATGGAGCTGACACGAGGGTCGATCCTGGATTACGCCAGGCCCACCCCATGCCAGTAAGGTGGGTAGGAATTTATGTGATAGGTGGGATCGGGTGGGGTGTTGAACCGCGTTAGCATGTCTGCAATGCATACCGCAAGACACCGCTGCTGCAACACCGGGTAGTTAGTAGGCTACGCATCAATGGGGTTTTTGAGTACGCAACCAAGACCGTTATGCGATTATGCATTTTAACTTAATAAACTTTGGTATCAAAGTTTCACATTGTTCTTATTTCACACGTATCTATTGTTCTAAGATTACAAATTGAAAATATCTTAATTTCCTAATAACTAATAAACTACTTAATATTACTTGTCGTCCGGGTGGTATTGCTACCCACAAATATCCTACAATTATCTTAATTTCTTAATGGCTAATAAATTGCTTAATATTTACCCCAAAACATATTTAAACTTTATTGTCACTTAATTGTAACGTTCCCGCAGCTCGATTATACTTCCTTCTTTTCTAAATTTCCCCTCTGCAGTTGACCAGTACTTATTCGTCGTTTTCTTTCCCCCTGGAGCGTACTTGTGTTCCTCTTACTTTGTTTTCCCCTTCCTCACCGTCTTTCTGCCTCCTCTTCTCCGTTTGCCTGTTCTTCTTCAATCGATTCTTGATCCGATTCTTCCATTATTGCATAAATTCCTCTTGTCTCTCTTCTTATATCCTCTTTTCTTCTTGCCCATTCCTCCCATATCTGCTGAGGTATGCCGGTGTTTTGGATGTCCCGCTCCAATGATGTGTTCCACGTGTAGCATGGTCTTCCGATCTTCTTTTCTTCTGTTTGCATGACATAAGCCTGCCGGAGAGGATGGTTGGCATGTCTTCTCAGAATATGTGCCCAATATTTAATTCTTGATGTAGTGAGTCGTTTGGTTATTGTTTTCCCTTCTAGAATTTCATGTGCCGTTGAATTGTTTTCTTCCCCCTCGTTTAGTTGGAGTAGTTTGAGTATTTTCTTTTCCATTCTTCGAAGTGCCATTCTGTTGGCTTTCGTGATTGCGGTCGTTTTTAATCCGTACAGAGCGGTTGTGGCTATTATGGAGTTATATATTATCTTCTTTATTCCTTTTGGTAATTTGTGTTTTTGGATGAGAGGAAGTATCATATGTGTGGCTTGGTGTGCTTTGGTTATTCTTTGGTTTACTGTCTCCGATCTTGCTAATGAGTCTGGTATGTATACGCCTAGGTACTTAAGTTTGCGTGTTTGTTTTAGTTCACAGCTCCCTATTTTCAGTGTGTTCTCGGTTACTCCTATAATTCTTTCTTTGCCTGGGGCTCTCACCATCGCTTCGCATTTGCTGATGTTTATTTCTAGTCCTGACTCAGTTAGGTTTGCTATCAGTATTTCCAGAAGTCTCCCTGCGTCTTCCTCTTCTTCCGCTATGATTATTAGGTCATCCGCATAAGCAAGAATCTTTGGCAGGTTCATGTTTTCTTCAATTGGTGATGCTGTCGTCATTTGTGCAGCTGTTTTTGCCAGGACCCTGTGCAAAGCCATCGTGAATAATCTAGGTGAGAGTGGACATTCTTGCTTTACCCCTTTCGTTTTCTTATATACTTTTGTTCTTTGCCCGAACCATTGCAACATCGTATTTTCCTTTAGACATGCTGTTATTATCCGGTTGATGATGTAATGCGGTGTTCCTAAGTCTTTCAAGGCTTCTAACAGGGACGAGTGCTGTATGGTGTCGAATGCTCTTGTTAGGTCTAGGGCTACCAGTACTGTTTTTCCTCCACCTCTCCACCTTTCGTCCAGTATGCGTCTTGTTACATATATATGATCCTCAACAGATCTGTTGCTTAGGAATGCTGTTTGGTACGACGGTATTTCCGGGGTTGTTTCGTCCAGTACTCTCAACAGGTATTTAGCGTATATTTTGTAGCCTACGCTGCAAAGGCTGATTTTCCTGTAGTCTGTCGTGGATTTCGGATTTTTAACTTTTGGTAGGGGAATTTGCATGGTTGTAATCCATTCCGTTGGTACTTCATTACGTATCCAGATTTCTTCTATTGTTTTGCATACTGTTTCTATAAAGGTTGTTGGTGCGGCTTGTAGCAGTTCCACTTGTACCTGGTCCATTCCCGGCGCCTTATTTTTCTTTAAGTGGTGTATTATTTCTGTGATTACTTCTGTATTTGGCGGTGGCCCCAGTGGCCAGTGGTCCGTTTCTTCTATTGGTCGCTGGGCATTTCCTGTTGTCCTTAATTCATTTTCCCAGTGGGATTTCGCTGATTTCATGTAAAAATAATTTGCATCAAAAGACAGTTTAGTTGGTAGAACTGCCAAAACAGTCACTTATAAATTTATAAATTTACTATTACTATACACAACATTCAACTATAATTTTAGCACAATACTGTTTTTCTCTAAATATATATTTATTAGTGCCAGAGTGGCCGAGTGGTTAGGGCACTTGGCTGCTACGCAAAAGGTCTCGTGTTCGAATCCGAGACTGGATGCCTGGCGGGCGGCCTACCCAGTTGCTTTTTAAAAATTGGGAACCAAACACTTTAACGGGGGGAAGTAAGGTAGCCGTCTAAGGCGTAGTGTCTAGCAAAACCACCATGTACTTGCGGGACGGCTGGGTTTCGGAAGCGATGATCGGTGGCCTTGACTCACCGCATTGCAGGGCAAACTCCTCAATAAAGTGTAGTGTCTCCGACTTCACCTTATATAGTTATTAAGTGACACAAAATTACGATGCATGTCTGTTGATTCTAAAAATAAATGTGGAGTATACTGTTAACATGTAAACTAACATGGTTTGAGTTTATATTTTGCAACTCCCATCCATTACTCTTTTTAATTGCAATACATTGGTTTGTTTTTTGTGGCGTTACGCCAAACAGCAGTAATTTGATTAACACCCATAATCTTATTAATAAGAACACTCTTGCATGCGGTAGCAACCTACTTGCATTAAAATCCTTAATTTTGGTGCATTTTGGTCTAGACATTCCAAAATTAGGTAGTTTATGGTTTCATCATACTCTTTGCAGAGTTAAAATTTCAAATTTACATCTATACAAAGGATCTCTTTTTGGTGATATCTTGTTGCCAAAGCTTGATCTTGTGTTGCTACTATGAGCGGTATTGTTTTTCCTTTAATTTTACCCTGTTTTAGCCACATGAAGGAAGGTGTGGTCTTTTTGGTTAGTTGGTTTCTTCATTTCCTTTCCGTGTATTGCGCATGCGTTTGTTTTCCTCGTCAGCATTGTCTTTGTCTTTTTCTTCACTGAAATCTAAATCTTTTGCTACCACTTTCGATTTCTTTATTACACTTTTGTTTCTACGTTCTTTCTCTTCTTCTTTCACTTGTCATATAAACTTATCTCTTTGTTTAGATGTATGTATTTTCTTATTCCCAAAACTGCTACTGTGTATGCGTTATTATTCTGTACTAAACCTCTTCCTTCTTTACTTCTAGGCAAGTACAGTCTTTCTACATCTGTTTTTAGGTGGTGTTGCTATTCAGCGTTAACAGCTTTCTGTTTTTTCACAATTTCTTGATTTTTTTTTTGCCTAATTAAGTATTTCAAAGCTGCATGACAGTACAGTGCTAGTGTCCCAATTGCACACATTTGGTTTTTGCTCTTAAGTATTTATAAGACTTTCCTGCCTCCAATTCTTTGATTTCTCAATTATTGTTCAACTTAATGTTAGGCGATTTTTTTTAGTTTTCCTCTGATTAGCGTTATTTTAGAATATTTGTCTAAACCAAATTTCATTTTTATCGTCGCTATATTCTTTTACTACTTCTGCTTCTTTTTATAGATCTTCTTTAGTTTTTCCAACAGCTTTAAATCGTCTACATAAAGGAAATAGCTTATGAGTGCAGATTTATTTTGCAGTTTGTTGCTCAATCCCAATGGTGTTAACTCTGTTGTTAGAAGGAATATAGTGACATACAAAAAAGTAATGGCCATAAAGAATCTCCTTGAAAGGTGCCTTTTGTACTTTGATTTGTTCCATTCCATTTCCTTTCCAGTTATCTTTATTATTTTTATTATTATTACTATTATTATTATGGTTTGAGCAAAAAACATCACAGTACTTAGCCGTGGAAATACAAAGTCGAAACTTAATTCATAAGTCGCAAACTGTAATTTAAAAATAATATTTCACGGAACAAAAATGAACTAACACAACACAAGAGCTTTGTTTTACATGCCCAAGCCTTATGACTTTTTTTTGTTCATACGATACCATAATTGCGTTATTGCAGTATTTACGTATTTACTTAACTTCATCCTGCTCACTTTTACAATTGGTAGAAAATCAATGTTGACTATTCCATAAGTTAAAGTCCCGTTTTCGTCGGCTCGTAGATTTGACATACAAACTAAAAATGAAAATTTATTTTACTGTCCCACATTTTTCTCAATTTCATTTTGTCCATAGTGTTCGACGGGGTCAGAGCTTGTGGAACTCTGTAAATCTGTGTTTGACAGCAAAATAGGTTGAACACGTGTAAATGGCATTTTATTGGAAATCCAATAGAGTGACAACTGAAAAAATTTTAGTTTTCTTCCATGATATACCTTTAAATTCGTTACTTGACTCATCAATGATTATAATCTCATTTTCTTTTATACGTATGAGCAAATATTAGTAAAACATCAAAACGGGACTAAAATACAACTCTTTATATACGACTGTGACGTTAATTAAAAGAGCATGTACGTTGAAAATAACAGAACTCGGTTATTCTCAATTTTGTGTAGTATTAACCCAGTCTATAATGTGAATGTTGACGTTTTGTTTCGCTACAATACAGAGATCGAAAAGTAAAAAGTGCAAAATTTTTAATCAGCTAAAAGCAATTACTTCTAAAACTGCTTTATATTTTTTATAAGGTGTTTTATGATAAAAAATACTAAAACAACTTTGTTGATAAGTTTGAAAATCTAGAGTAATTGCTGTTATTGCAGTCAAATATAAGAAACATTTATGATTTTATTATAATATTATAGTGATTCTAAAAGTTTAGATCAAAATTATATATCAAATGGTGCCAGCGTTGCAACGTAATATTGCTGCATGAATTGCATGTGTGGGGCGGTAAAAACCGATTTACTTACTTACTAAAGACCGAATGTCTTTAACAGCATGAAAAGCCAGCAAGTATACAATAATTAATAGTTACGGTAGCAAAGCATTATTAAAGTATATATTAATTACTAAGAAAATATTTCCCCTCCATGAAAACTCAAGCGCCTCTAGTAATTCTACTTTATATATGTGTTGCAACATTATCTTTAGTGCACTAACTCTTATTTGAACACAACAACAGCAATCATCATAAAAAACGAATATTTAACAATACTATCAAGACATCAACATAATTAACAAATAATCAACAGTAGTCACTACACCACTTTAACACCTTTAGTTGGTTTGAAGTGTTTTATTATTTATAACAGACAAAATAATATTCGAATAATGTTCATACAAACAAACAGAACAACATTAAAGTAACCAAATTGATTCAGAGAATAAAGAACAGAAAAACAACGATTTAGAAAACTATCAAAAATAGTTAATCCGAAGAATGAACAAGGGGCCCGTACTAGAGTTTCAGAAGGTTTGGGTCAGCGTAGATAATATCGGGCTGGTGGTCTGCAAGTTCCCAGTGGTGCTTCTTGCGCGGCTCTGCTTTGTTTGAAAATGTGCTTGGGTTATTTTCAACCGCTGTTTTGCTCTTGAAGAAACTTGTGGTGCTAGAGCGGTCTCGTCGTGGCCTGTTGTGGCCCTGCTTCGTTTATGAAAAAACTAACGGTGCCGGAGGGTTTCGATGAGACTTGGTGTAGCCGCCACTTCCTCCATGAACGGCGTACTAGTGATGGGGCTTCAACGGGATTTGGTGTACCTTCTGCTTAGCCCTGGGAGATTGTTCGTTAGTTCAAGCTCTTAGAGGGGTCTGACGACTAGTTAGCTTTTGGAGGAGTCTGCGGGGATGGTTTGCGTTGGATTGGAGACTAATGTGGTATCTTTAGAAAGGGTGCAGCTCTAAAATAACGGGGAAGTTAATTTGTTGCTTCGGACCGTTCTGTTCGGCTCTAAAGAAAACTTCCCAAGTGCTTTTTGTACCAATTTGTTCGCTCCTGTTAAATAAACTGACTCTTCCGTATAAATGCATCCGTTTACATGCTTTTTTCCAGAAGCAGTTGCGTAGCCGTTTAAACAAAAATTTACAAAGGGGGGATATGTACAATCTTTTAGGAAATTTTTAATATTTTAAAGTTGCACGACAAAGTCGTAGATCGAGTCGTGTATTCAAACGAGTGCCATAATAATGCATTACTCCACGTGTGACATAACAAAACTTCATTACGGCTGCTTAACATTTGTTAAAAAAATCGAATTTTTTTGTTTGAAATGGTATTTGATATTTCGCATTAATTTATTTGCAAATGTCAAGTCACTTTTAAGATACTTTTGTTTTAAAATCAAAGAAACGAGATAGATTCGATTTGTTCAATACCATGGCAACCAGCCAGTTTTCTGATAAACAAAGCTTCAGTTTTGTTTGTGTAAATTATCTCACTGGCGAGATAATAAACTTCATTACCTAACGCAAATGAATGACATAATAAGTCCTTATCCAAGCAGTCGTAGATAAACGTTATAAATAACCTGTTTCGAAATGTAAGGCATGTTACCGAATGCGCGCTTATTAAAAGTTGGGATGGGGAAAAGATACAGATTAAATATATAGATATAAGCTAGGACTTCGATCCGCGACCTGCTACGATACCTGCTTTATTCGCTTATTTATTATTAAAACAAACTATACAAAAAAAGTGGGAGATGGCTTTTAGTTTACATTAAATACACCATTTCAATTTAGAAAAAAAAAACAATTTCGCTTTTCGCTAATTGTAGTTAGTTACCAAATTTGTATAGCGTACGCATAGGCTTGCGTGTTTCAGTGTTATATCTGTATAAAGTAGAGGTATACATATATATGTATGATAAATTTCCCGGGGTTTAACGACTTCATTAAGGTACAAGAAAGTTTTCATATAGATCTGCTCCATAGTTATTGAAATATACAGGGAAGGAATAATTCACAGGAGTTACACTACATTACATTTGTATTATGAGCATAGGCTAAATTAGCTGGTTGAATGTTTGTGAAGTACTGTTATACTTCCTCATCGCTTCAGGAAACTAACTTTGTTTACATATTCAATAATATTATAATTATATATTTGTTTTTTTATGTTTATCAATTGTTAGTGCTAACCCGTGTTTATAAACCTTGAATATTTAATCTGTGTACTAGTAGATGATTATTTAGTAAAAGTAATACTAAGACAGAAGGTGACGAAGAACAACAGACAAATCACAAAAATGAAGAACAAATTAAATATGCAGAAACTAAGTGAAGAATATAGACTTATGGCTAACACTTAAAAGAAGATAAAAAATGCAACACACGAAGCAGATGACAACAATTGAGAGCTGGATGATTCAAGAAGTAGTACACGAAGTGGCAACAGTCAATTTAAAAATTAAATCGCCAATAACTTAATAATCGTACAATTTAGGTATAAGACTACCTTACACTATTTTAAAATTTTAAATCTTAAAATTTCGCTATCAAAAATGTTATAATATACAAAGTGTCTCACTTAAAATAACAAAGTTGCGTATTCTACCTTGAAAAGTAAACATTCTGTATGAGTGAAATTAATTTACAATGATGCGGAACTGCCTACCAAAAAACTTTTGTTTTTAACTTATTTTTGTAAAGTTGTTATTTAAGACTGTGGCCATACCATACCTTTAATGCACCCTGTATATGAAAATAAAATACTTTAAATTTAACCACTATATTTTGCCAATATAATTAAGACAGCGGCAGTAAAAAGCGAACGTAGGCGGAATTAATGATCTTTTTATTTAATTTGCGAGTATATTGTCAATTTGGGTTTAGAGCAAACACAAAAAGAATGAAAAAAATCTCCAGCATTGCTGGCTTCTTTCACACTTCTAACTAATAATCTGTTAAAGCTCAATATTTTAATATAGTATCCATTCCTCCTGATATTGATATTACTTTACGCAAAGTATCTGAAAAATAAAAAAACAAATTAAATTTGAAAAGAGAGATAATGTTCAGTAAAATATTGATAAGCCGAATCAATGTTGATTGTCAACCCATTAGCGGGAAATTAATCCTTCTATATTTAAGCGGCTTGTTAGAAAATTCTGTTGAATAAATAAGTAGATCAGAAACACTGTCATTTTGTTTGAATTCTTTTTCCAATGACTACTCTCTCACGGACCATTTGTTAAATAACCAAAAAAATGCTTAAACAGCTTGTAGAATTTATTTTTAATTGTATTGTTTGTTTGAAATTATTCTGCATTATTACATATTCAAACCATATAAAAATAATAACAGAACTAATTAATACATAAATAGGGCACAGGGTGCTGCAAAGGCTTGTGGCGCTTTTTAGAGCGTTGTAAAGTAGCCATGAATACCTGGCCTATGAATCAACGCGATATTGCTTCGCCGTCAAGATCCCCTGACCTGTCAGTCTCAAATTGTTATTTATAGTTTTCTTAAAGTATGGAGTTTATCTCATGAGCTTCGTACACGTTAGGATTTTATAAAAACATAAGTGAAAAAATCAAAACCGTTGATAACGGTGTCTAAATGCGTAATCTTTGAGAACTTATCGGTGAATGTATTCAAACCGCGGTACGCATTTGAAAAACGTAATTTTTAAAAATGAACTACATGTTAATAATATGCATTATATAGTTAATTTCTTGAGCTTTTCCCATTATTAGTAAATGTTGCCGACGTGGACTATTCTTCGATCTCTTTCTCGTCTTTTCATGAAAATTCGACACCACCAATAAGTAATTCATTTCAAGGCAATACTTACTAACTGTTGGCACAATAAAATTTCCAATTTCGTTTCGTGTCTTGAAAATGCGAAACGATATCACACTTTTATTGACTAAATTTTTTAATCGACTTCAAAAAAAGGAGGAGATTCTCAATTTGTCTGTATATATTTTTTTTAATATATGTTCGGACATAACTTTTTTGTTTATGAGCCAATTTAAATGATTTTTTTGCGTTGAGTTCAGTATGGTTTCAAGGTGGTCCCGTTTTAATTTCATTGGTATTGGACCTTGAACTTCGAAGATACACCAGGGAACTCCTCAAAATCTATTTTTTTCTAAGCGTTTCCGTCTTTCATCTTCCGTTTCAACTAGACGTCGTTTCCTCATTCGAGAAGCAACCTTACTAGGTCTACCCATTACTTAAAATTGGAAAATAATTAACTTTAAAAAAAAAACCGACTTTAAATAAAACACAAAAGTAACATAAGTTAACTAAAAAGCAAAAAATAAATGTTTTTTATATAACAATTTAATACTTATTTGTTGTTCCGTTTAATGTAATTAGGAAATTATTGTTTATTATATAATTATTAATTGCTTTATAATTTTTAAGTCGGTGCCAAGTAAAACAAAAATTATATACCTCGCTACAACAACAAATTATATTCGAATTTTTTCGAACAACAAATAAGTATTAAATTGTTGTATAAAAAACATTTATTTTTTGTTTTTTACTTAACTTATGTTACTTTTGTGTTTTTATTTGAAGTCGGTTTTTTTTTATAAAAAGTTAATTATAAAACACGTAATGAGAGTTAATAATCTTGAAATAAGATTTACGGCAACACCTTTGTCGAAATAAGGCATTTCTCGATCTAGTGGAAATAGGAGTATCAATTTGTCTCGTCGCACTCTCACATTTTCCAGACAAGAGAAGAAATGATTATTTTTGTGACGAAACTACAACCGCCAAGACAGGAAACGTCTCATTTTCGTTTTATTTCTTAAAGTTTCAAGACGAGACAAGACGAAACTTATTAATAAAAACTACTTTTTTTACATAAATACAAAGCCGGTATCAAAACAATTCAGTGATTGGTTCAAAATTTGTAATTTATATTTATTAGAATATTTGAGATATTTTTTCCTTTAGGCAGTTACAAGACTTGCACACGACTTGACGTTTAATTCATGTATACAGGTCGTACGCCAAAATATGTTATTTTGTAAGCTCATACAAAACATTTGTTTATGTGAACGACAAAAGTTTGTTATTAGTCAATTTACGATACATTTTAAGGTTTTGCTAGTATTTTCTGTTTAGGAAAAAACATTCGTGTTTATTGTCTTGAAAATTCAAGACGAGACGAGAGTTAATAATTTTGAGAAAAAACTATTGTATTGTTTCGTATTTAAAATTAATAGAGAAAAGAATTTTTCGTGATGAAACTCTTGGTTATACTATCGCCAAGAGAAGAAGTTTCTTATTCTCGTTTCATGTCTCGTAAGCTCTAGACGAGATTACAAACATCTACCGTCTCGAATTTTTAAGACGTGTCGAATTTCGAAAACTGACTCCCGGTGGTACCACTGTGAAAACAAATATTCACGATCTCCTTTGGTATCGTCTCAAATATTACAGACTGCAGTAACACTTTTTCTCGTTTTTCATTACCAAGACGAGACAATAGGTGATTATTTGGTGACAAAACTCTTGGTTATACTACCTCCAAGAGGAAAACTTTTCGATTCTCGTTTTATATCTTAAAAGTTTGAGACGAGATGAGAGTAAATAATTTTAAGACAAAACTACTGTCTTGTCTCGTATTTTTAAGCCAAAACGAGAAATTATTTTTTTTATAGGGTAACTTCTGATTATACCACTGCCTAGAGACGAAATTTCTCGTTATCGTATCATGTCTCGAAAATTTGAGACGAAATTACCAACATCTATCGTCTCGTGACGAGACGATAGTTAATAGTTTCGATACATGACTCCTGGTAATACCATTGTTAAAGAAAAATAATTTCGACATCGTTTAATATTGTCTAGAAAATTACAGACTGCAATGCCACTTGAGTAAAGTGGACGAATAGTCCTGCATTTTCAAGACGATATATAGAAGAAGCGTCGTTATATTACCGCCAAGAAGGTAAATTTCTAATTTTCGTTTTATGTCCTGAAAATTTGAGACGATACGAAAGTTAATAAATAACATTGTGATAAAACTAATGTCTTGTAGTATTTATAAAACGAAACAAGAAATAGATTTTTTCGTGACTAAACTCGTGGTTATACTATCGCCAAGAAAAGAAAATTCTTATTCTCGTTTCATGTCTCGTAAATTCGAGACGAGATTACCAATATCTACTGTTTCGAATTTTTATGACGTGATGACCATTAATAAATTCGACACATGACTCCCGTCAATACCATTGTTAAAACAGATATTTGTCGATCTCTTACGTTATCGTCTCGAATATTTTAGACCGCAGGCAGTACCAATTTATTCGACTCGCATTTTCAAGAGGAGACGAGAGATGATTGTTTCGTGACGAAACTGTTGGTTATACCCTATCAATTTGTGTTGTCTCGAATGTTTATTACGTGAGGATAGTTTATATATTTAAAACAAGACTACAATATTGTCAAAAGGAGACATTTCTCTGTCTCGTTTGTTATTGTCTTGGCTATTCGAGACTGCATGGAGTACCAATTCTTGTAGTCTCGCAGTTTTAAGAAGAAACGAGTAAAATCATGGTTATACGTACTATCTAGCGATTGCAAATTTACCGACAGTTAAATTACTGATATTTTACCGGTAAATTTCGATTTTTTTAATTACATAATAAATTCATAAAAATAAATAAATAGAAAAAATCAATAAATAAATAAATTTGTATTTCAAGACATAATAACATTAAAGTTAAGAAAACCACAAAAATAACCTTTGAAGACTTGAAAATAGATTGAAATTGAAACACGAAACAATTAATTTATAGTAAACTTACGTAATGAATCAAATTTAAGCACAAAGCAAAAATAAAAAGTAAGTAACGCAATAAAGTGAACTTAAAATTCAATAACATTATTATCGAGTTAGGAATTAGGAAAATGTATTTTCTGGCAATTTCTTTCATTGTTTCGTAAGAAATGCGGGTAGAAATTTATCGAAATTACCGGTATAAAATACCAATTTTTAAAGGGATTTTTAAAGCTTTTACCGGTAAATCGGTAAACCGGCATTGCAATCCCTAGTAGTATCGCTGGGAGGAGAAATATATCGATCTCGTTTCGCGCCGTCTGAATAATTCTTATGAAAAATAACATTTTTTCTCGTCTCGAATCTTCAAGACGAGACAAGAAGTAATCATTTTACAACAAACTGGCAATACTACTGCTGAGATACAAAGTTTAACGATCTCGATTCGTATGCAAAAGAGAATTTGTCGTACTTTAACTGAAATCTGATATAAATAGTAAATTGTAATTTCAAACTCGATGGGATAGTACATTATTACATTTATTTTCGATAAATTTTCAGAAGCTGCAGCTGAAATTCTGGGAGCTCCCGATTTACATTTACGTGCCGGTTCCACTCTTCGTCTTGTATGCACCTTGAGAGATTCGACCGAGCCCCCAAGTTATGTTTTCTGGTACCACGAACAACAAATGATCAATTATGACTCAGGGGTAACGGTGCTTGCTGATCGCTCCTCAAGTGTTTTGCTGGTGCAAGAAACCGATCAACGACACAGCGGAAATTACACCTGCAGCCCCTCGCATGCGGTCCCTGCTTTCATCAATGTTCACGTGCTCAACGCTACTGAGGGTAAGTTTTATAGTAGAAAATGTTAGAAACCGCAGGTTTTAACAAACTTTATGATCTAGAGGAAAACCCGGCAGCGATGCTCCACGCCAATCGTGGTAATGCTTCGAACTTGGTCATTTCCACTTTCTTGGCAATTCTATGTGTGAATTTATTTATCGCGAATACTGTGGAAAGATGAAATTTTAGGACGTTAAATTGTCACGAGAATGTAAGATGTGTATATATGTGTAAATAAAATTTCTAATTAGAAATAATATGTTAAACAATTTTCGACTTAACAAGATATTGTACTACTTAGATAAAATTGTAAACTTTAAAAGATGTGATTTTAAACATTGTAAAAATGTATTGAAATAAAATTCAAATGCTGATGTGCGAGTATTGGTTGTTTAATTTTTAGAATTTTGGTAAACCTTTCTGTTTTTTAGTTCTATTATGACAGCTTCACATTCACGTTGTTGGTAAGATAAGATCAAAATTGTATGTTTTGTAAAAAGCACCAAAATTTGTTCAAACACTGTTTGGAAGAAAAAAAAATAAATTGTGTGAACTTGAGAGATTAGAATCGCTGGTGATCTTGATAGTAGTCACGTGAGGCTAGTGAAATACAAAAAGTGATTGATATCACATAATTTGTAATTTCATGAGAATTTCCAAATATTACTATAGTCAAGGTTGATTTATTATACTAGAAATCTAGAATGTTATTTCAATGTGAAAACGTCGCTTCGTTGTAATGGGGTCATTTAGTAATCATGAGGATTACTCCCCAACTGAGCTAGCTGGGTAAGAAACACTATGGACAACGCACCTATTTAAGTGATAACATTTGGAATTTTGAATCATAGTGCTCTTTCTTAACCAATCTTCAGTAGTGTACGATTGTAATATTTTATATGCAATTTACAAAAAGGCACAAGTGAACAGAATAATTATACCACAACCGAAATACTTCAGAATATTCGTACCTTGCTTCTTTTCAATTTCTGCTACTTGAAAATCGTATGGTTTTCAAGCAGGTAGTGGTAATTAATCTAATACTGCCAGTTACTTTTATAGCAAACAAGTTTTATTTTACTCTGATTGCCTCAAGAACAGTTTTGTCTCTGGCTTGGATTGTTTCATCATAGCTCCGAAAAGGTAAGTTTTTTATTTTGTATTTTTTTCACTTGAATGTTTATTAGTTTATATAGTAAAGGCAACATTATATAAGACGTTTCATATAAAATTTACTTTAACTGCTCACAAAATAAGTCAAACGTTACAATTCCGTACCAGCAAAACCGGTAATCTACGCCCCACGTTGTTTTTTATAAATTATTTTTAAAATGTAATAAATAAGCTATGTTGAGATGCAAGACATGTACCGAATGCCTCCCGAGTATGAATATATTTTCAAATTTGCAAAATCCGCCTCTGAACCGTACAGGCCTCACTACAAAGTAATCATGACTATGTTTATCATGTTGTTTTTTTTTTTAGGAAGAAAAACGATAATTTTTAATATCAACAACGCTATTTTCGACAGTTACGTGATTTTAACTACGCTTATCAACCAGCTTTAGTTAAAAAATATATTTTTTATTCTTTGATAACTCTTTAAATAAAACATTTATATCGATTTTTAGTCCGAAGCGCATGTAATCAGCTGTAGGACGGGTAGTTCCGTTTGTACTATTCTTATGCGGTATACGACATCGTAGGGTTACCTCTATAAATCGTCTAACATACGGTGAAATGTGAGAAGAGAAATGTAATAATCGGTGAGCTGTACAACGCTATAATTATAAAAAATTACATTTTTGCAAATACGGCAAGTATTAATATATAGTATGGAAAAATTCCACTCGAATTAACACTTCAGCTTTTTTGATTTCTCACACCGTTACCAAAGTTATTTAAGTTGTTGTCGCCGCGCTTTACATTATTTAAATCGGAAGAGAGTGAACAAAAACGGGCGTATCTCGCTGAAAACACGACTTTAATTTATGGCAATTTTTGGAAATTTTTTACACCGTGATATCTCAGAGACGAAAGGAAATTCGTAAAAAAAAGTAGACATAAAAGTTACAGCTGGTAGTTTCAGTATTCGTATACGTGTGTGCGTGCGATCTTGCGTACGTGCGTGCGTGTGTATGCGAGTGTGTGAGACGCTTCTCAAGACGAAAGTGCTGGACCGAAGAGGTACATCAAAAGTTAAAGTCGTAGTTTTCAATAAAATCTGAAACCGGAAGCGAGAGTGAGACATTTTTTTTATAGTTTTTTTTAAATTAAATTTTGGAAATTTGAGCTTAAGATGTGAGTGAAGAACTTAAGTCAAATCAAAAACGTTTTTACCGAACTTTTTAGATTCAAAATTACGGCTTTTTTTTTTGAAAATTTCGACTTTAACGCCCATTTGCTCAAAAAGTAGTTGTCTGATGGGGATCAACTAAAACGTTTTTAAGAGCTTTTTGTGGGTAGTATACAAAAAAATGACATTGTTTTCAAAAATCTGAAAAAGATTCCAACAATATAAAAAATCTAAAAAAATGCTTTTCTAAAACTGCCTACGCGAGTTTTTTGTACTTTGTAGATTGCTAGAACCGAAGATTGGCTACAATTTGATTTTTTTCTGAAAGTTATAATTTCAATGTGGCGCTTTCTATGAATTTTCGAAAATCGAAAATGATTAACAAATTTTGCTTAAGCAGAATTGCTTATGATGGCGGGGCTACCGTAGAATATGTAAATTATAATTATTTGAAATTTTCAAAATAACATATCTCAAAAACTGGCCATACGTTTATTTTTGAAAGTTTGTAGTCTTATAGAGCCAAACATCGGCAACATTTGATTTTTTGCTAAATACCATAATTCGACTGTGTAATTAGTACCCTTTTATTTATTAAACGCGAAACAATAAATAACTTTTGCTTAAGAAATATTTTAGACTAATAAAACCAAATTTTAATGAGTTTTAGGAAAATTTTATATTTTGTGGGGCTACACGTTTCTCCCCCTCTAATTGTTTGGCTGAAGAATTTAGGATTTGGTTGGCTACTAAAAAAATTGTTCCAAATATTTGTAATTAAAAAAAATATCATTCACAAACATTTTTGGACCTGAACAAGTTAAGATCCGACCAGGTATGCATCATTTTTGCTGACGCCACGAACTGACTGAGCTGTAATAAAAATTGAAGTATGAATGTAATGAGGGATTGCTGTACAACGTTATAATTTTATAATTTATACTTTTGCAAATACGGTAAGTAATTAATATCTAGTATGGGAAAGTCCACTCGAAGTAAACACTTCAGCTTTTTCTTATCGGGACTATACATACAGTGCATACAAAAAAAACATATACACCATGACAAAGCCTTGGGACCCTACACGTATTTATTAATCAAAATCTCGAAGTCTTAATTTATTGCGAATACAATACTGCTTTTAAGCACACTACGTAGACCAGCGAGAAAGGAAAAAAGTTAAATTTATCAGGAACTGTGATTGCTGCTGTTTATTAAAAATCTTATATTTATGATCCGGCACTGCAACTTGATTATTGGATTTGCTAAATATATTAAAAAATAGAAAACAGGCAAGTAGGCGTACTTGAAGTATTATCACAGTATACTTATATATACAGTAGCGAAAGTAAAGGTCATTTATGGTAATTATAGCACTAAGCGGCGAACAAGTTACACTAAAATCTGACAGCTGACGGTAGTAGTGTTTCTCTGCTTTTTGAACGTTATAAGAACAATTTTCAAGTTGTTTGCCAGTGTTTTTATAAAAATGTGATTAGTGATATACCAATCTATTATGAGAGTCTTAAAAGGGAGCGCATGTTCCGCCGTAAACTGCGAAAACAACGAAGGAAAGAATCCTAACCTTAGTTTTTTTACATTTCCCAAAGATCCAAAAAGGTAATAAATTCTGATAAATATTAATACATTAAAGTTTAACTTTCTCGTCGTTTTAGATCAAAACAGTGGGTTGTAAACTGTAGACGTGAAGATTAACGTGAAAAGGAGGTTGGATATTTGAATAAAAACTGCACTTTGTGCCCGCTGCATTTTGAAGATTCGCAGTTTATAAATGTTAATAAATCATATTACTGGCATTATCTTTGTATTATTTAAAAACCATTATATAATGTAGCTCGTAATTTTACTGTTTTGCTTATTAAAAATATGGTAACAACAACGAACTGGATTAGAATTTAAAACCCGCCATAATTTAAACGATAGTTTAACTTGTCGACCGCTTGGAGCGCCACTAGTTATAGCTTACCAGGCGTTATATGGGCGCTTTCGCTACTATATATATAGGTATACTGTGGTATTATGGTAAGTATGGTTTTCTTTAATCTGTACCCGCAGTTTTTCTCGTTTTTGCGCAAGTAGTTGTTATTCATAACTATTGAAATGAAAGGAACAAAAATATGTTAAGCAGGTATTGATCCACTTAGCCACAGGGGTTTCAAAAATGGTTATATTTACCTTTTCCTGTTTTTACATTTGAAATATAGGAAAGCAGTTTTCAATATTGATTAATTGGGTTCAATTAACCTAATTTGGTCTCGGCAATTTATAGCAAATTTTTTGGATCTTCCAAGAACTCGTTCTGTGATAATGATAAATGTTGGAATTTTCATTCTTTTACCCACCTTTTTTTTATTCATTCATATTTGTAATGGTTTGTTCTTAAATAGGTCACCCGTTGTTTTTGCATTATCAGCATTCAGGTTGACACAAAAGTTTCTTTTGTTAGAAATTAATATTACATACGTACAGGACCTCTGTGCTCCTACCTATTTGTACTATAAAAGGTGCAACTACGTTTAAAATTCTACTAAGGGTTATTTCAAACAATCACATTAAATATTTACTGTAAAAGTGAGATAGTGGAATTCTAACTTTATCGTTTCCGAAGTCTGAAATATTAAACTCTTTACTTCGAAGAACGAATATAGAACAGAAGCGCTATTTATAGGAGTATTTTAGTAGAATATATTTCAGAAAGAAGCGCAACAAAGAAAGCGGTGAGGAAGTTTAAGTAAATTACTTTTGACGCAAAATTTCTTGAACGTAACAGAGGTAACGTAATGACTAAAAAAAGAGAAAGCGACAGGCCGAGATTGATAAACCGCATTGAAATGTCCAGTTATCAGGCGATATTATCGATTATGAATTAATTTTGCTTAATAAGTTTCTAATTTTAGAAAGATTACACAGTTACGGCTGAAGTACAACATCGATCTTAACGGTCGTGAACAATTTTCATTTCAAATATAAACTCCCACGTAATCTTCACATTATTGCCGAATTAGCAGCGGAATTAAAGCAGCCAAGGGGAGGAATTTATTGATTAAATTTGCCATTGAAATAAGCTTGGATTTGCCTGGAATATGAAATTTTTTTAATGTAATGCTTCTCATTAATTTATCGGTTACCAGTTAATTTCAAAATGGGTAAATAAGTTTAGATATCTTATTATCATTTTAAAATTGTGTTTAATTATTGTTTTTGTTGACCTACTGCTGTTGCATGTTATATTAAATTACGTTTTTGTCAGGAAGAAAGCTGGCTCTTATTTATATTCTTTATGTTATCCACTATAACTATAATATTCATCTATTTTATAAAATATTTTAAGTCGTAGAAGTTTATCAAAATCATGGACACACACGCCCTTTATGTTGTTACACCTTCCACTTATGTACATTTGCATTACAATAGCCGCTCATTAGTAAGACCTCAAACAATCGAAAACACTCCTTGCATGACAAAATCGATATTTTATATTCGTTTCGCTTTTAACAAATAAAGGGTTTGGGTGAACATTGAATAGTGTAGATTTACAAACAGGTATTTTTAATCAAACCTAAAATACGCGAAGCATAATCAACTACAATAATGGAAACATCTAGTAAATCAAACGTTATCTTCAGTGTTTTGAGAAAATTAATACATCTGTTATGTATATTTCGATCGCCGATTTTGGTCACCCTTCATGACTTAAAAATAAATGCTAAATGATAATTTACGATAATAATATTACTATCGTTTTCCCAGACACCTGCAGATATGTTCGAAATACAATTCTATCTTCAGGGTTTAGGGAAAACTAAATTTCCTGCTACTTGAATTGGCTAAAACAACAAAGTATGGTATTCATTTTTGTTTATAATAAATGCATTTTTCAATGTAGAAGAGCAGCATAAACAGACAGCTGTAAGATTTTCAGCGGCTATAATAAATACTCGTCTATAACAAAGAAGTTTACAAAATTACTTGTTAAAACAAGGATCAAATTTATAATAAGATATCAAACATTAATAAATAAATCTAGTTTTTTATATTTTTGAAAATTATGGAATGCGGTTCTACTATTTATCCTGAATTATGGAAAACAAAATTACATTTTCCTATGCCGATAAATACATTTTGACCAAATTCTAAAATAGAATTTCAGACGTAAGTCAAAAACTCATTTATTGACGTTAAAAGTTCATCTATTGACGTCAAAATGTTACGGCATCATACTATCATATAGTTTGACGTCTCCAGATCGTTCAGGAAATTTAGATTAAAATAATAAACAAACGAATAACAGTATTTAAATAAATAATTACCAAACGGCATAAAAATGTTTTGACGACACAAAATAAACTTTCTATTTTAATAAATCAATTTTTGACATCAAAAAATTACATTTGTTGACGTCTGACAATGCTGCCACCTAACGGGATACTTATGGTAGTAGTGCAGATTAGAACCATATTGCAATATTGACGGACACGGGAAGTATCTGTCAAAAGACGTCGTATAGGTATATATTTATATGTAGTAAAGCGTTCTGTTATGCTGAAGCATGACTTTCTTGATGAGCAAAGCATCTTCAAAAAGTATATATTATGGTAGTAAAAAGAATATTTAAACTAGTATATTATATTATTAAAAAATCACAAGTATACACCAACCTCGACAATAAATGGTTATTTAAAGTAAAAAAATAGTTTTAACGTCAAAAATTGAAGTTTTAACGCTAATATGCATATTTTTGATGTCAAAAAACCATTTGTTGGCGTCAAAAATTTGTTTTATTTATTATTAATTATATCTTCTTCTTCTTCTTCTTTCGAGTAGGACTACGTCCTGTTTGTCTTGCCTCTTTCTACTCTGCTGACGACGAAAACCAGCTTTGCTTCCATCTTTTAGTTGGCCTTCCGGGAGGTCTTTTTCCTGCGGGTATATCATTTTTGCACTGTTTGGCCATTCTGTTATCATCCATTCTTTCAACGTGCTCTTCCCACTCTTTTTTACGTTTTTTTTGTCGATTTAACTATGTCTTGCACTTCGCATCATTCTCGTATTTCAGCACTTCTATGCCTGTCTCTCAGTGTCACTCCTGTTATTTTTCTTAGAATTTTCATCTCTGTTGTTCTTAATTTTCGTTCAGTGATTTGTGTTTCGGCTTTCGTTTCATTAGCATACGTCATAATAGGTCTTATTACCGCTTTGTATATTCTTACTTTGCTTTCTCGGGACATATACTTATTTTGCCATATGGTATTATTTAGGCATCCTGCAATCTGCATCGCTTTGTGACTTGGCTCTTTGTTTTCAATTTTAAATTTCTGTCGCTTGTTATGTCTTCCCCAAGGTAGGTGTAATTCAGTACCTGTTCGATTACTTTTCCCTCTATTCCAATTTGCATCTAGTTGGTTCTTTTGCTATAACCATCGTCTTTGTTTTTGGTATAGAGATTTGCATATTATATTGCTTTGCTGTTGTGTTAAATCTATGCAATAATCTTTGAAGGTCGTCTTCATCACTTGCCATCAGTACTGCATCGTCAGCGTAACACAGTATGTTGATATTGTTAGTTCCAATTGTGTACCCACGTAAGTTTCTAAGTTGGTCTATTAACTGGTTCACAACTAGATTGAAGAGAAAGGGGTTTGAGGAGTCCCCTTGCCGTATCCCTTTGTTTATTGATACTGATTGTGTATCACCCGTAGAAGTTACTATGCGGGTTTTTCCTTCTGTGTTAAGATCATCAACCATTTCTACTATTACACAGATATAGAGGTTTATTGAACTCAATCGCTTTTTCGACCAGTTGACGTAGTGTGAATATAGCGTCTATTGTGCTCCTGTTTTTCCGGAATCCCTGTTATTCTTCCGCGATATGTATTGCTAGTTGTAATTTTTCATTTAACACGGCAGTAAAAAGTTTCAAGATGGAGTTCAATAAAGTTATTCCACGATAGTTTTCGGGGTCTTTCCTATTTCCCTTCTTATATATCGGTACTGTATAGATTTGTTTCCACTCCTTTGGCATACACTTTTCTTCTATTATTTTGTTAAACAGTTTGTGTAACCACTCAGTTAATATACTACCTCCATATTTAATCAGCTCATTGCTAACTTCATCAGGGACTGGGGATTTTCTATTTTTCATTTTGATGATGGCTTGTTTAATTTCTTGTATATGTATGTGTACTTGTTCGTTATTGTTGTTGTTATTAGTTTCTTCTTCTTCTTCCATTACTTCATCTTTTTGATTATCATATACGTTGCGAAAATGTGTCCACCATTCGCTTTTTTGTATGTGTTTAATAGTAACTGTTTCACTTACTTCTTTTTCTGACTTCGTATCATCCTCCATGTCTGTTTCTGTGGGCCATACAGTTCGTGTTCTATTTCTTTAGAATATCGTTCCCAATAGTTTTGTTTTATTTGTTTTATTCTTTGGTTTGTCTCATTTCTTATTCGTACATATGTTGATCTTTCATCTTGTGTTCTTGTTGTTTTATACTTTAAGAATGCTTTCTTTTTCTTTGCTGCTAGTTCTCTGATTTCTTTGTCAAACCATGGTGTCGCTACTTTTAATCTCTTCCTGTTTACTTTTCTTTTTCCTATCGCTTCTGTAGCGGCGTCTATTATATTTGCTTTTATTTTACTCCACACTTGCTCTACATTGAAATTGGGATTTAGGTCTTTTTCTTCTAATTTTTGTCTCACTCTTGTTTGATATAGGATGCGAGTGCTGTAGTTGGTTAAACTTTCTATGTTAAATTTTTCTGTGTAGAATGGTTGTCGCTTTATAGGTTTTAAGTTCCATTGTAGCTTGCAGAGTACTAGTCCATGGTCGGATCCACTCACAAACGATAATACCCTAACGTCTAATATTTGTTTTGGGTGAATGATTTTATTAGTTAATACATAGTGTATGATAGACTGCTGTCCTCTGCTGTTAGATCATGTGATCTGGCGTTGTATGGGGTGTTCATAGAATGTATTATTTATTCTAAGTTCGTTTAGAGCACAAAACTCTATAAGATCTTCGCCATTTTCATTAATCGTCTCTTCATTAAATCTTTGCATGATACCATTTACAGCAGAATTTCCGATACGTCCATTGAAATCTCCTAATATTATTATATTTTTTTGTTTCGATATTTCGTTGAGCGTCATTTGGAGTTCGTCATAAAATTTTTCCCTTTCTTCTCTCCCTCGTCCTGTGTCAGGTGCATACACGGCTATCATGTGCGTTTTTGCTTTTTCTATAATCATTGAGACTAGCAGGATCCGTTCAGTAATATATTGCACATCCGTTATATTGTTGATGTATTTAGGATTTATGCGCATCCCCACGCCTGCATGAGCACGTTATTTTTTATCCACTCCACTGTATATCAGCGTCCTCTTATGACCATTCCTTTCTCTTTCCTTTTAACTTCACTGAGCGTGCATATTGGGATGTCGTGACTTTCTAGTTCTATTATTATTTCCTGTTTTTTGGAGTACCATGATCCTATGTTCCATGTGCCTACTCGTAATGTATTTCCCTTTTTTAATGTTCGTTTTCTCGCGTTTGTCGTCAACTTGTGATCCAATCCATAATTCCGAGGTATAACTGTATTTCTAGGAGCCTTTATTGGTTTTTACCCCAGACAGGTAGCTGGCCTTACCCAGGAACCCTCCTCCTTTATCCGGGCTTGGGACCGGCAGTGATAATTACTGAGCTACTCAATCTACCCAGCTCATACCACAGGCGGAGTTTATTATTATATTAATTATATAAGCCTTTTTATAAATTTTAAACTAAAAAGATAAGTTTCAGACGCCGAATAAATTAATTTTTGACGTCAAAACAGCAATTACTGACGGTAAATAATAAGCTTTTGGAACCCTAAGGTCTTTTATTAGACTCCGCTTTCAAATTCGCAAAATTCAATTTCTAACAAAATGGTGGCAAACAATTTCCGTTTCCGGTTTAGAATTTTTTCTTGAAAGCTTATTTTGTCGGTACATTTTTGATATATCTCCACATTTAGAAATACATTGATATGGGACCATCCGTTCGGAATTGTTTGAGTTTCTGGAAGTCTAAAACATATATTTCCGTTAGAATCTCAAGAAAATTTTCATTTCCCTATACTAAAAGTATGTATGTTATTGCCTTTCCTAGCAATGATGTTGTTACATTGCTGAATCTCGCTTTATTATGAGTACTCACGAAATATATTATATACAAACTGTGGCAGAATTTTCCTTAAGAGGAAATTTTCTACTAATATTTGCACCCAATAATTTAAATGTAATTTTGCAAAGATATCTACACTATCGGTAAAATTAATTTGAATGCTATCATATTTATTTGTCAGGAAATTATTTCCAGTTGCATTAAACTATTATCATTCTTGGCTCTTTTTAAATATCAAACGTATTTGATTGATGTGTTGATATTTACATTTTTTGTTTCTGACCATTGAACTAAAAAACCAAAACAGGTAATTAATTTGTTATTGTTGTAGCAAAACCTGACATGCATCCATTAATCTGTATCAGTTTGTATTTAACTTGGTTTATTTTGTATTCCTCTACTTTGTTTTTTGTATCAAGTCAATTATCGGATTTCAGTCAATGTTGGTAAATTGTTAAATATTAAACGTAGAATAAAATTCTATTAACCATATGTTTGGGTGTAAATCGGTTGTTTTTGAAATTTAAAATCTTTTATAATGTAAGAGCAAACAGACAGAAATATTTTAAGATTAGAAGTGTTCGCTAACTTCTATGTTCTCAGGATTTTCTAACTAAAATTTATTGCTGTAGAAGTTGTTGACACTGAGATAACAGAATAGACTGCTCTACAAATCTTGAAAACGAGACACTGTTTAGCAAAAGAAAATTGCATTAACATAAGTAAGAAAATAGCTGTGAAACGGAGTATGCCTTGAAATTGGAGTTCGGTATGTAAACACTAAGAAAGATGAAGAGGTTGTTAAGACTTGAGACATTCAAATGCACCGCCACAAGGACTATTCAAAATATATGCAATTATAGAAACTACCATACCTAACACCGTCCAACACACAATAAGGCGTTTAGTTCACCCTACTTGTGCAACTATTAGGGCACAATGGTACGTTAATGTGAGGAGGCGGAATCTCACTGTCAGATTTCAAGTTGGCTGTGACATCCATGACTACCCTTGTTATTTATGCGCAAGGGGCGTTTGGGGATGGAGTCTTCTAAAGGCGCGACAGAGGGTGACTTTTATATGCCGCGATTCATTTTAAACATTATTAGAATAGGGTCGAACGATATCAATTCATAAATTACTATATTCTAATGCTCTTAATATAGCTAGCCCTGATTTATGAATTAGCGCCGTTTTCCAATTACTTTATGTTTTGTAAAGGAATTTCTGAGGGATAATTTACTCTCACGGTTTTGTTGGGGGTTAAATTAACACCGAAACTTTCAGACACAATCTCAGTCAACCATAAATGAAATATTGAAAGTCCCACAAACTTTGTGTAATGTAATATTTATGACGTATTATATGTATATTGCTATGATATCTTGCAGCTAGTTTATTTTGACTGGAGTTTGGTTATTCTTTACTAGCAGTCTTTGGAATGCTTGTTGCATTTTATTTTGCTATAACTTGTGAAAACAGGCAGTTTTTGGTTATTCAAATTTTTAACTCAGAAATGCGTAAATTTGGTTTATTTTCTTGTTAAAAATGTAAACAGCGTGGGTATTGTCAATATTACAATTTACTGTCGGCTTAGACCGCGTCGTCATTTGGGAACTATGCCCCGCATAGTCAGGTAATGCCCGATCTGTAACTTGTCTGCCTTTGCAAGCATTTGCTCTAGTAGTTTGAGCAATATTTGTTCGTAAGTCCTGCCTGCCTAAACATGGCCGTGTGCTTAAATTATTTAAATTTAATTTCGTAGGCAGGGCCTACGAACAAATATTGCTCAAACTTCTAGAGCAAATGCTTGTAAAGACAGACAAGCTACAGGTCGGTCCTTACCTGATTATGCTAGGTGTAGTTCCCAAATCATGACGCGGTCTAAGCCGAAAGCAAATTGTAATATTGACAGTTTGAGAAACCGCAAAAGCCTCAAAGAATATAGCGTGGGTGTTGTATACCATACGTTTTAATTTGTTAAAGATGTCTTCAATAAAAGATAGAAGAACACAATCAGATTGGTACGATTTTGGAAATAATTAAAAGTAAGATAGCATGAAAGCTGTCCAGTACGTGTTTCCAGTTACAGTGGGGAAAGGTGCTAATTAGAATAACGAACTTGAGTACATAAATGGTAATAAATTTGTTGTTGGAGCTGATTGGTGTGTTTTCTGGAATGATTCAACCAGAAAAGAGAGTGTAACTTATTCAACAGTTATCAAGTTAAGGATACCAACAGTAATTATAAAGAAACCAAGATAAGTGTCTGTTTTGGCTTTCTAATACTTTTTAAAAAACAATATCTATATTCTTTTTATCAAAAGGCTTATCTTATCTTTTTTTCTAAAGCTTATAACGACCCTACGATAAAAAAAAATCATTTAAAGTAAAGTTTGACAATTTAGAGCATTTTATTTTTATTTTGTATTTCTTTGGTACTTGTACACAGTACAGCAGTTTTTACATCACCTTATATAAGGCCTGTAACGTGTAGGCTCATATCTTTACAACATATTGTATTAAAACATCATATTTGAAGATTTAAAATGCATTTTTGTAAAAATAAATAGCAAAAAATTATTTCTCTTTTATGTCTTCTAAAAATAAAATTGATAATACAGCTTTTATTTCAAACAGACTAATTTTAGATTCTTCAAAAGGGTGTTTAGATGATCGAATTACGGTTTTAATGAGGTTATAGAGTACACTCGTCAAATGAAAGCAAGTATGTAATATTTCGTTGTTGTTGTTTACCACATAAGCCTTAGGCATATCAAACAAGAACCGTTTCAATCTAAAAATCCCTGGGCGTAACGAAACCTTGCATTTCTTGCTATTTGCAGATGATGAAATTATTTTCGCTCAAGATGAAAAAGAAATGATATACTGCGGAAGTTAAAAGGGGAATTGATAAGTGGGGTCTAAATATAATGTTTTCTTGTAGTCGTATGTTAAAAATTTATTATAATATAATGTGACAGAAAAAGGAAAAATATGATAAATATGTGTTTGAAGGTTTAAGTAGCTTTTTAGAAAAATTTAAATTCTTTTAGTAAATAACAAATATAAAAAAGTTGGCGGACATCCGCACACGACTCTGATTCAAACTGGATTTTTTGGAAAATTCGTGGATAACTGGTCTTTAAAACACTTGCTCTATTTCGAGCACTCCGGCTGCGCCATGGTGCTTGAAAAATCGCGCGTGTTTTAAAGACCTTTTTATCCACTTATACTTTAATATACTATTTTGGCGTCTAAAAATTATAAAATCCGGATAAAAATGTTTACATAGTTTAATCTTGCAACAAAAATATATATAAATAGAACTCTATTGCAATACATAAGGACAACCACAAACGGCGTGGAGAGTACTTTCATTAGAAATACAATATTCACAAAAGAAGTTACAATTACAAATTATTAGATACAATTAGCATCCCAATGCGGTTTTTAAACGTTAAAAGGCCAGCGGGTAGTCTAGTGGTTACAGTTTCCGGCTCTAAAACTAGATTCCCAACGAAATTTTTGTGAATAAGTTAAACCCGGCGTGTCCATAGACGTTGGGCGTGGAGTGTATGTTGGGTTGCATGTCTCTACGAGCTGGGGTATGTTAAAACAGTAAATAGCGCTAGGTGCGCTGAACCGGGTAGAGGAGTGGAACGGGAGTCATGGAGTTGTGCTTACACACAGCCTCAAAAGTCTTAAAAAAATGTTGAAAATTCATCAATTGTAAAGTTCTATTAAATATCGCGCTGCGCGATAACTAAAGCATTTTTTTAAATTCTGTTTTATGCAAAGGTACGCCTAAGTTGTTTTAACTTCTTAGATGAACATTATCGATTTCCTTACATCCAATCAGTAATTCCGCATGTAGGAGTAGCAGTTTATGTAATTCTATATATGAGGTAGCACAGGTGTGGATAACGACGTTGACCCATATCGAGCCAAAGGGAATCCTTGATGTGTTGACTGACGTGCATATTTAGGTAAATAACTTATAAACTTCAACAGCTATTTTTGTTTTTTGCCGTATCCTGTACATATTAATTTCTGTTAAGTATGTTTAAATGTTTAAGAAACCTTGCTATTAAATTTAGTTTTTGATAGCAATGGTTTTTATTTGATTATTCTATTCTATCTTTTTTTTAAAAAGGAATCATGAGGCCGTGCGTGAGCACGACTCCATGATTCCCATCCCACCCCCTTACCCGGGCTCAGCACACTAAGTGCTATACACCGGTGTAGCATGCACCCCATTCCAGACATGCAACCCAACATACACACCAACCATGGACACACCGGATTTTACTTATTCATTCCTATTCTATCATAATTTTGTACGTTTTAGTGACACATTACATGTGCCCAAGTTATTTCGACTAAAAGAAATTGCTTGTGTTTTATTTGGGTTTATTACTAGTGGGTTATGTAGGATTCCGTGATAATTCTGCTTTAAATGGGGTTAAACGCCACATAGATTTGTAAATCGTCGACATACATGTGAGTATTAGAATTATTAATAACTTAAAATACATCTGCACTAGACAAAGAGAATAGCAAAGAGTCTGTAAGTCCCTGCGGTACTCCCAACTTTGGTTACAGAAAATTTGACATAATTTTGCAACTGCCTGTTCGTAAAATAATGCATGAAGAAGTTTAAAGAACAGTAATAATCGTAATTTTGATGTCAAAAATTTGTTTATTGACGTCAAAAATCCATTTTATAACATAAAAAACAATTTTATGACATCTAAAAATCGTTCAAGTAATTTAAAGTAAAATAATTAAAAAAAAGAAAATTTACTCGTAAACTACAAATGAATTATTTTCAGACGCCAATAAATAATTTTACGATAAGACGCCAAAACGATTAATTTTTAACATCAGTAAATGAATTGTTTCGTCAATAATTTGGCGTCAGAAAATGCTGCCACCTAACGGGATTTTTATGGTAGTGATGTGGGCTAAAACCATACTGCAATATTGACACATAAACCTGCCAACAGAGGGCGCATTACAGATATGTGGTAAAGCATTCTGTTATTCTGAAACAATACCTTCTGCAAAATCGTGATGCATGAATCAGAAAAGCACCACATAAACGATCTTTGGAATGGGTCGTATCAATATGCCTAGGTATAACACTTGTATAAACCCAAAGTTCTTAAATAAGTTAGACTGTTAGGTTAGGATCCTCGCTATTAGTAATTATTCACCGTTTGTTTTATTTGGCAGTGAAAGCAAAAATGAATGCGCTTACAGTCGTGAAACACCCTCTATTCACCATGCGGCCATAAAGAAAATAATTAAATCATGCGACGAATACAAACACTTGGGATGAAATCAAAATACTAAACAGGTAAATTAAAGTGTGTTAAAGTGATACAAAAACTGTCATGCGTCAAGTAGTGTATAAGATAGACGCAGAACTATAACATAGGCACAGCGTATGTATATGTCAGTGACAAAGGTGAAAGAACGAACCATTATGAATATTGTATGAGGAAAAGGGAGATGGGTTGGTATGCAATAAAAGACATGCTAGGCGAAAATACGACTTTAATCAGGACTGGATTGATACAGCTGCACTTGCATTAAGAACTGGGAAAGCGACAGCTCTGGAGCAATTAATATGAGTGTGCGAATGCAAACAAAGAGATATTTAAATGATTTTCCTATGTGGGTTTAATCATTTAAAGAAGAGTAGAAGTGACTGTTACGCGTTTTAATAGTATATTAAAGTATAAGTGGATGAAAAGGTCTTTAAAACACGCGCGATTTTTCGAGCACGACGGCGCAGCCGGAGTGCTCGAAATAGAGCAAGTGTTTTAAAGACCAGTTATCCACGAATACTTTACGCTATTTTTTTTTATTGGTGCACTTTGAAATCATAAATACTGGTATTATTTTTACTACAAAAAATGGAAATAAGAACTAATAATGTAAAATGGTTGAATTCGTGATGTGACATCAGTATACCTTTCGTTGTCATGGAAATGAGAAAAACAGAAATTAATTTGCAATTTGTCATCAAAGATTAATTGTTGTCACCGCACTGCTTAAAAATGAATTCTAATATCGATTTTTTAAATAGTAAAGCAGAATCACGGTTAATACCGCAAAAATCTAATGATGCGTATAAAAAAGAATATGACAAGTTCATCAAATGGATGGAAGAGCAAAAGGTAACAGATATAAATGAACGAGTTGTGCTTGCTTACCTTCAGAAATTTGTTAGTAATATTTTATTTGACGTTACAAGGTACTCCTGTCAGATCAATAATCAAAAACTTGTCATTTAGACTTCACGTTTCTCGAGTTGTTGATGTTGCCATGGTAACTTTAAAAAACGCGCGTTTTTGAAAGTTCGATTTAAACACGCTGAGGCGTGCTTTAAATAGGTAAAATGGGACACCAATAAAAAAAAAATATTAAAAGTTACTCAAATATTTATAGTACATAGTCAATTGGAAAATGTAAATATTCACGGAAATAAGTACCAGTATTTTAAACAAAAATTGTTGATGTACAGAGTACATCATCATTTTGCAGATAGAGGTAGGTTTTAATGTAAAAAGAACAAACTCAAACTGATGTTATTAAAAAAATCAGAACCTGAAAAACAAATAATCACTAAAGGTGAACCTACTTATATCACCTTTTCCCTTGAATATTTCTCATTGCCTTTCCGCATTCAAGTACACGATAAAAAACTAGATAGCACCATAAAGATTTGAAAAAGGTAAATCACGAATAAGAAGTCGCAACTTATCAATAAGACGAAAATGTTTTACTTAAAGTTCTCTATCGAATAATTTTCTGCACTTTCTTCTTTAAGAGCGTTTGAAACGACCTGACCAATCGTGCCGAAGATCATGAAAATACAATTCCTAGAAAAGTGTACATCTGTAAATAAAATAAAAGCAAATTGCAATTTGTAGCTGAAATGTTGCTGTTGTAAACAACAACTTGCTATTACAGATTGCAATTACAAATAATCAACAAAAACAGGGGCGGTCATATTAATTCAAATGTGTTTTTGGGTTCAATTTTAGTCAAAAAGGTTTAATAATAATATGGACATTTGTAGTAGTAATAATAATTTACCATTACACCAAAATGGTTCGTTAACCCTTCTCTATTCATTGTATTCTGAGCTTAAGCGCGTACCACGCGATTTAGAGTAGTTCCCTCTCCAGGCCAGCTTCATTTTAAATTCCGCCCCGCAGCCAGAAAGTTAAGAATTTTTTACCTAAACTTGAAAGAGCTCGCTAGCTCTCCCGTTTCATCATGTTTTATTACAAATTCGAATTATGTAAAGACAAAGTTTTTTTTGTAATAATTCCGGAAGATCCGTCAAAGGCTTTGAACTTTGAGTTTAATCTGAAAGTTAAACTTTACCGTCCGCCAGTGAATTACGAACTTTCACACGTTTGTAATATTTCTACGAGTGTCGTGAGAAACTTTGAATTGTTTTAGTCAAACCGAAAGTTAGACTTTGCCGACCGTGCTGAGTTTACTGCGGATTTGTGCTATTGAGAAAATTACTGCTTGTCTGTAGCATTGTTCAAGAACTGAGTTTCTTTCTACAGTGAGCTATTGAGC
This sequence comes from Ctenicera cuprea, assembly GCA_958336395.1. Taxonomy (NCBI): domain Eukaryota; kingdom Metazoa; phylum Arthropoda; class Insecta; order Coleoptera; family Elateridae; genus Ctenicera; species Ctenicera cuprea. The sequence continues at coordinate 76,354,821 of OY284486.1, read as the reverse complement.
AAATCACTGCTCCTTGAAAGCAATGCTTAAAATAAATTGTGAAACACCTAAGCGTGAGTTCTGAAAATTACAATTCATAAAATAGACCCCCAATAAAAGTTTGAACTCCGTCGCAGTCAATTTTGTTTCACATTTAGAGTTCCTAAGATATTTATTTGAGAATTTAAATGTTTATGCAAGCCCGTGAGAAAATAAAAAAAGTTTGTTTACCTTTCCGGTTTTATTAACCTTGCTTGCAGCCCTGTAGTCAACAAAGCGAAGTTAGTTTGGCAAAACTAAAAAATATAGCGTTTTGTTGAATCTCTACGAGACGGTGTTCTGTAAAACTTCACATCATTTGTACCAAAACCTAAATATTGAAATTAAGGTGAACCGTTTACAATGTCAGATGATTACCGAAATGTAGACAACATTCTAGAATGTTAAAAAGATAGCGTTATCGCTTGAATGCTCACAATAAGCCATGTGTCGAGTTGTTGAATATTACTTTATTAATTTTGCATACATCAGATCAAATTCCAGCCTACGGTAATGAGATCGAGATTCAGACTCCGATTACCAGCCCACCTCGAGATTGAGCTTCAGCCTCCGGTCACTAGATCGAGCTTTAGCTTCCGGTCACAAAAATCATCCCCGTAGGCTTCTCCTAAAGCCGTACGAACTAACCCCAGAGCGAGCACTAGTACAGGTCCGGGAGAAACTCGTTTCCACGAGTCAATTATCATTCAGCTCCGAGGCAATACAGCACCTACGCACCACAGGACTCAACAAAGCCGCCCTTAACACTATGAGATCTAGAGTCACCCACCAGGTCTTGACGACACTGTTTTACACCTACGAGGTTCATCTGTAACGAAGTAGCAATGTGCAAGAACCACCAGCAGGAGATGCAAGCCCCAGCCCGTTCACTACGTGGACCACAACCTATTGAAGCTCCAGCCAGATCCACTTGTTCTTTTTATTGATCAAATTACTCACTTTATTTATTTTTTTAAATGTTTACATTTCACTTAACTAATTAATTCTGGAATATTTGTTTGTATTTTGGTGTTGTGATGTCACAATTTTGTCTTTAGATAAAACATTACTTTCAAGCAGCTTTAATTTAGAAGGTTATGCGCCCTTAACAGCAATAAATTAAAAATGTTATGAAACATTCCCTTTTGAACAATATTGCCTTTCAAAATTCTTTGCAATGTTCGTCTACTCGCGAATTAGTATTATTTTAAATTTCTAGAATTTCTCACTTTCTAGTGAACCCCTTAAAAAATAAAAAACTGTTAAAATGCTTCACTTGCCTTTTCCTATACTGGGAACGTAAACATTCCCTTCTGTATTAAACATTAAGTGATTAAGTAATACTTGTATTATCTATTGCTAAATTGGAAACGGTTACGGTGCATGATTGGTGTCAGTGCCATATCAAAGTCAGAACTCCATATAGTAAGTAATGTCTTAGTCATATGGGCAATTATAAAATTGTGAATAAAAAAAACTCGACTTACAGTCCTATCGATTTACGCACATATTTAATGTTTTATTTTAGCATCTTACACAAACGTTTAATGCAAGTTGAAAATTTTTACACAATTATCTTTACTAAAGGTTGAACTTAAACATAACTTTCCTTCTCTTGTCCTTTGTAGTTAAATGAACATTCATTTACTTGTTCCTTTTCCCTCAATATTAAGGAATCTACTACAAAAGTGGAGGGAAATGCAATCTCTCTCTGTTGCGGTTCCTGGCGGCGACAAGAAAATTCTCAAGCGCTTCATAATTTCATTCAGTTGGGTGTGAATAAAATTGATGAAAACGAGCAGGTGACAAAACAACTTACGACTTTCAACCAATGTACGTAAGCTCTTGTAATACCTAAAGTCCTCCGTAATCCCTTTAATCTGGGATAAAGAAGTTTAAAACCCTTGTGTGGTAATAGTATACATGTTTTAGAGTTTAAAGGCGCTTTGAAGGGTAAGCCTGAAATTCTTTAATGCAAATTTTCCTTTTTGGTGGAAATAAATATTGTTGAGATAATACAGACTACAAGGCAATCCCCAGAATGCGTCAAATACAAGATATCTAACCTCGATACTAACTGACTTCGTGTGGCCAGGATCGATATTGGATGCGTTACCCCGTATTATTTATTTATCCACCACATCTTTCGCACGGTTCGAGAGAGCTCTGCTTGAAGTACGACGAAAAAACTGAGACAATTTCAAAACCGATACTTGAAAATAGAAGCATTTCAGCCAACACGTTTCCGGGGATATTGAAACACTATCACAGAAAAACGAGATGGAGGAATATTGAAAATGTTCACATTGTTCTATATTACACTTTCAGAGGGTGTCAGAGCAGGGTCATAGAAAAAAATGTTTTAGATTCTAGAACCAACGTAAAATGTTTGACAATAAAAGTATTTTCAACCAAGCGATGAAAGATTCATAAACCTTATAAAAGGAGAAACATTTTTATATATTAAGTTTTGAGGATTTATAATGCGTAGGGAAAAACGTAAGAACAAATTACCTTTCACTTTCTGTTCAGAACTTTGTAGTAACTAAGTTTTAAATGAGGTTTTACGACAGCGGAAAATATTGTTAAAGAATTGAATACATGAGAAATATAATAAAAAAATTCTTTCTAGTCAGTAATTGTAACTACCTTCTATTACTACCAGCACTTACAGAAAAGAAAAATTAGGTTGCAGTAATTTACCAGGAAAAGTTAAGTACAAATTTGTACCATTTTAATGAATAACTAGTAGAATCATTAGGCTATGCCTCTCCGCTTTTTTAATTATTTTGTTTTACTAAGAAATAAGCCAATGAAGTAGGTAGCGTAGCAGGACGCGGATCGAAATCCTAGTCTTAATTAATAGGGATGATCCCTCTCCTCTGTCTCAACTTTTAGTACTCGCGCATTTAGTAACATGCCTTACGTATCGACACAAATTATCTATTTATCTATGTATTATTTTCTTAATGTACTAACATGTTCAACACTTATGCAACGCTCTTTATACGAGAAGTAAATTCAATAAAATAAAAAAGATCTGCATAAGCTGTCAGTGTTATTATATTCATATATACATTCGGTCAGTTCACTATTCCGCGCAAATACGAAACTTGGAAAGCAAGGAATAAATCGAGATCTCTTTTTGAGTAAGCACGCTATGTTTGTACGTACAGAATGTCAACGCATTCTGTTACCATAACGAACACAGCTATCATAAGAGTAAACATCGTACACGTGCAATTAGAGCTTCTAACCGATCAATGGGGACAGGCCGCTTGACTCTTGCAAGACCGATTTCTTTGAACATTAATTTGAAGTCTAAACACAAACCTTTACTAATTTCAACTATAAGATACGCAATACCGAAACATTCTATGTAAGCAACATAAACACGGTTCTGTCTCATTGTTACCTTAAATTAAAGTAAATACCCGATAAAACTATGTATTATAAAAGTCACTTTATCGTTAGTAATACGAATTTAATCGTGTCTGGCCTAACAAACATTAGAAAATAAGTCAATACAAAAGTTTTGTGGTAGATAGTTCTGCATCATCGTAAATTATTTTCTTCTATGCAAGTCGTTTACTTTTTAAGGGACAATAGAGTACACTTATATTATAACTTTACCTAACCAATTTACTACAGTTGTTCGGTAAGTAGTTCTGCATTATTTACTTTTAGACAAAAATCAGGCTAAAGCTATTCAGAGTAACTTCTGCACCATTTTAAATTTATTTCTCCTATACAAGGTGTTTACTTTTCAACGGACAATAAACCACAACCATTTAAAAGAAAATTCTAATTAAGCAAACAAAGAGAGGTCTGTGAGCCACGGGTGTACTGCTTGTATAATCTCAAATGTCTTTAATTGAATCTATGCACAACATTACTTTAGCTTTTAATATATTCCATTGCTCCAATATATTTTTCATTTACCTTAATATAATAGAAATTATAACAAAATCACCAAATAGAAAGTATTACCAACAAAATGGTTTTATGGAATATGACATTGTTACACAGTTACTACCTACTACTTTGTACACTTTTTCACTGTGCACATTAACTTGTTATACGGAATGATATAAGGTCAATAGCTGACATAAATTGGTAATAGAACCGCTTCTAATCAACAAAAATTGTAGCACCTTGTAGCGAGTTAACCTAGCGGCTACAATTACAAAATTAATTAAAATTTGTTTTGTTGCTTTGGTTTCAAGAAAACGCGCTGTTAGATTTCAACGCGCCGAGTGATCACTCCGGAACGCCGTTCTTCGGAGAAGCTCGCTTCCCATCTGACCTCCCTGCCATTTTCATGAGGAATAAAACCCGACGACCTGCCTAAAATTATTAATTTGTCTTTCAAAATTCTTTCAAACTTATTCCTAACTAGAACTTCGAACCAGAACAAACCTTCTTTTTCAGAGAACAAGATTTGAACTCAAACCGTTATTTACTTGCAAGTTTAATACATTTAAATAAACTCAGAGAAGCTATCTTTCTACTATATTTAAATGATTAAACTGCTATTAATGTTATTTTGGGTAAAATCGGGAAAGCAATCCCTCGGTTTTGTACAACCGTTATTTACCCGTAAGTTTAATGCCTTTCAATAAACTTAGAGAAGTAATCCTCTGGCTTCATTTAAATCACTAGACTGTCAGATATTGGATTTTAGTTTGGGTAAGATCGGGGAAGCAATCCCTCGGTTTTGGCACAACCGTTATTAGCTAGAAAGTTAGATTTATTTGAAAAATCGAAGAAGTAATTTCGCGGTTTTATTTAAATCATTAAACTTCCAGAAACCTTATTTAGTTTTACTTTAATTATTTATTGCCAAATGTGTATTAGAATTCGCTCTACTTTTATGAGACTTAGTTGATTTTGCAGAGTTTTTTTATAAGACATATCCTGGCTTAATATCACCAACACTTTAAAATTGAAATTAAAATAAATTTATCTTTTAAATTATGATTTTTGAATTTGCAAAATTACTGTTCTGGTTATATTAACATGTAAAACAAGCAGATACACATTACAACGTTAGTAAAGCATTATCAAAATATATTCTTTAAGAAAAAGCTAGTTGGAATCCCATGTAGCCTTCAGTAGTAAACCTTTTGAGTATTTTACCACATTTTCTTTAAGGAACTTACTTAACGTACCCAAAAACTTAAAAAAAAAAGTATAGAACGAATAGGACCAGATACCGGTTGACCAATTGTAAACTTGATCAATAGAAATGTTATCCATGTCATTGTGCTCGTCATTCTACATTCACCTTTTCCAAAAGACATGAAGCGCATATATTTCAGAAGACCCCAAGATGTACGTTCCGAGATTCACTGCTTTAATGCAGTAAGTGACACTGGGATGGATCCATCTCAAATAGTCCAGGCGAACTACTTTGAGCCCAAGCACAAAGCTAACTGTCGCGACCAATAGTATCAACTTTTATTTGGGGCCACCAATAATAAATCATACTGTACAAAGGTATCAACGATTCGTATTCGGCCATTGAAACTTTTAACACATTCTTAAATAAACGCAACATTTATTTGGTATAAAAACAAAACTTGATACAATGAAGTGTAAAGAGTAAAATTAAACAATTCGCCTCTCCAAAGAAATGTATTCTACTGCACGTATTGCTAAAAATGTACGTGTCTAGAAATTTTTACTTTAAACAGGTGTAGAATTATGTATTTCATGTTTGATAAACTGTTTGTGCAGGTCTGCACAACTTTTGTAAATCAAACATTAAACTCGAATACCAAAAGATTTATATCATTCTGAATGTCTACAGTTCACGTAACGTGAAATACTGCAGTTGCATTTCTTTAAAATGCGATTTTTTTCTATGCAAAAAAACCCATTCGTAGTTCAAGCGTATTAAGCACAGTCAAAACTCGACATAAATTTACTTAATCACTTAAATTTATATTTACACAAAAGATATGGGTGTCAATAGTCTTAATTAATTTATTGTACGATAACATGCAATATCGTGATTAAAGTTGGTAAATAGCATAATTCAATTTAAAATGAAATATACGATACTGAATACGCAGGCGTTATTTACACTGGAGAAACCTGCATTTGATGGATTTATGATTATGGATTTCAGCCAAATAAATCAGGGAATATAAGTAGTGCAAGTTGCGTTGCGCCCTTCCATCGCGCCGTATCAAATTCTGTTTGGGATTTGAGACCCTCTGAAATGTCCTGCATAACACTCGCCCTTCCATGTTATTGTGGTTTCTGTAATATTTAGATCAATATGAAGTGGTCAAACTGCCTACGCACGCATAGCGAAATTTCGGGTATTTCTTCAAACACATCCCACAAACTCGTAACTTTCGAACTTGCTTCGTGGTTTGTAGCATGATTATATATTTATAAAATTCAATAATTAATATCTAAAATTCTTCAACATTCTGTAATTATCCACGATAATTATGGCTCGTTTAGGGGAAGTCTTCGTATCATTATTTTGATTAATAAATAGCTTGAATCAAAACAATTTCAACAATATAATGATGGGTTTAACATTTTAATGTAAAGTTTAAAAAGAAATCGATAATTATATACTTTCAAAGACAATAAATACAAAAACCTTAACAAAATAAAAATGAAGCTTCTGAAATTATAAATAAGTAAAAATTACTAAAGATATATTGCCTGAATAGCTTATCGCATTTGGGTGACCACGTTGGAAAGACTATCTAAATAGAATAAGTGATAATGAACAAAAGACGTCCAAGATCGAACTACAAATAGATTGTCTTATATTTTGATAGGCGAATTACACTCTTTCCATTTCAATATGTCAACTTATGTCAAATAAATTACTTAGATATGACTGAATAAAAGACATGGGTTATACAATCCATAGCCAATAATTGTATTGAGTAAACGTTGCATATGCTGAAGAATATGTTAAAAGTTTAATTGGTCGACTATAAAACTGTTACGGTATATTGGCAACGGCGTTGAAAATAAATATGGTCTGTGCATGCGTAGGAAACCAGATGCAAATGCGAAAAGTTTAGGTCACTAATTAAGCCTACGATAGGGCTGGGATTGTGTTTTGAGAAGTAAGAAATTAAGGTTTGGAGTTGAAAAGGGTTGCATTGTTACACATGTAACAATGATGTGTTTGTGTTGTATGTAATTGTTTAATGATATATTGTTAATATCTATGTAAAAGTGGTGCAGATGGATATGAGGCTGCTGTTGATGACTTACTATTTATGCAATTGTTGATGATATTGTTTGTTGTTGTTGTTGGACTTAAACGAAAGTTGATAACGCCTGTAAAGAGAGCTAGTTTTATGCTTTGATTCTAAGCCGTTCGGCTGGACTAATTAGAAACGTTCAACCTGGGTAATTAATAATGTATTGCACCCATAAGATATACGATACAACAGAAGCATAGAATAACTGGCATTGATGATGACGCAGTAGTACTAGCAATAAATAAAGACTCCATATCTACAACTTATTTAGAACTAGGTAATGATCAGAGAAGAATAAAAAAATAATCGAGATAACTAACAATAGAGAATAAATGACTTGACCAAGTGACGCGTTTTTAATATTTAGGAAGCATGACAATAGAACAGAAAAAGAAATACTAAGAATGAACAGCGCTGAGTAATAGCAGCATCTGATACTACGAGATATTTTCAAATTAAAATACATAAGCAGCAGATCAAAAATGAGAATCTGCAAGCCGCCACCGCTCCTCATTCGTACCTCATAGTCGTCCGCATCGAGCTTAATTGTCACGAAAACTGTATTGGTCAACTGCTCCCCAGCGTCCACGAGTTTGCGCCTTATATAATTAATGTGTGAAAATGCAGCCTGTAGTAGCGGAAGCCGGGCGGCAGTAAATGGTGGAAAAGATCCGGATTTAGTAAACAGATTACAATTAGAAAAGGTCTCGCTTAGGATAAGTTTTATTATGTTTTCTAGATACCGCGGGTTTTATGTTTTGTGCCTAGGATTAAATTTTGATTCACTACGCTCTCCAATGTGTTTTCACAATGTACTTTTTGCTATCATATCAACTGCTTTTATAAATTGTTTGGTAAACATGAGTTTTTTGCGGACGTGTTAGACACTTAGCCAATTGATAGCCACATAATTGGATATTTCCTATAGTTTCCAATTTTGGAATTCTGGTTTTAAGGTGACAATACTTCATCTTGTTACGTGACGTGAAATTGATACGTTTAAGCAGTTATTTCCGTACAATTCCATTAACAGCAGCAAGGACACAACCCGATCTATACTTTGAATGTGTTGTATTGTAGGTAAAGTGAAAAGCTACATCTAAAATTTACCTTATTTTATTAAAACGTAGCATTACACATTGGTAGAGGTTTTAACCACAATTATTTATGTTTCGCCTGTTTCAGTGGCGAAATCTATTGCAATGATCACACTTTAATAATTCGATGGTTTGGCTTAAATGACATAATTATTTAGAGTGCTGTAAGGCTTGGAATATTCTTAGTATGCCTACAATTTTGTAATTTTGTTAATTAATTAATATTTATAATTCGTTAACCAAATTTTCCTGTGCATCTTATAAGAAATTTTAATGTATGGTAAATTTCACTGTTTTCGATTTATTACAGTTTAAATTGTAATATGTAACGCTTTTGGTCGATATGAGTTTCCGTTGCTTTATGGTGCCTTAGTAGAATAAAAACTTTAATTCGCTCCGACTGATGTCAGGTGATGTTTGATTAATAAATGATTTAATTGATGTCTGGTTTAAGCTTAAAGTTTAGATTTTCTTGACAGCTGTAGGGTAAACTCGGGTTAGTTCGTGGTATAAGTAACTCCGTGATAGTTTTTGTAATGCTTGTAGCGAAGTTACTAACACATATTGTTAGTTACAAGTTGCAGTACATTAAGAAGCTATTTTTCACGGTTCGTTTGACATATTACAAGTAGATGTTGCATGCGGTCGCTTAACTGTTAACAGTATTTTCTTTAAAAGTAAGTAATTTTTATCTTTGTTTCAAGTAACTTTATTCTGATATTGTATTTAATTAATTAACGATGTTAATAATTGGTCTAGGGTGCTGAAAAGTGCTCACAAGGTAGATAACATTTTGGTTAATGAATATAATATATAACCTCAAAGTGCATAGGTTTAAAACATGAAGCGTGTAGCGACCTGGAATGGGAGGGAAATTCTCAGTGTTTTTCTTTTCTAAAATTGTAACTTTAGGTGAGTGATTCATAACTTGAGTCAAAATTTAGACAATTTCTTGATGTAAACGACCAATAGCAGTTATTGTTATTTAATTAACCCATATATTACATTTTTAGATGCCCTCTCAAAAGAAAATTGTGAAAAAAACCAAAGATAAATTTGAGAGGGGACACTCCTCTCGCACAATGCAAGATGCATTAACAAAAATAAAAGATGAAAATTGGTCCATTTACAAATCTAGCAAACATTTTCAAATACCTTGGAGCACATTGAAAGATTACAAATTTAAATTCTTCAAATGGAAATAAATGACCAAGCTCAAGATCTTACATTCCTTAATCTTAGTAAAATGGGAAAACCTTTTGCTTTGAATGTTGATTTGGAATCAAAACTGGTTCAATATGTAGTGAAAATGCAAGAAATGGGTTTTGGCCTTACAGTGAACCAGATCAGGCATGTAGCGTATAAATTAGCCGAAAAATCAAGTTTTAATCACTCTAACAAAGAAAAGGAAATGGCTGGATGGTATTGGTGGGGGAAATTTAAGGAAAGATATGGTTTGGCATTGAGACAACCTGAAAATCTTTCGATGAATAGAGCAAAGATGGCAAACCGTGAACATCTTAACGACTTTTACGATAAGTTGTATGATCTTGCTGAAAATTTAGGGATAACAAATTTACCTGACCGTTTTTGGAACGTCGATGAAACGGGCCTCACCTATGTTATGAAAGCAAACCGAATTGTGACCCTCGTTGGAAAAAAGTAGGTTTATAAACAGAGCTATGCTCAACAAGGAATAACCACCACTGTCCTAGGATGCATTATGCTTCCGGTCTTTCTGTGCCCTCTTTAGTAATTTTCAAGGGAGTGAGGATGATGGAAGGATTGTGTAATTGGTTCCTGGTAGTTTGATTCACTTATCAAAATTAGGATGAATAAACACGGAATTGTTTCTGGTATGGTTCAATCATTTCCAAATTAGCATCCCCTCGGGAAAAATATTTTTATTATTATGGACTTGCATGCAAGCCATCTCAGCCCAGAAATTCTATCACTTGCATGTGATAATGACATCCACATTATAACTTTTCCAGCACACACAACACACTTGCTACAACCTTTGGATGTTGGATGCTTTTATGCGCAACCATCCAGGGGAGAAGCCAACAAGGTTCGACTTTAATAAAATGTTAAAACCAGCTTGGTTTTCAACTTTTCTACCAAATCATTATTAACTGTTTTGAAAAGACAAGTGTGTTTCCTATAAACAGGAACGCAATTTCAGATGAAGCAACAGCACCTTCTCTTATAACAGCAAATGATCCATGAATCCAAGTGCTGTAAAGCCAGCAACCCCCTCCAACACTACAGAAGAAGTTGAAGTTTCGTTGCAACTTCCAAAGCCTCAAAAAAACCTGTTAGATCCCCCGATTCTTTGGCGAAAGTGATTTCTTCTTGAGAAACTTCTTCCATAACACAACCATCGACTTCTCACCTTAGGAAACAAACTTAGCTGCGAAGTCCGTAAAGCCATCAACTTCTCAGAATGGTAAAAAAAACTAGTCCTAAGGGTCAAAAGTCAGTAATTCCTCAATATGGGAAACGAATAGCCAATGTTCAGCCTAAAAAGTCATCAAATCCTAAAATTGAAAAATTATCAATTCCTCAACTGAAAAAATGTTCTCAGTTTGAAAAAAAAAATTGAAAACGAAGACTAATAAAGATTGGTATTGCGGAGCACGCGGCGAAAGTTACAATGAAGATGTAAATTAAACGGGCGCTCAATGGATCCAATGCAACCTCCGCGTCATTTGGTACCACTGTCGGTGCCAAAATACCACAGACAAGATTCATTTTATTTGTGATGGATGTTTGGATACCGATTCCGACGAATGAGGTCAATTAAAATACTCTCACGAATTAACCAACACAGTATCACGGAATAACCAGATGTACCACGGACTTACCAATAGTTATAAGCCTTTTATTTTTTTTTGGATTTATTAACAATAAAATTATAAACTATAATAAAATGTCTATGTCAATATGTAACGTTTCAAACTACTTAGGGTAAATGGTAAATTTTCAAAATAATCAGTACCTTAATAGCATAAAACCAAAATTATCACGAACTAACCCGAGTTTACCCTACACGGACTTACAGATTGGACTCATTTCTTTCATTTATCTTAAACGCCTTCATAGTGATAAATATAATTAAATTTAAAAAGTCTGTAAATCTTTTTGTTTTATTTCAGCGTATTTATTTAAAGCTCTGTTATAAAAGTCTTAAGAGGATTGTGATCTTGAAGGGTTCTTTTTGTAAAGTCTTGACATTTAAATAGAAAATCATCTCCAGATGTTAGATGTAAAAAAAGTATGAATAAATCTACATATTTTATTGATGTAAAAATAAAAATGCTTAATTTCGTTTTTGTCTAAGGATTAGTTTCACAAAGTCTTCTATAATAAGTCCTTATACTGAAATTACTTTGTCCTTAGTTTCAGAACATGAATGTTGTGTGTGGCATGGGTAAACGATCGTTTGGACCTTTTAGCTTTTACCCTTCCCGATAACAAAATTTCGAATTACTTATCTTACTTAAGCGCTGCTATTCTACTAGAAGTAATTTTATAATAAACACGAGAAAATCGTTGATTATTTGCATTTAAATTTTATTACAAAATTTTGTTACGCTGCAAGACTCAACTTACGGCATTAACTAAGTTGCTATAAGAACTTCCTTAAAAATTTGATCGTTGCTGAGGTGCCCTTATCTAAATTTTAAAGTATATGACTGCACTTAATTGCTGTAATAAAGTTCAGCAATAAAAATACAAGCTCAAGTGGTGCTTGTAAGATTTTAAGGCTTTTTCTTTAGCAATAAAACAAACCCTTTTTAATGACGGTCAACGTTTATAATAATGCTTTTGCTTTGAATAGTAGGTATTTGTATTAAAATTGCGATAAACACTTCGCCTGGAGTTTCCTATATTAAAAAAAATGTTGTTTATCAACACACACATTATACCTATTGACAGACAGTTTTTAAAAGCCAAATTGCTAAAGGGCAAAAACAAGCATGACTGTCAAAATTTCCAAATCTAAAATTTTCATGAATTTAAACAGAAAGTATAGCAAAGTAAAAAAGTTTTGTTTCCTTCTAGACGGAGCCGCCGTTCGGTGTAGGGGCCTAGGTGCTGGACTTTCACTCAGTCGCGTAGGGTTTGATTTCCGGAAAAAGTGACAACAGATTTTTAAAAATTTGCGTGTTTCATTGGAAGGCTTTAGACAACCATGAACGTACTCCGATGTGGTTTGTGCTGGTCTATAACTCATCGAACCCGCTTTGCGGGTTATTGGGTGTTAGCGCTACTTTCTCACATCGGAAATAGGCCAAGTAAAATCTTTTCTGGAGATGAAGTGTATACGCACTTCCGCGGTTCGGAGTCCACGTAAAGCTATAGGTTTCCACTGTCTTACACCACTTTAAGCACCACGCAGGCAGGATTTGTCGACCAATTACTTGGAACTTTATTTTGGCAGATATTGCGATTCCGATTTTAGGCCTAGATTTTTTACAATATCATAATTTAATGGTAGACTGTGCTGTGGGAAGAGTGGTTGAGCGAGTTTGTGATAATCGATCTATAGTGTTCGACTCAGAGATTCGTGAGTCGTCCATTCTTCCACAGACTGGTGGTAATTCATCTGTTCAACAAACAAAGCCTCCTAGTTTATACAAGTCGCAAACAACTATAAAACATTCAAACGAATCATCTCAACATTTAAACAACTCTTCTCAACTTACAAACAAATCACAACCATTACTCCAACCGACTTCATCACAATCAAAGATCCAACCAATCTCTCAATTATCTCTCTCAAACAAATCACAATTAATCACACATCCTAATCAACTTTCCAATCTTCTTTCTTCTGAACTTAACGACTGCCAATCGCCTTCTACGGTAGAAACAGATGTTAATGTTCAAGAAATTTCTTCTAATTCACTCTTTTTACAATCTATATCACTTGAACGCACTCTTTACTCTAATCTTCTTCAACAATTTCCGGCTTTAACAGCTGAATTCGACAATAACACCCCTATTAAACATAATGTAGTGCATCGAATAAAAACTAACGGTCCGCCAATTAGTGCAAAGTGTCGAAGACTTAATCCAACACAATTACTGTTTTTAGAAAAGCATCTGCACTGCATGAACTGTTACGTGCTGGAATCATCGAGCAGGTAGACAGTCTTTGGAGTAGTCCAATTCATATGGTATTAAAACCTGATGGCAGCTACCGTGTCTGTGGCGATTACAGGCAGCTGAATGCGATGACAGTTCCGGATACCTATCCAATTCCCTTCATGCAAGACTTTACTCACAGAATTTATGGATTTACGATATTTACTAAATTGGATTTAAGGAAAACATACTTCCAAATTCCTTTACATCCAGATGATATGGACAAAACCACAATTACCACGCCTCTTGGTGCATATCGTTACAAAAGACTTAATTTTGGCTTAAGAAACGCTCCTTCTTTCTGGTCCAGATTTGTCCAGAAGATTCTTACAGGGATGTATTACATTTATTTTTACCTCGACGAGATATTAATTTTTAGTAAAACCGCGTCAGAGCATTTGCGTCATGTAAAAATGGTTTTTGAACGTTTGGCTAGATACGGACTTTTGTTGAACGTTGATAAATGTGTTTTTGGGGTTAGTGAATTGGATTATTTGGGGCACAAGATTTCATGTAAAGGCATTCTGCCACAAGACTCAAAAATTGAGGCGATAAAGGACTTTCTAATACCAAAAGATCAAAAAAAATTACGCAATTTCATAGGCTTGATAGGATATTTTCATAAACACATTAAGAACTGTGCAAAAATTTTGGGTCCGCTGAATTCTTTAGTTATTCCGGGTAAGGCTTCCACGAAACCAGTTGTTTTGCAAGGTAGGACGTTAGAAGCTTTTGATGAAGACAAGCAAGCACTTATTGAGGCCACGCTTCTAGTACACCCTCAAGAAGGAGCTAAGATCAGTATTTCTTGTGATAGTTCCGGAGATGCTATTGCAGGCGTATGACAGCAACTACAAGATGGTTTATACAAACCTCTCGCATTCTGCAGTCGATCGCTTACGCCTACTGAAAGAAAATATGGCATTTTCTCACGCGAACTTTTGGCTATTTATTTTGCAATTAAAAAATGTCGATATTTTATAGAGTATAGAACTTTTCCCGTGTATACGGGCCATAAACTATCTATATTGCTCAGCTATCAAAAGTTCATGCGACACTTATTTACCACGAGAGTTTCGTCATTTAGAGTACATTTCTGCTTTCACCGCAGATATCCGATATTTAAAGGGTAGCGAAAATATTCCAGCAGACGCACTTACACGGGTTTCAGCAATTTTACCCGAGTTGGTTGATTATGATGCAATTGCACATGCGCAGGTAGAAGATGAAGAGTTATTGCAGCTTCAGTCAAATCAAAATTTCAATTTTGTCAAAGCACGTACACCAAACAATACGTCAATATGGATCGACACGAGTCAGGGGTTGTCGCGACCTTACGTTCCATTGCCGTTTCGTTTTGCAATTTTCCAGCGGTTGCATGGCATGGCTCATCAAGGTACTAGGACAATGCAGAAGCTTGTTTCTCGAAGGTTCTTGTGGACTGGTATGAGAAAAGACATTCGAGATTGGGTACAAAGCTGTTCTAATTGTCAGCAGAATAAAATAACACGACACACGAAGACCCCATTGCAACCTATACTCGAACCTGAATCGTTTTGAACAAATTCATTCGGACATTATGACCCTTCCTTCTTCGAATGGTTTTAAATATCTGCTAACAATAGTAGACCGTTTTTCACGTTGGCCCGAAGCAATTCCATTAAAGATACTTGGATCAGCCGTTTTGGAGTTCCAAAGATTATTTCTACAGATAATGGTCAGCAATTTATTTCTGCAACGTGGGAAATTTTTTTGAAGACTTTGGGGGTAAAACATATTAAGTGCAGTGTTCAACACGCACAGAGCCAGGGTTTGGTGGAAAGACTTAACCGTACGATTAAACAAGCAGTAAGAACGACGGGGATGGGCGATTGGATAGATAGATTACCATGGATTTTATTGGCTTTGCGCTCAGCCATTAAAGAACAAGTTCAGGTGTCTCCTGCGGATATTCTGTACGGAGCACAATTGCGTCTGCCCGGAGATTCTTTCAAGATGTAGACCTTGATGATCGCACCGGGTTAACACATTTTGTTTTTAAATTACGGAAACACATGCACAACGCCAAGTTCTTTTTTATTAAGATTTTTAAAAATAGCAATACTTTCGTGGATCATCAATTAGAGTCGTGCTCACACGTGTATGTACGCAAGGACAGTCATACGGTAGGCTTAAAGCAAAATTATTTGGGTCCATTCAAAGTGATCTCTCGAACGGAAAAATATATGGTATTGGAGGGTTTCGGTAGAAATGGGATTGTTTCTTTAGATCGCCTCAATCCAGCTTTTTTTGTTTAAGTATTTTTGTTTAGATGTTATGTTCTTTTCTTTTATGCACATTGTTTCTCTTTTTGTTTTATTTTTTTTAGTAAACTGAACTTTTTCTGCTCTGCTCTTGGAATCTCAGGAATTGGACACGCACCTGGAAAAACTAGAAGCAACTTCAAGCTAATTTAATTTTGTTTTCTATGATGTTCAATTATTTACGTTTCTTTCTTAATACTTGTATTGTTTTTGAAAAGATCAGAAGTTTTTGTAGCTAAGATAGCATGCGCTTCACGTTTGCTGCGTAGTTTTTTTTCTTCTGCGAAGTTTGGTGGGGGGGGGGGGGTATTACTGTAGCAGCCCTTGGTGTTAATATTATTCAATTGTATTTTGTAACTTGGCGACTGGTGTTGCTATTTACGTTGCGATAGGTGGTTATCAAGATTATCTTGTTAAGTAAATAACACATTAAAATTCCTCCTGCAAGTGTTTTATTTACAACCACGAACATAACATTACAGTACTAATGGCTAGGGTATTACTTTAATGGAATAACCTGCATTATTCTTCATATTAATTATAAGACACAAATTTTAAAACTAATTATGGTAATTACTAACAGCCCCTCTCGTTTTCCGATGTTTTGGCTGTTTTTTAAACTGAAGCGTTGGATAATTCCAAATCAATGCTTAAATTTTTTATAACAACATGGAAAGGTACATCAAGGATTAAATAAAAACTTGCCGTGTTCATCAACCGTTAGGGCAGTAGCAAATATTTGCTTATCAATTTAGATAATTTGATCATTTAGATACAACAATTTTTTCATTTACTTTAGCACCGGTAATTTTTTTACAAACCACGTTTTTTGTGACCGTAATTACTGTCCTAAAAACACATATAATTAATATAACTTAATAGGAATATTTTTTCCCGTGACGTTTTTTAAACAAGTGTTGACTTTATCCTTTTGTAAAATGAAACTTTCAAGCACTTTTTAATTAAAAAATGGAAGTTGGTTCCGCGTAATACAAAACCATTCAATCAAGTTTGGTTGAGGACTTCATGAAAATGTAAAATCACAAAGTCCCACTGCGTGTTTTTGTTTTTCCATTTGCAGGACGTACTTGAAACGTCCGGTCGAAAATGACTGATTTGATTGGAATTATTAGTCAGCAGGCCCGATGTGTTCGAGTCGTTTAATTGCCAGATATTAAAAAGTTGGCAGTAATGTACAGGGATGAATCATTCAGCCAATAAACCGATGCTAATTCTTTCGTCCCAATGTAATATTACACATCTGCTTCCCCTTGTTGTATGTGGTAAATGAAGTAACGCGTATGTCACATTGCGACTGAAATCTGATCGCGATGTTCACCACAAACGCACATTAGGGCCTTATTGTGCTATTAATGGCAGAACAAATAGGGTGACATCAAACATGGGACAATGTGGTATGGTATACCCAAAGGAATGAATTTCATGCAGTAGATATTATATTATAGAACATAAAACGAATCTTTCTCTGAATCTTCTGTAAAGGATTTATTGACATTCGTGCTTTTGGGAGAATATTGCCTTTTCTGTATCTGGCAAGTAACGATATTTATTTATTAACTTTACGTGTTGCAAATATTCTTTGACAGTCTTATTCATGTTAGAAATGTATTAATAAATAATATTGGCTACATTTCTACCATAAGTGTGGATATACAAAAGTAAACATAGTCTACCATATTTGAGCAGCTGTATGCAGGCCCGGATTTAGAATTTTTTGGGCTCAGGGTTACATACATTTATGAGGTCCTTTCAGCAAATAACTCATACATGTAAAATAATTTAACTGTGACAAATATTTTTTCACAAACTTCAAAACACGTATTTTAAATATGCTTGCAATTAATAATAATCAGTGGGTATTTCCTAATGCGTTTTCACACAATTAGGTAGTAACACCATTTTGTATATTTTCATCGAATTTTAATGCATTTGAAAATTACTTTAATGATACAAGTTGCTAATTCGGACGACATTCTGTCAGGAAATGCATTTATTTAATATATATTTTATTGCTGACCGGAACTTGGTTTTGGAGGTGAATTCTCGCCGTCGCCGGATGTCTCCACATTAAAGACAACACTTGCTTTAAACAGTTGTAGAAATGTGGTTATAAACTTGTATCTGTTTCTGCCTTTACTTTCCTATACTTTCAGTCCCTCGGGGAGGCCTGTAACCTCTAGAGAGCGCGTTCCCAGGTGGCGGATCGGGGAAAGCCACCCAGATACGAGTGGTAGGAGGATAATGAAATACCTTCCGCGGACCAACAGGTCTGTCACCCCCAGTGTTATTTCTTGAGTAGAAAACCCGTGGCTCGGTACATTCAGGATAGGTGTTGGATAGGACTTAACAGAAGTGGCTTCAAAACATTTTTCACGTGCAGCAGGTTTTACAGCTCTCCACCAACCAATTCTGCCACGGGAAGAAGCATTTACTGTTCAACTGAAATTTCAAACTGTTTAGTTGTTTCAAAAATGTAAAAAATTCATAGTAGCCAAATTTTCCAAGAATTTCTAAAAAATATTTTTAAACATAGTATAAAATATATTTGAAATATTTCGTGAATTTTAGAAGTTTTCTAATTTGCATATTATCGTTAAGTTTCGAAATTATTTTGAAATTTTCAAAATTTTCAATCGATGCGAGGAAGGTCCCATGGTGGCTGCCCAACAGCTTATCTATATTGTGAGAATAAAAATAATTATAATGTAATGTTGGGTTCGTAGTTGTAAATAAAACGCTATTTTGGAGGAGAAAGTTTTAATGAAGTTTTCACGTTTACAAATAATTGCTGAGTAGTTTTTTTCTTCTGCAAAGTTGGGGGGGGGGGGGGGGGGTACTGTAATGTTTGAGTTCGTAGTTATTAAATAAAACACTATTTGGAGGAGAAAGTTTTAATGCAAGTTTTCACTTTACAAAATCTTTTATGAATTGTTTTTATATTAATGTACATAACAACCAAGTCGCTAAGTTACAATACAACAATACAACCGGGTTGCTACATTAGTACCCCCCCCCTTTGCAGAAGAAAAAAAGCTACGCACCAAACGTGAAGCGCATGCTATCTTAGCTACAAAAACTTCTGATCTTTTCAAAAAAACAGTACAAGTAACTAACTAATTGAACATAGAAAATAGAATTAGTTTGAAGTTGCTTCTAGTCTTTTCAGGTGCGTTTCCAATTCTTGAGGTTCTAAGAGCAGAGTCGAAAAAGTTCAGTTCACTAAAAAAAAAACAGAACAAAAAGGGAAAAAAATGTGCAAAAATAAAAAGAACATAATATCTAAACAAAAATATTTAAACAAAAAAAGCTGGTTTGAGGCGATCTAGAGAAACAATTCCATTTCTACCGAAGCCCTCCAATACCATATATTTTTCCGTTCGAGAGATCACTTTGAATGGACCCAAATAATTCTGCTTTAAGCCTAGCGTATGACTGTCGTTGCGTACATATACGTGTGAGCACGATTTTAATTGTTGATCCACGAAAGTATTGCTATTATTAAAAATCTTAGTGAAAAAGAACTTGGCGTTGTGCATGTGTTTTCGTAATTTAAAAACAAAATGTGTTAACTCGGTGCGATCATCCAGGTCTACGTGTTGAAAAAAATCCCCGGGCAGACGCAATTGTGTTCCGTATAGAATATCCGCAGGAGACACCTGAACTTGTTCTTTAATTGCTGAGCGCAAAGCCAATAAAATCCATGGTAATCTATCTATCCAGTCGCTCATCCCCGTCGTTCTTACTGCTTGTTTAATCGTACGGTTAAGTCTTTCCACCAAACCCTGACTCTGTGCGTGTTGAACACTGCACTTAATATGTTTTATCCCCAAAGTTTTCAAAAAATTTTCCCACGTTGCAGAAATAAATTGCGGACCATTATCCGTAGAAATAATCTTTGGAACTCCAAAACGGCTGATCCAAGTATTGATAAGTTCTTGTATAATAATATCAGTTGTGGTGCTCTTTAATGGAATTGCTTCGGGCCAACGTGAAAAACGGTCTACTATTGTTAGCAGATATTTAAAACCATTCGAAGGAGGAAGGGTCATAATGTCCAAATGAATTTGTTCAAAACGATTATCAGGTTCGATTATAGGTTGCAATGGTGTCTTCGTGTGTCGTGTTATTTTATTCTGCTGACAATTAGAACAGCTCTTTACCCAATCCCGAATGTCTTTTCTCATACCAGTCCACAAGAACCTTCGAGCAACCTGCTTCTGCATCGTCCTAGTACCTTGATGAGCCATGCCATGCAACCGTTGGAAAATTCCAAAACGAAATGGCAATGGAACGTAAGGTCGCGACAATCCTCGACTCGTGTCGATCCATATTGACGTATTGTTTGGTGTACGTGCTTTGACAAAATTGAAATTTTGATTCGACTGAAGTTGCAATAATTCTTCATCTTGAACCTGCGCATGTGCAATTGCATCATAATCAACCAACTCGGGTAAAATTGCTGAAACTCGTGTAAGTGCGTCTGCAGGAATATTTTCGCTCCCCTTTAAATATCGGATATCCGTGGTGAAAGCAGAAATGTACTCTAAATGACGAAACTCTCGTGGTAAATAAGTGTCGCACGAACTTTTGATAGCTGAGCAAATCGGTTTATGGTCCGTATACACGTGAAAAGTCCTATATTCTATAAAATATCGAAATTTTTTAATTGCGAAATAAATAGCCAAAAGTTCGCGTGAGAAAATGCTGTATTTTCTTTCAGTAGGCGTAAGCGATCGACTGCAGAATGCGAGAGGTTTGTATAAACCATCTTGTAGTTGCTGTAATACGCCTGCAATAGCATCTCCGGAACTATCACAAGAAATACTGATCTCAGCTCCTTCTTGCGGGTGTACTAGAAGTGTGGCCTCAATAAGTGCCTGTTTGGCTTCATAAAAAGCTTCTAACGTCCTACCTTGCAAAACAACTGGTTTCGTGGAAGCCTTACCCGGAATAACTAAAGAATTCAGTGGAGCCAAAATTTTTGCACAGTTCTTAATGTGTTTATGAAAATATCCTATTAAGCCTATGAAATTGCGCAATTTTTTTTGATCGTTTGGTATTGGAAAGTTCTTTATCGCCTCAATTTTTGAGTCTTGTGGCAGTATGCCATTACATGAAACCTTGTGCCCCAAATAATCTAATTCACTAACCCCAAAAACACATTTATCAACGTTTAACAAAAGTCCGTATTCAGTCAGACGTTCAAAAACCATTTTTACATGACGCAAATGCTCTGACGCGGTTTTACTAAAAATTAATATATCGTCGAGGTAAAAATAAATGTAATACATCCCTGTAAGAATCTTCTGGACGAATCTGGACCAGGAAGCAGGAGCGTTTCTTAAGCCAAAATTAAGTCTTTTGTAACGATATGCACCAAGAGGCGTGGTAATTGTGGTTTTGTCCATATCATCTGGATGCAAAGGAATTTGGAAGTATGCTTTCTTTAAATCCAATTTAGTAAATATTGTAGATCCATATATTTTGTGAGTAAAGTCTTGCATGAAGGGAATTGGATAGGTATCCGGAACTGTCACCGCATTCAGCTGCCTGTAATCGCCACAGACACGATAGCTGCCATCAGGTTTTAATACCATATGTATTGGGCTGCTCCAAGGACTGTCTGCCTGCTCGATGATTCCAGCACGTAACAGTTCATGCAGATGCTTTTCTAAAAACAGTAATTGTGTTGGGTTAAGTCTTCGACACTTTGCACTAATTGGCGGACCGTTAGTTTTTATACGATGCACTATATTATGTTTAATAGGGGTGTTAATGTCGAATTCCGCTGTTAAAGCAGGAAATTGTTGAAGAAGGTTAGAGTAAAGAGTGCGTTCAGGTGATAAAGATTGTAAAGAGAGTGAGTTATAAGAAATGTCTTGAGCATTAACATCTGCTTCTACCGTAGAAGGCGATTGGTAGTCGTTAAGTTCAGAAGAAAGAAGATTGGAAAGTTGATTAGGATGTGTGATTAGTTGTGATGTGTTTGAGAGAGATGATTGAGAGATTGGTTGGATGTTTGATTGTGATGAAGTTGGTTGGAGTAATGGTTGTGATTTATTTGTAAGTTGAGAAGAGTTGTTTAAATGTTGAGATGATTCGTTTAAATGTTTTATAATTGTTTGTGACTTGTATGAAGTAGGAGGGTTTGTTTGTTGAACAGGTGAATTACTATCAGTCTGTGGAAGAACGGATGACTCACGAATTTCCGGGTCGAACATCATAGATCGATTAACAGAAATTCGCTCAACTACTCTTCCAACAGCACAGTCTATCATTAAATTATGATATTGTAAAAAATCTAGCCCTAAAATTGGAAATGCAATATCTGCCAAAATAAAGTTCCAAGTAATTGGTTGATTTGAAAAATCAAATTTTAAAGCTAGTGTTTTAGAACCATAAGTTTGTATTTGTGTTTGGTTCGCTGCCAATAAAGAAATCAAAGAGGCAGGATTGCGTGTTGTGTGGTTGTGGAAGAAAGCATTTGGTAACAAGCTGTAGTTTGAACCGCTGTCCACTAAAAAACTTATGTTTGAAAATACATCTTTAATAAAAATTAAATTGCACCCTTGAAAAGCCAAATTTTGCCAACTGGGTGATGTTAGCAAGGCCGAATTTAGTTTTTTTTATAAGAACATGGGGGACCGGCACACCTAACGGCTCTATCACCAAATCTTTCATGGTAATAACACAAATTTGGAACATTTTGGTAATTGTGTGTGTTATTATTGGGAAAATTAAGTTGCTGAGTGGAAGTAGGTTGTGTATTTTGATTGTAATACTGACGTTGATTAAAATTACGTGTTTGTAATCGTGATGGTGCAAAAGAGTTATTTTGAAAATTTGATCTGAACTTTGGTTGCGAGTTTTGAAGTTCATTTTTAATGTTAGCGATTTCCTTAGATAGACGATCAAACCTATCATTCTCTGATGCACAAGGAATATTGTTCGGCACAACAGATAATAATTCATCGATCTTATTTGAGTATTCGTGAAGTTCCAAATCTGTTTCAAGTAAAGCAGCGGGTATTTTTAAATTATCAGGCAATTTTGAAAACAGTAGGTTCTTAAGGAACTCGTCTGGTAGTTGTAAACCATGAGAAAGTTTAAGAATTTCTTGTAAAAGTGCGTTACATGACGTTTCAAACTTGAGACCTGTCAAAAGTGACATTATCTTAATATTCCGTGGTTTGTTATACAAACGAATTAGTTCAGCTTTTAAAGCTTCGTATGGGGCTCGCTGAGGTCTGTTTAAGACTAACCGTCGTATATTACTTAATACTTCATGGGGAAGCTTCAAAGTCAATATATCAAATTTTGCTGCAGAGTCTGCAATAGCATTAACTTGGAAAAATTTATCGAGTAGTACAATAAACAAATCGACGTCATGAATGTTAAATTCGGGAAAGTCAATACAAACACGGTTTAAAGCCATATTTAATAACGTTACTTATCTTGTAATTCGGTGGGGTTTTGAAGATCCTAGGTCTGTGACGATGTGGCAGCTGAATGTTGCGGTTTGTGGAGATCTTGAAATTCTGAATTCCGCACGTCGGGAGGGTTGCGTGTTCAAATCTTGTCGGAGGGGTCACCAATAATGTAATGTTTGAGTTCGTAGTTATTAAATAAAACACTATTTGGAGGAGAAAGTTTTAATGCAAGTTTTCACTTTACAAAATCTTTTATGAATTGTTTTTATATTAATGTACATAACAACCAAGTCGCTAAGTTACAATACAACAATACAACCGGGTTGCTACAGTACTAATGTAGCAGCCTTAGTTTTATGAATTGTATTTTGTAACTTAGCGACTTGGTTGCTATTTATGTAACTAAAAACATTCATCAAGTTTATTCTGTAAAGCTAAACACATTAAAAAGTTCTTCCGCAAACTAATGTTTTATTTACAACTCTGAACGTAACATTACCAAACTTTACAGTACTGTATCAAGTACTTTTTCTTTGACAAAATAAAATTCGTCGTAGTCCATAGCATACCAACGCATTGGCATCGAGGCAACTGCCAAGAGCGCCAATGTCAGAAAGGCGCTAAACAGTGTACATACACTATTTGATTTGAAAGACTAGGACAGCACCCAGCAAATGAAGCATATCCGTCCCCCCTCTAGGTGGTTAAACCCTTCGAGACGCCATGATCGAGGTACGCTCGATCAACGCGCCTGCTCTCAATACAAAAAAGAGGACAGGCTACCAGTCCTGGCATCAGGCTGCAAGCCCTAAGGATCTACTGGTGAAGGGAGACTACCTAAATCTCTACTGATTATGCAGATCAGTGTCCTAGCTGAGACGCAGCTCACCAGTCGAACCGCACTAAGACGGCCCTAACCTGCACTTAGGCTATACCACTGTCACCACGAGTTCTACTCCGTAACCAAAAACGGGGGGTGTGAATCCCCCGCGGGCTCGGCATTGGTCCCCGTGGTACCAGTCAAAGAAAGTCACTGGTTTGACTTGTCGGAGCAAGCGCATGCCAAGCAGCGCTGCACCTCCCAGTTAGGACCTCGCAGGTCCCAGCACTGATGAGCTACGCACCGCCCAGACTGGTCGGTAAACGGTCTGATCGTAGTGGCCGGCACCTTAACAGCGTCGGGTGTACATAAGTACGAACCCTCTGGGTTGACACTTAGATAGTGGGAGTGAGCAGGCAAAGTGCGCCTCACCCCTAGAATCCTAGATCCCAGTGCCAGCTGCAAACCACTCCATCGTTACAAAGCACCATTACTTGCCCCTATGTAAGAGTTTACCGGTCAAGGAGCGGGGTTTCAACTTCAGCGATCGTACCTGAGGCGTTAGAGCCTATATTGAGGGCTGGCTGCAAGCGACACCCGTAGGGCCCAGATCCCCTTGCAGCAGAAGCCACTCCATCCTGGAAAGCACCATCACCTGCCGGAACGACTATTATCCGGTTAGGGAGCGGGGTTTCTATTCTTGAGAGCGCTACCGCTCAGGTGTTAAGACCCATATTGAGGGCTAGCTTGTTTACCCCCCTAGAGCTCAAGGCTCTCAAAGCAACAGCACTTGCTGTGTACATACACACAATAGTGTAAAAAAAATCAGTTTTCTTTTCCTTACTTGACTTCCTGGTTAGACTTAGTTAAAATTGTTACAAACTTGTCTAACGCCAATTAAGAAAATTAATGCTCAAATTATTTCGATTAATTCATGTTCCTATTTATAGCTACCGGTGCTTTTTGTGTTGATTTTGTTTTAAAATAAATTACATAATTTTTTTTTATTCCTTTCGATAATTATTAAAGTATGTGGTTTTTTATTACTACTAAGTATAGTTTTATTAATTATAGAAAAAAGCTGCCACACAAGAATTGGTCATGGGCCTCAAAAACCTGGATACGGCACTGTTCATAGTTACAGCATTACAACCATTATTTAATTTTGTTAATAATCACTGTCTTATTTTAATTAAACGTTTTCTTTTCAAATTAGAAACAATTGCGTGCAGATAATCAGAAATTGTAAGAAAACTGAGCACGAAACACTAAATTATTAAACAAGGAAAATAACTTGAACGTATAATAATGGCACCTGTAAGGTTTAGGACATTCTAAACAATTATTCAAGCCCTAAATATTTTATTTCCAGACGTCTAGGTTTCCAGATATGCTTTTATATATCAAAAGAGACTTGCAATGCACCATTAGCGTAATATTATCAGAAAATATGCACCGCTATGCCTTGCTTTTATAGGAAATTGATTTTATTCACTTTATAATACAGTACAATAGTACAATATCATTGGTAAACATATAACCAAATCTGAGAATCGGCGGTACGTTTGCAAAGTACCCTTAAACATATTTTTATACAGCCTCTCTTCAGGAAAAAAGAAACAGATTTAGAAGATTGCCTGCAAAGTTTTCGCATATACGGATTGAATATCACTTCAGTCAAGGGATACGCAACATGTGGAAAACTTCTTTATTGATTCGAGGTTACAAAGAAACCCTTAAAAGTTTGTGTGGACAGGTTAATGTAAATATTTCTTCACGCTCGCAGTTTTAGGGAACCGTGTGAAATGTGTTTTTTATTATTTTGAGGAACGTTAATGAAAAAAAGTGCCTGGAAGTGACGGTAATGTGTTCGTGTTAACAGTCGATAAAAAAAGTAACATCGGTGTGAAACGTGTCGCCCACCTCTAAGGTTTTCCCTTATGGGAATTTATAGTTGGTTTTATTTTATTTTAAGAGAGCTATCAACATAAAGTTAATAGCAAAATTGTTTTTGAAGTATGTAGCTAAAAGTTGATTTATTTTTAAGTTGAAGAAATACTTTTTTAATTTTACTTGTTATCCTGTATATAATAAATTTATTCCTTTGTGCAGATTTGATAGTCATTTTCTGTTTGGAACTTAGATGTCTGCTTCTGGAGAGTTTCTAAGTCAAGGATTGTTCCCTTTGAAGCGCTTATCTATTACACTAGAAGGTTTCTAGTAACAAAACTAGACTCAATGCTAAGTTAACCTGAAACACAAGAACTAACCACCATGAAATTACGGTTGTCGGTTGTTGTTAAAGTGAGTTTGGTGGTCGTACACGACCCACACGAACAAAGTACACGTGCCTATTCGGACTACACTTTACCTTTTGAGTGCTTTGGAAGCAGTTCTATTTCTAAGGGTAGAAACAAAGAAGTAAATATGTAATTGTTTTGTTGGCATTTTAAATATTATTTAATTGCTGCTTTCTTATTTTCTGCAGTTTTATTAATTCGTGGCGATATTAAACATGTTGACATAGCCACGAATGTAAATCAATAAATGTATTAAGAAAGGAGAATGGAGACGTAAAAGTAGATGCTACAAAATTGTACTTACAGGGGATAATTAGCAATCTAAAACACAGTGGGTTTAGAAATAGTTTATTATTTATCAGCGATGTTTTCATTGCTCCAACATTATTAAGGTACTATTAAAATTTTTCCGCAATTAGAATGTTACAAAAAAAAACTTAAACAGAAGGTGGATGAAAAAATTGTATGTCTGTGATTGACACATCATTTGTTTTATCGGCCATTAATGTCAGAATAATACCATTTAAAGGTAAATCAAAGACATGTGGTGTTTTTAATCGCCTTCTTCATTAAGTGTTTGGTGTTAAAACAAAAGTTGGGGACTAATTTTCGTAACGCTACAAATTATGGTTATAAAATTCTAATTTCAGATTTTAACGTTAAGTGTTTGTATACGCTGTAATGATTCACTAATTATGTTCTCGACCAGCCTTTAAGAGCATTCTACAATATGCAAACAAAATTATTTAACATAAAATTACTACTTCGCTCCATATGTTGCACAAACGAAGTCCTTGACCTTGTATCAAACTTTAACCCACGCCCTGTCCTCTCAAACGGATACTAAAAGTACTAGATGAATGGTGAGATATTTCTAATGAAAATAATCGCTTTTTCGATTATTGAATTATCTTCAGATATCGAGAAAGGTTGTGGAAAATCATTCGAATGTCTTTGCCTTTTATAAACTTTTAAGCTTTTAAGCGATAGCCATCTGTAAATACATAACGACACAAATGGTTTTGTTTAAAATACTTAGGTATTATGAAATTACTACTTCACCCCATTTGTTGATATAAACGAATTTCTTGTCCTTGTATCAAACTTTGACCTGCGTCTTGTCCCAAACGACCACTAAAGGTACTAGAGTAGTAAAGGAGGGATATTTCAAATAAAAATAACCAAACCTTCCGAATATTGGAATATCTTCAGATATCGCGAGAGGTAGCGATAAATCATTCGAATGATTTTGCTTTTAAATGTTTCATTTTACCTGCTTCGGAGCTTTTAAGCGACAGCCTGCTGCAAATAAATAATCCTCGCAAACCCGAGGAACAATGAGACACGGATGGTTTGATTTATAATATTTATTATGAAATTACTACTTCGCCCTATCTGTTGATATAAACGAATTTCTTGTCTTCGTATCAAACTTTGACCTGCGTCTTGTCTCAAACGACCACTAAAGGTACTAGAGTAGTAAAGAGATATTTCAAATAAAAATAACCACACCTTCCGAATATTGGAATATCTTCAGATATCGCGAGAGGTAGCGAAAAATCATTCAAATGATTTTGCTTTTAAATGTTTCATTTTACCTGCTTCGGAGCTTTTAAGCGACAGCCTGCTGCAAATAAATAATCCTCGCAAACCCGAGGAACAATGAAACACGGATGGTTTGATTTATAATATTTATTATGAAATTGCTACTTCGCCCTATCTGTTGATATAAACGAATTTCTTGTTTTTGTATCAAACTTTGACCTGCGTCTTGTCCCAAACGACCACTAAAGGTACTAGAGTAGTAAAGGGATATTTCAAATAAAAATAACCACACCTTCCGAATATTGGAATATCTTCAGATATCGCGAGAGGTAGCGAAAAATCATTCAAATGATTTTGCTTTTAAATGTTTCATTTTACCTGCTTCGGAGCTTTTAAGCGACAGCTTGCTGCAAATAAATAATCCTCGCAAACCCGAGGAACAATGAAACACGGATGGTTTGATTTATAATATTTATTATGAAATTGCTACTTCGCCCTATCTGTTGATATAAACGAATTTCTTGTCTTCGTATCAAACTTTGACCTGCGTCTTGTCCCAAACGACCACTAAAGGTACTAGAGTAGTAAAGGGATATTTCAAATAAAAATAACCACACCTTCCGAATATTGGAATATCTTCAGATATCGCGAGAGGTAGCGAAAAATCATTCAAATGATTTTGCTTTTAAATGTTTCATTTTACCTGTTTCGGAGCTTTTAAGCGACAGCCTGCTGCAAATAAATAATCCTCGCAAACCCGAGGAACAATGAAACACGGATGGTTTGATTTATAATATTTATTATGAAATTGCTACTTCGCCCTATCTGTTGATATAAACGAATTTCTTGTCTTCGTATCAAACTTTGACCTGCATCTTGTCCCAAACGACCACTAAAGGTACTAGAGTAGTAAAGGGATATTTCAAATAAAAATAACCACACCTTCCGAATATTGGAATATCTTCAGATATCGCGAGAGGTAGCGAAAAATCATTCAAATGATTTTGCTTTTAAATGTTTCATTTTACCTGCTTCGGAGCTTTTAAGCGACAGCCTGCTGCAAATAAATAATCCTCGCAAACCCGAGGAACAATGAAACACGGATGGTTTGATTTATAATATTTATTATGAAATTGCTACTTCGCCCTATCTGTTGATATAAACGAATTTCTTGTCTTCGTATCAAACTTTGACCTGCGTCTTGTCCCAAACGACCACTAAAGGTACTAGAGTAGTAAAGGGATATTTCAAATAAAAATAACCACACCTTCCGAATATTGGAATATCTTCAGATATCGCGAGAGGTAGCGAAAAATCATTCAAATGATTTTGCTTTTAAATGTTTCATTTTACCTGCTTCGGAGCTTTTAAGCGACAGCCTGCTGCAAATAAATAATCCTCGCAAACCCGAGGAACAATGAAACACGGATGGTTTGATTTATAATATTTATTATGAAATTGCTACTTCGCCCTATCTGTTGATATAAACGAATTTCTTGTCTTCGTATCAAACTTTGACCTGCATCTTGTCCCAAACGACCACTAAAGGTACTAGAGTAGTAAAGGGATATTTCAAATAAAAATAACCACACCTTCCGAATATTGGAATATCTTCAGATATCGCGAGAGGTAGCGAAAAATCATTCAAATGATTTTGCTTTTAAATGTTTCATTTTACCTGCTTCGGAGCTTTTAAGCGACAGCCTGCTGCAAATAAATAATCCTCGCAAACCCGAGGAACAATGAAACACGGATGGTTTGATTTATAATATTTATTATGAAATTGCTACTTCGCCCTATCTGTTGATATAAACGAATTTCTTGTCTTCGTATCAAACTTTGACCTGCGTCTTGTCCCAAACGACCACTAAAGGTACTAGAGTAGTAAAGGGATATTTCAAATAAAAATAACCACACCTTCCGAATATTGGAATATCTTCAGATATCGCGAGAGGTAGCGAAAAATCATTCAAATGATTTTGCTTTTAAATGTTTCATTTTACCTGCTTCGGAGCTTTTAAGCGACAGCCTGCTGCAAATAAATAATCCTCGCAAACCCGAGGAACAATGAAACACGGATGGTTTGATTTATAATATTTATTATGAAATTGCTACTTCGCCCTATCTGTTGATATAAACGAATTTCTTGTCTTCGTATCAAACTTTGACCTGCATCTTGTCCCAAACGACCACTAAAGGTACTAGAGTAGTAAAGGGATATTTCAAATAAAAATAACCACACCTTCCGAATATTGGAATATCTTCAGATATCGCGAGAGGTAGCGAAAAATCATTCAAATGATTTTGCTTTTAAATGTTTCATTTTACCTGCTTCGGAGCTTTTAAGCGACAGCCTGCTGCAAATAAATAATCCTCGCAAACCCGAGGAACAATGAAACACGGATGGTTTGATTTATAATATTTATTATGAAATTGCTACTTCGCCCTATCTGTTGATATAAACGAATTTCTTGTCTTCGTATCAAACTTTGACCTGCGTCTTGTCCCAAACGACCACTAAAGGTACTAGAGTAGTAAAGGGATATTTCAAATAAAAATAACCACACCTTCCGAATATTGGAATATCTTCAGATATCGCGAGAGGTAGCGAAAAATCAATCATTCAAATGATTTTGCTTTTAAATGTTTCATTTTACCTGCTTCGGAGCTTTTAAGCGACAGCCTGCTGCAAATAAATAATCCTCGCAAACCCGAGGAACAATGAGACACGGATGGTTTGATTTATAATATTTATTATGAAATTGCTACTTCGCCCTATCTGTTGATATAAACGAATTTCTTGTCTTCGTATCAAACTTTGACCTGCGTCTTGTCTCAAACGACCACTAAAGGTACTAGAGTAGTAAAGGGATATTTCAAATAAAAATAACCAAACCTTCCGAATATTGGAATATCTTCAGATATCGCGAGAGGTAGCGAAAAATCTTTCAAATGATTTTGCTTTTAAATGTTTCATTTTACCTGCTTCGGAGCTTTTAAGCGACAGCCTGCTGCAAATAAATAATCCTCGCAAACCCGAGGAACAATGATACACGGATGGTTTGATTTATAATATTTATTACGAAATTACTACTTCGCCCTATCTGTTGATATAAACGAATTTCTTGTTTTTGTATCAAACTTTGACCTGCGTCTTGTCCCAAACGACCACTAAAGGTACTAGAGTAGTAAAGGGATATTTCGAATAAAAATAACCAAACCTTCCGATTATTAGAATATCTTCAGTTATCGCGAGAGGTAGCGGGAAATCATTCGAATGATTTTGTTTTTAAATGTTTCGTTCTACCTGCGTCGGAGCTTTTAAGCGATAGCCTGCTGCAAATAAATAATCCTTGCAAACCCGAGGGACGTTGAGACACAGATAGTTTGATTTATAATATTTATTATGAAATTACTACTTCCCCATCTGTTGAATAAACGAATTTCTTGTCCTCGCATCAAACTTTGACTTGCGTTCTAACCTTTTAAACGAATACTAAAAGTACTGGATTAGTGAAGAAATATTTCGAATAAAAATAATCGAATATTTCGATTATTGGAATATTTCAAGATATCACGAAAGGTCGCGGAACATCATTCGAATAAAATTTCTTTTCTAAAATTTACGTTTTATCTGCTTTGAAGGCTAGCTTCTAGGCGATATCTAGGTGCAAATAAATAAGCCAAAAAACGCGAGAAACAACAAGACACGAATGATTTGGTTTATAATATTCATTATAAAATTACTACTTCGCCGCAACTGCCGAATAAACGAATTTCTTGTAATCGTATCAAAATTTGACCTAAGTTATGTCTTTCCACACGAACACTAAATATACTGGAGTAGTCATGGGATGTTTCAAATGAACATAATGCAGCTTTTCGATTCATCTCTAGAGGTAGGGAAAAGTTATTCGAATGATTTTGTTTTAAAGTTTTCGTTCTACCTGTTTCGGAGGCGCGCTTTTAAGCGATAGCTATAATCCGAGCAAACCTGGGAGACAACGAAACATAGAATGATTTAAACAGGCATAGTAAATTGTAATGCAGTAGCATTCGGTTGCAGTAAATTCGCAAAGCTTTAATATATTGTTTACACGCGCGCGTTTTTAGAATATAATACTTATTTCGAACAAAGAAATTGATTTTTAAAATCATTCGAAAAGCAATTATTCGATATTGCCCATCAATATACAGAAAATACAAGAGGGGCTTCACATACTCACAGTTAATTAACGTCAAGAAAGCCATGTCCTCAAAGAAAAGAAAGTACTAAATCGTTAAATGACCTCGAGCTTTTTCTCAAACGAAGTAGCGATGCGCAAGGATAACCGCTGGGATACGCAATCCCCCGGCCTAATCTCTACGCAGACCACAGCCTTCTGAAGCTCCAGCCCAAGTTCCTTATTTTTAGTTCCTTGATTTATTTGTTTATGTAAAGCTTGCTAGTCGTTCAAATTAATTAGTTGTTTGTTTTGTTTTTTATTTTATATAATTTTGTATAACTAAAATACCTTTCAACGAACAAAGGTGAATGGCAAAAAATAATAAAATACATTGTATTATGGACATAAATTGTTGAGCACTAAACAAGTTTCTTAGTCTCGTTAATTTCACGGTGTAGATAAAGGAACAGGAACCAAAGCTACCGTCAATACTCATAAAGAGGGTTGTATAAAGTATTGAATCATAAAATTTCAAAATACCTATTGTGGGGGAAGAACCCGTCTTCATTTTATAGGTTTGTTGTTTGCTTATCAAGACCAAGATATAGAAACAGTTGGGGTTAATACAATATAAAATCACAAAGCCCTTACCACAATCCAAAATATTCACTCGGAATACGTATTTCGGTAGCTATGTTACTAAAATCTAATAGTTAAGTTAATCTGTTTATACTAAATTAACCGTTCCAGTTCAGCAACTCTTACGGTGAAAAGGACGTGAACTAGGCTGGTGAAAAGTTTAAATAATTCTGAATGAAGAATAGCGCCGCTTTCAGCATTTATAAGCTAATTTTTATTTTGCCAAATTTTTAAACATTCGTAGCTGTCTAGTTCACGCCTGTTTCTTATTTCTTTAATTAATAATATATCTTTAATTCTACGACACATTAAAACATATGTAGGGCTACACTAGACTTATCAGTACGTTTGTATTTTATACGAGCAGGATGTTCTTTAAATCGGACATTAATTGAACGGTTTGTTTGCCCTATATATATTTGGTCACAGTTTTCACAACTAATTTTATAAATTCCTGCTTTATCTGTCGAATCGACCGGGTCTTTCGGATTTCCTAATACATTTTAATACTATTTTGAGCAAAAAACGCAAAATTAATGTTTTTATTAGCTAAAATTTTGCTAAAACTTTTTGTGTATTTAAGATAATACGGTAATTTTCATATTTTACTTATTTTCTGTTTTATTCTTACTTGCTAATGTAGTAATATTTAAAATTTCTAATGTATTTCTACTTTTATTATTACTTCTCTTATTTACTATATCTTTTGAGTAGCCATTGTATACAGCGATATTATTAATTTGGTTTAGTTCTTTTTGAAAATTGTCGTTAGACAGTGAAAATTTAAACAATCTGTGCACCAGATACACTTAAATTTAGATAAGTATAGATTATAAATAAACCAAATTAACTATTGGTTTTAGTATTTAGCACAGCTACCGAAATACGTATTCTGAGTGAATATTTTGAATTGCGGTAAGGGCTTTGTGATTTGATATCGTTTAGCAAGAGTTTAACATCAGGCCTGTATCAACATATAATAGTGATCTAATCTTAACTGTGTGTTTGCTGTAATATGCTGTATAAGCTGATGTTTACGGATGTAATAATGTTATGCCTTTAGGGGGACATGTAATAGATGTCCAAGTTATAGCTTTGTTCGGAATAACTCAAATTATTTCAAATAATAGTTAACTGTTCATTAAAAATTCTCTTACATATAAATACATCTTCCAGTTTGCTTTACTTAAAATTTTAGAAAAAAATAATAAAAATGCAACTGTCTGTCTATACCAGATACACGGTTACAGTTTCGGTCATTGAACACTAATATCACTGCTTTGTTGCATGTTATTACAGTCAGAATTCCGCAGTTATTTATGATGAAGAGTAATTGATCTAATCTATTTATATTGCTTATTCGATAATAAACAGTAAAAATTAATAAAAATAACTGTAAATTTTTATACCTGAGTGCGCAAAAATTTATGATTTTTATAAGGAGGTGGTTTTATTAACATTCCAAAAATATTGAGAAACCGCTTAGAAAAGGTTTAGTTTCTTGAAAATAGACCAGATTTACCTTAGTAGAGCTGCAGCCTCTCAAAGATAGAAAGCACGCATTAATTAATATTCCCACCACAATTTTTTTTTAATTTAATTTTTGACTGGATGTTTCACTATAGGCGGTTTATATTTTCATTCGCTTTTATTCAAATCTATCAACCAAGGGCGTAGCTAGAGGGGGTGCTTGACGTATATGTTTTTCGCCCTGAAAATATTATTCTTCCTACAAAAATAAACAACAATAAAGCTCTTGTTGGAAGTAGCTCAGTCAAGATTTTCGAGACGTCATTTTCTTTAAAAAAAATAGTTGGCATGACGGTCCGGATGTTTCCTTAAAATGCTGAAATAATATGTAGGCACTTTAAAGGTTAATTCTATATTTATGAGACCAGAAACGCTTGCTCCGGAAGCGGGAACAGTCCAGATTCTTCCGTAAGGAACTGCTTCTCGGAATCGTCTTTAGTAGAACTTTTCTTATTGCTTATTTTAACGTATGAAAAAATTTGTGATTAAAGTATAATTGAGTTAATCGGTAAAGATGTAAAGAATAGGCCCCGAAATGATTGGAAACAGAAGTTTACCAATCATTTCGGGGCGGTCTGTACTTACCACAAATGCGTATAATAAACATGGTTTTTAAGCAACTAAATAAACTCAACACTAGAAAAAACTAAATATTTATTCATTTATTTATTTATTTCAATACTCTACATTACAAAAATATTGTTAATTTTAAACAAAATTGTAATAGGCCACATAAGCCAAAGGCTTGTGAGTGGCACAGAGGAAAGCAAGCATAATATATCGACCAATAAAGCTTAATTAATAGAGACAGTTAATTGAACATATACCTTTAGTATAATATACATGTAAGCGCACTATATACTTTTTATATTGTAGGTTTACTGAGGTGCATATAAAAATCAGTAGGTAACTCTCTAATCCAAATTTTATTTTTATTTTAAATGTATTCAAGCTGGAACAGTGTTTTATGTCTGAGGGAATTAAGTTAAATAATTTTGAGCCTAAATAACTTGAATGTTTCTGTGTACAAGTTTTTGTTGTTTTAGGCAGTATAACATTATAGTTCGCTTTACTCCTGGTATTATAGTCATTTGTAGCATACTGTAATATACACTGACGTTTAAATGTAAATACTGATATGCATATTAAAAAAAGTTGTCGTATAGTGAAGAGTTTAGCTTCCTGAAATAATAAATCCGAGGGGTAGTAGTAATCTTTATGAAATATTATTTTTATGATCAATTTCTGTAGGGTTTCTAAGTTATAGATATGACAGTTAGCAATTCCACCCCAAGCTATTATACCGTAATTAATTATTGATTGAATTAGAGCAAAATAGACCATTTTAATTGTATTTGGTTTCAAAATATTTTGGAGTAATTTAAATTTATAAATGGTTTTTCTTATTTTTTGTAACTAGCTCATCAACGTGGAATTTCCATTTTTAATTAGAATCAATATAAATCCCTAAATATTTTATTTTATTTGTGGGGGAGATTTTATGTGAGCATTGGCAGTACATTTTATTCTGCTCAATACAATTCAATGTATGTACAATTATTTCGGTAACTGGATAATTCTGTAGCTGAGTTAAAGAGAAGCATATAAATTTTGTTTTGTTTAGATTTAGTGATAAACTGTCAAGATCTAATTTTTGTTTTACTACAGCCATGCTATTCTCTACCTTCCTAGTCAACTCTTCCCACGTCTGTGCTCCAAAAACAATTGCGTGCGGTATCATCCGCAAACGAGATTATTTTACTGTCTAAATTAAGCTTAGTTAGATCATTTATGTAGATAAGAAAAAGAATTGGACCTAATACTGTTCCTTGTGGAACTCCCATTTTCACATCTAATACATTACTTTTTACACCATTTAAACTAACTATCTGTTTTCTGTTAAATAAATACGATTTAATAAAATCATTTGCAGGTCCCCGAATACCAATATTATCCAGTTTGCGACAAAGAGTGGAATGATAATATTATCAAAAAATACTAGTAACTAATACTAAAATGTAAAGGCGTTTATTAACAGAACATAAGTGGATCCACTTGAGTATTAATATTGAACCTTCAGCACATTCTTTATAACAAAAATTTAAAAAAAGATATAAAGTAATAATATTCAACATTTTTTTCCATAAAAATGGGCAATGATTACGAATTTGCACTCGTATAAGTGATTATATTTTGATGGAATGCTTCCAAGTCAAGCGTTGTGATTGATGAGTGCTATATTAAAATTGCTTACAGATATCTGATGCTCACAATGTGAATTTTACTCATTTTAGGCATAAATGGACTCTAAAACTAAAGCGTCATATTCGAAACAGGTTGCTGGACAGTTAAAGCATTAAATTCTTCGTAAAGTGAAATCCTAGTTCTAATTGTTTGGTTAAATATCAATAGGTATTGTCACAGTATTTTTGTACGTATCGGTGATTTGTATCGCTCATAAATAGTACAATAGCAGAAATCGAAGAGAATTATTACATTTTTTAAAACCGTACCTCTGCTTTTCTTCCTTGGAATGCCCAAATTGAATTCCGCTCTTTTAAGGGAGAATTTTGCATTGAGCTATCATAGCAGGACGGTAGAAGACGAAATCACAGCTGTGGTAGATGAAATATTAGTTGTTGTCGCAGAAATTATATAAAATTATCAGAACCCGTAAGCTACCCCCTCCAATTTTTTTGGTACCTTCATACTCGGCTCTCGCCGCTCCAAATATTTCCTCTGCTAAAGTTGCATTGCGAAAAAACTTAAAAATCGACCCGGGAAAGAGCCCTATCACGGCAGCAGAAACAATTTCTTGAAAACAAGCGCGAAAAAGTTAGTTAAACCGTTACATTTTCTCTAATTTGTTGCTTTTATTAATATAATAACTTCGTAAATGTGCGGGTTCTCATAGTGGAAGCCTCTCACCACTAAAATTGAGACAGGTGAATGCAGTCCGGATTTATTGTAGAGATTGGACATTGTAACAGGCCTCATTATTTTTAGTTTTTTACCTTAATTACAACCTACCTTGGTTTAGATCAGTTTAACACTTAGGAATCTCACATCTCAGGGCGATTCAGGTTGTAAATAAAGTTCCATGAGATACTAGTCCGGTTACAAATTCAGTTCTCTTTTTATATAGAAAATATCTAAATTCTGATTAATTTAAAACTCATTAACAAAATTCAAAGTAAAGTTAGTACAAACTGTATAATAAAATACCACGAAATACGAAGAAAAAAGCAGTATAACTGCACGCCTAGGTCCTGGGTTAGCTAAATAAAAATAGAAATAATACACATGCATAACATAGCAAAAAATAATCATACTAAATAGTCATTAGCTTGGCGCACATTTGACGGCGCACACAAACTCAATCGCCCACTGGAAGTTTTTATAGTCGAGATAAAGCACTGTCTGACTCCCTAGCTCTGTGGTCTGCTCTTCATTTGTTATGTATTTTGTAAGGTTACCATTCTTCGTCTAGGAAAGGGCGTCGCCTTAGGTTGATTAATTTCGACACCGCAGGCGCAATAGTGTTTTTC
Organism: Ctenicera cuprea; assembly: GCA_958336395.1. NCBI lineage: Eukaryota > Metazoa > Arthropoda > Insecta > Coleoptera > Elateridae > Ctenicera > Ctenicera cuprea. Next base: position 76,317,006 of record OY284486.1, on the reverse strand, counting down.
ATGCAGATAAGTTGATACCGCTGGAATTGTAAGTAAGCTTCAGAAAATTAGTTGTTTACTCTGGAATTTCTTTGATGCGTCTCTTTTTTATGTAGTAAATTTGACGTACTTGCAATTCTTGAAATAATTGATCCAGCGCGTTTAGCTTGACTGTGATAATTTGAATTTATATTAGTAAAACTTAACAGGGTGCTTTTATTATTGCAGCACTTCAGCGAAATCACTATTGTATTAAGAACAAAAGGCTTTGTTTCGGCTGGTAGCAGCAATATAAATATAGCAACAATTAATAAGCCAAATTAAATACTATTTTTTTTGGTAATCGGAAAACCCCCTTTACAACATAAAATTTTGATAAGAGAAAAGCAATAAAGCATGAAACTGAAACTATCAGTTCTGAAAGAAGTATAATGCAGAACCTTTTCCCGGTTATCGCGGCTCAGCTACTGAAGCTTTTCTACGGGTTTAACATGCTCCACCTCGAAACCACAACTCAACTAGCGGTCCGGTCCTCACTGCTTCAAATTTTATAAAAACCTCTCTACAAGAAGGTTCTAAGCCCAGTCTACATGACATCATGCTCTCGACTTACAGAGCTACTGCGGTTGTCTTGTAAATCAATATGAATATCGAATAGACTCACCTAAAATAAACTTAAAACATACAAAATTTTCAAAAGGGACTTATAAACTCACTTTCTTTAATTGTGCAGCAAAGAAAATGGCAAAGCAACAAAACAGTATAATGTGAAAGGTACTTGCTAAGCAGGTATCTGCAATTGTTACCAATTTTTGTGCAAAACAGGAAACCTCGTACTAAAAACAAAATAAAAGTCAGAAATTTGGATTCAGCTATGGTCACCTAGAATAGACCAATTACTCATTTCGTCTTCCTATATTATATCAAGCGGACGCAATTCTAGCCATAGTTGAAACAAAATTGACCTCAGTAAACATGCTAGAAGGACTTTTTGTTAATGGGGACTGACAAATATAATGCAGCGTATTTGTAAATCCCTACTGAAGACTTTGTACTTCTAGCATATTTAATGCTGCCGGTTTTGGTTTCAACTATGGCTAGAATTGTGTCCACCTGATGAGTTCTACAGAATACGATAAAATTTTACAATTTTAAAGCTCCGGCGCTCTAGCAAAAGAAAACTACAATCTTGTATAATAAAATTGACATCTCTACGGCGGAATCGGATATTTCATTACATCAACGTATTCAAAGCAACTAAGTTTATAATTAAAGTGATTTCTTAGATGTTTGATAGCAGCGCATCGTTTCAATAAAGTAAGTTATTGCTATTTACTTGTATACAACTTACTTCGCATCTAAACTTATTAAAAGTTTTTGTACAATCGTCTGCAGCAAACAGTATTTCATGAAATATGTGATTTGTTCAGCAACAGCAACAATAATATTGGTCTCAAGTAAAACCTTGGGAAATATAAAGGAAAAATTTAAAAATGTAGTTAATTCTTTATTTAAACAACTGTTTTGTCAGTCTGATTTGTTAAAGTAATTTTAATGTGAAACAATAATCAAAATGTAAAACAAATTAATTAACACAAAGAATAAAGTAGCAAAGCAGAGATAATTGTAAGCGATTTCAATAAATCAAATGTTTCAGATAGATTTATTGATTGAATCATAGATTGAGAGCTGATGAGGGTGACTTTAATATTTTCAATACAACAAAACACAAAGTTAGCTTGAGGATCACAAGCTGAAGGTAATTTTATTTGGTTTGCACAATTAATTTAGGTTAGATATAAAAGTACTTTATAAAACAAGCTAACAACAGGGTAAAATAACGATACCTAATACATGATAATTTATTTAATTAGTTACCTCTCTTAATTCACATAATGTATACACGAAAATTGTGAGCGCCAGCTGGAGTGCAATAAATTTATCCATCATATTTATTTGAGTACTTCACGCAAGCTGTAAATTTAAAAGCATAACGAAGGTAACAACCTGAAATTGTACGAATTGTTTGCTCTGCAGAAGGTAGGTATGTAGAACACACAATAACTGTCCATTAGTAAAAAATGAATTAAAAAAAAACGTTGTTCCTAATGGCAATTCGTGGTTTAAAGAGAGCGACTTTCTAAAAATACAGCTTTAATTTTAGAGAGGAAATGATGGTGCAAGAAAGAAGCAAAAACCTTTATGACATTGTATTTAGATGTCAGACACTCATTCGCGAATGTATAGAACATGTTCCCAAGTTTTGAACAAAATACTCAGCGACGTGATTCTGACGAGGGATGTTGTGTCATTCTGTCACTGCCACCTGACACCCTAGAGACCTTCCTTTGTCAAATATGTGTACACTCCTAATGAGGTTTGATATAATCAGACAGTAGAAAATTACGATAATGTAGATGTCTGATAATTCTATTTTCCGTTTGGGCGAGACGTATTTTCCGTAATTTATTGCTATCAAGCTTTGGCGCGACCAGATATTTTCGAATTAGAAATAAAAAGAATAACTTTTTTGTTCTTATCGCCGACTGAATTTACTGGAGGACATTGGAAAATTACGATCTTGGGAATTCGAGCGAGTTTAAATCTTCATCGTATTGCATGCAGTTTTAAATTCGAATGGAATCACTTCAATTGAACAAAGAAGTTAATTTATTGATTGCAGCTGAAGCTTAACTTAACCAAAATATAGGAATGGCAATGAGATTTGTATTCAGAGTTAATTGATTTGCGAGCCACTAATAAAGAACTCGGTTTCATTGAACTTTACCAGGAAGTTTCAAAGTTTTCTGTTTTGTAAGTTATCGTTTATTGTTACCACTTTTGTTTTTAAAAATCTTTTCTCCAGTTTAACCCAGTTTTTCAGACCCCTTAAATATTTAATAAATGGAATATTGAAAATGCAAACTTAAGTCTGGAAACTGACTAAAGAAAATATTCAAAAATTGAATTTAACGAAACATCAACTTTGCAAAGCAAATATCAACCAATTTTCTCGTAATTATAATTTGAAAAATCAAATTAACAAATTTAACTTTCATTTACCAATAAAAACCAAAAACAGATAAGGAAATAAAAGTTTTATTTGGATTTGTGTTTTTGTTGTTGTTCAACAAACAAATTAAAGATTACTAAGATTTTCCTAGCAATACTGATTATGGGAGTTATTCTCTTATTGTAAAAAAACGTACTTTTGACAGGTGAATTTATATTTTGCAATGGCACGTAAGGCCACCAGCTCTTTTGAGTAAGGTTAATAGTTCTAATCCAAATTTTTGTATTTCGCAAAATAACTTTAAAATTTTAAATTATTGTTTATAAATTATAATGATTATAGTAAATATAATAATTTATTCTTTGAGGTTTTCGCGGTTTCTTGAATTGTCAGTATTACAATTTACTTTCAGCTTACATCGCGTCGTCGTTTGGGGATTACACCCAGCATAATCAGGTAAAGACCGGCCAGTAGCTTGTCCGCCTTTACAAGCATTTGCTCTAAAAGTTTGAGCCATAGTTGTTCGTGGACTCTGCCTGCCTAAACAGGGCCGTGTGCTTATATTATTAAAACCTTGAAGCGGCAGCTTGCATCTTCAGAGTGATTAGAGAACTGAATTCAAATCTTAGATGAGAAGGTATATATGCCTCTGGTGATCGTTAGTGCAGGTGACGGCTCTATAAGAAGTTTGGTAACGAAGGGCTGCCTCCAAGTTGACGTCCTATCCCCACTCTTGTAGAACGCAGTGGTAGACAGCCCTCTGAACTTCCTCAACAATGCTGACTTTTACATTATATATGCGGATAATATTTCCATATTCATCACAGCAAAATCAAAAAACACGCTCTGCTCTTTAATAAATACGGCTCTCCAAATAAAAGAAAACTGGTGTGATAAACAGTTTCTCTCTGTTAACCCCTAGAAGATAAAGATGGTACTATTAACAAGAAAAAAGAACGTTACGTTACGTACACCCTTCTTACTAGGTACTTAACCTAATCTATCAGGCAACGTCAAAATGACAAAACAGTTGAATTAGAAGAAACGCTGACAGGGTAAGATCGAAAAAGCATGTATAGCCTTTTGGCAGTGTGGCCACGCGCTGGGAAGATCCTCGGGACTATTTCCCACAATTACCATAAGGCTATGCTGCACTACGGATCACTGAAATTGTGGCCCAGCCAGACGAGCTACAGCAGTAATTAAACTGGGATATGTACAACCCACCATTCAAACCTATCTATCTTTACTAACCGATCCAAAGCCGTTTTCCAAGCAGAGGTAGTAGAGATAATATATATATATTTTCGGTTTAGAACGTTTGACGACGTTGTCCGATGCCTAGATTCCAATGCTTTCGGTTTTCCCATTGTCCTTCATTTAAATTTCGATCACTCATTGCTTTTCTGATGCCTTCTTTCCAGTTCTTTTTTGGCCTTCCGCGTGATCTTCGCTTGTTTGGTATCCATTTCATAGCCTCTTTAGGAAGTCTTCCATCTGCCATCCGTTGGACATGTCCGTACCAAATTAGTTGACGTCTTTCGATATCTTTCATAACTGTATTTTCTACACCCATCTGTTCTCTTACTGCGTCATTGGTTATTCGATCTCTTCGCGAAATACCTGCGGACCTTCTCAGTGCATCCATTTCTGTCGCTTCTACTCTCTGCTGATTTCTTTTCGTAATTCTCCATGCTTCGGACCCATACAGTAAACTACTTTTTATCATGGTATCATATATATTAAATTTTCTTTTTTTTGTTAAATTCTTGTTCCATAGTATACCATTTAAACATCCTATTGCCTTTCTTGCCTGGATAATTCGTGACCTTATTTCTTGGTCATCCGTCCCACTTTTATCAAAAATTACTCCTAAATATTTGTATTCATTGCACGATTCAATTTCGTCAGAGTTTTCTAAAATTAAATTTTCCAAATTTGCTCCCACACATAAATATTTAGTTTTTTGTAGGTTCATTGTAAGACCCCATTCGTCGTATGTTTCCTTTAACTTTCGTGTCATATATTCTAGGTCTTCTTTATCGGTCGCCAGCACTGCCTGATCGTCGGCAAATTGAAGTGTATAAATGCATTCGTTATCTAATTGTATTCCCATGCCTGCGCATTTTCGTTTCCATAGAGTTAGTGCTCTTTTGATATACATTTTAAATAGAGTGGGAGATACACAGCAGCCTTGTCGTAACCCCTTTGTAACATAGAAAGGTGTTGATAATGTATTTCCTATTTTTACTCTAGATGTAGTTCCAGCGTATAAGTTTTGTAAAGCTTTGATAAGCGTGTGGTTTACATTCGATGCTTGTAGTGTTTCCCATAGCTTGCTTATGGGTATGTTATCATACGCTTTCGTCAGATCTATAAATAATATATGTGTTTCTTCGTTGGTAGCAACTCGTTTTTCTATTACTTGTTTCATGCAAAACACGTTATCCATACAGGATCTGCCGGCGCGAAACCCACTCTGCTCTTCTTCGTCACTGTAATCTTGTTCTATGAGATCTCTTAGTATGCGACCATACAATCGGCTCATTACACTAGTTACCGATATACCCTGTAGTTTTGACAATCCAATTTGTTTCCTTTCTTGTAAATTGAGGATATATATGCCACTTTCCATTCTTCGGGAATCTGATGTCCATTTATACATTTGTTAAATATGTGTGTGAGCACCGTAAATAACTTTTTGGTTCCATGTTTTAAAAGCTCAGCATAAATTCCTTCTGGACCGCACGATTTTCCATTTTTCATTTTCATAATTGCCTTTATTACGGTGTCTACTTCTATTTCTACTTCTTCTCCTTCTACATTTATTGGTAGTAATGGACTATTATTTAAATATTTTGGTCTAGTTTCGGTTAATAACGCTTGGTAGTGTTTCACCCATACATCGCGTTTAATTAGTTGCAGTGGCATTGTTTTCCTTTCGCTGTTTTTAACGTTCTTTATAAATTTCCACGCTTCTGTACATTTCCGTCCACCTATGTATGTGTTTATTTCTTGACATTTTCGGTCCCAAAGTTTATTCTTCTCAGCCGTTATTACTCTTCGTGTACGTCTTTTTATTTCCGCATATACCTCTCTATCTTCTTGTCTTTTCGTATTTAACCATTTCATGTACGCAGACTTTTTATTTTTAACCATTTCTTGAATGTCTTCCGTCCACCAAATCTTGTTACTGATTCTTTCGTTTTTTATTCCTAAGGCTTCCGTTGCTGCCTCATGTATACTGTGGATTACATTTTGGTATATATCGCGGAAGGGTAGATTAAGATCAGTCGTAATTTTTCCATCTAGTCTTCTTTGGTATAGATCTGCAACACTACTGTGATATAGGCTATCTAATTTATATTTCGGATATTCTACTTGCTCCCCGTTATTGGGTTCCTTTTCCTCTATTTTAGTTATCCATGTAGGAAAGTACATTTTACCTCTTACCATATAGTGATCAGATCCGCAAGTTATACCCCTCTGTGTTCTAACATCTTGTACCTTTATTTTTGTATCCTGCTTTACAATTATATAATCGATAATTGTTTTTAGATTTCTAGTTGGTTGTTCCCAGGTGTACTTGTGGATCATTTTATGTTTGTAGAACCCATTCGTAATTTTTAATTTATTGAACTCGCAGATCTCAATCAATCTTTCTCCGTTATCATTAACATTTATTTCTCCAAATGGACCAACTACTTCATTTTTTGCTTTACTTCCTGTTCGACTGTTAAAGTCTCCCAAGTAGAGATAATGCATGGTGCAAATGCAGTTTTAGAACGACAAATCAAAAATCAACGTATAGGTATCTTCAACGATAGTAAAACTGCCTTATTGGCTTTAAATAGTTGTAAAATTACCGCAAGAGTACACGGAAAAAAATCATTTAAAAAAATTTACTACAATGTTGTTGTAAAATTATCTTAGGAAATTTTAATACAATTATCGTTATAGAAGCAACATTTTTGCTAATTATTAAAACTTGTTTTAGTAAAGCTTGCTTTAAAATTGTGGTTAGCTTCTTGTTGTAATGTTTTACATTAGCGTGTAATTTGTTCACACAATGTTTGTATGAATTCGCGGAATTATAGCATTGTGGCAAATTTTCGCACAAGAGTTACATTTGTTTCAACAATTTTGTTGTTAAAATAAGTGGCGTGATCAAATTAAACATAGAATTGGGGCGTTTTATTATGATAACATGCGCTTGTTGTGCAGATTATGCAAAATAAAAGCTAAAAATATGAAGGTTTGACGACGCAGACGGATAATTGCGTATTCTTTAACTTATATTGCTGGCGTCGGTCGTGTGCGTTGCGTTATTGGTATTTTGTGTGGTTTCTGATACCGCCAGTTACTTATTGTTAGTGAGTAAGTGTATCCATTATTACCTGCAATTCCTATATTATAAAAGTTGATCATGGACGGTTTTGTAAAGAACAAACTGGAGAACTGGGAATTAGACGAGAAGCTACAGGGTATCTTTGAAGGTAGGTAGGCATTATTACTGTTTTGTAACTTTATATTATTTATTATTACAATGGTATTATTTTGTTATCTATGCAAAAATTGCAATATTATTATTACCTTATGAACTTTATGAATCGATTTAGTGTAATATGACTCATGTCATGTGCATGTGTGACTCGTCTCATCGGCCATCAGTTTTGGCGCGCATTATGCTAGCGTCCTTATTAAACTTTTGACTTTTGAAATTTGCATCCTTTTTTTAAATAGGTAAGTCGTATAGTTTATTCCAATAAAAGTAGAGCCTTCGCAAGTGCAAGTATAGGGTAATGGATTAAATGAGGGGCTAAATTCCGGCTCTGTGCTGTCAAACGAAACGCCACGCTCTATATCTATAAAGAATAATATGGATTTTATAATTTTTCTCTGGTTGAAATTAATTTCCAAAGAAGCCAATATTGCAATAACTAAATCAATAGAAACTAACTTCTTGTTAGAGATAACCAAATATTGCAAAATCTACCCCAAAAGGTCAAAGATATAAAGGTCAAAATTTGAAAATTTTGCATATTACAATAATTTTATTTATTTCTGCAATTTCACTACAAAAAATATATAAATTAAGCCACTATTATGTAGTATACAGGACGCTCGCCTCTCCTTTAAATACACGCGGGATGTTTCCTGTACCAAGTACATTAACTTCAAAGGGTGGTTAAAAACTTTTGTATATATTTTAAAACCGTATATGTAATGTAATAATAAATATTTTAGTCTTATTTTCTTATTGTGCATTAAATTTCATGAGCCCAGTGGCGTAACAAACACCCACGCATTACGGGGGCCCAGGTGTCTACAAATAAACGATGATAAGAGTGACTAAAAGCAATTGAAATACTTTTGATAAAAGTCGGCCTGGGCCCATACAAGTTTCATGCGGAGGGGGGGGGGGGGTTATCACTTTTTTATCCGCCACTGCAGGAGCCCTAAAAACTGCTCAGCTTTTTCCTATCGAAAATTTGTTTTAGGTAAATTTTTACAAAAGAAATGTAGTTTTGCACATTTCCCCCCTTTTCGTGAAAAATTGCTCACCTAATTATGTTGCTATTTTTGCGAGATTTTTTATATTTTGCGTTAGGAAATTATAATAATAAATATAGCCTCCATAAGTAAACTTTGAAATATTAAAAATTATATAAAGAAAATTTTGTTTTTGATCTTAAACTTTCTGAAAATGTTAATACCTGTGACTGATTTTTTTTTATTTTAAGAAAACAAACTACATGAGGTTCAATAATCTAACAGAAGCTGACATTAAAGAACTTATTCCTGTACTAGGTGTCAGAAAAAAATTTCAGAGAAAATTCAGAGAGTACCTAGTCATTCAGGTAAAATTTACTTAAAATAATAAAAATAGTAGTAAAGTAGAGGAAACTAGTTTTGTTTGAAATCTTTATAGATTTTTAGAACTTTTGTTGATAGATCTATTCTCAAATTCCTTGTACTTTGTAATGGACTAACTACAATTGTGTTGGAAAGTGTGGAATTGTGTTAAAAAGCACTGCATTGCAGTACTTTTTTTCACAATTGTAGTATTTTTTAACACAATTGTAGTTAGTCCAGCAACTTATTTGTTTTCTATACGTAGGTGTACAATATTTTTTATATTTTTTCTGCATAGGCCACTAACAACGGGCCTATTATTCTACAAGCCATATCTGATACATCTGGATTATTATTATCAGCAACTAATGAAACAGACACATCCTCACAATCTCTGGAAAAGGATGCTGAAGAAGTCAACGAAGGTGTTGAATTAGGTATGATGGTTAATTACCGTGTCTTCCAATCATTACAAAAGTCATTTTGTATGTATGTTATGTTCTTTGTTTATTTAAGCAATTATGCAACAAAAATTTTGTTGTCACAAAATGTTGCTGTCAACTTTCTTGTTCTTGTATTGTTTTTAGGACTGTTGAAGTTTCTTATTTTTTGTGAAATAGTATAATGTACGATTAATACTTATAGGATGTATTAATAAAATTTTCTATCTCGGCATTCATATTTAATTTTAACATATACAATCCCATATAATTCTTCGTGTCATAAAAGACATAACAAATTCTAAAACAATAATGTTGAAACAAAAGCGTAATAATTAATAGCACAATTTATAGTAAAAACTACTCGGGGTAAAAACGAAATTTTAAAACGATATTGTTGAAACCTCTCGTACAAAAGTGTAATAATTAGTTGCACAATTTTTAGTAAAACCTACTTCGGGAAAAGCGAAATTTTAAAACAATATTGTTGAAACCTCTGCTACAAAAGTGTAATAAATTGTAACACAATAGTTGCTGAAAGTACTCATGAAAAGGCGTTTTTTTTAAACAATGTATGTTACTACAATTTATACATTATTGTGATAAATTTTACAATATGTATAATTCCATTTTTCACCATCATACTGTCTTTAAGGAATGTACAATATTTTAACAACAATCAAGTAGTAACGAAGCACGCACATTGTGCCTAGTCGTATATGTACTACAAATTGTAGTAAAAATAATAACATTTGTGTTGTTGTTCACAACTTTTTTTTTTCCGTGTAGTACTTTGGTGTTACGAAGTTCTCCAAGATATATCTCCAGAGACAATGTTGTTTCATTCGTTTGGGTGGAGAGACATGATGGTAAACGAGGTAATGAGAAAGCAGATAAGGTCCCAAGATTGGCCTTCAAACAACTTCTTTGGGAACCAGAACTTGTAACACCATCTCCCCGATCTACAGCACTATGCTACATTAATACACCTTAAACAGCTTCACGAAACAGTGGGAGTTTAAGCTGTTGCTAGGAAAAGACTGCTTGTGCATCATCCTCACAAAAAATGACCAAATTCTGTCTGCAGCTGTCTAGAAAGCATCTCACTAGTTGTAGGATTCTTGACTGTGCACTGCACTCTAAAGAGGCACATGTACAGGATAGGGCTGGTAGACAGCCCTAATTGTGAAGAATGTAACCTTCACGACGAGACAGCAGAACACACGCTATGCCACTGTCCTGCCCTCGCAACAATTAGAAAATCCATGCTGGGGGGCTTCAGCACTAATCGCAGACTTCTTTGAGTCCATTTAAAGAATTGGGTTGCTTGGGTGATTCCCATGTTGAGGAACTGCTGTGAAGATACCATAATGGGCCCGCCTTTTGTAGCCTAAGTGCGCGTGAGTTTTATCAGCCTCCAACGCTAATCCAGAACACAAGTTGAAATTAATTTATTTTTCTATGTTTATCTATCCACAGTGTGCGGCAACTAAAGTGTTACAAGTTAATATCTCCAAAACTATAAAAGATTGAGCAAACAATTCTTTTTTATATTATAGTAAGTTTTAAAATCTTTCAAAAACAATTGTTGCTTAATCATTTATAGTTTTAGAGATATCAGCTTGTAACATTTAAGTGGCCGCATTCTGTATACATACAGTAAGTTTTTCTTTTTTGTAGACATATAAGCTATGTATACTTTTATAAAAAAACATATCCATGCATTGTTTTACTGCAATCTATAGGCAACCAACTGTACAGAAATAATAGAGAGAGAAAAGTTATTCCTCATAGTGTGAGGTTATGTTCAATGAGTATGTTTGTGAATAAAACGCAAACTTATTTGAATATCACAATTTTTTTAATAAAACTATTATTTTAAAAACATAAAATACCAACAATACACAAAGTTTATGCTAAATTCAAAAAATCAAAACTAATTGCTATTAATTCGACATTAAACAATTTAATTACTGTTTCCACAGCAGACTATTCTTTTCAGAAATTGAAGCTTTGGAATTTAGTGTATAGTTGGTTGCCTACAGATTGCAGTAAAACAATGCATTGACATGTTTTTCATAAAAGTATACATAGCTGGTATGTATACAAAAAGAAAAACTCGCTGTATATGTAGCCTGAAACGTCTCCCAAGTATGTATACCTGTACTTATGATTCACCATTAAGTATTATTGTCAAAAACATTATTGCAATGTAACGAAACTTAGCTCATGTGCTCCTGCAAGTCTCTTCAGATTGAAGTTCCGTTCTGCAATCGAGAACTAAGCTTTTAAAGAAAATCGGAAAACTTGCCTAAGTGGTGGTGGCACGGTCACAGAAATCAAACAAAATCACACGCGCGCGCGCGCACACACACCCTTAATTTCTATCGGCAACGCACACATAAGAGCCGTATTTGACCGCTTAATTGCTTTATTTTCTCCCTTCGCTAAAACATCGTATTATTAAGTTTCTTTTGCAACTTTTCATCATTTGGTAATTCTCATTCAGACATTTTCATTTAAGGTATCCGCACTGTACGTTCGTGAGTATTTTGTCATCGTAAATAATCGCACACTCCACTTGCATGATTATTTCGACCTTCAACTTACATCTTTACGAATGTAGCCTTACAAAGTTCTGTACTTTTAGGTTGTCATTTCTTGTTTTTAACATTAACAGGTATATTTGACATAAACAAAATGTACGCCAAAATAAAATGTCGGTAAAGATAAAACATCCGTGGATGATGTGCTCGGGGACTAAATGTCCTTCAATTCTATTGCGATTGTTCACTTTTACGACACTATATTTTCAGATTAGATTTTGTTTCCATTCTTTTCTATCTAACCTGGCTGGTATTGTTATATTATGTATAATAAACAAATACTTTTATACGCGTTATAAAAATTGGTCTAAAACGAAACTCCATTGTCTGTTGAACTTTTGTCAAAATTTCCTGATTAAAACATGAATATATAAAACGAACTGTTGTCAGATTGTAATTTCAAATGTAAATGGGAGTATAAAATCTGCACATTTAATTCGTTTACGTACAATTTGGAAAATAAAAGCAAATATTTTGTCAGTAAAAAGTGAGCACTGGGTTCGGGTCGTTGAAAAAACACGTAAAGAGTTAAGTGTTGTTTTGGGGTTACCCTGTTATTGTACTGTACTCGTACATGTGCCTTTATTGCGAAATACGGTGGACATGTGAAATCAATAAACCTCATATAAACGTCTAAAACAACTTTTTTGTTCAATGGCGCTATTATCAAAAACCTATAAAATTGTTTATAAATTAATCAATAATAATAACTTTAACAAATTTTTGATATCAGAGAATTAATTGTTGACATTAAAATAATAATTCTAGACGTACAAAAATGATTTTTTTAATGTCAAATACCAAATATGCACGTGAAGTATTATTTATTGACTAAATAAATTTTTCTGTAGTTCTTAACGTTCTAAACATTTTTAACGCCGATAAATGCTTTTTGACTTTAAAATACATCTTATAACAACAAAGCTGCATTGCTAACTATACTCACTATTGAGTATAAAGAAGCAAAATTGTTGTGATTGGATTGTTATTATAAAAAAATATTTTTTCTAAAAAAATTATTCATTGAAGTCAAAAATGCGTTTAATTTCTTTATATGTAAACAATTTTTGTTTTATATTGTAATTATAAAACAATTTTCAGACGTCCAAGAATCAATTTTTAAAATTTAATATTGACGACAATAGGTATATTTTAGAAGCCAGGAAAAAGTTAGTTGAGCTCAAAATACAACTATGGACGTTAAGCATTATTTACTAACTTTAAAAATTTTTCTGTAGTTTTTAACGTCAGAAAAAACCATTTTGACGCCGATAAATGTCAAAACACATTATCAAACACCAAAAAGCCTGCGTCGCTGGCTATACTCAATATTGAGAACAAAGAAGCGAAATCGTTGTGTACCTATAGACTCCATTATATTATTAAAAATATTTTAGTTAAGAAAATAATTTTATCGACGTCAAAAAATTCGTTTAATTTATTAATAAGTAAACAGTTTTTTTCGTGCTGTTACGTTATAAATCAATTTTGAAAATTCGAAAAATTTATTTTTGATATCAAAAAATTAAATTTTGACGTCATAACATCATTGTAAGGCGTTTGAAAATAATGTTCTGACGTCAAAAATCAACTATACACCTCAACTAACTGGCTAACTTCATAAGTTTTTTCTGATGGTTTCAACGCCAGAAGAATTTTTGACGCCGATTAATGCTTTTTGACGTCAAAAGACATTTTATGACAAAAAACCTACGTCGCTGACTATACTCAATATTGCGCATGAAAAAGCAAAATCTTATTCAATGAACTGCAATATTGTTAAAAAATAACAAAGGAGTATTTTTGTCGAAGAGAAATTTAATTTATTTATTAATAAGCTAATAGTTTTTATTATGTTTTACTTTTGACTAAGACTGCGTCTTGTTTTGGGGATTACACCCAGCATAATTAGGTAAAGACCGACTCGTAGCTTGCCTACCCTTACAAGCATTTGCTTTAAAAGTTTAAACCATAAGTTCGTAGGCCTTGTCTGCCTAAACAGGACCGTGTACTTAGATTATTTGAACCTTGGAACGGGAAGAATTTGATCTTAATGTTTCTTGTTTGGCAGGACAAGCATAATTAATCGGCTTATGCCTGTTACTTGTTTGTGAAACTAGCGTCTGGTGAGTTCGGTTAGCAGCCGATCCTGACTTGCGCAACCTCCTCTAATGTTGGCTCGCATTGTGCAGTGTTAACTTGTGAATGTGGTTGTTTGTGGGAGTGTGATATTTACATCCAAAGCAAAGCAAGTTAAGGAAAATGTAAGTATAAAGTGAAATTGCATTGTTTAAACCGATTTTTTCATTGCTAATAAATTGCATTCAACACAGAACAACAAATTTTTTTTTAATTTATAACATGCACGATACAGCGTAGAAAATACAAAGCGAAAGTAACTTCTGTTTTGCATTTTTAACAAAAAGGAATGTTACAAATATTTTTTTACCCTTTGACTGTAGCTCTCCATTTCGCTGCGTATGTCACGGATCCGTCACACAGGAGTTTTCTGCTCGGTGCGCCCGGCACGCATCCGCGTCAGACGCTGTTTCGGATTTACATTGCCTGTACAAAGCCAGCGTGTGGCAAACGATCCTGTACGCAGGTCAGCACGTAGTTAAAGCATTCGGAAATCTAAAAATAGCGCCGTCGTATCTAATTTTTTTTTCTCCGTCTAGCTAAATGAAAATAATAAAAAAGCCAAAAAACCAGTCCGCTCCTGGCCATGGAAGCGTTTTCACCATACGCAGCGAAAGGGTGAAAAAAATAATTACTAAATAATAATTTCTGTTTTACATTGTACGTCTTTTTTATTATTTAACTATTTAAGCAACATATACAACTGACGTTTTAAATTTTAAAACACGTGCGTGTGATTAGGGAAGGTTACCGTCTCTGCTGACGGCGATAGCTTTACAGACATTCCAGCTGCATGCCGAGTAGGTGCGCAATTCATGAAAGTTAGAATAAGGTAGGATCGACTGTAATCGAACTCACCAGACGCTAGTATTTGTGAATCCGAACAAACAACGTTTCGCAAGACATTGCAGTTGCATCTTCAGAGTGGTTAGAACACTGGTCTAAGCCGAAAGCTCCAAAGAATATATTAGTAGTTTATTTTCGCATGTTTACGTTATATAATAATTTTTAAGCGTCAAAAAGTCAATTTTAGACCTCAGAAAAGAATTGTTTTTATGTTACCAATTTGTGTATTTTGTTAGTATTTCTTAAAATAAGTTTGAAGTTGTTTATTTCATGTACACTGTTATATTTATTTCTTAGAATAATAAAAAAATAATTATTATAGTTTTGTCAATGGACCTAATATTTGCTTTTATGCGTAGCGCCTGCTGTATGAAACCCCTGGCTACACCACTGTTTATTGTTGCCCTTTTTTGTAGCCTTAATTAATTTGGCAAGTTTCAACGGAAATAATACAAAAATTGTATACCACCCGTCTGATTGCCCAATCATTTATATTAATTTCGAACCCCAATTTCCCTTCAATGAATAATATATATTTTGGCACTGCACACGGTAACAATCAATAAAGAAACGAAAAACATTCTCTTTCACTCATTTGACGGTAGAATTAATGAACTTCATGAAATGTAATTTCATTTTCTGTCACGTTTTCAAGCTGTGTAGCGTTTCCCTTGTCAGCAGTCTTATTTTAAACTGTGAACTTAATTTTCCCCAGTAAGTTAGACATCCAATTAAATTGTTCAAAATTGTATGACAAAATAATTAATAAGAGTGGAGATGTTGACAGTTTCCTAAACAATTTTGCTCTATGTATTTTCACAAAATAATAATTCAGGTGCGTAGAATATTAAACTTAAAGGATAAATACGACGTGCGTTGAAAGCTTTAAAACGACGGAATTTGAAATTTTTTTAGCATTATATTGAACAATTAAAAAAAAGAAAATATGTACGCGTAGTGTTTATGTGAGTTTTTTTACTAAACGTAAAGTTAGAAGTTAAAAATTTCAGGTATCTCATCAAAATGAAAAATGCAAACTCATCATTTGCTGCTATATTTTTATTTTTAAATATGCGGAATTTCGAATGAGAAGGAAGTAACTCCGGGCGGTTTTATGTTAACATGCATTAAGGGTTTAGTAATTGTGTGGATGAGCTGCTGCAGTTTCATAATTTAAATTTTCATTTTGTTGCAGAAATAATCATTCAGCGAAATTCTGCGATCGTGTTTTAAGCATAAACAATGCATCAACGTATCCGTTACGGATAACAGAAGCACTCGATTTTTAAAGTAAAGCCTCGTTTTCAGCCATTATCGGTTTACCTGAATTCTATCACGCCAAGATACGTTTACGCTTTTATTGATTTCGCATCGTAGATGAGCGTGGTGGTAAATTGAAATGAGGTTTGCATATTTTATGTTGGAAACTGAGAAGAAATAGCATTGTCAAAATATAAAGCTTTTTTATTTCATAAATGACCGTAATTTAAGGCATTTTTAGTATATTACAACTCAAGTAAATGTAATTGTTTCGTGAGCTTTAGTGTAATAACATTACAATTTATTTTTATAAGCAAATATTGATATAATATTCCAATTTTTTGCTTTAACTTTTGATGATCAAATACTTTTAGTTACAATAAATCAGATAACCACAAATTTTTCTATTGTGTGCACTTATCTCATTGTGTTACATTATATGTCAAGGAAAATTTATAGTGATATTCTAGTACGTTCGGAATTTAATTTTTAGGGAAACGCAAAGCAAATGAAATGTGACAGCAAAGTAATAAACTAGCAACAAGCTTGAACTTTTCCAAGTTTCCTACGATGAAAAAGCAATTTAAAAATGTACATGTCAACAAAATCTAAGGATTAGGATAGGTGCGGCAAAGGATCAACTTAAAGTTGATTTACTATTGCTAGTAGTGCTAATAAAAGGCAGGCAAAAGACATCTAAAGTTCAAATTACAATTTTAAAAACTAAAACCCAGAATTAGAAACAACGCGAATAATACTAGTGCCACAAAGTATGGAGAAAATCCAAATCACATTTTCATTGGCAACTGCTCAACTTTTGATTTATCAGAAATCAGCCAAAATATCTTTAGTTTTGCACTCAAAACAACACCTGCAAAAGGTTTATGCTGAATTTTCACCATGCAATACCGATAATTATGAGATTGTAACAGGGGAACCCTCCTCCGAACGGAAGGTTCGAAAGAAGTTAAACTACTCTGGATAACTCAGATGCCAGGATTCTTAGAAAATAAACAAAAGAATGTGAATAAAAATTGTATACAATTTTTATTGTCATCCAATTCTAAAATACTTATGTCTTTCATATAATAAATATTATTATATTGTTTTCTAAATTTAATTACAGCAGTTAAATATAGTCGCCCCTCCAAGACTAGATGTCGTCCGTATTTATTTATTCTCGATGTCGGTCAATCAAAAAGTTGATTGATAGCGTTCTTTCACAAAATCGTTAACAGTCTGTAATTTATAAAAAAAAAATTTCACACAAAAGTAATTTATTCATTCTCCGAAAGAAATCTTCCAACAGAGAGGTTTGCTGGTTACGCTGCGGTCACTTCGTCAAGCCCTTATTTCAAGTCTGTGGTGTTGTCTAAGAAAGAAAATTACTTTGTTGCATTTTTCAGTGATTTTTGCTCAGGTAAGCAATAACATTGTATTCTTTTATTAACTTTAATTGACAGTGATTTGTAATAAAACGTTTATGTAAAGGTTTGTGTATAAAAAAAATGTTTCACACAAAAGTAATTTATTCATTCTCCGAAAGAAATCTTCCAACAGAGAGGTTTGCTGGTTACGCTGCGGTTACCTCGTCAAGCCCTTATTTCAAGTTTGTGCTGTTGTTTGAGAAAGAAAATAACTTTGTTGCGTTTTTCAGTAATTTTTGTTCAGGTAAGCAATAAAATTGAATTCTTTTATTGGCTTTAATTGACAGTGATTTGTAATAAAACGTTTATGTAAAGGTTTGTGTCAACTGCGCAGGTTATAGTATAAAATAGAAGGTCTCTTTATTCCAAATGAATTTGAAACAATTTACACTGCTTTATGGAATTTTACAGAGTAAAAATAAAATAAAATATAAACCCTATTTGAATAGCTTTAAATGCTTGAATTTAACAAACACTGTAAACAATAATTATATCGACAATGCAAATTGCAATTAATTAAACAAACTAAAGATCAAGGTTTCATAACCAATTAAATTGTTTAATAACAAATCTTTATGGGTGAAATCAGCATATAAACGTCACAATTTAAATATATTAATTTAAAAAAATGGCTACAAATAACTAGCAAATGTAGAGAATTCAAATATTAAAATGAAGAGTAAACTTGTGACCTCATGAATCTTGGTTTATTTAAGGGAAAACGAAGGTATTTACAAAAGAAAGTAAAATAACGTCCATATATCTTCAACACTTGGCTTCCAACTGTACGGAACTCAAAATTTATGTACAAAACACAGTGACCTCAGTACCGGATCCAACATATTCTACAGAACAAGCAAGCACGTATACGCTTAGGTACATACAATCTTGAATTACAAACGTGTACAAACCTGTTCAAATGTATACAAACGGCACAGCAAAATAAACCAGAAAAACCACTAAAGTCAAAATTAACTGAAATCACAAAAACTAAATGTGCTGCAATTAGATGAATGAAAGCTTGCAGTAGATACTATACACGCGGTGGTCGAAGTTCACAATCCCAAAACATTTCTGAGACAAGATTTACTAAAAATTCAAATCTACAACGATATCTTGTTTTATAAACACAAGGAATTTTCTGAATTACTTCATAAAAACCTAAGGACTAATTAAAAACCTTCAAAAAAAAACCAAAAACTTCAATATCCATCTGAAGTCCAACCACTTTAAGAATCAAAATTAAAATCGAAGTAACAGCTGATTACCAAAAACTTTCCAAGTATCCTTGACTTAGTAACGAAAACTGAAAAACAACGGGAAAACCTACGCTAGAAAATTGGAAATTACTCTACAAAAGACAACCAAAATAAAAATGCACAGCGGGTCACCTACCTACCAGGAGCTAAACTGAACTAAATAAAATGAATCAAACAATTATATAGCCTTAAGTTAAAAAACAAACTTTAATTGCGTTGTTTTTATTTTTAGCAACACTACTTAAATTGTGATTTCTATAATTTCGTACTTATTTAAATTTCAACTGCTAAAATTTTAAATTGTTCATAAATCAAAAATGCAAAACAATCTCGCATGTTTGAATATGTAAGTGAAGGGATTAGAGTTACATTTGCTAAACTCCCCATTACCATAAGTGTATTTTTTTCTTGTAAGATAATGCTTTAGTAATGTGTTTTAACCGGCATATTTCCAAAATCGTATTGACCAGAAAAGCAATTCCTATTCGCACTTTGCCGCACAAGGGAAATATTATTACTTCTTCTGAAATAATTTACTTTATGAGAACTGAACACTTATTTTCAATCACTTTACCGACTAATGCTTTTAGCAAAAGTCACTTTTACAAAAGTGCATTCTTAACAAATGCGTTTTTAGAATTTTTATGTTCATGGATCACAGCACGTGCGACGCATTTAGTAGAAAAATTCTTGAATTGGAAAATATCTACACACTAAAAAAAATTATTCAGTCATGATTTGGTACAGTTAATGTGTCCGGTCGTAGCTCTGTTACTTCATTGCGGGACTTTGAACTGAGAGACCCAGTTCGATTCCGAGGTCAGGTCATCCTAGGATTAAGTACGGCTGGACGCAAGTTTCCACGCTTTAGCTAAGTTTGCTAGATATCGTAACTTCATGGTCCAAGACTTTTCTCGACATTTCTAGGCGTTAATGGGAACGGTGGAGGTTCCGGTTGTTCGGAAACCAACTGTATGAGTTTTCTATCTAAAATAAGACTGTTATGCATAAATTACGTGTGATTTGTGAAAAGTGATTTACCTGCTCAAAAACGGTTAATTTTACGAACCTAGAACAGATAAATCATTGTTTTTTTATTTATGTATAACCTATAGAATATTCTTAAGCTGATTCTGCCTGTCGTCGACAAAAATATGTACGCTACTGCATCTGGGTTCATAACGAACATACAGAGTGAGACATTTAAGTGTCGCTTTGTAGTAAATTGTTAAGAAAATTAATTATCAACTTATCGTTTGTCAGATTTAATTACAGTAAGGTTGTAGACATTAAATCTTTTATTTAAAAATTTCAAAAATTGTATAACTTTTAAATAAATCCAAAATTTCAAGAAGTTTTCAAAATTTAAAACTTTTATTTTTTAAATACGATTTTGAAATTTTTACCATAGAAATAATTTTTAAAAAACTTTATATATCCAAATTTTCAATAATTTTAAAAATTAAAACAGAATTTAAAATTAAAACAATTTAGAAACTAAGCCGAAATTTTAAAGTTTTATAAATTTTTAAAATTTTCAAACTATTTTCTAAATTTTTTCAATTTTAAAAACGCGAGGAAAGTCCCGTGGCGGTTGCCCGGCAGCTTTTTTGTCTATCTGTGTGTATTTCGTACTGTATTGTAGCTTAAAGATGGCCATAATCAGGACCGAAACATGTCGCAATAAATAATCGCTATTAAATAAATAATTTACAGAAGTAAAACTTTGTTTTTCGTGTTCTTATGGAACTTTCATCGGTCATTCAAGATCTTAATGTCAAAAAAAATTAGAATCGTTTTCTTAGAAGTATCATTGCCAGATGCAACCACTGCGTTAATTCCAATAGAGCCAATTTTGAACGCGCTTTACTTTTTTTAATTGCGAATAAAATTAGTATCGCAGCTATTCAGATGTTTTTGTTTGAATTCATAACTTGACTTACTTGAATTACTATTTTAATATTTCCTGTAAGAAAATTATCGATGGCATCACTACTTAATCACGTGGCAGTACAAAACATGTTGGAGTGGGGTATGAAGTGGCTTAATGCGCCCAAAATAATTAAAAAAAAAATGATATTCTTCATAGTATAGAAAATAACATTTTGCAAAGATATAGATAGATATAAAAAAATTGCAGTCCTCGAAGTAAAACTTTATTCGAAAGGCGTTACGAACATACCTATTTCTAAATTAATGGGAACTATCCCCTGACACGCATTTACCGTTTGACCCATTATTTACGAACAGCGTCCTATAAACAACCGAAGTTATTTTTCACGAGGGTGTCTTAGAAGACTGTAATAGACATTTAGTATTATTGCTATTTTTTTAAAGTATATCTACGAATATAGTTGTAATTTAAGCTAAAAACAAAATTTGTCACTTCATTCAGGAACTGTTAAGATGCAGTGGCGTAGCCAGGAAGGGTATTTTGGACAGGACTACATATTGATGTGTGGATTTTTTAATTAAATAACGTCAAAATTTCAATATTTTGATAAATTTAATTTTACACCCTATTAGCGTTCCAGGCGCTGTGGAAACAAATGTTAGACTATAAAAAAACTGTATATACAGAAGTGTTTTCAATTAAGCTGTGGGGGAGGAGAATAGAATAAAATTAGAATAGTTCTGTCGTTTATTATTTTTACAATCAAGGGTTTGTGTAATATTTCTGGTACAAATGTAGTGGGTTGCCGATATGCCAAATTAGAAATTTAGAACAAAGCAGAAAAGGTTTAAAAGAAAAGTTAAATTCACACCTCCTCTTCCGGTGCAATAATAATGAACTTAGTTCGTTAGGAGAAGTATAAATCTAAAATTCGGGAAAGTTTTAAATATTTCAGTAAGAGTAACGCAATTATCGGAGTTATCGCCTAGTGTTCTGTGCAAGCGTTAACATTCTGTGCACGAGTTCCGTACCAGACGCGTTTTGAACCCTTAAATCTCACGATATCGAACGGAAAACGATACAAAAAACGCTGCAAATGGATTCGACTAAGTTACAAATTAATCCACTTGCTTTTCTATTTCTTTTGAGCTCAATCAACGGAGTGTGTGCTACAGCTCAGGCGGAAAGTAAAGCGTGCTCTCGCTGGGAATACCTTTACGTTTGGATAGTTTTATTAAATTAATTTAATCGACTTTCGTGGTATTGTGGTGGCGGTTTTTACTACGTTGCCAGAATTACGTTTTTATTACAATTTAATTACGTCATAAAACGTGGTTGCTGTTCTGGAATGCATTAAGGCAATTTTTAAACGAGAAAGATTTCAGAGAATGCGGGTGTAGTTTACCAAATGACCCAATTTTTTTCCGCTAAAGGTTGGTTACACTCAAACTTTAATTAAATTAAACAGTTAAAGGGCTTGCCTAAAAATACACCCCCGTAAATGTCGCTCTATGACATACCAACAATTCTCGCCAAAATAATTTAATTAAGCGTCGCGATCTCTGATTAATTTTGCCGGAATTACGTTATTAGATTCTCTGAATTGTAAACATAGAAAGTGATTTTTGGAATTTCATTGCTAAAGAATGTTTGTGCTCGTATCTTACGGAATGCGATAATTGGTATTTTTCTAATAATGACGTCAACGATTTTAAAGCAGAACTTGTAATATAAAGCAGTTAAGGTATAAAGACGTGGAGTTAAGAAAAAATTAAAAAAAAACGAAAGATTGTTAGTATTTTATAACAAACACGGACAACTAATAAATGCGACAAGGAAAAGCGGGTCAAGTGCAGATTCATGTATCCATTGGTACATTTAAATTTACATTTAGTTGTGACAATCTGTATTATTGTGTTCGAAATACCGTTTCGAAAAATCAAGTTAATCTGACCCATTGTTTAAATTCTCAGTTATTTGCTTCCTTAAGGTAGTTCTGTAGTTTTGTTCAAATCTTAAGAATTGCCTGAAATTAAAGTATGGTGTAAACATAACCTTCATAAACCGACTGGCAAATTTTTAAATCGATCCACCGTTTAGTTTGTGAGATAATTGCAATTGAAAATTGGTCATTTTGTACGTGATGCCTATACCTAACACGTGGACGGATAGCACTTTGTTCACATTTTTTATTATAGACCCTAAACGGATCTTAAGATTTTTAAATAAAACCACTCATGTATGCAGTACTATTGTGAGATTAATGTGAAAAAAAATGGCAATTTTTGACCGTTTAGTTTCAAAGATATCGACTGATGAAATATATTAATTTTATTCGACACGGAACGGGGACACAGTCAGCTGTGACGAAATGGCAAAAGTGTACGCTGCCCCGAACTGATGGACGCGTGGTTTAGTCCGGGAATGTGGAACGTGTTTTTTTTCCTGGATTTTAATAATTATGGGAAGGATTTGAAATAAATTTATTCTCTCAACAAATGTAATTTATTTAATTTTTTTTTCTCTTTTTATTTTTTTAATAATATAAATACTATCCTGGACAATATTCATAACGCTCATACTTATAAAATAAAAATCACGAATAAACTATATATGCATTGAAAGCATAAATAATTTTTGAACAAATATTAAAAATAATAACAATAAACTTTTTTTCAATCAACAAGTTGCAAGTTTGATCCAAAACGAAATTAAAGCTTCCTGCCGATCCTGAATTGCGCAATATCATGTAATATTGGCTCGCATATGTGCTAGTGTGATATTGTTAAAGCCGATTTTTTCATTGCTAATAAATTGCATTCAATAGAAAACAACAAATCCTTTTTTTAAATTTATTACCAGATTTGCGTGGTTAGTATGCCGTCAATCAGTAAGTGAATGCTAATTTGTTTTCGTATTTTTTCTTTAAAAATATAACTGCTCTTAACAAATAACCTCGCGTTAGCAGCAAAACGCAACAACAGTGTTTTAAAAGAAAACTATAAAATTAAAAAAAAATTTTGGTTCCAAACGAGATTCGACCCCTCAACTACTTACGCAGTAAAAAAGTAGCATGACCAAACACACCCGCATAAACATCTGTGTCATTGCGGAGTTGTGGTTTACACACATTTCAGCTGCATGCAGATTACTAATACTCGAGAATTGCGGTGTTGCCACGATTACAGCGCCGCTCTCTATACGTGTAGGGAACCTATCCATGCATGAGGTGTGAGTGTGTAGGACATACAGAGTGTACAAGCTCTGTCAAAAGTTTGTAAGCGTCAGCACCGTACAAGCATAGGATTTTACTGTACGCTGCGGTCGACACTTTTACCTCGTACGTGTACATACAGAACTACCTTAAACTAGGAAATAATAGTTATTTATGTATTAAGGGCGTAAAGAGGCTTTTATGGCCAGCCGAGGGCTAAGAATACGTCGAAGGCCATAAAAGCAAGTTACGCCCGTGGTACATACACAACTTTATGCACGGATGAAGATTTTTTAATTTGAAAATATTTCTAAAATAAATTGAAAATATTTATAAAATTAATTTAATTTTCCACCCACATCTAGCGTTGCTTTGATTAAATTTGAGATTTGAAGCGTAACTATGGTAGCGGGTAAACAACGGTAGCCATATAGCCAACTTTTCATTTTGCCAAGTGTTTAAACTGTTTCTATTAGGTATGATATCGTTGTTTGACGTTTTATTATAGCCCATGGGCAATAAAGTGGTCCATGGGCTATAAAAAGACGTTTATGACAAAGAAATTCGTGTATAATTGTCAATTTATGACACATCCGTGCATAAATGTATTTACAAAACAATGTTAAGTTTTTTCTCGTTCGTTTATCTGCTTTCTTTAAGTATGTTGCACTCGTCATTCTACCATTTTTATGAGTTGTATATTCCTTTAAATTTAATTATTCTGTTTCATATTTGTAATTGTTTTCCACGCTTTTACTGTTTTAATTCCATCTATATTTCTCTCAGTTTCATTGCATCTTCCAATCCAGGTATCGTTCTTCGCTTCGCTTTTTGTCCTCTAGATCTTGTGTCAACAGCTACTTCTGGTACAGTTTTTTTCCCTATCTGTATACGTTTTCTATTTCAGTATTCCATTAAAAATACTTTGTCTTTTTGCTGTTTTCGTGTTTCCCTAACGCTTTATCAACTTCTTCGTGTATCTTCTTTTTCATTTGATTGTAACTGAAGACTGCATTCCCGTGTACTTCTTTCCTAAGTTTAATAGCTTAGGTACCTGTTTTTATAAAAAAATGTCACATTTCTTTTTTTTTTATTTCTAGTTTATACTTTTCTTGGTCTAAATGGTCCTATTTTGAATTTTCTTTTGGTGTTCGTTTTCTATATTTTAGATTTATTAAATAAAGAAACTTAATAAATAAATTTTCAAAAATTCACCGAAGGCGCCGTAGGGTAATTATCGGGTTAGGGTACCGGCCAGATTGTAGCTTAAATCCAACCTATGACCATAAAATTTAAGAAAATCGTGTGGCCACTTTTTGTGTAATATTTTTTTGTAACAAAAAGTTTAAAAATGATTTTCTTTTACAGTTTGAATGATTTCAACAATTCTGGTAATTAGTAACACTTACAGCTGTAAGAAGATCTAAGTTTTAAAAACTACGAGAACGAAATCCAAAAATGTAGAATTTTGTTTAAGGAGTCTTGATAAGATTTGGTATCGTAATAGTGCTAGTTCTAGTTCTGCGAGTTTATAGAGGTAGTAGGTATCAGCTAGAGCTACACTTGTTTTTCTCCATTGCTCTTCTACAAAGTTGTGTAAATTTGAAAATTATGGGCCGTGTGTTAAATAAACGGGTAACCATAAAAAATCCGCGTTTAAGTCATACATATAAAATAATTTTGAAAATATAATACGTAATTACTTTTAAAGTATGAGAAAGTCCAACCAAAATGTTTCGCTAAATTTCACCGTTTATATTGTACTGTATATAATTTGTTTTTGCTATGACGTTCAAACCCCAATAGTTGCTTTAAGATTAGAATACTCATCGCAGCATCCGCTTTGACTTGAAATATCCTTAGAAACACAAGTACTATAAGAAGTTAACAGTA
The DNA here is from genome assembly GCA_958336395.1 of Ctenicera cuprea. NCBI lineage: Eukaryota > Metazoa > Arthropoda > Insecta > Coleoptera > Elateridae > Ctenicera > Ctenicera cuprea. Next base: position 76,291,180 of record OY284486.1, on the reverse strand, counting down.
TTGCAATTTTTGCCGCAATACAAAAAAAAAGTTTTTAATTAGTATCTTGGGAAAAAGTAGTAGAGAATTAAAGAACAAACGAAACCAGATAACCTTCTCCTTAAATAAATAAAGTGAGGAGAACTAGCCTCTTAATTCGTAATTTATGCGAGTGTTACACGTAGGTGGCAAAATTACACAACATCGACTGCAGGCGCGCCAACATCCAACCTTCCTATCAATTTTCAAAAATATTAAAAATCTGTAGAAAACTTTGCGGAAAAATTAAAATTTAGGGGAACAAATAACGATATATCTAGGCTCTAGCTCAATACGAAAATAAAATTTAAAAAAATTTTATACCAACGTGCCAAAAATTATATCAAGAAAACGGTTCAAACATTTTCCAATAACCATTTTTGTGAGGTTTCTAAAGGTTCAAAACGTAGATTTCTGTCAGAATTCAAAATCAATTTTGCTCACAAACCGAACGGCAAAAAAAAATTAGTTCGCATCTTAGAGTTCAAGTCGGGCAACAAATAACGTAGGAAGAGGTGTAGGTAATTGACTAGGTATACTTTGTACAAATACCAGTAGATATCTATCTATACATTAAATCCGGTTCCCTTCTACCTGTCTCATCTTTTAATGGTAAGAGGCCCCCGCTACTATAACACATATTTACGCTTCCATTAGATACGGCTTTTAGAATTGTTTTTACAGTGAACCGATATAATATTTTATAAATAGAAGCTCCTTCGGATGTGTACTATTTGTTTGTATAATTGCAACAGACTGGTTACTGCCTACGTAGTTGTTCGTCAAGAATGCCATCTACGATTATTACATAAACGTGGTAACAACGACAACAATAGCTAAACAAATTAAAAACACTAGACAAATATAAAATAAAACAGTGTTATGTTATTACATTACATTGTTTTATTTTATTATGTTTAATAAGAATAAAATCAAAGTTCTACACCATAGAAACGTTTACCATGAGTCGCGTATAACTTTTAAGGACGCAAACGTCTTTGAAAGAAGACCCAGAATAAATTCGCAGAAAAAGTTTATTAATTTCATTTGTGTCTCCTAAGTTTGCTTTTGCTTACCTTAGCCAATTTCAACCCGGTCAAATAATTACCCGAAAAAAATCCCAAAAAACCCACATTAGGAGAATTAAAAAACAGTTTTCCCTGAAAAAGATATGTGTTTCTTTCTTGCTCATTTATTTATATAATTAAGAGAGAAATTCATTTTGAAATTATATGCAAATGTTTAACAATTGTTTTTTCTGCGTATATATTTATTAGTAAAAGCAGTCCGCTGGAAATGGGAAAACGTTGAACTGACTTTTATTCCGCTTTTTCAAAGGTTTGTTTTTAGGTGGTTTTTTAAGATTTCTTGGGGGAATTCGTTTCCTGAAGTTTTTAACGGAGGTTGTTCGTTTTTAAAATTGTTTTCCAGGGCTCTTGTTTCGTTTTTTTTTTGTTTATTTATGAGCAGCTTTCATTCCCGAGACACACGAGCCTAGTATAAGATTAAAAAAAGGCGCGGGACGCAGCCCACGGCTTCTAATAGTTAAAATTAAAAAGTAACTCATAAGGTGAGCCTAAACGATGTCATTACAACATCGTTACCATTAATAACAATAGCGCTAAATACCGTTCGAGCATATATCAGCTGTATCGTAGGATTCATTTTGTTACCATAAATTCAATTTTAAACACCGAAATCGATTTAGTAACAAATGTTGGATGTAGTACATATTTTTCTTTCTAAAGAAAACGGTTAGTATCGTTAAGAAGCACATCCATAACCGTTAGCTTCCGCGGCTTCAAGCTTTATCTACTGTAACGAAATAGGATGTCCGACATATTCCGGAAAATAAAATTAAGCCTCCATGAAAAATGAGGTACTTTTATAACCGAGTCATTACTCTCATATGCTGGGCGGACACTGGCTTACATGATCCATCTTAGAGGCTGGACCTTCATGATTAGACCTTTTTGCTTTGTGTTTATGTGCTGGTAGTTTCAGAAATCGTGTGCAAGGGGACTCCAAAGCAGAGCAGCACATCTGGTGATTTGCAAATGGGTTTGTTGGCACAACTGGTAGATATTTTAAAATCAACGTGGATTACAAAATTTGCATGCTATTTTGTAGATTAATGCTTTGTAATCGTATTAATACTCTAAAACCAATCGTTATAAAGCTTTATGCTCTCGTTGAAATGTAAAGCTCCGTTAATTAACGCTGAGCTCACTTTTACCCCTAAATGGATATTAGATATGATTTCGTTGTACTTGTATGTTAGAGTTTGTGCTTCGTGTTAATAAATCACGCACAAAACTTAGTCAAGTTTACTAATTTTCATAGCCTTCATGCTGATATGTTATATTAATTAAAGGGTATTAACGTTTATCAAAATTATTAAACCACAGTTCATAAATGAACACATGAAAGTTAATTTAATGAATATTTGAACTAAAGCCTTATACTGTTGTCACCTTATTCGGATTTTAGAAATTCTAACTCATAAAATTGGATAAGTACAAATACGTATTGGGTGAATGAACAAGCATCTTTGAATATTGTTATCGATATTGATTCGGTCTTGTCGACTACAAAGAAAACGTAATTAAAATTTTTTTATTAACAAAAAATGTTTTGTGATCATTGTCTATAGCAACGCACATTCCAAGTCTGGAATAGATAGTGATGCACAAAGCAAGATTTCTTGTCTTGCTCGGCAACTTCTTGTCTTGTCTTGCTAAGCAAGACAAGAAGTAAAACAACTTCTTGTCTTGCAAATTTCTTGCTAGCTTAATTCTTGTCTTGCTAGCAAGACTCTTGCTTATTTCTTGTTCTTGCTAGTTGGGGGATTCCCCAAGCTATCGAGTTTCGATAAAGCGGCGCCGGCTTCCTGTCGTGTGCGCCTACTCGTTAAACGCCTTTGTACCGCGTAGTACTGACTAAGAAACTTTTATATTTTGTTAGCGCGTTTGGTAGTTAGTAGACTAACATACATACTAGACTTGCATATATTTATTTGGTTTCTTTGCATTAACAATTTAATTTTTGTATTTTATCGGTGCGTTCCAAATGAAGCACATATTAAACAAATAGCAAAAAAACGTTATTTATTTATTTTTTGAATTGTCAGTTTTAGACTTTTACTTCTGCTTCGGTTTCCCCATGGTGTTATTGTACAGAAATGACAGCTAAAATAGCAGTTTTGCGACTACTGGTTTTTGCATTATGTTTGAAACGCACTTCTTATTAAGAGTTATCTATAATAAATGTAGACAATTTACTGGCTTTGAATTTATTGATCAGATTGGAACCTATCTACAAACTGTGCTTGTTCATTTTTTAATTGGCAGGGGCTATCCTATTTCCTAATCATTGGTCCATTCTGAAAATAGCTCATTTATCGCTCGTATTACGTTGCAACAAAACCTATAAATTATTATTTTGCACTACAGTATCATTATGTTTTTACACACCCCAGTTCCAGAAGCGTTAAAATCGGTGTTTTAAAACTTTTATTTTATGTATCTACATAAAACAATAAGTCTTGTTTCTTGCAAACGTCTTGACAAGAAATCTTGTTCTTGCTCCAGCTAGTCTTGTCTTGTCTTGTTTCTTGCTCACCTACTTCTTGTTCTTGTTCTTGCAGCGAGAACAAGACAAGAACAAGAAAAATCAAGACAAGAACAAGAAGTTCGTGAAACACTAGGAATAGAGGATTTTCCATTCTAAACAGTTACATCATTTTTATGTGTTGCATCCGTAGAAAAGATACTCAAACACATTATGCATAGTAGTGAAATATGTACTAAACTCTAACCTTGATTTCAAAACATGCGAACTAAGTAGTGCGCTAGTGATTTTATATGAGAGTACTTTTTCTGAGCAGTGATTTTCTTTTTGGGCATATAAAGAAAAATTTTATTAAGGTTATAATACCACATCTCTGCTAAGATATAGTCCGAATCTTAGGATTTCTGATAGCTTTATGGAAAAACTCTTACCACCATTTGATTCTGGAAATTGAAAGCTTCACATAAATTCAAATTGTTTATTTCTATGTAAATGACACAAAATATAATTCCTATTTTTTACGTCTACTTTTAACTTTTTAATAATTCATGCTTAAAAGCATTCCTGGTTTGTATTTTATAACAGTATTCATGGCCGTTGATGCATGCATACGTTTTTAAAAACTCGTGATTTTACTGTCAATATTAATTAATGTTGGGGAAGTCGGCGAGTAATCACATTCACGGCGCCGCCGCGGGCGTATAGATGTCAATGTTTCAAATTGTGAAAAGTATGAATTACTAATGCTTCGATTAGAACCAGATTGAACATGAGTTGAAAATTTCCCTATAGAGTAAATGGCGCTAGTAAAAATACGGCTAAAAAAGAATGTCTTACAAATTTGTTTTGCCTAGCAAATTATACAACATTGCATACACCGTATAATATTTTTTTCTGAATTCGCAATAATAAATCAGGCAGATGTAAAACAGAGACAGAATGGACCGATAATGAAAAATTAGAGGCATACCGAATTATTTAAAATTTATCTAAAACACATTTCAATGCTTATAATCTATGGACTCGCCTTTGCTACGAAAAAAAGAACAATTTTAAGATAGAGGTGTAAAATAAATCTACAGCAACCGTAAGTAGTTTTAAAAAAGTTTTTTATAAAATTTAAAACGTGTGAGTACATCAAAAAATCTCGGGAATATTAAGTTAACCAAAAACCAAAACCGGAAGCAGAAGTTATACATGTTAGCAGGCTTTTTAATTTTAGATTATTAGAAAATATCAAAACACATGGAATGCTTATTTTCCAAACTCGTAGCTCCAAATAGCGATCGATTTTTTGATAATTTTGATATTAACGCTTGTTTACTCAAAAATCAGTTTTAAGATCGGCATAAAATTTCGTAACGTATGGTATACAATAACATCGTCTTCCTCTAGGATTTTTGCCTTATTTTATGACTTAGTTTTAAGTAGTGGCTGGCATTGATTGTGAAGCAAGAAAGTTTAAAAACACCTTTTATTAGAGTATGAATAAGTTCCAGCTTTACGTCGTTAAAGTTTATTTTGATATTAAATAAAATACTTAATATTCTTTCAACGATAATTATATTTTAACCTTATAGGTATAGTCCGGATTTCTAGTATAGTATTTCGTCAGTTTTTAAATTATGAGGCAATCAATTAGTAATACTTTCTGCCATAATTTCTTTAAATGTAGAGTTGGCGCATACCTAAGCTTTTAAACAAATGATCTACTAGCTTAGAATGGTAACACATCCATGTATTTGACCTTAATCTGCCTTGCGCAGGTAGTCAGCTGGATTTAATGCTTGTGTAATAATAGAATAAAATAAATCAGGGTTCATAAGCGTAAAACCTGAATAGTCATGAGTTTTAAAAGTATTTAACGAAACAATTTAATCAAATTGGAAAAATATTTTTTTAATTGAAATGTAAAATAGCAACCACGAATTGTTAAGAATAAAACGTGCAAATTCAATATTACAACGAGAAAGTACGAAAGAACGAAAGAAAACCACCGTTGAATATAAAACTTAAAAATTGCAGTGCACAACAACAACGTTTTCTAAATTTACGCCCATGCTTTTGTTTACTTCTTGAATTTAAACGAGGTTTTTTGATCTACTGCGGCTAAAAGTCCGGTCTTTACTTAGAAGTATTTCCAAATGTTTACATGCCGTTGTCAAAAGTAATATTATATTATTACCTTTGACAATGGCATGTAAACATGTCACACTCTCAACTTCTAGTATTAAATTAATGCCTGCCGTTTGTATAACTAAAAATTGATGTGAAAATACAAGTTTAAGTTCCGTATATTCTTCAGGGCACGCAGATACAAATTATGAAACAGGTATTCCATAATACAATTTGTAACGTAAAACCAATTTGAGTGTGTTTTATACGTTTCATATAAAACATTTGTAGTGTGGCTTTGATGAAACCGCAAAACAATACGCGGATGGGTTAAGAGAAACCCCACAACAGGTAAAGTTTCATCAAATTAATTTCCTAGGGATTCTCTCATTTAGTGTTACGCCAGAGCTTATTCTAATTGCTTTCATTTTTGGAGGCCTATTTGTTGATTGCTGGGAATTCTGACTTGAGTCGTTTATAGTGTGTTCAACTAAATATGTTTGAATTTTCCAGAGATACTGGAGCCCCTCCGGCATCGTTTAGAAGTATAGTAAAGTTACGAACAGCACAGAAGTTTCTAATGAACTTGGAACAATAATATTCAGTTAGATTTGGAATTTCATGCAAATTTTAGAAACTATAAAATAGTTATAAATGAAGTTGTTCTACTAAGTTCTCCATTGAAATATTTTCGCCAAATAGTTATCTAAATTTCTTCTGAGTTTTCTAAATTAATTTACAGTTTTAAATACATTTTTATGTACGAATCCATAATTAATGCTAAAAATCTGGCCGTAGGTAAATTAGTTGAGTAGGTGGCTTTCGGTTCAATTCTAGAGTAAAGTCGCTTTCAGTGTATGCGCGCCAGCACTATGCTCTGGTGAAGTTTGCGTTGTATACTTCGCAAACCAAGAGTGTTTTAGTAATGTAATAAAAGCGCTACTTGTAACAATAGTTTGGAATCCATCTAAAGCCGTAGGTATCTCCCCTCTAGGCAGTACTGTTATCCATTAGATAGCGGCTAGGAAATCCTTAAGCAACATCAGTAAGTGCAAAGTGACCTGTAAGCAAGTCAAAGCTATGGAGACACCAATTTTCTGCCGTTAATATTCATTTTATAAAAAAATGTTTGAAACAAAAGTTGTAGAGAGCCAAAAGAATCATATTTCAAAATTCCTTCCAATTCTATATAAGAGTGGCATATTAAACGTATTTTTTTAAATAGAACACTATTCTCATTTTTACATATCCTTATTCGCCTTTTATTTACCTTTCTAAATGTGGTTTGTTTCCTTCCCCCCTCCCCCCTATTTCTGCAATAATATTTCGATTATCGAATTAATTTCAATTAAAACATCCTCCGGGGTCCCTAAGGTGCTTAGTGTCTAAACTTATAACTATATAAAAATGAATCTTTGTACGCTGTAAGAGCTATAATCGTATATACATTCCGCCAGTTAAGTTTGCCATTCAAATAAGAAGCAGAGATCACTTTTTGAGTAGCACGCTTCGTCTACTTAATTCCAATTACTGGAATGCCAACATATTTTGCTTTCTTAACTTTTCATAAATCATAAATACTTCATTGATAAAAAGGTATGTCTGCGTACAGATTATTTATTTTTTCTAGTAAATTACGACGTCGGTCATGTGTACAAAATATTCGTAAGGTTGAAATTCAGGAACATTTACTGACCCAGATATTTTGAGATACAGTTAAATTACAAAATTTATAGCAATCGCAAATTAATTTATTACACTTCTTTACAGCTGATTTTATTGCTAATACAATATTTCTTTGTTAAACGCGTCTTAAACTATACAATAAAATAGGAGAACCCGTGAGCGATGCCCTACGCTTTTCTTTAGAAATAATTACCGGCAAATTTATTTAATTTATTTGATACATTACATTTCTTTAATAATCATTTAATCAATTTGACTAATTGTAGAAATTATTTAAATAAAACCTTTACTCAATTCAGTGTTTACCAATGTATTTTATGGTTAAAGCCTTATACAGTTTGTTGTATTACTGCAATTAATTTGAAGAATGGCGAATTTTAAATAATTTTCTGTTTATACGTGTGTTCAAGAAATTCCACTACTATCATTCTATTATTGGCAATTTGGCATTCGGCGGATAATTTAGCAACAAATTGTCGCAATATATTAAACAAATATTGAATCGCAAACCTGGTTCCTTACAATTATCAGAAATTAGAAATATACTAAACTACAAATAATCTAGTCAGTTGTTCACCGGCCAACTTTTACCGTTTTTTTTCATTAACTAGTTGCGACGTTGAAAGGTCATACTCAATGTTTAAAGGTTATTTGTGGGAGAACTAATTTTTCGGCTAAGAATTTAGAAACAGTTGTTGTGTACTGCACTTCTTAAGTTTTTTATTTAACGGCGGTTTTTCGTCTCTTATCAATCTTTATTGTCCAACCTTTTGTTTCGTAGAATTATCTAGCTGTATTATTGATTTTGCCAGTTCTATTTTCAATAATTTGTGGTTGCTATTTTACATTTAAAAAAATATTTTTGCAGTTTCATACAATTGTTTGATTAAGTACTTTTAAAACTCATGACCGTTCGTATTTTACGATTATGAACTCAGTTTTATTTTATTTTACTATTACACAAGCATGAATTTCGCTGACCAAATAAATTATAACTATCTACCATAAGCTACCATAAGGTCAAACATATGGATGTGTTACCATTTTAGGCTCGCAGATATTTGTTTAAAATTTTATGTATGCGCCAACTATATATCTAAAGGAATTATGCCAGGAATGTTTATTAATTGATTGCTTCATAATTTTAATACCGACTAAATATTAGACTAGAAATCCAAACATTACTTTTATGGAATTCTCTGTATAATACAAAATAATTTTTAAATGTAGTCTTCTAGAACATGTATTTGAAACATTTTTTTTCTAATACAGATATTAGCGGCAGAAAATCAGTGTCTCTATACTTTTGATTTGCCACGTATGCAGATATAGGCAATAAGTTTTGTTACCAATGAATTTCATACAAAGACTTGTTTTTACTTAATTTATATTCATCATAAGCTGAACATCTGCATTTACGCGTATTATTTTAAAAATCAAAGGTGCTACAAATCTATTAAATATTTCAACAACAATCTTACATAAATATGTGCTTCTGGAAAACACGGCACGCAACCAAAAGTAAAGTGAGCAATGTTGACTGTTTACATAACTCGCTAAACTCAAAACGTCAAGTTTTATACAAACACTGCGAACTCCCGACGGAATTCTTGAGAGATTCGCGAGAACAAGGCTAGCTACTCGGAAGCCCATTTATTTGCAAACTAGCTCTTAGTACACCATCCCCCAAACTTTTACATCACATAATAAGCAAAAGGCAGTGCTTAAACTTTATTCCCCGTTTGAAATTTCCTTTTCATTTTATAACAAAGTTTTTACTTAAATTTCGAGCTATATTACAGTTACGGTAAACTTTAAAATATTTCTTACGGAAGGCATAATGGATAGCATTTTCTCTTATATAAATTTTACTTTGCCTACTTTCATTGTTACACAGGTTTGTGCCTGGCCATACTTAAATTTATTAATTGAATATTCAAATTTTAAAGAGAAATTATTTACATTTAATAATATTGATCTGAAACAAAAATATGCATTTAAATCCGCAACAAGCTCCTAAACTTTGTTTAAGTACATATCAGCTTTATAGAAATTCTATAAAGCAAAGCCACACACAATGAAGATTCTAAAAATAAACATCTAATTAAACCCAATGTTTCACACAATGAAATAGTTTTTTCTGTTACAAATATCAATAAAATAAATAGCTTATACCAAATATCAGTGTAGATATGTATCATCAGTAGCATAATAGTATATTATGCAACGAATCTATAATGATAGCCATTAATACACGCTACCGCTCGTGTCGTCATTCAAACGAGTATTATTTGAACATTATACTTAAAAAAACGAACTATTTTGCGATGTTAACTGAGAAATAATGCCAACAACTCTTGTAACCATGGTTAGGGTTACAAAAAACAATACTTTGCTGCTATTGGTCAGTTTGGGTCATTTCATAATGAAAATCAGTATGGAAATGGGTATCATTATAGTATATGCAGCGCACACTTAATAAATAAATAAAACATGGAAGTAGAAAAATAGATATTTACGAACATGAAAAGTGTTTGTTAGCTAAAAAGGTCTAGATTCGTGAGAGAAAAAAATAATTTGCAACACTTAATTTAATTTGATGCTTGTTGTTGACAAAACAGTAACAAAAGTAATTATATATAAAAAAATAACCAAAGTTCTTTAACTAATATTTTTGGTTTTGTCGTTCGGTTGGGTACGTACGGCATTCGTTTGCAGGATTATTTTTTTAATCATTAATCAAACAGGTTCCGGGTCCCTGTAGTTGATAATCTTTCAACATTTCTTACTCATCGCGGGGCTCTAGGGATTTGCTGCCCAGAGTAATTTGGAAAACATTTCAATTTATTTAGGAGGCGACTGCCATGCTAAACATTTTCAATAGGGTTCGAGACTGATAACATCAAAAAGAAGAAAACTTCTACAAACAATGGAAACCAACAACGTGTACCACTTTTCTACCAGATAACTGCCCACACGTTTTAAACCAGTACACCTAATTTAATTTTAAAAGATGGATGTAGCGGCAAACTAGCGAGATTGATCCGCCCAAAAAAAGGGTGCTCTTTACTTTAATATCGAATTTTTGTTTTTTTTTTCAAAATTTACTCATTTCGACTTTAAAATCGGCGTGGACATGTCTCATTATAAAAAATCGTATAGGCGGTTTGTTTTTGGTCGTTTACCTGAACAGTTTAATTGTATGATTTATAGGTGTAAAAGAAATTGAAAATCGATTTTTGGCTTTCAGCGAATAAATATTATTCGGAATAACAGAATACCAGTTATCGTAAAACCAGATCACCCTTGCAAAAAAATGGGCGGTGGGAGGAGAAATGTACCTTAATACAGACGCGCGAAAAAGAGCTTAGATGTGTATTGTACGTATCTGCTAAGAAGTAGTTTTTCAAAGACTTTTGACAGGATAAGCAGAAGGCTGATAAGCTGATAGGATTTCAGTTGCATAGGCAGTTTTCCAGGTTTCGGGGTAAGTATGATCTGTGCTGCTTTTCATTGTGCAGGAAAGTATCCCAGTTTTAGTAAAGAATTAAATAGGATAGTGATAAAAGTTATACCTTTTCTGCAAGTTTCTTCACAATTCGTTCTGTAATTAAATCGTATTAAAGGACTTTCTTGGGTTTCAGATCAGTGAGAGTTGTTGGCCGTACCTCTCCCTTGGCTGATTTTCTTAAGACGTTCTACTGCACTAGACAGGTCTTCTTTCGATTTTAGGGAAATCTCTAAGGATATTGTGTCATCTAGCACGCTTTTGAAAAGTTCCCAATTTGTGTTTTTGCTGCTGAGAGAGGAGGTATGGGAGGTCTAGACATAATTTAGTTTCAAAATAGTTGTTATAAGTGCCTTTCACCACGTCTGGTGTTTTCTATCTGTTCGTAAAGGGTATATAGACATACACACAAACACACGGACACACCCACAGATACATAACGGACCTTTTTTTTTGGTATTCTTCGACCGTAAAACGTACATATCCGTCAAAATCTCAAGGTATAACGATAGTAATACCTTCCTTTAGCCTATACTCCGTGTACCTACAAAGGTAAAAAGCTGATCACTGTTTAATGGTTGGATAGGTTTTGCTTCATTTGTGGTGAGATACTTAGGATATATCATGTTGTTTAATATATATACTGACAATAATCAAATATTTATGCCCAATAAATATTTAACTATTAAAAAATCAATAGCATAACAATCAAATAAAGTATTTGGTATTTGTTTCACAATTTGTGAAAGTTTTATTAAAATTGTACTACCAATTTTTAAATAGTTTGATGATTATTAATAACTAGTGTTACCCCAGCACACAATGCACTGACAGACAGCATTGACAGAACCGGCGAAATGTCAAGTCACGTGATGCATTAGTTCAAATAATGACACGCGACGTAGAGGGCGCCCCAAGTGACGCGCGTCTAGCCGACCGTCGTATATATTATAAATTAAAATAATTATTATTAAAAAATCGACGTAGAATAAAAATATAAAAATGTTTCATGTTCCATCTGTGGATAGAGGCCTTTCATTTAAAAAAAAATGGTCCAAATTGGTGAAGCGCTAGCCGCTGGAGGAAGGGGAGAAAAAAAACCTTTGTGCTTTTATATATGTATGGATATTTCACCAAGTGCCGACCACACTATCCATTCAAAATATTTATGCCTAAGTTTGCATAAACATTTAATGTTATTTGAATAATACACAAACTTTCCCATCTCGTCTTGACTTGAAATTCTGAACTTTTAATTGAAACTCCAAACTAAGATAGCATAGTATTAGATAAATGTAGGACAATTTAATTATTGATACCTTTAAGTTCAAGATGAAGGGATGCCATTTTATACAGAAAAAGTGGGGTTGGAAAATAGTAATACCGGGTGACAACAAAATCATGTCCACTTCCCCTTTTTCTACAATGTTTACAATAATTAAATGAAACGTGGAGATGTTTGACTATTCGCAGTTGCACGTTTTATGACCTAATTTGCCATTTAGCTACTTTCGGTTACACCGGAAGTGACATCAACTTCTTTCTTAAATAGCACGCTTCATATTTCCGATCGTTAAATTCTGCATTATGCATCGATGGATCCCAAACAATTAAACAGTAAGCCATTAAAGGACGTTTAAGCAAATTCAAGTTACCACACTTCTGTTCTAGTCTAAACACGACTGACTATCTCCTAAAACTTTTTCAAAACGGTTAGCGTCATTACAGAATTGTATTTCTTATAGAAAATCGTTTTCATTTAAACTGTTGAGGTTGTTTCGTGGTCAACTTTGTCAAAAAACATAATGGTAAGGAATTAACAAGAGTTTACTTTTCATACCACTTTTCAACCAAAGAAGACTTGTCGCAGTCAGAAATAGAGGAAGAGATACACTTTTATTCTAGATCACAAAAAAGATATTTTGCTAGTTATTTGAAATTGTGCTGAAAAATCAACATAAAAATCTGCCATTTTCTCATCAAACTTAAAGCGAGTAAAATAACAATAAACTAGCTGAAACGGCAAGCTATGACTTGTAATTTTTTGATAACTTCTTCTTATAACTCTATAAGTTGCAACAATAATTGGCACAAGCAATCTGTAATAATAACTCTACGCAAGCTGTTTTTTTTTCTAAAAGAATCATGAAGCCGTGCGTGAGCACGACCCCATGATTCCCATCCCACCCCCTTACCCGGGCTCAGCACACTCAGTGCTATACACCGGTCTAACATGCACCCCACCCCTGAAGACATGCAACCCAACATACACACCTACATACACCATCCATGGACCCGCCGGCCCACGCAAGCTGTCGAAATCAAGTGCCTCTTCTTTTTGTAATAACAGTCAGCAGCAGATTATGTTCCAATAATACAAACAAATAGTGTAAATCTAATTTTCTGTTGGCATTTTCTAACGAGTTAGCTATCTATAATCCATACATATATAAAACCATAAAGGTTTTTTTCTCCCCTTCCTCCAGCGGCTAACGCTTCACCAATTTGGACCATTTTTTTTTAAATGAAAGGTCTCTATCCACAGATGGAACATGAAACATTTTTATATTTTTATTCTACGTCGATTTTTTAATAATAATTATTTTAATTTATAATATATATGAAGGTCGGCTAGACGCGCGTCACTTGGGGCGCCACCTACAATAACATCGCGTGTCATTATTGGAACTAATGCATCACGTGACTTGACATTTCGCCGGTTCTGTCAACGCTGTCTGTCAGTGCATTGTGTGCTGGGGTAACACTAGTGTATATTAAATCCAGATTCCAGGACAAGAAGCCCCCCTATACCACGAAGCGAAACCAGAGCTTTACAAGTCCATTATATAAAACACATATTCGTATGTACTGCTATGTATGGGCTCTGTACAGTGTTCGATCAAAAAGAGTTATTTGTTTGTGTTATTGGAACATAGTTTGCTGCTGACTTTCATTACAAAAACAAACGGCCTTTCATTTCAACATCTTGCATAGAGTGGTTATTACAGATTGCTTCTGTCAATTATTATTGCAATTTATATGGATTTAAAAAGAGTTCATCTAAATAAAAACGTGGGGCATAGCTCACGGATTCTGCTAGTTTGCTGATACTTTAGACGCTTTAAGTTTCATAAAGAAATAGCAAATAGTTATGTTAATTTATTAGAACAGTTACAAATTGCCAAATATTTTTTTTATGATTTAGAACAAAAATTTATTTTTTCCTTTTTCTCCGCATGCAAAAAAAAAGCTCTTAGTTAGCTGAAAAGTGGTTAAGAAAAACAGACTTGAGTAAACCCCTGTCATTGCGTTTTTTAACAAAATTGTCTACAAAAAAATCTCATTAGTAAAATAAAAACGATGCAATTTTGTGATGAGGCTAACGGCTTCGAACAAATTTTAGCAGATTTACACGTTACCGAAAGTATGGCAACTTGAATTTCTTTAGCGTCCTTCAACGGCTAACTGTTTAATTGTTTGAGTAACTTTTAAACTAAATGAGTAGAGATTTTAATGCTTTATCAAAAAATATATAGGGTGCTATTTAACAAAAAACGGTAATGCCACTGCCGCACAGTGGTCAATATCTTGATTTTAGCGGAACGAAAATAAAATTTTCAAATTATTGGATAAAAGTCGGCAATTTTGCTTAATAATGGGCAGTACCCAATTTCAATCGTATTTTTTTGTATTATACAGTGTGTTACAAAAATACAATTCTACTTTAAAAAATATGTAAGTGTTAAATTTTTTAAGAACAAAAATGTGATTGTTTAATACATAGTTTTTTGGTATACTAAACTAAAATATATACAGGGTGTTCCAAAACTAACGACCAATTTGTTAACTATACGTTTATAGGGTAAAACAAGTCGAAATGAAAGAGTAAAGAATTTTCGAATTTCGATTCACAATACAGTAATAATAAAAATAATTGAATTACCGAGACATTTTGACAATAACTCGATAACAAAAGGGAAACCGAAAAATTTCTACTTTTTCGTTTCTTCTTGTTTTACCCCATAAATCTATAGTTAACGAATTGGTCGTTAGTTTTAGGACACCTTGTATAAACAAATTACAAACAGTATTAAATAATTAGTAGTACCAACTTAATTTATAATATTTAAGTATAAAACTATAATAATAGGCTTAGAGCAAAAAGAAAAGAAACTTATTCCACGTCGTTGGAGTCTAAGGAAGAATCTATTCCGGTGTTTTTTAATAAACCTAACACATCAGTAGACAAACTATTTATTTTCTTAATAGGCAATTTTCTTATGCTTGATATTATTGGGTTAGAAGATATCAAAAACATATGTAACAAATCTTCATTTGTTGTTACTCTTGATATCTTCCTAGTGTTGTGTTCACGGTAATGTCTATACTCTTTGTGTCTAGCTTCTTGCACATCCTCCGATAATTGTCCAATAGGTAAAATCATAGAATCGATCACATCTGCACCATGGATTAAAATTTTATGGATAGATGCTGGCATATAAAACCAAGGGTAAAGACTCACAAAACGCCTAGCGGTGTCTAATGCATAATTTCGAAATGCTTCTACATTTACATGATACCCACTTGACAATGCCTGAAGCACATCTGAGAAGCGGTGGATTAATTCTGCGTCTATACCAGTGATTTCACTCGATTTTGCACAATTGTCAAAAAATCTACGGGCCGAGTTTCCGTAGTTAGTATTCCCGTAACCCTGTTTCACAACATCTACTAAAAGTCCTAACTCTGATTTAAATCCATCTATTATCGTTTTCTTCCTTAAGTCAAAGGCAGCTTTTTCTATTTGGGTTCCACGGACTTGCCATTTTTTAATTTCTAGTCTGTATGACAAATGGAGGATGCATTCAAAAAATCTTATATCAGCATGTAATGTGGAGAGACCAAACTCGAATGCATTTTGTTTTACTGCCCGTTTTGCAACTTTTTCCAAGTTGTTCATATCCTTTGGAGATGCACCACAAATGTAGCAAACTTGGGAAGAATTATTATTCATTAAAGAGTTACACACTTTGCCATCTACCATAGTTTTGTTAAGAGCATACTTAACAAAAACTTCTTCACCTGAAGATAAAACTATTTTTGTTGGTGTAAGGGTTGTGATTTGGCTTTCTATGTGACTGACTTCTGCTCTGGCCATTTCTGTGGTTTCTTTAGCAAATTGAAAATGGAGAAGCCTACAAAATCTCGTCGAGGAGCTTCTAGGATTTTGCCAAACGATATGCTTTTTACTATTTTCATCTTGGTAATGAAGCTGCAAGGGTACTAATGATGTTAAAAGTATATCAGAATCATGTAATTCCTTATGTTCTTCTGAAAAATTTTGTTTGTACGTGGAGTGGCCACCACTACCATCTAGACCCCACTTACAATCGAATTGAAGAAAATAAGGTGCAGTTGTAGCTCTTGATACTGTTTGGACCAGTACTTCATCTTGAAGTTTGACCAGACGTTGGCTTGTGTGGTCTAACAAATCTTGCACTTGTACTTCGGCAGAATTTTCCACAATACTTAGGGATGATGGATAACATTCTGTTTTTGCTTTGAACACCAAATAATAAGGTGGGTAGAGGTTTACTTTCCGTTCATTTGCACCTTTTTGTAATTCAGTGTATTGGTGTTTTGTTAGTTTTAATGCGACCATCAATGCTAGTGCTTCATCGGGTGTATATGGTTTTAAAGTAGGCTCTTTGTTAAGCTGTTTAACAAAAGATTTAACTTTTTTTACAGATTGTCGACTTCTTTTGGTTGCTTCGTGTATTAATTTAGCTACAGTTCTTTTTCCTACTGATCTATAACCAATTTCCGCAGCCAACGCAAGTTCGTCGGGGGATTTAGATTGTGCTAAAGACTCAACTTTTCTTTTCTTTGTTTTTATATTGCTTTCTGCAAATGGCTTTTCTGGACGGCCTACATGTTTTTGTTGGTGACAATTATCATTTAAAATTATCAGTTCTTTTTGAAGCCAGGGGGAATACTTTTTTCTGAATTGGTTGTGATTTTGGTTACACTTTTTCCATCTACACGCAAACTGTTTTAAATGTAGCAGAATATTCTTTTCGACCTTATCTTCAAAATTTTCCATATGAATTTTGTTTTTTACATAATTTAAAACTTGCTCCAAAACTTGGGGATTTGTAGGGTTTGACATTAATTTATTAGCCTTCATAAAATTAAATACATCTTGCCGTTTAATTTCGACGGCTCCTCCTAAAAAAATCAGTCATTTGGACAAATGGTAAGGGATGGTATTTTTTTATGTAAAGGTATGTTTATTGATAAATTATCTAACTGGTTTATACTGTTTTACAGTAAAACATTGTAAAACTTTTTGTTGCAGCTCCGTAGTTAAAAATTCTTTCGTATTCGTAACAAAACCTAAACAATACGAATTAAATAATATTGACATGCTTACCAACCCCCGGGATATCCATATTAGACAATATTGATTCAGGAACGCACTTAGTACGATACTATATTATTTTAGAATTCTACTTATTTAACAACAAGGAATACTCTAAAAAAAACACTATCTCCGAAACTCAACTTTTAGTGTCAACTGACAGCAAAGATAGGACTTGTTGTGACATGTCACTATGACAATTGTTTGAAGGAATAAATCCAAAGCCTGCTTACCATAAATGATTAAAAAATTGCCTCATCAAATTTCTTATTTTCGTCCAGTTAAATATTGACCACTGTGTGCCGGTGTAACCGGAAATACCTGAGTAGAAAAATATGTTATAAAACTTGCAATTATGAATAGTTAAGAAAAATGGAGAAAAATGAAGAGTGAACATGATTTTGTTGTCACTCGGTATTAAGACTATTTTAAAACCCACACTTTTTTTGTGTCAAATGGCATCAAGGATGTTACTTTATTTTAATCTTAACTATTAATAATTAAATTGTCCTACATTTATCCAATATTACGCTATCTTAGTTCAAAATTTTCAATTAAAAGTTCAGAATTTGAAGTCAAGACGAGATAGAAAAATTTGTATATTTGTATTTTTAACAAACGGAAATTAATGAATGGCAAACAAAGGCAAAAACTGAAATTATATTTAATTTTAGATTATTACCAAAAAAGACGGAGTTTAATTTTATAAAATGTAATAAAAACTTTTTACACGTGTTTGTCTGTTTTTTTACCTTCTTTAAATATGAGATATGACTTTTCTGGTATTGCGTTCTTGATTTAAGATATAAAAGTATTTTCTTTGCCTTCAACCTGTACTAGCGATTTCTGTTGTCTAGCAACATAAAGAAGGTAAAGCTTCTTTGTCCGCATTGCCCGAAAAAAACTTAATAAAAGGAAACAAAAAACTTCAACTACACAAATATTAATAAAGAGTTTCCTTAGGCCAGTCGGCAAGTGGATTAGGCCAAAGGTCGAGAGAACATATAAATAAATACTGAAATACTCTTGTTTTATTTTCTGATTGAACAATGTTAGTCTAAAACATAAAGAAAAATTGTTCATCTAACCTTTGCAGCGATGTAATCTTAAAATATAACGGTCGCATAACGTAAACCCAGAACTATAATATTATTAATATTCATTCATCGAAATTTTTAATAGATGGACCGATGCAGCTTGATCGCGTTTTAGAAAATCTTCGTGCGGGCCTACTCAATTACGCACTTTTTGTAAATATATTGCTCTCAAACACATCAAACATTCAACATTCAGATTATCACCATGTTAACATAAAAAACTAATAGATATACATTACTACGGTAGCAACGCATGGTCAAAAGTGGTGTTAGCGTACAGTAGTTAACCCTTTGACAATAAATAATTTTTTTTGTTAGAAAATAATTTAGTGATGTCTGAAAATGGCTTACACAATTTATAATTAATAGAGAAACATGCAATTCTTTAACAATAATTAATTATTTTCAGAGGTCAATAAATGATTTTTTAGGCTGAAAATCATTTCCGATGTTGAAAAAAAGGCTGTTTTTGACGTCTCTAAACATTTTTTAATTCAATAGCAATAAACAGTGTTTTGACGACAATAAATTAATTATAGACGTCTGAAAATGGTTTATACGATTTAGAGTTAAATAATAAATAGAAAGAGATGTTATTATTTAGCCAATCAATGCTATTTTGGATGACAAAATTGAACTTTTGCTTTAAAAAATCGTTTATTTACGCCGGACAATGTTGCCATCTAACGGTACAGCTGGCGTGGTAGCGAAGTCTGTAACCGCACCAATGCGCTTATATGATTAAATTGCCGCAAGAGTGCACTTAATGCTAGGTTTACATCAAATGCACTTTTTCAGTGCATTATCCCCACCTACCTAAGAACCCTAAGAGAAGAATATAATGTTTATCACTCCAGACACCGGTTAGCCAATTGTGTACCCGATCAATAGAGATTAATCGATACCATTGTGCTCTCCTAAAAGTGCAAGACAAACATGGAATTCAATAGAAATGTAAGCATCCCGTACCACCCTAACATATACAAAGGTAGTTCATGCCAAAACCGAAAGTTCCAACTGACATCGTAGTTTTGGTGATTTATGCAGTTATTTGATATGCACATTATTGAACGGATTGTATTCTAAACAGAAAATAAACCATAGCCGTGGTCATAAAAATCGTTTACTTTACCGATGTAAATTTCAACTACACAGTAAAACGGCGCATTATAATTTAATTTATCGTTAATCAAGGCGTTAAACTACAACATGAATAATTCTTTACGTCATTAAATGTATTAAAATTCGGTAAATGCAAATTGCTAAATAACTGTCTCTGAAATACCACACACCAACAACACATTTGAGGGTAGCTGGCATAACTCTCGTTGCAGCTGAACCTCTTCCTCTTGGACTGTCACAAACTTTTTTAGGCCATTTTTAAAACGGTTAGCTTATTCAAGTACTTGTGATTACAAGTGTACTTCAAACTGTGAGCTAAGTTTGCGTAAAATTGTAACCGATTTGACGCATTCATTATCGAAATAGTTTAGCGGGAAAATAAATTATAATAAGCTGTTTCAAGATACAGTTGACAGTTACAAGTGAAAGGTTTTTGTGACAAAAGTTATGTATTCACTACGCCACTGCTTAAGATCTTAACTACCTGTACGTTATGTAATCACTGCTTAATACTCTTTTAATTAAGCAGGTATGGTTTGCAGCATATGGTTAATCGCCAGGTTCAACAGACGTCGTTAAGATAGGTGCCACTGCTTTACTTCACGATGAAGACTAAGTTCCTCTGACGTCTTCCCCTGCGCGGTGATTCTAGTAGTTGGTCCTTGGTACAGCTTCCGGATGTACTGCTAGAGACCTGCAGGTAGTTTATCGAGCTGGACGATTGCGGAGATGTGTGCACTGTGGCTAAGACTGTCGAAGGCCTTGATTAATTCCAAGGGCGCCAGGTGCTACTTCTTCAGCGGGCTTTAAAACTTCTAGAACTGCCACGTAGTCTATCGGGCGTTAGTCAATTTAAACGCTCGCTGACGAGGGTCTCTTCCTCTTCCTCGACCACAGGACGTCCCTCTAACCATCCTTCCGGCGGCAGTGACAGGCGGGGCCTTTTGGTCTACGGGGAGATACTCCAGCCACCAATTCTGGCCCTTGCTTTTATGGATCCTAGGTGGGCTTGGGGAAGGAAGTCTGGAGCAAGTTTGTGAATATCCAGATTAATATCTCTTCCCTCCAAGTAGTACTTAGGCGTTGAACTCCAGGGTGTTTGCTTCGCTGATTATAACAGCTAGTCCGCGAACTTCTCCTTGAAGCCCCGGGTGCATAAATCTGTTTTCGGTAGATCTGATGAACTGGGGTTCTGGCGGAACAGCTTTATATCTCTACGCCTACCTAGTAGATTCCAAAAAAGTGGCTAGGTGTATCGACAATCTTAATTAATAGCTAACAACATGGAGCACAGCAACATTATTATTAATAATACATAACAACAATGGCATAATCATCAACAGTTAGTCACGACCCCACTAATTTAGCACCAGCTTGACACAGGTGTCAATAGTTTATCATTAAATATTCAAATACAATAAACACAAGATTGTAATTTTTATAGTCAGGCAGCATATTACAACGTTCACTTCACGTTCACAATTCTTCCATCACCTTCATTCCTGGTAACGACTGTAACTATTTTGTAGGCGACCAACTATTTGAGTCATTCTTGGGCAAATGCAACATTTATTTATGTATAATTCCAATAACAAACAACATATTGTACACATTCAATACAATTAAACAACACGGCCGGTTAAAAGTTTTAATTTAATTTCTTAATTTTTTTTTATTAGGTTTTTATTAGGTAAGTAATTTAGCATTTTCATATTTGCAGTTTTAAGGACGAGCGTTTTCAGAAACTGAGTGTTGTGTAAAGTTGTTTTGGCATCAGAATAGTCTTTCAGAAACTGTCTGTACCTATAATGCACGGGTTACATAGCGCCCACATGATTGATGTTGAAAAACTCCGTGAAAATATGATGTAGGCGGGGTGTTTCTAAAATAGTAATATATCAAGCGTCAAATTAGAGCTCGGTTTGTAATATGACAGCGCTTTGCTTTCCGGAGTATGAATGCAATCTTTTGGAACAGTGAAGCGGTTGTTTCTGCGCTACAAAAAGTAATAATTATCAATAAACGAGGATTTTTCAAAAAGCTGCATTGCGGGTTTAATCAGCTTTATTACTGTATGAAACTGTGACTGTACATACATTTTCTAAAGCCCCAACATCGCGCAACTAAATAAAGGCTATTATAGTGTATCTAGTTTCCACTAGATAACCGTGATAGGGTGACGCAATAAAGGTTTTTTTGCGATTTTCGACATGCAGGAACGACACTGGCTCGCGTTGTCATCTCAATGTCTAACAAATTTTGAACGCCCTAGTGAGCTTGAATATGAAACCGAGTGAATTTGTATCTTAAAGCATCAAATGTCTGGTGAAATACCACGAGCCGTCATCATTTTGATAACGGTCCAGGCAACTTTTTTATTTCACTTGAGACTTATTGTCTGACAGATTTTTGTACATCTTGTAAGGCACATCGTGGAGATGACTACCGATGTACACCGAATGTCACTTCACTTTTTTGAATTAGAATTTACATTTTTATGAGATATATTCAAAAAAACTTCGCTATATATAAGTTGAGATTTTTCCTACAACGACGGTTACTAGGAAAAATCGTTTGTGGTTGGTATAAAAATAAAGTGCATGGGGCAAGCATTATCTTAGGTTGAGTAAAGTTGTTTATTATGGAATTTTAAATTACCATTTTTTTTTAATTTTACAATTCCATTCCATTATTTTACTTTTCGATCATATCAAGTGGAACTTGCAAATAAAACATTTTATTAAAACTTTTTGTCTTTTCACCGTAGCAGAGATCCTGGCAAACAAGAGACTAAAGGATTCTGAAAGCCACACGTGCGTGTAATATCTTTCAGTATTATATGAGCTTTGACGAGAACGACTGCTGACGATATCTCCGACAAATGTCCCGGATGTAGGGGTCGCTTTGAAAACACTCTTTCCTCCTAAATCGTTGCCAGACATATTTTAATTTGAGATATAAAAGTCTTAATGCAAGGGACAGCAGTACATCAGCCGTTGCGCATTCCTGAAATTTTATTACGGCCAATTTATGAGTTTGAAGTGGATATTTAATTCAGAACACGTTAACGCTTCGCAGCTCGTATGTTGCTTGAGACATAAAATTATTATGTTGATTTTCAACGCGAGTAGCAGTGAACGGTTGGAATTTTAACAAGATTAATACAAGTTGCAGTTTGCACATTTTTATGAGCACTTTCGGCAGTTCCAATAAGGATAAGTGTGCTAAAAGCAAAGCTAGCCATAAACGAATAAGAAAAAGTCGGAGCTGGAATTTGTGTGGATGTGATGAAATCAATCTACGTATTTTTGTCCTAAAAGGACGCGCAACATTTAGATCATTCATCATAAGTTTATATTTAGTCGTAAACCTAAATTCGGTTTCTTTGTGGCATAACAAAATTTTATTTCAGCATCATTTGAATACTAAGTGCTTTATTCGCATACAGAAGAAAAACATAACTTGCGACCTACAAACCTTAAAAAACCCAATGAACACACTGAAACCGAAAATTCAAACGAATACAAGTTAATTTCGCACGAAACTGTTTTACGACATCATTTTATATCACCTATAAAATCCACGACGTGTGCCAAATTTCCACCCCGACGTTTTTTATAATATTTCCAACCCTACTTCTATTTCATCTCATAGTATTATCATATAACCTGATTCTTGAGCTCTTTTGAGAGATCACCTGAAATGTTTTTATGTGTAGCAACCGCCTTGAAAAATTAACATGCGATTTATAAAGTTTCAAAGTTGAACATGTTTGAAGCAATCGATCACAAATTCGAAAAGAATTCCCTATTCGTTCGTCTCTGAATCCCCCAAGGTTAAAAGTAAAAGTTTTGTTTGAACTCTAGGAAAGTGATCGCAGTAAAAGTTAAACAAGCGACAAGAGATTGAATAGGTTAAGTTCTGACGCATATACAGGGTCGCCAGAAAGTACAGAACAATGGCTTTGTGTTGGTGTTTACATTACTTATAGATAGCAAACCAATTATCAGCAATAAATAGACTCTATTTATTTCATTTTACCGACAAGATCTCCGGCATACTATTTTATTACTTGTTTGTTTTTACATGGAGTTCTTTGAAAAAATACAGACTTCATCACTATAGAAAAACTTGTACAAATATTGCAAAATTTTGGGTTTCGATTTGGCACTATGAAAATATGTGAAGCAATCACATGAACAACTTCCATTAAAAAAAACTACTAGGAGAATCGGCAAAACAACGACCAAGATTTAAAGGTGCAATTTAAAAACGCGTTTTATTCACTTAAAAGTAAGGTGCCGTGTCGTTTGAGGGAGAGCTTAACAACGTTCTGGTGTAACTCATAATAAGTTTGGTATAGAATCCATAACATATATAAAAGCTGAAAGGTTTTTTTTCTCCGGTTCCTCCAGCGGCTACCGCTTCACCAATTTGGACCATTTTTTTTTCAATGAAAGGTCTCTATCCTCAGATGGAACATGAAACATTTTTATATTTTTATTCTACGTCGATTTCAATAATAATTATTTTAATTTATAATATATATGAAAGTCTGCTAAACGCGCTTTACTTGAGGCGACATCTACACCAACGTCGCGTCTTCCTTATAGAACTAATGCGTCACGTGACTTATCATTTAGCCGGTTCTGTCAGTGCATTGTGCGCTGGGGTAACACTAGTAATATTTATTGATTTAAGTAGATTCCATAGATTGTAGCTATACCATTGCGATGTATTTTGTTGTTAAATTTTGTTGTTCACATAAACCTAAACTTAAGAAAAAAATACTGTACAGAGTGGCTAGGAAAACCCCGACCACTTGTCTTGCGGCGGTCAAGAGATGGTGGTTTAGTAAAGAAAAATTAAATTAAAATACTGGCAACAACGCCGAATCCAATACGTTTTAGTTATTAAATACGCCCCATATTAAATCAAAACAACCAAAACGTCTTGGATTCTGCGTTGTTGCCAGTATTTTAATTTAATTTTTCTTTACTAAAGCGCCATCTCTTGACCGCCGCAAGAAAAGTGGCCTGGGTTTTCCTAGCCACTCTGTATTTCGACGTGATACGGACTGCACAGATTTTTCATAGGCTGCGTAGATCTGACTGCGCGCATTCCAGAACCAAGTTGGAAATTTATATATTCATCATTAAATACTAGCACCTCACAACAAATAATACCCAATAAAGTCAACTCAAAACAATACTATGTTTTAAATATTACAAAACAATATCGGCATTTCAATTAAGATAAGTATTTACAAAATTCTTAATAAATATAAAACTGAAAAAAAATTGATTCTGGCTTTGTAGGATACCAAGCAAATTAAAAAAAAACAATCAACGGTAATTCTAGTTGGTACGTATGGAACATGATCCAGATGTAAGTGGCTGCTAAAGACCTAGATTGTCAAGTCGGACGGTTTACGCTAAATTTTAAACATATAAAACGCAATTAAATAATAGTTATTTATGTTACTAGTAGGATAAAGACGTTGTTATAACACGTGTTTGAAAGTTGCACGACGAAGTCGTAGACCGAGTCGTGCAGGCAAACGAGTGCCATAATAATGCATTATACCACGTGTGACATACAAAATATTATCTACGATTGCTCAAAATTGGTTAAAAATCGATTTTTTGCATTTCGCATTAATTTATTTGCAAATATCAAGCCACTTTAACAATACTTTTGTTTTAAAATTAAAAGAGCGAAATAGATTCGATTTTTTGAATACTATGGCAACCAGCTAGTTTTCTTATAAACAAAGCTTTGATTTTGTTTGTATAAATAAAATGAGTTGTGTAATGAATTTATTATATACCTAACTCATTTTACATTAGTGCGATACTACCTAACGCAAATAAATGACATAATAAGTCCTTATCCAAGCAGTTGTAGATAAAACTGTTTATGTAATCTAGTTGGATTCCTTTATAAACGCGTACAATGGAAACGCCAAGTCAGTTGACAGATCCATCTCATCCCTCTCGCAGAGCTCCTAGTTACCACCATGAAATATATTTATAATAAGTTCAGAGCAACCTGCTGTTATATATGATGATGTATTTTACGTTAAGTAATCAAGTTTAAATATTCTAAATAAATAGATTATTGTTGCTTTGTGCCTATTTGTGTTCATTCACCACATAGTCACGAACTACGAATTATGGTTTATTTTATATAAACCTTAACGTCGCAATATAAAAAAAATTCGAATGATTATTTGTAATTGTTTAAAAATGTTAAATATGAGCAATTACGTAAAGATAATAAGCCGCGCAGCTATGATAATAGCTCTACAATTTGCAAACTAATTATCGACATGCCGTTCGTGTTTCGTAGTCGACTGCTATTAAATTTTTTTTATTGCTCTGTATATTGAATGTATGTTGAATCAATTCCATGAATATAGTGATTAGACAAGACAATATTGAATGCTACTGACTTGGTAATCAATTTTGTCTTTTCGTAAGAACCAAATATCTAGTTAATGGGCATGTATGTAGAAATAACATGTTAAATTGTCAATTACGGTAAAATTTTACAGTTTTGCTGCAATGACTCTTATGGATGATCAGCGCTAGTAGCCAGTCCATATATGCGGCTTTTCCAAAATAAGATAGTTTCTGCAATTGATGCTTTATTTCCAAATAAAATTAAAGACCAAACTACCGATTAAAGCTGGCTTCCAAGAAATGCTCTCGCTCTCTTTATTGTACACTACATCATTGCCAATGTCTGTATAGAATGTTCAAAAATAGATTAATATCAATATGTCTTATATTGCGCGGCCAGCTAGATTTCCAGACCTCACCTTCCGCATACTGGCCCGCCATGACAGGCAGTGTAACTTATATAATATATTATAAAGTACGGTTAAAATTGAAATTAATATCAGCAGAGCGTTTGCAAAGTTTTCTGTTATTTTATTGTGTTATTTTTCTTACTGATTATTTATACTGATTATTATAGAAGATATTATTAAATTTTGTTATGTCATGAATTTTAGATTTTTCTTTAAAATTTCCTACAAATAATGTTAAAATCTAGGATTCTAATTATCAGAAATATATGAACAAAAGGACAAAGTGCTTGTTCTACTGAAATAATGTTAGTCAAATGCAGTACAAAAAGTAAAACGAATTAAACTGGCAACAAAATATAGTGCGTCATTTTGATAAACAATTTTTCTTAAAACATAGTTTTTGATAAAATTAATATTAACGTAAGAGGAACCAACCATTGTTCTGTACATGCGCATTTCGCGTCTAGTTATACCAAATAAAAGAAAATAATTGTCTGCGTACCTGCTACTTGGTAAAAGTTTGATTAAATGCTTCATTACTCACGTTTTGTAATTTTGCATTGAAAACACCAGAACTCATTTTTTGCAGCCTTAAATCATTTACGCGGTTTACAGTGAACTATTATTAAAAGTGATCGAATTTCGAATTAACACTCCGTTGAATGAAAAAGAGACGCTTGTGTATTGTTCTATAACAAATTAATTGCTGACTGGTTTAATTTCATCTAGAAACATCAATAATGAACAGGTTTTGTTTAATGTGTGCAATGCAATATTGAACAACGAGCAGTTTATTATTTTGTTCGTATTGTTAAAGCTTTATAAAGTGGGAAATACTTGATACGTAATTTGACAATATGAAAAATAGAATGAACAACGAATTTAATTGTTTTTTTCATTTTCTGGTGGTTTTACATGGTTGACAAACCACAATGATTTTAGTATTAGCAAAATATGACAACAAATTAACTTTGATTGTCATATAAAAATTTTTTCAGCACAATGTATAAAAGAATTTAAATAGATTTTACATTTCCGCTTCAGGAAACACTAAATAAAGTTTAAAATTTAAAGACATATTTTACTGATGTGGTGGTTTATGGAAAAATTCAAAGCACCCTGTTCTATTAACAAAGACGGGAACTTCTATTTTCAGGAAATTCTGAGTGTCTCGAAGGCACGCCCGAATCAAGATATACAAATCCATATTTATTCTAAGTAAAATTTTCTCTCCAATTTATACCGAAGTTGGGAAAATCATACATAATTCATACGCAAGTGCTGGCAAACCTCCTGTCCGCAGATTGAATTTTTAATTTTTTTTCAGACATGTTACAGCAACAAGGCATGCAAATGACATAAGCGTGTTATTCTCAGATGCGAATATTATTTGGATGTGCGCCAAGGAATTTTTTGTTTGCATAAAAGGATCAACAGCTCTGCAAAAACATGCACACAGATGCAAATTTTGCAGTGCTTGAAACATCCTGTGCCTTGTTTTTGTTTACTGCTGAAAGGTTACGGCTGTTTTGCTACCGCTCAACAACCAAGGGCTAGCGATAGTTTCGATGAGTAAGGAAAATAATAACAAGCTAACAAACTATTAATTAATGTACAGGGTCGAATGGAAACCGCTGAATAAATTAGTAAATATTTGAACGTTATTAAAATTTTGGAAGGAACAGGAAAACTAGCCTCCCTATATTATAACTCATATAAGTAGAAAGTTTGTGTAATTATTTGGTTGTTACTTAGTATTTGTCAAGTTTAAGGTTAATATTTTTTGCACATTTTGTTTAGAAGAAAGAGTTATTTATTTTCAAACTTCCAAAACTTACAAATTAAAGAATGGAGAAATAATTGCATTAAGGTAAAACCGGAGCTTTACCACCCCAAAAAAAATAGAATATTTTGTAGTCGGCTTATAGATCATTTGACCATTTACAAAATTTTGATCACTTGGTCGCTAAGTGAGCATGCCGTGCCGTGCCCTTAATGAATTTCAATGTGTCCTTATTTCAGTTCTCGTGTAAACCAAACCAGTTGTTAAAATTATCGTATTTTGATACGACTCTCCTGTCAATTCTTCTTTTTTACCTAGTTCTAATATTTTAGAATTTTTTCGGAGTTGGTAGACCACGCCATCTACCTAAAACCAACGCACATTACATAAACGCTTATCGCGTGCGGTATAATTTTTTTGTTACTCACTAATTTGCTGTTGATAGTTTGTTCTTTGACATGACTGTTATGACGAATGATTCGGGCGTATTTCAGATATAAGCCATAAAGCGACAGATGCGGTTGCAAGGCATGCGTGAACCCTAGGGACTATTCCGGAATTTAACTAGTTAGGCACGCATTATTTATGTGCTCCTAAATTATATTTCCGAATAAATTTGCATGTTATTGTTTGAAGTAGGAATAACTGAAGTTGGCAATTTTGCACGATATTAATCTTATATCGGTGTATAATTATTATTACCTGCTGTAAAACGAGCACTTTTAATTAAAGCATTTTCTAGAAATATGTGAGGCATGCCTATCGTATCAATATTTTAATAACTTTCCAGGCTTTAAGTTTCTCATTGTGGTTACGGTATCAACTTTACATTAAACTTTGTAATGTAAAGTTACCTAAGTTAATTTGTTCGATATAATAAGCGAGACGGGGAGAAAAGCGAGAAGGAAAGACACTTTTCAAAAATCACTTTAGAGCAGTCTAAAATGTGAGTCAAAAACAATTTATTTAGAACTCCGTATGATAAATAAAAATCAATAAGTAGAACGAACATGCAAATATGTAACAACATGCTTATCTACCTTTTATTATACAAGGTGTATCAAAAAAGGTACAAATATTCAGACTTCAGACCGTTAATAGGTTAGTTCAAGTAGAATCCATTTTAATTTTTTTTAAATTTATTTAAAACTTTTTATACATATATACGCAAAATAAAATATTATTCTGTTTGAGAACTGATGAGATTGATGGAAAATGCATTTAAAGTCTACAAGGGTACTAAGTAAACTGTAATTTTAACCCAATGTTGCAAAAACGCAAAAACGTACCTTGCAGGTGATGGGGATGTTTTGTACAACACTTACTATCACTTTCAGTTTTGTTTTTTTCAGTTAAAATAGACGACTGTAATCTACTATGGGCTTTAATATTTGTAGCTATTTTTGATACACCCTGTATTTTCATCATTTAAATATAATTGGTTTAACACTTTTTGGCCAAGAGCTCAAAACGATTAATCTTCTTACACCCGTTTGCACCAGTTACCCTTAAGTATTAAGTGTCACTTAAACTGCGCCTTAACTTAAAAACACGTTGCACCAGCTAAAATAAGGTCGACTTAAGACATAAGTGGCACTTAAATGTAAGTGATGGATTTCCTTCGCCTAAAGTTGCCCTTAAACATAAGTTGCAGTTATACGCAGGCGTGACGCGGAGTGGGCGTAATTTTGGTGGGAATTATTATTAGAGAACGTAACCTATACTCATTACTCACGTGTTTCTGTTGTATGTACTTTCGTGCTACAATTTTTGTATTGTAAAGTAGTAATAAAATAATTATGGCTCTACAACCAATGTTTGATATATTAGAAGATGATGATTTAGATGACATTCATATTATTTTTAATGTAATTCCACGGCAAGTTTATGAACGTGCAGATTATTATCATAATTTAGATGAATTAAGTTTTTTCAAGCGATTCCGGTTGACAAAAGAAGTGGTTTTGTTTTTACTGGACATCATAGTAGAGCAACTAGAAATTTATGGTTATCTTTCCATCCTGAAACGTGTTTTTCCAAATTATTGCATAAAAGTTACTTTGTAGAACGAGATGAATGTATACAAACTCTAACGATAAACAGAGATAACAATATTTTAACGTTTTCTAAACACTAGAGTGCGCATAATTCAACAAGCAATTGCAGCCACCTTCACAAAACATATGTCTACATTGTTGCCATTTCTAAGTGGTACTTAAATAAGTATTGCTTACAAAACGTTGGTGCAGCGCAAAGGAAATATAAGCTACACTTAAAGTTAAGTTACACCTTACTGAGTGCCACTTGTAAGGGTTACCGGTGCAAACGGGTGTTACAGTTGCATACTTCTTGCAAGAAGTAGCATATATTCCCTCCTCTAGGCCTGTGTGGTGCTTATAGTGACACAAGACTGTAGAAAGTTACAGCTTTACGTGGGCTCCGCACCACGAAAATGTTTGTACTTCATCTACAGAACAGATTCTACTAGGATAATCTCTCAACGAGGATTCTACGAGCTATAGGCAACACAACCTAGATCAGAGTACGTTGGTGGTTGTTCAAGGTCTTCCAACACATCATGCCGTTTTTTTTTAATTTTGATGTTTTTCGCCCAAGAATCGAACCTTCAGCAACTGAGTGACTTAGCACCTAGACCACTACAACAATCGGCGGCGTTCTTACGGTGGCATATCAAAATATGAGTTCATAGAAGGAAAATAAATTTTTCCTCATATTTCAAGAACCGCCCTTCCATCATAATGGGTGTAATATTTTACAAACTCCCCTCACAAAACTAAGCAACAGTTTTGATACAAGAGCTGTTGTATCTCCTGCTTGTGTGTGGTTATACTTTTACAAAACATCTTCTCCTCAAAGATTTTGTTATTCTTGAACTTACATTTTGGGAATAACTGTTTCTCGACCCACTTCCGTTTTACCGTCTGTCATTTTGATGAAACGAATAAAAAACGGTCTTTGCATCGTTTGATTTTTCAACAAAACTAATCCCCCTTATCGATTCCACCAGAGAACGTGTGATTCTCTGATATGATGTTTCGACATTTTATTTTTAACATACCTATCACCTTCCAATTCTGAGGGTTTACCTCGAGACGACTGACGACAGTGATTCTTTTGTGTTCTTTGTAGGCATCAGCTTTCATGCAAACGCGTTGATGGCCGGTTTGTTCGGCACAAGAAGCCAACATTTTTCTTTGTTATAAAAAAAAAAACAATAATTTACATAACATAATTTAAAAAAATAAATATATATTTTGTCTTTAGAATATGACTTTTTTTCCGTTTTAGCTTTGTTCCAATTTATGTAAAAGATGTAACTGACGTAAAATTGGAAAGCATATTTATAAAACCTTAGTAATTTATATACAAATGTTCTCTAACGTAACACATGTTTGATATCGCCCTTACTTTGACATACGAGCTCTTCAGTCTGAATACTATTATTTCTCATGACATGGTGACATAAATCTTTTATATTCTCCCGGCACAACTGGACGATCAAAAAATAATATCAGGAAAAATTTCTACACAACCACGACGGTTATGGGATATCGATTTGAAGTTAAGCATGAACTAAAAATATCAAGCACTTCTTTCAATATCACATTTAGTTGTTGGTTCTGACACTTCATCTTCAACTAGAATCTAACTGTCTCTTGAAAATACATTTTTAAATTGCTTAGTAGCGAATTTTGATAGAGATTTAATGCTAGGGGAGCTTAGAGTATAACAGACAGCTACAGTTTTTTGTACTTTACAGAAGTGCGCATTTCAAGTGTTGTCTTAACGTTTGATGTACAGACAACCAATTTTATTCGTGTCAAAATGACAGCCTTGTGCATTTTAGTAAGTGTGTATAATGGAAATTCGGTATCTTTAAGCTGCTTTTTACCTTCCTCGCCGGTATACATAGTTTATATCTAAAAGGAAGCTATTTATTGTATTAGTTTTAATGAATCCATACAAATATGTTCTAGGGCACGAAGATACCAAAACTGCTTTTTTTGAAGTAGAGTAGAGTAGATTGTCATTCTTCTATAGGAAATATAGGTATCTAATGAGTATGATAAGAAAGGGATAGATAACCCATGGGTGCATTAGGGAAGGAAGATAATGTGTGGGCCAAGTGAGAAAAAACTTTAAAGCATTCGACATGCCATAAGTTATTACCTTTAAAAATGTCTTCTATGCATTCCCTAAAAAAACTTATTTTTAATATCATACCTACTGTTAAGCTGTATAAAAACAGACTTGAAATAAGTCTGAAAGAGATGAGGGTGATCATATACCCTCTATGGGTCTTGGACCGTGTAAGAAAGCCGTTTAAGTCAACTATTATGCAAAATACAAAGAACAAAATAATAGTTTAAACAAAACTAAAACTATAAACACAGTGCTAACAAAACGTTGAAAAATTATTTTTATGACAGTTCCGGTAAAACCGGAAGTACCTTAAATTTTCGTTTTTACCTTCTTCGGTATATAAAGTATAGCTATAGAGAAAGGTATTGCTTACATGATATGGTGCCATTTTTTAAATCCTGTTAAGTTGCGGCTTAACAACATCTAGTAATTGTAATTCATATTTCACATAAGCGAAAAGTCACACAAATTTATAAAATTTGGTTATTTTAGCGGTAAAAGTATTAATCGTTTTTAACTAAAGCGACTAGCTGCGGCTTTATAAATGTTCAAAATGTGAACATTAAAGGGGAATTACACTAGTAACGCCCTCTATGATGTGCGGCGAGAAAAAGTTGCAAAGCAACAAACCGGCAAAGTTGCGATCGGAACCTGCTAAGCAGGTATCTGCGATCGCACCGGCCTCTAAGCACAAAACACAGAAACGCCCATGTGGCAAGAAATAAGAAAGAAGAGATTTGGTTTCAATTTTGGCTAGAATAGACCACTACATGTTTCGTTCTTATTTGAACTTATCAGGTAGACATAATTCTAACCATAATTGAAACCAAATCTCTTCTTTCTTATTTCTTATTTCTTGCCACACGGGCGTTTCTGTGTTTTGTGCTTAGAGGCCGGTGCGATCGCAGATACCTGCTTAGCAGGTTCCGATCGCAACTTTGCTGGTTTGTTGCTTTGCAACTTTTCTTCGCCGCACATCATAGAGGGCGTTACTAGTGTAATTCCTCTTTAATGTTATACTTTCTGGCATATATCTGCTTGTTTGCTTTTGGTTTCAATTATGGTTAGAATTATGTCCACCTGATGAGTTCAAATAAGAACGAAACATGTAGTGGTCTATTCTAGCTATAATTAAAACCAAATCTCTTCTTTCTTGTTCAAAATGCGATCCTTCCGCAAAGGCCAAGTTTAAAATGACAGTTGTCATTAGTGATGCTTCAGGAAAATGTTTCCTGACTTGTTGTTATTGGTTATGAAGTAGCATAGATATTCACTAAATAAACAGTCCGCACATAATCTATCGTGTCTAAACTCTAAACTCATAGTACGCTTCTGGTTTAGTTGATTAAATTTGTTCTTTACTTTAATATAGACGTGCTTAAAAAAGAAGCGCACATTTGTATTCTACGCATGTTGAGTAGCCAATCAGTGCAAGCGCGATTTTTCTATCATTTCCCGGTCAACCTCACCACCGAAAAGAAAAAAACTCATTGCGTGTTTCCGTTTGGTTGTTTACCTAAACAGTTTAGTTGCTAAAAAAAGATTATCATTTTTGAAAAAATCGATTTTCAGCTTTTAGCGAATAAGCATTGTTTGCAATATTACAAAATACCAGATCTTATAAAACCAAATATCTTTGGAAAAACTAAAGAGGCGGGGAAGGTGTTCTACTTTAATATAGACGCGCTCCAAAAAGAAGATAAGATTCGTATTCTACGCATGTGGCGGTTGCCCGACAGCTTTTCCTACACTACGAGAGGTACCAACAGCCAGAGTCTGTGCCGAGAATGTTTTCACGTTATTTCTTGACAAGACATCTTGTTGTTGCTAACACGTTTCGCGTCTTGTCTTGCCTTGAAAACGTATAGGAAAATATCGTTGCGATCTTGTCTTAATTCCAGACAAGATCAAAACAAAATCAAGACTATTTTTAGATTTTCGAAATCAGATCAACCGATTAGTTGATCCTTAAACATTACATTTTGTTAAACAAATTGCTTTTTCTTCTGAAGTTAATTAATTATTTTCTTAAGTAAGATATAGCGTATTTGATATTGTTGAAAAGTGAAAATAACAAAATTTCAAAATGGTACCATGTCGGTAGCAAGACAAAAATTAACATCATTTCCGGTTTTATCAGAAGTGATACTAAAACAATTTTTTAACGTTGTATTGGCATTTTTGCACCGTTGCGATTTTGTATTTAGATAATAGCTAAGTCAGAAGTCTGTTTCACACGACCTGTACAGCGGTAGAATCGTTTAAAAAGCCTAATAAATATATTTGATTATTCTAAAGACACGGTATGAAATGGCCACGAAAAATACTATTTATATTGAAAAACACATCCTAGGGGATATCTAATCATATTTAACACTCGAGAACGTTTTAAATTTTAATATGTCCTACAGCGATATACTTTTTTACATATTTTAATTAATTTTTTTTAAACTATGTTACTAATCTGGTTAAATTTTAGGTGTTTGGTTAAAAATAATAGTCACATAAACAAGCAGTAATGCTACAGGTTAAAACAATTTAAAAATTTGAAAAAAATTATTTTTATTCTTATAAATACCCATACTTGCAAATAAAGATGAGGTTATAAATAAGCTGCATTAATAATTCACAAAGTAAACTTGCACCAAGCAAGCTGGCACAATATCGGTGGAATTTAGAATTGGTCTGATCCACCATCGGACTCCTTGTATTATTCAATCGGTCTGCGGTTTAATCTGCATTGCAGCAGAAGGGTAGTTTGGTAATCTTAGCAATTCTAACAGGAATTTACCTTTCGCACAATTACAGTTCGCCATTCCCAGATAAACTCTTTGCTCTGTATGCTGAAGGATCTTAATTGGAAGTTAATGTAGAGTAAAGTTTACAGCAAACAACAACATGGTTACATGGATTATTAATTTGATTTTTTTGCAATGTAATTGAGCAAGTTTAGATAAAAACTAAAATAAATAAACATAAAGATTGTAGTCATTACTTTAATATGTATAGAATATGTAATTTGGTTTGAAGAAGTGTGATGTATACAGGGTGTCCATTTTGGGAGTGAAAAAATGGTTATTATTGTTTTTATAAAAGTTACAGAGTCTGTTAAATTATTATCAAAGCAGAATATAATTTCAATAGGAATCCGATGTATTTTCTAAATATAACTATGTTGTCAACGTTTTACAATATTTTAAAAAACTGAAAATTGGCCAATTTTTTAATGTTCATTTCCATAACGATTGAGGCTAGAACAACAATAATAATAAATTTTAGTAGATGTGTTTATGTTAAATTCAATAAGGTTACGGTCAGGGCAGCCAGCGAGTATTCTTATTCATGGCGTATAGATGTCTCCGTTAAAAGGCACTCGGCTTCGCCTCGTGCTTTTAAACCCGTCGCGCGTGCTTTAAAGGATTGCTTATACACTTGTATTATAATATACTATTAAGGTAGATTTTAAAATAACATCTACAACTAACGTAAACATATCGTCGGCCTAATTCGCAAACCTCGTAAGTCCAAAAACCAAAATTTTACAGGAGACAATAAAAACTGATTTTTTTTAAATTCTGAAACAACTGAAATACACCATCGTTTTAATAGTAGTTCTGATGTAACCTGCACTTAATAAAAGTGTTTTCCTATAAAGTATTAATGTCACTGTAATAATGGACTTACGTGTTATTCTGCGCTTATATTACAATTTGTGTAGGACTTACGAGTTAATCTAACATTAAGTTAACTCATTATTTCGGAAGTAAAGTAAATATATTTTAATTTTATAGACTGGAGAAAAGAAATAAACCATGAAAATGATTTGAATTTTATTTAATGTTTAACTACATGCATTAAATATTGTATAATTATAGGTAAAAAAAGCGCAAAAAAAATGCTAACTTAAATAATCAAGAATAACGTAAAATGATCTATAATCAAGTTATTGTGATAACGCAACGCTAAGACTAATTAAGTAATTTCTGAAAAAAAAACGTAAAAATAAAGAAACAGTTTTATACCCAGATCTTCAAAAACTAATGTGGTAATTCATTATAGAATTGATGATAATCTTTCTCAAGTGATTGTTTCAAGATTTTTTAGTCGATCTGTGTGTAAATTGGGAAGACTTTCAATGGCGCACGATTGAACTCGATTACTTTTTCTAAACTGCAGTTCGGCCCATTCATCTCCATGATTTAGTTTATAAAGAATAGAGCCATTTGGTCTATATGATAAAGCCCGAATGTCGGTAACTACCGGATCGCCAACTTTTTTACCGGGTCTTATAGAAGTTACAAATCCCAATCCACTGAAATCTTTAAAAAACGTGTGTTGCAAATACTGTACATTATAGGGACGTGGTTTTTTTCTCGCCTTTTCGCAAACTTGTACGTAATCAGCTGGAACGTTAATGTTAACATTTTTTAATTGCCTCTCGATGGTAGAATGGACGGAATCAGCCTCCATTTGGGTATGGCCTTTTTCTAAATACTTTTGCGTAATTATAATCTTATAATATATGGCCATATTCAAAAGGGCATTTGCCAGCGTACTGTTCCTGTTTTGGGACGTACTTCCGTCGCTGAAGAAAATAATTTCCTCTTGATCTTCCAAACTCGGTATCAAATCAGTAATGAAACTACATAACATGGTCGCATAGCTATGGGCTGTAAGTCCTCCCTCGGATTCATTCCAGAGGAAGCAAAATCCGTCTTTTGTTTTTAAGTCAAAAATTGTGTAGTTATGAACTGTAAGCTTCATTTTAAAATATAGAGCTGAGACATTATTTTTCGGACATAAAAGAACCGACTGCACATCAACACAAAACACTTTTTTATTTGATAGTTTGTCATTAGATTTTTCATTTCTGGCTGACTCCCTCCTTTTGCGATGTATTTCGTATTCTTCCTTCAAAATATTACCTGTGCGATAGGATACACAAGTATCGCACTCGTCCTTTTTAGGTCTGAAGAGACTCAAGTTCATATCTTCAAACATATTGCAGAATGTAGTAATAGAAAGAGCCTCTATGTTTTTCTCAACACACCATGTATTTTTATAAAAATTGTACACAGTTGATTTTGAGCTCCACATTGGTTCTAAATATAACTTAGTGGACGTAGCTCGACAATAGTGGGACTCCATTTTTGGAAGGTCCTCGAGAAACTTCGTTAAAAACTTTTTTTTCTCATCTCTTGGCCGATTTATGCCTTGTTCTGGAATTTCGTGAACTACATTTTCTTTTTTTTTCCAATGTAAGGCTGTCCATTCTCCAATTCCAAGGGTGTTTAAGAATATCTTCTTACAAACACGTAACTTTTTATCACCTTTCAATAAATGATATGTGGCTGAGTGAGATCTTCTTGACGTTTCTGATGTTGATCTATTTCTATGTCTTTTAATCTCCGACAACTCTATCATAAGTCTGATGTATAGTTTTCTCTCATTCCAAGACATATAATCCCAAAAATTTTTAAATAATGTATTTCTGTCGTCTTCGGAAAAGTTATTACACTTTAGAGCAGTAACTTTACTTGTCAGCTTACAGTCACATTTTGGTTTTAGTATTCTCTCGCCTTTTTTAATCTTATAATTCCATTGTCTATCCAATAACTTTTTTCCCAAGTACTTTTTGCCTTTTTCCCTTTTAAGAATATTATCATTTTTTCGCCAATCGCGTTTATTGACCTGTCTGCGTTTTTTTCTAACACGTTGATTCCCTTCATCTTCATCATCATTTTCACTGTTTGTACTTTCTTCGTTATTCAGTAATTCAGTTTCGTGTTCACTTAAGGTAGTCTCATTCTCTTCTGATCCAATTCTGCTTCTGTTACCCACAAGTCGGCGTTTCTTTCTCGCAGTTTCTTCTTCTTCATCTGAAGACACTTTGGTGGCAGATGATCTATTTTCGTGGATACTGTTGGCATATTGATTTTCTAGCTCACTATCTCTATTTTGCGACATTGAACTATTATCTTTTTCATTATTTAAAGAATTAAAAATGGTGTCTTCGTAGCTAGCTAGTAAAGACTGGCATAATTCAATCTCTTTATCTAAATTTACTGTATTTAACTCTGGAACGTAATCTTCATAAATAATATTATCGTTTGAATTTGAACTACCCTGCAAAACTATGTTTTGTTGTTGGTTATCTAGCGTAACAATTTCAGTAGTTTCAAGATCTGCATACGATAAATGAATATTACCATCGGCTGCCAATACTGTTGTGTCTTCTAGAGTAATATTTAACACCTCAGTTTCCTCATTACTTCTTATTGTTTCTAAATTCAAGTTTTTTTGTTGTTGTTGCGCATCTAGCGTCATCCTTTTTGCATTTTTCAGTTCAGGATAATATGACAAATTAATTTTATCATCGGCTATCACTACTGTGGCTTTTTCTATAACTTTCAAGATTCCAGTTTCCCCATTACATGTAACTGTTTCTACAGTCAAGTTTTCAGTTGATTCATTATAATTATTTTGTAATTTGCTATGGTTGTTTTTGGTAACAATATTAACAGAGTCTTCAATGGTATTGCCTTCTTTCTCTAACAAACGCATTATTTTTAATGTTCTTGATTGAGCCATCATCTGTAAAAAAAAGTATTAAATAGTCCAAACACACCGACAGCCATCCAATTAATGCATAAATAGTGGAATTTTAGTTTAGGTAAAGGTATCTATTTATTTATGTTTTGCTTATCTGCACGTTCTAATGTAAATAACTTTAATTTATGTTCATGTTAAGTTGTAGACTAAACAGTAATTTCAAATAAAATCCTAAATAGCAGTGATTAGCATTTTAGATAAACTTGGCACTTCCGAGGTTTACTTTATATATCTCAATAATTGCATAAAGTGAAAACCTCGTAAATCCATGACAAATTTTTGATCTTGTTTTTTTAATTCTGCAGAAAATATGTTAACATATTAAGAAGTATCAATAAATAGAAACATACCTCAATATTATTTGTTTAATACCCCACAAAATTTATGGTAACAATTGTCACTCGTTTGCAGACAATTCAGATTTTTAAGAACAGCACACACGTGGTGGCACTTCACTGTAAGAATTGTTGGAGTTACGAGAAATGCGAAGTGTAAATTTACATAGGGGGACTTACGAGGAATGCTTTTTTAATATTTTAAAATATATGCAATTTTTTGAGAATTACGAGCTTTGCTACGCTGCTGAAGTACCTAGTTTTCTATCAGATGGCATCACAATCTTATTTTTGAAAATAAGTGGACTTACGAGTTTTGCGAATTAGGCCGACGATATTTATTTAAAAACATTAATCCTTTCATAGAGAAAAACCGAGAGACATTATTAATTGTAAAAAACACGTTTTGTTGGCCAAAAACCAAATTGGGCACATAGTACGGTCTTGATAAAATGTGTACACATAAATTCATCGAGAATATTAAGTTTATAAAAACTCGAAACCTGATGCAGAGGTTTTAATGTTTAATGTTTGCAGATTATTACGATGCCAAATTTTAGCCGACTTACTTTTGAGTCAACACCCGTATAACTCATTTTCAAAACATTGTTTTGGCTGCTGCTTTGTAGCTAATAATAATTGAAAAAAGGCATTCAATTTGTCTTAGCGCCTTCCATTAAAATTTTTTTTTATACTACCAGAAATAAATTATTAAATAAGATCTGTGTCTATAAAGTGCTATACTCATTTTTTGTATCATTGATGGTTTGGGAGACAAACCCTGCAATCTCATCGAAAACGATTCACCTTGTATATGCAAGAAAAGAAAAAAAATTATCACTTATTGTTGTGTAGTTAATAAAAAAAATGAAAATAATTCAATAAAGTGTATGCGCATGATCTGATTGTGTGTAGCGGTACTTTTGTATCAAAAATAGTATGGCATTGAAATGTGATGTACACGTACAACATTGTTAATAAGTTGTTTAAACGCTAAATATGTATGTTAATCAAAATGTTCAGTTTATTTGCCTTTACTAACCCAAGAGAGTACACCTATTAATACTTTTAATGTGATTTTTAGAATTCCCCATATCCATTCCACTAAAATTTTTGACCGAGCTGCTTATCTACATGTTTGCTAAACTTATTTATATGAAAAAAATTGTTGTAGAACAAATTGCCGAGAAATTGTTTCAAAAATGTAAAACATGATTTGCAATAAAAACAACACAATACACTTTTGTTGTGATTATCGTATTAATTGTTATTTATTTATTTGAGAACAATTTTGCACTCATCGACTGCATTGTTCTATAACTTGCTAAATCCATACTGGTCAGATACTATCACATTTCCTATTGAAAACTGAGTTTACGTTCTAAAAATAAATTTGTGGTTGAAATAGTATTGCCAAACCTTCTGAACAACAGTCAAATATTTCTTACAATAATGAACTAAGTTATTGTTTATTTTTATTTTATAATGCATTCATAACTTTTCTTAACATAAACCCACGTTTAGTATATGAACACTGCTGCATCTCCTTATCATTCGTAATAATATATATATTATAGTATTATTTACATTTCAGGAGCCTTTATTGTCACAATATTCAAAACATACCAGTTTAAAGGAAATTGTTTGTAAAACAATTCGCAATTTGTTGAAATTGCTGATAAGCAAAAGTTACAACCAAAAGAGCGTGCTTCCATTCTAGCCATCTATACCGAAATGGCTAAACTGTTTAGGTCTAGTTTGAGCTATTCATTTTTGCCGCACCACTATAGAGTATTTCACTAGAATACTTAATTGTTTTCAGTAAACTATATAACAATAATTTTTTTATGTTCGATTGAATGTTCGTTATGTTAGTTTAATTAAAATTGACCAGTTTAATTTAATTTGCAGTGAAATACAGTATAAAGTTTCCCAATTTTAAATTTTTATATTTGACTTCCGCCTCTTTATTAAAAATTTCATGACACACTTGATTTTGGAAATATAACATAAACTTGCATTTTTTTAAATGTCAGTCATACTTGGCTGTAAGGGCGTCAGATTCTTATCGTTTTATTCAACTTATCTAATTTAGCCGACTTTGTAAGTCTTATAATAAAAATCACTATGTTATCCAAAAATAAACACCATGTATACTTATAAAGGTAAAGTAAAGATTCGGGTTTAAAGTTTCTCTTCAAGCCACTGATATTAGCTAAGAGTTATATTAAATTAATATTCTGAAGCAAAATTAACCTGAGCAGAATCTTTAATCAGTAGTAGTGAAACGTACAAGTCTTTCCAGAAAATTTAATTTAATTATACAAAGGTTTTTGCAACCAACCGCGGAACAAAGCCGTCATAAACAAGTAAGGTACACAATAATGAGTTAATCAACACTAAATCCAAGAACATGGTCCCTTAGTAAGTGTTGTTGACTAAACGGGGCAATACCTTCGATGCCTTAAATTATTAATAGTAGGTCTATATTAACTTTGCAAACTAATTCCAACAACCAACACGCTAACAAAGACTGGTGTAAATTTCGCATAAACAAAATTCCCGGGCAGAAAGTATCTACCTCATGAATTTTCGAAGTAAATTTAATTATGGTTTCATAGCTGTTGTGGTGCGTGTAGGTGGGTTGTTGCCACAAAACGTAACTGAAGCGTCAAATATTTCTTTGAGCCGGGGTTTGTTTTACTGAAGTCATTAGTATTACAAACAAAACAGTGTAAAGCCGTCTCCCAGAAGAATAAACCAGCAGGTTTTGCGATATTTTGCTGTTAGATTAAAATAAGTTTGTGGATCTTAAATGTTTAGAATTATTCGAGTTTACTTTTGTTTTTATATAATAGTTGAATTTCATATACAGTGAGTGAAACTAGAAATTAAAAATTAAAAACGGACGATGTGATTGCACATTAATGCATAATGAAATCACAAAAGCATTACAACTAAGTAAATGAGAAAGTAAATGCATGAAGTGGAAAAAAATTGAATTATTAATACTTAAAATTGATAGAGCGGTATTTAATTTTATGGTGGACTATTGTTAATTTAAAATTAAATTACAACAACATAACATCTACCTTCAAGATTTTGAAGAAAAGTAACCCTATTTTATTGTATTAGAGATATATACAGGGAAAAACGAAATGTACGTGACCTAACAAAGAAAACGCAAGTTTTTTGGTCAAAAAATTATTTTATTTTTCATTATAGTCTCCTGCTCGCTCAACGCACTTATTCCAACAATGCTCCAAAGCAGCAATGCCGTCTTCGTAGGTCGATAAACCCAAGTCCTCAAAATTGCTATTTCAGCAGCGATCACCTCGGAGTTGGATGAAAATTTTTTACCGCCGGGCCATTTTTCAGATTTGGAAATAGATAAAAATCGCTGGGAGCCAAATCTGGGGAATAGGGCGAATGAGGCACTAATTCGAATTCCAATTCATGAATTTTGGCCATACAATTGCAGACGTGTACAGGTGCGTTATTTTGATGAAAAAGCACTTTCTTTTTTACCAAATGAGGCTGCTTCTCTTTGATTTTGTCGCTCAATTGCTGCAACAGATTGACATAATACTCGCCATTTATTGTTTTTCCCTATTCCAAGTAGTCGACGAAGATAATTCCATGAGAATCCCAAAACACAGTTGCCATAACCTTTCCTGCTGACAAAACCGTTTTTGGCTTCTTCCGTGCGGAGCACTTTTGTGTGGCCGTTGTTTGGACTGTTTCTTGGTTTCGGGAGTGTAATGGTGGACTCAGGTTTCATCGACGGTTATGAAACGGCGCAAAAGTCTTTCGGATTGCGACGAAAACGTGCCAAATGGTCGCGAGAAACAATCAAACGATTCAGTTTTTGCTCCTGTGTAAGCAAACGCGGCATCCAACGCGCAGAATATTTTTTCATCTCCAATTCTTCAGTTAAAATTCTGTGCACACTGTCATTTGAGGTGCCCACTATGTCTGCTATCTCGCGCACTTTTACTCGACGGTCATGCAATACGATACGGAGGACTTTTTTAATCATATCTTGGGTAGTAGCTGTTTTTGGGCGTCCACTGCGGGGTTCGTCCATTGTGCTCACACGACCACGCTTAAACTCGGCAACTTAGTTTTTAACCATTGAAAACGAAGGAGCGGACTTCAAAAATGTCGAATCCAACTCCAATTTCGGTTGGTGTTAAGCCTTTCAAATGACAGTACTGTATCACTGCTCCCAACTCAGTTTTTTCCATTATTTACGAAATCAATCGAGACGGTTTCTTTGGCGCACTGTCAAACACAAAATAATTGACAGATCGCTCTATACGGTCATATTTAACCTAAAAAAGGATGGTTCTGAAAAATGGTAATGCAAATTCCGCCGAATTAGCGCCATTTCTGTCTTAAGCCACGTACATTTCGAACGATCCTCGTACATATACAAACTAGGGCAATTATTTGTTTGTTGAAAGGACCCTTAAAGTATGAGAAAATAATTACTAAAAGTTTAGTCTA
Organism: Ctenicera cuprea; assembly: GCA_958336395.1. Classification (NCBI taxonomy): domain Eukaryota; kingdom Metazoa; phylum Arthropoda; class Insecta; order Coleoptera; family Elateridae; genus Ctenicera; species Ctenicera cuprea. Next base: position 76,247,426 of record OY284486.1, on the reverse strand, counting down.
CAATTGTTTGAGTACTACATGCTTATAACAACAAGCTCAAAGAAACTGTAGAAAAACCAAAACTGTAAAGTAGAGTAAGAAATGTTGTTGTACAAAAGGTTTCTTATCAGCAAAAATCATAATGACATCAACTCTTTTTTAAGACTTTATACGAAACTTTATTGAAACTATCGCGACACTCTTTCAAACGCTAATTTGTTTAAGAGAAAACTTAATATGGGTCTAAATGTTGAATTTTTAGAGTAGGCATTAGCTACTTTGATTCCTATAAGTGGTGCATTTGTTGCATTTGGCAATAAGGCATGGATTTTGTGATTTAGTATCAGCACAGATAAGGTTAACACTACAGATATACGACCCTTTATACAAAATGTCCGCTCATATTTGGAGACGAAATTAGCGTTAGTATGGCTACAGCGCACCAGACCAATTTTAGGGCGCTGCTATCGCTATTTGTTTATTACTGTTGAAATGTGTTGGAAACTGTTTTTTCGGGGATTTGAGTGCATCTGTCACATCATGAATATAATTTAAGTAGAATTGGCTTCAATATTAATTATTTACGAAAAAATGCGATTTGACAATTAAACATGGCAGATGGCTGTCTAACTTTTGGTTTGAATATGTGCTAAGTAATCTGGTCAATTACAGTCATCTGTGACTTAATTATAAATTGTCATTGTAGCGCCACCTTTTTGCAGATTAATCATATAAAACAAGCTGCCGATAGCTCACATATTTACCGTATATCTGTAGTGTTAACCTTATCTGTGGTATCAGCAAACCTTACAACTATTTACTTGTGGTAATAAACCAAAGTTAATTCTTGGTAATAAACGAGATAGTTTAGATATATCCTTATTGTAAAATCAATCGTTTAGAAAACGCGTATATTTAAATCCGTTTTTGAGATCGATACACTGCAAGTCTTGCAAATGTCTTTGCCATTCGTAAAAAAAATACACAAAAATAATACGAAAAATGTTCTTGATCTTAAATAAGATAAAGTCAAAATTTTATGGAGAGCTTTAAACATCCATTAAGAGTGAGTCTATGTTCGTTTCATGTTTAATGAATATTATTTTAATTTCGAATAGATAGAAAAAAAAATAAGCTATTATACGGACAATAAAAGTGTATATAAATATATGGCTCTAGAAAGTGATACCTTACACAGACTTTAAGAGAACCGAAGTGAACAGCAAAATAGGTAACAAATGCCTTGTAAATGGAAGAAAAACACGACTAAAAAATTTATTTTTTAATCCCCTGCGAAGCGAACTAATTATTATAATGGATTGCAGTGTGTGACGCACAGATTGTACCTTTTTAGCGGAATGATTGGTTAGGGAGTTTGCTAAGAGCTCTTGCAACTTACATAAGCCGTAAACAGTTTAATTTGGTAAAAGATTATGTTACACCAAGTTTCGTGTTTCTTAGGGTAAAGTTGCTCCGAAGAATATGTTGGAGGTTTATTATCAGCCAAAGTATTTCCATTTATTATCTTTCGAGACAACTACTCGTCAAATGTAGGTGCTTATTTTTTTATTGTTTAAAGAAAACACGAGCGTTTTAAAGTGTAAAAACTTGCTTTGCTCTGCAAATATTAAAAAAGCTATACAGGGTGTTACAAAAATGTAGGAACAAATGACAGGGTACATTTTTCATGCGATGCGAGGCAAAAATTCACATATGTACTTAACGATAATAGAGATACAGGGTGTTGAAATTTTAATTGTTTTACATTTTATTTTTATTGTCTTAATAACGGTTACAAAAAAGAGTTTTCAGAGCAATTATTATTCAAGAAAAAGTATATTTTACCACGACTTTAATATAAATATGATAATCCATCCATTGGCGTACAAATCGAATAAAGTTCTTCCTTTCTTAAATATATTTGTCACAACCCTGACGTTTTCAACAAAGTTTATTACATTTTTTAGATTTCTTTTAAATGTATGGTAATAAAGCGGTCCTATAAAATTTTTAATTGGGTTACCGTTTTCCAGTAATTTGCATATTAAAAAAAAGTTACCAAATAAGCGTGGGACGTAGACCACGGGTTCTAGAGATAGATGTAAGCAAACGTTTTCAATTATATTAATCTATAATTAACATTAACATCTGAGCATTCATTTCGTACAATATTTTCTTTTTTCATATTTTTAAAGACAGGGAAGGGAGTAAAGTGAAAGGCAATTAGGAATATTTAATGGAATATTGCAATCATTTCCATTTCAAAATCTGCAAAGTGGTTAACGATCCCCAACATAAATTTTCACAAGATGTCTTTAAAGGAGTGGAATTACTTACATTCTAAATGGAAATTCTTTTAAAAATGAGTACGCAGTAGCAGAAACCGCCTGCAAACTTTTATCTTGAAGAAGCAGGCGAAACCGCCGACGACAAAGAAATATTTTTTTGTTAATGGTTAGCGGCTAAATTATGTAAGAGGATTCAAGGCAGATGGTGCTTTGTACAATTATGTAAATGGCATTACACATAATGATTCTACATTCTAAGCCGCTTCTTGTGTACAAAATTTTGAATATATTAGTGGCAAGTCTTCCCCTTGCACAAAGTTTCACGCTGCAACATTTCCACGCACGTACAGCTGCAGGAAAGCTAGCGAACTTTGGGACCAATTTCCCTTTCCGACACTTTTTTTCAGTAGGTATTTTGTATCAGTAGCCGCTCGTTACGCATTCTAATGTAACGTGATTCCGCAGGGACTGCTGTCGGACGTGACTCGCGCAAATTGCTGGAGAAAATTTGACTACTTAATTCTATTTTGATTGTGCGAAATGTCACACTTTTAATTAGTTTTAAATTTATTTTCCAAGTTTAAAAATTCTTCCTAAATTAGTCTAATGTATTTTAGCAACGAGAATTAAGATGAAAAGTTATAACCTTAAACACAGTTATAGATCGCCGGAAAGATAGAAAACAGTTTATTTGCTCGACTAAATATTTGGAAATAATGGATTAGTAAACTGAGTATGAAAGATAAATTAGACAATGTGTTTTATCAATACCTATCTGTATGCGTGTTTTGTGCGTTATTTTATGGATGCGTGTGTGAATGTATGCGTGTTTATTACGTTACAGTGGCGACTCGTGATGATACTGTAAATATTTTCACTAAATCAGCTTTTAAAAACTAAAAAATGTAGGTTGTTGCTGAGATAAGAAAGGAAAAAAAGTCTGAAAACCCCCTGAATTTATTAAATATACCAACATTAGTGGTTGCTGCTGAAATGGGAAAAGAGAAGCAGATTATTGTTCTCTCGGCATGTACAAATTTTCAGTCGCTTGTTAGTGCGGTATTAAGCAAATTTATTTAAAAATTCCGAAGACGGTTAGATAAGAAAAATTCATAAAAGGAAATTTTGATAGCGGTACACAGGAACGGTAATAGGGGTTACATAATAAGTTTGCCGTCTACCACATAATCACGTTTCTCATTCGGTACATTCGCGACCCGGATGTTTCGCAGCCCCTAGATTGAGCCGCTCGTCATCATCGTCACGTGCTTCAAACATGCATATCGTGAATATCAATATGTGCCTCTTAAGAAGATTGAGACAAAAAAAGCCGTTTTAAGCATAATGCAAGGCAAGACCCTGCGCCTCTATCTGCCTTTTCAATTACTTCAACTTCTGCATAATGTAAAACGCGAAGCGCTGCATGCCGCACATGCATTATTTCTATACTGGTTGAGCTTTCTTGTTCACATATTCAAAACGCTCTTGCAGATTGCAGTTAGTAATCACATTCGACAGAGCTATTTAAACTAGATCTGCAAATATGCCTTTTCCATCCATCACGAAGTATGGATAAAATTCTGTAAAAATATTTTCAAAGTATGCGCTTTCTGCAAAGAAAACAGAAAATTTGTTGATAACGCAAAAACAGGGCTTTCTACTGATCTGTAATATCTTTGGGTACACATGTTATGGAGTAGTACTTACCACGTTATTACAAAATATACAAATACAAAGAAGCTCGTTAACTACTAAAAGTGAACAACATGAGAAATACAAAAGTGGAATCAGATTTAGATGATTTTCTGGTTGGTTGATATTTAGTAATAGATACAAATTTGCATCAAAACATTTCTATTATGTAAATAACTAATTTATAGTTGATGTAAAATAATTTTGGGCAGCTTTTGATGTTTTTACTTACTTACTTTTTTGGGTTTGGGATGCACTAAATTGTGGTTCGGGGGAGAACTTAAAAAAAGAATGATACTGCACATATTTTTAGGGATTGAGATTGACAAAAAGAGAATTGCCAATGTTCTTTTTAAACCTAAAACGAAATGCAAAAACCAAGGAAATTTATAAAGTTAAGCTATTTATGAACACTGTAGTGCAGTTTGAGGCACCGCACCCTAGCAAAGAAATACCGCAATGTACGAGATGTCAGGGTTTCGGACATACGAAAAACTTCTGTCACAAAGAGCCTCGCTGTGTTAAATCTATAGAAAAACATTTTACCAAAGACTGTCCAAGAAATACAAAGGATGCAAATGTAAAATGCGTAAATTGTAGTGAAACCCATCCGGCAAATTACAAGGGGTGTTTCGTCTACAAACGAATACAACAAAAAATTACCCTAGGCTAAGAGAAAGAAAATCATTACAGAACATACAACCAGGAATAACGTATGCGCATGCAACAACACCGAATATACAACAGATGCAACACAATAATAATGATAACCAATTCCAAGCTACTGAAACTCCAGGACAAGCAAACGATTTAGCTGAACTGAAAATCATGATAAAAAATCTAATCACTCAGATGGGGACAATAATGAACCTCATTACCACACAAGTCAACAAACTGTCTTAATGGCCCAGTTACTAAAAATAGCAGTGTGGAACGACAATGGTCTGTGTAAACATACACAGGAAGTTCAATCATTCTTACAAATTAATGAAATTGATGTAATGTTGATTTCAGAAACACGTTTTACCAATAAAAACCATATAAAAATACATAATTATACAAATTATAATACTAACCATCCTGACGAAACGGCACACGGTGGAACTGCCATTCTAATTAGAAATAATATCAAACATCACGAACACAGCAAATATAATCAAGAGCACATACAAGCCACCACAGTTAAAACAACCGAACAAATCAATACCCTAAAATTATCAGCAGTATACTGCCCACCAAAACACAAAAATAAAAAAGATCATTATGAGCAATTCTTTAAAACACTTGGCAATAGATATATAGCTGGAGGAGATTACAACGCCAAGAATAACAACTACTAAAGGCCGTGAACTACTCAAAGCTATTTATCAACCGGACAACCGACATATTGGCCTACCGACCCACAAAAGATACCGGATCTACTGGATTTCTGTGTCATTAAAGGGATCAATAATAGAAACACTAAAGTTGAATCCAGCTTTGATCTTTCTTCGGACCACTCGCCAGTGATAATCACCATGTACTCTGATATACAGCATATGACAAAAAAAACCATCTTTCTGCAATAGGAGAACTAACTGGGAATTATTTAGGGAAAAAATAGATGAATTCCTCAATCTTAAAGTCTCACTCAAAACCACAGAAGAGATAGATGAAGCTGTTGACACAGTAACCAAAACTATTCAAACCGCAGCGTGGTCAGCCACTCCGGCGCACGAAACTTCACAGAAAAATGAAGATTGTCCCATTGTAGTAAAACAAAAAATTGCTGAGAAGAGGAAACTAAAAAAACGGTGGCAACTTACAAGAGCTGAAGCAGACAAGAAAAAGTTTAATGAAGCTGCAAAGGATCTTAAAAAATTACTGCTGGATTTGAAATTCACCCAGTACAAGAATATCTGAATGGCCTTACGGCCAATGAAGCAACAGATTATTCATTGTGGGAAGCCACAAAGAAAATGAAAAGAGTACGACAGCATCTTCCACCAATCAGAAGAAATGATGGTAACTGGGCTAAAAATAATAAGGAAAAGGCTGCTACCTTTGCTGAACATCCTACAGAAGTGTTTAAACCGCATTTGACAGAAACAACTCAAGAGGACCTAAACGAAATACATGAGTTTTTACAAACACCATATCAAATGGATATACCTATCAAAAAAACAACATATGCAGAAGTTGAAAGCATTATAAAAAAAGAGATTAATCACAAAAAGGCCCCAGGTTTCGACCTAATCAGTGGTAAACTACTACAAGAACTTCTAAACAAAGGAATAAAATGTATATTGTATATATTTAATGCTTCACTAAGGTTAGGATACTACCCAACTTGCTGGAAGATAGCTCAAATAATTATGTTACCCAAACCTGGTAAAAACATTAATGAAGTTACATCATATAGACCAATTAGTCTACTTTCGATACTTTCGAAGGTCTACGAGAAAATAATATTGAAACGGCTGAAAATAGTGATAGAGGAAACACAACTTATTCCAGACCATCAGTTTGGTTTCCGAAACAACCATGGAACAATAGAACAAATTCATCGAGTGGTCAAGAAAATCAATAATGACATAGAAAAAAAGTGGTACTGTTGCGCTGTATTCATTGACATAAGTCAAGTGTTCGATAAAGTTTGGTATGACGGACTATACTACAAAAAGAAACATTTACCACACCCATACTATGAATTAATAAGATCGTACTTAACTGAAAGACACTTCTTAGTGCAACAAGATAGTTTTACTGATTTATATCCTATAACATCTGGGGTGCCACAAGGAAGCGTTTTGGGCCCTACTCTATACTTACTGTTTACAGCCGACCTACCGAAAGTTAGATTAACAACAATAGCGACCTTTGCTGATGATACAGCCCTTCTGACTTCTCACCCTAATCCTGCAACTGCTACAAGAAACATGCAACGCAACCTAAACAAAATACAAAGTGTGGTTAAGAAGATGGAGAATGAAAGCAAATGAAGATAAATCAACACAAGTAACCTTCACTACAAAAAGGGACAACTGTCCTCCTGTAACATTAAATGGTAAACAACTAAAACACGAAGGACACGCATCTAGGTATGCACCTGGATAGGCGGATGACTTGGCAGAAACACATTTTTAGTAAAAGGAAGCAGTTAGGGTTAAAACTGAGACAAATGTACTGGATGATAGGTAGACAATCAACTTTGGAGATCAGCCAGCAACAGCAATATTGCAATTCTTCAACGGTTCCAGAACAAAATACTACGAGTTATAGTGAGTGCACCATGGTATGTTCCCAATAGTGTTACACAGTGATTTGTGCGTACCATCGGTTCAAGAAGAAATCAAAAAAACAAGTGTTAAGTACGGTGACAGAGTGAAAGCCCACCCAAATAAACTGGTAGACAAGATTATGGACAAGTCAGATGAATTAAGACAATTAAAACGATTTAAACCATCAGACCTACCAAACCGATTTGATTAAAGCCAGATAGAGATAATCTTAGTAATAATTTATTGTTGAACACATATTTAGGAATTATGTTTATAAAATAACGTAAGTTAAGAAGAATAAAGGGAACACTCGATGGAGTCTTCCCTACAAGTCAGTTTGTATATATATATATATATCATAAGAAGAACTTATTGTCCTACTAGGATAGATTGTACGATAAATTGTACATTAAAAAAACAAAATTGTCGTAGTGATTTGTATTGAATCGTAAATACGAAGGTTGGTGCCAAAAGCCCTATGTTGATTTTAGGTTGAAAGTAAAATTAAATGTTGTTTTATTGCAAATGAGTTTTAAACAATTTGAACTAGCTTATAGAATGGTACAGAATAAAAATTAGTTGTAAACTACCTTTGAAAGCTTTTAAGGATATAAAAATTATCAGTTAATTTATGAATTCATAGGTTAGTTGAAATAAATTGAATTTTACGTAGCAAAATAGTGATAACCGGTCGGTCGGTGAATAAAATAAGGAAAAATCTAGCAATAAGCGGTTGCAGTAAAACTAAATAGATTTACTAAAAAAAATAAGATTTCTGAAAGTTTCATGATTAGGCAGACAGGCACACAAACCACTATGACTCAATCTTTTAGAGCCAATGCTTGTGAAGACGCTACAGGTTGGCCCTTACCTGATTATGCTGGGTGTAGTTTCCAAATGACGGCGCGGTCTAAGCCGAAAGTAAATTGTAGTATTGACAGTTCTAAAAACCACGAAAGCCTCAAAAAATACATATTAATACAGTTAAATGCATCTATTTCTGTTTGGTTGTAAGTTTTAAAATCAACAAGGGTTTTTTGCCTTTGCGGTGTACTTCCTGATTTCAATTTAAAAAGTGACAAACTGTATTACAAAATAGAATTAAATTTCCTTAATTAGACGAAAATTTGATACTCCAAGTAAAAAATAGTTTTCAATTCTAAATATAAGATTCTCCTTTGTATGTTTACCAGAACATATAACATTGCTTCTAACACTCTAGAATATTTCACAACAAGAAATTTCAATTTAATTTCATGTTGTGTTAGTTCTTCAGGTGTTCGGTTTAGAAAATGATTTACAATATGAATGGTGTATTACTTTTACGGCATAATAATATTAGCAAGCATATCCTGCCACTTTACTAACTAAAGGTGAAATTGCCTTAGGTTCAAATCAAACACAAATTAATTATTAAAAGTGGTTCGTATTAAGTTGAAATTTCAGAAGTTGAGATTTTAGAATATAATTTTCAGTAGATTACTTTAAGGGGTTTTAGATCAAAAAATAAAACAAATTAATTCATAATTGACGTTTCATACTATATTTGCAACTTCTTCATACTTTTTAAATGATTATTTCTGAGTTTATAAAGTTGGCAGGTTAATGAAAGCACTAACGACAGTAATTGCACTAATAGTTAGTGCTTCGTTGGTGCCTTTTAGTGCTCTACAAAAAAAAATCAGCAGACACTCACATTTTCAGGTAATTACAAAAAACTCTCTCACCTGCCAGTTTCACGCTTAGCAGGCATATTTTAAGCACTAACGAAATAACTGTTTGCTAGTTTTTAGTGCTTTGTTAGTGTTTTTTAGTGCTCTCAATAAAATATCTGCAAACAAACACATGTCTGATAAATTAAAAAATATAGTTGTCCACCAACATCACGCGCAGCACACTTTAAGCACTAACAAGAAAAATTTTACCAATTGTAAGAGTTTTTTTAGTGCTCTTTAGTGTTTTAACTAAAATATCAGCAAAACAAACACATGTCTAAATAAATTAAAAAAAAATAGTAGCCTTCCAACTTCACGCCCAGCAGGCACACATTATACACAAACAAAGAAACTGTTGCCAATCGTTAGTGCAATGTTAGTGTTCTTTAGTGCTTTAATTAAAATATACGCAAACAAACACGAGTCCGAGTGATAGTAAAAAATATAATTGCCTGGCAACTTCACGATCAGCAGGCACACTTTAACCGCTAACGAGAAAAATGTTGGCAATTGTTAGAGCTTTTTTAGTGCTACTTAGTGCTTTAATTACAATATCAGCCGCTACAGTGAAACGAACAAGTGCTGCTTTTAGTTTTTAGATTTTTCAAATTAAATGTTTTTTTGTTTTAGAGCGCATTAAATAGCGTAGAACATTTTTTAATTAAAAATTAATTTAAATAATATCAGCACTAAATGTGAATTTTATTTTCTATTTTCTTTTGTAAGCAACATCTACCCCCTTTTCTTATTAGATTTGTGAATGAAGTAAAATTCATTTCGGATGAATATTCTTTAATGAGAACCAAATAAAAATGTTGAACTGTGAAAACTGTCGAAAAGCTCTCCCCTAGCAGGTTAAGCCAATTGCAGTGACTTCCTCAAAGCTCGGTGCGAGCTTCATTTCCATACATTCTTGTCGATTCCCTCCATCCAATACTATTTTAAAGCGGATTTTTCGAACACAACTTTAAGCAGATCGTTTTACAGGAATGCTTTGCTCAACAGAAAAGGATAAAAAGGATGCAAAAGGACATTAGCCAACTCTGAACGAAATTCAATTTTCTTATTTTATTACATTTGAAAGCGCTACGCGAAGAAAAAATAGCTTTGATGTCTTAAATTGAAAATTAAAAGCAGAGGATTACGGTTTCCCCAGAGATTTCTGTCGAGCATGATCTACAAGCTGGATAGCGTCTCTTAAATGCCATGAACACAACCTCGTAAAATTCGGTGTAGGCTCTGTTCAGCAGTTTTTCTAGACTCAATAAAACAGATCCTGCAACTTACATTTACTCTTAAGAGCCTTAATCTGTTTGCTATAAACCATATTTACTAACAAGCGAGGATAAGTGACTACTTGAGTATTTATTTACTGTTCTATCGAGAAAAAATAACCTTATGGAATTTCTGACAAATTATTTCTTGTTAACATCCGCCCGAATAAATAAACATAAAAAAATCCTCATATTAAAGTTATTTTTCAGAAAAATATAAAGCGGGCACAGAAAATGATTGCAATTATATAAAGTTTACAAAAATTCCGGTAACAAACTTGGGGAGTTCTTACGTCATTATAAAACAAAAAGTTTGTGTTTAGTTAGTCCTGAAACTCACCCTTTTCGAAATGCTATAGCTCTCTAAAGGTAGTTTAGCCACATCGCGTTTTAATTAATGCCTCCATCTTAAATTGAGATATTTGATAAAGATTTTGAATAAATGATTTACACTTTTACTTGTTTTTGTTCAACTGTATCAACCATGGGCGTAAAGGGTGCTTGACGTAAATTTTAATATATTTCTTTTACTTAAGATTTTTAAACTTTAAGCTTAATAACCGTAGTCTATGTATCAAAATACTTGAAAAAGCTGTCGCACAACCGCATCGCATTTATTAAAATGTGGAAAGTGTTAAATTTAGAATATGTTAGAAATTTAAACAATTTTTTTACATTTTTGGCAATTTTATGCAAAATTGAAAGGTTTTTTAAAGTTCCTGAAAATTTTTCATAACTTGTATTTTATACCAGCCAGGTTGCGATTTGCAAAATTTAAAAATTTTGCATTTATTACAAATTGTTTTGGCAATTTTGAAGATGAAATGAACATTTTTAAAATTTTGAAATTTTGTTTACAGTTTTTAATTATTGTAATTTTCAAAATATAGTTATGAGATTTTTTAAATTTTTATACATGTAAAAATTTTTAAAAATGTTGAAATTTGTTACCCGTTACCCAAAAATGGTTGAATTATTTAGATAATTTTGAAAATTTAAACTTTTTTTTTCATTTGAGACAGTTTTATGAAAATTTTGTAAATTTGTTAATAAATTTGTAAATGTCTTATTTTATACCAGACGCTTATTGAATTTAAATATTTTGTTTTTATTAAATATTTTTTACAATTTTAAATACTTTAAATAAATGAAAATTTTTCAAAATTTTCAAAATTTTGGAAAAAGAAACTTTAAACTTTAGTAAAAGTTTTAAATATTTTTTGCCTAAATCTCAAAACAATTATCAAATAAATTGTTCAGGTAAACGAGCAAAAAGAAAACTTGCAGAGGTGTTTTCACATTGAAAAGTTCCTATTGTCATTTAACGTGTTTATACCAAACGGGAGGAGATCAACGGCGGTGGTGGTGGTGATAGAGATATACGTTTGTATAACAAAAAATTTAAAAGAAATTAACAGAAAAACAAAACGCGGTATATCAAATCTGATTAGATAGCGATATGCAGAAGAAAAAATTGCTGTAGTAAACTTCTTTGAAATTTTCAAAATTTTCGTTAATAAGATTTCGTTAGAAAACAAATAATTACATACGTGTAAAACGTCAAGGTATTGCAATATTAAAGCTGCCTACTAAGCAGTATTCACTCCTATGCAGAATTTCTAGCAAGCATGTGCTTTGTTCTCTGCGTTGCACGGTGCTTTCAATCCTCTGCATACATTCAGCGACATACTCAAACATGAATAGTACAGCGGCAGGTTTAGCCAGTGCCTCTGCATTTAAAACGTTACCTTGTTTCATTTTTAAGTTTACTGCATTAAAAATTATATTGGTGCAAGCTCTATTTCAGTACGAAATTAGAACGTGAAAAAATGTGCATTAGAATATTTTACCTCATGCTGTGTTTGAAGCAGCTTTATCACATGTTTGTATTGAATTTTTTCCAAAAAACTCATAAATGTTAACAACCTAAAAATTTAGAAACTGTGTGTAATTTTCAAAACCAAACAGTAGCAATTATTTGTATTCACAATTATGACAGTTTTCTTAACTTTGATTCGGCTAATAATAGCAAATGTGAAGAAGAAACAGCTACACATTGTTGTAGCGGCTTAGTCCTAAACAAGTGGATTAGCAAGTTCGTTTAACTATTTCTAGAGTCCCTTGATGACATTGACAGATTGTCATCAATCTATCAGTGTCGCCAAGGAACTCGAACTATTTCATGATATAAATGACATTTTTATATGGGAAAGCGTTAGTTTGGGATGAACTTGAGCGCATTTTTAGATCAATTTTAGTGTAAAAAACCTGAAGCGTTCACTTTACCATACTAGATAACAATACTTACCGAATTTGTAAAAGTGTAAATTTTATAGTTATAATGTTCTAATCAAGCAAGCAATATAGATAATACTCTATGCCATCCATTCTTCAACCTTTATTACAGATCTTGACGTCAGCAAAAATGATGCCGGCTAAGTAATCATACTTGCTCCGATCCTTACTTGTTCAAGTACAAAAAGTGAGAATTTTTTTAAAATTACAAATATTAGGAACTTTGAAGCTGGGGCACCTCAAATATAAAGTTTTATAAAATTTAACATTAGATTTTGATTGTACTAGTCAAGATGAGTACTTCGGTCTTGAGTAGAAGTTATTTATTGTTTCTTGTTCAATTAAGAAAAGGGTACAAATTTGTAGAGTATTGGAATTGTGATATGCCGAAAAAATCGAATTGTAGAGCAAGTTTGGCCCTACACGACTACAAAGTTGAAAAAAAAACGTGTAGCCAGTTCTGGAGAAATATATTTAAAAATGTCAAGTATTAGGAATTTACATTTTCTACAGTAGCCCGCCTCCAAGCATTATAGTATTTAAAAACTAACACTAAATTTTTCTTTTATTAGTAATCATGAGGAGCAATTCTGTTTATAAAAAAACGTTTCATCAAACTCCGTTTAATAAATGAAGAGGTACACATCTTCGATCTTCAAAAATTCATAGAAAGCGCTACAGTGATATTATAGTTTTAAGCAAACATCAAATTGTAGCCAATCGTCGGTTTTAGCAACCTAAACTTAGTTTAAAATAACCGTGTAGGCGGTTTATGAAACATTTTTTGTTTGAAAATATTCAAAATTGTGGGGAACCGCTATTACGACTTGTTTTCAGATTTTTGAAATTAATCTTATTTCATCGTATACTACTATACTAACTACAAACGCTTTTAAACAAATTGTTGATACCGATTAGACAATTACTTTTAGATTAAATGGGCGTTAAAGTCGATATCTTCCAAATATTGTAGCGTCCGCCATTTTGAAGCTACAGCGTTCGTTAAAAAAGTTTTCAATTTGCTTTAAGTTCTTCTTTTCAGATCCTGAACTCAAATTTTAAAAGTTTGGTTTTTGAAAAAGCGCTACTAAAAAAAGACATGTTTTAATTCCGCTTCCGGTTTAGGATTTTTAAAAAAGCTTAACTAGAACTACAATTTTCGATTTATCTCTTCATTTACAATTTCATCAAAATCGGCCCAGTACTTTCGTCCACCAACCCACCCACTTACCGACGCACACACTCACCCACACACCCACCGACAAACATTTAAAAAAACACTTTTTTGGACTTCTTGTGCGTGCATTTCCATTTTCCGTCAATATTTAGATTTGCAAAATTTTCATTTAATCAATACTTTCCTATGCCGAAGGTGAAATTAAGCACTTCGCCTAGACTTTCCTCTACTTCAGAAGTAGATACTTATCATGTTTTCAGTTATAATATCACAAGACTATCTTAGTATATTTGAAAAATACTTTCCCGACTTTGAGAACAAAATTTGTGTTGCTTGGAAAAAACCGAGCATAATGCGAAGGGTGTTTCTAAACAGCAACACTAGTTTTGTATTAAAAGCAAACAAAATATTTGAATTCGTTAAGATAGTCGAATAGTATTCGACTAGAAATTTTAGTTCTTGTTACGTTAACCAAAATCCAAAATCGGAAGCAGAAATGGCCATGTTTTTTGGTAGCGTTTTTTTCCCAAAACTAATTTTAGGTAATTTTAAAAATAAACTTAAGGCAAATTGAAAACTTTCTCACCAAATTCTCTAGCTTCAAAATAATGGTGGCTACGATTTTTTTAAATCGCATCTTTAACGCCCATTTACTCAAAAACTATTCATCTGATCTGAATTTAAACTTTGTAGACTGCTAGAACCGAAAATTGGCTACAATTTCATTTTTTGCTGAAAGCTATAATTTCAGTGTGGGGATTCTATAGTCCGATAGTGGGGGTATTGTAGAAAATGTAAATTCCAAGTTATTGCAATTTTCAATGTAATATTTTCCAAAAGCTGGCTATACGTTTTTTTTAAACTTTGCAGTCTGGTAAAGCCGAATTTGGTTATTTGCTGAATACCATAATTCTGTAGCACGTCACGATAAACGACTGGCTGAGCTGTAATAAAGGTGGAAGTGTGGATAAAACGGAAAATTGCCTAGATAGCTTGTTTTCTTAGAAATATAACAGTCGATGAACTGTACAACGTAATAAATTATAATTATACAATTTATACTTTTGTAAGTACGTTATGTATTAATATCTTGTATAGTAAAGTCCAATACAAAAAAAACACTTCAGCTTTTTGATATTCTGTGACACATAAACCTCGTTAAAATATAAAATTTTTAGCGTTTTGTGTGACATATAAAGAACTAGCGAATTATTGAGTTCACAGCAGGAGATAAAAGCCTTATTAATTTTATTTCAAACATCAAACAAATGTCATAAAATAAACTTTATGAAACTCTGAAACTTATTCAGCTTCAAGTATTGTCGATAACATATTGAAAGTCGCTTAATATACATCATGTAATGCGACTGACAGTCACATTTCTGTTTTAGTTGCCGTAAAATTTAAGCTCTACAGACATAAATGGCAAATATGACCTAAAGCTACAATAAAAAATAAATAATGAAAATTGATGTTACTTTATACCGCTTCAACTACCTCTCAGTTCTTTTAAAAATACTAACGAGACCTATTCGAATTTTCCTGCCTATCATAAAATGGAGTTAAAAGCCACTTCAGTCATAATTGTGGGGAATTTCGGTTTTCAGGTTATTTTTAATTGCTGCCATTATCGGCAGAGCTTCATTTATTGATTGGGGTAATAATAGCGGTAGAAACTGCGACAGCAATTCGGGTTCAACTCACGTTGTGGGTGCGGTGAGTGGTCAGCAGATGACCATCAATTGATTCATGAATTGCACAAAGCCATGTCGTTGTGCATATCAATACTTTATGATAACATTTCAAACAGATATTAATAATAATGACATTTAATGAGTTTTACCCCTTTTGATTAATGCGACTCAATCATGTAAATGGAAAAATTAGTTTCCGATTTAGACTGAAAATGTAGCTCGAAAATCCACAATATCGAAAATTCTAATCAAAACATTAAACTAGCATAAGTAGAATTTAATTAACAACATTAAAAACATTTGCTGATAAATCCTGACTTTTTTTTTGGTTTCGCCGTGTTGCTTCATATAAGTGGGTTAATAAAAATATATTACTTTATCCTCAAAGTTCCGGGATCTCCAAAAATATCATGTTGCCGGTAAGCTAGATATTAAAACGCACAAAGACGATGAAATCCCACAGACACCATTTTTAACCGTTTTTAAAAGGTTTCCAGGTGAGGTTGGTGTTGACACAGGTCGGGTGTGCAGGAGAGATAAGAACTGCGGGCGGAAGCAACCTTAATTATCCTATTTTACCGGAAATACCGCGCCTGCTGCAGACAAATCGCCCCGGGTCACGAGATACAAGTTTCGCGAATAATTATTATTTCATTGCAAGCCTGCCATGATGGATATTGTAAATTGGCCCGTTTAAAAAAAATGCATTGCGTCTAAATGGAACGAAAGCAGTAGAATTTAAAATAAGGCTTTTGGGAATACACTTCCTGATACAACAGTTTCGATTTGCAAAGCTCTCCGAACAATAAAATAAAATCTCTATTAGATTGAGAATCGAGTGGATTTTAAATTCAGACCGCGCTGAATTCCGATGCTTTTCAGCGATAGTGGACAGGATATTAGGGCGCTCTTTAAACATAATATGGCTTTGATTCCAGAACGGCCGATTTGCAATTATAATTCACACTACAGTAAAGGAAAACGATCTTCAGCGTTATTTATCTACAACACTCAACTAGGGAAAACCACAATAGCATTCTTTTCGTAAACGAGATACAGAATTTGTTGTAGATTTTTAAAGGATATTGCAGTCTATTAAACACCGTATATATTTATGACTAAACTTATGTTTCTAATTTAATGGAAATTGATTAATTATCTATATTTTTAAATATTTACGTAAGCGGGCAACTTAATCAATGTTTAAATCATATTATAAATGAGCGAAGCAATTTATCTAGGGTTTTCGGTAGTACTTTAGAAATTCTTACCTATTGTATTTTTAAAAGTATTTTTGTATTGACATTGACAATATGATCACATCACTCCTACCACTGTACCGGAAGCGTTGCTGCATAGTCTTATTATAAGAACATACTACATGATACTAAATTAGTGTAAATTATGAAGAAAGCTTTCATGTAAAGTTGAAAGCTTAAACTCTTTGAGAATCTTTCATCTGTTTCAATTGCTGGCTATAAGCAGAGAAATACTGACAGTTAGGTCGTTTCGATTTAACAGTAGCTTGGTCTGTGTATTTTAGTTATGCGCCGTAACTTTGTATGCGTCTCTCTTGTTAATCGTCTTCTACTATTAGACTTAATCATTCTGTTTTATTACAAAGTGTCCATATTATGGGGATGTAACCACTGATGATGTGAGCCAGCTGTCTTTCCATCTCTTAGGTGGTTTCCCTCGATCTCGTTTACCATGGATTGCTTGATCTCTGGCCGTTATTATCAGTCTGCTAGGATTAGCTCTATCAACATGCTCGTCCCACGCCTTTCTTCTTGTTTTGACTCATTTGTTGATGTCCTGGATATTGCACTGGTTTTTGATCTTTTTATTTGAAACCCTGCCAAGTCTCAATTTCTCTAACTTTTAACCTGGTAATTTCAGTAGTTCTCATGACTTGTTTGGTTTTTCGCGAGCCAATTCTAGTTTCCGCTGCATATGTTATGGTGGGTCTCCCGGATGTTGTGTATATCTTCATTTTAACTTCAGTTGACATGAACTTGTTCTTTCAATACTGGTCTCAAAAATATTCAGATATCGGGTCTCCTTTGGCTGCTTGCTGTTTGACTTTATCATTTAAGTTTCGGCCGCTTAAGGTTTTAATGCCAAGATAATTGAACGCCACTACTTGGATTTAAGCAGTTTTTTCCTTTTAACCAGACTTTTGGTTTTACCAATTGAAATGAACACAGCGTCGTCTGCATAACACACGATGTTTATGTTTAGCCGTCCTATTTTGTAACCGGGTTTGGGCCGTATACATGGGCGCCCGCAGGATTTTTGCCAAAAAGGCTCAAAAACTTTGGCGCAAAAAATTTTATTATGGGTATAACCATAATAAATAATAACGGCCGTAATTACAATTTATGTTACACTGTTTTCGTGATTTGTTAAATAAAGAAAAAGTAAAAATAGAGAAAAAAAATCCAATCTTACGTTCTTTTTTATAAGTACATTGTAAATCACAATATCTTTTAAAAAACCTAAATATCCAGGGAGGGGGGCAACTGTCCGGGCTTGGCCCTACTTGCGGCCGCCCATGGCCGTATAGAGGTTATTATCTTATCCAATAATGGGTTAAACGGCATGGGGCTTAAGGAGTCTCTCTGCCTTATCGCTTGTTCCAGATTCATTTCTTCTGCAAGAATGCCATTAGCTTTTATTATAAAATAAAACTTCAAGCCTTTCTTCATAAATTTATTATATAGATCATGCTATATGTACATTTCGATTACGATGTAATCATCTACAGTGGCAAATGCTAACTAACTCTAAAATCTAAGGCTGAAGCAAATTTTTTAAGAAACATTTAAGAAATATTTACGGACTTGTGATTTATGAGATAACGGTATCCAATTACACTTCTAAGAGCAAAAGAAGGACAGCTTGTGAAATTTGCAGGTCAGTTTTCTGAAGTTTAAATTAAATCTAGTAAACGGTTATTTAAGGGTGACAAATTAAAATTTAAAAGGTCGTTTTCGTGTTTTTTCATTTCAATAGCTTCTAACTAACATATTTAAATTATATCCTTTACTTGCCTTTAAAAGTGAAAGGTTATGGGTATTGAATTTATGACCTGTATCTGCAAAATGGGCAGCCAAAGCGGATTTGTCAATATTAATATTTTTGATATGATAGGTGTGCTCTTTGAATCGTGCAATTATTTTTCTCTTAGTTTGGCCAATATATTGTTTGGAGCAATTATTACATTTACTCTGGTAAATGCCTGATTTGTCATTATCATTTTCTTTATCCAAGGTGTTGCCGAGTAAAGTTTTCAAATTGTTTTTGTTATTTGAAAAGGCTAAGTCAATATTAAATTTTTTAAATACATTTTTGAATTTTCTTTCTATTTTTGGGTGGTAAGTGAATTTGTGTTTTTTGAACGCCTTCTTTGGTTCAGGTGAAACTGTAGTAGAATTTTGCCGAAACAGTTTTCTTTTGTGTTTTGTTAAAATTTTTTTAATAATATTATTGTTGTATCCATTTGGTTCAGCAATTTCCCGTATGTGCTGTAATTCTTTATTGAACCTGATTTCTGAAAGTGGTACTGTCAATAATCTGTGGACTAAACTATGGAATACCGCGATTTTGTGCTGGAAGGGGGTGTTTGAATTTTGTTGTATGTAATTATCAGTGTGTGTGGGCTTTCTGTAAATGTCAAAAGCTAATGTATTATTTTCTTTAATGATGAGAATGTCCAAAAAAGGTAACTGATTATTTTATTGAGTTTCATGAGTAAATCTGATTGAAGAGTATTGAGAATTTATATGCAATAAGAAATTATCTAAATTAAAATTATTGTCAATTATAGCAAAAATGTCATCTACGTACCTAAACCAAAATTTCGGAAATTGGGGGGCTGATTTCTGTATACTATTCTCGAAAAAATTCATAATTAAATTTGCTATAAATGGTGAAAGGGGTTTCCCATGGCTGTACCTTGTATTTGTTTGTAAAACTTTTTATTGAAGTTAAAATCATTTTGATCCATGCACAATTTGGTCAATGTTAAGTAATCGTTAATTTTGTCATTTTCTATTTCGTTATGTTCTAATAAATTTTTGAGCATTAGTGAAGTTTCTGATATTGGCACACTTGGAAAAAGAGAAACGACATCAAACGATATTAAAATATTAGTAGTATGAATTTGAATGTTTTTAATTTTTTCTATTAAATCTAGTGAATTTTTTACTGTTAGATCATTCTCAAACTTGAGGTTGTTAAATTCTTTCACTAACCATTTTGCTCATTTGTAAGTTGGGGAGTTAATGTTAGAATCAATGGGTCTAAAACTATTGCCAGGTTTGTGTATCTTAGGTAAACAATACATTTTTGGAATAACAGGATTACTTAGCCTAAGTTTAAAAATAAGATCGTCAGAGATTAAATTATTACAACTTTTAATAGTATTTAAAAATGTTTTAGAGTAAGTATTAATGGGATTTTTTGCTAATTTAACATATGGACTATTATCTAGTATATAACAAACGTTATTAAAATAGTCCTCTTTAGGTAAATTTTTCTTAAATGTTTCTTAAAAAATTTCCGTTATGTTTGCTTCAGCCTTAGATTTTAGAGTTAGTTAGCATTTGCTACTGTAGATGATTACATCGTAATCGAAATGTACATATACCATGATCTATATATTAAATTTATGAAGAAAGGCTTGAAGTTTTATTTTATAATTTATAATATCTTCATATAACTCACAACATTGATTATCAACTTTTATCCTTGTTGTTTGATCTAGATTTAAGTTTTTTATTAGTCTCTTCGGTGATGTTGGGACGTTATTTTCTTGAAGTATATTAAATACGTCTTTCCATTTAGCTCGGTCGAACGCCTTAGTCAGATCGACAAAATACAGAAAGACAGGTTCATACATTATTATCATTGTATTTGTACGTTATTTATGTAGCGATTTCATTTGTTTTATTTTTAATAAATGTAGCAAAAGGAATATAAGAATGTTTATTAAATCGGGACCCGAGTTGGATTCCGAGTCAGGCCGGAATAAAAGTCCCGACACGCTATTTGTGACGTCATTTGGTGACGTCATTCAGGACCGAACGTGGATCCCGAGTTGGGACCATAGCCACAGCGGTTATTAAACTCAATAGCTTTTTCAATCAGTTGTCTAACAATGAATATATTTCATCTGAAACTGAAACCCGTTGCGCTTCGTTTACTGTGAGATGTTGCGTTATTTTTTCAAGAATAATTTTTCTAACTAATTTATGTACTAAACTTAATACGGTTATAATTCGTTGGTGGTCTTTTATCGATTTTTTTAAAACAAAAGTACGATTATACTTGTTTTCCAGTCTATAGGTATTTTTTCACTTTTGAGCATTCTCTGCATACATATTATTTATCTATTTTTTGGGTTTTCCCAGTTTCTCGAACTGTCAATATTACAATTTACTTTCGGCTTAGACCGCGTCGGCATTTGGGAATTACACCCAGCATAATCAAATAAGGACCGACCTGTAGCTTGTCTGCTTTTACAAGCATTTGCTCTAAAAGTTTGAGCAATACTTGTTCGTAGGCCTTGCCTGCCTAAACAGAGCCGTGTACTTACATTATTTAAACCGTGGGGCGTACAAGGATTTGATCCTAATGTATTTTGTTTTGCCAGGACAAGTATACTGACACGGCTTATGCCCGTCAGCTGTGTGTGAACCCATACAAACTAACGTTTCGCAAGACATTGTAGCTTGGATCTTCAGAGTAAATAGAGCAGTGATCAGTGCTCCCGTATCTGGCAAGTTGCTCGCGATTGGCGCGCTACGCTTCTGTCACGAAAATTAAATGTCAAACGTATATTTTATTGACAACAGTTACCTTACACATTACGCATTATTAAAAGTATTTCTGATCATAGTTTAAGCAATTTCAATTTAAAAATTTGGACACTGACTTAAGTAGCGATAATTTTATGGAATTATACTTCACAGAGTGTCGTCGAAGCAGCAAAAAACAGTTCGTTAAATCTATTACCCAAAAGTCGTAAAATATGTAGAAATTCCTTTCTTTTTGTTGGGTCATGGGAAAATTATTGTACATAACTCGATGGAAAGTGACAAACACGTCAACATTGAAAGTTTGGAAAAAAAGCGTTAGATTTGCGCTAAAGCCTTTTATCAGATTCCGCTTATAATTTCACAAAATTCAATTTTGGCAAAAATGCTACCTAAGCCTGCTTGAAAATACCTTTCTTAGCAGTTGTATCCTACAAGTTTGATTTAAACGTTCTTATTGTTTTTCTTACAAGACACCGACCTTAA
Source organism: Ctenicera cuprea (assembly GCA_958336395.1). NCBI lineage: Eukaryota > Metazoa > Arthropoda > Insecta > Coleoptera > Elateridae > Ctenicera > Ctenicera cuprea. The sequence goes on along the minus strand of OY284486.1, from coordinate 76,225,747 downwards.
AATTTCCGGGCGAATTTTAAATAGTGGTCAATAATTTTCATTGTTGAATGAAATGTTAAACTAATTATAAATTAAATTTTCTAAAGTAGTAAATAACTACTGTAGCTACTAGAAGCTGCTAAAAATATATAGAAATATTTAGAAAAACGAAAACGAACAAAGAAAACGCCCCAATAATTAGTTGACTTTTTACTGGCAAGGTTTTCAATTTCAATGTATGAATACTATCCAGGGTTTAAGTTTAAGGGAGCTCTCATAGCTGTTTTGTCGTTTTATGTTTGTTCAGCGCATTTTGCACTACGTTAAATGCTTCGCCCAAGGTGCTTTACTTGCACATATGCAACTATGACATTATGAAAATCGATCTATTATAACTGGAGCGGAAATTATGTTAGGTGAAGAAGATAAAGTTGGTGGCCGTATTAAAAATTGCATGGAAAATTGCCAAAAATGCAATAGTTTTGCGTATTTATTAAGTTATTGTGTTCAGTTTGCTGCTCATTTGTGATGGAATAACTTTGTTTTGGTGAAGACTGCAATTTTAAAATAATAACGTTTGTAGGCATTTATTAATTTTTAATAGTCAAATTTTTAAGTTATAACTTTGTTAAATAGAATTTGAGTAAAGTTGAGCATGAAAAGTCATTTTATAATGATACAATAGAAAAAATAATTTGGCCAACTTTTTATTGTAGTGTCGGGCTTTGCCGGGTTTTGTCGTTACTCCACTGTGCGTCGGGCAGAAAACCTACAGATCCTCGGTTGCATTTTAGAAACTGCAAGGCTCTAGAAAGAGCTGGGTGCAGCAGTATTCTGAGAGGAGCTTTCTGGATTGGTTTTCGTAAGAACGTAAGCTTTAGCACGATCCCAAAGCAGGGCTGGAGAGCAGAACCTGGGTGCAGCAAAATTTTAGTAGGAGCTTATTGGGTTGATTTTCGTAGGACCGTAAGCTTGAGCTCAATCTGGAGGCAGTGCTCTTGGAGGAGCTGCCTTCTGCAGTACTCTAGAAGAAACTTGACTTGGTTGTCGAAAAAACGTAATTTTGAGCTCGGAATATGTTCAGTTTAATTCTGAAAATTTACTGGATCTCTCTCACAAGCAATTTCGTCGCTTATATCCTTTTTTAAACGCCGCGTAGCAGTCGCGGTGCAAAACAAACATTTGCAGACTATGCGTGTTTAAAATAAAAGAGAAGTCGCCATTAATTAGTGACGTATAATACAAACACACCTGTATAACCGTTGTTATTATCATATTAAATAATTTCTGTTTGAACAGTGTAGAATTCGAGTTCAAGATGGTTGAGAGCATATAATTAGTAAATTATGTAAAGCTATTGCACTTTTATTTTTCTTTGCAGGGTTTAGTGAATCAATATTGGTTTTGTTTAAATTTTAATTTGGCATTGTGTTGTTTCTATGACTTTTACTTGAATTAACAATAGTTGTCCCTTTTTTCGTAAATAACTAAGGAAACAAAAGGCCAGAACACTCGACACAGGTCTGTCACGCGTGAAATCGTAATACCGCTAAATCTTCCATAATCTAGTTTGCTTGGATGTGTAGTTTGACAGGACATTCGCAAAACATGAAATGAATGGCAAAAACCTCTAAATAGATTAAAAAAGAACTAGTGTTACCCCAGCGCACAATGCACTGACAGACTGAACGTTGACAGAACCGGCGAAATGCTAAGTCACGTGATGCACTAGTTCAAATAATGAGACGTGGCGTTAGTGTAGATGTCGCCTCAAGTGAAGCGGGTTTAGCAGACTTTCATATATATTATAAATTAAAATAATTATTATTAAAAAATCGACGTAGAATAAAAATATAAAAATGTTTCATGTTCCATCTGAGGATAAAGACCTTTCATTGAAAAAAAATGGTCCAAATTGGTGATGTGGTAGTCGCTGGAGGAACCGGAGAAAAATACCCTTTGAGCTTTTATATATGTATGGATTATTGTTTAGTTTTTATAAACTAATTAACGCAACTGTATGTTTTAAAAAAAATAATGAAGTTGCGAACGCAACTCCAGGATTCTCACCACCCCGCTTATCCCGACTTCTCTAGCCTCTAGCTAGTGTTTGTAGTATTATATACATTATCCAGTTGTTTTAATTTTCAGAAGAAGCGCAGATTGCGTTCCAGGTGTACACAGGACTCATTGCATGTCCGCGTATGAGCCCCCCTCTTTCAAAAATCCCACTTTAGCTGATCCTCCCACCATAATCTTGCAACATAAAATCAGAATATTTAACCAGAAAACATCAATTCTTGTTTTGACCCCACCAAGACGCCCAGCTTCCAACGATTAGGGAATTCCTCTAAGACTCCGCGACCAAACTGTGCGAGACCATTCAAGACCACGACAACCCACTCATCAGGACCCTAGGAAACTACAACGAGGACGAAATACACCGCCACAAGAGACCAAAGTTGGTCCTACTCCCTCCGTGATTCTGGAGGAACACACGTAAGTAGCACTTTCCGACATACATAATTGTAATTTATTTTTTTTCCACAGCCAAGTCCACCCAGATAAAGGAGGTATGGATACCATTTCCGGAACTCCACATAGCCATTATGTCAACGTCAATGTCAACGTCTTGTTGACAAATCCGGAGCAGAAACTTAAAGTCCTCTTAAGAGATCCCGACTAAAATTGAGTATTTTAATTATTTTATTTTATTTTGTTCAACTACAGGAGAAATCTCTAGTTGTTCTTATTACAACCCCGCAAACCGAGTATTTTTTTTTAGTTTATTTTATTTTACTTCAGAAACCTATTACTTTTTATGAGAACCCAAACCGAGTATTTTCTTTATTAATTTAAATTTTCGTTTAGCGACAGGAGAAATCCCCAGTTGTTCACATTAAAACCTTGTAATTTAATAGGTTTATTCCGTAGCATTTTGGATATTTTACAACTGCACCGTATTATCGATTTAACATATTTATCTTTATCCAGAGGTCATTAAAACCTTCAAGTCCGCATTGAAATGCCACAAACTGCGTTCGAAATTTGTTTAAAAATTTTTATTACCAGGGCAGCTACATATTTCTTTTGACAAAAAAGATAAAGCCGGTTATGCACCGCTGCAAGCAAAATATTCGTACAAGCGACATCAACCTAATGAAATGGTCATCTAGTAGTAACAACTAATTTATAATGTGGTATATAAAAAAGAATGGCAATAGCTTAGAGGCTGAGCGCTTGCCTCTAACGCTAAAAGTCTGGGATTCGACTCCCCGCCCCAGCTAAATTGCAGCAATAAAACTATATGTTGCAACCCGCCATTTTAATTCCCAGTCAGGTGATATTATTGCCTAAGTCTTTTTGTGGATTCGACGTTAAACTGTAGGTCCCCCGTACTCCACCTTAGCGCTCTAAGAGACAGCACGTGGAAAAGCAGAGCGCCGGAACCCAAAAGTGAGACGTAAAGGCTGATTTCGATTTTAACAAGAAGCATTCCAAAGATCAGCTGATCCTGCAACGCTCAAGATGATAAATCCAGAAAAACCTAAACGCGAAATCTGTAATGTACCGGTCTCGGACAAGAACTACGGTGGAATACCGTTTCGGAAGGATACCATTCTTCTTTTAATTTTGTTAATAATTATTGTAGATGTAGATACTTTATTTAATCATTTATTAGCATTATATTTTAGGGTGCACTGAAATAGCTAATATTCCATAGAAATTATCATCAGGTAGTCTTATGTGGAATAACATAATACCCATGTCAAAATCCCGTTTCTCGACGTTAATCAAAATTTGAAACGTCTGCAGATACCAAAATTGAATACACACCAAAGAAACCGTCACCAGCTAAATGTAGAATGTAATAAGTTTTGTATAATTTTGTTGAATTAAACTACCGAAGTTCCGTAACAAAGCGTATTTTCTAACTGTGTGATATAACGTGGAAGATACTAGACAATGTATCCAATACCTTGATCTTTGACTTTGCATAGTAGACGTCCCATTTCTATTAAATCGCGTTTATAGGATGCAAACTTGTTTCAATTCAATAACAAGAAACGCTGAATAGTGACGCGATAATTCACCACAAAATTGTTTAAATTTATACATTTAATAATTCACACCGGAGTAATTCTGTATGTTGTTGAAGTACATGAAATTAAAATTAGAAAGACTAAACGGGCAAGGTTCAGTAAACTTATAATAGCAACTAAATTTCAAATGACCTTTTTATGTCCCCATGCTAAATGTGCTGTAAGTTATGACCCTCAATCGAATCGTTAATCTAAAACCTTTCCACTAACTACACTTTTATTACCCTCTCTTTATTGCGGACAGCTTTAATCTTGTTACTATGATTCAACTTCTTAACTTTAAGTTAAGTTTAAGCCTTGGTAGTCGAGATTGTCGTGAGGCGCTTTCTCCTTTTCGTGGATCAAGAAGCGGCGCTACAGCTGTATCGTCTTACACATACGTATTTACATTTAAATCCCACGAAATGCCTAAATTTTCGAGTCAAGGCGCTTCGCTGACTCTCAATTATTAACCCTAGCAAGCATAACATCTATAATGAGCCGATTAACTTCTTTCGCAGAGCTACGGGAGGGTGGCGGTTAACCCCATGCATGCGTGCGTCACGCACCTCCAGGATTCATTCGGCAGCACTTAGGGAACCCGGGATCACTTTACAGAGGCGCTCTTGTCCCATGTGCAACATAAGCTAGGATTTAGTGGTTCTAATCCTATACACGTTCCTTGTAACTCCGTTTCTCTTTTGCTGTTTAGGAAAAAGATCTTGTTTATCGTAATGGGAGAGTCGTTTCTAAATATATAACGTCGTTATTCTTTCGTAAAATATACCGAAATGAGACCAGGCAAAAAAAAAATGAACAGCAAATACTGGATCAAACAGGAAGTGTTATTTCAATACCTGACACTTTCACAAGAGAGATGAATTATAGGTAAACAGTACACAACAAAGCGAAAAACCCCCCCAAAAAAAAACAATATTGACACTACCTACGCGTATTTCATGACTTTGTCAACAGTATCTTGAGTTTGTCTCTCGTGAACGTGCGTATTTTATTTCTGCAATAAATAATGGCAATCATGAGTCGGTTAATGTCGCACAAATGCCCTTTGTTAAAACAAACAGAATTTTCTAAACAATAAATTCCTGCTTTTGGTTGTAGATAGATTCTTTTAAATTAAATATAGAAGAGGCCGACAAGGCGTTATAGCTATACAGGGTGTTTTAATTATCTATAGGCACTGATGTTAACTTTAGTTAACTTAATCTTAGAGCTACAGATTTGATTAAACTAGGAAGAATTGTAAATTTTTATGCTGATTACCGAAAAAACAATTCAAAGTGGTTTTGTTTATTTTTCAATATTCTGAAAAGAAAATGGAACCTATTTTAAAAGTTCCAATATTAATTTAGAGCATGTTTCACAAGCAAATTGCAAGAATGATGAAATCAACAAAGTTTCATTAGGCAGAGCAGAATTTGTCACGCATATAAGCATGTTTGCACTTGTTGTATTGTAAGGGTCGGTTATTTTTATGGGACATTAGGCAATAATTGTACACTTAAAAATAAGTTTATATAATGCGATTCATAATGACATGCAATTATTATATTTATATATTAAATCCGGATCCCTTCCGCCTGTCGCAACGTTTAGTGGAGAGAAGCCCCTGCCACGCGGAGCTGTTTATGGTTTTTTTTTGCAAATTATAACATTTTTCTAGGTGATGAGAAGCAGGCTCGTCGCTCCAGTCCCCTACCAAGAGGACCGGGTTTTTTTCTGCCGGGGTCCTTTCCTTACATTCTAGGGTAGGATTGCTGGTTGATGACAGTTTTTATGTCATACATCATTACTTAGGATTTGATGAGTACAATCTATCGACTTCAGTTCTAAGAATCTACTAGCCATTGCACCCTCCCCTTTTCATTACAGAACAACAACGAAAAACCACATATTTACGTGTACATTACATAAAACACAGATTTCTTTGTTACAGTGGACCGATACACTTCCGTACATACAAACTTGCTTTGTTCAGAGTAAATGTTCGCGTTATTGTGATTGTGTCCGGTCATAACTAAAATTCATTTTCTAATCAGAGTCGGCAGGAGAAGGCCGCAACCGCGGAGCTCGGTCGCAATATACCGCGGCGCCCACCGGCTGGCGCGGCGGGTGTATGGATTACAACTTACCTTCACTTTCATTCGATTGTGTAGTCTTCGCGTTCATCTTCATTATAGTAAGCAGTCTATGCAACCAATATTTCATAATAAGAACAATAATATGTATCTCATATTACCACCTACTAAAATGAGTAACATAAATCGCGATAATCAAATAGTTTCATGCAGTAAGAGACGCGTTTGTTGAACACCCGACTATGAACGTCCCTAACATAAATATTGGAAAGCGTAAACATCACAAGAAATTATGTGCGGCTCAGTGGCGCCTTATTTTGTTTTTGCTTTTAAGGACCATTTCAAAAGTATATTTTTATATACCTTGGTAAGCTTCCAATTTAATTACGCACCAAATTTTTTTATAATTTTTATTTAAGTTGCAATTAACAGATTTATATAAGAGCTAAATATTATTTTTGGTTTTGCATAGTGGCAAAAGAAAATGTTAAAATACACAAAATAATATATTTAACTAAATCATCATTGCGTTATAAAGTAATTGATCAACAAAAAACTCAAAACAATAATTCAGGTGTTTTTGTGTAATTTAGCAATTGGTTATCAACAGAAACTGCAATAAATTAATTAAAGCCGTAAATAAACTAGAAGTTTACCAAAATTTCCACCAAGTAATACAGAAATTGACGTGCCAAATTCAGGGATACATTATACGAGACTTTCAGTTTCCTTATGTAGTTGGCCTATGTTCGAGTATGCTTGGGACACCTTGTATATGGTAGCACTTGTAGTCAAAATTAGTAAATACTAATACTAATTGTTTTTATTTACTAATTAATTTTGTTTCAGAGTTACAGTTCAGAGTGGTGTAACAATTTATGTAGTAATCATTCTTAATCATCCCTCTCTGTAGGTTTATTGTAGGTCTTAAGTTCTTCCAACTCATATACGCCATTTAGTATTGCCATTTATTACAATACCCTGAAGTTGATAATAAAAATGATTCGTGATTATTTATGTCGTTTAACAGCAAATTATGTCTACCGATGAAACCAATTTGATGCTAGCCATAAAAGTATTTCATAAATAACTTTTATTATCCACTACAGGTTACTGCCGCATTAAAACTGTTTTATTCAGAAATTTATTTTCCTTCAGAATATGTAAAAGTGTGAGAGATATTTATGGAATAACTCAAAAATGGAGCAATTAATTGTATTTTTTAAAGCGGCGGCGTCTTAATCAGCATAATAACTCGCTCAGATAATAAGTAAGTTGATAATAGTGCCAAGATAGCTTGAAACACCCTGTATACATATCTTCTGAATATTTTAAGTCAACGATATGCTGTGTTTTATTGAACAACGCGTTATAAAAGCAAGTCAAGTTATATTCTAAACTTGGCGATTTTGTTTTTGCATAACCTTTTGAACCGCATCTATAGACACTTCCTTTATTTTGTTACTAAATATTTAAGATGTTTACCTTTGCAAAAATGTCTTTTGCAGCTTGAATAGCTTACTTCACTCACACCAATATTTAAGTAGCCCACTCTTATACGCAAGTGGTTTTCATATTTGGAAGCAGATAAAAGCTAAAAGAAGGTCGTAAATCAATAGCATTAAAAAGGCACAAAGGGACTTTAAACCAACAGTTCAATTTGTGAAAGATAATAGAAGAATTACCATACATCACGCAAGTTGTTTTTTTCCTTAGTTTAGATGAAATTTTTTTATTTTTCATAAAAAAAGAAATGTGTGCCGAGCACGTAAGTTCAAAGTGAAGCTTCTTAACGTGTTCTCACTGAAAATGTTTTTCGAATTCTGTGATTTAACAAAAAACGAAAACGGTTTCAGTTACAAATACCTTTTTTTAATAAAATTGCTTTATTAACTCAAACTCGTCTTATTATTTTATTAAGCATTCATTTATTACCTTCGTTCTAACACTTTTATTTTAAAACGCTGTTATTACGTAATGGTAATATTTGTTAAATATTTAACTATAAAAAATTAAGAGTTTAAGAATAAAATAAAACACTTGGTAATTGTTTCACAATTTGTTGATTTCCATTTACTCGACTCGAGTTTCAACCATCACGGTTATCTTCAGAAGTTTACAAATAAAACTAAAACTAAAACCTAAAGAGGTACAATACCATCCATTTCTGGAATTCTGTCGTCGCCGTCCCGATTTTAAGTGTTAACGCATGTGTTTTTATGCTTTGTAGACTGTAGGTCAAGGAGGGGTGAATTACCTCAATCGGTGTGGTCGTTAACTATATTTTTATTATTATTTATTGCCTTTTTAATTTCAAAATTTTCCAATTTATTTCAATGGTTGCCATTGTTTTCTACTTGTAAAATCTTTGTATCTGTGTGTTTGAAAAAATGATTGTTTGTAATACAATGTTAGGAAATGCCGGTTGATTTATGATTGTATTTAATTGATCTAATGTGTTCTTTAATTCTTGTATTAAAACTGCGGCCAGTTTGTCCTATATATATTGCATCACAATTAGAGCAGTCTATTTGATAATTACCATTTTTTGAATATTTTTCTATTGTGTCTTTATTGTTTACTAGATGTTTATGGAGTTTGTTCGAATTGTGCATAGCTACGTTATTATTTAATTTTTCCATAATTCCATAAACATGGAGTAAACAATAAAGACACAATAGAATAATATTCAAAAAATGGTATCTATCAAATAGACTGTTCTAATTGTGATGCTATATATATATATGACAAACTGGCCGCAGTTTTAATACAAGAATTAAAGAACACATTAGATCAATTAAATACAATCATAAATCAACCGGCATTTCCTAACATTGTATTACAAACAATCATTTTTTTAAACACACAGATACAAAAATTTTACACGTAGAAAGCATAAATAAATTGGAAAATTTAGAAATTAAAAAGGCAATAAATAATAATAAAAATATAGTTAACGACCACACCGATTTAGGTAATTCACCCCTCCTTGACCTACAGTCTACAAAGCATAAACACACATGTGTTAACACTTAAAATCGGGGCGGCGAAGACAGAATTCCAGAAATGGGTGGTATTGTACATCTTTAGGTTTTAGTTTTAATTTTATTTATAGACTTCTGAAGACAACCGTGATGGTTGAAACTCGAGTCGAGTAAATAAAAACCAACAAATTGTGAAACAATTACCAAGTGCTTTATTTTATTAATAAACTATTAATTTTTAATAGTTAAATATTTATTAATAATGTTTCACCATGTGCCTACCACACAATCAATTCAAAATAGTAATATTTGTTGTTGTTCTTTTTGTTAATTTAGAGTACGTATTATTATTATTGTGCCATGTCAAATTCCGTAAATTATATTGGTTCCCAAAACATTGCATTTAGTGTGAATCAAAAAAACCTTTTCTTGTTCTTTTTAAAGGACGCTGGAAACCCTTCATGCAAGAATGTTGGCCGTTGTGTCCCTTATCAGTTCTGATTAACAAGAGTGATTTTACACAAGCGGAGATGGGCAATATGAGCAATTTTTGGGTATTATGGGCTTTTTGGGGCGTTATGGTATCATAAAAAAAATTGGACGTTGTGGAGACATTGGGATTTATAGACCTGTAGTAGTTTAGAGTGTTATGGGCATACTGGGTATTATAGCCCTCCTGAATAAGTGGACGTTATAAGCACATTGGACATTCTGTCTCTGGCTATTTTTGGGATTTACGGCCAATGTCCAGTGTGCTTGTACCGTCCACTTATTCAGGAGAAAATTTTCTGAATAAAAGTAAAGTTTAATTTATATCACATAATTGTTGTTTTATAACCGATAGATAGATAAGCAGTCATAGTATCTGCGCAAGCAATCCATTTGTTATGTTATGCGCAGTCTTCTCGTAGTGCAACTAAATGCAAACGTGTGAATCGTACTAAAACATACAAGGCCATCGCATGTTGACCGTACATCTGTCTTCACTAACAAGACAGTTTCGCTTAAAAAAAATTTACCATCAACATCATGGCTATATGATATTTTCTATTGCTTTAAAATGTTTCTCAAAGTGTATTCTTAATTTTGATGGCTGTACGTGTATCTTAAAATCTACAAATAAAAAAGTTTGTCGTTTACTAAACAGTACACTACATCGAAAGCAAAAATGTCATTTGTTTGGGCAAAATATAAATTTTTTTCGGAAATTAAAATGTATTGTTATCGTCAAAATTTCGAAAAATTGATATTTTCACAAAAATGCACGTTTTAAGAACGTAGAATATTTTTGCGCCTTTATGTTTACAGTCACTGTCATCACACTGCATCTTTGCCTAATTTACAATGTTACCTTTTTCCTTGTACTGCAGGAGTACTTCAGTTTAACTTATAAGCTACAAAACAATAAATAAAAGAAAAATGTCGTTTTTTCCTAACTGATCTGACGAGGGTTGGCCAATCCTGTAATTTGGAGGTTGAAATTTTTCATTTAGCCTTTCATTAAGCTAAAAGGTACACAATCCGACTAGTTTCATTAATTATTTAATTGCTTAAAAATTTTCAGCTAATGTCATGTAAATATGTTATACTTTTATCTAATTGTTATTCAAGAGCAGCAAGCCAAAATCAATCTGAAATTATGTAGCTGTAATGTAAAAGTTTGAACAGCAATGACGCACGAGCTAGGTATGAACACTACATAACTGGGTAGAGATTTTATCATAAATGAAGTAACCTGCTTTTGTTGGTTTAGAAACACCCACATACTTTATTGTTCTTAGCAAATTATTTTGATCCTACCGCGTGATTATTTGTTCTTAAAGTTGTATTAACCAGAATAACTAAGGACGTGATTAATGGATGCGCTGTGATAGTGGTTCAATAAAAAATGGTTTTTACGTGACGCTAAATCGATAACATTCCTTAAAATTAAAAGTTAAATTGCAAGGAATTGTTATAAATCTACTTCTAATGAGTAGAATTGTAACATTTAAGTGTTAACCATCAATTTTTATTCTATAATGTAGGAAAAAATATCGACTTGTTCTACGTAATTTCAGATGGAGTACATTCTCACGTTTGGTTGACGCCAACAATACGAATCTTGCAGGAATTCCGCAGTTCGGTTCGATTTGAGGAGCAATATTCCACCTATCACATCACTAAATCACACCAGATAAAAAAATACCGGTATCTCGTGCCTTCGGAGAAGGGTTTATCACTCCTCACTTTAGCTCACAATCTCTCTGGAAAAGTTCTCCGGCTCTATCTTTCTATTCCACTTTAGGCATACTGTTTCAGTGTCATTTGATAATCGCAATGCGTCAATCAATGTCGTCTTCAATTTTCAAGCATATGCTTACATATATCGACCTTGTCGTCTTGTGACACGGAATCGGTAAGAAAAAAGGTTTATTTCTAACCTGTGCATAGCAGATCACAAATTCTCAGCACATTCCAAAATCTTGCAATGATTTCTTTTAAAGAGCCACAAAACAGTGTTGCGTTTGAGTAACTCCAACATTGTTTTGAAACTTATATAAATTTAGTAAACAATCTTGAAAACAAATCTATAAACTTCCTTTGAAGATATTTAAATAGCAATAACGTAATAAAAAGCTTGTTTTTGTTATCAACGAGGTAGATGCTGCAATAGTGACATAATTGAAGGAATTTTTATGAACCCCGACTAGCCTTAAATCCTCACTCTGCGCTGTCAAGATCATACTGGGGAACTTGAAACGCATCAGCCAATCAGCGTCGAAGAAGGCGCGGTCTTTTACAACGGCAATTTATGAAATGCCGCTTATCGTCACCTTTCGCTCTCTCTGCATGTACAACCGCAACCTGTCGCATTTTTTCTCACATAGCGGCAACACGTAAATTGCCAATTATAAATTATTTAAGAAAAGAACAAATACTTCGCCCATCTATTAAATAAAGAAGTTTGCTTTATTGTTTGTATTATGTCAGCGCACCAGTTACCGCTTTCTCTTTTTCTGCTTGCACAGCAGACGCCGTACCTTCGCCCCCATATGTTACAGAGAGCAATTGTTGTGCGTTTTTTTGCTTTATAAAGACATTGGTATGCAACAAGAAATTTGAAGAATTATAAGTAAAAGCGCATTTAGACAAGAAAATAAGTCTATTTTCAGATCATGCAGATCTCAGCTTTCGGTTAAAAACCAACAGCTAAGAATCTGCTTCCAAATCGAGCGTTAGCTAACAGTCCCGAGCAAACCAGCTTCTCTTAGAGCCTGTTTCAGATTGTGTGTTAGTTTTCAGTCCACTCTAGCCCAGTTCATCAAGTTCTTTCTAGAGCGATGCAGCACCCAGCTTCTTCTAGCCCCGCAGAGATCAAATCTTTCTAGCGCCCCACAGCACCACAAGAATACCACAGTAGGTCCCAAGGTAGCATGAAGGTAGTGGAATAAGCAACCAACAAAACCTGCCAGCTCCCTGTCCGATTTGTGCGGTTCTCGTTCCTTCTAGAGCCTTGTAACATCCTTAATAGACCAAGCGGAATCTCAAGGGCCACTGCTTTTTGCGCCTTAGGAAAACATGTGATGTAAATGGAAATTGCTTTGTATTTGTTTTATTATTTGCTCTTTGTTGTTCTTGTATTAGAGTTTTAAAAAACATTCCGTTTTAAGGTGTTAATTTTCTTAATTAAAATTGGTAAAACACATCAAAGTGTATATGTAATAGAGGGGTACTGCACATTTGCAATAAAGTACAAAAGTTTTGAGTTTGATTCCGTTCTGGTTTATAACTGACTGCAGAAAACATTTTTTTTAACACTAGTTCAATGTACACTAACGTCAAACTAGCCTACAGGTTTGTGTAGCCTACGTATTTTTTATGAATGTTTGCACCAATCAAATAAATTAATGTAAATGAACAAATTACCAATTTTATATTAGCCAAGACTAGCAAAATGCGATTATTAACTCAAATAAATTATTTTTTGATCATTTTTTCTAATAAATGAGACGAAAGTTCTGTAAATGTAAAGGATTCAAAATCGTACTTTATTGTTTCAATGTTTTGGAGATACAGAACTGCGTTAATTGGGTCAACAGTAAAGAATGTACTTTTGCTTTATAAAAAAACCCTATAAAAAATTAGCAAACACTAAAACATAATTTATAAACAATGTTTGCAAAAGCATGTTAATAGAAACGGCTGAACACACATTATCCTGACATCAACGATAATGTCATCACTATCTTCCCTTAGTTGTCAATAACATCTTGAAGCACAATCATGTTGTTTTAATTAGAAGATTATCTAGGCTCGCAGGTTTGACTAATTTGAGGTTATGTGTAGTCGTGTAGTAAATTACTCGGCGGAATTCGGGTTTCTGATGTCATGTTCCCCTATTTCTAATGAAACTCTAATCTGGGGGAAAATCGTAAAAATGAGACACGTTTGCCAGACTAGTGATGCTGCTTGTAATTTGATGTCTTCATTAGAACAATAAGCAGAAATTACAGTAGGAAAATGTAAACTTGCTTTTTGCTGACTTCTAAGTCTTACGCATTAATTAACAAAACTGACAAGAAAGTAATGGCTTTAATGTAATTTTAACGAGTTAAGTTTACAAGGTTGTAAATAGCTGAAAAGTTCTGCACGCATTTAAAAGTAATTTAAATATATAAGGTTATTTAGAGATAACTAACTATTGTTTTAAAGTTACCATATTGTTTAACATTAAAATGATTACTTGATAAATAAAAACAGCTTGAACTATCGTTGTTGACACATACCTACTGACAGTGCATACAATAAAACCTCCGCTCATGCTAACTTTTGAACTACTTAAAGTTTAGAAAGGTAGGTTAAAAACTTAACTTACACCAAAAACAAACAAAAAAACCGAAGGGTATTATACCGAAGGGCAAATTTTAAATGACAAGGTACATCGAGTGACACGGACATGGTTTCAGGTCCTGGAAAACTTGTAGTTCTGTTAAAGAAGTCAACAACACGCGATCTTCCTGATTTGCCTTAAGGAAGTACAAAGTAAAAAGCTTAAATAATTTTTCTTACATACATAGATACCTCCTATTACACAAGCGAAAAGTCTACCCGGAGTGAAAGACCTCGACACCTTCGGGTATAAGAGGTGAAAGATTAAACAAACAAACATAGATACAATATTAATAACACATATTTATTTTAATGTTAAACCTGAGTCCATAAACTTCTCAAACTACCCGAAAGTTTATTGTTTAATAGGATCAGGAAGTACATAAGTTTGGGTTTGGGTATATACAGTGAGTTTTTCTTTTGATATGTATACATATCAGCTATGTATACTTTTATAAAAAACATTTCAATGCATTGTTTTACTGCAATCTATAGGCAACCAACTGTACAGAAAATAATAGAGAGAGAGAAAGGTTATTCCTCATAGTGTGAGGTTATGTTCAATGAGTATGTTTATGAATAAACGCAAAGTTATTTGAATATTAAAATTCTTTTAATAAAACTATTATTTTGAAAACATAAAATATCAGCAATACACAAATTTTATGGTAAATTAAAACAAATCAAAACTAATTGCTATTAATTTGACATTAAACAATTTGATTACTGTTTCCACAGCAGACTATTCTTTTCAAAAATTGAAGCTTTGAAATGTAGTGTATAGTTGGTTGCCTACAAATTTCAGTAAAACAATGCATTGACATGTTTTTTTTTATAAAAGTAGACATAGCTGGTGTGTACAAAAAAGAAAAACTCACTGTATATATAAATCCAGTTTGTTCGACTCTATAAGGAACCTACGAGAATGGTTTCCGTGACCAAAAGCTACTGCTCAATCTGGCGGGCCGGAAGCTAGAGTTTGATCTGGTGACCTAAAGGTAGTATTCGATACGGTATTGCATTCAAACTAAAGCTGGATCTGAAGAATTAAGGCTAGAGCTCGATCGTTATCAAGCTGTTATCTTGTGGCCGGTCTAATCTGTGCTAAAGATAAACTGATTTTTCTGCGTTATTGCGTTTGTTTTTATACCATTTCGTTGCCATGGTTTGCGTTTTTCCTGTCAACATTCTTTCGCTATTTTGTAGCCCTCGGCGTGAATTTTGCTATGTTTTCCTCTTGAGCAATGTTCTAGGAGACAGGCCGTGGTTCTGGTTTAAAGTGAAGAAGAGAAAGGTAGGAAGCGGCTTTCGTTCTCTTGAAAAAGGTTAATTTCGTGATTGTATCAGACCACGCCTTTCGTGGCGTTGATTGGCTGGAAGCGCGATTAGTGTACTTGGGCTGCTCAATTCTTTCAGAATTTCGAAGCGTGCACTTTTAGCCGTTGTTGAAGTTTCACTAAATTTTACGATTCGAAGCGCGCACAACTAACGTTGTATGCGTGTGTGTTGGACTTTCAGAAACTCCAAACAGTATTCTCAAACATATATAGTACATCCGGTACGAATAGTCCGATCTGAATAACCGTTGAAATGTGGGTTATATCAATAATACATAAAGAAAACAAGCGTTTAAAAAGCTTTAAAACTGAATGAGAACATTAAATCTGTGTTTTTTGTTATTATTTTTTCAAAATATGATTTTTTGTAATTTGAAAATGATTACTGAAGGGAAATCCAACGCTGCTTTTTAAAAACTTTAGTAGCCCTAGAGAAACACAAAACAGTGAAGCAGTCTTTCAATAAATATAGATAATTTAAAAAAACATATTACACAAAGACTGGCCTGGCCACATGACGATTCGTAAACATTTTAAGCTTATAAAACTAGAGATTGACACAATTTGGTTGCTGTCCAAATTCCTGTTTAAGCTGAATTGTTCATCAACATCGATAAAACAAAATTTTAGCTTTATTTTAAAATGCAGAAATATTTAAGAAAGCTTATCTACCTCCTCCCAATTTTTAGTGAACAATTTTTTTCGTCTTCGCTGTTCTTTTAATCTTAAAGAACATTTTTCGCAAAAATAAGAAAATCGAGGTTTTCACGAAAAATGTTCACTTTCTAACTACCGTTGGATTCAATTCCTATCGACTTCAGGCAATGTGTTTCGCTCATTTCTGTTGATATGATTTTCTCGTTAATTTATGTAATAGCGCCATACTATTTTCATGGATGTGCGAGTCGTATAGAGAAATTTGCTAACGAATTTTAAATCGAGTTAGATGACGCTAATTCTATATCTTGTCGTATGCTTCATTTCAAGTTGGAATATGAAGTACTTTATTGACATACATACCTAATTTTCATACATTGCCCCATATAAAAAAAATCGATGATGTCAAAGTCAAGCCATTATCTCTAGATTTGGGCTTATAGCCAGTCTGTCTTTACCTGGACATGCATTTTAGAAATTATATACTTTACCCTGCAGTGGCAATAGATTTTTAACACTGCGGTCTTATTGATTTTGGCTATGAAGAGTAAATTTAAAATTAAATCAGTGTTATCGGGAGGTGAGCGGAATTATAAAGAGAGTAGTTAGTTTGGTGTAAGTCACGCGTTCTAATACTTATCTCGGCCATAATGGCTTCCATAACACGATAAAAGGGTTTAAATAACATAGAAACACTTCATTGACTGCAAATTGCAATGATTTAATTTTCGATTAAAGGGCAACAAATAATTCATTCTGATCCTATTAAATATAAGAACAGTTCCTCATAAAATCGGTTTAATTCCTTAAACAACAATGGCATTACTACGCCGGCGGATTAAATCGAATCTATCGCAGCCGGCGGCCAAATTTATTGAGTGTTAAGACGTAAAATAAGGTTAATGCCAGTGTTGGGGAACGAAGATTTAGCTCGGTGCGATTTCGGAAGCTCGAAACACGATAAAGTCGAGTTGAATTTCATGCTCGTGCTTTAAAGAAGGCGAAGTAAACGACGATTAAATATTATCATTTTGTCAACAAAATCCCTAGGTTCAGCAGACTTTACTCTAAAGGCAAATGTCTGGGATTTAACACCAACATTATTGCAATTTAATTTGCACGATAAGTTGGGGCTTTGCTAAAATTGCAAGGTCCCAATGTTACCATCTTAACGTGTATACCACGCCTCGTATATTTGATAAATGATATTGTTATGTTGCTACCAGCTTAAGCGCGTTTATTATTACGAGATAAATTAGGCTGTACGCGATCATTTTTGCAGGAAACAGATTCTTAAGATAGTATTTCTAAAATATAGACATATCTGTATTAGTTACAAACGAATTGGTCCAAAGCTTTGATAAAATTGTGGAGAACGAAAATGAAAAATGAAGGTAATAAAACAAAGCGATGGTCTTACAGCCGTAGGAAACTTTTTCTGGAAGTTTAAAACTATGCGGATTTCAAGTTTCTATCTTGTCGTTTCAATTCTGTACTTTCATTACTTGTGTTTTTTATTTTAGTTTAATAGAAAATTCGAAATGTTATGAATTTCATGAAAATTTCATTTTATTACTGGAAAACATTGAATGAACTACTTCTTCAGTGCAATAATAATTGGACGAGCAGGTTTGAAAATATACATTTCCGAGAAATTTTAATAAATCTACTTTTAAAAATAAATCTATTTTTAACAAGACGGAAATTATTAACTTGCTTTTCCAATAACTTCACAGTGCCAGACAATAATGCGTCTCTGATCTCAAAAAAGTGCGATAACTTAGATAATGCAAATTTTCTTATCATCTCGATGTTAATGTAAATTGTGGGTTATACAATAGGATTCTGTTGCTTTCTTCTACATCTTTTAGTACACGCACCCTTCTGCATTTACCTTAAAACGATATAGTTCAGTTTCCATACAGCACATTTTCGAGGCACATTGGCGAGAGAGTGAAAAAAGGCATTTGCGGCCGCGTTAACACGGTAAGTGATTTCACTAAGTGGAATGTATACGATGTTCTTGGATAGGTTCCAAACAACTGAGCGTCAGTAGGTTTGGTCTGACATAAATACACTACAGCTACTCCCTAGCCGTAGCTTTAAATTTGACTCCCAATTACTGTAACGAAGAGACTAAACGTACATTTTCCTGGGTGGTTGGACGCTATTGAATGATAGGTGAAGGCAGCGTTCAAGAAGTGGTGTGGCTGTCGGTTTTAAAAACTAGGGTGTTAGGGGTAAAGTTCTTTTAACCTTCTTAAACCAATAATTAAACTGTCCCAGGGAGCTCTCACTTCGGTTGTGTTCAGGTATTAGCGTTATGTTCACACCGGCTACACATCTGCGCGGTTCGTAGTTGACTCAGGCAGCAACAAAAATTGCCTGTAGCCTAAGCTAGCACTAGCAGTTCTTGCTGCTCCGACACGACGTGCAAACAACTTTGAATAGCTCTACGGAGGCTAGGATGGCTTTGCAAAAAAATCATGGCGTTAAACCTAACCACGAAAATTACCATCGTGGTGGTAGTGGTAATTTTGTGCAAACAAGAGGCGCAAGCAGGCGTGCCAGTGTGTATGGTGTGACGCTTCTATAGGCGAAAGTACTAAGCCGATTTTGATAAAATTTTAAATCAAAAAGTATCTTAAAAAATGTAGTTCTAGTTAAACTTTTCAAAACAAATCCGAAACCGGAAATATCTGAGAGAAGAATTTAAGGCAAATGGAAAGCTTTTTTACTAAACTTACAAGCTTTAAAATGGCGGCTTCTACAACTTTTTAAAAATCTCGATTTTAACGCCCATTTACTCCAAAAGTATATGTCTGATCAGAATCAGGTACAACTTGTTTAAGAGCCCTTTGTGAGTAGTATACGATGAAATAAAATTAATTTCGAAAATCCAAAAGCGATTGTAATGGGGCTGCTTCGAAGTTTTGAAAATTTTCAAAAAAAGTTTCTTCAAAAACTGTGTTCACGATTTCCGTTAAACTTTATAAACCGATAGAGCTTGCAGTGAACTACAAATTTATTTTTTACTAATTTCCCAAATTTTACTCTGACGCCTTCTAGGCGCAAGTTCAATTTCCCGCTGCTTGTTTGTAAAAAATTTAATAATCGCTGAACTGTACAAGGATATTATTGTAAAAAAAATACACTTTTGCAAATACGGTATTAATATCTAGTATGAGAAAATCCACTTAAAGTCCACACTTTAGTTTTTTTTCTATATAATACCAACGTCGGTCATGTTTACAAATAACCGTATGGCAAAAATTCATAAACATTCATTAACTCAGATATTTTAGGATACAGTTAGAGTACAAAAATGCAAGTTAATTTATAATTTATTATTAATTTATTATTTATTTTCTTTACAAACAACTGCTAACTGCAGCTGATTTTATTGCTAACATGATATTTTTTTTTAAGCGCGTCTTAAACTTAGAATAGCAGAGCCCATAGTTTATACTACACGCTTTTTCTTACAAATAATTACTAACCAATTTATTAGAAGGGATATATTGATGTAATTCATACATGCCGCCGGTATATCCGCTACTTTGGCACAGATTGCACTGATTAACTGTTATATAAACACCGAAACCCGTAAACATAATAAATACGGTGCGATAATAATGTTACTAAATACGTCGTCACTAAGGTCAAGACAAAGGGAACAGTTTCTGATTTACCATAAGACCGCTACGCTACTAACTTAATTTTTTTATTTATTGTTAGCAACAGAAACGGAGAGCATAGCCACAGGTTGTTGTCAATTGGAATTCCTTCTATCTGACTTAACGTTTAGTAGCGAGGAGCCCCCAACTACTAGAAGCCGCATATTTACGCGTTCATTATATAAGGCGCCTATTTGTTGGTACGGCGGGCGGCGGGGCGCTACAGTTTTTGATAAATATAAGCAAAATTTAATGTTTACGGTTTGTCTGTATGATTGAGACATAATCTGTCGATAGCTGGCAATTCCACGTCAGATTCCTCGAGGAACACACATGTTGGGTTACGGATCCCTTCCATGGGGTTAGATTTTTATTTAAGGCCAGATCAGGAACAGTTCAGTACCAAAAACTTTAGAGACAAATTCAGGTCAAACTATGCAAACGATGCCAAGCGCAAAGATATTTATAAATAACTCAAATCAGATTTAAAATTTGCATTGCAGCTGAGTTTTCAAGAGATATATGTAGATATCTAAAAATGATATTTTATTACCCACTATTATTTTATCACCTTTGACCTTACCTTATCGAATCTGCCATATACAATCACCATTAATAGGAATCAAGCAAGGAAAATTTAAATTGAAAACACTAATGAATGGCGTCAATTTGTAGGAAAAGTGGGTACTTTTATTTATACATTATTTGATGTCAATCGTGCTGGATAGGAATATAAATAAAAAATAATAAACGTGCGTATGATTACTTAGTAGTTACGTATGTTTACCTCAATCGCCAACTTTCCGTGTTTGAGAATATACAATACTGCGGGATGCTTTTGGTAGATGTCGTGTAACTCGCCACAGCTTATTTATTACATTTTGAAGAGAAGTTACCAAAACATCGTGGGTCGTAGACCACGGGTACCGCTAGTATATATTAAGTGGTGGAACATAATCTACTAATGAACTCACTTAAACAACATTTTAGATTTATATGTTTTTTTAAACAATCATAATGCTAAATTAAGCAGTTGGATAGATTATGCAAAATATTTTAAAAACTGATTTCTTGTTTTTGATTTAATATATAAATATGTTTGAAGGTACAGGAAGTACAGTAGAAGAATTTATTTTGCTTGATATATTTGTCCGCTAATATAACAAAAACTAAAAGCGTCAGTTTTGAAAAGAAAAGGTTTGTACTGCTTTGAATATATTTTAAGCACTCTAACGAAATGGAGTTGTTAAACTTGCTCTGAATAAATAAGGGTTTCAACAATGGAATAAATTCGTTGCAATTGTGCAACGATGCAGAATACGGTGAAGGTTTTAAAAATGCTGAAACTTAACCGAAAGGGAAAAAAACTTTTCTTGGACGTATAAATAGAAATAAGATGAATTGACTAAAATAATATTCTATAACTTTTTTTATACGAGTATTTTCGCTTGTATGAAACAAGTCGTGAAACCGTTTTTGTAAATGCTAAATTTTCATTCTTAAATTTAACTTTTATGTATTGTAATTACGCGATGTAACTAAACGATTTAAATTTTTTTATAGGCTATTCAGAACCACATACAGTAGTTAAAATTAAATTGATAGCACGGTAACGATGCATTGCTAAATCAATATTACCCTAGCCGTGGTTTAGTGCAATTACATCTTAAAGTGCCAATAATTGCAATAGTGAACACCAATTGTCTACACACAGGCTACAAGCACTGCAATACATGATTTTAACGTAATTAAACGCATATTTATAATAAATATTTACTAAGAAATTCTAGGTTTACACAGTAACAGCGCGAAAACTGTCGCTTTATAACAGTTTAATGAGCAAACAGAGCATTAGGTATACAGGGCAATTAAACTAAAATATGAGTGTTCGTTAAAACTTTGAGGCGAGCTTGTTGCAGTTTGTTTAGTTATTTATTACTTACAGCATTTTTATTTGAAACAAAAATTTCTTCTTGGTATTATACTCTAACTAACGATGCAACTGTCATATTAAAAGTGCTCGGAAGTGCATATAATGGATACGTTTTCGTAACTGTCGAGCAAGATCTTTGCTTAACTATTTCGACATTTATATTTTCATAGTTTGAGTAATATTTCGAGTTTAAATAAAAGACCTAAGGAATGCAAGTCCATAATTCTTATGAAAAGTTTTGGAATTTAAGTTTTTTATTCATGGCTTTACTGTGTTGGTATTTCAGAGAAAACTTTTTACTGAAGGATTTTTACCGCTTTTACCGTTTTTACCGCAGCTTTTTTTGAGACTATGACTATGTCTTTTCTTTTTTTTCTTTTTTTTTTTAAGAATCATGAATCCGTGCGTGAGCACGACCTCATGATTCCCATCCCACCCCCTTTACCCGGGCTCAGCACACTAAGTGCTCTTCACCGGTCTAACATGCTCCACCCCTGAAAGACATGCAACCCAACACACACAACCACATACACCATCCATGGACCCGTCGGATTTAACTTATTCAGAAAAATTACCGACGAGCAGTGGACTCGAACCAACTGCCATTGGGAGTCTAGTTTCAAAGCCTGGGACTTTAACCACTAGACCACCCGCCGGTCCTATGACTATGTCGGCGGGTGTTTATTCTATCAATGCTTTTCCCAGCGAATTTGTTTTGGAACTTTTTTTAAAGACATTTTCTCCGTAAATTGGAATTGGCCCCCACAAGCAAAAGCAAAGTTAGACGCCAATGCTGAAATTCATAATGCAAAATTTAAAAAAATTATGTTTAGGTAGGTACGTCATCGTGCGTCGCGGCGATTAACAAACGTGCGCGTTCTCATTCATTATTGTTATTCTTTGATCATCAAAGTATTTGTTCTCACTACTTACGCGGAGTTAAATATAATTGCACTTGTTATTAAATATTAGTCGTATTGGCTGCACAACTAAATACAATTAAACGCAAGTTCTAATCCAAAAACGGTTCGTTTGCATCTATGCGAGGTATGAGCGCATAGCCTTCCAATACCCCAAACATCTAGTGTGAACCTAAATTTGCTTGTCTGCAGCAAACACTGTAGTCGAATCTACAAGCGAATATGCGCCTTATATAATAAACGCGTAAATAAGTGACCTGTACTGGCGGAGGTTCCTTGCCACTAAAAGTCGAGACAAGCGGAAGAGATGAATATTTAATGTATAGACTACAAGCATTAATACGTTACAACGCGAACAGCAAATTTTTGAATCGAATCGTCGATAGGTGTAGTGGTCTAGGTGATGGTCGCTCTCCCTGTTGCCCAGGGTTCGATTCCGAGGCCAAATAACATCGAAATTTAAAAAATCAGCATGTCCTGTTGAAAGGCCTTGAACAACCACCAACACACTCTTGTGGATTATTGGGCTTTAGTTTCACTTCTACTTGTCAAATCTCCTCTGAAGTTAAGGTGCATGAACTTCCGTGGTTTGGAGCTCACTTGAAGTTGTAGGTTGGCACTGTTGTTTGCTACTTTAAGCACCATACAGAAAATGAGGTGAGAAGATGTACTACACTTCGCAAGAGGTATGCAACCGTAAACATCAATTAATGGAGATTAATTAATTTATAGCAATGTGTTCATGTGTTCACCATGTATGTAACTTCAATAACTCTACGGCGGGTAACCAGGCTCCAAGAAAAAAGTTGGCTGTATCAACGGGTTTAATCAATTCTCAACAGTAATAACAACAATATCAATAAAAAGTATAAAAAATAATATTAACAAATGTTACAACTACTCACCACATCGTTACTCTTTATTTACCTCCACCTTTATACCGATTGTCGTTGCCGTTACTTTATATTATTACATCAACCATAGTTTTGTGGTTTTTACAGTATGGCAACTTAGCACAACTCAAAATATTCACCCACTGTCTGCAATTCTTTTTTAATTATTGACCGCGCGCTCCTCATATCTTTGCCAGTAGCATCTAGGCTCTCTATTTTTACATTTCAGACGCCCGATGAACCGTCAGTGTTTCGTAGTCCATCAACTTAACTTTGACACATTCTTAGGCAGTTGCAACACTTATTCAATAAAATTGCAACAGGATAATGAAGTAATCCGCGTCTCTAAAAAACTTTTGTTTACTGGTTTTTACATTTCCTTTCTACAGTATAAGTCCTGAAAGTTAGTGTCGAGTATTTTTATAAATAAAATAAATTAAGCCAAATATTTCTACCTACGTGTTAAAATTTCTTTCCAATTGATAGCTGAAAGCCCAGTTTAATCATAGTACTTATGTATAAACTAAACATGTAATTTAGTTGTTTATATTAGGTATGATTATATGGGAAAAGCTATTAGTGCTCTGGTCAGGCGTACCGCAACTTGTCCATTAAACATTAAGTTTAGCCTTAACCTCAAAGGATTATAGCAAATGGATTTTAGTTATACTAAAGAGCAATGCATATTCAATAGTTTACTCTACTTGCAGCTTCATTGATACGCTTCATTAGTTCTAGCCAACGATTCCAACTTTAATCTCTTAGGAAATTAATGTATGCTTTAGCAAAATTAAACCAACAAAATGGAATTGCAAGTTTTTTTAACTACAAAACTAAAACAAATAGTAAAAATAGAAACTACTTCTCAGAGTGGTAATCTAGTCTAGTAAATTAAGTTTAACCGTTAGAACGGGCTTGTTCGTTTGTGAAGTTAATACAGCGCAGGTGCTCTAATGCACTAATTCGCTTGGAACAATTACTGAATTATTTTCACTTTAACGTCACCCACGGTGATTTTTGGAACTCATAATTTAAATCTTCAGAACTGCAAGCTAGTTACACTTACGTTAAACGTCTAATTATAAAGACACTTGGATGATTTTAGCGATTTTAGCAAGAGTGCGCGCAACCGTCAAAATTATTGAAACTAACGCATGTTCTCTATTGGGTTGCTTTGTGGTCACTCCTTATGATTTCGTAGTCAATCACGCGGGGAAAATTTAGTGAACGCACTGGTGCGAACTACGATTTAGCTATGGCAAACGATTAT
Organism: Ctenicera cuprea; assembly: GCA_958336395.1. Lineage (NCBI taxonomy): Eukaryota > Metazoa > Arthropoda > Insecta > Coleoptera > Elateridae > Ctenicera > Ctenicera cuprea. Next base: position 76,201,047 of record OY284486.1, on the reverse strand, counting down.
ACTGAGTAAACCAAACGCAAAATTACGTTTTCTGGAGATATAAGGCTAGCAGTAGCCGTAAAAGTAGGTATTTATGGGTATATGATTTCGAAGTTGAGTGCTTCTGGCTGATACTTCTGTTGTATTTACGTTAGCGTATTTTGGTGGATGATTTCGAAACTAAAGTTATTTTAGGATAATAGGAGAGATAATTGCGTTTTGACAACGTCAGCTGCTTCTGTGAATGTAAATGCATATTTGTGTTTGATTATCAGGTTGAATATTTGTCCCTATTATTAGCATAATAGACTAATAAGCACTATTCAGTTTGTAGACAGTAAAAAAAAATAAAATTCAGATTTTAGATTTGTGAACTGTCGGCAGAACGGAATTGACCCATTGGGACGCAGGAAATTTTTGGGTGGTCTATGTAATCACAAATGGTACTAAGTGCGGTCCAAAATTTGAATATAATTTTAGCATACTTCCAGTTTAAAAAAAATATTGATTGTTTTAAGAAAAAGTTTCCTGGATTAAGAAAATGGTGGGTTTTTTCAGAGTCGAAACGTGTTTATTATGACACTTAGAATTAAAATATCTCAAAGCTATTTCCTTTGTTTAAAACTTTCATTCGGAATTTTGTAAATAAACGTATTAGCAATATCTTAGATATGTTTTTATTTTAACGATAGTTTAGTTATTTTAAAAAATATTAATATCTTAAAAATATTTGTAAATTGAATAATTAGAAATATTTTTGAAATTATTTTGTTATTAATAAAATTAGTCAAGAAGTAGTTCTGTCTTTAAAAATGTTTACAACTAATATGTTTCTGTCGATTGTAATACAAATATCTTATTTATTAATGTTTTACCTAAATACACCTGCGTACAGTTTTAACGTTTAAAAAAATATTTATGGAATATTAATAAATAATTAAAAATGTGTTTAAGATATTTTAAATTTAACTATGTAGGAGTATCTCAATAAAACTTTAAAAAAATTGTTATTATCTTTTAGATATTTATAAATATATTGCAGGTACTTTAAAACAATTTTGCTTATAAATTATAAGTAAAATTGTAAACTTCTATTTATCAGCGCGTAGAGTTCGCTTTTAAGGCGGCAGATGTTCACTGTTGCCAGATTTATAGATGGCGGTAATTTCTAAATATCTTAGATCTTCAACAATTATTATTTATATATCATATGTTATAATATATCAGATAATTAAAAAGGAATAAATTTTTCGTATTTTAGATATTTGAATATTGGTCTACTTTAAAATATGTTAGATATTACAAAACATCAAGAAATAATTGTTGAATATCTAAGATATATGGAAATTACTGCCATCTATGAAGTTTGTACGTCCGCTAAATTTCAATCTTAAATCTGGCAACAGCGAACAGCTGCAGCTCTAAGAGCGGACTCTGCGCGCTGTTGAAAATAGCATGTTGGTTTCAGTTTACACATGGGTAATGCACATAACCTGCAAAATAAGATCGTTGTAAATTGTTGTTGCAGTCACAAAACATACACCATTAGTCTTTTTTCTACTCAGCAGTCCAGTTTGCGCGGGGTAACACATTAATTAAAGAAATGAATAAAATGTGGTCATAACGCAACCACACAAGTCGCAACGTTGCTAGACGTAGATCGACTTAGCGGCAGTACAAATTTTATAGGGAGTGGTCATTTCCGAATATCATAGATATGCCTTAATTTTTTTATTTTAAAATTTCATATAAATTTTAAATGCAATTTATTGTATAATTTCAATTTAAAATATCTAAGATATTTCGAAATAGAATAATTTTTCAATACCTATCTAAGATATTAGTAAAATAAATTTAATTGCAAATATCTAAGATATTTTAAATTCAAATTGCGTTTAAATATTTTAAAATATCTACAGGATATTTCTAAATTAATAATTAATTGATAATTGTAAATATTTAAATATCCCTTAGATACTTTTAATTCAAATATAGTTACAGTACAAACCTATAATTCTTTAAGATATTTATAATAAATTAACAATATATCTAACCAATTGTTAAACCATGTCAATAGATAATTTAATTTGTTGAAATTCGCTTCCACTAAAAAGTAAAATGGCGTTACATACTGTTCTTTAAAGACATGCAATTTTTTACTTGTATAAAGGTAACTTCTTTGAAATATAAGCCGGTGCTGTCAGTAGCAATTATGCTATTATCAAAAAGTCATCGTGATGGTCTTTAATAATATTTTGCACCAAGCTTATAAAGTGAGAATTGAAATCATCAGGAATTGTGTTTTTTTTAAACTACTACTGCTATTCTGTATAATTTTTCATTAGCCACTGTGAGAATGGAACAAACGGTTTAGTTATTTTAGGACCATTAAAAGGAAAAAGTAGTAATAAAATATATTTATCAAAATCCAAATCAATTCTTCGCAATTAGGAAGTTGTGACTGCGAAAATAAACTTGACATTTGCAACGTTTTTTTGCAAGTTAAGACTCCTTTTAAACATACCATAAATAATTTTGCAGAGACGAAGCAAAGCCTTATTTTTTGCCCTTTTGTAATGGTCGCAAACGAGTTACAACGGTAAGATATTTTCGAGGAAAATACCCTACCCGTGCAAAGAAATTATATTTAGAATGAAAGAGCAAATATAAATTTTACTAATTATTAAATTCCAGACAGTAAACATTTATTTTAAAAATAGCTAAAGAGTGTCGTGATGAATAAATGGTTTGTAAAAATAAAGTTAATTATAGCAGCTATGTGAAAAATCGAGTGCACTGCGCTATTGAGGACTTCCTTTCTATTCCCGATGTCCCGACCTCAAAGCAAATGTTCGTGTCAGCTGTTTCTTAGATGTGTTGATTACCAGAGGGAAGGCGTAGAGCGATAGGGTCTTAAAAGCGCCTAACAGGGCCAAATCAGAGTAGAATACTTTCATCTAAGAAGCAAACAAAAGAAATAAAAGTGCGATAAAAACGCCATTTAATTTAATTAAATCAACTTAACTGAAATCGTTCGTAGCGTTCATTACAGGGCCTCAATAATCGACTACGATAATGACATTCAATTTGAATAAAGCGCTTTAATTGCTACTAACTTTAATTTGTAATTAGAACATAATTGCAGTCATTATTGCAAGAACCTCTTCGTATATACGTTCTCATTGACATTAATGGATGAATCTGGTCTGAAGTAAAATACACGTATAACATTAAATTGAACAATCACTTTCCATAGAAGCACGTATCTATTATCGTTATTTCTCGTTTCTTTCATTAGAGCTTATTCACTAAATTGATTGAAATGAATTCATAACGCAGACGTAATATTAGGTACTCATGTTTTATCCGGGTCAGGTCACTCCCTAATTATCTAGCTGAATACGCAATTTAAGAAAAATATAATAAGTCACAAATTTCAAAAGTTAATCTAATGGGTATATTTAAAATTCTAAAGCACGTTGTAATGAAAAACAAATTGCCGTATAATGGAAAATGCTTTTAAATTTAAATTCAATAACACTTAGTTGCATTCTTAAACGTTAGCCGTTATAAAAATTCTGATTTACAGATATATAAGCTTGAAATTAGTACTTAAGGATGGTTTTGCGATTTAAGAATCAGTATTATATGAAAGTATTAATTTCGTGAAAATATTTAAATTAGAGGTTTTAACTGAAATACATGTTTTGGACGTCTAAGAACCCAAAAAGGTGTTTTTTTATAAAATGTTTGTCTGTGAATAGGTATGTATTATTTATGTATCTGCGTATGAATGTATTGCTGTGATATTATGACCACACTGGCGAAATATTCATAAAAAGATCAATTTTAAAATTATTATTTGATTACCTTGGCATGACGACTCGTTTCTAGTTCAGGAATTCTTTAATTTAAATTAAATAATTGAATTAAATAAAAATATAAAAAAAATTGGCGTGGTTTCACTTTGAAATATTGAAATATTTATGTTAGTTTGATATGCTAATAAAACATGCATAATCTTGGAGGGGGGAGTTCAAATATGTAAAAAGTGTAGAATAAGTTGGTTTTGTTAATTTATATTTTTTAAATGTAGAATAAGTTAATTTGAAAATAAGATAAACAGAAATTTTAGTACTTTTAAAAGTAATCAAGTTGTTCATATGTAAAAATTGAGTTTTAATGGAGGTGACTATAGAAAAGGAGAGCTGTAAAATAACATCGAACTGAGGGAACGTAAATTTGTAACGCTCCCAAAGAAAATGTAAAATTTGTATAAAATAAGTACAAAATATTAATTAAAAGTTTTGCCTGGTTGTAAGACAGTGTTTTACTTGAAGTGAAGTGTAATAAAGCCTAGATAAACGACGAAGAAGGTAATAGAAAAATTTATATAAAAAAAACAATTGTTTTGACATTGAAAGCTGAGTCGACAAGTTGCTAGGATAATGTGATTTTTCGATTAAAAGAAATGACATGGATAAAACATTAATAAATGTCAAACAAAATTCACAACCGGAGAAAGACGACGTATAAGCAGAAGATAATAACTATAAAGAAGAGAAATGCGACCCACATAAGGAGAAAGAGATACAGCAGAAACTAGGGTACTGTGTTAAAAGGAAAAGTGAGTGACAATAAGAGAAAGAATAATATCTGAAAACATAAATAAAACTTTGCTATATAAAATATTTTTTTTGTCAAAATTGTTTAATATTATTTGTAAAAGATTATGCATGAATGTTTAATATCAACTTAAAAACAAAGAACCAAAATCTTACAATTAAAAAGGGAAGCCGCGTTTTGTTGTTAATACAAGTAAAAAGAACCCTGAGAATTTAAAAGAGTACTCAAGTCGAAGTAATAAAATAGATCAATTTGTGATACAGTTTATGTAAATCATTAATTCCACAAGTGTGGGGTATTACATAGCAGTATATGCAGCTCATACCTTTCGAATAGACAGGCCGATTTTGGTGTGCTTTGGGATTTCCAGGCATATCAAAAAACGGGGAAAATAAGCTTTAAAAAAAATCCGAAATCAGAAGCGGAAGTTAGACATGTTTTTGGTAAACGGAAAACGAATTTTTTAAAATTTTTTAAAATTTTTAAACAAAATCTGATAGCAGACTTTAGAGAAAATTCAACAGTTTTTTCCGAACATTCTAGCTTCACAGCGGTGGATGCTACGATTTTTTTTATGTTGACGTTAACGCCTTATTACTGAAGAACGAGTTAATCAGTCGGAATCAGATTTAGTACCGTAGTAGCTAAGAGATACAATATTACTATTTACAAAAATTTCCTGGGGCATGAAAACTGTAAAGTAAAAATTATTTCAAAATTTAGAAAATTTTTAAAAAATATTACTCAAAAACTGACTACAAGATTTCTTTCAAGTTTTTTTATGCTAGTAAAGCTAGGTATGAGCTTCGACTTTTCAACAATTTCTATCCGAGCTCGTTAAATTTTCAGTTACGCCTTCTATGAATTTCTGAAAATGTTTCAAATCAGATCAGGATGAAACTAAATATTGTAAATACCCTAGAAATACACAATGCTACAAGTTTTTTACAAGACTTTTAAAACTACTAAAACAGTAAGCAAAAAAATCACAAAATTTTCACATTAATTAAAAGACTTTGCTTTATTTTAACTTATTAGGCTACTAGTGCTAGGGTTTGCGTAACATCTTATTAATATCTCTTCTATTAATTTTTGAAAATTTAAAAATTATGCATCTTTTTTTAATAACCGCTAGGCGATAAAAACATGTCAGTTTAAGCTAACTTGTTCATGAATAATAAATATTAGATTAAAATTCACATGTTATTTTTTGGTACAACAATATTCAGAGGGGTTAATTTTTCTCTTACCAAATTTTTGATAGTCGGATCTGTCCTTTCGATTGTGGTTTTTTTTAAGCCCAAAGAATCGTTTTCCAAAACATCAAACATCGTTTTAGTTTTCATTAAAATTATTTTTTATTATTATTATTAAGTGTTTGGCAAACAAAACTTTAAACATTATAACAAAACAGACGGTGAATTAATATTCAAAAAATAGTTGCAGTACAAGCACATGTAATAAAAATGCTGGTACAATTTCTTCATGCTGTGGAGCCTGTCGCATACCAGACCATACTTTCTTTCTCGCTCCGCCGGAAAGTTATGAGACATCTATAACTTATATAACTAACCTTGTGACTAGCTAGGAAAGCCTCTAGATCAGTACCAAAGATTTTCAAATTTCAATACAAATCGGAAGGTATCAAAACAGATGAATAATACTAACAATTTTGTCTTTCGGCTTAGATCGCGTCGTCGTTTGGGGATTGCTGTTTGTAAGCCCCATGCAAACGAAAGTTTCGCGAGACTTGCCAACGTGCATCTTTAGAGTGATTAGAGCACTGAATTCAAATCTAGAATGCGGAGGTATTTAAACTCCTTTGAGCCAGTTGGGCAGAACGTCGGAGTTATGGTTGGCTGTCACCGTTGGACGAAGGCGGATTCGGTGGAGCGTAATCGCTAGATCGATGATGCGTACGAATCCTTTGAGGATAAACTACTAGAATCCAAGCTTTACTAAGTCTAAAACCATCTTCTCTGTTTATGTTAAACGGATAGTATGGTTTAGACTCAGTAAAGCTTAGACTCCTGTAGTTTATCACGATCACGCTCCACCGGATCTGTCTTCACCTAACAGTGACAGCCAACCAGAACTCCGCCGTTCTGCCCGACTGGCTCCGCATCCTTGTCTTGGCAAGCAAGATACATTAAGATCAAATACTTGTCCGCCGCAAATATGATAAGCACACAGTCCTGTTTAGGCAGGCAGGGCCTACTAACAACTACGGCTCAAACTTTTAGATCAAATGCTTGTAAAGGCAGACAAGCTACAGGTCGATCCTTACCTGATTATGCTGGCTGTAATCCCAAAATAACGACGCAGTCTAAGCCAAAAGTAAATTGCAATATTGACAGTTCGAGAAACCGCGAAAGCCTCAAAGAATAAACTAACAATATTATCAAAAAATAAATAAAATTTATACTTTAGTTAATGTTCTGGATGACGAGATTCATTCGCATTAATTTCCTAAAACTTTTAAAGATTTAGATGACGAGATTCGTCCACTTCAATGTTACCTGAACTTGAAAAACTCATTTAAGAATACCTACCATAAGCGTTTGGCAATAATTTGGACGAGGACTGCACTTTGCACCATATAATTTTCGATTTACAGATTTGAATGACGAATTTCCTATTCTTTATTCTCATTTACCTATTTCAACTAACATACCATAAAATACACTAAAAATATACCTAGTTCAGATATTTATTAAAAACGTTTTTCTATACTTCAACATCAAACAAATTTGATTACGTTTAAAAATTGAAAATATAAAGGACAATGAGGGGTACCGTAATAAGAATTTCCATTTAATAGCAATTAACAAAGAGCTATGAACTCATTTACACTAAAATGGTAGGAAAATAATTGTAGGTTTATAATCCATACTAGACTTATCTGTTATTTAATTTCAGCATTAACATTGTTTTCTCTTGCACGTGTTCAAGTTCCAGTTCCAGTGGCGTTATGATTGGAAAGGTGATCAATCATGGAAAAAATTGTTTTATTTTGTAATGTAATTTAATTTTACTTCGACAGATTTATAATTAATATGGTAGAATGAATATGTATCTGGGCGCTGAGTTGCCCGCAGCAAAGTTTTCAAAAAGCATATAAAAGACAAGTTTTTGAAAGACATGTTATCTACACTCGTATTTCCAGAAAATGTAATGGGTCAACTTTTCAGGCTAAGGCTTTCTTAGTAAATTCCTTTTGCTATAGCCGCTAAGTGCACTTGTAGCAGTACGAAAGGATTTGTCTAAAAGTGTTGGTCGAATGGCTGGAGTTGGCGCCCGATCGCCGGGGTACATTCTTTGTTCCGGCCACGTAGGTGCCAGAACGGCCAAGTGACCTAACGGTACCCCCAGGACGCCGAGGAAGGTGTGAAAGAGTGGTGAAGAACGTGAGGGTAGATGGGAGATGACCGCAAGCGATCGAAGGGTGCAGACCAAAAGAACCACCACAGTTTGTGGTGTTTACTGTGCAAATTAAGATTAAAAAAGCGTCGTTGTTAGTGAAGGGAGATTTGTGGGCATTAGCTTTACGCAGTGCGTAAAAGTGATTTTAGTGCGTTAATACTACGCCGCGAGATCCACACCCGAAGAAAAGCGAAGATCTGGAATCCACCATCCAGCCAGCGCAGCGATTCGATTCCTTCTCGCCACTCTCAGCGACTCACGGTCGAAATACCACCGAGAGCATCCATGACACACGCCGCGGCTTTGTGCTTTACGACCAGCAAAAGCTAAGTAGAATATAAGTTAACATTAAGATTGTATATATTGTTTTCTTATTTTGTATCGAGAATAGTTAGCTAGGTAGGGCCGGCCGGTAGGGTTAATTGTGTGTTTATTAAATTTAAATGTTTAGCAATAAAATTCTTGTAAAGTGCATTTAGCGAGTTTATTTCGTGAGAATTAATAGAGAGCGAGAAGTTTACGGGATAGGAAAGTGGCCTAATACCCCGTTACCTGAATTGCCCTGAAGTTGTGAGACTGAGCTAGCTGAGGTGCATTACAAACCCAAATTTCAACATCAGGTTAAAAAACAGTACCATTACAAAAATAAAACAAATTTATTCAATATTCAAGAGGCATGCGAAAATCACAAATAAGCCATATTCTAGTAATAAGCAATAAAGGAACTATGATACTCGCAATGTTTTGATGAAAAGGATCTGTCAGATATTATGTTGTGTATCTAAAGGAACCGGCTCTACAATGAAATTTTCCGCATTAGAGGCCTATAAAGTAAGGGTAGCAGTATGGGCATAAGCACTAAATTGTATCAGAAACCATAAAATTTATATTACCGCTAAATAAGGGTATTACTGCATCCTGCCCACAAATACGACGAGATCCAAGTGTCTCTTGAACCGACAAAGTGGCAGTTAAAAATAACAGGCTAAGGGACAGAAATTATCTAGGACTTATGTTGTAACTCGTAAACTAAAATGAGTTACGAAGAACTTTAAGTTTGAGTTTTTTCACTTTGGTACTGTTTTATTTTAAAAGTTTCAAAACAACACATATAAAACAAACGGTTAAGAATTATGCACGTGTATGTTATAATAAATTCTAAACTGAAAGTTGAACAGTTATTAATACCATTTCAGAACGAATATAAACGGTATCTTATTGCAGCTATTCTTAAAGGACTGAAACCTTTACAAGGTTCAAAAAGGACTCGAGTTTAACATACGCAAGCCAATATATTTCGCATTTCTTTGCTGCCGGCTGCAACCGATTTGTCTGGTTAACTCTGCATAAGCCCAGAGAGTGATCTAAGAAGCCATTATTCAAAAACGGTTCTCTATGAAACGAAAATATACTGTACGTTTCCATCTGCACCATATTGGTTTCAAAAATATATAGATCTGTTATAACGGTCCAGGGAATTACTGAACGTTTGATAAAAGTCGCTGTGCTAGTTCAGGCAACAATAAATCGAAATCAGAATAAATTTTGCTTGCACTAAGCTTCGCGTAATATTGAACTATGAAGCGTGACCATAAAATCTAAAAGATAAGATCGTTCTTTTCTGCATGTCACATATATTAAAGATTCGGGAGAAATATGCTTTATTAAACGACACAGGCATATTGATGCACTCCTAAAAAATTCGGGAAAATTTATTTTTTATTCGCATCCTGAATTTCTTATTTACAAATCTAATCCATTTTGTTAGATTCTTAGCCTGCTTATTAAAATATTACAGCAAGATATGCAAGAAATTCGTTTAAATTTGACCTCTAAACCCCAAGTATTTGCTGGTGCCAAGGAACATGGCAGCAGCGAACCTGAAGTGGGAGCAAAAAAGGATTTAAACTAAGGGTGTTGACGACAACAAAAAGGTATTGTAATTTAAGGCATGACCATTAACGTCCTTACAGCCATATCCATTCATCTCATAAAACAAGCCTATTAAAAAATGTTTTGTGCTGTATACAAAAAAAAATTAATAAGATAAGTGTTTTGTGATTAAATTATTACAACGCTAGAATTTTTCAAAAGTAGATATCTTTTATTCCATTTACTAGAAAATTCCTGGAGATCGGATTAGATTCACAATTAAGTCTGTAATATAGTGGTAGCAGACAACTAATTGAAGGCTTGACTATTTAGCTGTTGGCAAATTTAACAGGCAGTGCCAAGGAGTATTTTACAACAGGGCGTAAAACCGAGGCGCTATATAATGGTTTTATTACGTCCTCTTTCAGTTATTTGTGCATCAACCATAATGAATTCTAGAACTTCATAAGTTTTAGTAAGCTGCTGAACTGAAAACTTTTCTGTAATAATGTAGAAACAAGATATTAAACGAGTTAATAAGCAGTTCTTAAGCGAGAAAGTATTCGCCGAGCAGTTGTTTTATTTCACTTATGAGCACTTTGAAGAACTTCGATCAAGAGAGATTAGTTAAGTATGTTTTGCTTCATTGTGTTCTTAAATAAATAGATGTTTTAGTAAATTACCTTTATAATTACATTATTATACAAGATTTATGTTTATTGCCACGACTTAAGAAAGTAAAGTCTGCTTACATAGCTACATTCTACTGTAGGAGGAGCTAGTTCTAAAAACTTATCGTTTGCGACGTTTTCTGTATTCTTCTTTCAAAGGGTTATTTTTAAAAGATTTTAATTTTGTTTTATTTTAACAGCTGATATTTTTAGGAAATGTAGCAGCTTGGTAGAAACTCTAAAAATAAGCAATTTTAAAATGTTTTTACACACGTTGTACCTATATACAGGGTGAACAAAAAGTAAGGAACATCGATGCTACAGCCTTAAATAATAACTTTACGAAAAAAAGTTTCTAGCAAAAGTTTCCTATCAAGTTTTTTGCCACAATTTGGTGGTTTTCATTTTTTTTTCTATTGTCATATGTTTTGGCTATGACGTCGTGGGCATTTTTTTTAAATGGCAACCTATGCTTTTTATGACATGACCAGTTAGTGCTTTTTATTATCTATACAACCATGTAAAAATATCATACAGTTGCGTAATAAAAATTCCAAGAAAAATCACGATAAACATTTATTTTTGTCACTGGCAACATTTTTCATCAGGTACACTTATTGCAAGATAAACAAACGACAATAGTACGCAATTGTTTAAAAATGTTTAAAATTGAACAAATGCAAGTCTGTAATGTCAATTCGGTGACAGTTAGCATTAATAAGTGATTACAATTTAGTCTGTGTCCTGTGTTAAATACGAATTTCTAATCATGGTACGTTTAACAAAAACTGAACGTATCGAAATTTTGATGATGATCGGGTACGGTGATAACAAGAGAACTCACGACGATATTGTGTGCGCTTTATTTAATACTGTACATCCAAATCTTGAACCTGTTACACGGTCCACTGTAACCAAAATTAATAGAAAATTTAGAGAAACGGGCCACGTTAAAGATTTGGATAAAATTGGCCGTCCAAAAAGAGCAGCAGACGATAAAATGTTGGACTTTGTGCTTACAGTTTCCGAAAATCCTCACACTTCAACTCGACAATTGCGCTGGATAATAATGTTAGTCAAGGAACTGTACTGAATATTTTACACACAGAAAAATTTCATCCCTATAAGGTTAAACTAATTCAAGAATTATCAGAAGATGATTTTGATAGGAAAATTCAGTTTTGTGAAGAAATGATGGACAGGTGTAATAACGACCCACAGTTTGTGAATTCTATTATCTTCTCCGACGAAGCCACATTTTCTTTAAATGCAGCTGTAAATCGGCACAATTCCCGCTATTGGTCGCGACATAATCCACATTGGATGGAAGAATTACACACGCAGTATCCACAAAAAGTAAACGTGTGGGCGGGAATTATAGGAGACAGAATTCGTGGTCCTTTTTTCTTTCATTAAATGCTGATCGGTATTTGGATTTTTTGAGGTTGGAACTTGTTCTCGCGTTAGCTGTTTTATTAAAAAAAAAAAAAATCCGGACACGCCAAACGATAGAATTTGGTTGCAATAAGATGGTGCTCCACCTCATTATGGCATTCATGTTCGTCAATATTTATATGGAATTTTTACAAATAGGTGGATAGGAAGAAGAGGACATATTGAGTGGCCAGCGCATTCTCCGGATCTAAAGCCGCTTGACTTTTTCTATGGGGCCATCTTAAAAGTACTGTATATACAAACAGACCAGACAATTTGAAAAAACTAAAAATTCGTATCCGCGAACATATACGAGCAAGATCACCTGCTACAGTTCAAAATGCAGTTCGAGGATTTTCTTATCGTATTGCCCACTGTCAGGCAGTGATTAGCGAACAGTTTGAACATTTTCTTAAATTGATGTTAAATATGATTTGAAACTAGTTTACTAATTTGTGGACCTTGCAATAAGTGTACTTGATAAAAAATGTTGCCAGTGACAAAAATAAATGTTTATCGTGATTTTTCTTGAACTTTTTATTATGCAACAGTATGATATTTGTACATGGCTATATAGAGAATAAAAGGCACTAGCTGGTCATGCCATAAAAAGTATAGGTTGCCATTTAAAAAAAATGTCGATGACGTCATAGCTAAAACATATGACAATTGGAAAAAAAATGAAAAACCCCAAATTGTGGCAAAAAACGTGATAGGAAACTTTTGTAAGAAACTTTTTTTCATAAAGTTATTATTTAAGGCTGTAGCATAGATGTTCCTTACTTTTAATTTACCCTGTATAAGAAACAGTTGCGGTGGGTGGCATATCGGTTATTTCCTGCGGTTGGCCGTATTGTTTTGGAAACGGACTCATAAAACGAAGTCGGTATGTATAGCAGTAGGAAAACAATTTTTGAGCACTAAAACCACAGTCATAAATAGTTTATTCACTCGAGCGAAAAACTGCTGTAAACACCTTTAATGTTTTAATTAATTTTATTTAAACACAATCTTTATATTAAATACGGATCCCTTCCATCTGTCTCAGTTTTTATTGCTGCCGAGCCACTGCTGCCAAAAACTAGGCCTTTAAGCGTCCATTACATAAGAAAGATAGTTGAATCTACCGCTATGCAGTCCACCAGTTCGCTTTTCGCCGCAATTAAAAAAAACGTGTGTTCTGGCGCTACGATCGGACAATTAGGCCAAAACCACAGCTTTAAGTTCATTTGCTACAAGCATTGAAGAAGCAGCCTACTTCATTTATTACTAGAACTACAATTACACAACAATATACTGTAGTAACTAAATTTATAATTGCATTAAATAAATATTTGTGCTGTGTGGCGAGCTTTGCGTAAATTTATAAAAAAAAGTTGCTGTAACGTTCTTACCTTCCTCGCTATACAAAGTATAATAATAAAAAAAGGTATTGTGATCATCATGTAGGATTCGAAACAAATGCGTTCATTCAGCTAATGTTTTTGCGATTTGGGCTTACTGGCCGATATACTAGTTATTCCTAAAAGAACGGTACATTTATGGCAAACATTTTCAACCTAAACATATCGACTAATGTCTAATGTGTTTGTGTGGGTCTATCTGTCTGTGTGTGGCTCTATCGGTCGCTGTGTGTTGCCTTAACGCAGAAAACCAAACTTTTCAAATTTATCGAATAGCTGATTTGCGCAAACGCGATATCCCTGCCCTACCATCGATAGTTTGTTTTTTCATAATTTACGAATTTCGTTTTAAAATTGGTATGAGCATGTTAAATGACAACAGGAACAACTTTCCATTGAGAAAACACCACCAAAACGTTTTCTTTTGATCGTTTACCTCGACAGATTAACGGAGTAATCGGCTGAAAAACGGCCATCACTAAATTATGAAATCGATTTTAAGGTTTTAAGGAATAAATATTGGTTGTAACTCGAAAACACAAAATATAAAACCACCCGACTAAAAAATGTAGGCAGAAGGTGCTCTATTTCAAAATAGACACGCTCGAGAAAAAGAACTTAGATTCGTAGATTCTGCCAAAGATCGGCCTTTCGGATCTTCCTACCCCCAACGATTTTTAGATATTTACAAAATGAACGAATTTAAGCTTCCAAATCGGCATGAACATGTTAAATGACAATCATCGGAATAATTTTCTATTGAGAAAGCATCTCTGGGAAATTTCCTTTTGGTCGTTTACCTGAACAGTTTAATTGGATAATCGACAAAAATACGACCATCATCAAATTATGAAATTGATTGTAGATTTCAACGAAACAATATTGTTTATAATTAACGCAATTACCAAAAACCAAACAAATTTTAAATGTTCATAACATTTTCTAAATTTTAAAAACTTACATCAAAATTTTCCAAAATATTCAAAAATTTCCAAATATCAAAGTCTTTAATAATATTCAAAATTTCCCAAAATTCTCAAAATTCACAAAAATTCATTTATACAGTGTTTCAAATATAAAATTAAAATTTGAAACACCATAAGCGGAACAAATTTGAAAGAAAAATGGGTACATTTATTTAAAAGGATATTTGATGTCGATCACGCTGGGTAGGGATGTCACTACAACATAGTAAACATTCGCATATTTACTTATTAGTTACGCATGTTTAGTTCAGTCGCCCACGTTGCGTGTTTAAGAACATACAATACTGCAAGACGAATTTGGTACATGTTACCAGATAAAAGCGTGGGCGTAGATCCCGAGTTCTGTTTGTTTTTTAACCGACTTCAAAAAAAGGAGGAGGTTCTCAATTCGCCTGTATATACGTTTTTTTTTTATTATTATTTTTTTTAATGTATGTTCGGGCATAACTTTTTTGTTTATGAAATGATTTTTTTGTGTTGGGTTCAGTATAGTACCAAGGTGGTCCCATTATAATTTCATTGGTATTGGAGCTTGAACTTCGAAGATACTCCTCAAAATCTATTTTTTTAACCGACTTTTTAGTGTTTACGTATTTCATCTTCCGTTTCAACTAGCCGTCATTTCCTCATTCGAGAAGCATCCTTACTAGGTCTACCCATCACTTAAAATTGTAAAAGAATTAACTTTTAAAAAAAAAGGGGAACCGACTTCAAATAAAACACAAAAGTGACATAAGTTAACTAAAAAGCAAAAAATAAATGTTTTTTATACAACAGTTTAATACTTATTTGTTTTTCCGTTTAATGTAATTAAGAAATTGTTGTTTATTATATAATTATTAATTGTTTTATAATTTTTAAGTCGGTGCCAAGTAAAACATAAAAATTCGAATCTAATTTGTTATTGCAGCAAGGTATATAATTTTTATGTTTTACTTGGCACCGACTTAAAAATTATAAAACAATTAATAATTATATAATAAACAACAATTTCTTAATTACATTAAACGGAACAACAAATAAGTATTAAATTGTTGTATAAAAAAACATTTATTTTTTGCTTTTTAGTTAACTTATGTCACTTTTGTGTTATTTGAAGTCGGTTTTCTTTTTTTTAAAGTTAATTATATTAAATTTAAATCTTATTTTACAGAAATTACGCCTACAAACAAAAGCGAAGGGAAGAAAGCCAAGTAGTAATTCTGCCAAAAGTATACAAGCCTTTTTCCCAAAAACATGCAACCTATTTATGTCCTAAATTGTATAATTGAATTTCACATGAGATGAAACAGCTCAACAATTAACATTCTCAAATTTAAAATTATAAAATAAATATCTAAGAATGACCTTAATTGCTGTGCCTCCATAAGTACTATAAACCAATAACTACTATACATTGAAAGTTATCTATTAATTGATAAGATTTAGTTACGCAATTTTTATTTATTTTAATATTTATATTCTAGAATCTACCACGCACAAACTTATGCTCTTGTAGCAATTAGAAGATGATTTTGTGTACATTTTATTTGAGTAAAATTCTATTGTATTAAAAAAAAGTTTAGATTGCTATTATGCTATTAACCAAAGAATTTAAGTTTTTTTAAATCTTCCACGCTATTTTTTGCCTCTAAAAGTGCCTAAAAATGATAAAATTGTGCTAAAATTTAGAAAGCAATTAAAGAGCTTCTAAAACTGATCATACAACATGTTTTTTTCCAAACAAAATTGTTTAAGCAATTAAATAATATTGTACTGAATAACGTAGTAGCTGCAAAATTTAATTAATATCGAGAAACAACCTACACGTAATTTACATTACAACGATTATGTTTTAACAGGTCATAGGAAATTCGTGCAACGATCCCCATAGGTGTAATAGAACATTCTAACAGCAGAGTACCGTGTACACATATCCCTTAATAAATAACAACTTAACATGGAGGTAGTGATGCTCGATATTGAACAAACACATGTATAAGCAGTTTACGAATTACTAGCTACAGAAATGCCCCACATCATCAGAAACTATAGCCCATAAAGTATTCCAAACTGTATTAAAAAATTGGTTAATTGGAATAATTTGTTTGTTTGGGAAAGTATGTAATGCATCGGAATAAAAATTTTGTAGGTTTGGGTGCAAGTAGCTCCACTATTTAACATTTATACAAAGCGTTTTAGTAAAGTTCACACTGCTGTTTAGTGTTGGCTGAAAAACAGAAAACCATTAGCCATTCATCGTCACATCTTGAAAAACAAACTCGAGGAATTGAAAACCGTAAAACGTATTAGTTTGGAACTCTAATTTAACTTTTTTCTTTTTTCGGGAGTGACCCGATTCCTTCTCTCGTTCTTGTCTTGAGTGTCAGCAAGTTTACGTCATTAGATCCGTTCGGTTGTTTTGCGATTTAGTAAAATTACCCAGCAGTAAAAACACTCGCGACGTCGCTTTTAAGTCTTATTTCGACAGAAAGCGCAGGGGAAGCGTCGCGTTTGAAGCCCGCAAGAATGGGGATGCTAAAGCTCTGTGGTGAATTTTTAACACGCATTATAATAAAAAAGTATAATATTATTCTCATGAAAATAAATACGAATACAAAAACAGCTAAGAGCTCGGCGGCCGGTGTAATTCTCTTCCCAGCGTCAATATAGAAGAGCAAAAAGAAAATTGAGGTTTTGTGAGATCAACAAAAAATAGGTCCGGGTCGTGTTTATAGGGCGGGGGAATCTCTCCACCAAGATCTTGAGGTTATTAATCATCTTGCCGAAAACCACCAGCGAGCTTCAAACAAAAAGACACACTTTGCGGCCAGGGAAATAAAACTTGTTCGTGTGCTCGCAGTTTGGAAACTCTGGTTTCAGTATTACGGGGAGAGGTAATTCTTCATCTTACTTTTCGCAGACTGAGCTTCGACGGGAAAGAATAATGATATGGAAAGTAGGCACCTAATTTTCTTATATCATTTTTTGGAGCCAAATTCTTACGAGGTACATTTATGGAAGTAAAACAAAAGTGGGGTCTTTTAAAGCAATTTATTTTAACCTTCAGCTAAGGTACAGAGTGATTCAAAAATGGTTTAAGCAAGTATAATTACTTAAAATAAATTTAAACGCTGTTGAGTATTTATTTGTAGTAACATTTAAATATTGTAATTATATGGTTGTTAAATCAAGTAAAGTGAACGGACCAAACACTAATTTAAGTTTACTGAAGTGGACACTAATATACAGGATGCGCTTAAAGTTTGCAATGAAATTCATTCGAAATTTCCTACCAATTCTTCTTTAAATCTCGTAAGCGTCTATTTATATTTTCTAATAAACACCTGTAGATATTATTTTCAAACCCCTACTCTTAACCCTCTAAGCCCTAACAGCCCCAACTTTAAAACTTCAAATGGAAATTGTGATACGTTGTTTTTAAGCATTGTTTAATGCTCAATACAACAACAAAATTACAAAAAAAAGGTTTGCTTAAATTTCGGAGATACAGGGTGCATAGAATAACTTTCAGAGCATGGGGATCTCGGCAAGTATAAGGGTATAACGAAAACGGTTAAATTAGATGAATGTTGTTAATCGTGGTAGCAATGTAATAGTAATTTTGTTTTTCTCCAAATATCGATGGCTTACTAGATACGAGCGAAAAACTGAAAAAACGGAATTTCTTTAACGTAAAATATTTCTAAAAGAAGAGATGGCCATATTTAAAAATAGGAACAACTAAAAACGCGTTTCGTCCTTATTAGGACTCCTCAGTCCTCAGTCAAGTATAGTTCCTATTAGTAAATGCAAGCATCCAAAGCACTTAAATTTAAAATATTTCTGCTTATAGTGCAAATAGAAAAAAACCACAAATAAAAAAGTTGTAGATCTATTTAAGCTGTAATAAAAAATATTTTCAACATTGTGTTTTGTTTCAAACATGCAATTTTTGTTTGTTTCTGTTATATCTCGAAAACGAAACAAAACACAACATTGAAAATATTGTTTATTATTACAACTTAAGTAAATCTACAACATTTTTCTTTATAATTTTTTTCTATTTTTACTATGAACAGAGATATTTTACCTTAAAGAAATCCGCTTTTCTAGTTTGTCGCTCGTATTTAGTAAGTCATGGATGTTTTGAGAAAAACAAAATTACCATTACATTGCTACCGTAATTAGGCAACATTCATCTCATTTAACCGATTTCTGATACTCGCTGAGATCCCCATGCTGTACAAGTTATTTTAAGCATTATGTATCTCCGTAATTTATTAACCACATTTGGAAAACATTTTTTTGTTGTATTCAAGGTAAAAAATGCTTTAAAACAAAGTATCACTATTCCGATTTGAAATTTTAAAGTTAGCGTTGTGAGGGCTCAAAGGGTTAAGGGTGGGGATAAAAAATAATACCTAAAGGTGTTTATTCAAAAATAAAAATTGAAGCGTCCGAGTTTTTTGTTTAAATAGGTTGTATGTGTTAATGAATATTATCCCAAAGTTCGGGGACATACTGAAGACGTAAATCGTAAATAAACAATTATTCTGGAAGTAATAACTGAAGCAGATAAATCCCAATAGTGCAACTACTATAAATAAAGTTATTTTAAAAAGTATACCATTTTTTATTATTTCAATAAGTGTGTTTTATAAGCACAAGCCTAATACCTTTAACTTTAATTGTTTCCCTTAAAAAATGTCTTTTATATAATACCGCAGTGACGTCTGGATTCTGGATTTCGGGTTGGAGGGTACCCATGTGGGTACACGCACTTAGGCCGCTGAAACGGGCCCATTGTGCTGCCTCCACAGCAGCTCCTCAGCCCGGGAGTCACCCAAGCCACCCAATTCTTTGGATGAACTTGAGGACATCCGCGGTTGGGGTGTTGCTGATACTGGCCATGTCGGGCCAGAAGTCCCCCAGCATGGATCCTCTGATTGTTGCGAGAGCAGGGCAGTGGCAGAGAACATGTTCTGCCGTCTCGTCCTCAAGGTTGCATCCGCGGCAGTTGGGGCTAGTGGATAGCCCCATCCTGTGCATGTGTTTCTTTAGGGTGCAGTGCCCCGTTAGGATTCCTACGACCAGTCGGAGATTCTTCCTGGACAACTGCACGCAGTACTTGGCTATCTTCAGTGAGGGTGCTGCAAGAGCAGCCTTCGCTTGGCGACAGCTTTGAATATTTTCCCACCTTCTTGTGAAGCTGTTAAGGGTTTCTTGATGTAGCATAGTGCTGAGTATCGTCGGGGAGATGGGGGTTATAGGTTCTGGCCCCCAAGGGAGTTGTTCCGAGGCCAGTCTTGCGACCTCATCAGCTTCCTCGTTGCCTCGATTGCCATCATGTCCCTTTACCCAAACGAGTGAAACGACATTGTCTCTAGAGATATCTTCAAGAGCTTCGTAGCACTCCAGTACTACTCCTGAGGTAATCTTACAATTACTAAGGGCCAATAAGGCAGCTCTGCTATCACTAAAAATACCAATACTTTGGTTCCTTATTTGTCGTTCAAGGACTGCGTTTGCACCGTGCATTATTCCCACTACTTCCGCTTGGAAGACGGTGGTGTGTTTGCCTAGTGGTATACTTTGGCGAAGGTTTAGGTCAACGGAGAAAACCCCGGCGCCCGTACCGTGCCTTGTTTTGGATCCATCAGTGAAGATGGATATATCCGGATGGTGGGTTGCCCCAGCGTCCGCGTGTACACTAAAGTGTCGATTGAAGGTAAACTTGGGAGGGGGGCAGTCTACCACCGCGTCAAGAAGAGGAGTCTTTACGACTGCCTCGTCGAGGATGCGAGTGTGCTTGCCTCCCACACCACTTGTATACCATAACCCCCTACGGCGTAGCCTCAAAGCAGTCTTAATGGCTAATTCCTCCACAAGAAGATCGAGTGGAGGTATGCACAGGACCGCTTCTAATGCCGCCGTGGGGGTTGAGCGCATAGCCCCTGTAATGCTGAGACAGGCAAGACGTTGCACATGTCCCAGTTTAGTTGCTGCTGTAGCTTGTCTGGCTCTGGGCCACCAGATCAGTGCTCCATAGCATAGCATAGGTCTGATAACGGCAGTATACAGCCACAGGGTGATTCTGGGGGAAAGTCCCCAGGATTTACCCAGCGCGCGGCGACACTGCCAAAAGACCATGCATGCTTTTTCGGTCTTAGCCTGTAAGTGCTTCCCCCAATTCAGCTGTTTGTCAAAAATAACTCCCAGGTATTTGACGTCGTCTGATAGATTGAGAGAAGTACCAAATAGGGTGGGTGTACGTAAAGGTCCAACCTTCCTCTTTTTGGTGAATAGTACCATCTCTGTTTTCGAGGGGTTGACAGAGAGGGATTGTTCATTACACCAGTTTTCTGTTATTCGAAGAGCCGTCTGCATTAAGGAGCAGAGCATGTTCTCAAATTTCCCTGTGATGAGGATGGTAATATCATCCGCATAACCAATAGTATAAAAGCCAGCGTCGTTGAGGGAGTGCAGAAGGCTGTCTACCACTGTGTTCCATAACAGTGGGGACAGAACGCCACCTTGCGGGCAGCCCTTCGTTACAACACCTCTTATGGAGCTGTCGCCTATATTAATCTGTACTGCTCTCATCGTGAGGACGTGTTTTATCCACTCACAGAGAGTGGGCGCGACCCCGTGCCTGCGAAGGGCAGTATTAATGCTGTCGAAGGAGGCCTTATCAAAGGCTCCTTCAATGTCGATGAAAACTCCTAGGGTGGACATTTGATTGTCTAGCGATCTCTCTACCCGATTTGCCACAGCGTGTAGTGCGGATTCGGTGGATCTCCCTGGGATGTAAGCATGTTGATTTTGGTGCAGTGGGTGTGTGAATAGCACCTGCTCACGTATTTCTCTGTCGCATAGTCTCTCAAGCGTCTTTAGTAAGAAGGATGTGAGACTGATGGGGCGAAATGATTTTGCCAGGGAGTAGTCACTACGACCCGGTTTAGGTATAAATATGACCCTCACCTCTCTCCAGCTCTCCGGTATGCATCGGAAGGCGATACATGCCCGGTAGATACGCACCAGGTGAGCGAGTATATAATCCAGACCCCATTGTAGAAGGGCTGGAAAAATACCGTCCAACCCGGGCGACTTGAAGGGAAGGAAGGAGTTTATAGCCCAGGTCACCTTGTTACTCTGTACGACCCGGTCCGCCACTTCCCAGTCCTCCTCTGTGGGAGGTGGTGTGTCGAGCCGAGGCCATACACGGGGGGTAACAATACAGCCTGGGAAGTGAGTGTTTATTAGCACGTCGGCTGTCTCTTCGGGTTTGGTTGTGAAGGTACCATCCCCTCGTTTAAGACAGCCCGGCTGTTGATTTGGATCCTTTGAAAGGATCTTCTTTAAGCGGGCCGCGGAGGCAGTGGTTTCTACGGAGTTGCAGAATGCTCTCCAAGAATCCCTTTGCCTGCGACGAGTTTCCTTTTTATATAGTCGTTGTTGGTCCTTATAGGCCTCCCAATCTCTAGTGTTCCTAGATCGTTTCGCTTTGTTGAAAAGTTTACCTAGTACTGATTTCATCTTGTCGAGATTCTTGCACCACCAAGAGATGGTGCATCTCGCACGGGACGTCCTCAGCGGGCATGATGTTTCGAAGGATTGTATGAGCGAGTTCTGCAAGAGACCTGCACTGGTCTGCAGATCACCGACCTCTGCAATCCTTGCTGGGAATGTAGAACCTGCCAGGTGGGCTTCTAGATGTACCTTGTAAGATATTCTGTCTGTCTGCCTGGGGTTTCTGTATTGTTTTGGTGTAATCGTGACACCAGATAATCTGTAACAGAGCCATCTGTGGTCTGACATTGACACACTAGGCGATACATGCCATCCCACAGTGTTATTGGAAATACCTAATGAAGCCAGAGTGATGTCAATCACGGTTTGACTGCGGGTTGTGACAAAAGTTGGTTCACAGCCACGGTTGAGTATTTCTAAGTTTGTACTTATTAAGTGTTCAAGTAAAGCCTTACCTCTGGCGTTGATGTTCCTGCTGCCCCATGCCACATGGTGAGCGTTTGCATCACAGCCTATGATAAGGTTTTTGTTGTTCCTCTCACAGTAATCCACCAACTCGATCAGCTCCGCACTAGGTGGAGGGTTGTTTGAGTCACTGGGAAGGTACACTGATGCGAAAATTACATCTTCTTTCCTTTTGTCTAGGTCACAACTCATCTGTATCGCCGTAATATCACGCGTACAGAGGTGTGGCAAAGCAAAAGCCTGCAAATGTTTAGGAGTGTAAATACATGTCCTTGGTTTTACGTGTGCGTAGTCTGTAAGGATAGCGCCATAAGAGTTATTTAATCCACAGATCTTAGATTTTACAATCCAAGGCTCTTGAATTAAGACAATAGTGTCCTGCTGGCCGTCGAGATGTCTGCGTAAGGTAACAGCAGCCTCCCGACAGTGTTGCAAGTTAATTTGTATAATATTTAGTCCGGTGTGTGTGGACATGGGGAAGAAATTAATCTGTCCCGGAGTCACTGGACCCGGACTGTAGTACCTTCAACAGCTCCTGTTCCTCGGTACTGACTAGGGCAACCTCCATGGGGACTGGAGATTGCGGAGCTTCCACTATGGACTGGTCCATCTCTTGCAGTTCCTGCTGCTGCCGCTGCTCTACTTGCAGCAGCTGCTGCTGTTCCTGCTGCTGTTCTTGCTGCTGCTGCTCTTGCTGCTGCTGCTGTTCAGAGTCTGGAGATACGTCTCCAGCCTTCTGGATCTTTAAGTTAAGAGTGGTAAACTGATAATGCAGCTTACCACCCTTACTCTTGACGGCGGTTTCAGCCTCCTTGTTTATGCCGAAAACGAGGAGCCTACCTAGAGGGTCTTCCTTTTTGGCACTATGGAAGGTGCACCAGCCCCCCACGCCAGCCCAGGGGTTCTGTACCGCCAGACGTCGTAAGACGATCTCTGCATTCTCTGGTTTCCCAGGAACCCAGAGAGACGCCTTTACTAGTCTGGGCAGCTGATCCGCCTGGACGACGTTGAGACGTGCGCCCTCCCACAACACAGGGAGGTTGGCGACCGCCGTTTGAAGCCACCTTAAGGACTGGTCGTCCTCACAGGTGATTCTAAGAATCTCCCCAGAGTACTTCCAGCCCTTAAAAGTGGGTACAGGTTGGCCTTCAGCAAGGGAGAACATGTAATTGTCCAAAACCACAAGCATTTGGGCCTTAATTTGATCCGCCTGGACCAGCGTAATTTTACCAAGAGGTTTCTGCAGGTCTAAAATGGCTACGCGGAGGTGCCTGGTGGCAGCTTCCTTGTAGCTGGAAACCCTCTCGGTTGGTTTTGGGGCCGACTGAGGCCGGCTCTTCCTCTTGGGGTGGGGGGTTGAAGGGGAGCTTCCATCCGACCTCAGCCTCTTATTCTTTTCTGAAGTAGTCTTGCCAGAACCTGCTGCCCTAGGGTTAGCTGAGGAAGCCAGCCCTTGGGTAGAGGTGGAGGCAGCACTAACATCCCTTGTTCCACTCCGCCCTGGGTTAGCCTTAAAGGCCAGCCCTTGGGTAGAGGTGGAGGCTCGTGCGTCCTTGCTACCGCCCTTCCCTGGGTTAGCTTTAAAAGCCAGCCCTTGGGAGGGGGCAGCGGGTTTTGTCGTAGCGCCTGATGTGGTCTCTGCTAGTCGAGCCCTCTTCCTGCGCTTCTGTTCCGCACCAGAGATTCTCTTCTTCTTCGCCTGGTCCGTCCGCCGTTGTTGTTGCTGCTGCCGCTGCTGCTGTCGCTGCTGCTGCCGCTGCTGCTGCCATTGGTGTGCATCAGGGGTATCCGAAGACGCGCCCGGTGCATTTACAGGGGTATCCGAAGACGCACCCTGTGCATTGTTTTTTGGGTATCCGAAGATACCCCCTGTGGGTTCTTGTTTAATTCCATACTGAAGTAAAGGGTTCGTCTCTCTGGCTCCCCACCCACCACGGAGCCCAACAAGGGGGCGCCGAACTTCGACGCCAGGGCTACCAAAGAGATATAGCTCCCAAGGTTGAGTTGCACACGAGTAGGTATCCCTCTAAAGCCGAGGGGCCCACTGCATGCCCCTTCATCCTCGAGGAGCTCACCCTGTCGGCGGTCTGACCCGACGACACAGCCGATTGATCGAGGTGGGTTAGTCTCGACCTCCCGTCTAGGTGAAATCAAGGCCGAAGTGATGTGTTGCCGCGCTCCAGGAAACTATCCCGTCCCGGAGGTAGCTCAATCACCAGGATCCTCTCATCCAACCGACACGGGTCGCCTCGCACGGCACAAACACGAGGGTGACCAGAAACCCTGTGAGGTCCGCTGAAGTGGCCCCTCTTCAGCGGAGAGGGGGGATGGTCCGCGGCGGCAGCTTTCGATTCACCACACGGGGGTTTAGGCCCGGGGTTTCACTACTAACCACCACTGGCCATGGTCCTACGACCTCGGCCGTTCTCCTATCCGCCACCCGGAGACGCGCTCGGTAGGTATCCCAACCCCCGAGACCGCAGTGACGTATTCTAACAGACAGTTTACTGTTTTATACTTTCAAAATATTTACTTTAACATTTTTTATTGTATTGTTCTAACCTACCTAATAGGTGAGGTAGTTAAGCAGCTTGGACATATTGCCCTCGTTTAGGCACCTATAGTAATAAAACTGCAATCAGCTCTGCTTCTACTTAAGAAAAAAAATAGTTTGCGTAATTAAATTAGTGAGCTACTACTCTAAATATTACTACTTATCGTAAAATACGCAATTATCTTAGTCTACTCTTTTAGCCAATAAGCAACAAAAATAAGCGAAGCACTTCGTTTTGATTTTCCTATACTTTTATGTAAAATAATTATTTTTACATGTCTAATCACTAGAATTGCAATACATCTAACTGAAAACTGTTTTCAGTTGTATGGTATTTAAATATAAAACCCTGCTAATCCATCATTGCAAGAACAACCAAACCACCAAAGCTACTTTATAACTTTTTTGCATCTAAAATTATTACCTACTTAGTTACTGACCAGTACAATACACAACTGCAACCTTGCAAGAATGTGTATTACATTCTGCTCTACTTTCATCAAACTTTGTTGATTTTGCAGAGTTTGATGTTTTCTTATGAAACATGTCCTAAATTAATAGTACAAACGCTTAAAGTAAATTTCTTTTTAAATGATGATTTTTGAGCGTGGAAAATTATTGCTCTGCTTACTCGTTTTGAGATTTGGTTAAAACGGAAGAAATGTTAATCAGGTAAAAACCTGTAGGTTCAAGAAATTAGTGTTAGTATATGCAATAGCTGGCACCAGAGTGACTGAGTGGTTAGGGCATTTGAATGCTATGCGGAAGTCTCGAGTTCGAATCCGAGACTTGATGCATGGCGGATGGCTTACCCACTTGGTTTTTTAAAAATTAGGAACCAAACCCCTTGAGAGGTGAGGGAAGTAAGACAGTCGTCTAAGGCGTGGTGCTTACCACACTACCCCGTACTTGCTAAAGAGTGCGAGATGGCTGGGTAGCGAAACCGATGATTGGTGGCCCTGACCCACCGCATTGCAGGCTAAGCTTCGCAATGAAGTGTAGTACTTGTGGCATTACTTTTCTATTTAAAATAGCTGATTTTGATATTATTTGTATACTTCATTTGACTAGAAAAGACCATGAAGTTGCATATTTAATTTTTTGGTCTGGTATGATTAGCCGTTAACGCTAGTTAGGATTAGACTAGTCGGTTCTTGCTGCCCTCGCAGTCGGCACACGATCCCCCAGACAAGTCTAGTAGGTTTCCTTGCCGTACTCTAAGTCCCCTTTGACCTACTGGGGATAGAGATGTAGTTAGCCCATTTAAAATTAAATGCCTTAGGGTGCTGCTTTTATATCAAAATGACTAGACGACAATGTGGGGTTGTTGTAGTGGGAGCACCGATCTTGGGTGGGGCTGTACGACCTCTCATTCCGTACTCGTGGTGTTACCAGCGCCAAAGTTCTGCGTGAAAACTTAAATTCAACACACCGTTTTTCAATGTGAAATCGGTTTTAGATAAGCGCGTTTGCAAGTTTAGAAGGCCCCAAAATTGATTTTAAATATTGTGTGTATAAATTAGAGTCAAAGACTCAAGCGGTGATTAAACGGGCGATATACCAAAACAGATAACTCAAAATTCAGGGTAAAGAATCAGTTACCGGGCTTAAATGTAATCGTTGGTTGAGCTTCTTATCGCCCTCCATATCAATCACAGTTGTGTACCCCTTTGTTCATTTCGCACATGTCAAGTATTTTGGCCATTCCGATAATTAAAAAAGTTAAATATTTCTATGCGCAAGCCATAAATATTTTCTATTTTTATGTTTTACTGCATCGGTATTTGTTAATTCGAAAACTGTATGTTATAAATTGGTGAAAAATATAAAATTTACAGATCAATGACTTCTTAAAATAAGCAAAACTGACACGGCGAATTTCTGTTGCGTTATAAAATAATAAAATCTAGGCAAATACCACATATAAACACTTTGTCCCTAATATTGTAGTACATACTCCAGAAGAAGCCGTTTGTAAACTTGTTAATTTACGTTTTCTCACTGCGGCAAAGTGGAGCTTGAAAGCTGAGATCAAGCTTTAAGCCAAGTTCACGCCGCAGTTGCATTTAGGATGCTGAATGTTGCAAACTGCACCTTGGAAAGTATAACTGCATTAATTATTTTGCTTGGATAGAGGTAAAACGAAAATTTATTACTCATTTTCTACAACAGTAAATATGCTCGTTTTTGATTCAGTTTGATTTATAACATTGATGGTAATTTTCCTTTAATTTTACCGCAACAAATTTAAAATTGGCTTAGACGATACTTATTTAATGTTATTCTTTTCAATATCAGTCATCCAGTAATTAACACAGTTTGCTTTGATCAGCCATTCTTACAGTTTTTCAATAAGAACAAAACCACTTGAATAGTGCATTCTAATTAGGTGCGCTTATAAAGAGCTCAACAGATTTTCATTAGAAGGGAAACAGTTAAGCTGCCATAGAATACTCGTCTCAGTGTGCTAACCCGAGCGTTAGCATCTGTCGCGTAACCCGGAACCCAGATTTCCTGGACTACTCCGGTGCTAGCCAATCGCTCAAACGTGACATTCTCCCTCTAGTTTAACATAGCTACTGCTTCGAAACTCTTTTAGCTAGCCTGAATCGCGATAATTTGATTTTCCAGTATGTGAATGGCGCGAAACTAGCGGTAGCTAATTTGATATTCATTGCAAAAATTTGTAGTAACCTGCTACTATAATTAGCTTAAAGATATGCCGGATATAACCATTCAGAAATAGCCACTAGGAAAAAGGTACTGAGAGATGAGAT
Organism: Ctenicera cuprea; assembly: GCA_958336395.1. NCBI lineage: Eukaryota > Metazoa > Arthropoda > Insecta > Coleoptera > Elateridae > Ctenicera > Ctenicera cuprea. The sequence goes on along the minus strand of OY284486.1, from coordinate 76,173,345 downwards.
ACGTGAAGATTACCCGTTATGCAATCAAAGCAAAAGCTGTTATAATCGAATTGGGCAACCAGAAATTCATATTCATAGAGGTTCACTTTAAACGTACAGTACAGTATTGAACGTTTACGGTTTACAATGCGAGCACAGATTAATTTTATCCTATTATGTAAACTATGCACACAAATAATTCTGAACCATATTGTAGATATTGTGATGAGATTATCTATATTGCATTTCGTCAAGTATTTGATATGCATAAGGCATAGATTTTGTATTGAAGTTCAAGTTTGAAGTTGCAGGTAGTTTATTGTACCATATTACTGAAAACTTAGATATTCTCAAATCACGCCTGTAATGACCCTTAGGACTAACTCGGATAATTGAGCAAGACAAGTATTGTAAATTACGAGTATAAGTATGGATTAAAATTAAAAAACCTAACTAAGTTCGAAACGTCGTTTTAAGCTAATGTTTTTTCTTTTAAATTACTAATTGTGCCAAAAAATACAAGAAATGCGAATTAAAAACAAGTAAATTTTCAATTTTAAGAAAATTATTAATTTTAAAGTAAAAACATTAGTTTAAAACGAAAAACCTAAGTTCAAAACGTCGTCTTAAACTAATGTTTATTCTTTACAATTAATAATTATCTTCAAAATAAAAAATTTATTTGTTTTAAATTCATATTTTAAGGATTTCTTTGGCAAAATTAGTAATTTAAAAGAAAAGACATTAGTTTAAGACGACGTTAAGAAACCCCAAGGGTTCGAAATGTCGATTTAAACTAATGTTTTTTCTTTAAAATTAATAATTTTCTTCAAAATATAAAAATTTTTTAAAAATTCTTATGTCATCGCTTTTGTTGGCACAATTAGTAATTTTAAACTAATGATTGAAATTAATACATTCCAAAAAAATTTTTTGGTACAAGTAGCAATTTAAAAGAAAAGACATTAGTTTACTTAAACTTAAACTCTTAGGGTTCGAAATGTCGTTTTAAACTAATGTTTTTTCTTTAAAATTAATAATTTCTTCAAAATTAAAAATGTTTTTTTTTTAATTCTTATTTCATGGATTTTGTTGTCACAATTAGTAATTTTAAAGTAATGTTCTTTCTTTGAAATTAGTAATTTCCAATAAATTAAAATTTTTTTAAATTTATATTTCATAGATTTTTTTGGCACAATTAGTAATTTAAAAGAAAAGAGATACGTTTAAAACGACGTTTCGAACCCTTCGAAATGTCGTTTTAAACTAATGTTTTTTCTTTAAAATTAATAATTTTCTTCAAATTAAAAATTCTTTTTTAAATTTCTATTTCATGAATATTTTTGGCACAATTAGTAATTTAAAAGAAAATGCATTAGTTTAAAACGACGTTTCGAACTCTTAGGTTTCGAAAGGTCGTTTTAAACTAATGTTTTTTCTTTAAAATCAATAATTTTCTTCAAAATTAAAAAAAAAAATTTTATTTTATTTTTCATGGATTTTTTGGCACAATTAATAATATAATCTCTGCCGCAGGAGTGGCACCAATGAGCCCGAAGAGAAATGTAGAGAGATTATACTTACCATACCATCTTGGTTTTAAATTGCAAAAGACAGTAATACTCCAGAGTTGTCATATCACTGGGCGGTTCCTTACATACAACAACCCATTGTAAAAAATGCTTGTGATGAAGTTCCCTGCAAAATAAAACCAGATTCAGCCGAGATCAAAGAGAAGTAATAATAATAATAATGATAATAACAGCTGCAACATTACAGGGGTTGCTGTTTGGCCATTTCCCCAATAAGAATTATTAAACGCGTGTTAAGCGTGGTTAAAGTGACTTTTATTGCGATTGTAAACAAAAAAATTTGTTTTAACATTTTAATTTTTCATTACGTTTAAGCATTTTGAATTATAAAAAGACTAAAAATTAAAAATTCCAGGAACAAGTAAAACATTCTAGCGTTTTTAAGCTTTTCAAGTGTGCTTTTTCAATTTAAGCGTTTTCCAGAATAGAAAGATTCACTTTGTGCTTTCACTACAAACCGACCAGGCCTGCCCGAAGAAAAATACCAGACCAGCACATCAACCACCATCCGTCAATCGAGAGGGAGTACCAGCTTCAGAAATTCGGTTAGTATCAGTGCAAGTCCGAAATTAAGAGTACAGTCAAATGTAATTTCCATTAATTACATTAATCACCTTAATTAATTATAAAAGAACTAAAAATGTACTTGATTCTGAAAAGCTTCTCTAAAAGTTCATATCCACTTTAGGAAGGTCGTAAAATATCCAACATTCCCTACATAAAATCAGCATGGACAGCAGAATAGTTAGTAATGTAAAACGCGTTCACTTGGTCAATTACTTTCAGTATTAGTACACCAGCTAGGAGGAACTCTATCAATATACGTTGTTTAATGAATAATTAAATGTTTGAAATTAATCATAATACTGTCTTATAAAATTTAGTAGCTAGAAAAACTATCAGCAGCTGGGTGGTGAGAGTTCATTTATTCGAATCAATCCACCTGCAATAAGCAATAAGGTGTTACATGTTACAATTTGAAAAGTAAATGAACAATGTCAACCTTAACGGACTCATGCAGAATTTTAAAAATAGTAACGTATTAATTTGTTTACTTAGAGTATTGTTTATTTTTATTTTTAAGAAGGGGAAGTATTTCTTTAGTACAAATAAATACAGTAGTAAATAAGTAGTTTTGCAAATAATAAGATGAAATAAATTTATGTTAAAATTTATTATTTCCGCAGTATCTGTAGCGATCGAACCTTGGCTCTGAGCTAACCAAAGGCTGAGTGTGTTTTACGAAATGTACAGTATTAATCTATTTGATCATATTTGATGTTATTAATCTAGTATATTTCTGTGAAATATAAAAACATCAGGCATAAAGGTATTAACTATTATTTTCTGAATTCCTCAAATAGATTTTAAACCCAAAATTCACGAATTAAAAAAAAATGTGGAGCCGTTGAAACGATTTAAAATCGACAAGAAAAAAACACTTCTTTGCAATTGTTTTTTCGAATTATCAAGTAAGGAACCTGCTGAATTTTATTAACAAAAAGCAACAACATAGTTCTGAAAATATCGCAACATTATTCTAGCTGCGTCAAAGCAGAAAATCCTCTTTTTACTGTATTTACATATACATGTATAATTTTGTTAAAAATGATGTATCAATTTGACAGTACAAAGAGTTGGAACAATAATGAATGAAAAAAAGCGCTTTGTTTCATAATAATGTATCGTGGTTCGTTGGAGTATCAGGTATTGCACACGGTTTTTGTTGTAGGAAAAATTAAAATCCAACTCTTCTGTTTGTGATTCTGTTTGTGATAACAATTGTATTTTCTAGTTTTAAATACAAAAGAATGCAGTTGTAGATGAAAAACAGTATTTAAAAAAGTAATTATCACCCACATCACCGACAAGACGACAGAGCGGTAGATAGTTAGTTACATTTGCAACTTTTATTAACCACAGCTAATTTGTCTCGTCTCGTTCTTAGTAGGAGGTGCTAGATTTAAATACTCGCATCTGAATAATAGCTACGTTATTCGCAAACCTCATGGGTGCGTCTATAATTTATCCCCCTTTGAGTAAGTTACAAATTTTGCCGGCTCATCCGTATTTCCAGCGTAAGTTACCGAGAATTCATAAAATATTCAGCATCAAACATCATCTAGTACGCCGATTCTTCTCTTATGTACATGGAAATTTTAAATAATCCTTTTAATAATCGAGTTTTGAAGGCAAACCTGCCTCGAAATTCTTTCAGGAAGCCTGCTTTAATGCGAGTCTATTATTTCTTTTTTCGCGTAATTAATGCACCATTCAGTCTTTCACTTCCGAGGAACAGGAGCCGGAAAAATGACTTATGAATTATGCAATAATTGGCTGATGAAGCTATATTCCCCTAGATAGACAATAGAATATTAACTGCGCAGCTCAAAAGATCCTTGACGGCTACGAGGCCAAGGACAACGTCGATAGCAAAATAAAATCATTATTTGTGGGCCCTTTGATCGTAATTTACTCGAATATGTGCTGGTTTTGAAGTTACAATTTTAATGTATAAATTATGAGTAATATTAGCTTGTGCTCGCACATGCCTCATTGGAATGTATTTTAATTTGTAAAAAAGCATTTAAATAAATCCAACAACACAAAGCGTTTAAAAAACAAAAGAAACTTAAATTTATCCTCGTGTCTAAAATGTGTTAAAAGCACTGCACGTACAAAAATGAAAAATTCTGCTGCTTGAAGAAAAATTTCAGCAATTACTTGACACTTTTAGTTCTATTATTTTCGAGGAACTAGGAAACCCACACAAGTTCGCCTTTAGCATTTCAATGCGATTGTCCAGATACAAAGAAAGATAAAAGAACTCCACGGTTTTATTCCGCTCATAATAGTTTTGTTCCCCCTCTTTATTAAGAGTACGTCTAAGAAGCAATAATTTCGTCCGGATAAGAATTCCATACTTGTTGATAAAGTTACTGGATCGTCTTATAGCCCAAGGATTTTCTGAGGAACTTATTAAAAGCTTAGGGGGTGAGTTGAGTGAAATAGCTCTGAACCCTGTAATAATGTAAGTTCGTTCGGATGATGCCGAAGTTAAGCTGGCATTATAGGGATTGGAATTTTATTTTCCATGCATTAATAAAAAGAAATATCATTTACAAAAGCCAGTCGCGCGTACAGAGTTGTCTACAGTTAGCAACAGTTCTTTGTGGGGATTTAAATTAATAAAGGGAAATTAAAACCACACATGCTGTGCGCTGTTTCTGTAATAATTCGCATGCAAAACTACTCGACGAAAAAAATCGAGAGTGTGCAGTTCTACGCTACAGCGAACGTGTTTGGCGAATTAAAAGGATGCATATGTACGCGAAAAATTCACTCACAATTTATGTATCAGTTAAGTGTATTAAAATGCAGCTAAAGGGTTGAAGGTTTTAATGGAAACTATGAATTATTATGTAAAATATGTTTTTGGTCGGTTAAAAATGAATAAAACTGTTGAGTTAGTAGAATTGGTATTTCCAAAAAATACGTAAAAATAGCTTGTGATACACCTAATTGATTTTACAACTTAGTAATGGTAATAAATAATTAGTGAGTAAACGCACTCACCTTAAGTAAAGTTCTATCATAATTATATGACCGCCTTTGTACGTATGCTCTGAAAATTGTATGAGCCTGTTTTATTCGAATACATACCATTGATTGTAAAGCGATAGTTAGAGGTGTGTCCAATGTGTTTCCAGCCTGATTTTATTCCTGAGCTTGAAAGTTGTTTAGGGTAGTGGAGGTACAGACATGGAGGAGATATTTGGCTAAAAACCGTGCAAGCTTAAACACGTTCAAAACGATACGCTGCGTATTGTCTTCAAATATGGTAGACTGTATTTTGTGAGTGTTGGCAGGTTAAAATGGAACGTTTTCTTGGGCAGAGAACTAGCATCCAATTGTGCGCAAAACTAGAAAAATCCGGAACCGAAACGCTCAAAATGGTAATGATTTTACTATTTCAACAGCTCAACTATTGTTTGGCATGGCAAGTTTAAAGAAGGAAATGAAAATGTCAAATACCACCTGCGGAGTGGCGAATAAACTACCAAATAAAGGCCTAAAAATGCGACAAATACCAAAGATTTAGCGCGTTCAGAAAGATGGTTTACTACAAGATGGTAGCTGCGGAGTTAAGTATCGACAGAGAAACTGTGCGAGTAATGTTATAGAAAGATGTAGACATGAGAGAGGTGGCAGCAAAAATGCTGACAGATGAACAGAACAACACAATACCAAAGACGAGTAATTGCGTGTTAAGATCTCTCGAAAAGAGCTGGAGCAGATGCTGCTTAGGAAAAAATTTTACTGGTGTTATCCATTCCAATGCAAAACTGCAGAATCACCAAGACCAAACAAAGCTCGAATGACGAAACCGAAAGTCAAAACAATGCTGATTGGTGTTTTTGTAAAATATCCAAAAGAAGGATTCCGCTGTTGTTTCCATTAATGGATACATCTTTGGAAGAAGTGTTTAAAATCTGGAGGCGAATAATTTTAAAGAGATTAATTATATCGTTTTGTAAATACTAAAATAAAATTCTTAGATACAAGGTCTGGAAACTCATTAGCCACACACCCCATGTTCATTTTTATGTTGTTAGAAGTGCACCTCAAAAGACACTGCACTTAGGCCTTATTGGTATATTTTTCCATCATAAGACATTTCCTACATATAGCATCATTACGAATGCGTTTATTGAAGATCAATTGACCAATTAATAAAACCAATCACCGCTCTGGTATGCTTCCGGGAACAAAGTTAGCATGATTTGCGCGGGGTGTTGCAAGAAGCTCTTGATATAGAGCATAGATTTACGCCGTTGTTACGTGTTCCAAAATAGTGTATGGTTTCGCAACATCCCAACACGTGTTTTAATGGTATTTGGGAATATTCCAAGTGCCGGTTCTGAATCCTGAAAAGGACTAATTAAGCCTTCGTTTGCCAGAGCGTCTGTCTATTCATTTTCTTCAAGATCTTTTTGTCGAAGTACTCAAGCGAGCTTGACATTGTTCTGCTCTGCCAGGGTTTGCAAAGCTTTCCAGCAGTCCCAGACGATCTTAAAATTATTTCTAGGTTGGTTTTCTTGTAAAAGCCGTTTGGCTGTTTGTAGAAGTAGATTTGCTTAAGCGAGCAGGTCCGGCTCTGATTTTTTACTATAGAAGTACTTATAGCAAGAATTCAGCCTGAAAGGCTGTTGAATGTGTACAAAGGTGTCTCGCCCTGGAAACACTACAGACTCCTTTTCCTACTCCGTCTGTCTGTGATGCGTCTGTGACTCGTCTGTGAACCAAATTAGTTAATTTCTAGTTTAAAGTTATTTCCTGTTCTTTCATTCTTCTCTTAAGCAGAAGTAGAGAAACGCTCACCAAATGTTTATTTTGGTACCATTTTGTCACCTGTTGAAAGGTGGAAAGTTCAGGATGATTACGAGAGCCGCTGTCGAAGCGGACCTCATTGCACTTGAGTTGCCAAAAAGGAAGCTAGTCTTTGTAGCTGCAATATCTTAAGTCTGGCTGGTATCGTGTTTGCTCTAGGCCACCAAAGTAGGACGACATATCCTATCATGGGTATTATCATTGCAGCGTGCCCCGTACATCTGTAGTACCATTTTTGGTGATATGCTTCCTATTGTGCCAAAAGTTCGCCTGCGCATTTAAAATGTAGCAACTGCTTTTTTACAACGTAGCTCTTCGAGGTCAGTTTTACATCCAGGATTACTTCTAGACATTTGACGTTGCTCTACAGTTGCAGTGTTACACCATGTGCTAGTTCTCCGAGTCCTGCACTTACAAGTTTTCTTCCTTTTGTGAAGAGTTTTAGATTAGATTTTCTAAGATTAACCAAAAACTGGTATTCTTTTTATCATACTTATATAATATCCAAAACTCTTTGGAAGACCCCACATACTGTAGCAGAATTGCTACATTATCTGTATATCTTTAAGTGTAAATGCCTTCGTCACTGAGAATTTTGATGAGTCTGCCTTTTTAAAACTACACAGCGGAGAAGATAGTACCTCCTGCCCCTACTTCTACCATGTGAGCATTTTTGATCTGCGGCTATTGTAATGATTTCCTCCTAGAGTACTGCTTTAACATTCTAACAATTTTGCATAAACGGTACCTATTGTTATAGTAAATTCTATACAAATACTTACAAAATAAATAGAAGTATGAGTTTGTCCATCTTTTAAGCAGTAGTTTGGAATCCGAATTCCTGATTGTGTATTATCCGATAAAAGGATCGTTTGATATCCCCAGATTTTTACTATCTGGAGAAAATTCCAAATTCCAAATTCATTATCCGAATTTATCGGATAAATCCGTTATCCGTATTCAACCAGAATAGCCATAACGACGTCTAAGCCGAAAGTAAATTGTAATATTGACAGTTCGAGAAACCGCGAACTACCTTGCCCCATTTATAAAATATTGTAAGTAAATAGTTATTTACGTTATAAGTCCGGGAGATGACTTATTACAGTAACGAGTCGAGATGTTTCCGGATGAGGCGACGAAGGAGCCGAATCTGGAATTTCGAGACGAGTATTGTAAGATCATCTCACGGCCGTGTGACGTACAACATTTTATTTCATACTGTATCGTTTTTTTAAATTTTTAAATAAAGGATAATATTTTAATAAAGCAAATTATTAAGGATAATCTGGTTGCCTTATTTAGAATAACGATAGCAACCAAATGTTTGAAAATTTTTCTTGTTTTGTGATTGGCGAAAGGTTGCGAAGCAACACTTCCCGGCCTAGTACTGTAATGTACGGTGGACAGTATGAAATAAAAATTTTTTGCACGTTTGTTTGTATTATTTAATGCTATACGACGGCTATTTATGTTTTATAAAAATTCACACAGTAGGCATAACTAAGCAACGCAAACTTTTAAAAACGTATATACGCAGCGCATTTTTGTACGAGCACATCAGTTATTTACAGGATCAAACAGAAATTAATGGTCTAAAACCAAAGCTTAAGAATCTGTTTCGGGATCGAGCATTAGTTTCCGGTTCAAACCAAACCAACCCACTGTTTCCGACTTCAGCAAAACTTTTCAGGTTCTAAGAAAACGAAACCAGAGTAGCGAGCTCCTTCTAGATTGGTTTTACAATCGAGCATTAGCGCCCAGTTTGAAGCAAGCGAACACATCTAGTATTCTGTCTTTGGATCGAGTGTAAGCTTCCGGTGCGAAATAAACCAACACCGCGTAGAGTCTAGCTTCAAGATCACGCGCAAGCTTCTGGTCCAAAGTAAACCAACTTTGCACAGCAGTTTTCTCCTAGAACCCGGATTCTGAATCAAGCGCAGCGTTCTAACCAAATCAATCCATTTCTTCGCAGACGCCGACTTCCGGCGCATGCTTCCAATTTCGAAGCAAACCAGCCCCGCAAGCTCTTCTTAGAACGCCACAGGGCTTCGTCAGAACTGACTAGGAGAAAAGCGTCCAGACCTACTAGACTTGCAAGCCCCCTGTCCGATCTCTGCTACTTGATCATTGTTCTTGTATATCTGGTTGTTTAATGCTGTTGTTCGAGTTCGTTTATATTAAAACAGTTTTGTTAGATAAATAACGAAAGTAAAAATAAAAAACTTTAAACTAAATGATAATGACAGATTAGTTCTTGTTGATGGATCAAATGTAGAAAATGAGTTTCTTATCATTTTCAATTGATTGACTTTATTTGTGTTGAAGATTTTCGTGACTTATTTTCATATTTGAATGAGCAGTAGTTTAGTGTGTTTATGAGTTGCTTGGTTTATTTCATGAATTGTCAAAGAGCTCGTTAACCCGACAATTTAATTGCGATTCTTAAAGTTTCCGAATTATAAATTGCCTAAACATGAAATTTTAAAAATCGAATGCTTAGAAATTCGGAACAGCGACATTTAAATTTTATATGATACAAAACTATGAAACAAAGCAATATCTTCGCATAATCCGACACCCAGAACCAAACATAAAATTTAAAACCAGAGTCAACATAAGCAAATTTAAAAAAAAATTTGGACTGATCGAATTAGTGTAAAAACTAAAGCCAAAAATAATATGGTAGTATGTCGGCGTTTAATACGAAATTATTAAAAATGTCTTAATAATATTTAAGAGTCCAAAACATTTGTCTTGCCATGTTTCGAACATAAGTTAAAATTTCCGAAAGTCATAATACCGTCAGAAGCAATTTTCCAGCACGAATCGTTTCGCAATTCAACGGTCAACACGTCCAGGTGCGCTCGCTGCAGGAATGATAACTCAGGAGCCGAAGTGCTTTATCATTGTTCTGTAATTACATTCCTCACGTTCTCGTTGGTCGATGATAGTTTGTTAGTTCCAAAAAATGAATACACGTAGATTGCACAATAACAATTCTTCAATGTTTGACATCTCGAATACTGAAACAGTTTCGAAACAACGGTAATTCCGTCATTCCATGACGTTTGAAAGATATTATGCAGGTAGAACATCTATTTTTGATCTGGTAGTAGATTGAAAACGAGATTGATAACGAAAGCTTTACCCTCACGCAGCCTGTGCTATTTCCGGAGGCAACAGAATCACAGAATGCGTGCGGTTCTCGATCCGGATTCGACATATAACGTTCCTGTAAGGCACGGTGGTACATTTAGTTTATTTCATTGCTAACTGCACACGTGCTAATTCTTCTATTACATATACGTATAGCGTATTTTAACTTAAAATAGCACGTTAACTTCTGTATCAGGCCTTAGAACGAAATTAGACTATTGTGCGGTCAAAGGTTAACTTCGACAAGTAGACTAAATAAAAGTTTTCCGTTTATAAAAATAATTTTTCAATTCAAACATTTACTGTTTGTTTTACAATTTTGACGTTTTAAAAACCAAAAATCCGTTTTTTTTACAATCTATGCCTTTGTTGAGCGTTTTATTTACTATTATTGCTTAGGTGCAAAAAAATATTGATCACAGAATACAAGCAATTCTAGGAACTTTCGTGAATCACCGATGCCTTGTAGGTTCCTTCCTTTTTAATTATTTATTCAAACAACGGAGACAGCCTAAGTAAGTTCTTCGACCCCGTAGAGTTAAGATGAATATAATAGATAAAATTTACATCAAACTTTCATTAGAGGTGTTCGTAACAGTAGGCGGTCTCATATAGGAAAATTTTAAATTCTCTGTTAAAAAATTAGTTTGAACTTAGGTACGAGCAGATTAAATGAAAATGAAATAAATTTCTAAAATTGGATGTGCATAACTTTTATTTTCATAGAGCACAGAATATTTAGCATACTTTTTTACTACTGTAATACCCGTTAACATAAGCGCCTGTATCGTTTTTTTGTTTAAAAGTGAACAAAGATTTTATAAATTTATTAGCGATTGAAAGTAAATCATTTTTGATTTTTTATACTGCGTGAATTAACAGTAAAAAAAGTAAACATAAATATACAAAAAAAAACTACCCATGGTAATTCTATCACCTTGTACCATTATACGTACAGGTTCAGGGTTTAACTTTTTCATCAAGGAAAGGAATATATAACTGTTTTATAATTAAGAGCCAACAATGTTATTTTTCTTGCAGTTAAAATTATTTGGCATATTTCTAAGTAAGACATGCAGCAAAGAAAATTACTTAAAAAGTACAGTGAAAAACAATGTTTTTAGGTATTAAGGTAATCCTACTTGTTGTGTTAAATTGTAAAAACTCCTAGTCGTAGCAAACTAATAATTTTCAAACTTTAAAATTTTACCGCACATTTTTAAATTAATCAAATATTTTTAATTAGAGCGAGGCGTAAAAACCGAATATATTCTGTTTGGTCGCATACAAAAAAATTTACTGAGTAAAAACCGAGAGTGCACGTTATAATGGATGTGGTTAGAAATTTATGGAAATGCGCGTGAAAAACGTCAGAAAAAGAATTACAGTTAGATCTGTTAAAATACAGCTAAAAACTTAAACATATTATAAACAATTTATCGTACCAACTTCATAAGACCTTCCTCGCAAACGCTTTACTATTTTCCGTCATGCATTAAATCACTTCATTGCATTTTTCGATTTTCACGATAGAAGCGATCCCCATCAATCCAACCTCTGTCTCCGCCTAGTTATTTGATGGATTTATTTAGGTTTGCCGTTACTGGTGTTCTCTAATCTCAAAGAATATTTGTCCGTTGAAATTTCAAAATTTAATGTTTGCTTCATTTACTCGTGCAATTGGCGGATTTTTGTCTAATTTTTTGCAGTAATCGACGCAATTGCATTTTCCAGAAATGTCTCCGTAACAAAAGGTTATTGCTGTGGCTATTTCATATCACCTTGCCAATTTTGTAGCCAAATGTTAAGGTTAAAAGAGGAAAAGTCGATGGTATGATGGATAAACAAAGGGCGGTAGGAATATAACACTTTAGAAAATCGACTAGTGGCTAACAGTAAAATACAAAATTGGGCTGCATTTCGTCTTTCTTATTTGTTGAAGAATTAATCTCGTTTTCATTGGGTTTTATGCGAGTGGAATTACTAATTTAACCTCAAACTGCAGTTTAAGTTTTGTGCGTCTTAAATCACTACTGATTCTGCATCTGCAGCCACCCGCTGGGCCGCACCAAGACCACTGATCACAATGGTTCCTCCTGATGGTCAGGTCAAGGCCGTGCTTCCGCAGAAGCTACATTGGCCTACGTACTACTACTAGTCAAAGATATTGTTTAGACGTTTTGGCACAGCATAGGCAAAATTTCCTAGTATAGATTACTCGCAGTCCCAGTACTAGTCGACTACGCTCCGCCTACATAGATTGGTAGCCTGATCATACTGACCGGTACCTGAACGATGTGAGAAATGTAAGCCCCAAGGTTCGACGATTTTTGGTGTAAGTAAGCAAATCTAATTTTTAGGGCATACGGCGCTAACGCCAGCATTCACGCCACTCCTTCCTGGAATTCACTGCCTTCCTACCGATGGCGTCCAACCACCCAGTGTTTTGCCAGGGAAAAAATATAACCCATTGGGTCTCCCAAGCGTAATGACTGGCAAATTAACATGATAAAATAGAAAAATCTTGTATGTTGTATATACGATAACGGTTTATTTGCAGATTTATATTCAAACTTTATAAATAGTACTAACGGGATTTCAAATCAGCCTGTAATCTTTAAATGAAGCAACTTGTTATTAATTTTTCGACGAAAGAAGTGGCATAAACGTGGTGGTGATTTATTTAGTATATTATCGTAAGAAAAAAACCTTTAAAAATGCATTAATACAGATATGGAAACAGTGATATGCACAAATGATTACACGGCATAAAGTGGTAAAATGCGAGGGATTTCGTTAAATGTCTACTTGGTAAAAACATACAAAACTCCCAGCACGGCCCTGGCAAGAGTGTTCTGCTTTAATTTATAAACGCCGTCCTTCCTGAGCGTCCGTTTATATTTTGAATTTTTTGGATTCGCTTAGAAATTAAATTAAATTTACCCATTTTTTGCATCTTAAATTTCAATTTTTAAGTTTGCACCAGTGGTGTTCGTCGCTCATCGCAAGGATGAAACTGGACTCCTAGTATGTTATACCTTGAAGTGTCCCTAAGCTGCGTACGAACGCGAAACGACACCATTTCCGCAGTGTCGAATCGTACGATTTTCCAAGTCCGACAACTTTAAAAATGCATGTAAAATACATCCAGGAAACCGTGATCGTCTAAAAGCTAAGGTAAGAGTTATGCTGAGCACACAACGCGCTACTCCATATACGCCTAGTGATAATAAAAAGCCACAATAGCAAAATATGCATTAAAAATTTGAATGTAATATTATAAATTATGATGGAAATATTAAATAAACGTGATTTGGCTACACTCTATAGAACTGAAACGGTGTTTTTGTATCACAAAATTATGTCTTCCAAAATGTAGTTAACTGTTTCAAAGCACCCATACATTTTAAATACAGTAAACTTTAAATCCAATTATCCCAACTACATTGCAATTATTATTAGATTAAAATTCTATCGAAATTAATTTAAAATTAATTTTATTATTTGTTAGCGCTGAAACAACAGCGATTATGAGCACCGCTCTGTGAAACTCGATTATTTAATATTTTGCCTATAATTTGGTTGTTGAATGTACGCGGAGCAGTTCTAATAATATTGTTTGGCAGTAATTAAAATGTTCCATTCAATCATAATTGATTATTGCCACTGTATGCATAATGTGTTGCATTCTCTAATCGTAATAACTTAACAATAAGAGTTAATTACTACGTAAGAGATAAGTATATTTATGGCACCCATGGGCAGTACCATTTAAAACAAAATATAAATCGTGATTCGTGCCGTAAGTGCAGTGGCGTATCTTATTGGAAGAAATAAAAAAAGATGAAATTAAAGGGAAAAAATCTAAAGGCGTATTTGAATGAGATTAAATCGATTTGGTTACGCCACTGCCTAAGAAATATTTGGAGCATTCTGTATATGTGAGTGTGAACATTAAATAATTGAGATTTAATGCAGATAACACACAAAAATAAACTATAATTAATTGCATGCAATTTAATTTGTTCAATTTTGATATTCCGATGTAAAACAATGAGATTTATAATCAAGAACAAATAAAAAGTAGTTAATAGTAAATTAACTTTAATGATTGACATGGAATTAAATCAAATTGAATTTAGGAATGTTATTCAGTCTTATGGTATCAATATGAAAAGTTAATATGGTTAAATCAGTTGCTTGCGTACATCACTGAATGCTTTGTTATGTTTAGACTTCAGAAAATATGACAAAAAAATATTTAAAAAATTCAAATATCTTTGCATTTTTTTATACTATGGGAAGATGTGCGCCTTCTAAGCGACGCCACCGCCCTAAATAGGTACATAAACCCAACTACATAAAGAATATGTCTATAACGTCAAAGTAAACACTAGCTGTATTTTCCTTTCTTTTAGATACATAATTCAATACTTACCAAAAATGTTTACTATACCGGGTGTTAATGAAACATGGCGCACCCCCGTTTTCTATTTATTGAGATAAACAAATTAAATTTTAGGATGCTTTATAGACCAAACAAACGATTCATGTAGGCTCAAAATTAACCTACATTTACTTCTGGTTCCACCGGAAATGACATCAATTTTCTTATTTTTAGTGAAACACCCTGTATATTTTTACAGAATCAGAATTTCATCGTAATTCCGAATATGCAAAAATATACAGGGTGGTCCATTAAAATAAAAAGTCATTTCCGGCCACATCAGAAGTGAAAGTAATTGAACCTTTAACCAAAATAGTATCTAAATATACTGAAATTTCGTTTGAAATTGGCATGAGCACATAGGAAGAACTTTCCATTGAGAAAGCACCTCTGGAAGATATTCTTTTGGTCGTTAACCTGAAAAGTTTTTATTGGAAATCGGCAAAAAAAATTATCGTCAAATTTTAAAATCAATTTTAGATTTTAACGAATAAAAATTGTTGCAGTTAGAAAATACTTGAAATCAATTAATTTCAAAATCGTCAAAAATCCAATTTCCAGAATTTTGAAAATTTTCAAAATCTTTCAAAATTAAAACTTTAAAACAATTTTCAATATTTCCAAAAATTTTCAAATACCATTTGAATTTTAATAAATTTTCGAATTATTATAAAATTGACAACATTTTTAAAATGCACACTAATAATTTAAAAAAAAACCATATTTATTGCTGCAAAATTATCAAAATCACTTTTTCTTCAGATCGTAATATGCAAGAGGAGAAATAATATAATTCCGTTAAAATGAAAAATGTTCCTCCACAGATTTCTATACAGTGTGGCCCATAATAAGTGTCACCAGCCGACAAGTGCTTTGTTTTTGGGATGAAAGGTGTTGAAGTTTCGGAAAAAATTTTATTTTAATATTTCTAGAAAGGCTTTATCAAAAGTTTTCAAATTTGACAAAACGTTGGAGCTAGCTGACCTTCATTATTGGCAGTTTATATATTCTAAATATCTCAACCATTGGCGTAGATAGATGTAAGGGTATCCTAATCTTAAAAAATCTCTAATCGCGACGCGGATTTTCACCATCTAGTTTACTGTTTTATTCCGGAAACCAAAGTACTCTTTCATTTTTCTCGTAAAACGCATCGTTTTCATGAAAAACCTAGTTCAAGTCACGTTATTCGAAAATAATTTTACAATCTTGTCATCTGAAAGTTTCAACAATAAGCCACAGCAGCCCTGATGACTGCGTTAACGAACGTTGTGTTAAATTTAAAGAAAAGCCTTTCTGGCAATATTTGGAAAAAACTGTTTTCCCGAAATTTAAACACCCTGTATTTCGAAAATAAAGCGTTGGTCGGCCCATATTTAGCTGAAACTTTTTGCTCATTTTTAAATGTTGTATCCGCTGGTGAATTTTGACACTTATTGTAGGACACCATGTATATTTACACTAGACACACCACTTCCATATAAAAATTGAAGCCAGACGCCATTTATTAGAAGGTCAATCTCATTTTGCGATATATTACAAATTCAAACAGTGTATGCATAATGTGTTGGATTCTCTAATCGTAATAACTTAACAATAAGAGTTAATTACTGATACCCACGTGACCTTTGGTCCGCAGTGACTTATGGAGTTTTAGATTTAGATGTTGAAGTCAGTTCAGGATTGGTACTTGTGGTAACTAAAAATTGCCTGTAAGTGTCACTGTCAACACTCAAAGTGGAGGTTATGTATGTAAACAAGCAAGCCTTGATAAGTTAACGCCTTGGGAATTTTTGGATGAAAGGTTTACCAACAGTGTAAGTTGGGTTGCCTATATTTTGTGGTCACGTGGGTATCAGCAATTAATGAAGGCTCTGTAGTCTTTTAATTAATTCAGTTTATTATTTATTTTGCTCGAGTGTAACCATCAACATACATTTTATTTACAATTTATTAAACTTTGAAACGTGTTCTGCTCAACAATACGCAAAAACCGTTATTTGGCAAAGCGCGAAACAACACTGCCAATTCGTCAGTTTCGTTACAATAAAACATATATGGCATTTTCAAGCTTTCAGATCAAGTGAAAATAGCTTAGCTTTAACCAGCATCTGTCGCCGAGCTCCGGACTGCGGATTCCCGGAGTTATCTGTTGGCAAATCGTTCTCCGAACTCGACATTCTGTTTGTTAGTTTCACTAGTTCGTGGGGGATATTACAACTATGGAGTTTTCAACTAGAACCGTCGGTGGTGGCCCACTTTTATCAATCACAGAGCGAAACGGCGCGGCGGTTAAACGCATTCGAGAAGGATGTGGGCAACGAAATAGCGAGCGTTTGTAGGATGCTAATTCAGACCCTCACCTGATAGTTATCTTATCTTCCTAACCTTAGTCAGCAGCCTTATCTTTATTGTTCGCCTTAATACAATGACTTATTCTGTATTCATGTGGGCGTCGGCATGCTCAACTGTATTATGAAAGTATTTATTTGCATATGTTAGCCTATACCTAGCAATTTGCATTTGAATATATAAAACAACATAAAAATCATTTACATATTAATGAGACAGAAACTAAAACCTTTGCTATATAAACGATAGAAAAAGGACTATCAATTCTGGAGAAAACTTTATATTGGCTTGGAATATTTGGAAATATTATCCTCAAGTATCAATAAAGGAAATGATCGTCTTGAAGTTAAATAAAGCAAAAGTGGGTCAGTAAAGAAAAACTATTCGGAATACTACCTGGAAGTTGGTTGGGCGTATGGAGGATTATCATAAGCAGAAAAAGATTGAAGGAAATAAAATTCCTATTTATAAAATCGGTCGCGATTGTCGGGGATCACAATAAAAATAAGCGGAACCCAAATATCGCCCCTGAAACATCGCGCAAATTCCGCAAAGCTTCATGCGGCTTAATATTGGAAATTTTCTCTAGGGATCGCGTGGTTACGTTCGGATGGAAGAAATCAATTACAAATATAAATGATTCTCAAATTGGAATCAAAATCCTTGTGCCGTATCGAATATAGAAACTATAACGTATATCTTCGGATGAAAACCACAGGGAAATTTGTCAGCTGTCTTTTCTTATATTAAATTTCTAAATAAGTAGCAAAATAAAGATTTATGATATTTCCTTCAAAACAGTACATTAACATAAATGACGCGCTTCACTTTAGATCACCTTTATTTTTAAAGTAGATTCAGCAGTTAAAATCAAGTCTAACCGTTCACTAAGCTTTTATGGAATTTCACGGATAAAACCTTACTGGAGTCAAGTCGGGGATCTAGGCGGCCATAAATACTTTATAACCTTATATACTCCGCTGTCGAGAGTGCATGGTGCTTAAATCACAATAAAAATGACAAAATGTTCTTCGATGAAACTTATTTCTCGGAGATTGTTCGGTGGCATGCTGTAACGAACAATAATTAACAAATAAATATGAACAAGCACGATATTTACAATTAGGAAATATTTATTTATTTACATTTCAAGGCGTTGATGGCGCAACAAGTGCGAAGCAAGAAGTTCCCGTACAAGATAGATGCTACCACCCAAATTACCCGACCTGACCAACAGAGTAAGCAATTTGGGTATAAAAATAACCCCTCAAGCAATCAAATTTAATAATGAGCCCACTACATCGCCAACTAGTCCAGCCGGCACTACGAGAGTTAAAAGAGTCCACTGGAAAATCAGTTTGTGGAATTGTGAGTCGATTTCAACGAGGTCAGCTAGAAGAAGTTTGAGTACACAACCACACCAAATACCCTGGTCACAACTAGCACTAACCGGTAATCAGACTAGAACAGAAAATCAAGACGACCGCTTTATAATCGTGCCTGGCCTGACAAAATTCTAACCGTATCAGAACCAGGTTTTACTTGTATGTTTGCGGTTTTAGGATTTGATAAGACCAGTTTTTCTGGTTCAAGCACTATTAAGACAATTTTTATGCTGAATTTTTGTGATAACTGCTACCATTGTCATATTCGAGTACTTTTTATCCTGATTTTAACGATGTGTCACACTTTTATTTAAGTTTTGCGCATTTTATTACAGAAAATAGAATTGTTATCTACGGTTCAGTTTTTAGCTCATTTTGCTCCTGATAGTTAGGTGACCCATTGTACATTTTTCGTTATTTTGGTTGTTTTACTTTTAGTCATTTTCGGGTTTCTAGTGTTATTTCCCGTTCTTCGATTGAAGTTTTTGAGTTCTTGGTTCAGTCAAAGATAGTTGGAAAGTTTTTGGTAATCAGTTCTTACTTCTTCTTGAACTTTGATTCTTAAAGTGTTCAGATGGATTGTTGAGTTTTAGGTATTTTTCTGAAAGTTTATAATTAATTATCTAGTTTTGATAAAGTTATTCAGAAATAGCTATACCTTTATGAGACGATATATTATTATAAATTTGGATTTTTAGCAAATCGTCTCAGAAACCTTTTTGGGATTTTTAGATTTTGCAGCCGCATGGTCTTTGAGAACTATATTTCTGTAATTACAGATAGTTAGTATCTATTGGAAGCTTTGATTCTTCTAACTACAGCGCACCAATACCAACTGTAATTTAATTTAAGTGATTTCTGTTAGTTTCGATTCTATAGTTTTTTTGATATTATATACTATGCATTTTATGTTTTATGAAATTTTTTGGGCACGCTACTAAGGTCGTTGTGTACTTGTATATAATATATTGAACATTCTGGGCATGTTTTAATGACCAGAAGAGGTTTTACATATATCTGTCAGTAGCGTAACTATGCGCCCCGTTGTATAAAGTCATCTTGTTGTATATTGACATTGTTTGAAAATTGGCAACGTTTACACGATTGCTAACTAGTGTAGTTTATTTAGGTAAATTAATTTATTGCATTAGATCTAAAAACTATCAATTTACATAATTTTACATTACGTCGAAGCTGTTATAGAAACAATTCAGTGATTTATTCAAAAATTTGTCGCAGTCAGCCTTTACGTCCCACTGCTGGGCACCGGCACTCTTCTCTGCCACGCACTCTCCTTAGCGCTAAGGTGGAGTACGGGGGACCTACAGTTTAACGTCGAATCCGAACGACTAAATAGCAGAGAATGTTTCAGGCATAAAGACCCCACGGCTGCCTACACCGGATTGGGGAATGTGAGTGGCGGGTTGCGGCATAGATTTTTATTGCTGCATGGATTCGGCGGGGAATCGAACCCTAGACCTTTAGCGTTAGAGACTAAGCGCTTAACCTCTGAGCTACCACCACTGAAAAATTTGTAATGTATATTTATTTAAATGTTTGAGGTATATTTTTCTTTAGGCAGCTCTAAGACTTGCATACGATTTGAAATTTAATTAAAGAAATACAGTGTCGTAGGCTATCTATATACTTTAACCGTTAATAGTTTAAACATTTATTATTACAGCACCTACTGCTTTTATGTGGGAACATATTTGTACGTTTGAAATTAAACGCTCAATAGTTCTTAGAGCTTTTTAGCAGTTTGAAAGAAATTATCGAAAATAAAATAAGCTAAAAAATTTTTCGGCTTGATTCAATTTTTTTTGTTTATTTGTAATTCGTGAAACCATCGTTACAGCTTTATCTGCGGATACCTAATCAGCATACTTGAATAGTTTAATATAAATCAGTTATTATAGGCCAGCGGGTGGTCTAGTGGTTAGAGTCCCGACCTCTAGAACTAGAGTCTCAACAGCAGTAGGTTCGAATCCTCTGCCCGTTGGAAATTTTTCTAAATAAGTTAAACCCGGCGTGTCCATGGACGGTGTGTCGTGTGTATGGTGGGTTGCATGTCTTTTCGGGGTGGGGCATGTTAGACCTGTGAATAACGCTAAGTGCGTTGAGCCCGGGTAAGGGGGTGGGATGGGAATCATGGAGTCGTGC
Organism: Ctenicera cuprea; assembly: GCA_958336395.1. NCBI lineage: Eukaryota > Metazoa > Arthropoda > Insecta > Coleoptera > Elateridae > Ctenicera > Ctenicera cuprea. The sequence goes on along the minus strand of OY284486.1, from coordinate 76,152,877 downwards.
CCACGCACGGCCTCATGATTTTTAAAAAAAATCAGTTATAAATAATTTTTTCATAAAACAGACACCTGTGTCAGCAGCTTTTATATAAATGTATTCATATTGAAACTTATTCACGAAAGTAATAGCTTTCAGTTTTTTCAGATAATGAAATGTTTATATTTCTTTAGTGTAGGATTAGGTGTAGGTAGTGTAAGGTTCGTTAGTAGATGGCGGTTCGTTCTTTATTGTGGCCTTTAGAATTCGGAACAGAGAATGAAACGTAAACTTCGCCCACGACTCTATCTTTATAGAGGTAAATATTGCCTTCAATTTCAAGAACTCAGCAGTTTAAGCTGCGATTAAGTAAAAGGTAGAAAAAGGATCGCTTCCAATTCCGTTTTTTCAAAAATTGCATTTTTATGAATAGGTAAATTTAATAAAACATAACTAAATGGCAATAAACAAAACACAGGGTTAACAAACGGCGTGCTTATTCGAAATTTTATCATATTTTCTTCACGAAACTTTCTCGTTCTCCAGAGGATAACAGAAAGAAAGGTGGTACTGCGTTGTATATAATGCAGTAGTGCAGCTCAAGGTTTCAATACCTCTGAGAAATCATTGCGAACTCGAAGTGTATTGTAACGTAAAATTCGATAACGTAACGTAGTTTATGATGGAACCAACGCTTTTCAGCGGATATTCAAAAATTTGACAAATGTAAAATTTTATACGCACATTTTCATCCAGTACGTACTTCGATCGAATTACGTTTGAATTATTTGTTTTGAAAATTCAGGATTGAAAAGCTCTCGAAACAAGTAGACCTTTGATGTCTAATTAAATAATATAGACGGCAAAATTACTAAGGGGTTGAAGTAATTCAATCCGTTTACGTTCGTTTCAGAAACCTAATACGCTGTTTGTGATTTTTAGATGAAAAGTGAGACCTGTTAATCACATCCCGAATAATGTCAGTAATTTGTCGACTAAATGGCAGCTCTCAGGAAGCGATTATATAATTTAGCCGTTAAAAGAGAAAGTTCTCTCCTTAAATGTGCGATGAAATGCTTCCTGTATAATACGAAAAAGATTTTTAAGAAACGTCGTTTAAGATCAAGCAACCCTTTACAAAAGGACGTCGAAAACACTGTGAGTGTAAATTGTAAATTTGGTCGTTCTAAAATTCTGATAGCATTTTGCTGGGACAAAGGACGAAGTTGATTGGGTCCGGAACGGCCGAGCTTTACAACCGGAGTACGGACGACGAGACAAAGGCTTATCACTCCTGACGACCCATAGAACAAAGATGTATCCGACTGCTCTCGTTTGAACTTGATTGAACTTGACGTCAAATAAAATTATTTTGCTAATTTCATTAAACTCTTCCTTCCGCTCTTTTGCCGTTCAATTTCGTTTAAAATTTCGCTGCAGTTGCATTATATAACCGTATACCTTCCATCAGAGACTCCAACGGCGTCCAGGAGTAGATACGGCACTAATTGAATTCCGGATAAGACATTTAATCATAATGCATCTTAATTAGATCGTAAACCACACAAGTTATTAATTAATAGTCTGATGACTGCGACCTCAATTAACATAATTATGCTGCAAATTTAGTTACCGTAAATACCTCGAACAGCAATGAAATTACTATATCTCAATACAATGCTTACGGAAGGAAGTTTTGGCAGTAACATTTTGGATTGGGTTTTCTCAAAAACATTTTGTGTATTTCGACTCGTTATATCAACGTCATGTCATTGTAACCCGTTTCAAATTTAGACTGCAGCACTAGAGAGATAAACTTTTTAATTTTGACACTCCTGTAAATTGTTATTATCAAGTTAACAAAGCGTACAACTGAACGGTACAGGAGCAAAGTCGCAAATGTAATTTGGGCCAAAAATTGAATAAAATTAATTTTGAATTAACTTTCTTAATTCAATTATATCTAATGAATGTGCACCGGATGTACCTCGTTATACGTATCCATTGGGGAATAGGATTCGAAAGAGATGCTGTTTTGTAAGCCAAATCTCCAGAGGAGCGAAGTATTCCATTTTCGTTCTCTTTAGCGCTCTATTTTACATTTCTACGTTTTCGTTTGTAATCATCTGATATTCATAAGCAGAGTCTCTTTATTTACTAAAGTTTACATCGCAGTAAACTGGTATTTTTTGCACAGGTGCTTCTAGCTGTGATTTTCACCATATCGGGGTTTGAAATTTTAGTTATACAATCAGTCGATTATTTTTTCATTTGAGTTCTGCTGATCGTCTAAAATTGATATTGAATCAGTTTGGACATTTATAATTTCTGGTGGCTACCACCACATACTCGTATTTCGTTGACGTTACAATTATTGATGATGTAATGCCGGTTTCAGATGACACAACGTGTGTATTATTTGTTATTCCTGCATGCTTATCATGTCACATAGACGCACTATTTACATAAATATTCACAAGACATTGGGCAAAACTAAGCAAGATACAAAGGCGAGTGCGACCTCGAATAATTCGTGTTTCCTCTCCACAAAACTCGCTAAGTAAACAGAGCTTGGTTAAGTACAATTTAGCAGGAACGATCCGTCGGGAACTTGCCGGGAACCTATTCGCCGAAAGCCCGATTCGCCAGCAAGCACGATTTGCCGTGGCACTATTCGTCGGTAACTGAGACTACCATTTCTTACTAGCATCTAAAACATAACAGTAACAGTAACAGTATTTTTTGTAGCAATGATATCCAAATTTTTAACGATTTAAGTGACCCTCGAATTGTACCACCGAGAATCGCGCACCGGCGAATAGAACTTGGCGGCGAATGGTTCCCGGTGAATAATTCCCTGCTAGTTGTTACCCGGCGAATCGCAGTTTTCTAATACTTATTTATTTAAAATTAAAGTGCTGGTGTCGCCATAAATAAGGAGCCCTAAGTCGTCCAGCGCGTATATCTCAAAATCTCAAAATTGCTAGTCCCCCCTACAACAACCCTACATGATCCAGAGGGTGAACGTATGGTATGTAAAAACGATAACCCTAGGAATGAAAATTTAAATGTCAGCCGACTACATCCACAACCAGATGATGTATTATACATCTTCCATGATAAGCACATCTTCAACCAGTGGAACTAAGAGTTCACTGGAGAAACCCAAAACGTTCAGCGAATTGTGTGCCGATTTCAACAAAGTCAGTTAAAAGAAATTTAAAGTCATAACCTAAAAACCTAACCTAAAAGCTTCCAGACCAGTCACAAAAAATTTCACAATCTATTAAAATCAGAATATATCAAAGCCAAGTAAGTACTATACTAATACTAACAATATTATCCAAAAGGAATAAAACCTAACCTTTAATTATTGATTTGGATGTCGAGATTCATTCGCATTAATTTCCAAATCCCCCAAACCGTAATTATATATTTGGATGACGATACAATAATAATTTCGCTTTAATTTTATCTCAACCTATAAACCCATAAAAATATATAACAGTTTGACAATTTGGACGAGGTCTTAATTTCGCATCAACAACCTCTTAGATGCAGATTTGGATAACGAGTTCGTTCGCTGTAATTTATACTCTCTCTAATCTAACTAACTTACACAATATAAACCAAAGTCACACCCAGTTTTTATATCTGTTAAAAAAACTTTCTTTAATTTGGAATAACACAAATTTAATCGAAAACATTACCACCTGAGGTACCGCCATAATAATATTCATTAAAGGGCAGTCAAGAGAAACAAGAGGAATTAATTTATTTATACCTAAACGACTCATTATTTAGTAAGTTTATAATCCGAAAAAAATTGATCGAGCCTTAATAGTGCATTTGGTGTACCAGATCGTATAAAGAGATCGAACATATATTGTGTATAATTCAAAAACTACGTTTTTTTAATTAGAAAATGTGTTTCTTCCGAAAAGCGACAGCTGCTTTAGGCATCAGTACTATTTGATGCGCAAAGTTGACAGTTTCTGGTGAGTTCCAGTGGCATAACGACGAATGGAAAAGTAACCAACCAAGAAAGGAGTTTATGTTTCCCTTTGTAGTATATATTAATTTTAACACCACGGAAATATGTTATTTAATTAAATATATAATTTTGGTTAAACAGATTTATAATTTATAGGGTTAACAAATATTTTAAAGGCTATACATATACTATTTTACTTTTCATCAAAAGTTGTAGCAATTAAATTTTGGCTGTTAGCTAACCCACAGCACGGTTTACAAAGCGTTACAGTTATTACTAGTACCATAGTTCCTAGGTGTAAGGTTCTTATGGGTTCATAATCAGAGTTAAATTTTTTTATTCGCATGGAAACCCTAAGTAATCATGTAGTCTAAATACACGCCAAAATATTTGATTTGTTGGTCAGACAAATTTCCTTCAATGATATTAATGTTAATTAATATTTGCCAAAGTGAGGAGGAAAAATATTTGGGTACGGTATTTTAATAGTTCGAAAGTAATTTTAATTATTCATAGCAGCTTCTTAATATATATGTATTTAAAGAGTTCCGAGTGTATAATGTCATGCCATCTGTGTGTTTTACATACATTGCTAGACAGCTGTTATTTGGAGAAGTATATATCATGCAAGTATATGTTAAATAAAGCGAGTCCTAGAACAGGTCTCTGTGGTATGAACACATTTAATTAAATTATCGGGTAACATGATAACATTTTGCGAGAAAAGTGTTTCTGCCAGACCTTATCAAACCTTGTACAATTTTTCAAAAGGTCAATGTTGAATGATGTTTTGTTCGTATTCCTTTTTCCGTTAAGCTTAGTAGGAGATTAATTGTTAAATGGACATGCAAACCTAAAAGAAATAATGGTTATGGCTATGTTCTGTAAACGCGGTTATAGTTGCTGGTACGATTTATTCCAAAACTGTAGATGAGTTTCGTAGAAAAAGTTAAATTTATTTTGTTTCCTCGGCATTCGAAAAGTGCAGGATTCTTTGACGTAACCACATATTAAAGAATTTTTCCATTACTACCAAGGAAGTGTAGTACGTATGTAGTATTATAACCAATTATTTTGTAGTTGGCTCATATACATTTCCAATAGGTTAGTAGGTCTTAATGGACTCGTTCAGTAAATTGAAATTAAGTATATACTCTCCTAATTAATTATTTGTTAAAGAAATTAAATATTTACAGAAAGGCGCAGCCGAAGCACCTACCAAAGACAATTAGGCACTGGATGTTTTGGCAATCACAATGGAAAACATCGTCTACACGACGAGAACTACGTTTTACTGCAAAGAAATATTATAATCTTTAAAAATTTACTTAAGGTTATTTAGAGTAATTATGGTTTATTTATTTACTGTTCAAATTTCCCATAGTGTTTCTGACCCACGCTAAATCAGTAGGGGAGTAATCCCCACTATTATTAAACTACGCCATTCGCTGTTATCTAACGTTGACGCTGAATTTTATTTGTGCTATGTTCGTTTCTTGGTATTGTAATCAGTGCGAAAACGTTGTCTATTTGTCCTAAAACGAACTACCACTTTTCATTAACGCAACTGTATGTAGTGCGGTATTATTTCTTGGGACAAATATTGATAGGTTTACGAGCGTTTTTTATTAGGATTCTCCATAGTCCATAGTGTGCAATAGCTGGGTTTATTCAGAGAGATAAAGTGTTTATATGAATTGATTCGATAGTTATTAAGTTCCAATCTGATTTGATGTGTAAGTACAATAGCTTAACCTACTTTTGTATTTCATACGTATTGTGCACTTTCATAACGTTTCTTTAGTATATTAAATTAAAGATATAGCACGGAGTAAACAAACCTTCATGTTTACCTTCCTTCGTTAGAAATTGTGGTTTTTTGATTAAGTTGCCTATATGACAGTAGTAGTTAGAAGCCGTATAGCAGAACTCGCAGATTGGCTTGTGTAGGGAAGATTCTGTGGGTTTATATTTCAACAGAGTTGTTGCACTAATGAGTCCCGGTGTGTTTTACTACTTTTTAGGTTGATATGTTGTCACATCTAAGTATTTCTGAAAACTTGGTATTACCATTAATGGATTGTTACTAAATTCCGTTGATTAAAAACTGATGGTGTATCTTCTATAATATACTATATGTTCTGCCCGTTAACGTTGAACTTATCAGTTATGCGAGAGCGCAACTAAATAAAGGCTCAATTTCTAACAAATTACGTCACGCAAATGTACGTCCATGTAGCGCGCAAATGTACTTACAAGTAGCGCGCAAACTGTGAATGTATTTAACAGAAGTACGCTAAAAACAAGTATATGCAGCTCTTAAGACGTTGCTAACAAAAACGTGCGCTAAAATGAACGCACCTGCAAGGATTGTTACGTCGCGTAATTACGGTGAAACCAAAATTCATCAGGTTTTGACTCGCACGTTACAGTTCTAATATCCTTTGGTGTAGTAAACACGTGGTGTTCATGGTTAAATTTTACTTAATAACTTTGTAAAATGCTACCATAAAAGAAAAAAGTGAGCTTGCTGCATTTTTCTGCTCGGGAAGAGGAGATGTTAGTAGATGAAGTAAAGAAGTACCCAATCTTGTCAGTGTTTTAAAGAAAACACGATAAAAAATTATAGCCAAAAAAAATTGTTGAAAATTGATTGCCAAGGTAGTTCGAAAAAGTGGTAAGTAAAGTTCTTTATTATTTAAATTTAAAAAAATTACTATAGTTTGATTTGCCATTTGACAGACCCTTGTCGGCTGTTAAAACAGCTTTTGAATGTCTCGTGATGACCAGCAACGAACATTCTCCTTCTTTCGGCAGATGCAGCTAATAGTATCATATTTTTACTAAAAGTTTTGATTATTCGGCACTACCTTTTCGACACAAAAATATCTTACTGGTTCGTAATACATTATGTAAAAAATATGCAGCAAATATTAGCTGGTGTGTCATTTCTACGCCAATATTAATAAGAGTAAAAAATCTTGAAGTACTAGCTCATGATTCCGAAAGCATGTTCTGTTGTTCTTCTTTCTGGCTCTGAAATGCCTATAATTGTATACAGCAACTGATGTGTCAGTTTCAGACAACAGTCTAAGATACGGTTCATCATGTTTTCTAACAATGAAAAGGCTTCATCGCCTATTATAACATGTGATTGAAATAAAGATGTTGCTGGTATGGCAGCGAGAGGAGGAATATTGAACTGACCCGCGACAATTTCGGATTTGCTGCAAATGGCGGCATGTCCCTCTCCGCCATACGATCCTACATTTGCATCGACAATAGCTAACAACACTATTGACAAAAAATTCTTATAGTTGAAGTATACAGATTCGTATTTGATGAACACTTAATACTAATATCAGCAGTTGAGATTTATCTATCTCACAATATCTTTCTGGTATTTTTAAAGATAATTTTTCTGTTGGTTAGGCATGTATGTGTCTGTGCAAGTTTTGCAAATAGCTCTCAAAACCTGTCCAACAATATAACTTATCCCGGTGTGACTAATTCCGAATTGAGCATTTTTTGCATTTTGCTGCAAGAAACCCACCGGTTGATGAACCAGTAAACGACGAATCACTTAATGTCAAATTACAGAATGACAAACTACAGAGTGAGAAATCACAGAACGCCAAACTAGTAAATGATGAATCACAGAACAACGAACCAGTAAGAGGAGCAAACTGGAGCAGTTAGCTTTCTTGGATGTACATCTGTAGAAAGACCATACGTTAACTAAACAATAATAAAAATCAACAACTAATTAAACTACAAGTTAATTTTTGCTTTTCCCTAACAGTACAAATACCAAATGTTTAAAAAAAAAATCAATTCTACGTCAAGAAGATTTGCAAGAGAATAAAGTTGAAGACAATAATGATACTCGCAATGAAAAGAAGAAGAAAGCACAAATACAGAAACAAGCAAAATACCTGCAAGAAAACTACCAGCCCTGGTTAGTTTTGCGAAGCACATTTGTGTTTTCGCTGGTTGAAACTTCACCCGAAGCTACCATTATTAAAACGGAAAGAGTTCAGAAAAAAAAGTACATACCTGCGTATATACACTGTGTCTATAAAGTAACCGCCCCCCCTCACTTTTGAACGACTTGATATTTTATTACAAAATTTGGTGTGCTTTAATGGGTAATTAAATAATATTTTTCAGACCATATTAAAATTTTGTATCATTCAAAACGGCGGCTGGGCGCCATTTAAAATGTTTTTTGTAATAGAAAGGGGGGTCGAGTGACACCTCATTTGAAAAGTCTTGTAGTTCTGCGTCTGATCCTGGGGTTTCAAAGAAAAATATTTAGCCATAACAAAATGACAAATGTTTGAAGATAAGGAAGTCTATTTAAAAAACTAAGAATTGAAGCAAAAAGAAATTAAATTAAGTGTTCGAAATGTACCATTCAGTTCTTGGCACATAAAATGTCGGTTAGGAAATGCCTGCCTTACATTTTCATAAGTTTCTGGAGTGATATTTCTGCAAACTTATGTAATGCGTTGCTCCAGTTCTTCAATTGCTTCTGGACGGGCTCTGTGCACTTTCGATTGCAGATATCCTCATAGAAAAAAATCTAAGGAGGTTAAATCTGGGGAGCGAACCGGCTATTCTACAGGCCCCTGCCTACCAATCCATCTTCCAGGAAAATATCCGTTAAGAAAGTCAAAAACAGGCCTATAATAATGAGGCGGCGCACCGTCTTGTTAGAACATAACGTTTTTAATATTATTTCCAGCCACCTGGGAAAATTTTGTCCTGCGCCCAGCCGCCATTTTGAATGATACAAAATACAAAACAAATAATTATTGGCTAAAAAATAGTATTTAATTTCCTATTTAAGCACACCAAATGTTGTGGGAAAATATAAAGTCGTTTAAAGTTGGTGGGAGGTGGGGGGGTTACTTTATAGACAGATGGTATTTTAGTTCAGCGAGCGTTTTGAGTTTGCAAAAATGCTTAGCTAATTTACAAAATGACGCCTAAACGCGCTTATTGCAATTTGAAGAAACTGCTACCGCTACGGATAAACCAAAGCCACGAGATGTAAAATAGTGTAAATAGTAGATGTTAGTGCTGCTAATGTTTCCCGTGACTAAGTACAAGTACCTACAGTTTAAAATAATGTGTACTACGGTTGTTTCATTCGGTTTCATAATATTATTGCATTTAATTTATACGAGTTTACAAGAACATAGAATTAAATACGAGCTCAGGCATAAACTAACTCCGTTCTGATAACGCTTAAAGCAAACCAAGTGCTAAATAAACACCTCCACCGCTTGAATTATCACAGGTGCATCTGTGCTTTCCCCCGCAGATGTGGCTTTAAATCACGCGTGTTTGTACTGTTGACGTTAATTCGTACACAGTGTTTGTTAATTTAGAATTATCCAAACGTAAATGTAATACAGTGTTCGGGTTCAGGGCAAGTTGTTCTCAAAATTAGTTCCGGGTGTGAAGGAAGCGCTTAGATATTTCTTGTTTTCCTTACTATTATGCTATAACTCATTTTGTCACAGTTCTTGCTGTTCTTGCTGCAGAAAGGTACGAAATTTACGACATACGAAAGGTAGTTATTAACGAGATATATATTTGTTGGTAATCCGGCAGCGTACGGTGACGTTTTGCTTTCGTACAACAATTATTAAATCCTTTGAAGAAATTTCTTAATTTTAATTAATATTTTGTAGAAATACGTTTTATTACAGAAGCGAATTGTATTTTTACACCTCACTGTATTAAATTTTGTACTATTTTATTATTTACACTCAAAAAAATGTGTTTGCAATCTAAACAAATTCGTGTTTGTTGATGATTTGTTAGTTTACGCAACAAAACTTCTAGTTGTAGATACTTGCAATAAAATGTTAGTTATTAATTTTTACAAACCGAATATGCTCTCTCTGCAAACATAAATTTTTTAAATGATTTTGTAGCATGAACTAATTTATTTGTAAATGCAACAATTCCCTAACAGCGAAATCCAACCTTTAAGAAAGTTTAGTTAGGGTAACTAACCATTTGTTTTAGTTGTTCGCTTTGTTGACCTATAAGTTTATAAAAAAGTCACGCTCCGTTGATAGTATTGCTAATTTAAGCTTTTTCGTGGTCCCTTCGTAGGGGTTGACTCGTCAGTTTTATTGCGATCGGTCGTTATTTAAGCGCGAAATCGTCATTTCATAAGAAGCGTTGTTCGGTGTGTAGTGTGTACCTGATTCTGTAATGGAAGAACTTTCACAATTATTGGAAGAATGGGGAATGGACGCCCAAGTAATAGATTCTTTTCGAGGTATGTAGCGAATTATTCATATTAATTATACGAGAAAAGTATTTTAGTTCAGTATTCATTTAAATTATTGTGCAACTGCGATGTATTTGTTTTTCATATGTGTTTTATTTTTATTCTGCGAATGATTGTAGGTATACATAATGTAAATATTTTATTAATTCTTGAAAATCGATTTCTATCTAGATGTTTTTCTTAAAATCGTTAGAAACGTAGTATAATGAATAAATATCTCTCACAAGTGTTTGTAAAACAACAGCTAGGCTTCCGGGTTGGAGCCGCGTCATCGGTGCATGAACTGCCGACGTTTCGTCCTCGGTTCCACGGGACATCTTCAGGGCTGTGGTCACTTTGGGATCTGGAACCAGATCCCAAAGTGACCACAGCCCTGAAGATGTCCCGTGGAACCGAGGACGAAACGTCGGCAGTTCATGCACCGATGACGCGGCTCCAACCCGGAAGCCTAGCTGTTATTAACAACGACCGCGGAAGCCTGCAACTTAGATTGTTTGTAAAACAATTAACTATGATTTGAAAAATAAGCTATTAATATCATAATAAAATCTAAATCAGCAGGTCTTCAGAAATCCCATGACCCTCCTTGCACCAGGCAACGTGATTTGCGCCTATAAAACGTAAAAATAAATAACGCAAGTTCCTTTTATTTAAATTTTGCATTTTTGTACTACACATGTATACCGATTTATGTTAGGGTTTGATTGTAATTTATCGGGTTTAGCACTTTTTTTATTACTCAAGTTTAGCAATTATTAAAAATACATAATTTGAAAATTTTATTACAGAATAATTATTAGACTATGATTCTGTTGTAGACAACTGTATTGATATGTATTCGTTTAAATTATTGGCTCTGGATAATATAAAGAAATTAATTCCTGAAGTTGGACCACGGCTGAATTTGATTGAAAAGTGGAATATTTACAATTCCGAAATTATAGTAGATGTCATCTATGAAGCAACTCAACAGGTAAATTAATATTTAAAAATCGTAGAAACAGAAATTTAACATAAATATAAATACATAGATGAGTGGATTAAACTCAGGTGCTAGCACATCATCATTTGATACAGTATCTGTTATTTCCTCATCAAGTTCTTCAATGTTGGAGAGAAGTACATCAGAAGAACCACGTAAGCAGAAATATATAATAAACTGTGATACTATATAGTTAAAACGAAACTATTTTTATGATTTAAAAATCTAGAATTAGACTCCCAATCAATTAAAACTACAAATAATTATTGTTTTATATTTCTTAAAATTAAACTGTTCTGTTATTAGATTATTTTTTAAATTATTTGATTTAAATCAGCTCAACTAAATTAAAATAAATTCTAAACTTTTTTGTTTCTTTGAGTAATAAACCAATACAAATTACACATGCTCTGCATGCTTGCTACACCAAGGAGGCCGAACAAGTATGGATGTTAGTACAAAAAGTTATTTACAACCTTGATACTAAGTGGGATAGACATTTTGTAGCAGTTCAAAGTATTTTGATGGAAATTTGCAAATAAATACGCGGTTCTGGTTTAAGAGTACTGGCATTTAAGATTAGACTTCGAAGTTTATTGTTATTTAGAAATTATACAGTATTAGTTGTTTTAGTGTCTTGATGTGTTAGATTGTAGGTGTGTTTACTTATTTCAATTTACTTTAAATAATATTCTGTTCTTTAAGTATTTGTGTTATTGGGATATAGTTCTAAGAAAATTTCAAAATGCCTAAGTGCTTTTTGTGTAATCAATATTTTCCATCTGTAACTGCATTAACGTTGCATTTCAAATTTAACCATAAGTTAGATCCTAGTAGTACACACCGTTGTAGAGAGCCAAACTGTTTAAGAGACTTCTCCGATTTTTTCGATTGGATTCGTTCGATTGTGGTTTTGAAATTTCAAATAAACCTCCTATACTAAGACACGATTTTCATACAAAAAATAGAATTTCAATGTCGGCGTCAGAAATGCTCTGTTTTGTAAGGTGCTTTGCATAAATTGTAGGCGATTTAATTCCTGAATCTAACGAAGTTTGGAAATTTTACATACTTTTAAGGAAAATTATTTTTCTAGTTACTTCGTCGAATATCACCCACTCTCTTATTTGTTACTTGGAGAATCTTATCACTGAACATAATACTTTGTATATACTTTTATTTAAGAGCACTTTAAAACCGAAGCACCACTACTTAATTCACTATCCTTCAATAATGAAAAACATGGGGCGATTGGTTAATCTTTTCTGTATGAGATTTGAGGCTAAACAGAGAATTTAAAATGACTGCGAATGTTACATGTTCGCGGAAGAATATAACAAAATCACTTGCAATGAAACAACAACTAAAAGTATGTTTTCGCTTATTGCGGGGAGACGATTATGAGCATACTGTAATAGGACCTGGTGAATTTATGTCATATACTGATATGATAGAGAATTATCCAAATTTCAATCAGCCGATACCAAATTCGTTTATTCAAGGGGTTATTTGAAAGTGGGTTAAAATATGTAGTGAAAAATATAGTGTAGGTACGGCGCTTATTGTTGGTATTGATGCTACACGTGCTACCTACTTTTGGTGTTATTGAACGAATACTAGTGAATGGCAAGAGGGAAATATGTTTTTTGTATAAAGAGTTAAATGTATTGAACTTTAATGAGCATGTACAAGCGTATCAAGTCGAAAGAAGTGACGATACGAAGATAATAAATGCTAAAGAACTCCTTCAACCCTTCCCAGTTTTGTTATGCAGAACGGCAGATGGGCAGTTATTGATTTCACTAAGAAGTCACTTATAAGAATAGTTTTCATGTATTTCTTTGTTTTAATATCTATTAGTATCATTGTAAGATTACATTGTATATTTTAACTTTGTATGGCGAATAACTAATTTTGAGTATGTTAATAATCGTGATGGATTTCCCGTAATTTCTAATTTTTTTATTTATTATTACAATAAACTATTGATTCACCAAAGCTATATTTTTATTTACACCTTACCATTTTCAAATCACGATTTCAGGTCCAGTATTTGATGTACCATGTTCTATACAAGGAATAGCTTTTAATGATGATGAGAATATTAGTTATTAATTTTAACAGGCTGGGAATAAATTTCGTATTTTATAAAAAATACTATTTTCGTTGAACAAGGTTTGTTAAATTTTATTGACGGCCAGAGCTTTAACCTGTTAGGAGGCTCTACCTCAGCTGTAGTAAAAAAAAAACTAAATTTGTTTATTTTTAGATCAACCTGTATTGGTAAACAGCACCATAAGTTCAAGCAGCATAAGCGCATGTACTGTACAGCAGATATTATTTATAGGGGCAAATTCACTGCATACAAACGCGTCAATTTTGGATTTGGTTAAGCACTATAGTGGTACTACCACAAGTTTATTTGTTAACTTTGAGGTGATACTACTGCAGTGTTGAACCATGGCCAAAATAAACTATAAAATAGGCAACAAATTTGCCTTGTACCGGGTGATCGTAAAAAAATGATTCAGAGCAGGCCATGACCGAAGTGTTAAAGTTGGCAATACTTAATATAAGCCAATTGTCAAATGTTGACAGCTGTAAAACTGTTTGGTTAGATACATTAAGTTAAATGTACCTAACAAAAAATTTGTACAGCTGTCAACATTTGACAATTGACTTATATTAAGTATTGCCAACTTTAACACTTCGGTCATGGCCTGCTCTGAATCATTTTTTTTACGATCACCCGGTATAAATAACTTTTTTTTTGTTAGTTATATGTACAAATCGTATTAGTAACTTTTACAAATCGTGTTAGTAATTTAAACAAACTGTCTTATTCATTTTAATATATCGTGTTAGTATCCTTAACGAATCGTGCAAGTAATTTAAACAAATTTTGTTGGTCGTTGTAACAGACAGTGTGAGTAGTTTTAACAAATATTGTTATTAGTCTTAACAGAGCGTGTTAGTAATTTTAGCAAGTCGTGGTAGTGGTTTTAACAAATTTTCTTAGCAATATAAACAAATCCAGATTTGTTATCAAATCAAAAGCATTTGTTAGGGCAAGTAATTGTGAGATAGTAATACCAACAAACACTGATAGTTTGCACAACAAAATTTGCCACAACTAAAAAAAATAATATTGTGAACAAACAAATTAGTTGACTCTATAGCTACTAATTTCTTTAGTTGCAGTGACTAATCATTTGTTCACACAACAAAACATTTTTTTCAGTGTATACTTAAGAACGTGTGAAAAGGTTTAAGTGCTACCCTTGAATTATCCGGGTGGTCTGGGTTCGTGTAGGTTTCTGTAATGTACGTATAAAACCACCCTTAAGCGACGAATTGACGAAATATGAGTGTTGTGTTGGGCAAATCTAATTGTTGATGTAGCATATACGTAACCATGTAAGTTTACTAGTGTTGATAAGCTGTTATTGTTGCTAATGTGCTTTTATTTTTGTTGTTGGTGCCGTTTATTGTTGTTGCTGAGCTCGTAGAAAAAAAGTACTTGTATTCTTGCTAGTACGGCGGGACTAGTTGACATACTCGACCTGGTTAATGAAAGATTATTAATCAGTGACCTCAGAAGGTATGGTTTAGAGAAGCCGACTAAGCTTAGTATTCCGCTTGTATTTCTTATGTTGTCATTTTTCGAGAGGGGGGTTATTGGCTTACTAATGGTAAACACATTGACATGAGAGTATGTCGAGTTAGTACACTAAAGATAATAATGTTCTAATACACTGTAAGGGTTAACGACTAGAGTCTACGCGGGATTTTCACAAAGGAAATACATCCCACTCTAGTAACATATTTTGATAGCGCTTTGCTAACGTAATAAGGTCTATTTGCTTTGCTTTTCTTCTTTTTGTATTGCACCTCACTGTTAAGTAAGTCGGTTCTTACCTATCTTATAATTGTTATTAATAATTTAATAAAGTTGAAAGTTTGGACGTAGCTCAGTTATTCTACTGCGTGGCTCTGGGCGGAATAATTTCAGTTCGATCCTGAGTAAGTCTGTCCAGCAAGCTGTGCTTAAATGTGCCGAGTATATTAAAAAAATTCAAGAGTTTTTTTAAACAGCTAAAAGTGTACTTTATCTAAAATATTACTACGTTGCACAAAAGAGATAAAGCCTCAGTGACTTGTAGAAAAGTGCATAAACATACATGACAACCACAATCCACCTCACTCTTATGTGGTATTAGCAAAAAGTTTCTAAATTAGAAAATATTTAAGACAAGAATAGTTACCCTACCCCATATGTTAAGAGAAGCTATTGTGCATTTTGTTTGTATTGAGTAGACACTGCTATGCAACTTGAAATTAGAAGAATCAGTAAACAGTGCAGCTGGAATGATGGTTGATTTGTATTTCAGATAGTGCACTGAAACTTGAGAATTTGTGTTAAAAACGAGTAACAGATTGTAGTTTACAGCAAAAACCAACACAGCAAGCTTTTCCTTAAGTACTGCTTTCAGTTCTAGCGTACGTTTTCTGTTCCAGGCAAACAAAAACTACAAGCTTCTCGTTTTGCTTTGCTCCCATATCGAGTGTAAGTTTCCGATATGAAGCAAAGCAACATAGCAAGTTTTTCTTAGAACCTCAAAGAAACCCAGCTCGTCCTAGAGCCCTGCAGCATTTAGCTCCTTCTAGAGACCTGCAGCACCCAGGTTGTTCTAAAGTCCTGCGTACACCAATATAACTAAGCCTGCATGATTCTTAGTCCACCTCGACTGGTAAAAAAGAATCCGCTAGACACTGCATTCAGCTTCGAAAGCCGCTACCTTTTAGCGTTCCCATGATTATCCCCTAGAAGGGCGTATGATTTTTATTATTAAATTTCCTTGATCTTTGTTATTGTTAATGTTAGAAATCTGCTTGCTCACCTTTGATGTTATTAAAATACAATTTTATAAAATAAATAAAAAAATATTACACGCCAATATATATACAGGGTGTTAATGAATTGTAGGGACAAACTTCTAGAGCTTGCAAAACACAACAAAGCAAACAACTTTTGTTAATAAACGTGTGGTCAAAAGTGTTTCCTTTAGAAAATAGAGACTCTTAAAGATTCTTTAAGAAGTACCTGAAAATAGGCAACCCAAATTGCATTTTGAATTATTTTGCACAGGTCACACGAAATTTTGAAAAAGGAAAACGATCTAGACATACATGCATTCAAATAAAGTCAGTTTTGACACAATTCGATATTTCGATATTTTTTGACTTTTCTTGCATTCGTTTCTTTCTGTGCCTTTTATAATTCGTTTTTTTCGTTCTGTGATTTTTTTGATAATATTTTTCTTCGTTATTTTCGTTCTGTGTTTCGTATTTTTGTGTTATGGCGAATTATACTTTTGCCGAACAGCATGACATGATGTTCATGTATGGAGCTGCTTGGGGTAACGCACGCGAAGCTGCTCGCCTGTACCAAGAACATTTTCCGAATAGGAATCATCCATCGCACAAGGCCGTTAGTGTAGTTTCACGTCGGCTGCGGGAGGAAGGTACATTCGTTGTCAACAGACAGTCTTTGGAGCTACCAAAACAAGGCGAACGGTGGATTTTGAGGAAAAGGTTTTGGAGAGAGTGGCTGAAAATCCTTCTACTAGTTCAAGAGCCATGGCTCATGAAATGGGAGTGAACCATGTTTCAGTATGGGAGGTACTACATGAGCAGCAGCTACAGCCGTACCCTCCACAGAAGGTACAAGCCATGGTTCAAGCAGATTTTCCCAGAAGGGTAGAATTTTGCCAGGAATTTCTGCGGTGGTGTAATGAGGATCCAGAATTCCAAGTAAATGTTCTGTTTAGTGACGAGGCATCTTTTACGAAAGAAGGAATATTCAACAGTAGAAACAGCCACATTTGGGACGATGAAAATCCCCATGCTGTGGTTCAAAACGATTTACCAGCAAAGATTTACAGTGAACATTTGGGCCAGGATTGTTGGCGATAGACTCATTAGACCATATCTGCTACACCAAAGGTTAACAGGAGCAATTTATTTAAATTTCTTGCGCCATGTCCTGCCTGAACTTTTGGAAGATGTTCTACCTCAAATGTGGCTGCAGCATTTTTCGGCGGACGTCAGAGAATGTTTAAATAACACTTTTCCCAACAGGTCAAGGAGGGCATGTGGCGTGGCCTCTACTTTCTCCTGATTTGACCCCACTTAATTTCTTTTTATGGGGTCATGTTAAAACGTTAGTGTATGCTACCCCAGTTGAAACTGTAGAAGAACTTACGGCCGTATTCTTGCTGCATGTGAAGAAGTTCAACAGACTCCTGGTATATTTGGAGCGGTGCGCAGGAATTTACTTCGTAGATGTGCTTCGTGTGTAGAAGCTGGGGGGGCGACATTTTGAACATTTACTATAATATTGTTAATGTTTGAATTAGTTATTGTAAATTTTTCAAATAGTTTGCAAGCCCTAGAAGTCAGTCCCTACAATTCATTAACACCCTGTATATATCACTTAGACGATTTGAAGTTTACATTCCGTTAATTTCAAGCTATTTTCAAAAGGAATAATAATTTTAATAATCATCCTAACAAAAAGTTTTTCTGCAGGTTGATAATAAAGAGGTATACAAGGAATTTGTTGTAAATTTATCAACGGTTCATTTTATTTGTATCTTGTTTGCGTGATGTGGAAAATCCTACCGCAACCATATTTCCCTGTTTCTCGTCTTTATTGCAGTGACACATGAGTGCTTTTGTAACATTTTTTCTGTAGAATAAACGCCCACCTTTGCCCCAGTTCAAAACCCTCGACTCCGCAGCATTAGTCAGCTTGGGTCATCCAATCCATAAAACAACTTCAATGGAAAAAACCGAAACTTCCAGAGAAGAAACAAAATCTCAGCAATTTATTGCAAAATATTAAGGACAAAGTTCGGTAAGTAATTTTGAACAAAAGAATCGGTTGCAGGTATAGAAATAAACGAAGTTATTAAAAGTTCCTTAATGAGTTTTTTGATCACCGAAGCTCATAGATGCCCCGTAATAAATCGTCGTCATTACTTGGATGTTTATGAATTCAGTGAGCATCTGCGCACGAACTTGCATAATATCCTGAAGGTTCTCAGTTTACTTTATTGCACATTAAAACGATGTTACATGCACGTATGCGTTTGCAGACGGCATTGCTTAATCTAGAATACCAATGCGACCGAATATTACGATGCGATTCACAGTGCGGAAATTGCTCAACCCTGTTCAAAGGGTAACCGCTTGAGTTGATAATTGTTTAGCCCAACTCCGTATTAGTAGTAGGTACATCATAAGCAAAGTAATCTACTTCACCCTTCTTACACCCCTAACACATGATTACTTTGAGCTGTGCGTTTAAATTTCATCAAAGAAGGTAAGAACGCAGGCTTTAACGGTCCTTAATTGAGCTCATCAAACTCGTTAATCAGTACCTAATAATTAATAAATGAAAGTTATAATTTATATACATTTCAGCTTATTAGGTACGCATTAAAATAAAATAAACATTTTAATAAACAGAGCATCTGATTATATCAACTACATATCAATCAAGAATTGGAACAAATAAATGGATTTTTTCAACTTCCAGAAAACTGTTCTTGATTATAAACCATTTTAATAGATCACATCAGTAACCGTATCAGTCTTGAATAAGAAAAAGTGACCGACGTCTAGCAATCTAAGGGGTTGGTCCTTATTGCCTCTCGTTTCTTTGACTCGAACTAATTTCCAGACTCGATTAGATGTTGAAGGATTTTGCCGGCGAAACGAGTTGGAAATAAAATTTTTGAAATGAAAGTCTGCGATTGACATATACGGGAAATATCGGTCTCTCAAACCTTTTCGCAAAAGAGTGCTAATTTGAAATGCAACACTTTTTGTGTGATCTAATAACGTTTTAATATTTTTATGAAAAGACCGCAAAAAATTGCTTTTGGAATTATTGGCTAATATTTTGATAATATTCTTTTGGATTTTGTAACATATTTTTATGATTTAAATGTAAGATAATAAACAAACATAATTTGTAGCACATATTCAGAACAACGCCGACAAAGTTTAGGGAATGGTTAAAAGGACCGAAACAACTATTTTGAGTTAGCAGACTTATGTACGGAGCTAAGCATACTGCACGTCAAGCTTAAAAAAAGATAAATTAATGTACCAAAATCTTTTTTATTAAACCATAAATTACCATTATCAACTAAGGAATAACAGAATACCCCCGAATAGAAAAAGATCAGAATAACGTGAACCTACAAATGAGAGAGATAAGAAAATGCGAAAAATACAAATATTTGGCGACCATAATATCAAGCGAAGGAATATCGAATAGAAATATAGAACATAAAGTGCAACAAGGTCGGAAATGTGTATGGATCTTCAACTCGCTGCATTGGTCGAACAAGAATACAATAAACACGCACACAGACAGTCATTTTCTTTACACTTTTCGTGTCCTTGAGCCCCAAAACGTGCATTTCCGTTAAAATTTAGATTTCGAACGTTTTCATGAAATTAATATTTCCCTATTAATACTGAAGGTATGGGAAAGTAAACAATAACGGATGACGTCTTTAAATATTTATTCTATGAGAAATAGTTTTAATTAAAGTTGTTTGATACATTTCAGGGCATACTTTGTCGGTGTTCTATTACTTATACGGTTCGTTATTGATTGATATGGCAGCTGACTGTTTTTTGACGGCTTCGGATTGTTTCTCTTTCTGTTACAATATTTTTTCGTAAGTTTATTTTAAAAAAATTTCAATAAATTTTGCAGTTCAAAACTTTCCTAGTTATTATAGCAACTAAACAAATAAACGCATAGAAAAATTAAAAAGTATACGTTAAAATTTACCAAATAACTTTTGTTAACGCTGGTGTTTCATACACTGTAAACTGAAAAGGTTGATAACTCTACCTTTAAAGGTATTACCTATATCCAACCTTAAGGTATAATAGAAATACCCTGTAGTAAGGTATAATGCAGCCATTTTACCTTAACCGATATTAATGTACCTTAGTTAAAGGTATAAAATTCTACCTCAAAAGGTATATCCTTCTACCTGGAGGTCATATTGGTGTTTAATGCGGAGGTATAAGAAAAAACCATGGGGAATATTTTTAAACCTCAACCGTTTTTAATATACCTCATGTTGAGGTAGGTAATTTCACCTCTAGGTATTAATTTATACCTTAACGCCTAAACCGTTACTAATCCAGAGGTACAAGAAAAAACCTTGGGATATTTTCTTAAACCTCTAGCGATTTTAATATACCTCATTTTAAGGAATAAAATTCTACCTCCTTGGTATAACATTATTCGTTAAAGCCAAAACCCTGACTGATACGAAGGTAGAAAAAAACACGTCAAGATATTTTGTAATACCTTTACTGATTTTAATATACGTTATTTTAAACAATAATGTTCTTCCTGTAAGATATAACTTTGATCCTGGAAGCATTTTTTATATTCTTCAAATGTTTCCATTAATTGTTTAGGAAATAAAATTCAACCTTGATGCTAAAAAGCTGACCAATATAGTGCAAAAATTAATTTAATTATTTTTTAATTGAATTTTAATCTCACAAAACTTTTAAAATCTTTACATGTTCTACCGTATTTTAATTTTTATTAGCAGTGTGAAGATCTTCGATCACATTATTTTCGCTTAAGAAAGGCAATGAAATAAATCAGATATAAAAGATTATACATAATTATATTTATTTATATAATTTAGTAAAAATATAATACTTGACATATAAAAAATAAAATTATACAAAAACAAAAGGATATACAAAAATTATAAATAAACATTACATAAAATAATTACAAGATTTTATTAAGTACCAACGCAATCTGTCCTTTGTATTGGCGTGATGGCTCTTCCAGCTCACACACATTGGCTGACAAAAAACTTAATGTTTTAGCTGTGCTTTTTGGATGCTGTATGTTAAACAAAAAAATGATGGCTAGTGTGGCTTCTAGTGCCTCTCTGAAGGACTTCACCTCGCATAGTTTTGTATGATCCGCACCCACATAGTACGTGGAATTATTTGGGCCGAACCACGATGCTTCCTCTGCCGCTACCGGCACTATAGAAGGTAGTATTCCAGGCTCCTGCAATTGAAAGAAAATGTGCATTTAGAATAAACTCCTTTTTTGCATACTATTTTTATAAACTAACTTTTTTAATTAGTTGAAGAGGATTCTCCTTGAATAAGAGTGACAATAGTACGAAAAATGATTCCCCTTCAATATCTGAAAGTACACACAATAATAATTAGTTCTACACTTGTACTGTCGATATTTCGTATGCTTACCAGATAAATTTAAATTACATCCTTTGTCGATGGTCTTAATTTTTGTATCATAAGTCGGGTGTTTTAATAAACTTAAAATCCGTGTCCGGTAGTATTTAATAAAATACTTGTGGTCCTTCTTACAATGGACAATATAAGAATTTACACGCTGGTATGCTTTTAAACAGCCATCAATGTAACATACTATATTGCATTGCTTTAAATAATAATGGACAAACTTCATATGTTGCAACATCAATTGCAAATGAAAAAATGTTTTACCATAGATATGACAATCGTACATATTTAGATTGTAAAATAACTACAAAATAAGAAATTTAACTTACCACTGCAGGTAACAACGTCGATTTGCGAAGTGCAATTGTTATACCTCTTGCTATTTTACCCCACTACCACCACCCTAAAACAATGGTAGTAGGTAGGTAGGTAAAACCCAACATTCCAATGTACCTATACTTATCTATGCGTCATGCTTTCGTCATAGCTACAGCGCAGTGGCGAAAGTCCAGTTGCCATACAAAAGGCCTTTAGAAAACGATGGCAACTTTTACTGTTAAGATACAATAATTAATAAATAAATATTCTTGCCGAACATATCAAAAATAAAATTCTGATTGGGTATGTTTGGTATGGTATTTTTAATACCCGATTGTTTTCCGCATAGCAAAAACAAAGTTCAAATAAGAGGCAATATCGAAAATATTGAATCTATAGATTCAATATTTTCGAAGATGATGCGATACTTTTTACTCACCCTAGTTTTGTATTTTTTTGGAAAAGTCCATATTGACAATTACCGAAAAAAATAAGACAATTGTTTTACTGATTTTCACGCTTTACAGCTACATAAATGGTCTTATTCAGATAACAATTTGTATTTGTGTACTAAAATTAGAAGACTAAAAAAAGAAATGCAACCTTGACTGATCAACAGAACGTAAAACATTTAAAAACGATCAGCACAACAATCTTGGGAATCGGGCAGTACGTTAAAGTAATGTAGGGCACGCTACGAGCAGCACTTTATTTATTATTACACATTATGCATTTAAAACTTGCAACCACAACAAAGGGACAACTAAAAAGTAACCACAAAAACCTCCCGTATAGTTTAACCAAGGCAAACTAAGTAACGGCTTACCGCTGAAACCGACCCATAATAACGTTATGACACCAGGAAATGCAGTCACATAAGAACAGCGATGAAATGAGCTTTAAAATAAAATGCTGCATATCACAGGGGTTTATTATTCTAAATTATAATCAAATTGCGGAACAGACCGCATAAATCTCTTGTGACCTGCAGCGATTTGTCTGTTTCTTGGTGGATATCCGGTACCCCGCTTGAGGCAGCTAATTAAGGCTTCTTCCGCTTTTAAGTCTTATCTAACCTTCATTGCTTTATCCCTCCCGAGGTGCCTAAGTCAACGATGTTCTTTTACTTTTTTGTTCCGAAATTTATGCACCGTTTGTTATTATATGAACACCTACAAACACATCTTTTTAAAAGATTAACAGACAAAAATCAAGAGTTATTATTAATTGTTAAGTATAGGTTTACTATTACACATAAACGCAGTAAAAGTTCATGTTATTGCTGTTGTTGTACAGAACGAATTAAAGGCTTCCGGACACAAATTGTAAATTATAAAGTTTAATCGGAATTTAAAGTTATACTTTTAGAATTCTGTTTAATGAAATGAAAACAGCCGAATTTAGTTTCTCTTCACTGATTTATTAATTGAAGTGGTATGAATAACCAATATCGAGCTGTGATAAATAAACTTGTTTGATATTTCAACATTAAAGTAAGAGTAGTAAACATTATCGTTCTATTTAAAAGGATTAGGTCGTACGGCTCATTCTGATATTATTCCACATCTCGTTTATTTTCTCTAGGTATATAATATATAGAAAAGCGAAAAAGGTTATGCAAGATGGCGGTAAAAACAGAGTTTTTTAACGTATTTTGACATGTTGACATGTCATTTTCAGAGGCCTCTGAATATGACATGAACGAACCATCATCTTCTATGACTTTGATTTCCACTTTAGCGCGAACCGAGAGATGCACAGTCAATTTAAGAACATCCTTTATCGCAAACAGCCAAACACTATCGCAACCTATTAATTTTTTTAATTGGAATAATAATAACAATATCATCAATTTTTGCAATCATGACTAAAAAGTAGAACAAATTGTTGAATTAAAAGTGATTTTTTGTTCCGTAGGAAAAGTATTAGACATACCTTGCGGAAAAGTGACAAACACACTCGTGAGATTTCCGCACTCGGCCTGCGGCCTCGCGCGTCAACATTCACACTTGTGTGTTAAGTGTGACTTTCCATGCTCGTTATGTAATATACTATTATCGCATTACTTGATAATAGATAATAATTTGGATATTTATTTTTGCTCCCGTTACATCTGTGATCGTGGGAAGCGGTACATCCCTATTCCCAGTTTCCCATTTTTACATTTATGACAGTTTGTGCAATAACTATCGGTATATATAATTAAATACATGTGCCCAGCACCCGTAGAAAAATATTAAAATAATTATACATAGTGTAAAGTAACCTACAATTCTACTAAAGTTTTTTGAAAATTATTACACTACTTATTTGTGATCTTTTTGGCAAAGGAAACCATCTAAATGGAAATCCTTAAAAAACAAGCGTACTAAATGTGGTGGTTCAAATTTAAGCCTTAAAACATCAATATGTTATCTCTTTGTTTCACGGGATTCTCATTTAAAAAGATCTGGGGTTGTCAAAGGTATTGATGAGATGTCGTTATTTTACAAAGCAAAAGGAAGCCACGCGCAATCTTATTGTGATAGAGGATTGCAATATCTGTGCTTTGTAATTTCAATTTTTCTCGCGTCTCCCTGAGTTTTTCATTTATCTGAAGTTCAGCGGCAGTTCATTACTTGAATATGCAATGAGGCGCACATTTTTTAATATTTGGTTTTATTTGGCGTTCGTTTTACGCAAAAACATCCACCATGTAGAAAATTCTGTTCGTAAGAATACGATTTCGCTTTTAATGAAGGGTGCGATGGATGATAATGCGCATATTACCGGGGGATCGGCCTAAAGTAAGCGTTTTTCTACTGCTGTGGCGATGGTAAACTGCAAGTTTGAAATTCCCGGAGTTCTCAAGCTTTACATGGACAAAGGAAACCTGATTGGGTCCGAGTTGGCGTTAGCATGCCGTTTTCTATCTAACCTGAAAGTTCTACATGACCTGGGGATACTATCAAGATAAATTGATACCTATTTGTTGTACGACCTAATTGAAATGGGGAGTGACTGCCCTGGGATTATATGCAATTACTCGAGGACGCTATTAGTCCTGTTATCACAAATGCAAATTTGTCGGAAATGATAACCTAACATTATACAGATGCTATTATCGCAAGTAATTACGCTATCAAACTATTAGCGACTTTCTAATCAATTGGAATTAGAAACAAACACTGATTTGTGATATAGTGAATCATACAAAATTTAACAAGAAAAATAGTAAGGAAAGTACCTTAAAATTTTGCAAAAATGACGTTACGGTCAATTTTAATTACATTAACATATTAAGTAATTACACGTGCATAGTGGCTTTAATAACGGTATTATTATTACAAATTAAACTTTGTAAACTATAATATAATCTGTAAATGTATTACATTTTTACAAAATCTAGTGTAGTTTTACAATAGCAGTTGTAATTTTATTATCTTATGAACTTTTAGCCAACCACGAAGCCATGGCTGTAATGGTTTCTGGCGCCAGACGGCCTTTTTGCACGTGTGACATCTCATACCGTTCGTGATACATTCAGGAGAAGTACAACTAAATTCTTTATTACAAAAAATCTAGTGTGCAAGTAGTTGTTTCCCTTGTAAGTATAAGAGCTGAGTTTTCTCTTTTCCGGATTATTTCTAGATGAATATCCGAAAACAATGTTAGTTGTTAATTCCGATTTTATACTCTGAATCGGAATTGCGGATTTTATACGTCAATCGGGATTTGGAATTTTGCAAAAGAATTTTATTGCTCTAACAGTAAAAGTAATAATAATAGTGTCAGAGTTAGATTTTATAGTGAATAATTTTTATACTGTAATATTTTAGTGTAACGTTTCTCTTAAATAAAATACACATACTATTCTACTGGCGTAACTAATTGAGAATTTAGGTTGAGACGACTTTGGTCAGAGAGTGAAGAAAATACGCTTTATACAAAGATCGTGAACACATGTGTTTGAACTGGGGTAGATCGTTTTTGCATGTGAAGTTGGTATGTTCTGCATGAAAACTGTGTGATTCACCTGTAAAATGACTTAGTGGTTAATTAGTAGATGATCAATATAATATTGTGGTAGCTGTAGCTACAGTGATCTGTGTTATTTGGAAGGTGAGAGCTCTCGAGTTTTGGCCACGTGTACTTTTATAAGTGTGGTTAACCACGGGCTGGCAAAAGAAATTGTTAATCAAGGTCAAAAACCTTGGATCCTGTGACATGATACGCGCTATGCAATTCTCGCGATGTCACATGACATAGACGGTCGGTTTTTACCACCCTATTGACCCTTTCGGAAGTGCAGCAGTGCAAACTAATTTTTAGGTGTAAATCTGAATATTGACGAGAATATTAATCCAGTGGCAAGTAATGTGGAAGTAATTACCATTGAGATGTAGCCAAACAAGGTGTAATGAGATGACAGAAGTACTGTGAATCATCCATTCTACAAAAGCGTGAGGGGTAGACTCCCCGGTGAGTTAAGCCACAGTATATCAGATAGCGACAGATTGGTGAGTTTCTTTTCTTTGTTTCATGTTTCCATATGTGACGCCGTTTCTTTGCGACCCTTGTCGGTCATCTGCGCCTGCACGACTCAATTCCTACACTCCACCCCCGGTTACAAGAAATGTGCCTGGTTTATGTTGAACGATCTTGGGTTAAACTGGCTTTATATTTGTCTTTGTTGTTGATTAACGAAACTGGTAATCAAAAATGGCGCTCCTAACAAAAGTAGAAATAAAAACAATAATAACAATGATAATACAAATTTTAATGAATGTTTAGACCTGTGATAAGTCTGACACTATAATACGAATTTTCCGACAATAATATATTGAGAAAATTTAAACTCCTTTCTCCCCTTCAAGTCGCCAGGAGTGGACGGTATCTTCCCAGCCTTATTACAATGGGGTCTGGACCTGATAACTGCCCACCTGGTGCGCATCTACCGGGCATGTATCGCCTTTCGATATATACCGGAGAGCTGGAGAGAAGTGAAGGTAGTTTTTATACCCAAACCAGGGCGTGTTGACTACACCCTGGCCAAATCTTACCGTCCCATTAGACTTACATCTTTCTTATTAAAGACTCTTGAGAGACTTTGTGACAGGGAAATAATGGAGAAGGTGCTTGTTTCACACCCACTGCACCTGAACCAACACGCTTATATCCCAGGGAGATCTACCGAATCGGCGCTACATGCCGTAGCGAATCGGATCGAGAGATCATTAGACAACAAAATGTCTACCCTGGGAGTTTTCATTGATATTGAAGGAGCCTTTGACAAGGCCACCTTTGAAAGTATAAACTCTGCCTTACGCAGACTTGGTGTTGCACCTACTCTTTGTGAGTGGATAAAGCACATGCTTGCAATGAGAGCAGTGCAATTTAACTTAGGAGACAGCTCAATTAGAGGTGTCGTGATGAAAGGCTGCCCACAGGGCGGAGTTCTGTCTCCACTGTTATGGAATACAGTGGTGGACAGCCTTCTAAGCGCACTCAATGATGCTGGATTCTATACCATTGGATATGCGGATGATATCACCATCCTCATCACGGGGAAGTTTGAGGGCATGCTCTGCACCTTAATGCAGACGGCTCTTCGAATAACAGAAAAGTGGTGTAATGAACAGTCCCTATCTGTCAACCCATTGAAGACAGAGATGGTACTCTTCACAAAGAAAAAGAAGGTTGGACCCTTAAGTACACCTCTCCTATTCAATACTTCTCTCAGATTCTCAGATAATGTCAAATACCTAGGAGTTACTTTTGACAAACAGCTGAACTGGGAGAAACACCTGAAAGCTAAAACAAACAAAGCATGCATGGCTTTCTGGCAGTGTCGCCGCGCTCTAGGTAAATCTTGGGGACTTTCCCCTAGAATTACCTTGTGGCTGTATACTGCCGTGATTAGGCCCATGCTATGCTACGGAGCACTTGTCTGGTGGCCCAGGGTCAGACAGGCTACGGAAGCAACCAAACTGGGACACGTGCAACGTCTTGCTTGTCTCAGTTCTACAGGTGCTATACGCTCAACCCCCACGGCCGCCTTAGAGGTGATCTTATGCCTTCCTCCACTTGATCTCTTTGTGGAGGAAGTAGCTGTGAGAACTGCTTTAAGGCTGCGCCACAAGGAGCTGTGGCAAACAGCAGGCAAGGGAGGCAGACACACCCGCATCCTGGATGAGGCAATCGTCAAGATTCCTCTTCTGGATGCTATGGTGGACTACCTTCCTTTACAATATGCCTTTAATAGACACTTTAGTGTCTACACGAATGCTGGACCAACCCAGCATATGGACATATCCATCTTCACCGATGGATCTAAAACAAAGCATGGAACGGGTGCCGGAATTTTCTCCGATGACCTAAACCTGCGCCAGAGTATACCACTAGGCAAAATTGCCACTGTCTTCCAAGCGGAGGTAGTGGGAATAATGCATGGTGCAAATGCAGTTCTTGAACGACAAATCAAGAACCAACGTATTGCTATCTACAGCGATAGCAGAGCCGCTTTACTAGCCCTAGGCAGTTGCAAAATCACCTCAGGAGTGGTACTGCGGTGTCGTGAAGCTCTCGACGATATCTCAAAAGATAATGCCGTTTCCCTTCTATGGGTAAAAGGACATGACGGAACCTACGGCAACGAAAAGGCTGATGAGATTGCGAGACTGGCCTCCGGACAACCTCTCTGGGGGCCAGAACCCGTAATTCCCATATCCCTGAAGACATTAAGCTTTATGCTATACCAAGAAACCTTAAAAAGCTTCACACGAAGATGGGTTAACACTCAAAGCTGTCGTCAAGCAAGGGCTGCTATTACGGCACCCTCGCCAAAAACAGCCAAATACTGTGTGCAACTGTCCCGAAAGAACTTACGACTAGTTGTGGGTATATTATCTGGACACTGCACCCTAAAGCAACACATGCACAGGATGGGACTGGCGGACAGCCCAAACTGTCGTGCATGCAACGAGGACGACGGGTCGGCAGAACATGTCCTATGGCACTGCCCAGCTGTCGCAACAACCAGAGGATCCATGCTGGGGGACTTCTGGCCTAACATGGCCGAAATCAGCAACACTCCAATTGCGGATGTCCTCAAGTACATCCAAAAGGTTGGATGGCTTGGGTGACGTCCAATGTGGAGAGCTGCTGGGGAGGTAGTACAATGGGCCCACCTATTGTGGCCTAAGTGCGCGTGAGGTAACTCACACTACCAAATTCTAAATCCAGAATCCAAATCCAGATACTTTAATAATTTTGAATCAACAAGTCTTATTCGTTACGTACATTTTGCAATACTACCCTACAATTTCACTACAGAGAAGTATTGATTTCTAGAACATTTCCAAATCCGAGTTTTTGACGAAAATGTGTAGCGCAGTCGCTTCTGGTAAAATAATAATTCCCCTAAGCCGTTTAATGCAGGAAATGTTTATAATGTCAGATAATAATTAAAACCTAACCTGAAATTGACATTATAAACATTCCCTTAGTCTAGTAAAGACGTGACTTTTCATTGCACAGCCCGCTGAGGATCAGTTTTTTTTAGATATCTTGATATTCTTGCAACAATTTCAAACGTCAGCGGCACTCTTAATTATAAATTACTGAATATGTCAAATGTTTTGACCTACCCTGGCCAAGGCCTACCTACTCTTATGTATTTTTTGTAAATCGGTTGGTATAGCAGTGCTATTGCGATTTAATAGTATTTTATATATAATAACTGTGGAGGCTGTGGAGACTGTAGGCTACCGGTTAGAGCATTGGATTGCTATTCTTGAGCTCTGTGTTTCAAATCCCAGTACCGGAACATCAGATTTTTCACAGCCGTTCTCTGTAGAAATAGAGTGACAAACATCGAGGTATTCTCCCAAGAACATTTTGTCTGGAGAAGAAATGTTTGCACTTTCTGTGGTTCGGAGCCTGCGTTAAATAGTAGGTTCCCGATGTCTGTGTGATTTATTAAGCACGTTCACCACAGGCATAGGTTGGAGAAAAAGTCACCACGCTCTTTCGAGAGCAAAAGTTTCGGAAGATTAAATTAGTCTAAAACTTTTCAAAATTGGCTTCTGTTCACTGGAAGTATGAAAGCAATAATATTAAACTTCCAACAAAGAAATAATATGTAGAGTTACTGTGTCACTCTGCTTTAGCTAAAATATAGTTAAATCTAACATGTAAAAATTTAAAAAAAAGGAATTTGTTATAATAATTCATACAATTGCTTATGTAATTTCTACAGCAAAAGCACAATTTTATTAAGCTCTGTGTGTAAAATTACTGTAAACACCGTTACAAGTTACATACGAAATTTGCAGCAAATTCACACTGAGTATTTGTAAATCCATAAATGAATAATTTCATGTTTTCCAAGTTGTTACTGAAATGCGACCAATTTAAATCATACATTGATTTCTAAAAATCCCAATTGGCATAATAATCTTCAAATTTATTAGCACGTTCTGGAGATGCATTATACAATGCCGCGTGATAACAAAAAGCTACATTGTATACAGCATCGCAAACAGACGCCTCTACAAATCATAACGCACGGGTCGTACATTTCGTTGACCGCTGTGTTGAACGTGAACAGAACATGAATTGCTGTTGATTTTGATTTCAGATACGCCGGAATTACTAATTTAATTCAGATGTATGTTCATACGATTTGGGGGATTTTATACCTTGTTAGGAAAGAGAATCAGGGATAATTGACACAAAGAGGAAAACTTTTGAAAGGACGTTTTTATACCTATTTAGAATTAGGCTTCGAAAAACAAGCTGATTGTTTCTATTGAATGTGAACGTTGTAAAGAAGCATCAAACAAAGATAAAGTTACTTAAGAACTTTGATTGTCAAAGTCCTTACGACAAGTATAATATACAATACTAGTAAAAACGAACTTTGCTTTGTGACAAAGTTTCCTTTCATAAACATCCAGTTTCCGAGTTGGTAAAGTATACAATTTCTGTAAATATAAGATGGCGCAATTTTTCCTTTGATTTCAATGTATTTAGCTAAAAAAAGTAATGCAACAACTAAGAACTGCTAGATGTTAAATTTATTCAACTATTTGAAATAAAGTTCTTTGGGTACGCAATACCTACATCTTTGTAAATTGTAGGAATGAAATTGAATTGGGTAAATAATGATTCAACAAATTACTGAAGTTTGCGGTGCTTTGAAACAAACTCGTTTGAAACTAATACCAACTATTCCATAAACTTACTTAAAGTTTATTTTAATGTTGAAACTTTTTTATTTTAGTATATTTGTGGTAAATGTAAAAAATGTAAAATGCTAGATAATGTAATATATTAAAGCTTATTCTACCTACCACCTATTATTCCACTGTTGCAAATACGATGCCTAAAAAAGCTATGGGGCAACCGCCACGAAACCTTCCTCGCATCTATGGAAATTTTTGAATTGTTTCAAAACTTTTGACGATTTCATGGAAATCAAGAAAAACAATTATACAGACACATAAATTCACAGAACAATCCGCAATGCTGAATTGCCCAGGGCTAAGAAGGAATTGGCACCTCTGGACTGGCTTGAAAAGGTTTAAATATCTTCGCATTCCGGCCTTGGATTCACTGCTCTGATCACTCTGAAGATGCAAGCTGAATGTCTTGAGAAACGTTAGTTTGTATCAGTTCACAAACAGCCAACAGGCACGATTCGATTATTTATTCTTGTTTTGATAAATAAGTAACACTGAGATCAAATCCTTGTCCGCCCTAAGGTTTAAACAATCTAAGCACACGGCCCTGTTTAGACAGGCAGGGCCCACAAACCACTATAGTTCAAACATTTAGAGCAAATGCTTGTAAATGCAGGCAAGCTACACGTTGGTCTTTATCTGATTACGCTTTACACAAATGACGGCGCGGTCTAAGCCAAATTTAAATTGTAATATTGACACTTCGAAAACCACGAAACCCTAATTTTATCGCCAATAAATATAAGAAACTACACAAACATATTTAAATTTAAAAATAAAATTTTTTCACTTTTATATGTTATTCGTAAAATACTCCAAGCATATACTTTATTTATAAAATAACCGAGGGCAATAATTCGAATTTCCTGCGTAGGAACTCGTATTTTATTTTGCGTAAGAACTTCCAAGCAAAACTGAGACTCGTTGCTATGAAACAAGTTTTTGTAGTTTGTGTCCAGTTATTTTTAGTTTTACTCGTAGCATAACTGTTTGTAATTGAAATTGGCAAATAAAATTAAGCTGAAATTAAAATTAAAAAGGACAATCTCCACTTCAATTCAGAGTCCCAAATGTGTTAGGTTCCAGTTTTCTTGCGTATGCATTTTTTATATTCCGTTCTTTTGGTAGGATTTTCGCGAAAACTTACTCGATATTTGGTATTATTTCGATTTTCGTTATTTAATTGGCGCAGATCCTATTGCCAAAGCCTTGTCAATTGAGGTCGCTCGATCTAATTCACTTTCTTAATAAGCCAGCCCGTTACAGCACATATTAATTATCTGTGCTATACAGGGTCTTTCAAAAGTATGGAGTAATGGTGCTGGTGACGTAAATATAATTTTCATACTGACAATTTATAAAAAAGCGTTTCTACAAATATTTAAGAAAAACTATTTTTTGTTCAAAACTATAACACCCTCTATTTCGAAAACAAAGCGTTTGTCGGCCCATGTTTATATAAAACTTGCTGCTTATTTTTGAATGTTGTGTCAGCTGGTGAACATTTTGGAACACTTATTGTGGGACACCCTATATACAATACAAAAAAATCATTTGTTTGTTAAAGGGACCCTTAAGGTGCGTAATAACAATTGTTGAAAATTTGCATAGTGCAGGATAATATCAAAACTTTGATTTCAGAGACACATTGCTTGTAGAAAAACGTAAACTGAACAGGAAAATCAGAAATGTTGTTGTACAAAAAGATTTTGTCACCTGCAAGGTTAATTTCTACGTTTTTGCCACGTTGGATTTAAATTACAATTGTGTAATAATCTTGCAAAGTATCGATACAGTTTTTCAGTATGAAATGACAGAAGCTGACCAATAGCAGCAAAGTATTGTTTTTGATAACCATGGTAACAATGATAACAATGACTTTTGAATAATGAATGGTACCACTGGATTCTTAGGGCTAATATATTAATTGTTTCAATGTTTGTACCTATTTTTGATACAATGCTAACGCGTTTGTTTAAATGTTAAAAGCCGATATAAAACAATTTGTTGACGTTCTTGGTATTGTCACGTCGGGGGTCGTAGCGTGTGACATAATGTCTAGGTATATTATAAGAACAACCAAAATTCAACAGAGATATATTTAGTTAATGATTTACAATATTATTTAATACTAAGTTAAAATTGCTTACATGTGTTACAATACAGTTTGTTAATCTGGGGCTCAAGGCCTCCAATATGCGAGAGGTATTTTGAGTCGTAGTTATTGTAGATGGTAGACACTCATGTTGAGTCTAAGCTGGGTTTGGTTGTTGGTTGTTGGTAACTGCTCTCGTACCAGTAAGCTCGAATCCTTTTATACTCTGTGATGCAGAGTAGGGATGGTTTTATTAATAATAATCAATATAATGTGGTGCACTGCAGATATGTATGCATCGAGGCCCAGATTAGTTTATAAATAGACCAATCAATATTATGTGTAATTGTTTCACAAAAGTGCAACAAGGAAATAATGCATACAACCCTAGATTTTAAAAATAGATTATTATATGACTAAATCAATACTCCTCAATTGTACCACATTGCGACACATTTTAATATGTTTAATTACTTTAATAATTAATATTAAATGTTCTAATTAAAACTAAGTCGAATCGCGACACGATGATAGATTAATCGATGACAACGCAGCATTTTTCTAAAGCTAAAACTCGTTGGTTGCTTCAACGAGAGTGGAATGTTTGTTAATATCTTTTCTATGTGTAAGTTGGAATAAAAAATGTAAGCAGGTAGTAATACATGCAGCCAATATCATTCCATTGATAGCACAGCGATTCACTGAAAACTTTTGTACGCTAGGGTAGTTTGGAAACAGAGAAACAAGGAAGCATAATGACAATCATTATTCAAAACAAACAAAAGTGTAGTATTCATATCTTTTTCTAGAGACTTCTGGTTTATTTTTGTAAATTTTCCCAATTTTCCTTGAGCGCAAGTTTCGCAGCTATTTTACATCACAACATACCTTCTAAATTTCATAACAATTTAATTAAACAAAAGTGACAAGAAAATAACTTTCTATCTAGAAACAGTGACCATTGCAGTAGAAAATTTAAATTTATCTTGAAAGGAAAACTTGGGATAGAAATAGAGCTTAAGAGGAAAGTTTTGTAGCTGGCTGGAAATTTTAACAGGCAAAGGAATTCCATACAAATAAAGCAGGTGTTGGTCTCAAGCGAAATAGGTACTGGCTTATTAATTTATTCCCCAACTGAAACAACTGCAACATTGCAACAACTAAAGTAACAAGTAGAGCCATAAATTACGGAAGTTCCATGCTTGCATAATGCTTATTAAGTCTATTTATGGCAGACATAAACCTGCAGCCTTATGCACTCTTTCATAATATCATAAAAATGTAAAACCTCACAACACGTTTCATTAATTTAAGATTTTCTAAATCTCTTGATACTTTATAAGTAAATGAATTTCAGTGGCGTTTATTTGAAAGACTAGTTTTTAAAGAACGAGTTCTGGTCCAATTAAACGATATTTTAAGGGTACATACGGAATTAAGTAGTAAACACTAAGTTGTAGTTTATTCTTGTTGTAAAATGCATTACGCTAGACATTAAAACTAATTTTAACGTTAGTTATTGTTATTACTGCCTTGTTAATCTTTTTCGTGGAAATAAATAGGGTAAAAGCATTACTATAGGAAATGCAGACGTGCAAGTCGTGAATTCTGAATAATTTCAGATTTTAAGAGCGTGTGTGCAGATAAATATCTCCGCGGGTAACGTTTTTATGTCTCTAGGAAGGAATTTAGTTGAAAGTTGTAAAGTTGAGCCCTTGCAATTTGTGGATGAATATATATTCAAGAGAAAATAAAAACTTCAGCTCTTCAGCGGTTTAAAACACGTCGCAGTAATGGGAACGAAAAGAAACGACAAATCTCCTTAGTAGAATTATATTTTAGGTTTTATTTTACAGCAATTGTTTTAGCTAACACTGAAACTGGTTAACCAATTTTAAATACAAATATTAGTACAAAGTAAAAAATATAATCAAAAATTAGTAATTGCAAATTTGGCTTTTATAACTTTAATAAAATTTACCTAGAAAAATATTCAAGTAATTTTATAGCATATTGTAGGTGTCAGTGAATGACACTTCCTTAATCGATTAACCATAAATCATACCAAATCACCACGATATTGGAATTCTTTGTGCATTCAATGATGAACGATAGCATAATATGAAAAATCGAGATTTTAATGAGTTTTTAAGCGTCCCTCTGCTCCAGGAAAACTGGCGAAAGGAATCGGTCCCTTGCAAGGCCGTATTTTTAGCATATACACGCAGCGTTTTCCTGTACACTGTTTTTGTTATTAAGGCTGTTAACAAAAAGAACAAAACGATTGCGCCTTTAAGCAGACTCACCCTGAGAGCGATCCTAAATCAAACCCGCTTCAGCGGATACCGGAATTTTGGGGGTGATAACAGTGTGCACACCATTAAGCAGACACTATCGTTAAAGCTATAAACGTTGAGTCGCAGTTTTTCAACCATTACACCATTAACACGTCAAAAGGTACAGGCTAAAGACCAAATAAATAAAATAATGTCTTTGTTACTTTGGCCCCAATAAGGAGGTCCTTGATAAAGGCCCACAAAATAAAGCCAATCATGACGAACTTTTGAAAGGTTCAATAAATTGTTCTAAAAATATGGCAGGAAAAATATAAAAATTTAACGTTTTTTAAATACGACAATATAAATGTTATCAGATGCAAATATATCTTAAGGTTTCATAAAAAGTTTATTATATCATTACCCTACAGTTCAAAATTCTACATTTTACTTGAGTGAATATTCAAATATTAAAGAGCTGAAGATGTATTTTTGTTCTAATGTAACCGTTAGGGAATTTTAAATTTAAAATAATTCATATTTGTTTATCTGACAAAAAAATCTTAGCAACATTGCGTTTCTATTGTAAAATTGGAGTAAAAGCAAAATCAGTAGATTGCATCATGCGGACAGCAGATTTAGAATAATTTTAGATTTGTGTATGTAAAAACGTTAAAATTCTTCGCATTTAAGAGCCAATTGCACGTTAAATTGAAGTTTTCCAATACAATTTGTGGTACAAAACTCTAATATTTAAACTAAAATCAAAATGGAGACGCAGCAACAGTTACAGTTACATTTACAGGATATTTCTTTATTATGCGTCCCCAAGATTGTGTATTAATGATATCGGAAACCGTATCTTCATACAAGAGTCCGCTCATAGCTCAGTAAGTGGTCCTAAGTGGCGACGGGTTATCTTAGGTTTATGCAAGGCTGAGTAACCCCCTAAACTCTGACCAATTTTGGGAATTATACATTGCGGTCTAACAGTTGTTAAGAAATGGAATCGTTGCTGGTAACAGTAGAGCTCATAAGAATTCAGAATTCACCTCTTTTCTAGAAGCCACTGATGCGCACACACTACTATAATAGAGCCCAAAGAAGAGAATGTTCGCTTGGAAACATGCAACTTTTGGTTAGTGTATAGTGTATACCCTCACATTTATACACACGGAAAAATCCAAAAACATGTTTAGAAATTGTTTCATTAGCAGATGGTTTTTTTATACTTGGACTGCTTGATCGCCAGGTTTAAATCTAGAGGATGAATAACTGTGGGACTACCTCGAAACAAGCATTTCCTGAAATGTATTTATTTACGCTTGAATAATGTTGCACGCAGTCTTATTAATCTACAAAGTCTCAGGTAGCACGATATATTTGGCGAAATGTATAAAGTTTAGTAAATGCCTAAACTATATATTTGTCTCTTTTCCGCTACAAGTTATGTAACTTTTCCACCTTTCTCTAATTGTAGTAAATACATTTACTTCATTTTATGTATACTTTGTGCATTCACTGGCCCTTATCTTACAAAATAGAAATCAATATAATCACTTACACTTACTTACTTCATACAGTATCTATAAAGAAAAGAGTCCATTTTAAAGGAATTTGCGCAGATGATGTGGAGTTACTTCATAAAATTTGATTAAATGTTGTTTCCGAAACATTATAGCACCCTGACGCATCTGCCCCTGTTATTAAGTAGCAAGATAAACATAAAATCGTAAAACGTGTTCAGTGTGTAGATATTTTACAGTAAAATCTATAGTCTTTTACTATAGTGTTATTTCGTCATGAAAAATGCAGAGCCCGCGCCGAACACGTGTTTCTTGCTCTCTAGAAAATTTTTATATTTATAGCTGAGAATATGAAACAGTCGTATTATGACTTAAACTGTATTTTCCAAGAAATATAGCACTAAAAACTTTTATATCTTCTGCCGACCGCTTTTATTGTTTTTGCATTATTGTGTGACCTTTGAAGTTAGAAATGTAGGGGAGATGCACTTAAACTTTTATTTATGGATGCAACGATACATTTTTATATACGCAAAAGAATAAAAAAAACACCAGGTAAGTTTGCAGTGTAAATATTAGCAAGTAGGTGTTGTTAGTAACGTAGGTACCACTCTAAAAACAAAGTGGCAATATACAATTGCAGCCATTATACTTCGTCACCTGTCGGAGCCCAAACAACACTAATTTAGCATAGACATTTCTTTTATAAACCACTGGTTGAGAATTTCAGAATGTGGATTTTAGGATTACCTTAATATCGCTTGAAATCGACAATCAAATAACTAAGTATGCAGCATATTAACCTATTTATGGACATAGAATGATCGTACCATTGATAAAAATCATATTCGGGAATTTCAAGGTCAGTCTATATGGTAGCATAAATTACAAAAAATTATATTCTGAAATTGCAGATTCTAAGCTCACCCCAAGTTCACTTCAAATCATCGTTGTAGTAAGTGAATATTTACATAATTAGACGTTGCAACCCACGAGAGCAATAAGTTGTACCATTTTTTTTGTAGCAATAGAATAGAGATCTTAAGTAGTCAACTTCAATTAAATAAAACGCAGTATAACTCTAACAAATTTATTGAATTTCCCCCGGTATCAAGCATAAATCTTGAGCGCTGAGCAGGAAATACCCACAAGCAGCCAAGGATAAACCTCAAGCGCTGGCCGGAAAGGATTACAGTCTCGCAGGTTTAAGCAGCCACAGATAAACTCTATACGCTAAGGATGAACCTCAAGCACTAAATGGAAAGGACTGTTCTTTACAAGGCAATTACAAAACTATAGTGCAAGGCGAATGGAACACTCACAACCAGCATAATCAGGTAAAGACCGACACAGTGTTTTTATTCACTCTGAAGATGCAAGCTGCAATGTCTTGCAAAACGTTAGTTTGTATGACATAAGCCGATTAAGTATTATTGACCTGGCAAACGAAATACATTAACATCAAATCCTTGTCCGCCCCAAGGTTTAAATAATCTAAGGACACGGCGCTGTTTCTTCTAGAGCAAATGCTTGCAAAGGCAGACAAGCTAAAGGTCGGTCCTTACCTGATTATGCTGGGCGTAGTTCCCAACGCGGTCTAAGCCGAAAGTAAATTGTAATATTGACAATTCGAGAAGCCGCGAAAGCCTCAAAGAATATATTTTACAACCAGCCAAGGCTAAACCCATACCACTGGGCGGAAA
The DNA here is from genome assembly GCA_958336395.1 of Ctenicera cuprea. Lineage (NCBI taxonomy): Eukaryota > Metazoa > Arthropoda > Insecta > Coleoptera > Elateridae > Ctenicera > Ctenicera cuprea. The sequence goes on along the minus strand of OY284486.1, from coordinate 76,114,135 downwards.
GGTTTTCCTTCTTGCAGTCAAGTATAAATACTAAACACTGAGCCGAGCAAAACGTGAAGGTCTTTGAGCAGCCACATTTAATCGTTACGCGTTATGCGGAAGGGCAAATATTTGGCAAAAGAGAAAAACACTCTTGAGCAGATACAAATAAAGCCCAAACGCTGGTAGGCAACGGCGGTCCTAACACAGCCAAGAATAAACCTCAAGCGCTGCTGGTTAAAATGGAAGACCCACAAGCCGCCAAGGATGAACCTCAAACGTTGAACAAAAGAAACTGTTCTCGAGCAGTTAAGAATCAACTTCAAACGCTGGAAAAGATATTAGGTATGCTGTTGTAATGGGCGATTAACAATTCTTCGGTACAAAAACATTTCTTAATTTTTGTATCAAAAATAAATTTCTAGTCTTGTTTTATAGGGCAAACAGGTTTGATCTTAATGTATTTTGTTTGCCAGGACAAGAATATTTAATCGGCTTATATGCCTGTTAGCTGTTTGTGGACCCATACAAACAGTTTGTATAGGTTTCAGCATGAATACATAAGTGCTCAGAGGCCGTAAGCTTGTGTCCTTAGCACCTCTCAGACATAAAAATAGATAAGTATATATAAATAGATCAGAGACAAAAGAATTCGTTGCTTGGGCAGCATAGGACTATAAGTTACGTTCAAAGCACAGCTAGCTTAACGTACACATACTAAATTCCAAGCAAGGTCTATGACCAAGGATCGGGTGTCCCGACCTTCAAACAATCAACAAAATCTGCATTATGTTGTGAAACATTCACAGAAACAACTCGGAGGTTTCCGACTTGTCTTTTAACAATGCATTTTAACAATAAAAAATCAGAGGTCCCCGACTTTTCATTTAACAATACATGTTTAACAGTAAAAGCTCAGAGGTTCTCAACTTGTCTTTTTATCAATAAATGCTCAAAGGTTACCTATCCGTCTGTGTATACAATAAAAGCTCAGAGGTCCCCGATTTGTTCTTTAACAATAAAACTCAGAGGTTCTGGAACTGTCTTTTAATAATATATTTTCAACAGTAAAAGCGCAGACGTTTTCGACTTGTCTTTTAACAATACAAGCTCAGGGGTCTCCGAGTTGTCTTTTAACAATAATAGTATACTCTAGACTTATTACCCCAAAAAACATGGTACTTAGAGACTACCAAGCTTGTCATTCTGTAATGTTCAGAGATCTCTACCTAGACTTTCCATTCGGCAGTGCTCAGAGGGTGCTTTAGACTTGTTACCCAGAATAAACATAGCACTCAGAGGCCATCAACCTTGTCGATCCGTAATGCTCAGAGGTCTCTAGCTAGACTTGTCGTTCGGCAGTGCTCAGAGAGTACTCTAGGCTTATTGCTCAGAAAAAACACGGCACTCAGAGGCCATCAACCTTGTCGCTTTGTAATGCTCAGAGGTCTCTACTTAGACTTATCATTCGGCAGTGCTCAGAGAGTACTGTAGGCTTGTTACCCAAAAACATATGATACTCAGAGTCTATCAAGCTTGTCACTTTGCAGTGCTCAAAGGTGCTCTAGGCTTGTTATCCTAAATGTAACATAAGCTAAATCGTTAGAATCGCGCTCTTCCCTTCTGACACGCTACTAATTTCAATAAAATGCACATTGAGAACTGTGGCATCATATCGTTCAATCTGTGAACATTGTAATTGTATTTGCCCATAGAGTAATAAGTAATTAGGTTTTGTTTTAAAAAAACAATAATTCCTCGCTTGCGCACTCAGGAATTTCAAATCTTACTCTTTGGAGCAATTAAAAATTTTCTTTTTCATAATCAGCGTAACAAGAAAATGGATCTAGTTTACAATTAACTGCTTTCTCTGAGCGCCGACCTGCGTCTACTTACAGTTTCTCGATCTGATCGCTCAAAGTCGGCCTTGACCCTTTCTACCTCGTTTATTCACCCAGACAGCTCAGTTCTAAAGGGATGAAATGGCAGCAAATTAATTGAATTTTGCAGGGTGTGGTCACTTGTCGCACAATGTTGCGCAATATGTTGAAACTGGCTTTTCTCAAAATTATACCCAAAAATGGCACTAATTAGGAATCCTTCTTCTGATGTTATACTTCAAAAAACATTTAAACAATATAAATCGCAATTATTGAAAGAAACGTAAATACAGTAAATACAACTTCACAGAGCTACAGTGATAGGGAATCTGTCGCTGATCGTTCAACCAACGCGCGCTGGATTCATGACATTCCCAATGTGTTATGTACTGGGCTATTGCCACTCAAACAATACTGTGCGGTGGTTGCGCTATTGTCTGTCTCTGTCACGCCGCTGTCTTTTTCTGGCGTGGCACTAAGCTACTAACAATACCTCAGCATTGGTACATAGCGACTTTTACCAACTTCAAAAAAGGATCGTCGTCTTGCAAAATGACATGATCTAAAACTCACAATAGTAGATAACAATATTTTCCAAAACCAATCCCGTTTTTTGCTCCATTTTCCGTAGTACGTACTGTTTTATTTTAGCTTCCTACCACCATTCAAGTTCGTGTTTTTGAGTAACAAGTTCTACATTGGAACTTTAAAAGTAAGGTAGAATAGAGGAGAGAGACTATAGAAATGTTTCGGTTCGTCAAAGTCTAAACACGAAATTGCAATTACGCTTTACTAGATTTAATGGTTAACGCTGAAGCTTAATATATTTTGTACGCCTAATTAGCTTTGAAAAACTAATATAGGAAGGAGCATTCCAAATTTTAGTTATTCTAATTTCTTAGTAAAAATAATAATTACTAGTGTAGTGATAACTACCCGACTTAAAATGTGTTGTTTTTAAGCTTTCGAGATTTGTTAAAACACTCGAAAAACAAATTCAGCGGGTGCCTCATCCCGATATTTTGACGTGTACATCTGTCAATACTTACAGTAACAAGATGTTCACCTTTCTCGTATTAACCAACACGAAAATCTCAGGAATTCCAGTGTTGTAAGGATATAGGAGCGTTTAATTTTCCACATTCCAGGGTAAAATTTAAAATTTAAAGGGCGTACTTGTAATAGGGTTACACGAGATGCTTTTGCTGTAGCTAGCATTTTCAGGTGAAACCGCAGGACATTTATCACCGTATACGAGACAAAGCAAATTATAAGTAATGTGATGCGCGGCGCAGATACCTGCGGTTCTTGGCGCGACCTTAATACGGCGAACTTCGCAGTATTCAACCACTCCACTGCCCTCATAATTGCATATTTTATAGAGTTTGTCCTCACATTTGAGCTTCTATTAGGTTTGCTGAACAAATAACGCCCGACCGTTCTGGAATTACCGACAGTATCTCCGGAGGAAAGTGGAAAACAGGAAACAGAAACGAACTCGCAGGAAAAATTAATTTGGATTTCGAGCTAATTAATCTCATTGAAAGGGAATAATATTAGAACACACGCACAAAAACTTTGCTATTTTTGTTTGTTTTTCTGTTTACCTTCTGATCGCAGTTGCCAGAGATCGTTGTCGAAAGGTTGGCTTCGAAACAACTAAATTGCAGAAAGTAGCTCAAGTGAGCATAATTAAAAACTCACATTCCCTAAATAAATAGTTTGCATATGAAGTTAATATTTTTTTCCTGTAAAAGCAAATATGAAGCACAGAAAAGTCGAGTTGGCCCTACTTTATTTTATTTTCAATAAGGACGTAGTATAAATATAAATATTTATTTTTATGTAATTTAGACTTCAAACATTGAACATATATAGCTTTGAAGGTTTATAAAAGACACAGAAAGAAGGATTGGTATTGCCACCGTTCATTCTACATTCTATTTTGGATAAGAGAAAAATTGATTTATTTTTCATTTATGAGCAAAAAGGAAGATTGTTTGGGATTAACGAACACCAAAGATTTGAAAATAAAAACCGACTGCTATAACATGCTATTGCATATAAGCAGTTTGCGATCCTAATCTACTACTAGACTTGACTGACAGCGAACACAGGAAACATTCATTTGCGATACAAGATCACAGCAACCAGGTGCGTACAGAACTTGGTTACTAAACACTTCAACTGCACAATACTGAAATTAATCAGTAAGAAAGGTAAAGGCTAGAAATCTGCATATGTTGCATTTCTTGCAAAAACACTTTCATAGAAACAGCATTTATAACTTCTTATTATTCCAATAAAGGTTAAAGTTCATTTTCAGTAAAAAAGAAATAAAACAAGTAGCTGAACTCTGTGTTACTAACATACGCTGGCCTAATCACCGACAAAGCACGCCGGTATTTTATTAAATTGCAATGTATCTTTTATTAATATTTTATAATACCTAACAATAATATTACGCTTGCCTACTAGATTTAGTAGAATGAAAAATTGTATAAGAATTGTAATTCAGAATTTACTTTGACTTTCATAAGTAGTGCTGTGCTAAACGCTAATATTTCGTAATAGTAAAATAAATCTAGCAAGTCTGTTTATTTCTATTTTGCTGGGTTGTTAGAATGATCTCATAAAAACAAGTATAAATCGTAGACATAATTCAACAACACAGAAAAAAAAATATTTTTAAGATGCTTTATTGGTTACACTTATTAAGTTAGTATTGCTGTAGGAACAGTGTCGCAACTTCAGAAAACTCAAAAGGGCACCAACTCAAGGCCCCTCCCCTATCCATTTTATTCTATTCATTTAGATTTATATTTATTGTTTTAAAGGTATTCATTCATACGGCGAGTATAAAATATAAAACAAATTCATACATTTACTTTTAATAACAAACAATTCATATGTTATTATCAGCAAATTGCATTAAAAAAATTATTAAAATTCTTGTTGCTGTACGAACACTGCAGCAAATAAGTAGCAATTGAAAGCCCTTCTTTTATCCAGTAAATTTTATTTATCTAATTTTGTTTTTTTACTTACATAACTCGAACAGATTCGGGGATATTACAAAAATTCATCGACTAAACAGCTTACAAAAAAAATCCGAACCCGGAAGCGGAAGCTAGACATATTCTTTTCGTAGCATTATTTTTTTAAAAAAGAATTTTATTAATCTGAAAACGAAATTAAATACAAAACCGTAGGACAAATCCAGTTTTCTTTCGAATATTTCAGCACTAAAATTTGTGGCAGAAAACGTTATTTGGAACAGTTAGCTGTCATTTTTAGGTAACTTTACCGATCTAAAAAATTTTTGAAATTTCCTGAAATTATATAATTACAAAACTTTTTAAAATTTTTCAATATTTTCAAAATTTTCAACATATTTAACACATTGAAAATTATTACAGTTTTAAAACTGCCAAAATTTTAAAGAATTTTCAAAAATTTCCTAAAATTTTCAACAGTTACGAAAATGTTCTAATCACAATTTCTAAAATTTTCAACAATTTTCATAATTTTTCCAAATTTTAAATTTTTTAGAAAATTTCAATTATTCTCCAAAATTCTTAAATTTTTCAAAATGTAGTTTTTCAAGTTCCAGAACTGTTCTTCAAAATTTTCAAAGTAGTCAAAAATTGCATGCATAGCAGTCAAAATGTTCTACCAATTTATAAAAATATATTGTATAACATAATATAAAATATGTTTGAAATATTTTGAGAGTTTTAGAAGTTTTATAAATTTCCATAAAGTCAAAAGTTTCGAATTGATTAAAAATTTTTTAAAAATTCAATGGGTGCGAGCAAAGTTCCGTTACAGTTGCCTGGCAGCTTTTTTTCGAAACGGAACTGTAAACTGGCAGAACTGTCGTTGCTGGGCAACAGAAAATCCATACTTGATGCAAAAAATCATACGCAATTTTCTAAATAAATTAGAACGAGGAGTAGGGAGAGAGGTAACGTAGTTGATTTGATGGCAGAACTATATCTGAGATACTTTTGTTGCTGCATTACTGGTGTTATTCTGTAATAAACAGGATTCAAAATTGCCAAATAACAACATCTGGTATCAAAAACACAGAGCTTTTCCTCATTATGCGATGATTGGAAGACGAAGTCCTACGGAGTGGCCGGCTCGATCCCCGTGTCTGTCGCCGTTATACTTTTTTTTTGTGGAGATAGCTAAAAAGCAAGGTTTACAAAACCATACCTACTAATTCAGATCGAAACGAACGTACTCTGCTTGAGGTAACACTAACAACAAACTCTTGAAGATCTATTGGAAGGATTCTATCTTCGCCTCGAGCATTGCCGGGTGGTTATTGAAGAAAATATTGAAAACGTATGTTGTTTTATTCTTTAGAATTGTTACTTTTGTTTTATTTAATTTTTAATTTAAATTTACCCAAATTCAACGGATTGTAAATTCAACTTTAGTTTTCTGGAAATTTGTCTAATGTCTAGTTACATAGTCGAATAGAACAAAACAATGCAATCAACTGATGGTCAGAATTACGATGAAATCATTATCGCTAAGAAATAGTAAGAAAAAAATTAAGATAAACGTCATCAGATTGTGCCTTTTAATTTTAAATCTTCATATACCCGTTCCAGGATTTCTGCGGTAAAATTCAAGTAACCACATTAGCGAATTCGATTCCATATTTTTGTTACACACTGTATATTGTAATACATTTTCGAAAGAGTAGGTTTATCCTCATTATGAAAAAAAATTTAAGCAATTTTACAAATCATTTAACGAGTTAAGTTTTACCTTTTCACCGTCTTAACGAAATCGCTGAATGTTCTAAATAATTTAAATGACCTTAAACAACGATATAGCCTTAAAGACTTGGTAGGAGCCTATAAAATTAGACCTTTACGAATTTATATAACACCCTCTTACATAATTTATACCTAAGACTAATTGTGTTGTTAGTAGCTCAAGTTCCGGTGGCAACCGTTAACTTACTATGCATGTTGTGATACATCATTCAAATGCTGACTACGTAAACAAATTTTGAATATTATAAGTAGAGTTGGGCAAATGCATATCTGCATCTTTTTTCCTATTGATCATAAAATGTTAATATTTCGTATATACACGTTTCGTGATGTTTAGAGTCATAAAAAGTAAATTTTATTTTGCATATTTGGCATATATTACAACTTTACGGCATACTGCATATATTAGTGCATATTTTAGCTTTTAATGGCATGAAAATGCATATTCTTAGCAAAAAAAAAATTTCAAATAAATTATCAAATAAAATATTCGTAGTTCTTAGAAGAAATTGCACAATTTCTTCTAGTGAAACCACATGAACCCTAGACTTGCACTTTCTAAATTTCCAAGTAGGGGTAGAGGAAATAAAGGATTAACTGACAAAGATTGTATTATTTGGGTAGGTCTTATTCCTTAGGTACAAATTTCTTTGAAAATAATATTTGGAAATTTTTCTTATACTTATTCTTAGAAATAGTTATTTATAATTTTAGTGCTTGACTAGTTCATTTGTTGCCTTGACAGAGAGCTGTAAAGTGTAATTGTCCAGTCTATACCCTGAAAATGCCTAAAGTTGCTAGTTCAAAAAACGATTTAATTAAGAAGTGGTTGAAGCCGTATACATGTTTTAAATACGATGGAAGTGTTGTGTTGTGCGTCATCTGTGAAAAAGAGGTATTTATCCGTTTATTTTAATTTTAAATTTAAAAAAAAACTGTTTACTCTGTTTAAAGTTAAAAAACTTCAAACAAGCCAAAACAGCGAGTTAAAAATTTAATACTAATTTGTTATTTTATTTTGTAATTAAGCAAACAATTTAAGAATAAAACTAGAAAGTTTTTTTTGTGATATTGCAAAGGATATGGCACAGGCCACAGGGCACATTCAATTATTTTCCTTTGTGTAAGCTGTAGTAAATTGTACTTAAATATTGTTTTTACAGATAAACGTTAATAAAAAGTTTCAACTTGATCAGCACGTAGCCACCGGTCCGCATCAAAAAAGAAAAAAAAAATAATACAAACGAGCCAAAACAACAATTATTGCTGAACTGCTTAAATAAGAATGTCAACAATGTCAACGACGATTTGTGTAGAATGATGGTTTCATGCAACATTCCATTAAATAACATGGACGTTCCCGAATTTAGAAATTTCTTAGAAAAATATACAAAACAAAACGTCGTTTCCCGGAGAACAGCTTCCAGAACGTGCATTCCAAAATTATACGAAGAAAATCTTCAAAAAATAAGAAACGTTGTTTCGAATAATTGTATTTGGTTTAGTGTTGACGAAACCACCGATGCTAAAGGAAGATAGGTATATAGCGAATTTTATTGTAGGTGTTTTAAACAGCAGTCCTTCTTCCAGTTATTTAATTGCTGTTAAACAACTAGAAAAAGCCAACAATTTGACAATTTCACGTTTTGTCAATGAAACCCTTTCGTTACTTTATTTGCCAAATCAAATACCACCAGAAAGGATTTTATACATGGTGACTGATGGTGCCGCATACATGGTAAAAGCAGGTCAAAATTTGAAAATCTTTTTCCCAAATTTAATTCATGTAACTTGTTTGGCCCATGCGATGAATAAAGTGGCCGAAGTGGTTAGAACTGAGTTTCCTTTAGTCAATAAATTAATTAATAACGAAAAAAAGGTATTTTTAAAGTCACCACTTCGCGTCGAAGTTTACAAAGACTTGCTTAAAGATGTACCCTTACCTCCACAACCAATTCTCATCATGTGGGGAACGTGGATAGAAGCCGCTATATTTTATTGTGAAAATTACAGTGAATTTAAAAATGTTGTTAACACATTTGATTCAACTTCTGCTCAGTCTATAGCAGATTGTCAAGATATTTTAAAGTGTCCGGAATTGAAACCTCAGTTGTCCTACATAAAGGCTCATTTTTCGGAAATTCCTAGCATCATTAATAAATTAGAAACACAAAACCTGCTTCTCACTGAATCTTTAGAATTAATCGAAAAATTTCATTAAATTTTGAATAAAAATAAAAATAAAATATGCAAAAAAGTTAGCAGCAAAATGGACGATTTAATTCAGAAAAACAGCGGACTTTCAACTCTGAATTCAATAAAAAATATTTTAAATGGAGATTTCTCAAGCAATGGCCACAATGACGATTGTTTTGCAGTTAAAAATTCACATTTATTTAAATATTGTCCAGTAACTTCTTGTGATGTAGAAAGAAGTTTTTCCAGCTACAAAAATATATTGGAAGATGAGCGGCAAAATTTCCTCGTTGACACCATTGAAAAGCACATAATTATTTATTGTAATAAATAGGTTGTGTTATTTATTGATTTTACTTCTACCTGTATTTTTGTATATGCAAATAAAAAATGCAGTTTTAACTGAAAATAATAATGCGTTTCTATATTATGTAACCCCTTTTGATTTTTTTGATATGTTGGTGCATATATGCACTATCTTTACAGCATATTTGCCCTACTGTAATTTTAAGTTCTTATACTTATTATTTTGAAATAATAATAAAGTCTCTGAGCAACTTTAGAATGTAATAAAAACATCAAGAAAAATTCTCCAATTATAAGTTGATAAAGCGAAACGTTTTACTTAAAAATGTACAATGTAATCGACGAGCAATCAAAAAATAATAGTCCTCCGAGTAGCTTCCGTATCCTGGAAGCATAAGGCGTTCACGAAATAGATAAATTAGTTGATCTCGTACCGGGTTCCACATTCCTGCAAATTTTATCATTTCCGCGAAATGCAGCACTAAAGGGGCGCATGAGCATTGTGGCCCCTTCAAAGCTCGCAGAAAACGAATTCAGTGCGGGTTTCAACGTCGCGACGCGTACCTACTTTTCTATGTTGACAAAAAGAGCAGTGCAAGAAAACGGATAATTGTTTTGGGTTCGCGAAGTGTTAGAGGTGAAGTTTATAATTTTAAGTGGCCTTTAAAGTTTACTCTAACACTTTGAAATTTAAATTTCCCGGGAACTGTACTCGATATGTGTACGAACACAGCTTAAACTTTGACATAAGTTAGTTTAATTTTAATAACGAAATATTTCACGAAGCGTTTATTTTAGAAAAATATCAGTTGAGCTTGAAAGTTAGTTAAGTTTTCAAATGAAATCTTTTGAAATTTTCTTAAATTTGCGTTTTATTTATATTGCTTTTTTACAGATAGATTGATTAGTATAGGAAAAGTGTCGAAAATGGTTTGCATTTCGTAAAAGCTTTATCCAAGCCATTGAGCTTCGTAAGGTGGAGATTTAGGAGAAAGAAGAATATAAATAAGAACAGAACGAACACAACTACTTTTTTCCGTTCTTTTCACATAACACATTTCCAATAAAGTTTCGGAACATTTGAATGTTTTTTCATACATTGTGTTTTTATAATTATTCGATATTAGTACTTTGAAATCAGTATTGCACCTACGATTTTTTTTTAATTGTTATACCGGGTCTTGCTACGAAACGACTATAAATTCAAATTTGCGCTTTTACTTTAATTGCAAAACAAATATTTTTCACATTAATAAAAATATGGGGTAATGTAATATTAATAATGTTTAAGTAAAGCTGGCTTATCGTTTTATTATTTGCTACTTATGATTGATGACTTTATAAAATATAACATTACTTTTGATTAAATTGAATTACAAACAATAAAAAATATATAGTTGTTGAAATTAGGTAAAAGTTTAATTAATATTTTATAAAAGCTTTACCTTGTGATGGAAAATATTTTTTTTTAAGTTTGTTAGCGTTACTACATCGTATGTTTTAAAAAAATTACTTATTAACAAAAAAATAGTAGTAAGTTTCAGCCAATTTTTAATTGCATTAAAATAAGGTTTTATGATGGCTACCGTCAGCTTAATAGTTCAGGCAAATTTGGCACTGTAATAGAGGACAATACTAAAATAACAATGAAACTTTATGGTTGCCGTCCATTAGCTGCCCAAATTAGGGGCGTGGTTTAACTCGCAGGTCATACCATGACTTTAACATGTCATCAAGTTTTTATTACTGTGCTCATTTATGAAGCTATGATTTTTATTTCCTTACATGCAAGAGTCTAGAACATATTTTAGATGCAGTACACGTACAATAATTAATTTATTTTCTTAAAACTGTATTGCAAATTTGCAAAATGGTTAAGTATTTTATAGTTTTGGTTAGTAAAAGATGAACTTGCCGTGGAAAATTATAATATTGATTATTATTCTTTGAAAAAAATGTATACCATATTAAAGGAAATTTTTTCGCAGTATCAAACAGCCAATGGAATGCTGTTTCTGTAGAAAAAAAATAAATTATTGTAAATTTTTAAAAAACGACATTTTTACCAGAAAGTTGTGGAAATGTTTATAAATTAATGGGCGTATATTTTTTTTATTGATTCTACACAGACAATTTTAATTGTTTCGTGGTACTAAGAATTGTTTTTTTCACTGCTTGGTCTATATTTTTACTAGCTTCTTCTCCAACTCGGAATATTTTTAAACCAGTTTTACTGAATTAAAAATTAATTTAATTTATCTAGATATACTTGTTTCAGATTATTTATTTTTGTTGTTATTAAAAAAACTAAAACCGAAAATCGAATTTTACATTTTTCAACCAAACAGGTTTGAATATTTTCAGCTCCCAATTTGACGTGGATTTCGCGGAAATTCATCTCGCTATGGTGATTTCCGAAAATGACCCTCATGAATTTAATTTCTGCCATGTTTCCGTTCAGTTTCCATTCTGTTACGTACAAAGCAAATAAATAATTGTCATTTTTTAAATTTAAAATTGAAATCCAAAATGCGATTTGCTAGCTGAATCTACTTCGAGCTATTTTTGATTTTCTAAAGAAATTTACCTTCTGGAATGTCTCCTTGTTTTGTTCTAAGATCACGACACATCTTCGATTTGTGGTGATTGTCGTAGCAATCAAAACCAGCACTTATAGTAGATTATATATGAAAAGTGCATAGATGTTATTTTGAAAATAATGGTAGATTGTGCCATTTGATAATGCATTACAATTCTCCTACCGAATATCACGCCATTCTACCAAAATTGTTTTTCGTTTATGCAGTTTTGTTGCTATTTTAAAATACAACTTCGGCTCGAGCTTATGTCCATAGCAACAAATACACTCCGAGGTCGAAAAATTTTTCAGAAATAATTCTTGAACTTGTCATGTTATAAGTAGTGAAAATTATTTAAAACAATATCAAGTTTTTTCACTGCTAACAATATTTAAAAGAAATAAAAGCCCCTGTAGTAATTAAAAAATAACATTATTTTTTATTTCATCAAAAACATGAACAAGGTGAGTTTTACAGGGAAATGAGATAATTTTCTGTCTGTGCATTTTCATTTGCCTTGCTTTGATATCTAGATGTGTTTAATTTTTCAGCATTACGATGAGTTTTCAATTCTTGGCGTATTTCGTAATTATAATTTCAGATTTTGAAATCTACATTTTAAATCGCTGTTTATAAGCACAACTTACAAGGCTTTGCTTTTATAAATTATAAAAGAGCAGTTACATTTCTTGATGTACTTCAATTTTAATGAAAAGCTTCTTACCTTGTTAAACCGTTAACATTGTTCTATTATAATGGAGAAGCTTCAATGTATGCGTTATTACAGATAAAAAAACGTATGCTTGAAAGCACAACAAAAACATTCTGCCTGGAATTTGAAATTCAAAATTATTTTTGTGAGTGTGTTCATTTGGTGAACAAACAAAGATTTGAATAATGTAGGGGAGATCTTTGCGTATCCAAATAGAATTCTGTGGGGTGCAATCAAGGAACCTGTAATCACAGATGTTTTTTTACATTTGAAAAAAAAGTCTTTTTATAATCAAGATTTTGTAGTTGTACAACAAAATAAAGGGAATAATTTTAATTTAAGTGTTTGCCTTCTTTTACATTTTGCTGTAGAAGTTAATAGTTTAAAACATTACTGAAAAGAAAAATTATTCTTATAGTAAGGTTCATTTAACACTACTTTATACTTTTCCATGCTCCCAGTGTGCGAATGTATTGTGATCGTGAAAATGTTTGATTTTGAGATTTTGACGGAAATGCATGTTTTGGAGCTCCAAGAATCCAAACAAATGGGGTTTAAAAAATGTCTATTTGTATGAGTGTGTCTTTGTACAACGCGAAATCTCATGAACTACCTGACCGATTTTAATAAAATTTTCCCAACGTTTTTGCTAATGATCCGGAACCGGAAAACGAAAGTTAGCTCTTTATCAAAAAACATCTGAGCTTGAAAACGACGGTTGCTGCGAGTTTTCTGAGGATTTTAATTTTACTTAGCACCACATATGTTACGATGTAAGAGAGATTTCGTAACAATTAAAACTGTTTAAAAAAAATGTTGAACATTTTCAAAACAATATTGCTCAGAAACTGGAAATTACGATTTATTTTCTAGGAAGTTACAATTTGCTTCGTGTTTCAGCCCGCTCATTATTGTGTAACGCTTTCTATGAATTTTTGAAAATTTGAAGTGCATGCATCTATTTAAATAAAGGTGGGATGATAAATTTTTTGTATTTAAGTTAAATTGCTCAACAGCGATAGTAGAATAAAATTCTAAACCTAGTTTTTAGTTACAGCAATATTTAGCCAGAGAATTTGCCGCATCCCGTCCATTTTTTTTAATGATAAAAGTGTGCTATCGTTTTTAGTTTTCTTTAATATCTAAGGTGCATTTTTAAAAAACTCAAAGATCGATTGATTTAAAAAAAAACATCGATTGTAACTTAGTAAGATGTACTGACCTAGGTATTTCCCTGTTGGCTAGTGCAATCTACGTTTGCTTTGCAGTCTTACTGTAAAACGGTACAACGTTATACAAATCTACTTTTGAAATTACAGTACGGTGAGGAAAAATATCTAATGTATCGGAAAGTGCATGTGAAATGCTTCCCCCATTTTTGTCCTAAACATAAATATCAATTCCCTAACTAGGTGTTCGCAAATTTATCCCACAGTTTTCTTATAACCTTATTGTTCTTAGATTTTTTAAATTTTTAGTTTTAGATTTTCAAAGTTCAAAGTGCTTTTGCGCGTAGGTGGCGCCGCGAGCAAAGAATTAAAAGTTTGGCGCCGTCTAGCGGTCATGTCTGTTGATCGGTAGTGCTCGGCTTGGTCTTGATGATGGTATGCGAATTTAATTTGTCAGATGTAAAATATGGCTGCTAGAGGCGACCAAACTTTTTTTAAGGAAACAAGTTATAAGCAAACCAAGTAGGGTGATACATTTACACATAACATGTAGCGGTTAGTTGTATATAATTCAGTTGTAGATGTACTGCAACACTTTAATTTCAGCATAGGGAAGAATTGATTTCATTAAAATTTTGTATGCCAGAAATTCATGGTGTTGTTTAAGAAATGTCTGTCTGCAGGTGGGTAGGTATGTGGAAGTGTAAGTAGGTGAAGCCTTGTAAGTGCCGAATAAATGCTCCGATTGCGATGAGCTTTTGAATGTGGGGGTTTATAAGAATTGCAATAAGAAAACAAGCTTAAAAAAAAATCCGAAACCGGAACCGGAATTGTTTCCGAAATTAAAATTTTTAAATCTGAAAGCAGAATCTCCTAAGCCAAATTTAATTCGTTTTTCTTCAATTTTCTAGCTTTTAAAACGTACACCGCTACGATTCTATATACATTTTGGTTTTAACGCCACATTACTCAAAATCTAGTTGACAATTTGGAATCAAATTTGGTACCGATAGAGCTATAGAGGTACAATATTACTATTTATTGGAATTTTCGGAAAGAGGTTAACTGTGAAGAAAAAATGGTTTAAAAGGTTTGGAAGTTAAAAAAATATTTTGCTCAAAAACTGACATGATTTTCTTCATTTTTGTAGAAATGAGCTACAATTTTGTTGATATGTTTCTACTTTGTGTAGTTCCGTCTCCGTTTAACAGAGGTTGACAATCATTGTTGTTATTGTGACTTTTGAGGCTGCAGCTCTAACTAGCTAGCATGCAATTAAATGTCTCTCAAACTACGAAGCCGTGAGGTTCTTCGTCTTCTTCTTCTTCTTTGGTTGGTGTCGCAATATGCTAATTTTTTGTGTCGCCCTCTATGAATTTTTCTAAACTGAAAATTTATGTTCTTTTATTTAATAAAAGATGTACGACAAAACATTTCCAATTAAACCAAATTGCTTATAATTACTTTTTAATTAAAGCAATATTTAGTGAGTTCTACTTTGCCTATTGTATCTAAATTTGCGGTTTGTTTCCTATTTTTCTTAAACTCAAAATTTTTATCAAGACTTATTTTCTCATAAAAAATTAGAAAAATTGTCTCCTTTTAACAAAACCTTAACTCAATCTAATGAGAACTAGCGCAAAACAGTTCAACCACTTAACTTATCAGTTATAGTGCACCTCTAAACTGAAAAAATATTTTACATATTTTTTTAAAAAAAGCTAAATATGCTTTTTTCACCCTATCTAGAATAAAAACTGCAAATATTACAAAAGTCGCCTACTTTGAATAAATATCACATTAAGTGTCTTTCCTCAAGCTAATTCTCGAATTCTCGAAAAGTATTCCCCTACCTAGAGATAAATTTTAAAAATGTTAGAAATTGACCCCGTTTTTGAAAATATGGCCAAGGACCTCACAGAAAAAGATGTCGTAGCTCATTTGCATGTATTCTAATATGTGTTGTGAACATCTTTGTCCCCCTGCTCTTGCCAAGTTAAATTGCCTATTTGGTAAAGCAAAATGCTACTGCAACGTTAGTGTAAGAGTTTGAAAAAATGTAGTAGCATAGAAAGTTTGTTTATAAAAATTATTAAATAAGGGATAGTAAAATAAGCTTTTATTGGTATTACACATGTATTCAATTATAAAAATGAGTGTTAACATGGCTGTTTATCTCTTTTCTGAATTAATAACTAATGCTACTAACGTTATGAATTTACGAGAAAAACATGTTCTGCACTAGAAATGTTAAAGTACCTCTGGAGAGGAGAACGCGGTAATGGAATAGCAAGCCTTCGCTTAGGCATATGTTTCAGGGTTTCATTGCTTCTAGCACATCCTTGGGGCACTACCTAACTGTTCATGTAACTTTGGTATTACTGCGTAGAACCATTTTTGCTTGAAAGAGGTCACAGATCGACAGAGCACCAATAACCTAAGGGTGTAATATTGCGCCACTGCCCTCTTGCCAATTTTTATTTAGTATGATGACTTTTATAACAAATAATACCAATTTATCTATATGTGTATCTGTTTATGCAGGAAAACAACTCAACGCAAATTTTTAATACTGATATTAAAAAATACTAAGAAGCTGTTTTTATGTACAGAAATGAGTAAATAATGTTTCCGGCAAGCAAGGGGAGTTTACAAATGATTTTATTCCATTTTAATTCCTTTTTGTTTTCTTTACTACGTATATTAGCTCTAGATGTTACTGTTGTTTTGTCAATTAGAATTTTCCTCCAAGAAATAATTTAATTTTCGACAATTTAGGTAAATCTGCTTTTCGTAATAATAAAACGACAGAATTTTTGCTCTCTACTAAATTGCTCTTTAGTCAACAATTCGTCTCGGGAGAAAATTTCTCCAGAAATATATCAGATTATTTTTTCGTAAGAGAATTACGAGTGAACACAGCTTTTATGCCAGCTACAAAATCCAACCCGAACACTGAAGATAAATCCGAAATTAAATCAATAAATCAACTGACGTAGTATTTATGGAGAAGGAATTTTCAGGCATGAATGGAATGAGGGATTCAGGGACGAATTACGCGGTGTAGCACAGGAATATTATTTGTGCTCGCATTAAATTGTTATACGTTTTCATTTCGTAAAGTATTTATGATCATTTGTCAAGATCTTGAAGTATATTGTGGGGCGATTTCTGTGTCAACCTTTTAGGGATGTGACCCGATTTCGGAACAATACGTAGATAAAATTGCGTTTCATCACCCTAATTTATTGAAATAGAGTTTTAAAAAAGTCAAATTCGACTCAGTAAACTTTCACAATAATAGATAAAAATATAGCGGTTTTTCAAAAGCTGCATTTGGTATGGACTACAATTAACTTTTGTTAGTTTGAAAGCGATATCAATTTTCATGATACACCGTATAAAAGTTTAACGTACTGTAGCTTTACAATTCATTTCCTATCCTTTTGTGTTTTTGGACAGTTCTAAAGAATAGTCGTGCATAATGGATATCGAAAAAGCCGAACCTGCAATTTTGCTCAAAGTAGACAAGGAGCTAGCAATTTTTATCTGTCAGTTACACTTCACGTTTTGTGGCACTTCAATTGATACTAAACTGTAATGTCATATATTATGCATACGCCACGTTTCCAAAGCACGTTAGATTTCAGACTTAGATTGACCCCTTTTTCTATCACTTTACGTTAATTCACCACATTAAAGCAATTTACTGAAGAAAACCTATAGTACAATTTTTTTACTTTATCATGCAAATTACATGCCTAACTTCATGTAATAGATATATTTTAGAAAACACTCTAAAGATCAGATTTTTCTGATATGACTTTCGCATTTTATTATCACTTTTTTTGATTCATTATAAAAGGTTTTGCAAATTGAATAAAAATTTGAATTTCTACTATTTAAGAACGACAGCTTTAAACTCTTCAATTACGTCATAACTCATAAGACTATGGTAAAAATACAAAAAAAGTTGTTAAAAGTAACAAATAAATTTGTTTATATTTTATGGTGTCAACATTTTTATATGTCCAAAACAGTCGAGGTAAGCTTATCTATCCTACAAATAAAAGTGTTTTCCCCATTTCACTATAAAATAAACCGAAGCGGAACTTTAACACCTGATGCAGAACTAATACAAACAACAGCAATTAATACTGTTTAAAAGCAAATTTTATGGTTGATATAATATGCATTAAAGTTCCCCATAAAGCATGCAATTTCAGCACGGAATTTGTGTATTTCTCTTTATCTGTGGCACCGTAATAATTTAAGCGGAAACTGCTATGATTTTACGTATTGAAAATTAATATCGGCAATAATCTCTAATCAGCAGTTGTATTTTTATAAATGATAAAAATAAACACAAATATATTATCAAATAAAACGATTCGACAATAACAAGAAATTAGTAAATATTTTCCCCTTGTGACTAAATACTCATGAAAAATGTTTTTTTTGTGAAAATGTCCTTCCCTGTGAGCGGCCGAAAAATAAATACAAAAGACGGAATAGGATTGTGATGCCGGAAATTGTTGAAAGACGGGAGTTAGGGCGATATAAGATCAATTTCGACAGGCGAATCTACTCGTGCGTCTTATAAATACTTTTGCTTTCATATGTACGATGAAATGATGTTTTTTTGTGATTTCAAGTCCGACTGGTTCTATCGATCACGTCTGATACCTAATCCAGTTGCTGTTAGAATTAATGTGTAGATATTTTGAGTTATTTTATTAACCATGAAAAATAATTTTTATTGTTATAATTTTTATTTTTACATATTCTTAGCAAAAACAAGTACTGTCATGGTAAAAAATCCATTTTAAGATTTTGACGGAAACACATTGTTCAATTTCCAGAAAAAGTGGTTCTTAAAAATGTCTGTGGGTATGTGTGATTCATCTAAATTGGTTTGAGGCAGGGACCTAGCTTTCCCGGGGCGTCCTCTACGAGTTGGTGGAATTGAATATTTCTTTTTACTTTCCTGTACTTTTAGTATGGGTAAGTATTGTTTTGTTGAATACTTTTGATTTCGAGATTTTGACAGAAATCTATGTTTTGCATAAGTATCAGTTTTTAAAAAATTTCTGTCTCTGTGTGTGTTTTTGTGTGAAAGAATAACTTCGATATTGTAGAAATTTTCGTAAACTGACCACACCGTTTCTGATACATTTTTCGGTTAGTAGAGCTAAAGAGGTTAATGTTCCAATTCACCAAAATGTTTGTAGCGCTTTCTCTGAATTTTTCAAAAACGAAAAATTATGCCACCGTATTTAATAAACGGTAGATGACAAAACGTTTCTGTTTATGCTAAATTGCTTATGAGTGACAGTAGAATGAGATTCAAAACCTTATATTTTAAGTGCATCAATATTTAGAGAAGTTAATTTTCTCTTTTCCACCAACTCATGAATTTAGTGTTGTTATTTGGTGTTCTTTAATCTCAAGGAACTTTTTCCACAAAACAGTATAAGAATCAATATTTTGACTCACACAAAGCTCTAGTAGCATTTAGTATTTCTAGTATTTTGCATGCAAGTTCCTGGTAAAATTTTAGCTACCAACCAGTTTATTTTATTTTTTTTCTGCTATTATCTGTATCTGAGCGTTTGAAAGATATTCCGCAAACCGAAGAAAAAATCCAACGGTACAGGATTGAATTACAGCAACGTTTTGTCATCGTAGCCAAGAGCAAGTTAGTGTAAAGACGAGACTTTTATAATATAGCTGTTATGCAACGAATCTAGAAAACAAAATATCCTGAAAAAAGCTTGCCGAAAAAAATCTCGTTAAAAAACGCTCCAGAGTAAAGCCTACGTAAAAAAGTTTAAAAAAGATAAACGCCAGATATAAAATTCAATTTTTCAGAAAAAAACCTTATTTTTTTAACACCAAGGAACCTTTATTCTAAAAAAAGAGAAAAATTTGGTATTCTGATTGACAAAAAGCTCTCTAATATTTTGCATGCGCTTTTCTGGTGAGGTCTTAGCTAACAACTAGGGTATTTTCAATATCTTTCTAAAGCGCGTGAAAGATATTCTGCAGACCAAAGCATCTAACGGCACATTACTAAATTACTAGAACATTTTGCCGGTGTAGTCGAGCGCAGACAAGTGTTAAGACGAGACGGTATTTGTTTTAATACTTTTGTGTTTATAAAAAAACCCTAAAAAATTTCCGGAAAAACGAATAAAAAAACTGCTTTGAAAAACAAACCCCCAGAAATATAAAAAATTAGAAAGAACAAAAGTGAAAACCTAGCTTTAACATATAATTTAAAAAAAGGATTTTGAACTAACAAATTTGCACCAATCAGAGTCGTTGGGTATTTACATAGTATTCAAAACAAAATTATCTCTGAATTATGAAAAGCGATCAGCAAGAAGAAACACTTGTGTTTTCCGATGAAAGCTCAATTCACGAATCGACCTACAAGAAAAAACATGTTTCTCTGTTGAGGGATGTCTTTTGGAGAGCTGTTTTCGCCGAATTTGATTTTCCTTATTATTTCAGTGTATCAGGGTAGTATTGATTTCATGAAAATTTTCAAATTTGAAATTATAATGGAAATACACGTTTTGGACACCTAGGAACTCAAAAATGTGGTTTTAAAAAACGGTGTATGAGTGGGTGGTAGGGAATACAATTCCAAGACGAAATTTCAATCCCGAGATTTCGGGATCAAAAATGAGTAATCCCGGGATATCGGAACTTATTCCAGTACTAACTCACTATAATAAAAGTACTTAATTTTATGCATTAACATTAAATTTAATAAAACAATTTAGTTTTGGTAACAAAAAAATACAGAAATTTTATTTTACAAGAATTTTAAAAATAATGACGCAGAAATAATAATTCGTTTAAAGTGGCGTCACCAAGTCGTGATCTGATGGTGGTGTAATATGCTCCAGCACCAGAAAACGTTCTTTCCGACTACACTATTGTCTGCTGAATTGTTATTAAAAACTCATACGTCCGCATTTTGTGCAGTCACAAACCGGCTAGTTTTTAGTTTCAAAAATCCGGAATTGCAAGAGATCAAACCTCGGGATTTTCAGACTCAAAAACTAGCTGAGATCCCGAGATTCTGGTATTCAACATCCCGGGATTGTATTTCCTAGTGAGTGGGTATGGGTGTGGTGCTGCTTAACTACCGAACGGATGGTCAGATTTTGATGCGCTTTGGAATCTAGGAGTGTATCAAAAATTCACAACAACAATAACAAGCTTTAAAAAAAATTTAAAACCGGAAGCGGAAGCTAGAAAGTTTTTTTCCAAAACCAAATTTGGTAAATTTAAAAACGGAATCTCTTACAAGACTTTAGAGCAAATCCAACGGCTTTTATTTCTAGATTTAAAATGACGGCCGCTAACTTTTTTTGAAAATTTTGATTTATTCGCCTTATTTCTAAAAAAACAGTATGACAGACCGGGTTTAAATATTTAATCGTAATAGCCCCATATAGACACAATGTTACTATGCAGAAAAAACGTCTTTTTAATTTTGTTTTTCTTAATCTCAACAATCTTTTTCCAAAAATAAAAAACAAATTTTTTATTTCAATTTTATTTCTCTCTATTTTTTGCTTGCATCATCAATGTGTATTTAAGGTTAAGCAAGGTAAATTGCGAAAAACGTAGTGAGTAAGAGATGAACATGGTATAATCACGTGATAATAGACAGAAAAAGCTGACCCGAAATATTCCACCACCCTGAAATTGCTAGTAGTGTTTATGAGTTATGACTGTTCGTGTCTTATTTACAGTTAGTTGTTCCTGCAACGAGAAACTAACAGGGGTTTATATTTAAATTTCGTACAACTCAAAGTAGTTCTTAGTTTGGATTTGCTATAATTATTGTAATTTGATATAGTAAGTATTTATTTGGTATAAAAGTATCGGAAAGTCCAGGCAAAGAGCTTCGCCTATATTTTATGGTCAATGCTTTTTTAAAGGGGATGTTTTCACCGGGGCTTTTTCAATGATAATTTTTTTGTGATTGTTTAGATTTTTTACAGAGAGTTCATTCGTACACTGTATGCAGCTGCGCTATGCAGCTTACTGTTGTACACTTCCGCTATAGTAGTAAGAGTGGCGCGTAAAACGTTGATACAGAAATACTTTTAAAAATATGATAGGCAACAACTTCTAAAGTATAAGTAAGTCTAGGCAAAGTGTTTTGCGCATTTTAACGACAAGGCATACAACAACCAGGAATACTTTTAATAATTACTCATCGAGCACAGTAGAATACGATTCTAAACTTATTATTTCAACACAGTAATGTTTATAAGGGTTTATTCTTCTTCTTCGCTCATTTTATAGCTGAGAAATATAATTATCTGGTCGATGACGTTTTTTACTACCAAATTATTTATTTTTTTATGAAACTAAAACATTTCAGCGTTTTACTATATAGTTGTTTGTATTTATTTAAGCATCTGGAACATGTACAATGTTTAACTTTCAACTACACTGATGCACATATTTCTACGGGAGTTTCGAGCCTAAGCGAGAGGTTTAGGTTTAAGTTTTCTTTTAGCTTACTGTACTTGTATTTCCATAGGTCACTGAAGTGAAAGTAAAACGATTAGTCACCGCCTGCTCAACTACCCGAATGATTCAGTTAGAGGAACTCATATGTTAAAGTAATTGTTGCGATTAGAACGTAATAATACAAAATATAAATAGTCAATACCTTGGAAGTGTTGGAAAGTTCATAAAAAATTATTTATTTCTTAACATTGCAATGTTATTTTTTTTTCCAGATATAGACTCCGATGTGCTAGTTCCGCTAGAAAAAAACTTAAAAGGAAAATAATGAAAGGTAACGAACTTTCAAACTCGGTAATACTCGTACGAAATCGCTTCGCAGTAAAACTTCAATAAAACCAAGTGATACAAGTGCGCGCAGCAAATGAGTATGGATACTGTCTAAAGCAAGCAGACATCCGGAAGAATGGATTTTCATTCTTCAACTTCAACTATATATTTATTGGTTTTCGCAATCTTTCTCCACTTCACCATAAGTTCGTCAACTTTTGCAAGTAAGTAGAACTCGTCGATTCTTAGCTAAACCCATTATTGGTTCGATGTAATACATCATATTTATTTATATCAAATTTTGTCCAATAAGTGTATTATATGAAATAAAGATGTCTCGCCGTATCAGACTCAATATAAATTCAAAGAGTTGCAGTCTCTTCGGGGTGTGGCTGGATTTTCAAACATCTATACGTCGCTTCACATTTCCAATTCCTCCAGAGACTACATCGAGATTGAACGATGATACTTTTAAAATTCCATATTTTAAACTTGGCGAGTTAAATTTCGGCTCATACACTTTCAGCAAAGAGAGTTAACCGCTTTATGAGGATGATGGATGTCTCAATTTTAAAAATGTGCATTTCACTTAAGTGACTTTATCAGGGTAGTGATAAAACCATCCGCTAAACTTCCAAACCTTGATAGTTGCTGTTCTGTTGCCCCTTTTTAGCTGGAATTTATACATATAAACAACTTGTAATATGAGATTTTGAAATTTCTATAAATTTGTGTTGCGACAGAGTTTTGCAAAGTTGGACACAGAAAATGTAATTTGAACTGTTCCGCTAGAGTAACGTAAAATATGCTCGAGTACTCCCGAGCGAGGGCAGAAAGTGAAATTTGCGGTTAGACAAATAAAAAGTCCTTGAACAAGAAGGTAATTAAAGAGCAACGGTTGAAGCCCCGTCGCTTTCGTTTAGGCAAGGCGTGGAAAGAAGTCAGAAAAGCGGAAAATGCTCGATTTTTTTGGTTTTGCAGCTTTGACTTGTCATTTAAAAAGTTGCTGTACTAAATGAGATCTGTTTTGAGCTCATTTATATATATAAATAAAACAACCACTTTCTTTGCAAAGTCATACCATGCTACAGTTTGCGCAATTTTCAGTTCAGCGGTATCATACGCGTGGTGTAATTAAACTTTTCCTTTAAGAGCGGATGTGTATGTAAAGGCATACTATTTGTAATACGCCTCCAGCCGTTAAATTTAAAGCTTAATGTACGAAAAGGTAATTTATCCGAGTTTCAAGTTTAGAAATGTAAATTAAAAAAAGATATTTAGAACTAAAAAATGTATTCAGGCAATCTTAAAATTCAGGTACGTAAAATTATTTTTTTTCTTATTAATTCTCAATTTTTTATACATTGTTAACTAATACTGTTAATATTAGTGCATCCTAACTACCTCGTTGCCGTAAAGCACGTAAAGCGCACTTCGGGCTTGGAGCTGTAGCATAAAATATCAAGACACGATTTCTACCTAATTCGAGTAATAATTATCGATTTATTTGGCAAATATAGTTTTCCAAAAATACCTCTGTACAAAAAGCTATCAGATATCATTTAAAAAACATACGGAAATTATAAAATTTAATGTAAATTACAATTAACTGTACCGTTAGTATACCCATGTCCTGTCGGGGAGTTGAACCACAAACTTCTGCATTACTAGTTCTCGATCCAACGGACCGAGCCACTAGCCTACGCAGTCCGACACATACCAGACTGGATTACAAGACTTATTGAAAAATTAAAGCAAATCAAGTACATAATTCACAAGGTGAACAAAGTGAAATAAAACAGGTGTAATAATTAGGGATCGAATTTATATGCTTTTAAAATTTCCAAAATATGCTTCCATTTATGCGCTATAAATGTATTAAATATGCACTTATATATGCACTTAAAATATGGGATTTATGAATTTATAATATAAAATCTTGTCTAAATTGCACTTTAACGAGTTTTTGATAATCTTTAATTATGGTTCTCTTTTAAAAAATTAATCTCAGTATCACAATTTAGTAATCTAAAAAATGCATAATTTTATAATTATAATTAACAATAAGTAAGCAAACCTGATGAATATCAAACATTATTATTTAATATCATTAATTATGAACTATTGTAACGAAGTGCAATTTACAACTACTTTTAGATTTTTAAATAAAAAGCTATGCCTGTTATCGGCTAAAATTGCTTTATATTTTGAGAAGATTCTCTCAACATCACAAGATGTAAGAGCTAGATACTTAAATTTGTGTAATTCTTCTAAAGAATAGTCTTTTAATTCATTCATCAAATTACCTTGTCTATTTAATACATTATTTACGTTTTAAGGTAACTTAAAAACTACATTTTATTTATAGCATTTTTAAATTTTTGTTTAATGGTTGATCCTTTAGACGGCAAAACAATCGAAGTACCTATATCGTCTACTAATTTAATATTTTTCTTAATTGAAGTTCCTGATTTTTTTAGTCTCGTTATGGATTTTGAAACACAATTATTTAAATAAGTAGCAATTCCTCGCGAACCCCTCTTCCATCAAATGCGTTTTGTGCATTGACTATAACAATGGATGATCTTTATTTAATTCACCAAGCGTGTTTTTAATTGTTTCGAAATTGTTGGCATTATATTCTGCTGCAGAAAGCCATGTACTCCATTTTGTCAGCATTCGTTCCAGAGGAAGTGGTAAGTTGTGTGCTACTTCTTTGAATACATGTAAGCGACTTGGGGCTTTGCAAAAGACTTTTTTAACATAAAAAATAATGTTGTTCACATGAGGGTATGATTCATAAACTTTATCTGCTACCCGGTGCAGGTCGTAAGCAATACAAGCACAATTACCTGACGTTCTCTAGGAATTTGTGAAATATTCGACGTTGATTAATTATTTATACAAAAGCGCCAACGCCAATCGTTATAAACGTTATAAAGTTATGTGGCTTTAACTACGGCTATCAATCAGCTTTAGTTAATAAATATATTTTTCATTTCTTGCATATTTTTGAATCCTCTTTAAATAAACCATTTATCGCTTTTAATTCGAAATCCGAAGCGCATCCAATAAGCTGTTACTATGCTTGCACGCGGTGTAGCAGAAGTTACCCTAGCTTACTATTGTTAAAAGGTATGCGACGTCGTATTGCACAGGCTGTTGCAAGTTCCAATCGCCACTGGGGTGTCACCTTTTTTATTTAATTTTTCATTATTTCTCTCTTGTTGTAATTTTTGTTAAAACAATGTTTTTCAGTCTTTTACCTGCGCCAGAATATTGAAAACGTTAAAGTATGGGAAAGTACCAGCAACCTGTTTTGCCAGTTTTTTTGTATAACTTTGGAATGCTGAAGTATGTGCAATTGGAGTATTTGTTTATAAAACAGAACGAAAGCGTGCCGTAGACTAGCTACTATTAGAAAACATAATTTGTCAACAAATGTAAGTAATGAAAACAAAATTGATAGTTAAATAAAATGCTGAAAATACACCATATTTAAAACTCTGCCGGCATAGGCGGTTGCGTAATACGTACCGATGGATTGTAAAATTGATGTGGTTTTTACTTAACTTACTAATTTTTTTTATATTAATTTTCTTAAATACATCTAGGCAAGTAACGATGTCCTGGTTTTTATGTTTTCAAACTTTTTAAAATCTTTGATTCTCAAATTTTTCATTTTCTGATAAAAACCTATTTGGCTGAATTATCCTTCACTTATTCTATACTCTACCAACATTATTGTACCTGCTGCATACATTTATTTTAAATATAAGGTTAAGTATTTCATATAATTTCTTTTGTAATTTTTAAATTATAGATTTTAGTAATCTAACCGTAAGTATCCTTATATAATATTGGCTTCACCAAAATCGTAGGGCGAAGCTTTCTGTTTAGAACTTTTTCGTTTTAAGTTTTCAGACTAACAAGATATTTTTTCACCATTATATAAATTAGTTCTTTTGAAGCAACAATTACAAAATTTTTATAGGGGAATATTGCATTGATCTGCATAAATGTTTTGTAGTAGTGTAGAGTTGGTATGGTGGCATGTACAATTGTTAGCTGTTTATTGTGAAAATGTTGAAACATGCTCGTCAGTGCAAACAAAAACCATCATTGGCCGACCTATCTGTTCATCCCAACTGAATGTTGATATTTAACAATGTAATATTTAATTTAAACAAACAGTTCAGTGCTTTTAGAAATTTAATGTCGGATTTGGGATTATTCATTTACGTACTATTACAGCTGATACAGAAACAATGTACCTGTGGTAAATCAAATACAAATTAATGTTGAAATAGTAATTTCATGTAATTATATTTTGATGAATTTTAATTGAAACATCAGAGGTAGTAACACTACATATAAATATCAGAGTTTGCATGATCATTACTTAAAAGCAGATAAACATTTCATTATTGTTAATTGATTTTTCAGGTAACTTTTAGTTGAAGATTCATTTTAAGTCACGCGCTGCATCTAAAATGATAGAATTACGTGATGTCTCTATTAATTGCAAAATCAGTTATAGATGTCCGTTTTATATAACTTTCGAGTTTAACAATAAAAATAAGTTATATGGAGTACATACACTTCTGCTATACAGAGTGTCTCAACCACGAGACAGCTATTGATAACGCTTTTGCTAATTACAATATCAAATAGAAATTGCACACGTGGGTTACTTGACAATAATTTCTGCACATTCCAAATTTACATACGTTTATTCTACATGATGTTCCATAGCAGAGAGGATAGCAAAATTATGTGTTCTTAAACTAAACATCCTGTATATTTTGACATTTTTAGGCTCTCGTTTTAATGCGGACCAAAAGATATAAAGGTCTATTAGATCTAGAGTTAACCATTAGTTATTACGGATTTAACCGAACAATACTTCATAAGTCAGTATATTATTTTATTTATTGTGGTTATTAAGTCGAATAGTATTTTTAACATAATATAACAAACTACACAGGGTGTTAAATTTAATAACGGCAAAAATATGTGTATGCCCTTTTAACATAGAACAGCAGATATAAACGAAAACAATTTTAGAACGTGCAGAAACTGTCAAATATTGTACGTGTATTATACCTTTTTGATACTTAATTAACTTTGTGATTTAATTAACAAATGCGTTTTGAAAAATAATCGCATTGGCAGAACACCCTGTAACACCTTATTTAAATTCAACAAGACGGCAGTTTATGATAATTACTATTATACTTCTTCGACTATCGGTGCTAAAACATCATTACTTTTGGCATACGTAATTTAAATGATTTCAAATTGGCTGGTTAAGCTTTGCAATTCTCATTTTCACTCTAAATTGCCGTTGAAAAACCCCGCGATGCCACATATTGGTCACTTCATCAAACTCAAATGACCGTATCTACAACACTCAAATTCGGTTATCTTGAGGTCAGGCCAAACAGTCCTTTTAGTAAACTCGTGTAGTTGTGAAATGCTCTTTTCTTCTCCCAAATTGTTGAATGACCTTGGAAGTACAAAATTTAAAGTCATTTCAAGTATACTTAAATTATCTTTCCTACAAGTTTGCGTTGACAAAATGATGCTCTCACAATATACGTATGAACGTAGCTTATCTGAAGGTGGCTGCAAATGATCTTTCCTTTATTTTTTTCCATTATTTCAACTTTAGATTAGTCAATAATCATCTTTTACTCGCATGAACCAAAATAGTTATATTACCGTGAACATGTGACAATTTCAGGGTCTGACCTGTCTTGCTCACAAAATAGTAAGCATAATCTAAAATTATGAAAATTTAGTCAACTCAGGGTCACACCTAATCTTAAACTATCTTCACTGAAATAGCTGTATGACCTTGAATATCAAACTTGCAAAATTTTACCAAAAAAAAATGTAACGTGATTTCTCCTTCGCCGCAAAATGAAGTTTTATGCCACATCCAATTCCTCTTTTAATAATTTTCTAACGCAATAATCTTGGTTTAATCTCAAAGCAGCCGTATTTAAAATTACCATGAAAGTTTGAAAATGCAAATGTCAGGGTCATCTCAAAAATTTTTTTAATTCTTGTTTTACTACCTTCATAAACGTCTAATTTATAAAACTACAGTTAAGATGAGCGACCCGGATTGATCTTGATTTCTTGGGGTCTCTGGGTCTTGTGTTTGCTTGTGAAATTACTAATTCTTAAAAAATATCAATTTGTGTTTGCGAGAAAAATAGTTCTGCATTACAACCTTCATAGGAAACTACTAGAAAGGAGGAAGATGAAGCAAACCTTAAATTTGTTGGTCGTAGAAAAACTAGTTTTTTTAATATACTACTACTACTACTTTATATGGTCTATAACAGTGGTTCTCAAGAAACATGTCATGCGGCGGTCAATACGGCCACGAGAAATTATTCGCGACCGCATTAACATGAAATATACCAATAAGGCAAAGACGTGAACAAAAAAAAAACGTTTCTGTCTTCGGTTACGGTTCTATTTTTTTAAGGTTTACTGCTACTATAAATATCGGTTTTGATTGCCGGTATTTTTTAGTTTTTATTTATGAAAAACAACAAAAATTCAGTGCTGGAATGCGTGCACAGTCTAACGATCAACCAAAAGGGCTAAACATGCGGAGTGCGAAGGTTAAATAGTAAATACTAGTGTCGGTGCTACAATTGTCGGAACGAGAAAATACCGGTCTATTCTTATAATAATTAGGGAGACGGTTTTCGGTTTTTAATTTTTAATTTTAATTTTAGTTTGCGTTTCGGCCACGGTTCGGAAAATTCTGCGGTTTTTGCCGGTATTCTTTTCGGTTACGGTGCACGTCCCTGCAATAAGGCGTACATTATCGCACTTAATGGCACTGTTAACCATGCGCATCGGGGCAGTGGTCAAGACCATGGTAGTGAATCCGCGATGTTAATTTATAATTCTTCTTATATTCCTGCTTAAAGTCTTAAGAATATATCTATTAATCGTGCCACTATATTTAATAGCACTACTGAATACGGTACTCAGCTTGCTATTTGTAAAACGAAATCGTAGATTCATACAAAATTTGTTTATTTTTAGGCGCCAAAGTCTTTGAAAAATTACACTTATGACACAACTCAAAATAATAGTATTAACATAAATATAAATGAACAAATAGGAACTTTTACGAACCGTTGATATAAAAGAAAATAGGTGAAAATAAAATTAATACTAAAACACGTAGCCGAGGTAGTTCTTTCTGTAACATCTTACGTACGAAATAACCCCTTTTTAAATATTTATAAAATGTAAGTAAACGCTGGTACATAAGCAAAAATAGAAATGGTTACGTAGTCCGCAGTACGTTCTCCTATAAGCAAATCGTAATACACAATTAAATTAATTTATAAACAACTGTTACCGTATTTTACAACGAACAGTAATTAAACCAGTGCCATCCAAATTTATTTATTAAGTTACCGTCAGTAATAACTTATGTACGAGAATCACTATGTGAAATTCTTTACAATAATTAAATGAAGATATAATGCTTGACTGGGTTGAATTCAAATTAAACTAACAAATTTAATAACGAATGTGACATTCTTGTAATATAATTAATGAGCAACTGTCTAGTAAGTTATTTAACTGTAATGTAGATAAGTAAATTTGAATTACAAAGCGATCGCAAACATAACCACTAAAATCAAATTATAGGATTCACCAGTTGAATTTACTAATTTCAGTAAAGTTTTTAAGGAATAATTAATTGAAATACATTAAACCTAACTTGTTACGGTGAGTAAACTTAACAAAGAAAATAACAAAGGCTAACGATGGTTTAATAACGTTTGTCGACGATAGATGTACTTATTGATTGTTGAACGGAGGGTAATCAAAACTGCAACAAACTGAGCTTAATTGATGTGGTTGCGGTAAAGAACGCCTTGATCGATATACGATAAACGCAGAATTCTTAAGTGGCGTGAGAATACACTTCCAGGTAATGCAATTCTACAGTTCCATATAAAAATAGGCTGGAGTAAACGAATCGTTTAAATGCCACTAATTGAAGAATGCTTTATTTGCAAATTCGTAGATGCAACCAACAACAGATGTAAAGGACGTAAAGGAAATAAGGTATGAAACTAGGTATAAAATAAAAACCTACAATTATCTAATAAATATCTTAGTAATTAAGTATGTAAATAAAATCTTTAAAAATGTTGTCGTTGTTGTATGCTGGTTTTTAGCGTAACATTTTCTCTAATTCGCCCTACAAATATCAAATTAGAATCTAGCTATCTAATCTATCTAATGTAATATATGTAGCGTGAAGAGTGTTTTATATTTGGACTAAAAATGGATCTTTGGACGCTGTATGTAAGCGTTATAATCGTATAATACATTCTGTCAGCTTATTTTTCCATGCAAATAAGAAGCAGAGATTCGTTTTTGTATACCAGTAAATCTGATATCATAAGCGATTTTATTGTAAAAAAAATGAGTGTGCGTCCATATTATTAATTTTACCTATGCCATAACAACCGTCGATCATATACAGAAATATACAAATATTTTAGGATACAGTTAGATTACAAGAATTATAGCAATTGCAACTTAATTCTTAATATTTTCTTCACCAAGAACTGGTAACTGCAGCTAATTTTATTGTTAATATGATATTTCTTTGTTAAACGCGTCTTAAACTTTACAATGAAATAGCAGAACTCACGTGCTACGCTGCACGCTTTTTTTACAAATAACTACTAGCAAATTTAGTAGAAGATGTAACTCATACATCCCGCCGGTTTCGCAGCTTCGTGGCATCGATTACACTGCTTGACTGCCACATAAACATTGAAACCCGTAAATGGAATAAATAAAGTGCGTCAAGAATGTTACTGAATCACTAAACGTTGAGACGATTATAATAAAGTGAAAGCAAATGGTCAACGACGTAAAATGTAATGTAAAAAATAAAAATTTCACGAAAAGTATAAAATGGCGTAAAAGGAATCTACGTTTAGGTTGTATACAAACTAGGCAGTGAACTATTTTACACCTTATCACATATACACTAACATCTTTTAAAAACACAAAGCACATAACTTCACACAACATGTTTGGGTAATGTGTTTATTAAATAAAAGATGCTCATATTTACAAATAGGAACATCCTAAGACGACTTTCGTAACAACGCGTTTTAATTTGTTTCTATGCGTACACAGAAGGCCACCTGGCGGTTTGATACCCTCTTAAGTAGTTCACCACAATTTCGCGTTATTGTAGCTTTGATACTTTATTGCCTCACCGTAAATTATACAAATGTCTCTATGAACATCGATCATCGTTAGCATATTTTTAATTATAAGATTTATAAAGAGTCTAAGCCGTTTTATTTCATTAATACCGTTGATTGAAGTATTTAGTAAGATGTCTAACCACAGCGTGCTAAAACGACCACAACGCACCTTTACCCTTCGCCCGTCCCACCCCGCTGTCAGCTTAAGCAAGTGCTGCCTCAATATTGCAAGAACGCAGTAAAATCTTTAGGGTTTACGAATTTGCTATTTTGAATCTATGCGATGCAGTCCAAAGGTGAAGGCACACTAGCGTCTAGTCGCTTGTTATTGCTGCTGATCATACCTTAAATGACTTTCGCACCGTAGTGGCACAGATGGATATGCGGGTGTGTTCGGTCGTGCTGATTTTTTACTGCATAAAGTAGTTGCGGGGTCGAATCTCGGTTGGAACCAAAATTTTTTTTTTATTTTATAGTTTTTTTTTAAACACTATTCTTGCGTTTTGCGGTTAGCGCGAGGTTATTTGTTAAGAGCAGTTATATTTTTAAAGAAAAAATACGAAGACAATTTTGCATTCACTCACTGATTGACGGCATACTAACACGCAAGTCTGGTAATAAATTAAAAAAAAAGATTTGTTGTTTTCTATTGAATGCAATTTATTAGCAATGAAAAAATCGGCTTTAACAATGCAAATCTCGATGTAAATATCACACTCGCACATGTGCGAGCCCTATTACATGATATTGCGCAATTCATGATGGCAGGAATAACAAGGGCTACACGCTAGTCTAGTTGAAGGCACGGTTAAAAGGCGCTGGTCCATTTCCCACTGTATTGGGTTGGAATTACTAATAATACTTTGAATTGATTGTGTGGTAGGCACATGGTGAAACATTATTAATAAATATTTAACTATTAAAACATTAATAGTTTATTCTTAAAATAAAACGCTTGGTAATTGTTTCACAATTTGTGAAACAATTACCAAGCGTTTTATTTTATTAATAAACTATTAATTTTTAATAGTTAAATATTTACAAAATGTGTTTTTTATGATGTAAGAATTCTAACTTTTCTGTGGGGTTTAGCGGGTTTAGAATGTGTTACATTACTAGATTTTTTTCTCTGAAAACTCTCGGTGTCCCATTTTAAATTTCTAAACAATTTAATTTTTAGTAATTGATCTAAAATAATTAACTTATGATCTTGGCAAGTATCAAGTTCAAACCAGTTATTATAATATTTATTTACAAAATCTATTAATTGAACCCTAATTTTTTTTACAATATTTTTCTCTAATTTGTAAAGACTAAACCAACAATCAAAGCAGCGTAACAATGAATCGATAATATTCGTAAATTTTTCTTCAGGCCTAACTAAACGTTCTATGGTGTCATCACCATGACCATAGTCCTTATGTAACAACAACAATTCTCTGCTGTTCAATAGCACTTCATTTTTGTTAACGAACGTATTTTTACAAATATCACAATTTATTTTTTTTAAGAAGTAATGAATTAAATAACCTGCTACATACGTATTTGTACAGGTTTCTAAAGTAACCTTATTATTGTCCAGTTGGTTTAAAATAATTGAAGGTTGTGTAGATTGGTGTTCTTTTTCATCTTTTACAGGAAATTTATAAAAGCTTTTGCCGGTTGATTCTTTTCTTACATTTTTACAACCGTAATAAACACATGTATGGGCCGCGATGGAACACATATTTGTTATTATTTTGCTGACACGCACAAGTTTCAACTTCTAATTTTATTTTAAATTATATTAACAAACTTTATGCACTCCTTTTCGCTGCGTCTCAACTGCGTATATGCATATGGAAAAATATATGAATTAAAAAGTTATAGACTGTTTACAAATGGCCTGTAAAATAAAACTGTTGACGAATCAATGATAAAACTGCGATAAATCAAAACTATAGACCATGATAAGTTTGCCGCGATTATTCAAATTTAGCTTAGTACCGTTTTAGTAACCAACAAAATATTGCAGCTGCGCTGTAATTTTTAAGAAAGGTTTTACACCAGGCTCAGTTTAACTCGTGTTCTAGGCACCAGGTTTCGAGCGACGCGCCCCCATAGCGGCTAGAACTTCGTCCTCATACGTTTTTCCCGTAATGGTTGGACATCTTACTAAATACTTCAATCAACGTTAATACATATTGACTACGTTTCTTTTATTATTGTTTGTCTCCATTACCTTACATGCAATCTTACTAGTCAACGCTTGGTTTTGCTACAGCTAACCATTCAAATTTAGGACTACGAGCAGCGACAAAGTTGTCACTACTTTTCTGATTTACTATATCTCGGGTAGAAAAATATAGTTACTTATTTTTGTTTTGTGTGAAACAAGGAACGAGTAGAATTGTTTGCCTTTAAAAAATACTACTCAATACTGGTTGACTTTATTATCGTCTTAATATACAGATTTTTTTAATGGTTCAAAACTTTTTGGTAAAATTTTAAGGTGGTTCGTAACTAAAGAAATGTTGAGAGCCTCTGCACCAGGAAACATACCCTACTCACATACCAGAAGCAAAAAACTGAATTGTTAGGACCGTATAAGCAATAATAAGATATTAAATTTTACCTTTTGATGTATTGTTTTAAAAGTGTTTGAGATAGAAATTCTTGTTGCTTTGCCATTTTTTTTTGGTCTAGTGGCCGCCTTTGAGAACCACTGCTCTAGTGAGCTCCTTTCTTCTACGTTTGTGTATTCCAAGGAAAGATACGATTTAGAATTTTAATTTTTTTATGTAAAGGCTAGTTTACACATCGCATTATTAAATTTCTTCTGCGAAAAGGTTTGCGAAAGCAAAGGAAAGAATTCCTGAACTTTACCCGACGGTCTTGGGGTGATTTCAAATCCCTTATTGCACTGTTTATTCTCTTCGTTTTTCCTGGATATCTGGAAATGTAAAATAATTTCCCGCAGGTCTTTTAGTTCCTGATACATCTTACACGAATGACGCCTTTATTATGGAATCTCATCACTTTTAAGCGGTTTTGCATGTCAAGCACCTTGAATTAAATTACAGTGTGGGAAGTATATTTATTCCTAATTTATTGGAACGGAAAGTAAATTTACACGAAACTTAATTTAAAATTGGGGCTGACGTTAGACGAAACTTTGTATAAAGAGAATAAATCAGGAAGCAAAACGACCAACTCATTAATTTCGCTCTAATTCGCGATCGTTCCAAAAATATCTCAAGTAAAATTTTAATTTATCCCGAACGCAGGAACTGCCTGCAATGAAAAACTCGTCGCGACAACCTTTCCTTTCGTTTGCGGCGGCCGTCATCTGAAATGCTAATGCCTATTTTACGAGTAGCCTACTTGTAAGGGCGAATTTCATAACTGAAATATATATGAGGCAAAAATCTTCGCAATTCCCTACTGTAGTGACCTTGAAAGGTAACAAACCTTTTTATTATTTAGTGTTGGCCTAGCTGTGTACGAGCTGCGTGCCTCACGCAATCAAGGGGTTAACCACCCTCTCCACACTTACCAGGAAATATTCAGAGAGACTTTATTAAACTAATAAGGTTTAATTACACCCTATAATTTATTGCCAATAGAACTTGTGGGTACATGATTATTAAAAACTTTCACTGGAAAATTACTTTAATATATCTCTTTAAACAATGACGAGAATTTAAGTGGTATCACGTTTTTAAGGAGTGGGATTTAACTTTGTAAGTAATTTTCTGTCTGTTGATGCTAAAGTTTTTTCTTACCATGCGTCTCTTATCTTAATTAGTAGACGAAAGTTGAATGTCTACGAAGACAAATACTTGAATTGACTGCGAAATCCACTTAAACGCTTGAATCAACTGCTAAGCATACCGTGTTAATTACCGCCTGCAATAAATTAAAACGAAACTGGGTTTCTTTCATTAATAACAAAAGTTTTTGGTGGAAAAAAACATAAAACTATCTAGTTTAATTGCCGCTGTTATAGTTTTAATCTGAAACGACATATAAATTATGAAGAATTTTGTAATGAGTTTAATTTTGACTTGTACGCTACAACTGCTTGAACTCAAGTCAAATACCACCCCGATACATATTTAAAATCAAACAAGTTACTCTCTGCGCTTAAAAAGACGAAATAAGACCACTTTTAGTTTTATTTCGGTAAGGAAAACAGCAGTTTTCAGTAACAGGTTCGTAATCTTAAGCAGCTGAAATAGACAAATAAAATACAACAGGGGTTCCAATCATTTATTGAGTAGGTATTCGAATAGTTATTATCCCTCAATCATATTACATGTACCCTGGTATTCACTTGTAGAGACAAGGGAAACTGCATGAAACCTAGACAAAGTTGCTATGCACATAAATGTTACTATAATTTAAATGTGAATTTTCCATTGATCATGTCAGGACTGGAAGGGCGCGGGCGGTGTGGGGAGCCAATCATTTATTGGGTATTCGAATGGTTATTATCTCTCATCATATTACATATACCCCTGGTATTCACCTGTAGAGACGATGGAAACTGCATAAAACCTAGACAAAGTTGCTTTGCACATAAATGTTACTACAAAGTAAATGTGAATTTTCCAAGGAATAGTATACAAATAACAAAATAAATTACTGAAGAATGATTAAATACCAATGAACGTCATATTTGCTGTTTGTATAAACGGGAGCATAGATTAATAACTCCTTAGATCACTGATTTAAATGCTGTAGTAGTTCTGCTCGAAATAGTGCCATTAAACTATCCTAGGTGGCAGTACCCGCAGGTACTGAAAACTTACTCAAGCGAATCGTGGTAGAATAAAAGCAATGAACCACTTAACTGGTCAACTTTGTTGAGGATTAAATCTTGAAGCAGGTAAAAGCACTGAACAGGGTTCCCTTTCTACCTGTTCAAGTATTATATTAATGCATTTTTGAACTATTAAGCTTAAGTAATATTTTTATAAATACGAATATCAAAATTACAGCAAAAATAGTATACGTTATTTATATATACATTTATTATGTTTAACGTGATATAAATTTTGATGAGGCATTTCTCAAGAAATTCATATCTTGTTTATTAACAAAAAAACATCTCAATTTATGACAATAGTAGCTTTATTTAGGAATGTACTATTTATACTTTTAATTAAAAATAGAGAATACATTTCTAAACTAGCAGCCGATTGTTGTTTAACATTGCACAAAAGTCCAGTAATCTAAATTTTAGGATAGAAATATTAGAAATAATTGATTAATTAACTAATCTTATTACTAGTATGATGTTGCTTAAATATAGCTTAAATATACTATTATAATTATATTATAAACTTCTCATTGAAATGGTGACGGAATCCTGAACAAACATAGGTAGAAGTAAGCTTTCGTAATCTTAAATAAGTGACAATTTGCGAATTTTAGAATTCATTTTTACTCCACTTTTAGGTTTTCGAATATATTTTGACTCCCAGGTAGTTTGTTTTTGCAAACGTACTAGTAAGCGATAGCGAATTATGAACTCTCTATGTTTTATGCAAGATTCAGTAGCAGTAAGAAAACCAGGAAGTATGTTTGTTACTTGCATTAGCGATCTCTGGTACAAAATATTCATTATTTTTGTCTTGCCCTTTATAGCTGGATACAATGCAGCAAACACCTGTAAAGTAATTTTTACAACCGCATTAGTTAGATCGTTGGGCGCGCACAGTCTTCCGAAAACAGATACATTGCAGGGATAAGCCTTTTGTTTTATAAGTTCAGTGTCAGTTTTACTCTTTCTAATTTTAGGTTTTGATCGCAGACAGCGAGGTTCTGACAGACCTTTGAGTTCTTTTTCGCATGTGCTGCATTTAAATTTCTGTATACATTTTCGCAATACGAATCCTGCAGTGTACCGTATAGAGCAGTCTTCTAACGTGATTTCGTGTGTTTCAACACTCTGTATACTTATCTTGCTGATCTCGGTGTCCTCTTTATCCTTATTATTTGCATTCGCAGATATTAGGGCATTTGAAGAAGATGGTGGGAGAGGCATTGATAAATCCTTGATGTTAAATACAAATTCTAGTTGATCCTCTTCACAGTTTGAATTTACCACCGGTTTTTTTAAATTTGCACAAAAAAAATGTCGGAACGATAATCTAAAGCTTCTTGCAGTTGGATTATCATTAAATCCCCCTTTCTGGCGAAATACAGAAAATGTATTTTCTAACGCATCTTGTGTAAGTCGTCGTGTTAATAAATACTCAACATTGTATGCTTTTTTTAAATTTTCATGTAGCAACAAACAAGCGGTAACAGATTGAAGCAATCCCTTAAAACAAGGAGGAACATTACCTTTGGTAGTTTTAAGATTAGAAATTTCATTTAAACTGTTTTTTAGTATACGTTTAATATGCACATTTCAAAGTTGGTGATTTAGGTGATTTTGGTGCATTATAATCAGTACTCATGATACGTTGAAGTGTTGGAGACATAGGAGCATCGATCTCTATTTTTGAAGAAGTATCAGAATTCGGCATTATAGGTATTTTAAGCATACCTTCATAAGTTTTAACATTGCTCGTTCTTCTAAGAAAAAGTGGTTGTTCGGCAAGTGCCTCTAGTTTTATAGGGTTTGGAACAGCGTTGTGAATTAAACGTTCCTTCGAAGCATTCATAAAAGCGGAGGTTTCGAAGTGGTCTTCGCAAATTCGTTTATTTTTTAACTCCGTTGGTGAAGTGTTCAATAAAGCTGCCTCTCCTAGAGATACACATAATATTTAATAATAATTAACTGTAATACAAATGTTGTTTTTATTATGAACCAACATTTTTAATAATTCATTTATCAACAGTAAAAATTAAATGTTACATTTTTACCAAGGGAAAATGGCACTCTCCCGAGTTGTATAATACTATTTTTTCCACGACTGGGAGTAGAAACACATAATTTATAAATAAATAATTGTAATAAATTGAAGGGAAATTATAATTTTTTATATCTTTCAGCTGTTTCTATGCAACGAACTAAATAAATATTTGTAATAAATCTCTCAAAATTAAAATGTCAATAAATCAGGTTTTAAAAAACAACATTTTTCAATTTTCATCTTACTTCGGCCGTGAAAAAAATAGTATATACACCTCAGGAGAGAATGCTATTATTCTTCCGGTGCTTTGTAGCCCTACTATTGTTTACTGACGCTAAATATTAAAGAAATAGAAAATAATCCATATTAAAGCTTCATTTTTAAAAAGAGGCTGGAACTGGGAACTGAATTATAATGTTTAGAAAAGAAAACAATTTACCTGTAGAGAAAATTTTATTTAAATTATGCTTACCTTTTGTGTTTGAAATCCACTGTTTACACCTTTCTGTGTCTTTAATGGGGAATACGAACATATGCAATCCCGGATTTGTTCTGCGGCTTTTTCCACAGTTGTTGTAAAAACATTTGTTTCCGGCTGGAAGCATTTTGGCACAAAACTTTCACACAGGAAAAATAAGCAGGAGTACTCGAACAAAATCGAAATCGACTAACAGAATATAACTATTATTTCGTGCTTTATATGAATATAATGGAACTTTAATGAAAGTTACAGGGATGGTAAATATAATCAAGAAATTTCCCTAATAAGAAAGTCGTTAAACTTGATTGCACATTTAAATACATTTACGTGGTTTTGCGCCAACTTAAATACCTAATAATGTATTTTTCCTGAAACGCACTTTAATCTAAATCGACACTAATAAGTAATGACTAATGATCATACATTAAATTGGCTGTATGAATGTAAGGGACAAACTTTTACTTATACTAGGGGTTTCTCCTGATTTGATTGTATATTTGAATAAATACAAGTTTCCGGTTTCGGATCGGTTTTTAAACCTTGTTTTGTCGGTGAATTTTTGATATACTACCTCATTCCAAAGCTAATTAAAATAGGTTTAGCCGTTCCGGAGATATGAAGCGCCACACACAGACACACATACATACCCACCAACAGACAGACATTTTTTCTAAACCACTTTTTTGGGTTCCTGGAGGTTCAAAACATGTATTTCCGTTAAAATCTCAAAAACGAAAATCTGCATGAAATCAATACTTCCCTATACTGAAAGTACAGGAAAGTAAAAATATGCTACATAAGTACCTACTTTAAATTTAGATAAAATAATTTTGCATAGAAATAACAAGATTTTCAGAGTTAGTAATACCACACATCGTTATTACTTGTAGTATTCGTAATTGCGCTTACTAAAATAGCAAAATCTATTGTTAATAGAGTAGTTCTTAAATACTCCAAGTCATAAGCCAAATAGGTGCCACAGTAAATAATTACCTATAAGTATGCTCAGGTAAACGAAATTTACCTTTTCTGAGATTAGGAATTAGTTAATTGTACAAAGTTGAAAACACGTGACTTGGCTATAGCCATTTCACGCAACTTAGCGTCGAACGGCAACATACCGCGCAGATAGTAGCGATAGTACATGTCTGTTCCAAACGATGACAGCGACGCGATGCGGGCTGTTCCGGTACTAACCAAATAAGCATAACCATTAGTCAGATATCTAAGGAGTTATTAATCTATGACGGGAGTAAACCTGTATACTCTGGGCTCAAAGTCGTTTTGGATACTGAGCTGCCCCGGTTCCTGCTGCAAGCAAAAGCCTAGCACTATGTAAGACCGAAAGCATGTGTAGCTGCGCACGTAGGCAGACGAAAGCTGAGACACGCCAAAGATCGGTGCTTTTATTTTATAGAAAAAATATACCGACTGCTTTGTAACAATTATGACCTAAAAATGAGAACACGGGATCTGATTACGCAATTGTACTGAAAACCAAGCAGGAAGAAATTTAAAAACTAAAGAAACTATTTGTTTTTAATAATTGTTATGAACCAATATAATTCAGAACTAAAAAAGCCAGAGACGAATCTTACAATGCCTGTTATTGTAATTGCTAATTTAATTCTAGTTTGCCTGCATTTTTCTCTTTGAATCACGCTCTAATTAAGGCACGTTTTTGCTATTTAAATTAAAACAGTGCGCTGGTTTTTCTATGCTATTTAATCAAATAACAATTTTTCTATTAAAATTTTAATTTGGAATATGTCTTATTTATTTAAGCAAATACCGTGGGTGTGTTAAATTTTTTCTTGCTTCAAAAACCTTAAAAAATGTGAATTCTAATTTTCTAGGTAGACAGTGAATAATACCTCGCGGGTATTTGTATGAAAAAAAGTTGATATAGGTTGGATGGAAATTCTGATGATAACATTGCGGTTTACATAAAGCAGTTGGATTGTTTCGGCGTGGTAAAATATTGCATTAACAGCAATTAAGCTTAACTCTTGGTAATTATATAAAAATGAGTTTGTTTAATAACCTGATGTTTTTTTGCCAGGAAGCTTCATATATTTTTTCACGAAATTAGGTAACGCGTATGCATAAAGATAATTATATTTTACATAAAGATTGGGAAATCCATATTCTAACAAAATAAAGCCAATTAGACAAATAACAAAATTTAAACAGTTTTAAAACTATGTTCTCGTCTATTTTCGATACCTAACAAGTAAATTATATTACACGATAAAATAAAATTTAGTAACTCTTTTAGACTGCATTTCCAATGCAATACTTCTCTGCTTTAATTACCCTACAATTTAGGAAACCTTTTATTTCTGCGTGTATACCAGCTCTTCTCGTCTACAAATTCCTTTCAAACACCTTTAAAAGGTTTCATATTACATGAAATCGCCTTTACGAAAGGAATTAGGAAGATTAATTTATTTCAAAAATACCCATCAAGGTAGAGGCTTAAAAGGTCCCGAACGCGAAATATTTATTAGTAAAGACTTTCATACATATATATACATAAAAGCTTAAGTTAGACAAATACGCTATAGGATCTCATAAAAAAGAGTATATAATACAGCCGGATTTAGACAGGGCACATCTACATAGACAACATGTTTACCGTGTCAGTGTCAAATATAATTCAGAAATAGGAACCCTCGTAGAACGCTAAGTATAAGTCAATCTCACCACAACATTAGGTACAAAGCACACACGTTGTTACAAATAGCAACTGATATACGTAAATCTAATTACGCTAAGCACTTATTAGAACATAATCCTTTAATGGCATCTAACAACACTATTGAAGCTATTAATTAGTGTTTTAATTTAATTTATTAATGCAAAACAAGAGGGGGGTATCGCTCCTATTTATCAACGACAAAATATTTAAAACATCGTACGAGAACGGATAATACCGTACGCTGAGAATGGTTTAGGAAAATACCAGGCTGGCTTCCGTAGTAAAAGGTCTACCATCGTCAAATTATGGAAAAGGCCTGGGAACGTAATGTGAGTCTATACTAAATCTTCATTAATTTTAAGCAGGCGCTTGAAACTGTAAACAGGAAAGTTCTATACGCAACAATGACAAAACTAGGAATCCCAACATAGCAGTAAACTAGTAAAACTAACGCGGATGTCAACGAATAACGCCAAGATTCGTTGTAATCAGACTTTAAGTCACACTGCTGGGGTCCAGTACTCTTCTCTGCCACGTACTCTCCTTAGCGCTAAAGTAGAGTACGGGGGACCTACAGTTTACCGTCGAATCCGAACGACTAAATACCAGAGAAGGTTTCAGGCATTAAGACCCCAACGCTGCCTATACCGGATTGGGGAATGTGAGTGGCGGGTTACGGCATAGATTTTTA
This sequence comes from Ctenicera cuprea, assembly GCA_958336395.1. Classification (NCBI taxonomy): domain Eukaryota; kingdom Metazoa; phylum Arthropoda; class Insecta; order Coleoptera; family Elateridae; genus Ctenicera; species Ctenicera cuprea. Next base: position 76,071,687 of record OY284486.1, on the reverse strand, counting down.
TTGCTGCATGGCTTCGGCGAGGAATCGAACCACAGACTTTTAGCTTTAGAGACCAAGCGCCCAACCTTTGAGCTACCACCACTCCTCCAGATCCAGTATACCAAATTAGAATTCTTTGAAATGTTATTCTTCTTCTTACGACGGTGCGGAACGCCGCAGCACGCAGGCCTGGTTGGTCCATTGTACATAAATTTAAAAATTGTTTTAATATGTTTGTTAAAATTTATGAAAATTTTAAAACTGACATATTTAACAATTTTTAAAAATGTTAAAAATTTTTAAAAAATATTGGTATTTTTGATAACTTTTAAAACGTTTGACACGGAAATTTTAACATTTTGAGTTACGGAAAAGTTTTTATAAATTCAAAATTTTTTTGAACTTAGTGTTTGTTAATTGTAAACAATATTTATTCATTGAAATCTACAACTGATTTTATTATTTGGTTATAGTCTATGTTGGCGGATTATCCAATTAACATGTTCAAGTAAACGACCAAAAGGAAACCTTCCAGGGGTGCTTTCTAAATAGAAGATTGTTTTTATTGTGATTTAACATGTTCAATTGTTCATACCGATTTTGAAGCCAAAATGCGTATATTTTTAAAATATCGAAGAATCGGTACCTAAGTGGTACAGTGAGGGGCGGTAGGAAGATCAGGCTTGCGCGAATCTAGGAATAAAAAGCCGTGGAAAAAAAAGCCGGGGTATAAAAAGCCGGTAAAAAAAGCCGCGGAAAAAAAAGCCGGGGAAAAAAAAAGCCGGCGGAAACAAAACCCGATGGTATAAATATTTAACATATTTAATAAATAAATACTTATTAAATCCCAAAATAACAACTACTACAATAATTTGTACAAACTTTATTTTATGTCAGAAGACAAAGTGTTATAATAATACACATTATTATACATTATTATTATACTGTTATATTATAATACACACAATTATAGTAATACACATTAAAATTATAATAATAATCATAATAATAATATAGAGACTTACACCTAACTTATCCTAATCTATTATCTACTAATTGGCACGTAATCTAATAGTGTGGCCCACTGCCGAGAGAAAACGTCCGACGTCACCCTCATATTCCCTGCACAAATTATTCAACCTCGACTGCATATCTTCATACACATTTCTTTTTTTTTTCTTCGCTACAACACCTAAGTTGTTCTGTAGTAGTTAGATGTAAGTCTCTATATTATTATTGATATTATTATAATTTTAATGTGTATATAAACAGTTTGTCTTCTGACATAAAATAAAGTTTGTACAAATTATTGTAGTAGTTGTTATTTTGGGATTCAATAAAAATGAAACTTCACAATTTTTTAGTCATTCTATGCTCCCTTAGTAGTGGATCAAATCATTGTTTTCTTTGCTTCAAGTATTTATTTATTACATATGTTAAATATTTATACCATCGGCTTCTTTTTCCGCCGGCTTTTTTTTCCACCGGCTTTTTTTCCGCGACTTTTTTTTCCCGGCTTTTTATACCCCGGCTTTTTTTCCACGGCTTTTTATTCCGCCTACCGGCTTGCGCAGGCCGCTTATTCGACACGTGTAGAATACGAATCTAAGATTCCTTTCTGAGCGCGTCTATTCTGAAGTAGAACACCCCTCCCTCTTTCTCCTCATTTTAAAGCTGTCGAGTGGTTTTATACTTATATTTTGTATTTTCTAGTTGCAACCAATGTTTATCCCTTAAAATCTCAAAATCGATTTTATAATTTGGTGATAGCCGTTTTCTGGGGATTATTTAATTAATAAGTAAACGACCAATAGGACCTCTCAGTAGTGTTTTCTCAATGAAAATTGGTTCCTATTGTCATTTAACGTGCTCATACGGATTTTAAACGCAAAATTTTTTATTAAAAAAAAACAAGAAATTCATAGTGTAGAATTGATTGATAAATTACGAATTTAAGGTTCTTCTTCGACCGCGTTTGTTTTAAAATAAAGCACCCTCTTTCCCTACCCGTTTTTGGCAGACCAACCTAATTTTTTTGCAGTGTCATTGTATTGCAATTACCAGTCATTGAGACAAGTTGGGTTTTCTGCGTGAAGACACTTTCTCTAGAGCCATATTTCGTATAGCGAGGAAGGTAAAAATAACTAAGACTTTTAATAAAATTTATAAAATAATTCCGAGTACAATGGAAGTGACAGCTAAAGCAGTCGGTAATTAATTAAAACTTAATTTTGGCAAAAGCTTTAAAGCTAACACATGACAGACATATAATACGGCAATTTATGGTTCCTTTCAGTTTAGGTAAATAATATGTCAAACCGTTCTTATGTAAACAGCAAAGTTGTAAAACGTAAACAATCAGTTTTTCTATAATAGAAAGTTTATAGTTTTGTAAAGCTTTCATAAGTTGATCACCAGATCTCAATCTAGTTGGTTCTGTCCTACCTTGAAGAACTTCTTCTTTGAATAACTCAAGCATATTAAACATGTTCTTGAGAAATAAATTATTCTAATCGATTTGTTCTCAGTATTGAGGAAGAGCTGTTATTTATTCAACAACAAAACAGTGCACGTGATCTCTAAACTTATTTATGTATAATCCTGTATAACACAACAACGATGTACTAGCATCTAAATATTGTTTCGTGAAAACAAGAAGCAATACCTTTGAAGTGTTATAGCACAGTGTACTTAAATATAGTAGAGAGAAATTCGAGCGAAAATCGGAGCAGAATCTATAGATAAATTTGATTTGTATTGTATTATTCACAAAGGACGTGAATTATATGTAGGTTGTTCTGTGTATAGCAGCAAGCCGTTGTTATTTCTACTACCAATTTGGGAGAATCCTTAAATTATTTAACTTTGTAACATCCAACTCAATCCTGAACCGAATAGATATCTCAATTAAACCAATGTTAGTTTGGTTGTAATTTGTATGTATAAAAGCACACTCGACCGTTTGTAGTTAACCATCAATAAGCCTTTTAGGAGCGTTCTTAAGTAGGATATTTATGTAACTGCATGGAAAATGCCAAAATCCTATTTATGTATTTACATGAACTCGTGCATTATGCACGAATGTTTGTAGTGAGGTTTTAAACTGCCTCAAAAAGCTGCACTTTAAAAAGCCATGTGTACATACATTTCGGTTTATACCCTTAAAACATCTTGTAGTGCTTTTAATATGAGTGCCTCTGAGCTTTGAGGTACCTAAAATCTCAATTTGGCGTTTTGTATTATGCATCATGCAAGCAGAAAACGGGGTAATTCCTTTTAACGTGGTGCAGTGGTAATATTCAACACTGGTAGTCTTGATTTTCCTGAATTGTAAAATTCACCATCACAATTTTAAAGTTGCAGATTTATGACAGCGGCAAAGTTAAACACAACTGACGTGGAAATGCATTAAGACAGTTCAGTTAGTATTAATAACTAAAATAAAGACCTGGCCGGAGTAAATAATTTTTAATCAGAAGCAACAATGAAGAATGGAAAATGTCAAGACAAGAAGGTTTCCAAAGTAGAACCCCAACCCTTTTTGTGGTTGTTATAAAGTGAAAGGGGAGTTTCACTTACAAGTTTGAAAGTTTGCAAAACGCGAATGACCTTACTCATGTTAAAACTATAACTAAAACTAGAGCCATATCTAAAACATTAGATTAAGATAATTATGCACTTATTTTAGCAACGTTTTCAATGTAAATATGACAACGTTGTAATTTTATTATTTATATATAAATTTTGTGGATGGTTTATGACAACTGCAACTGCATCTTCTAATAACTTCATGAGATTAACTATTAATTACTAACTAGAATAACCAGTGCTACACAAGAAACCAATAAAATAACGATATTGTACAGCAACTACGAAGTTTTTGAGCAATTTCCTAATCATCTACTAACTGCCAGCAGGGTCAAATGCGGTTTTTGTTTATTATGTGAGCGTTGTTGTCAGAATAGGTAACAATCAATATAAGTTGTAACAACAATTATGTTTTCTGGCGTTTAAAATGTTAAATATAAAATTTAATTATTTTTTAAATTTTCTATACTAGAAGTAGGTACGGAAAGTTATGATTTCATGTCAATTTTCTAAACTCAGATTTTAACAGAAAGAAACCTTTTTGAAAAACCCAAAAAAAGGGTTTTACAACAAATTTTTGACTGCGTTCTTGCGTGGGTTTATTGTCTTATATCCCCAAAACACTCCATCGTTTCTTATGAAATTTGCTTTGTGGAAGTTTCTTAGTTGTCGATAGTTTGTCAGTTCGTTTAACCGGAACCAAAAACGGATATTATACATGTCCCTTGCTATCGATTTTTTTGTAAAAACTTGAAAAAATACCGTTGTAGTGCATCTGAAGACAAATTATATGTTTTTATCTTCAAAACGAAGACCGATACAAATTTTTAAAGATGTTGACTGCGTGCCCTACTACTCAAATATAAAATATTCAATCGATTGAAAGTATTGTATCACTTAATAGCCCTTAATTAGTGTAATGATTTGATGTAAAAATATTAATATAAATATAAAAATTGTAAAGTGTGCTATTTTACAATTTTTATATTTCTCTTAATTTCGGAAATTAAAGAAAATGTTAAAATTAACCTGACCGTAAAATGTAGAACAGTAATACAAACTCAATTCGCAGTTTACTATCAACTCTATCAACTTGCAAAGTTTAGAAAAAATGTTCTTAAAGATTTTTTTTGAAAACGTTTAGAAATACGAGAACGTTTTTAAAAATATTTTTACATCACTAAATAATGCTTATTAAGGGCTATCAAACCATACGACAATTTCTATTTTTATTTACTTATTTGTATTTATTTTATTTAAGATATTTTGTTTTTAATTAATCGTACATTAAAGTCAAAATTTTTACAAATCCGTTGCAACCTTCAGTTTGAAGATACAGCATTTGGAACATTTAATTAGTCTTTTGATACAATAAAACGGTATGTTTGTCTATGCTTCCGCTTCCGGTTGTGGTTCCGGTTAACAACCTTACAAAAACTAGTACCTGCAACTAAAATACATCCACACACCATATCTTACAAAAAGTGCACGAGACCTTCCTCACATTTATTAAAATTTTTGAAAATTGTTTTAAATATTTTCTAAATTTTGTAAACTAAAATACTGTAAAAATTTTGAAGTTTTTGGAAACTAAGAAAACTGAAAATATTTGTTAGTTGTGAAAATTTTTGTAATTTTTTAATATTTTTATCTGTTGAAAGCTCAAAATTAATAGCGCTTTTTTTATACACCTTTGGGGCTCGTTTTTCGGCCAAATACTCAAATAATCTGTTCAACTAACCGACCAAAAAGAAACCTCCCATTGGTGTATTTCAACAGAATGTTCTTCCTATTGTCAATTAACATGCTCATACCGATTCTAAAGCTAAAATTTGTAGGTTTTGAAAAAACGGGGAGTGATAAAGAGATCCTGTTTGTGCAAAACGGCTATTAGGCATGTATTTCTATTGCGTCTATATTAAAAAGCACTCTTCCCACCACCCTTTTTTTGGCGAACCAATCTCATCTCGTTGCGGTTTTGTCCCAGTAGAATTACCAAACATTGTCCCAGATTTAGGTTTTCTGCGTTAAGGCGTCTAGACTGTAAAGTGGATACGGACGTACACACATACAGACACACACAAACACCACTGCAGCATCCGCTTTATCGGTCGTTAAGGCCCTAAAACCTGCTTGTCGAAGGCGCAGTATTCAAGTGGAAAATGTTCGTCATAAAAGTACCTTTCTTTTAGGTTTAACTCGGATATCAGCCAGTAAGCCCAAAGCGAAAGAACGTTGCTAAGTAATCGCATTTGCTTTAAATCCTACATGGCGATCACAATACCTTTCCTCTAGCCAGGAAGGTAAATATCGGTAAAGGGGTTCCGGAGATATAGGAAAAAGAACGCACCCACCCACTGAGAGAAATTTTTGTAAACAACTTTCTTGGGTTCCTTGGATCCCCACCCCCAAACCCGTATTTTCGTTGAAATCTGACATTCAAAAATTTGCATGTAATCATAACTTTTGGTATTTCAGTAGAAGCATGGAAAAGTAAAATTAGACAAGACACATGCATTCTGCACCGAGTTGATTGCTTTGGCCAAGCAAGTAATAACAGCATAGGATTCATTCACGTGCTGCGCTTTGCTAAAACGTACTAACGTAAAATCAAGGTGCATACTGCATAGCTTTCACGTTTGAGCAAATTTTAATTAAATTAGTATATTTACACTTATGAAAATAAAATTTTATAATTTATCAATACGTAAATTTTTCTTTATAAACAACAATTTTGTTATGAGCTAAATTTAAGGTATATAAAATACTGACTTTTCCTAGAAGAGCGGAGGGGTGCTAGTTTGACTACAGCTATCACACCATCATGTTAAGAAACAAATTTCATTTTCATTGTCAAATATTAGAAACCGTAAATTTTGGATCATGAAGTGAAAATTTCCACTGATGATTTTCACGGAAAAATAGCCCCACAACAAATGCAGTTATGTATGAAAGCAGATTACATTGTGTGTATTACATGGAGACGAACCAGACGTGTTTTTATGTGATTGCTCTTTTACATATTCGCGTCTAAATGACTTGTACTATGCAAACTACAAAACGCATTGTGCATTTTTTAATCAATAGTGACTGTATTACCAAGCAGTTCAGAATCAAAGCTTCACAATTGTATTACGAACACTACCTAAGGCACATGTTACAATAATTAACTGTTTCCTTGTTGAATACCTAATTTGCTTCAAGGGTAAGGGTTAAGTATAGACTTAAGTCAACTAGAACATTGTCATTAATTTCATATACCCTAACATACACATACACTGACCTCTCCAAAGATGAATTGTAGAGTCGTAACTAGTACTACTTGATATTTATTTTCAGTGTAGTCATAATGCTTTAAGAACGATATCGTTCAATCTGTTTATTTTTCAGAAAACGGCTGTTTGAAAGAAGCTTATATTTAATAAATATTTGCTTCTTTCAGAGAACGTCTTTGTAGGATCCTGAGCTCCTTCGCAAAATTCCCTTAATATGCTTTTCCAAAACTATTATCTTCCATCTCTATATTACGAGTTCTTTGGGCCTTTTTTTTTTATCTAAGCGGCTCAAATTTCATATTTGCACAGAAACAGTCTAACTTGTTGTAGCAGCGCAAAGGTGTTTAACTGTAAAATGAGGTGGGCTGTGATTTTCCTTTGAAAATTCAAAAAGGAGAACGAAATGATACCAAACGAATGTTTCACAAAAACAACTTGCTCGGTTTCTATTATTACAGTGTGTTTACTTACAAGCGTTGGCTCGTTGTTTTAAGATACTCTAAAAGGTTAAATAATTGTTATTTTAGTACTACTCAGTATTTAAGATTTAAATGGGTAAATACAAATTTTTTAGTTTTACAATACAAAGATTCATGGTTTAAATTAAACTAAAATTAAAAGAACAGCAGCTTTGGTGGCAAGTCTGTGTGTAGCTCCGAGCGGGATAATTTCCATCCGATTCTGCAAATTTAGAGGCAGGTCGCCTTTATTTAAAGTACTGATACGAAAATTAAATAGAGATCAAAAATCCTACGTAGCGTTAGTTGTATTTTTAGGTGAAAGCTGATGTAACTGCCAAAACAATGTTTTTTAACAGAATTACTTTATAAGGGTATACAGTTACAGCCATACGTTAATTAAAAAGCATTACATTATTTATATCACCAAAGAGTAAATTTAAATAGTAAGGGATTTATGAGTAAAACCGTTGAATGCAAATATTATTCGGAATAATACGAAAACACATTTACGAGTTTGCACTTTAATCATTCTTTATTTCCAGAAAATCCCGAGCCTACACCCCATCGCAACAGGCGCAGTTACGACGTCCGTCGGAAGGGTAAGGACAGCACTGCTGAAAATACCGTTAAGGCCGCCACAAGTGGAAGGCCCAGCGTCTTTGCGACCGACAACAGCACGGTGGTGGTCGCGCAGATCGGCGGAACTGCCACTTTACCCTGCGTGGTTCGAAAATTCAATACTGGAGTGGTTAGTGTGAACAGCTAAGACAACATAGCAAAGCACTATCTGTAATTCTGATAATAGGTCTCGTGGATTCGGAAAGACAACCACCGGCTTTTAACCGTTGGACTTACAACATACAGTGCTGATGGACGTTTCCTAGTGGAGCACGTCAGACACCTCCAAAACTGGGGGCTGCTAATCAAACACGTTCAGCCCTCAGACGCTGGCGTTTACGAATGCCAAGTGTCTACGCACCCTCCTACCAGTATATTCGTAGTCCTGAAAGTCACAGGTATAATATATTTTCCCTTAATATCGCTCGCGGGTGATTAATTCACGAAAGCATCCCCAGAAAGCTATCAGCCAATCACGAGCACGTAGTGCGATGTTTTTAAAAGTCGGCTTACAGCACGGACGAAGGACGTGTTACACGAGAAAGAAAACTAATAAAGTCAAAGGGCAAGTATTAAGAAACATGCAATCTTAAAAATTAATTATTAAAGTTACCTACTCCTTTCTATACGTATTTTTCAAATAATAATTTCTGCGTAACTGAATTAGAGAAAATGGTTAGAAAACTAACTGAAAAAAAAACCTTGAAATTTCTAGAAATTGTTTATATACCAATTTATTTTATTATTATTATTTTCTAAACTGAGAAGCTACAAAAAAAACTCTTTCTGACCTATTTAAGGGCAGTAAAGTAAGGAAGTAACCTTAGTTTTTTCTTGCTACGAGTGCCCTCTACATTCGAGTTATCCCAAAATTGGCTAAAATAAAGATTGGACCAATTAGAACGAGATTGCAATACACACGCTAGACCTAAAAATATTTACCTACAACGATTTTATTTTCTAATTCAGGCTTAAAGCCTTCGAATCACCTCAAAATTAAAATAAATATTTAATCAGTGAGAGCAAAATTATAAAATACCATCCTTGGATCTAACAAACGATTTTATTTTCTTATGCTACGAGCACCCCATTCTGATAATTTTAAACATTTTGAAAATGTTGATACTTTTGACAATTTTTAAAATTCTTTATAATTGAATACTTTGTTAATTTTTTAAAAATTTGATAATTTAGGAAAGTTTTTGAAACTTAAAATAATTTTGAGTTTATAAAGGTGCTTACTCAATGGAAGGTTGCTCCTCTTATTATTATTTATCATGTTCATACTAATTTTAAAGCCGAAATTTGTAGATTTTTGTGCAGATCGGCCGCTCATGTTCCTTTCTGAGCGCTCCTAATTTTTTAATGCAGTTGCCCGCTTCTACGATATTTTGTGTTTTCTAGTTGAAACCAATGTTTATCCATTAAAATTTTAAAACCGACGTTTCACGTTTTATAGACCTTTGCCTGATAAACGTATTCTTGGTTCTTGGTTATATAAACTACCAAAAGTAAACCTCTCGGTGATGTTTTCTCAGTGAAAATTGTTCCTGTCGTCATTCAACGTGCTCATAACGATTTTGAAGCCGAAATTCGTACATTTTTGAAAAAACAAAGAATGGTTGGGGGAGCAGTAGGAGGTGATAGGAAGATCGCGTTTGCACAAATCGACTTGAGTAAAATACGAATTCAAGGTTACATTTCGAGCGCGTCTATTTTGAAACAGACACCTTTCCCCTCCTCTCTTTTTATGGCGGACCAACCCCAGTTTCTTAGGTGTCATCCTATTGCAATTATCAATCTTCGAACCAAATTTGGTTTTTTTGCGTTCAGCAGTCTGAACTGTAAAGTGTATACAGACACACAACACCTTGGCAGCGTCCGCTTTATTGGTCTACAAAAGCCCTTAAACCTGCTTATTAGTCAAAATGTTTAGGTTAAAAATGTTTGCCATGAAAGAAACTTTTTTTTAGACATAACTCATATATCCCAAAGCAAAAAGAACTTCGCCGATTGAACGCATTTGCTCCAAATCCTACATGACGATCACAATACCGTCCTCTATACCTACAATTCGTATAGCGAGGAAGGCAAAAAGAACCACCAATTAGGTAGCAACACAATATGCAAATGTGTATACATCCGGCCTGTAATGATTACAAATAGCAAAGTTTTTCCAAAACAGTTACAAGTTAAAATGCAAAAATGCATTTCTTACACGTCTTTATTGCCAGCACTCTAGGACGACTAATAAATGTGAAAAACGAAGGGCAACGTTGTCTTATTGAAATTCAGTAGCAAGGAAAGTCATTTTAACAGAACTCCACAAATGCTTCTAAATAACCATGTAATAAATAACACTTTTCTCTAATACAATTTAGTAAGAATAAAGATCTAAATTATAGTGTGAACTTTGGAAATTTAAGAATTATAACAATCATAATAAATTCTCACAACAGTAAACTAACAATTAAAGATATGTTTTACTCCTATTTTTCAATTATTCTTCAGTAAGTGGTGTTACTACTCGTAAATCTGATTAATGTTATATATTAAGTTTAACCGCCCGAGTGCTGGAAAATGCAATAAACCGGTATGTGCATTGGTAGACGAGAAAGTTTTAGAATAAATTCAGTCTCATACGAACTTGCGACGTCTGAACTATAAAGAAACCGCAGCAATGAAACGAGTTTCTTTTGCACTATAAGTGTTGCATCAAAACTTTGGTCAAATATTTAGGCTATAATAAAGCACGCGTTTAAAATTAAATTACAGAGTTTATTCCATACTAAATATTTAATTTAAGAGCACACAAGAATGAAAATGCTACAATTTAAATGCTGCGCGTGCAAAATAAACTACTACAAGAACCCTAAAATGAGGAAGACGCAAACCACCTTAAAATATTACAGCAAACCCTGAAATTACAGAAGACATGCGGGTAGCTCGATAATTCAATCAGAAAGAAGCAACGTTATGGTAGCGTTAATGTCTCTAGCAGGTGTTGTCATGATTAAGATGCCAAGGGGCTGTTTACCTTGCGAAAGGATTATTTTTTGTTGGTGACAGAAACAACAAGGGCGGATAAAATAGAAACATAATTCAGCAAACGTATTTTTTTCTCTTCTGCGTTTTTAAAAATTTATTTTGTAAAAACCGCTTTGCTGATTACCACGTGATAATCAAGTTTTCTACTGAAATCAACTTATTTCGTTAATGGATTGTTAACAGAAAGCTTTTAGTGGATTAACGAAAACTATTTGGTATTATTACACTGTGAAACAATCCCTTTGTTTATGGGAACAATTTTATTTTCTAATTTGGCAGAAAAATAATTATGGTGAATATGATTTTTTAAAAGAAATTTGTAATTTAATTGGTAAATTATTTATGGCTTTATTCGTGAAGCCATCGTTGATCCACTTGTTTTTTTTGTTAGCAGCTGGTTCTTCTACGTAATAATTAATATAAAACAAAACAGTTCATGTTCCTACAATCTTCGAATAAGTTAAAAAAAAGAATTACAGGCTCGGAATTCAGTTGATAAATAATTGATGGCTTCATTTGCTAAGCGATCATTGATTTATTTGTATTTTTTGTTATCACCTAGTTACTTTACGTAATTCTAGTACCAAACACTTATAATATTATTAATATTAATATAAATTCCGCACAGCAAAACAACTTTGTGTTTTAAACCATAACATTTTATCAAATTTGCTTTCGTGAATTAACGCATAGTTGATGTTTTTGATTGCTATATTATAACATGAAATTTTTCAGAGGCAGTGGCTGAGATTTTAGGAGCTCCCGACTTACATATTAGGGCAGGTTCCACCCTACGTCTTGTATGCAGTTTAAAGCATTCCACAGAACCACCATCTTACGTGTTTTGGTACCACGAACAGCGTATGATTAACTATGATGCAGGAGTTATGGTACTTGCAGATCGTTCTTCCAGCGTTTTGCTGCTGCATGAGACTGACAAGAGCCATAATGGTAATTACACATGCAGCCCTTCCAACGCAGTTCCTGCTTCTATTAACGTGCACGTGCTCAATGCAACCGCAGGTAAATTGAAATAATAATTACAACGGAAAATTTATCTTGACACAAGCGCTAATCAATAGAAACAATTTTCACAGGGAACATTTAGTACAATTGGAAGTAACTATATTTTAACGAAACTAAAATTATATATACAGCAAAACCTGTGGTTGAGTCATGACGGGTTCTTTTTGCTACATTTGTGAATTTCAAAGGTTATAATTATAACTTACGTATTACTTTAACAAATTTATTATTGTGTAAATATTCTCTGTGCCGTAATTTTAAGATTTTCTTGATTATTTTTACATTTATTTCTTATTTGTTTCAGAGGAAAAACCAGCAGCAATGCAGCATGCCAATACTTCAACTTCTTCATCGACGTATTTATTTTTAAACTTTGGTGTTGTGTTGTCGCTAACAATTTTGGTGTTTCAAAGTGCGTGGTTGAGATGAAAGTAAACGTGTTAAGTTATTTCTTGTGATCAATAAAAATAATGTTGTAAATATGTTGTAAATATGTATGATTTGAAGTGTGCTAATGAACTCATGTAAAATATTAAGTAACTGATTAAGTATTTGATTGCCAAATACGAGCGTAGGTTAGTCCATAATTTTTATTTCTTGATAATAAATTGCTTTCCGACAATATCTAAAATCTACTTTTAATTTTTAAATAGATCACAATAATATTAATAATTAAATACGTATTAGAAGGTGTCAAAGATGTTGAAATATAATTTTTTCTATTGTTGTTGGAATTTTGATGTTTTAATTTTAAAAACAAACCCAGGTGCTCTAAATGGAAAATTTCGTATGTAGAAATGTCTCGCCAAGTAAATAAACAAAACTTACTCCGCCTGCAAGCTGCTCTACTTACAAACTTGAGATTTATTTTAAATTAGGCAGGCAGCAGTGCCAAGAAAGATATATTGAAATGCTTTGAAAATACAATAAGTATCTCCAGAATCGTATACTCGATGCATACGAAATTTGCATGCAAGTAAAAAGTGTGAGGAAGAAAACCCGCTATGCAGGTCACGAAAACTAAACCGAACAAGTTCCATTTGCAGTAATAACTTTCTGTGAACGTTACGAGGTAGATATTTTTTCTAAAGACTTCCTTAATGCTCCTCAGGGTTTAATTGGGATGAGAGAAATAGTTGGGAAAATACAAAGAAAATAACTCTTTGTTTTTCTAGGTTTTCGTTCTCTATTATGGTTGAAGTGGAAATAGGTCTAAAAGCCTCCGCAGTTACGAATACCGGAAAACAGGCAATTTCGCTGTTAAAAGCCCAAAACACTGATGGAGCTGAAAAACACGCAATTGCAATAACATTAATGCAAATTTTTACACAGAACTGCTTTTCACCAATATTAGACCGAAAGCTGTATGTATTCAAAACATTCTTGTGTATTTGAATTTGATTTAAATCCTCGTTTTTTCAAAATAAATTTACTATTCTATGTATACCTGTTTATTAAGTAAATAAGTCATGTCGTCGCCGAGGTGAGAGAAAAATTGTTAGTTGACGACACGAGACGCTAGTTTGATATTATGACACTAGACTTGACCCAACACTATTTTTCAGACGAGAATTCTCTCGATCTCGTGTCATCTCGAGGGGGAGCAATTCTTTCCAGACCTGATTTGTCGACACGAAACGAGGATTTTAATCACGTCTGGTCTCAAAAATTAAGAACAAAAATAGTAATGTTTTTTTTTATAAAAGGTTAACAATTTCAAAACGAGACTCGCGTAAATATTATCCTCAAGACGAGCAACTTTTACTTTCCTATACTTTCAGCATGGGGAGTATTAATTTCATGAAAATTTTCGAAAATTAGATTTTGACGGAATGTTTTGGACCTCCAGGTTTTAAAACACGTCTATCTATGGGTGGGTGCGTAGATGGGTATGTGTATGTGAGTATGTGGGTGGTGCATCATAACTCCCCAACGGATGGTTTGATTTTGATAAACTTGCGAATGTGGACTTGTGGAGATATAGAAAATTTTAAAACTACTACAACTTTGAAGTAAAAAAAAATTAAACTTTTGACATTTAAAAAAAATATTGCTCTAAAACCGACTTATTGATTATTTTTAAATATTGTACGCTCATATAGCTAGAAATGAGCTACAATATGGTTTGTGTCCCAATTCGCAAATTTTTTTGATTTATGGCAATTTATTTAATAAATGATTACACGTTAAAAAATCGGGTAAGCTGAAATGCTCGTGATTGGTATTAGAATAATACTTCCAACATAATTTTTAGGTGCGGCAGTATTTAGGGAGGTTAATTTTCTTCTCCTCGCCAAATTTTTGGTGGACAAATTGGTCTTTCCGTTTCTCAAAATTCAAAAATTAATTATTTTCACACACAATTAGACGGCAACCTGCAAGTTGTACGGTCATCAGTCAGGTGGTAGTTAATAGCTTAGCTCGTTTTGACGGCACGTCATATTATATCTTTTGTGTTGCACGACGGTTATCTTCCGTTATCTGTACAACGCCATGTGTTCTATTCTCGTTTTGTGGGGTAATAACAAAGTGCGTTTATTTTCTACTGCCATTGTTGTGGACTTACAATGTTGTGGATAAAACCTTTGTACATAGGAAAAGTTAAAGTTTCTCAAGTATAGGAAAGTCCAGGAAAAGTGTTACGTCCATTTTTTGATCTCCTCTCCTCTTTCGAAATGAGAGTAGGGTTTTTCTTAGTTTGGAATTTTAGACACGACTCGGAGGCTGGCAATTTGAAGACGAGATTTCCGATAAAATTACTGCTGTAACGAGAAATTTCTCGAGCTCGTCTTGTGTCGAAAATTCATGACAGGGCAATTTTTGTTGTTTTGAGAATTTGCGACAATGCGGAATTGAGCAACGCGGGAACAATTAAAGGAACATCCTATAATATCAGAAAATATTAATTTGTTGATAATAGCTGCTGGTTTGTACGTTAATGTTTGAAAAATTTAAAAACACATGTGGTGAAAAAACGAGCAAAATTAATTAACGTAAAAACCAACAGAAAAACGCAAACAATAAATATGTATTTAATTTAAAATAAACGGCATCAAAATTTTAGACTAAACAATATTATTTTCTTCTTAATACAAAATTTAATCAAGTTCCGTATTTCTTATGTAGTTTAACACAGATTTGTTGTAAGCCTGAATACTTCTTTTAGGCAACAACAAAATTAATGATGTTAATTAGGATTTTAAAATTATTTGCAAATAAAAGTAATATTGTCTAAATACTACATACTCTAAGTGACATATTTATTATTTTCAGTGACGCAACACAATGCAGTGAGGCAAATAGCGTTCAAGTAACTTCGTTATTGAAGTGCTGCGTGAAGAAAATATTTAAGCAATTTTCTTAAACAAAAAACAAACACAACGCTACTTTCTTTTCTTTTTACACCCCAGGAAATGTTCTCAATTTAGGACGACTCATATGTGGCAATTTCCATTTAGATGAAGTTTAGCGGCGGCAGATATCGCTTCCTTTCTTCTTGCTAACATCTGTTGAGTTTCGACAGTTTTCTCGCCTTCTAAAATTTACACTATGGCACTTCCACACTGCCACATCGCGTTTTTCTCCAATTCCGGCTTTTACTCGAGGCATTCAGCGGTGGGTGGGCGTTTTCGAAAACGCGGGGTAGCTTCGCCGAAATTACGATGGAGATGTATTCGCGAATATTCAGAAATTATTACCCAGCATTAAAATGGGGATGAATGGCTCAACAACGAAGCAAAATTAGAATTAATTGGTTATTAAACGGAAGCAAATATAATTATTACCTCGCATTAATGTGATTTATAAGTAAGAGGGTATAATTTATTCCCAGATGTATCGCTAAGCGAAATTTAGTTGCTTTTTTAGTGACCTAGCGTGTTTCTCATTACTACAAACGCTTTGGGGTTTACATGTGTTGTACATACCGGATGAACATCATTACAGCAATAATTATAACTTTGAAAACAGGACGAATTTTATAGGGCCAAGTGTAAATCCTTAAAATAAAACGGAAACATTAAATTAAAATTAAAATTTATATATTTATATTTTTGACACCAGCTTCACCAGCTGCATGTTTTGCTTGCGTAATTAATAAAATATCCAATAATTATTAAGCGGCGTTTTACCTGGTTTGGCGAAAGACCTGTTGAAGTCCACAAAGGCTGTTCAAGTCATGTTCAAAACCAATCTCAAAACATTTAATTGTGCGACTTTTTTAACGAACTGGTTTTTATTGAACGTTTCTTCTTAAATAGAGGAAAAAGAGTTAATAAGATACTAAAAAGGTATTGATTATTCTGTGTATAAAAGAGTATCGCTTACAATAATGGAATAAAAATTTAATAATAAAAGAATGATTTATATTACTTTAAAAATGTTAAATTTACAATTTAGTAAAACTTGAGTAACGTAGTCATTGCAAGAAATCGTTATAATTAGAAACAGAAATTTGAACATCCAAAATTTAATTTAAGAATTCCAGATTTATTTCAAGAAAAACGTCTTTTCATCACAGGTAAAGTATAATTAAACGATTTTTTCGATATTTAATTAAGATAAAATTAGCCTCAGTTAATTGAGATTTGTTCGGCAACTTAAAATCTTGTTTCATTAATTACTACAAGCATAATGGATGTTTGGTTTCTTTCATTAAAACTTGAATAAAAAATTTAAAGTAAAAACTGGCGCAAATCCCAGAACAAAAGCTGCCCTAATCAAGTTCGAAGCCAATATGCTGCTGTTCGTGACAAGTATAAGTAATGACACAACAATTCAATTCGTTCTTGGTAATTCAATAGACATACTTGTTAGTCGATCACAACTGAATGCTACCTACCAAAATAATTCTGGGTCAAGTACGGAATAATTAAAATTTAAAATAAGCAATAAAAAATTGTTTATAACAAATTATAAAATATTATTTACATTTGCAGATGTTCATAAATACTTTGTAATAGAATATTGGCTGTTGTATGTTTACTAAAACAATTTCAGGACCATCTATAAATTTTTAACCAGCGTTCAAAAACGTAAGCTAAAAAGTTTACAAACTTAAATTTTGGCAGAAGATGAATATGTTCTTTAGCCCGAAGAAACTTTTTTAACTTTCTTTGTAAACAACGTGTTTATCGAAGTTTGTTTTCATCGCTTCTCTGAGCTTATCAAGAATTACAACGTTGTTCTATTAGTTTTAAATTTTTGCCACTAAGATTCTGTAAAAAATATGTGTCTATGTATGCGTGGTGCATGCTAAAAAAACATCAGTAACTAAATTGATATGTTACTTTTCTTTGGTCTCACGTGGCTTTGCCAGCTATCGACAGATACATTAAACATAAAATTTTGTTTATCTTCATTGAAAATTGTGCGCCCCGCCGCGGCGTACCGACTAATATGCGCTTTATATAATAAACGCGTAAATATGTGGCCCCAGTAGAGGGGTCACTAAACGTTGAGTCAGATGGAAAGGTTCCCAACTAACACAAATACCCATGGGCCATGCTGTCCGTAGCTGTTCGTAACAGTAAAAATATGTGAATAAAGTAGAACTTATCGAAAACTGTAGCGATCCGCTATACACGACTATGCGCCATCTATGGAAGACGCGTAAATATGTGGCTTCTAGTAGTGGAGGCTCCTCGCCACTAAACACTGAGTCAGATTTCTTTCCTCTGTCACAACGTTCAGTGACGACGTATTCAGTAACATATTTTAACAAACTTTATTTATTTTTTATTATGTTTAAGGGTTTCAATGTTTATGCAACAGTCAAGTCAGTGTAATCGGTGCCATAAAGCTGTGATACCGGCGGAATGTATGAATTACATCAATATAATTCTTCTAATAAATAAGCTAATAAATATTTATAAAGAATAGCGTGTGGCGTAGCCCATTGGTTGTGCTATTTTCTTATAAAGTTTGAGACGCGCCTAACAAAGAAATATCAAATTAGCAATTAAATCAGCTGCAGTTAGCAGCTGTTTGCAAAAACGCGTGTGGCATAGTCTACAGCTTCTGCTATGTTATTGTAAAGTTTAAAACGCGCCTAGCAAAGAAATATCATATGAGCAATATAATCAGCCGAACTTAACACTGATTTGTAAGGAAAAGCAAGTCGCATAGTCCATGCGTTCTGCAATTTTATTGTAACGTTTAGGACGCGCTTAACAAAGTAATATCACATTAACTTAAGCTTAGCTAAAGTTAACAATGGTTTGTAAAGGAAAACAGGTGGCATAGTTCACGGGTTCTGTTTTTTCATTGTTAAAGTTAAGATGCGCTTAACTAATAAATATATCAGCAATAACATCAGAAGCAGTTAGCAGTTCTGTATAAAGAGAAGTGTGTAACGTAACTCACGAGTTTTTATAAGTTATTGTAAAGTTTGAAACGCATTAAACAAAAAAATATCATATTAGCAATAAAATCAACCGCAGATAGCAATGATTTCTAAAAAAAAACGTGTCGCGTTGTTTATGGGCTCTGCTATTTTGTTGTAAAGTTTATGACGCGCCTAACAAAGAAATATCATATTAACAATAAAATTAGCCGAAGTTAACAATGGTTTACAAAGAAAATCGTGTGGCATAGTTCACGGGTTCCGCTATTTTATTGTAATATTTAAGCCGCGCTTAACAAAGAAATATCATATTAGCAATAAAAGCAGCCGCATGTAGCAATTGTTTGTAAAGAAAAGCGTGTAGCGTAATCCGCAAGTTTTTATATATGTTATTGTAAAGTTTGAGACGCGTTTGACAAAGAAATATCAAATCAGCAATAAAGTCAGCTGCAGTTAACAGTTGTTGGTAGATTCCAAACCGTCCGAAGCTCCATATTACCAATAGTGCTTCAATTTTCTGTGAACTCTCGAGCGTTTCCCGCAAAACTGGCCATACGTTGGCGTACAAGATTCAACCGCCCAATCAACAATAACGTGACCGCGTAATCGAGCTGGGGTCGTTTCGCTCAGAGCCGCACTTAATTAACCGGGCTACGGCTAGACTATATTTGTGTCTAATCGTTTGAATCATAATAAAGCAACAGCACGGATCATATTTCTAAAACGTACTATTAAAATTTATCCAAAAAAGTACATTTTTGCTGAAATCTGTAGATTCTGTCTTCTTTCAACACTTTTCGTTTTTATTAATTTAATGCTGTCAATAAAATACGCTTTCTCGTGTTTTGGGTTAACCAAAAACGTCCTCCAAGCGTCACTGCATTACGTTTTCATCAGGGTATAAATATTTCTTGCCACTTCGCACCCCATGATCGAAACGCATTCAAGTTCATGTAGTCATCCTTCTTCGAGTTATTCACTTCTATTTCAGACATTTCATTTCTCTATCGCTCCATTTTTTTTTAATTTAAAAAGTGCAAAGGAATTGCAAAACATGCATATTTAATTCTATGTTTGTTTTACCGTGACAATTTTCTCGGCTAGGGTAAAGTTAGTTGGAATATTCAACAAGCGAGCTCATGAATATTCATTTCATTAAGTGAAGGCAGCGATAACATGACTGAGAGTGGCCGCGTGCATTAAACCGTGGGCGTGATTGTCCACCAAGCATCTGAAAGTTACTTTTCCAAGCTCCAACTGCACGCAAATGCGTGAGCTGTTCGCTTTAGTTGTGGTTTCTTTCAATCACTTCGTTTCATGACACGTTCCTTTGTTGACATTCTTGAAGGTAACTTTTCGTTGAAAATACCTAAGCTGTAGCTTGTATTATTCAAAACAACTTATTTCCAGTGGGTGGAATTCCAGTAGAAATTATGAAAATAAAATATAATGAGTTATTTTTAAACGAGCTTATCGGAATTAATCCATCTAGTTTTTATTATAATTACAACCAACTTCACAGTGAAGACCGTACAGTTGCGAAACTCTATTTTCGTCAACTTTCTGTTCAAAAGAGTATAATAGAGTTTAGCAAGCAAAAAGAGAAGTTGAATTGAGTAGCACACAAAATTTAATTAATTTGCAACTAAAGTAAGTTTATAATAAGATTAGCCTGAAATAGTTTTACAACAAACTTTTGAGAAAGAATGAAAAAGAAAGTTAAATTTTAAGTTGTTTGAATAACAATACGTTATTATTCTCACTATCTCATAAAACACTGAACTTTGCTGAATTTCTGCTTTCATTAACATTTTCTAATTCGATATTTTGAAGGAAATTGAAATGTTTCGGACTTCTCAGAACCAAATAAAGCGATTGTTAGAAAAATGATGGGCGTGCTTTGAGTTCATCGAAACATTCATTTACAAAACATGCTTTAAAAAAGCGGAAAGTTAGCAACTTAGACATGCTTTTTGCTAGCATTTTTTCCAAAAACAAGAATTTTTTTAAACAAATTAGAATCTGATAAAGGAGCTTAGGGAAAACCCAACGCTTTTTTTAAGCTTCTAGCTTGAAAATGGAGGCCACCATGATTTTTCTAAAGATTATGACATTATCGCCTTAGTACCCAAAAACGAGTTTGCGACGCTTTTCTGTTACGTGGTAGGCGTTGTAGGTGAGATGTACGGTGGCTTATACGTAAAACCTCAGTGAAATGCTCGGGCGCCAGGTTTTATAATGGAATTTACTCTCTGAACGGAAAGTAGTACTTAATTGAAGACCTGGGTTACTGCAGTGAAGACTTCAGAGGTCTAAATAGTTTTACTTACTGAAACCATTTGTGTTTAGGTAATGGTATTAAACAGACAACTGTGGCATTAAAGCATATATTGTTAAATAAAGCAAAAAGTTAAATACAAGAACTATTTAAAAAATAATTGTTACACTAAAAACGCAAAGTAATACAAGCCAAGTAAAGTAAAATATAAACAAAAGCAAAATAAGAACGCAATACGGGGCAAGCAAAATACGGAAGCGGTACGGTAGCAACACGGTAGCAACTAAAATACGGTAGCAAAATAAAATACGGTAGCATACAGTAGCAGATAACTAACCAAGTAACAATGAGACGTGCTGGTGCAAACCGACATACTACTACTACTATACATACACTGCCTGAGCTTGAACTCACAAAACTGAAAATTCCGCTGCACTACATAGTATTTTCACAATGAACGCATATAAATTACAATCAAAATACGATTTTTGTCTCATAAAAAAATCTTACCACAACTATCATACGTATAAGTCTAGCTTCCCATGTAGCGGTAGTTCGCTTCATACGCCATACCCCTTTCCTTAGCGGGAGCGAAAGAATATTATTATAGTCACAGTTGGCGCTAAAACGTTCATATAAAAATATTTTTAGAATTACGATAAGTAACAATATCCAACGCAAAGGAAAGTCAAGGCGAGGTGCCCGCTGATTTTTCCAATACATGATTTTTTTTTTTTTGAAATTAATTATTTTACTTAACGTTTATTGCATTTAATGACGTAGGTCTGATTAAAAGTTTGTTTCAATTTAACCTTTATTCTAAAAGACTAAGTTCTTTTCACAAGAACACTGAAAAGAGAAGTGAAAGAAATTTCAACTAACAATTAACACCGTTGGGTCGAAAATTGGAATAAGGCGGATTCTGAACGTTTTTATCCTTCCTTCCCAAGAATGCTATTTACAAAGCGACAAGCAGGACTTGTAGGTAATTTTAAAACACGAAAGCTTTTGTTTCTTAATGATATTGAGACACAAAATTAGCACACTTTTTGCTAATATTTGGCAGGTGTGAAAAAAAAAGATTACAATTACTTTTCAAGAATTTTAATCGTTAGTTTATTAATTTTTATTAACTTATTTGTCTGTCTTCTATCATACTAAAATGAATTTTTAGAATTGCAATAAGGAACTGTATATTTGTAAATAAGTTATGTAACTAAGTACCGACGTTATTATTATAATGTTAATTTTTAGGGCTTCTGTTTACTGTTGAAGTTTACCAAAGAGAATGAGTATTCGCAAACTTAGGAAAATCCATTAATCCTTGGAAGATAATAACCGACCTTTTGTTAAACTTCAGGATAAATTTTGTAATATTATTAGCATATAAAAACAATGAAGCTCCAGCTGCGCATCTTATATTATTTTCAGAAATAACTCAATTAATTATTCTCACAAATGTTTATTATTTATTATATCAAAATTAGTTTAGAAACATTCTATTTGTGTAACCTCAAAATCCTTGTAAAAATTTCACGGTTGCTTAAAGACGTGTGCTAGATGTTAATGGTTAGGTTTTTCAAAAACGAGTGGTAATGTGTTAATTGCGGTTTCATAGTATATTAGGTATATTCAAACAATATAAGAGAGAAATATTAATAATAACTATCAAATTTCAAAATATGCCATAGTTTAAACTCATACATTTTTACAGGAGTTCTTGGCAAAGAAAGGTAAATTAAAGTCAGCAAGTTTGTTTTGGAGAAAAAGATTCTACCAACAAAATATCTTACATTGGTATGCAAGGGTCATTCCAAAAGCCCTCCAATCGGCCCATCCGTTCGGGAGACATCACCCACAGACACATTTTTTGAAAACCCTTTTTTGATGTTTAAACGTTACACTAGCCAGATATAATCGTTTAAGAAGATTTTGATCAGTGAAATCATTCTAAAAGTGGAAACTTTTGATTCGATTTTGAAGTCTGTTGTTCTAATTTTATTTACAGTTCAATGTAAGCTCCGAACCACGGGAAGTATAGGAGATTCAGTTGATTTTCACTCGAAATCAAAACGGGGAAATTTGTGTAGCAGTTCAGCGATCTAACCTCTACGCCACGCTTGCCCTTGAACCAAAATTAAGAAATTGTATGCGTGATAATTCTCAATAGCCAACAACCATCACATTTTTAAAACTTAATTTTACTCTTGATTCAAAGTAAATGAGCTTGACAATTTCTATATATTCTAAAAACAGGGTAAAGTGTCAAAATCCTTAAACGTCCAAAGATTTCTTTTCTGTCAAAGGACTAACTATTTTATTGAGAAACCAAATAATTTCTATACAGGGTGTCCAAGATAAGGAGTGCATGCGTAAAGATCTCGTAAACAGTAAGAGATAGAAATTCGGTTAAATGACAAGAATTGTTCAGCATCTCAAGTACTACTATGATCCACATTCAATTCTTACAATTTTTGCTCAATTTTCAGTACAGACTGAAAAAACTAAAATTTTTAGTTTTCGTTTTTTGTGTATAATTTGATTATTATCAAAGAGAGCGCAAAGCGGGTTTGACATTATTTAGACACTTCTTTACACAGATTTCGAATCTGAAATTAAAATTTCTATAGATCGTTCAATTTTCAAGATATTGACATTAACTTCGCAATTTTAAATATGCCATGTCATCATTAAATAGTGCTCTTTTGCCTCTTTTCTCTGATATAAGATTTAATGGGTTTATTTTTACAAATAACGGAGTTATAAGCAAGAAACCTTTTTTTATGGTAGGCTGTAAAAACTGTTTTCTTGAGTAGGCTGACCATTAACAAAAAAACAAAAAATAAAACAAAAAACAAACGGCTGCATTTGTTTCCATTGAGGTTTGATCCGTTTATCTTCGCAAATAATAAAGTTATAAGCAAGAAATTGTTTGCTTATAGTAGGCTGTAAAAAAAAACAAAAAAAAACACCTGAATGTTGCAGGAAATAAAACTATTAAAAATGTATGATGTTATGATAATCAGAGATGAGTACTAATTAATTTGTTTTGGCAATATCTGCATCTTTACAGCAGATTATTGTCATTCTAAGTTCATCTTCCTTTTCGTGTTTGATTACTTAGCAGGAGTATTTAAAAGTTAAACGTCTTTTGATTGTTATATGAACATACATTTTTAATAGTTTTAGCTCCCTGAAACATTTAGGTGTTTTTTTTTTCATTTTTTGACAGTTTACCATGACAAAACAGTTTCTCACTTATAACTTGTAACTTCATTATTTGGGAAGATAAACTGATCAAACCTCAATGGAAACAAATGCCGCTTTTTGTTTTTTATTTTCTTTATTTTTGGTAATTTTCAGCCTATTACAAGAAAACAGTTTTTCACAGCTTACTATAAAAAACAGTTTTTTGCTTATAACTCAGTTATTTGTGAAAATAAACCAATCAAACCTTATATCAAAGAAAAGGAAAAACAAGAGCTCTATTCAGTGATGCCATGGCCGCTTTTGACGCACATTTAAAAGTGCGGAGTTAATGTCAATATCTTGAAAAGTGAAGGACCTACAAAAACTTTAATTTAAGATTCAAAATCGCTGTAAAAAAAAGTGTCTGAATAATGTCAAAATCTCTTTGCGCTATCTTTGATAATAACCAAATTATACACAAAAAACGAAAACTGAAAATTTTAGTTTTTCAGTCTGTACTGAAAATGAAGCAAAAATTGTAGGAATTGAATGTAGATTTAAGTAGTAATTGAGATGCTGAACAATTCTGCTCATTTAACCTAATCGCTATCTCTTACCGTTTACGAGATTCCCATGCATGCACTCCTTATCTTGGACACCCTGTATAAGGTAGGAAAGTATCATTTTCATATGATCTACAGTAATGTCAAACATTGAACAAAGGTTTCTATATTATGGAAATTGTTAATGTAGAACATTTAGCCTCCTTACGTACCTCTTTAGATTAAAAATTACGAAATAAAACTACTCACATTTAGTAAAATTCAATTAGGTAAAGTGTCTTAACATAAATATATATGATTTTGATGTTTTTTTTATAGGTAAATCAACTTTGGTTAATTTAAATAAAATTTATATATTTATTTTGAAAAGACGTTTGGGTGATTTGTTCCCACCACCAAAACGTCGTTTTTAAATAAATATATCCACGAAAAACATCAAAATCCAACGTGAATATGATCACCACCAACAAATATACTTTAAATAACACCTTCCAGGGATAGTCGTTAAGCCGACTTCTAATTATTTTGGCCGCAAGGGAAATTTCGCAGCCCCCTTGTGCCAATCTGACAGTGTCAAGGGGCGGCTGCCACTAGATTTAATATGTCAAGCAGAAATGCATCAATAATAGAAGATGCGATGCGGGGCACGGTGGAATTTATTAGCAGAGGCAAATACGTTATTTGCAAATGGTTTAGTACGATTTTCCTTTAACATTACAGTAGAAGCATTCTGTCACAATAGCTATGGCACTTCTATGTTTAATGCTAAATCACGGTTAGTCCTGAATACATATAATGATTATCTGTATATAAAACACTTAATTACTTTAACAATATTTATTTATCTTAATCTTATACGTGTTTCGGCATGCTTACATGCCATTGTCAGAGGTTATATTAGAAAGTAAACAGTTAGTGTTGTTATACCAATAGAACTTGGTGGCTTGATCTCGGCAATCGTCTGCAGATGACTTCATTTCTTATTCCAAAATGTCCAATAGAGGAGAATTTAAGAGATCAATTTGCTCATTTATTAACGGTGCCGTTTTGAAATGTTTGTGAATTTCAAAAGCTTCTAGTGTATCTAATTTACGTTTATCATCACAAAAGTGTAAACATTTTATGGTGTTATTAGATGTCATTGAATGATTTTGTTCTAGTAAGTGTTTAGCGTAATTGGATTTCAGTGGGTGTTTGTATTTGTAACAACGCACGTGTTCTTTATACCTAATATCAAAATTTATAATTGTCTGGCCTATATAAACCGAATTACAATGCGAACAATTTAATTTGTAAATGCCTGATTTTACCAAATCGTCGGTTTTTTGATTTAGCATTAAACAAAGTGTCTAAGATGTTTCAAGTTGTTTTAAAACTTACTGTATATTTATTTGTTTTGTTTACAATTTTAGCATTTTTTTCTGACTTGTCACCAAAATATGGGATCGAAGCATATTTAATTGTATCGAATGAAGTTAGGGTATTCGGATAAATTTTTTGATATTGTAACACCATTACTATATGCAATTTGTTTAATAATTGAAATTTCTCTACTATAATTAATTTCATCTAAAGGGACCGTCAAAGTGCTATGTATCAGGGACCTGTATGCTGCTAATTTATGTGTTTTATGATGGCAAGAATCGTGTGGTATTGTAATGTCTGTTTGTGTAGGTTTTCTATAAACTGGGTACTGAAATTTATTGGTTGAATTAATTTTTATGTTAAATCTAAAAAGTTAATGGACTTATTTTTTTCAGTTTCTAGTGTAAATTTTATGTTTGGTGCAAGCTGTTAATAAAATTTAAAAATTTATTAATTAAATTAAATGAACTATTTTGTGAAGATATACGTTAATTAGATATACTAAAAGCTTTTGAAATTCACCAACATTTAAAAATTGTACCGTTAATGAATGAGCAAATTGATCTCTTAAATTCACGTCTATGTCCAATTTGGAATAAGAAATCAAGTCATCTGCCGACGATTACCGAGATCAAGTCACCAAGTTCTATTGCTATACCAACACTAACTGTTTACTTTTTCATATAACCTTTGACAATGGCACGTAAACATGCCGAAATACGTATAAGGTTAAAATAAATAAATATTGTTAAAGTAATTAAGTATTTTATATACAGATAATCATTAAATATGGACTTTAGCGAAGTAAAGCTGGAATCTATAAATAAACTGAATACATTTCTTTCTGATGATATGTAATAAATAAATATGAGCCCCCTTATGCTCTTTAATAAACATTTCGGTTTATGCTTGTTTTATTTTACCATGCCTAATACCACATGTATTACACTAGGCATGCTTGAACGTATTAAAATAGTTGGAGTAAGTTCTTGATTATTAATATTAGGTTTACTCATTATCCCCATCAACAAGCACACTTCCGCTATGATTAAATGGCTACATAAATAATTCATTATGATTTACAAACTTCAGCTTGAATTGATAAGTACTTACAAGGGAATTAACAGCCTGGAAAGCACTGTAATCCTAGCAAGTTGAGGTAAGCCATGCATTTCAAGTAGCAGTTTCTAAATCAACAAGCAGTTGCATAGAATTGTTTACGTTGCATATCTTTGATATATTTGCATTTAATAAATCTACATACTTATGAACATTACCAAACCATTCGTAGAAGAATTAAATATTGCACACAGTATTCCATTGAACCGCTATCAAATTTAATTGAAATGCAGCTTAATTAAACCAGATTATTTCAACTATAAAATTTAATCAGTGCTGTTGCAATATAACCAATATTAATAACGTACTTGCATATTAGCGATGGATATTTACAATTATTTTTAGGAATAAATGAGTAGGTATTTAATAACGCATAATTTAGACGAATTACTTTATTATATTGTACATTTTACACTTCATTATATTGTTTCTGAAATTTTATTAAATCATTGCTTAAAAATGTACTAAATATTGTATTGGCTGACTAAAAACCATTTACGATCTATTGTTAAGGCAGTTTCTTTTCACTTAGAATTGGTGTCAATAAATATTGTCCCAAGGACCGCGACCTAAAAAAGCTATTGTGCCTTCCAGTGTAATTTTGGCCTCATAGTGGCAGACCTATTCCTTCAAAAAAGCGTAGAATGTCTTAAATTAATCTATTGTTGATAAGCATTTTAGGTTCCACTACTGGTTCCCAATGTGATTTTGTCTGCGGGCCGATAGTTCTTCACAGTGACATAGACAGTGAAGGGGAGTTTTATCTTCCTCTTCACAAAACTTACAAAACGCGCTTTCTACCAGTCCTATAATATGTAGGTGTCTGCTTATTCAGCAACCAAATAAAATACCTTGGAATCACCTTTTATAAAACCTGCTCCCTCGAACCCAACCTTCGAGAAACCCTGAAAAAAGTCCAAAACCGCTCCAATTTACTTCGACGCATCCAGGGACGCTTTCAAGGCTGTAACTCTCGCACCCCTCCATACCTACAACACTTTCGTCCGACCGGTAATAGACTACCGAGCATCCATCTACGCCACCCTCAAATCACATCTAGATCAAATCTGCTCCTGCGAAAGACAAATCCTCCGCCGAATCTTCAGACTCCACAGATATCATCCCAGCATCCTCGTCTATGAAGACCAGAAACCACCCCTATCGACCAACGCCTCCTAGAACTTCAAAAATCTTACATAATCCGCACCTTAAACGGTAACACTATCGCACACGACACCCACCAAACATCCCACAAATATATAACCCCAAAATGAAGTTCTAAGAAACCGTGTCCCTCGAAAACCCCGACGCAAACTCAAACACCCCCCGACAGCCCTCTTATCTTCACTCTACCCCGACCTTCCCGACAACCTTCTTGACCCCTCTAACAATGCGTTAACAGGAATACTACACTATTTTTCCAATTCCAGTCACATAACCAGCAACTCCTAGAAACTCCAAGACAAACTCCAAGACCGACAACACCACGACGCAGAACAACTGCAACACCAGGACCAAATGCAGCAACCATTCCACCGACGAAGGATGATAACCAGGGCTCAAGAGGCCGAAAGCCTAAAGCGGCCCACATATACATACTCTTATGAATTAAATTTGACTTGTAATTAATTGTATATATTTTTTGTAATAAACGTATTTGAAATTGAAGTTATTCAGCAGTGTCCCATTAGAACCATTGTTGCATGCATTATTTTCTCCCTTTCAAAGTTGAGGAGTTTTTCTGCCGTTTTCTTAGATGTCCCCCTGATAAGAGTTCTAGATTACCAAATACACGCAGCTCCAACCAGTGCTTGCAATAATTGTAACATAACCAGCTTTTAGTCTACTCCCTGGATGTGCTATGAGTAATGCTGCAGGTTGGCTCTGGACTTCTCAGCTCATCTGCTCCGCCGGTTCTTCTGCTTCTTCATTACCATGTATTCCTTGGTGGGTGTGCTAGTACCCACATCAGGCATAGTTCCTTGTGGTTTCCCAGTTTTACCAGTTTCCTGTGGCATTCTAAAGCCCATTTGAAAGTGAATTGGCACGACATCAGCGTCTTTAGTTCCGCCTGGCTGTTGCTCATGATGTAGATATTCCTGTTTCTGTAGGACCTCTGCTGTGATTTCAATCTTGAACACTGTATCAAAGCGACGCAGGTTTATGCTGGTAGCATTGCCAGATCCGGTTTTGTAATGCTTAGATTTGTGCCGTTTTCTGGTTTTCATCCATCTGTAAACGAGATCTCTGCGATTAGGTATGCGATAACTTTTGCGTCGCTCCATTCATCCCGTTCTGGTATCACTATTTCAAAAAGTTTTTGAAACTCAAAAAATGTTTTTATTTTGTTTGACGGCATCTGTAGTATGGGGTTTTTGTCTATAAGTCTAAAGAAGCCGGTATGATCTTCGGTGTACGGCCCCATCTGTAGGGAAGGAACATCTAAGAGTACTTCTAACGCGGCTGCCGAAGTACTCGATTTGCCCCCGTTATGCCTGCACAGGTCGGCTTCTGTATCTTGCTTAACTTGTTTTTATCTTCAACGTGTGTCGTCTTATGCCACTACACCAAGGATGCATATATGATTGAAGGTGCAATAAATCTTGTGTGAAGCCAATATACTATTTTTGGTTTCAGCCCCATGTATTGTCAAACATTGGCTACAGGTCTAAAATGCCCTGGTGGTTTCATTCGTAACAAGTACTAGATGCCGTTTGAAGGTCAGTATAGTGTCTATAATGACTCTCGAATAGTTGGTCTCTTCCGCCATCTGTAATCTTCCTCCGAATAAGTGTAGCTTTCTGATGTTTAGTTTCCTTCATCGCGTCACTGCCAGAAGCAATGGTTATTCTCGGGTGTACAAAGAATCCCTCTGCTTTACACCACCTTTCATGGTCTTCAAGGCGCCTTGCATTATATAAAATATCACCCCTTAAAGTTTTTGTGGACGAAAATGGTGCTGTCGTCCGCATAACCTTATCCGTAGATTCCTTTCTCTTCCTGCGCCTGCAGGTGACCAGAGCTGCAAGGCATTACAGTAGCATCGTTAAGAGAGGTAATTAGTCTGCTTCAAAGCATGTTTGCTATTCAGCTGCAGAGCGCGGACTGAGTGCTCTTGTGCTCGGCTGCATTCTAAATTGATTGAAAAATGAGGTATTATCAAAGGTATCCTCGATATTCCGAAAAAACTCTAGACCAACATTTTTGGCTTGTACTATCATTTTTTGCTCTGCTGGTTAGTTCATAATCAGCCAGCTCGCATGATTTTCGTTTGTTTTGATGCAAAGGAAATATTTTCAGTGAGTCGCCGTCGGTCGTCTCTGATATGATTGTTAAGAGTGCTGAAAATAAAAATGTTTCGTGCAGGAATAAGAAACGAAGGTGTCGAAGTTAGTAACTAAAAACGAGTTGACACAGTACGGAGGTCGGAATGTGCTTGTTTAATAATGTAGCCAGTATGCAAATGACAAGGTGATGTGTTCTAACATCATTATTAGTTTGATGACATAGTATAACATCAAACAGCACATTTAAACTCACAAGCAAGGCACAAAAAGAAACAGTTAATTTATTTGACCAAAGAACAAAGATAGTGAATTGGCCCTGCTAATCTAGAAGAAACGGGGTACGTAGCGATCGTGCAGGGGGCTGGCAGGCTGACAGAGATACAGCATGTCCGTGGGACAAAGAAGCAGAATTCGCTGTTGTAAAAGACGACGTCCCCATCGACACTAATCAGCTGCGATCTAAATTTATTTCGACAATCTACAAGAAAGACCTACGGCTGGTTGGTTAGTAAATCATGTCATGTTTCTTGTATTTCATTGTTTTATTTGATACGAGTGTTAGTGTACTGCTGACAATTTATTAATTATACAATTGTTGTTGTGTTCATTAGTATTGTTAATTGTTTTTCTTGTTTGTTATTGTTGTCAATAAAAATCGAGTGAACTCGATAATACAGCTACTTGTTTTCTTGGAACGTAATAACCAGGCATAAGGTTACTACGTACTTTTGTAGGAGCAGACTTCCGACAAGTGAGAACATTGATATGCATTAATCTTTAACGATCGGGTTAACAATCGGTTTACTGGCATCGGGGGTAATAACTATCCTATTCTTCTCTTACGGGTACTAAGTCCAAGTTAAGACAACGTGTTTGAGATTTTAACGCTAAACTATGGTTTTTGCTAACAAATAATACTAAAAATCATAATATCAGATGGCTGATTTAAAAAATAGGGTGAGAAAGTCTACTTAAATATAAGCCCAATAAAAAATAACCTCCTGTATATATTATTACGTATATCAAATATTCGATTTGCGGAAAGGCAATATTTTATCAATTTTTGGTTCCAAGCTCCGTATGAAGGTGTTAAATCAGAATCGAGAGACAACCAAGTTAAATTTAAAAAAAGAAATTTGATATTACAATATAAACATATTGTTTGTAATTGGAAAATACAAGAAATTGTTAAATTACATAAATTGCCATAATTTTCCAAATAGTCATAATTACAAAACTTTCGTTATTTTAAATATTTACATAAAACTTTCAAATTTTCAGAATTTGCAAATTGTTTCAATATTCAGTTTTTGGTAATTTAAATATTCTCAAAATTAATTTACGAAAATTTCAGTTGTCAAAATTTACGAATTTTTCAAACTCCATTTTTTTAATTTCAAGAGCTTCAGAATTATTTGTGTTTTTTAAATTTAATACATATTTTAGAAAATTTTATAAATATCAAAAATTTTAGAAATTTGAAAAAAACTTCAAAAGATTTCAAGTTTCGAAACTTTTAAAAATATTGTAAATTGGCCAAATAATCATAAAAGTATTTAAAAGTATTATAATAGTGTACATCAGAGGATAGAAAGCAGCGGGCCTACGCGAGGAAAATCTCTTTTTTTAAATTTTAAAAGAAATTAAATCTTGTGTCAATTTTTTCGTTATTTTTCATATTATTGCAATTTACATCTTCAAAAATATTAAAATTATTAAACATTTTTACAGCTAGCAAAAACTAGAATACACTCAATAGGCTAACTACTGGAGAATACGTAGGATTTCCAGTAGAAAAATACCTCTCACATAATATATTTTGACTATGTTTTGTTGACGTAGTAATGTTTATCTGCTTGTTTTTCATGTTCATACTAACGATATTCTGAAAGCTGAACTTTTAATGTATCTGCGAGTCACACAATATTTACGAAAAGTACGCAACTAGCGTAGGTCGGCACGGAGTTTTTCGATAATGCGACCAATCTGTTAAATACCGTGATTAATTTATGTCCAGAATATTTAAAATTGTATTGGTTTGTTACAGTAAGTGCTGTTTTACCATGTATACTTAAGATACAGGTAATTTTAAAATTAATAAACCAATTTTTATTTTTCGATACTTTTTAGTGGTAGTAACCAGACTAGAAAGTCATAAAAGTTGATATTCAACTCCACTTCCGTAAAGCAATAGATCTTCCAGGGTACTTGAAACTTCTAAATCAATTTTCGTTGTGGGTAATAAAATTTATACCTGCTTACCTTACCTATATCAAATTAGTTTCCTGTTAGGCCATAAACTTCCGATCTAGTGGCAGTTCGATCGATAGCTCGTGACTTATCTCTGTCACCATCTGTCGCTTAAAAGTCCGGGTTTGCTTCAGTGTCCCCTAGCGGTTGGAATCGTTACAAACATTCCTCTGACCCAATTCATAATGAAGGAACAACCTACCCGATACTCCCAAATGAACTCTAGTGTTTCCAAGTCTGTGTCTTCCGTTATGGTCTTTCTAATTATTCTACCTTCGGTTTTAAACGGTGCAAAATTAATTTGCAACTGGGGGAAATTAGAATCCTAGTCGTATTCGATTCATAAAATCCAGAACCGTTTATTGTCGGATAGTGTAGCATATCAGAGCACTATCGCAGAGAGGGATTACGTAGTAAGACGCAACATTCCCCAATTCAGCGAAAACACGGAGATTCTCACAAATCTCCAAGACAAAGCGGCTGACTGTAGCGGCTTGTTATCAAACAAGTCGACCTGAAATCCTGCGAAATTGGACTTCTCTATAGTATAACATTATAGCTTCTTGTTTAACGGTTTAAATATTGCGGTTACTGAAGCATGTGAAGGGAATTTCCATTACTCTTGAGGCTTTTCAAGATAAATTGATTGTGTTCCTAATCCTTAAAGTAAATACTTACTGCCAAAGAAAAACTTTCAGGCAAAGATGATCATCAGAAACGGGAGCCAATCGATCAAGAATCTTCTGCAGATCAGAATATAAACTACCTACCAGTTCTAATTCCTGTTTTAATTAACATCAAGTGAAAGCTCCACTTTACCGAGCTTCTTTTATTCGCGTTGTAGAAAAAAGAAAATAAATTTAAATGTAGGTGTCTCATTTATTGTTCTGAGTTTTAATTTATTTTTTCGCAATAATAATTTTATATTATACATTAATAACAAGTTTATTGTGATAGGATGATATTCCCTTAGGTCTTTTCATCTTACAAAGAAGGTTTATTAACTCAGCTTCTAGTGAAAATGGATGTTGAACTTAATAGCTTTATACAAAAAGGTTAAAACGGCTGCTCCTAAAGGCACTCTAAACTAACCCAACTTACCTAACCGAATCTGTACCTCGTAATTATGGAAAGATTTTAATAAGCGCCTTGGAACGAATTAATTAAAATTAATTTACACATTTTTATTCTCTGCTTTTTTTATTATTTATAACAAGACAAGCATATATCCAAAAAAGTCGAAACTTTTTTAATTTAAAAAAACTTTATGAATAAACGCCAAAATTATTTTCGCTCAGCATTCGGTGGTTACAAAATCCTTAGGATAAAAATGACAAAATTGAAAATTAATTTACTGGAAATCCAGCTTTTAACACATCGTAAATTTTGTTCTTCAAAGAATTCTTGTAACATATTACCGTGATCACATCAATTTTAAAATTAGTCAAAATTATTTTAATAGTTTAATTTTTCGAAGAAGCGCAGGTGGCGCTATAAGTGAAGATAGACTCGTTAGATGTCTGTGCCAAACCCCCCATTTTTAAAGACACCCACTTCAGCCGATCCTCCAACCAGATTTCTCTAGCAGAATATCAGAATTTTCACAAAGAAAAGATTAATTCCTCTTGGGCGATGCTGACCAGAAATTCGAATTCCTCTTGCGAGGGTCCTGACGAAAAACAATGATTTTTTGTATTTTGCTTTATTTTAATTCAACAATAAAAAAAATCTTTAGTTGTTCTTACTAGAAGCGCGCAAGTCAGATATTTTCTTTTTTTATTTCTATGATGGGAGAAATCCCTAGTTGGTCTTATTAGAACCCGGTAAATTGATTATTTTCTTTATTTTATTTTAGTTCAAAGATAAAAGAAATTGTTAATGGTTTTTTTTAGAACCGCGTAAACCAATAATTTGTATCGGTGATAAGAGAAATCCCTAGTTGGTCTTATTAAAATCTCGGAATTAATCAGCTTAAACCTATCGCATTTTGGATCTTTTTTGCAATACTGCACCGCACTACCAACTTAAACTATTTTGTTTGTACCCAGAAGCAGTAACAAACTCAAATTTCTTCCATAAAATCAAGCTAACCAAAATTCGCAGGAGCCCCATAGTAAAGCCTTAGCCCACGTTCTGGCGCTGTGTTCATTGCAATTCATTTTTACTTTCGAAGAACAGTTAAGAAAATAAGAACCATTCAAATTAACATTTTAAATAGCAGATAATTTATTCAAATACTAAAATCCCGTGGGTTGGTTATTCAAATTGACCTAGACAAGACGAGTGATCCGAAGAATCGTTGTGTTCGCAAATACGGATTCTCATTACGGTGTTCGTTAGTCGAGAGACGAAAGACAAACGAAGGTACACAGATTAGGTATATTAATCAGAATTTCAATGGAAATGGAAGAAGCTCATTATTTGGTAATGCTTCACTTGCGTGAGCTTCGCCTTCAGCGGCTTAACTTTTGATATCTGATAACGCGATGAAGCTGCACCACTGATAATATTGTTTTCAAAGGGGAATTGTTGTAACGTAAAATTTCCCTTACAGTGGGTAGCTTAAGCGCGGTAACTTAAAAATTTAGGATAACAAAGTTTCAAAATGGTCTTAAAAAATTAATGACAAGCATACAGGGTGTTCCAGAACGTGTGCGACCTGCATATATCTCAGTTATTATGCTAGATAGAAAAAAAATTTAAATAAATGTGGTATGCTGTTGAATAATTTTCAAGTATACAGGGAGTTCCATAAGAGAGTAACACACCAAACTTATCTTTTTTTTAATATAACGCTTTGTATATTTTCCACGGTTTTATTTGATTTTTAGTTGTATTTCTAAGTATGATATGTTTTTCGAATTCCGTTGCAAAGTTATTCAACATTTTTATAAAATTTTACTTTTTCAGACCCCACTAATAAAATCTGCATAAACGGTATTTTCACAGATCAAACAACTTTAGAAGTAGGGTGAAGGGAGAGGGTACGTGATACAAACTTTTTGATTTTGCAGCTTTACTGTTTAGAGAACGTAGAGTACGATTCCGCTGTTTCTTCACGTCTAAACACGACATATTTGGGAGGAAATTAACGATGCTATTGAAAAAAATAAAAACCACAACTTAATGTCATGGTTTATGCATTGAACGAAACAAAACATTGATTCCTGTTTTCGTTGCTTTAAGTTTTTTAGCCATGTTTATATTTCCAATTTCTAGAAACCAAGATGTGGATGTTAGTGTTGACTGAAATAACAAGGTTGGTATAACAAAATGTAAGTATTGGAAACCTGCGTACATATTATTTCTGACATATTGTGAAACATAAAGATGCAGGACAAGGAAAATCCTATAAAGAAGCTTTAACCGTTGTATAAATCATTGTCAATGGTCTCTTAGAAACGTTAAGGATCCATAAAAGACTTTTACAAAAGCTGATCTCAAACTACACGCTTATTCTCCACTGCTTTATATACCCATAACTTGCTTGTTTCCCATAAAACAGATTTATTTGCTTAAACGATTGAGTACGAATTGCCAATCAAAACGCCATCAATTTTAAGCACCTTTTGAGTATTTAAAAGTAATGTCGTGCTGCTATTTAAATAATTAAATGAGTTTACTGAGTACATTAATTATTAGAATAATTCTTTGAAGACAATTTGGTAGCTACCATTAAATTGATAGTTTAAAGAAAAAGAAGAGACATTAATGTAGCAATTCTAAACTTGCATATATTTCGCACTATATCCGATTATCCAACTTTTGAAGATACCACATACCAAGCTGTGATGATGATGAATTTCAAGCTGATAGTAGAAAGTTGTCCGGCAGCCGCCACGGAACCTTCCTCGCATTTATTGAAATATTCGAAAAGATTTTGCAAAATTTCTAAAAAAACGTCAAAGTTTCATATTTTACATTGAATATGTCTTCAAAAAAGCAAAAACAGCGCATAAAAAAATTTTGATAATATGGAATCATTTGAAAATATTGGGATATTTTTGAAAATCATAAGAATGTTTTAAAATTTCGAATATTTGGGACACTTTGACAATTTTTAGTAATAGTGAAAATTTTGAAATTTTTTTAATGTTTGATAACTGTTGAAAACAGAAATTGTATGAGTAGTAGGGGAAAGTGGAGTAAGATAACGAGTTGGGTAAGACGACGAACCCTTTTAAAATTTTTCCGCAAAATTTAGTAGCCAAGTTAGAGTGCCCTGTCATGTTGCCTCTATGTGAGGTACTAAACTACTAAAAATGGCGTGGTTCGTAGGCGTGCTTTTCGCGGTACAGAAGCGTCTGTGTTTAGGACAGTTTTCTTATAAATTCTGTGCAACGAAAATAGTGCATTTTAAGTATTAAAAGGTGAGCTGGTTTTTATATTAGTTAGCACTGTCAGCTGCATGTGTTGATCTCTTATTTCTGACATTTTTTACGAACTAACATTATAAACTCAAATTTGTCAGCAAATATTTCAAACATAACCTCAACGGGGCAAGTTGGCGGAGGTAAGTTGACGAACTCGTCATCTTAACTCATCTTGCCCCAGTAAAAACTGATGTTCAACTTCTTATATTACCTACTCTTTCAGAAGATGCCGAGAGTATATAAAAGAAGAACTAATAGGCGATCATGGGATGAAATTGCTTTAATAGCCGCTATTCAGGTTGTTAGGGAGGGGATGTCATGCAATATGGCTGCTTCGAATTACGAGATTCCAGAAGCAACATTAAGAAGATATGTAAAGAGAGATGCACGAGGAGAGAACCTTCCTATACATGGGGGACGGTATCACGACACTTTTGATGCAGAACAAAGTCGTGAATTGGAAAAATACATTGTAGACATAGATAGGAAAGGTTCTGGACTTACCTCTACACAACTTAGAAAGTTAGCATACGAGTTTGTCGAGCGAAACAAAATACCGCACCGTTTTAGTCACAACAAACAAATTGCTGGTAAAGATTGCCTTGAATCATTTATGAAAAAGCACAAGTTCAGTTTAAGGACACCGGAAGCCACGTCTATTGCTCGGTTAATGGGCTTCAACAAAGTGGCAGTGGGCAAATTTTTCAAAATCCTCAAGGAAGTTTTAGAAAAATATCATTTCATTGCTGATAAAATCTACAACGCCGACGAAAGTGGTCTATCATCTGTCCCTAATAAGCTTCCAAAGGTATTAACGCCTACTAGAACAGAAGTGTTGCCAAAGCTGTTTCTGTCGAAAGAGGAAAAAATACAACAGTAGTTTGTGCAGTGGGCAACTTTATCCTTCCATATTTTATTTTCGGGCGAAAAAG
The DNA here is from genome assembly GCA_958336395.1 of Ctenicera cuprea. Lineage (NCBI taxonomy): Eukaryota > Metazoa > Arthropoda > Insecta > Coleoptera > Elateridae > Ctenicera > Ctenicera cuprea. The sequence continues at coordinate 76,033,993 of OY284486.1, read as the reverse complement.
GACGAAAGAGAAATTATTGTATGGAACTCCACCAGGATCAGACGCAAGTGCTCAGGAAAATGGTTGGATGTCGACTGCAGGCTTTCTCAAATATTTACAGCATTTTTCGAAGCATGCACACCCAACACCCGAGAACCCTGTTTTGCTTGTGATTGACAATCATGCCTCTCATATATCGTTACCAGGCATTACTTTTTGTAAGAATACTGGAATTGTAATGATTGGTCTACCACCACACACATCTCACCGTATGCAGCCTCTTGACGTGTCTGTCTTCGGGCCACTTAAAGTTTACTACGTGCGATGCATTTCCAGTCAATAACCCCAGTCAAACAATTATGGACAAGCACGTTGGACAACTTTTTTCCAGGGCCTACATGAAGGCAGCAATAGTCGGGAATGCTGTTAAGGGTTTCGAGCAATGTGGATTTCAACCCTTCAATCCAAACATATTTGTAGAACACGACTTTGCACCCGCTGCAACCACAGAACGAATTCAACCACCCCTTGTTGAAAGCCTAGATTCGTCGGATGAAGAAATACAATTAAGTTTACTTCGCAATGAGAAAACTGAGCAAATTTCGGCTCCAAAAACAACGGTATCTTCTAGCGAGAAATCTCCTGCTATGGCAAAAGTAACCCGAGTTTTATTTTCAATTCCAAAGAATGTAAATGATGAACCAGGGCCAAGTGGATTAAATGCACAGCACAGCAAAGTTTCTCTGTTGAATATAACACCTTTACCTAAAGCTTCCAGAACTGTAAACAGCAAACGCAAAAAGATATCAGCCTGCATAATAACCAGCACACCTATGAAGAGGCAATTAAAAGAAAAAGAAGAATTGGCAAGACAAAAGAACGAAAGCAAAAAGCAAAAGGAATTGATAAGAGAACAAAAGAAAACACAGCAAAAAGAAAAGACAAAGAGGAAGTGTAGCAAAATTAAATCACAAGCTAAAGAAGGGTTTGAAAGAAATGAAAAGCAACAGGAAGACGCGATAGAGCTGGTTAACGAGATAATTATAGAAGATAAAGAGGTTTGTCCATCCTGCGAAGGGATGTATGAAAACCCATCTGATGAAGACTGGGTGAAATGCATGAAGTGTCGTCGTTTGTGGCACGTGTCCTGCAGCACCTATATCGGCGAAAAACGTTTTATTTGCGATTTGTGTTAAAACGCTATCTTACCCCGATATGTTAGTCATCTTACCCACCTTATGGGGTAAGGTGGCGAATTTACACGTTTTTAAAAAATATTTTTTTATGCCTTAACTGTGTTATCCTTATGTTATATTATACTTTAATTTAATTACTAATAGTGTACAGATGCTGTAGAAATAAAGTAGTCCCTTTGAGTTAAATACAGTAATTAAAACTGAAGATCTTGCTTAACGTCGCCAACTTACCCCACTTTCCCCTACAAGAAAGCATGAAGTAAAATAATTTAAAATTATTGCTGCTACCATTTTTAATCAGATTTTGCTTTTATATTCACGAAAATCAATTTTTTAATAGATGATACCAAAAAAACATGAATTACATCGGTTTGCAGTTTTAGGCGATAAATTTTGTAATATACTCTGTGTTCCAAAGCACATCCCAATTAGTCTATTCGTTTAGAGGTCATACACCCACCCACCCACAGACAGACTTTTGGAAAACAGCTTTATTGACCGCTTTTTCGGGGCAGCCTAAATCTATTGCTTCTTTAGCGTATAACTTTGATTGTATTCTATGAAATACTTGTGTGATATTATATTATTTTATTTTTTATTTGTTCAGTGTTTTTGCAGTGAACTTTAGCCATTGTTGTCAGTGTTACCACATTTATGTATCAATAGGAGAAGGTAGTATTGACGAACCAGTCTACTCAGGCCTTTTTAATAAAATGCTGCGTGACTTGCCCGCCGACGCTGGTAGGCCGGTCGGTTGCTGTAGCTGCGGCCGTGTCGCAATGTGTTGTAGTTCGGGTTTGCTGTCGCACTGAGGTGCCAACAGATTGTGCCGCAATAATGCAAACAAATATGCTACACGAATGGGCCGTAGTTCTATGAAATATTACAGTGGTCTACTGTACAAAAGAAAATGGTTTTTATATAAGGTCTACGTAAATATGTGGCCATTCACCATTAAAACTTGTAGCACGTGGAAGAAATCCGGTTTTAAAATATAGATAGGTCACCGTGATGGTAAATCAGATTAATGTTAGAAAGGTGTAATACCGGTTAAAGTTAAACATAATATTCATGTTTCTTTCTTCGTTAAATTACGGTATATTTATATACTGCATCAATGAAGTAAAGCAGTTCTTGCAAAAACACCTTGTGAAACAATCGAAACACAAACGGAGCACATAAAGATTTGCTTCAAAAATACATTAGAAATATTACTTTTATACAAAACTTATATCATTGAACCGTATTCCTCGGCCGCATAATATTACTAGAAATTGGTATTTGTTTTGAGTGCAGTCAGTATTATAAACTTCTTTATTTTGATAATAAGAGTTTAGTTGCCAGTTGCACATTTCGAGTATTTCAAAGGCAGGTACTTCACAAACCTTAGAAAACCAATTAAATGAAACTACTCATGTAGAGACAACCCCAACTCTCCAAAGCATAATTAATCTCCTTTTGCATTTGGTCGTATTGGATCGTAAATGTCTTCCTGACATTTAGACGAAAGCAGCCTGAAAGCACATTCCAGCGTAGAAAAAGACCAAAATTTCTTACCAAAGAGGTCACCATCCTGTAAGTATCTATACATTTAATAGACGTACCTCTATATCCGCTACCATAACTTTTAAAAAGTTCAATCTCTATCGAGCTACATCTTCATTAGTGTTCATCCGGTCGTATCAAGCTTGAAGTTGGAGAGTTCTATACTATACAAGTGCATTTAAACGGAGATCACGAATTCTGGTCAGCTGTTTCGATTTCTTGGCGTGTAATTGCGTTAGTGTATCTATAAATTCCAAGTTGTCAAAAACTATGGGTTAAATCCTCGGGAGTATTTCTTGTTGGTTAGTTTAAATTATAGGCTTGCACAGTCGCTTGTGAATTCGCAATTTTCTTGTTTGTTTTTAGAAATACGTTTTCTTGGAGAGACGAATAACTTTATCGTACTTATTTTACGTTTTACGCTTTATTACATCAAGCTCTGTAATTGATTGAATTAATGTCTAAGAATGTGTCAAAAGTTTAATCGGTCGACTTCCTCAGAAAAAGAGGTCTGTTGACTAAATATGAAAAGCACAGAAAATTAAACGGATATTCTAGTAGACGGATGTATGTGTGAAATTGGAAACTGTTGCAACACTATGCAAGTGACAATTTTGTGTTTGTTTATTTTATGAATTATGTTAAGTTGCGGTAACTTAGGGGATAAGCGCTCGTTTCTAAGGCAAAGGGTCTGGGGTTTGACTTCTTGCAGCAGCTAAAATGCATCAGTAAACTGCAACCCGCCATTTCATGCCCCAATTCGGTGTAAAAGATTGTGAGGTTTAAATTCCTAAAACACCTCCTCTGATATTATTCGTTGGGATTCGTCGTTAAACGCTTCACCGTAGCGCAAACATTTTGTTTGCGGATTGTGCCAAAAAGGTTAATTTTGGTCTGATTTTGCTTGGCAATTTCTGGATTTTTAATGTTCCACCGTTAACATCCGACGCAGCGTGGTGTGGCGGGAATTTCAAACTTGCACATCATTCTACATCTCATAATAGTAGTGTATGTTTTGTTTCTAGCATTATCATTCTGCACCTATAAACCAACTACGTGTATTCTAAGAGGACAAAAGTAAATAAAGATGTTTGTGTTTGAATTCGCATTTTCAGTTAAAACTTCGTTTTAAATCATTTGATTTGCTTTTGGTTTAGAAAAGCATCGTTGCTTTAAGTACAGAAACACAGCATTAGTAGCTTGCTCCACCGTAAGACGTATAAATGGCTACAAAAGCTTTTAGTGAACTTCCAAAGCTGCAATTGGTTTCCAACACAAGGGAATAATTAGTTCTTCGAAGCAAAAATAGAGAGATCGGAAATCAATTAGGTACACAACACGTTGTGTCAAAAGTGATTAAATATATCGGCAACTTAAAAGGCTTTACTTGTAGTATCTAAAGAAAAAAATACTTCATATGTGCATTATAATTTGACAAAAAATGCATAAAGGGTTCAGTGCTAAGAAGTTTGGTTATTACTCATTTTAATATATAATATAATCATATGAACAAACATAAGTAAGTATTTACGCCAAGACACAGACAACTAATTTGTTTACACGAAACAAGTAAAATAGACACATATTAATCTAATTCTATCGCTTATAATCGAACGTTGGCAATATAATGAAGCCCTTATGTTGAATTTATGACCTTTCCCAATACGTGACAGTGACATGAGCTAAATTAACCTAATGTGTACTAAACCAAACCAAACACTAATCTACCAATTTGGGAATAATTATTGAAACAAGCTGAATTGTAATACACCTGCTTTTAAACACAAATTTACAATATTATCTGCTCTGCTACTGCACTATTTTCAAGAAAACTGTGTGGGTAAATACACAATTTAAAAAAAGTCTCTATAGATAAAACTAAATTATAATGCACTTTAGAAAGTGTAGGAAAAAGTAAATACATAAATTCATTTTCCAATTTTTGTAACGTGGTACCGGTACATGCAGTAAGTTGTCATCTACCTATATATTAAATCCGAATCTGTTCCACCTGTCTCGACTTTAAGTAGTAAAAGGCTCCTTCTACGGAAACCAACACAAGAGCCTCCATTATAAAAAGACCATGTTCTTTGGTTGAGTGGACCGCTATAATAATCCACAGAAATTGTCTCCTATTACGTCCAAGTCACTTTAGTGTGATCAGACACTTGCCGCCTCCACTATCTTTAAAACTTTTATGAACTTTAAGTTCGGAACCATCAATAACAACGGGTGGCACCGTAAGCGCCCGCCGGTTGAGAACCTGGTCCGGACCGACGACGGTATCTATACTGTTGATTACCAAAACCAAACTGCGACCTACCCACCAGCTTAATACATCGGGATTCCGCTGTTTTCGACGAGACGGAAAAAAGCGTATTCACAGAACCACTCTTACGTTTGCTAACCGACTTATGGTTTTAGATATGCCGCTACCGAAGGAGTTTTAGGATGCCCAGTTCTGCGCCGCTACTCTTCACACCCCCAACAAACCCACCCACGTATTATTTCCCTACATTCCTCTACACGATCCCTGATTAGAGGTTTTATTAAGAACGTTGCAGCGCTACCTTGAACCGTCGTGACTTAAACGCCAGGCACACGACGTTCAAATGTGCCGCTTGCAACTAAAGGGAAAGAACCCTGGCCTACAACTTACTCCTCCTCGACCTATAACGCATCTCAAATACTAATCCTACCTTTATCAGCCAGTTAAGGTCAATCATCGAACATATTTTCATAACTGATAACCTCAGAGTGCAGCAACGAAGCGGCCTGGTTTGTTTTGTCTGCGGCATCTTTTGGAGTTGCCACCCCTCGTACCCTCATCCACACCCACAAAAATTTTACCAGAACAATAATTTATTACCGCCTTGCTTGTTTGAGAGCAGCCTCGACAAAGCTCATAGAGTAGTTCCGCAGTAAGGAGCGAGCCATCGCCCTATGGATGCTGCGCCTGGACCGCTTTTATCCATTTGAAGAAGTTTGCGACCGGGATTCCGCCGATCGACAACAGGCATGCCGCGCTGCAAGGACCTACGTGGGGAGGGCCGTAAGCCAACACAAAGAAGATGTCATACGGTCACCTATCATCTGCCACATGAAGCAGGTACGAAAGCTCCAGTATCCGCCGCCGAGCTTATTTCGGGAACGTCGAGAACCTACCAGAAGCACTAAAAACCGTTCTAGAGAACACTTCCATTATCTACCGCTAGAAGACGCACTACTTAGTCACCATATTTACTAGATTTTATTATATGGTTTTAACAATATGTAATAATATTTTATAACAGGCTGCAGAAGAGAAAGCTTCTTAACAGCCACTTGATTATGTTATTTATAGGTTAAGCGTACTTAAGTGTGATACTATGATTGTAAAAATTGGGCTCCTGTTTTATCTACTGTTTGTTTGTAGTCAACATGCGACCAAGAAGAAAGCTTTTGATTGTGGGGCCATTTACGGTTTGCAGTAAGACCATCCCTGAAAAAATCCTAGAACAAACTTCCTGGGAAAAAAACATCAGAGAAAACACCCGCCGACAAACACCGTCTGAAAAACGGCTTCGTTAAAGGCATGTTCTAGTAAAACCGCTCCCAGAAAGAAACAAACGCAGAAAAATAATTTCCCGGAGAGCATAACCGCCAAAAATTATCAACATTGCTGGTGGATTGCTGTACGCTTAAGAAAGAGTTTACTTCAAAATGATACGATTTTTTTACTTATTTTCTTATGTTTTCCTACATATTTAACAAGTGTTTTTTCCGCTCTTTCTTTTTGTATTTGGAACTTCGATACTACTTCTTATGTTTTCCTTCCGGGAACAGCTCTTACCTCCCGAAACCGACTTAGACGAGGAAACATTCGGAGTGGCAAACACAGTGTACGAAGTCGCTTGTGTCTCTTAATTTAACTGCGTTTAAACAGTAATCAATTTCAAATTTTTTCCTCAAATATGCTGTATACGAATATTGACAGTTTTATTGCTTTCTGGTGTTACACTAACAGTATTATTATTTATATAGGCGGTTTTCATACAGCATCTCTCTGCCGTTTCCCGCATCCTATACGCCATTCCTTCTTATTATGGACGGTATCTTCTATTAAATCCCTCTTCTGCATTGCTGTTTTAATTTGGTCGTCCCATTTTATTCTAGGTCTTCCTCTTTTTTTTCTTCTGTTTGGTCTCCATTTCCAGCATTTTAGAGGTAATCTATTTTCGTCCATCCTTCGCATGTGTCCGTACCATAGCAGTTTCTTCTGTTCTATTGTCTCACATATTGTTGTATTTACATCCATCTCTTGCCTTATTGTTTCATTTCTAATTCGATCAAACAGTGTTTTTTCACAGCATCTACGCCAGTATCCCATTTCCATAGCGTTTACCTTTGTTTCAAGCGTCTTCTTTATAGTCCATGTTTCGGATCCGTATAGTGAACAACTTTCTACCAATGTCCTAAACAGCTGTCTTTTAGTGTTTTTTGATATGTCTTTGTTCCAAAGTAGTGAGTGTACTTGCCGTGTTACAACTTTTCCTTTCCTTACTTTATTTAGTATGTCTGTTTCGTCTAATCCAGTATCTGATAATGTTACTCCTAAGTATTTGAAATCATGCACTAATTGTATCGCGCCTTTTTCTGTTTCGATTTCACTTCCTTCATTTCCAATTACCATGTACTGTGTTTTTGCCATATTTATCTCCAAACCCCAACCAACAATTTCTTCAACCAGTTTTCTTGTCATATATTCTATGTCATCTCGATCTTCTGCCAGCAGCACCTGGTCGTCCGCGAATAAAAGGGTATGTATAAAGTCTTGTCCAATTTGAATTCCCATTTTTTTGCATTTTTTATTCCATTTCTTTAGTGCCTGATCTAAATAGATTTTAAACAAAGTGGGCGAAATACAACACCCTTGTCGGAGGCCCTTATTCACTACAAATTCTCTTGAGTAGTGTCGTCCAATTTTGATTTTACTTTTATTATTTTCATAGAGTGCTTTTACGGTGTTTACATATGTTTCACTTATTCCGCTGTTACTCATTGCTTCCCATAACTTATTGATTGGTACGCTATCATATGCTTTTCGGAGGTCGACGAATACCAGATGTAGTTCTTTATTATACAAGATCGTTTTTTCCATTATCTGTTTTATGCAAAATATGTTGTCTGTACATGAGCGGCCTGGTCGAAATCCGCTTTGCTCCTCTGACGTAGTGAATTCTTCTTCTATCCGTTCTTTTATTATTCTCCCATACAGTCTACCCACAGAAGATGTCACGCTAATTCCCCTGTAATTTGTACACTCTTTTTTATTTCCTTTTTTATGTATCGAACTCACATAGGCCAATTTCCATTCTGCTGGCACCACTTCTCCTTGCATACAGTCATTAAATATGATTTTGAGTTCTTCCAGTACTGAAATCGGAGCGTGTTTTAGAAGTTCTGCAGGTATACCTCCAGGGCCGGTTGCTTTATTGTTCTTCATTTTCTTAATAGCTTTTCTAATTTCATCTATACTTATTTCTCGTATCTGTGTTTGTGCTTCTTCTCTCGCGTAGCATATATTCTTGTATTGGATTCTTTTCTCCGATAGTAAGTTTTCATAGTAAACCATCCAGTTGTCCATTCCAATTGGATCAATTGTTATTCTTTCTTGTGTGTTTGATCTCAACCCTTTTATTGCTTTCCATGCTTCTCTAGATCTAGAATTTCCTAAAAATGTGTCTATTTCTTCACATTTCCCTTGCCAAAACTGGTTCTTTCTACTCCGGATTATTTTCTTTGTTTCGTAGTTCATTCTCATGTATTCTCTTCGATCTTCCCGGTCTCCGGTGGCCAACCACTTCTGATATGCTAATTTCTTCTCTTTCACTACGTTTTCTAATGTTTCTGTCCACCAATAACAACTTCTTCTGTATCTCCTTATTTCTACTAATCCCAGAGCTTCTTTTGCAGACTCGTGAATTTTACACTTGAGATTTTCGTATCTTTCATGTACTGTCCATTCCTCTCTTACATCTCGCAGTTTACCTGCTAATCTTAGTTTGTATAGAAAAGATGTTGATTCTTCATTAAGTTTTTCTAAATTGTATTTAGGAGTCTGCTTTTCCAAATTTTCTTTAACTGTTTCTTTCGTGTCGTTTAATATGTTGTTACGGTTGTAGTATTTTAAATACAGTTGAGATTTCACCAGAAAATGGTCGGATCCACAGGTAGCTCCTCTATATACACGGACATCATTTACTCTACTCCTTGATTGCTGTTTAATGATAATATAATCTATAATAGATCTATATTTCTTCGTTGATTGGGTCCAAGTATATTTATGGATATCTTTATGGCTGAAAAATCCATTTGTAATTCTTAGAGAGTATTGGTCACATATATCTACTAGTCTTATTCCATTATCGTTTACTGTTTCTTCACCATACGGACCGACTATTCTGTTACGAGTTTTTTTACCTACTCGAGCATTTAGATCTCCCATCAAAATTATCTCTTTTCGGCGGCTTATCTCGTCTAGAGTTTTTTGTAGTTTCTCCTCAAAATCGTCTTTAACATCTGCGTTTGAGTCGTCAGTTGGAGCGTATACTCCTATAATTGTGATGGCCTGTCCTTTGATCGTTAATTCCATCGTGATAATCCTTTCACTTACGGCCTTCCAGTTTTTCACATATCTATTATATTTCCTTCTCACACATATCGATACGCCGGCCTTTGCTCTTTGTTCCTTATTTACTCCACTATAATAGTGGATATACTCTTCTTTTGCCTCATTACCTTGTCCCTTTTTCTTGGTTTCGCTTAGAACTGCTATGTCGATCTTGAATTCATTTAGTTCGCGAAAGACTTCATAGTATTTGGTGTTAATACCCTGTACATTCCAGCATCCAATATTCATATGCCTTTTTCGTTGCCTTGTCCGTTTCTGAGATTTTCCGTCCTGATTCCGAGGCTGAGCGTTTGGATTTTTTGCAAAGTAGGTTTTTACGGGTGCCGAGGAGCAGGCCCGACGCCCCAACCCTCCTCCTTTATCCGGGCTTGGGACCGGCAGCAGCAGCAATAGATTACTGCTACAGGCGGAGTAGTATTTCATTAATTTTCGTATGTTGTTTAGGTTGAGTGCGTTGTTACAAGCTCAACGTATCCTTGCAGTTGGTGTACACACGAACTTAAAAACCAATACAATAATATACTGCATATGAATTTTGAAACTTTCTTGCGCGTTGGAGAAGTATTGTAACTAATTAGCAAACAGATCACGCTGCTTTATTAAAATTTCGTAAAGCGTTGCCTCTTGGTTTTTAGAAGATTCTGAAACGTAATGTCGAGATTAAAATATTGAAGAGTTTAAAACAAAATAACATATATAAGCAAAATTATTTTAAAGCTAAACTGCTACAGTTATAGTGGTAGCTTAAAGTTCACTACCTAATTGTTAGGTGTCGAAAAATAAGGGACGGTAATTTTTCCCTTCCTTCTTAATTTTTGACGAATGAATTTGTTCTCTTATTGTTCGTTTTCTTCAATTTAAACGAATCTTTTTCCTTAAAATACAGATTTTTCAAAAAGTATATACTATCATCTTAAATGTATGGGTCAATATTATGCAGTAGGTTTTTATAATATTATGGAGCTACAGCGATGTTATTGCAGTCAATGTTCGCTGAGTATATTATTCCAATATAAGACACTGCTTTAAACCAGCAATCTAGGACAATGTCAGATCCACTTCCTACTGTAGTTCCTGTTATTTCTTCGACTTCTATTACCATGACGAAAGAGCAATTAACTGTATTGTTAATTGGCATACAACAGTCTCAGGCTGATTTCCATTTTCAACAGCAGGTACCCAGTGAAATAGCTTATTCGTCAAGGGCTCTAGAACAGGCCATAACAGTTTATATAAATTGTAGTCAAGTATCTGACAGCAATTCACTTCTTGGTTTACCTATGTTAGTAACTGGCGATGCTGGGACATACTGGCAAGGTGTTAAGGCAACTATAACCCAGTGGAAAGACGCACTCCAATATTTTATTCAGGATTTGGTAAGAAGTTACCTCCGTACCGTGTAATACGCTTGCGCAATCCCAGCACGAGTATTGGTTCTCAAAGTATTGAATCTGCTCAGACTATAGATACTGACAAATTGGAATTTTATTCTACCGAAATGCTGGAAACTGCAACGAAGACTAAAAGGCACTTCCGATAGAAACCTGTCTTACCCATCAACATTCTTGGCCCGAATAGCGCTGCTTATGCAGACAAAAACTTCCAGTAGCATTATAGAACAAAATCTCTCCAAACTAATTAAGGAACAGTGCAAGCTAATTTTAGAAACCGTTGACGTGAAGTTGGTATTTCACCTAATCAGGTGATCTTAACGAAGGACGTTTCATTGAATTTTGTAATTTTTTCAACGCAAGACGAAAATTGAACCTTGTTGGGCATCGAATTTTTAGAAAACGCCAAGATTGTTTTAGACGTAGCGTTAAAGAAGTGGTAATTCCACGACGATCCAAAGTATTGCAGTAAGTTGCCCTTCGATAACAGAGTAAAGTCGGTGGCACTAGACTCCAATGAGGAGTTTGGCCTGCAATGCGGTGGGTCAGGACCACCGGACCTTCGATAACACGTCGCCTAAGACTGCGGAAGGTATTAATAGCGTTAAATTACTTAAAGACGAAGCCACAATGCTCAACGAAGAACAGCCAAGGTATGTTATTTCAACTTCTCTCTAGGTATCCCGAAACCTTTGTACTCGGGGGAGTTACCACCTATTAGTTTAAGCATTGTATTGTTGTGGAAAAGGTGCAACTACCCATGTTGGTGCCTCCATATACCGCAAGGACATCCTACGCCAGAAACGACAGAAAATATATGCTGACTGAATCCCCGACCGTTCCCTTGTACGAACCTCAGGCTCTAGTTTTGTTAAAGACGCATGCGCGCTAAATAAAGCGGCTCAGAGTTTCAACAGTAAACAGCGCCAAAACGAGATGGACTTTTTTAAATTGTACGGCAGGTCTCTCCAATTGCTTTCGAGATAGCGAGACTCGATTCTGCAAACTCCCTTGGAAAATATCATGTCGGAACTGACTCCATACATTAGCGGCCTACCGGAGGAAGACCAAATTATGGTTTTTAAACAGAAGCGGGGACGACCACGGAAGAACCACTGAGGTTATTGATGGCCTGGTTTATGCATGAGGGCGTTACATTGGACTAGAGTGGGAAAGTGTAAATATAGCAGCCCGGAGAATTCAAATATTTAATAGTTGATCTTTGTTTTGGTTATGCTTTCTACTTTGAACAATCTGTAAAAAAAATTAATAAAAGAACTTCTCTAAAATCACGCCACTAATTAAAACAAGTAAAACCCGAAACTTCCGTAATTAAGCTGTTACATACTTTTGAATATATGAAAAGCAACAATATTTAAAATATTTTAAAATTCAGGAGAAGCATTTGGTACAGTTTTTGGTAGCATAAAAATAAATACCAGTAGCGTGCCGCTTGGGTTGCATAATATCAGCTACATGCGTATTCTTCTCTAGAAGGAATCCGGATTTAATACATAGAAAGAATTACAGCAATCGCTTTTTAATTCATAAAACAAGGGTGTCAGTTCGCGGTGCGCCACACATTTTGTTCTTAAAAAAAATAGAAACAAAAACATCGTGGGGCATAACCCACTGGTTCCGCTAGTTATACTTTATTGGTGGGAACCTGAAAAACATATATTGAGAATGCTAGCAACCCATTCTACGCTTTAAGCCAACCTTAATGTTAGTGATTGAAACTCGAAAGTCTATAAAATGATCGGCATTGAAGAAAAAAATTATTTAGATTTCTTTCGCTGCCTTTCTGTTGTTTTGAAAACGTTATGTTTTTTTCTGTTTGATATTCCACCTTCGACAACCATGAATAAAACCTTCGGAAAAGTTCAACAAATATTGTTTTTGTTGTTTGAACATTTTCGATAATGTTCATAAAAGTGACTAGGAATAAACTACGAAGAGTTATATTGAATTTTTTTATTGATGACCTCTTCTGTGTTATGTTACAGTTTTATCCGCTTTTCTGTTTTCTGCACATTCATATTCAGGTGTGGGACAATTTATTTAGTATCCCTCGTGACATAAGTTTTCGTGCATGTACTTCATCCGTCTTTGCCCCGTTTCACTTTATCATTCATACCTTTAAAGCTTGGGTTTCTAATACATGTATACGTAAAGTATACTATAATATTGTGACTACTTCTTTTAAGCTTGTAAATTTGCGACTGTTAGTAAGACAAATTGGCAGATTTACTGAAGTCTCGTTATTTATTTCTATCGGTAAATCAGTACTGGAAGCAACTTATAAGATATACGAAATACTTTTTGTTCGGCAAACTTTCTACACGTTTAAGAGCCTTAAATTTATTCTTTCTACCGCAGTGGGACGGTTGCGTCGGGCGACATAAACTTTGGGTTGCACAACAGGCGAAAGACAAAAAGAGCGGCCTTGTTTGTTATCTTTTTGTCCTCGCGCGTACCTACGTTGTTTGTGTCGCTCGTTTTCCAAGTAAAAAATGCGCTTAAATCACCATAAAAAATTGAGATACTTTCTTTCTTCCTACTCGCTAAAAATATAACACCCACTAATGTTATTTACAAAAGTTTTAAGTTTTAAAAGCAGATAATTGCTATTGTTAAAAGTATCAGTTTTGCGTTTCAAGTTTGAGTGTTGTATTTGAAACAGACATTTAGAATATGCTAATGGAAAGGACTTGTTTCTATGTATAATAGACAAAATAATATAGCTTAAGAGATAAAACGCTTTTTTAAAGTTTCATTTCAGATTTACATAATAACCTCAAGTTTGCTTCTGTTTAATTATTTTGAGAAGCGGTTTAAAATTTGAATTGCTTCTTTGTTGAAGTTGGCATACTAAACAATAGTTTTAGCCGCTCTAGAAACTGCAAACACAAACGCTCACTTCCGGGTTGTATAAGTGACAAGAGCTGTTAGTTTTTTTTTATAAAACGTTTCAAATTATTATAGTTTTGCATGCTTACACGAACATTTATTTTATGAATGTTGCAAAAATCATTCGTTTTATTTTACGAAAAAACATTAAATTGAAATTAGTTTTGTTTTTGTTTCCTGGCTAACTGTCTGATGCAGTTTACTGGCTTTCCTCGTTTATAACTTCCCACAGAGTGCGCTTTTAGGTTTTATCAAAATAATGCTTTCAACAGGCTCGTTTTAACAGCATTTTTAGCATGCAAACACTATTTTCTAGCATTTTGGAGAAAAAGCTTACGCACATCCATTCGATTACTACAGCATCATGTCAGGGAATGCACATTCAAAATAATCCCTTTTCTAAAGCCATCCATCTCTTTATACACAATCCCCGATGACAGATTAGGGGAGAAACAGAATGCAATAGGTTTGATTTGCATTGATAAATAAATATCAAAACTCGCAGTTATTCATATCAAATAAAAAAGCTTGATTATACGTTTATTACAAAAAATTGAGCTAGGCACAGGCAATAATAATACGGAAACAAAAGTATCAAGTTTGGCATCGATTCTGCTTTCGATAACAGGACGGGGCGGTAGATTGTCATTTCTCTTGTCGCAGGATTTCCTGGGTTTTGATCGATTATAGGCCGCCCCTTTGTGCCATTACGGGTATCTACATAACAACCAACAAGTACCAGCGCTGGTTTTACAATATATTATTATAGCGCGCTCTATGAATTTTTTGGCAAACTGGGTTTTGACCTCATATATAAAAAAAACGTTCTAAAGAAATAGTATTTTAAGCATTGCTTAAAAAGGGAATTAATTTTCCATCTTTGCTATTTGTAAATTTGCTTGAAATAAAAGGTTTACCTTAAGTGTTTAGCTGCGAAAGAATTGATCAGTTTCAAGACAGCCAAGTAACAAACATACAATTTATGGTGGTTGAAGAAAACTTTATTCAATTCGCTGGGGAAAGACCCAGGAGAGGATAATTTGTAGAGCAACTAAATTTTATTATTGGAAGTTTGTTTCTTAAACCTACGGAATCCGTGTCATTGTAACAAGCCAATGGGTAGTTTGAAAGTCGTCACTCTGTTTCACAAATTGCAGCGAATTCAAACTATTTTATTTTGCATTACGAAAAAGAAAAAATGCTATGTAAAGTTAAATATTAGCATATTGCAATTTTCACTATTCCAAAATTGTTACACTTTTTACACGTTTAGCTGTTTTAGTTAAGATAAATTATTGCATCTTTCGGGAAAACAGTAGAAAATTAGAAAATAGAGTTAGTGTCTGAACCGTATAAGATTTCCTTAAATAATTCATACGAAGTTAACACAATTGAAACTTTATTGTTTATTTAGGTCAGCCTGCTAACGGAAAGTATCGCAATTAAACATAACTAGCAGAACCTTTGGGCTACAATCCACGCTTTTTTCAAGTATTTGCTTTTAAAACAATTACAAATTCATCCACCAATACAGTCAATGCAGTTCATTGGTGCCTGTGATTAAGAAGGTTTTAAGTTCATAGTACATATTTGACACAGTTCGACACAGTAAAATGGTAAAAGTACTTAAAAAGGTCGGATTAGACGACCGAGATGTAAGGATAATTACAAATCTGTACTGGAGTCAAATAGCGGATGTACGGGTGGAAGGAAACATCGCGGAAGATATACTTATCCAGAGAGGTGTACGACAAGGCTGTGTCCTGTCACCCATAATTTTCAATGTATACTCCAAGGATATTTTCAAAGAAGCCTTGGAAAATTCAGAAGATGGCATAAATATAAATGGAGAATGTTTAAACAATTTTAGATATGCCGACGACACGGTGATATTCGCAGAAAACATGGAAAGTTTACAGAGATTAATGACTAAAATAACACAAATAAGCGAAAGTTAGGGTTTTGCATTGAACACAAATAAAACAAAATATATGGTAATCTCTAAAGATGGGATACCTCCGTGTCAATTAATAATTAAAGACAAACCCATAGAGACGTTGCATACATACAATTACTTATTAAATAGTAATTGAGGTCACTCCATTGAAATAAAATGCAAAATAGAAAAAGTGCGAGTTGCGTTTGTTAAAATGAAAGCCTTATTCATAAGTCATGACTTGGATATACACATGAAAATAAAACTACTGCGCTGTTACATCTTTCCTGTTTTATTATATGGCGCAGAATCATGGACCCTCAATGAAACAACAACAAAAAAGCCTGAAGCATTCAAAATGTGGCTCTATAGGCGTATATTAAAAATCTCCTGGACACAGCATATTACCAATACCACCGTGTTACAAAAGATGAATAAAGAGAGAGAGAAGTAATAAAAACCATCAAAACTAGGAAATTTGAATATTTAGGCCACATAATGAGAAATGGAGAGAGATATGGATTGCTTCAGCTGGTATTGCAGGGAAAAGTATTAGGAAAGAGAGGTCCAGGAAGGAGAAGGATATTGTGGCTCAAAAATTTAAGAACATGGTACAATACCACAACAACGGGGCTATTTAGAGCCGCAGTAAATAAAGTACAAATTGCCAGAATGATCGCTAATATCCGTTATAGGATCGGCACTAACATAAGAAGTACATATTTGTTGTAATAATAAAAGCAAATGTATTTACCCTTAAATCTCAAGCTATCACCTATAAAAATCTTTAAAAGTAAATTATTCCAACAAAAACTCGACTCTAGCAGAATTATCCCTGTCTGACAGGATCACTGCAAGGTGTGGCTACTCTAGGACTTTTTTTCTCTATCATCGGAATTTGTATCCTTCCTACTTTTCCTTCCCTCTTTATTTCCTTATTGTCCCTCCCCTCTGTTTCTTTATTCCTCGTATTAATTTAATTTATTTAAATGCTTATTATTTTTGATTATTATTTAATTATGTAAATAATTAACATTCCGCGAAGTAGGGGTTAAGTGGAAGAGCAGCGGGCGTTTCTCACAGCGCTCATAGCTGAACTTCGCCGCCCATATTGTACTTTCTTTTTATATTGTAATTTTGAGTTTCTGTAAATAAAGGCATTTATTATTATTATTATTATTATTATTATTATTATTATTATTATTTAATTAAAGAAAATGTTCTTTGCTCAGTCAAGCGTTAAAAGAATCGTTTTATTATTTAATTATTTTGCAATGTAGAATTAATGTTAAAATTAACCCGTGTTTGTAAATACAGTCAATATTACAATTTACTTTCGGCTTAGACTTCGTCGTCATTTGGAACTTACATGCAGCATAATCAGGCAAGGACCGATCCGTAGCTTGTCTACCTTTACAAGCATTTGCTGTAAAATTTAAAACACCTCCGCATCCCGGATTAGGATTCAGTGCTCTAATCATTCTGAAGATGCAAGCTGCAATGTCTTGCAAAACGTTAGTTTGTATGAGTTCACAAACAGCTAACAGGCATAAGCCGATTAAGTATTCCTGACTTGACAAGATACAATAAGATAAAATCCTTGTCCGCCGCAAGGTTCAAGCACACGGCCCTGTTTAGGCACGAACAACTGTTTCCTAAACTTTTACAGCAAAGTGACACATAATATTCTTAAATATAACAATAAGGCCAATTTTAAAGTTCTCTAAAATAAATTTGTGTCCCCTCATATTAAAATTTTTATCTGATTAATACTTGTATTATGCGTCAGCCAAGAGCTATATTTACTACAGAAACTGGCAAATAAATTAAATATTATTATACCTTTTAACATATTTTTTAAAACCTATTATGTACGTATAATTCACTCCAACTAAAAATGCATTTCATTTAGTAAAATGCTTTCCTTACAATAATGAAATTAAATCTGTAATATCATAATAAAACAAAATAATAGAGAAATCTATTAATTCTGATCGTCTCCCGGGCTGCAATTACGTATCTAGTGGTAAGCTGTCACTTGACTGGAATTTGACGGCTTGGTGGCATGCCGTCCGCTTCATACGATTAAAACGGCGTTGATCTAGTACATAATTGTTTATTGCTTTCAACTATAAGTTAATGTGTAACTTGGGCGCTGTCAAACAAATAGCCCATTAATTAGTTAAAATTGTTTAATCCACACTATATTCATGAATAATTTACAAGATTAGCGATTTGAAGGGTGGTCTTATTACAGTATATTTCATTCATCGACTTCCTGCTGTGGAAAAACCCACAGGGAAGTTAAAACGAGTTATTAGTTGCAACCGAAACTTTTCAGGCCAGCGAAAGATTTACTCTACAGAGGTTTAGAAAAGTTAGTTCTATGCAAGTGAACCACTTCACGCCAGTGAAAGATTCAAAGAGAGGTTAAAACGCGTTAATCGATTTGATTAAAACTCTTCACCCAAGTGAAAAATCCATTAGCGTTCAGGTGGGTTGAATTGTTGCAAGTAAACCATTCTACGTCAGTAAAAATTTACAAGCGTTTCTTTACGTCAACGAACGATATAATAGAAGCATTGAAGATGGTTATATCGACACGGTTAAACTATTCAGGCCAGCGATCGATTTAGAGGTAAGTTAAATCGGGCTAACCGTTAGGATTCTATCTCTTCACGCCAAACATGGGGGTTATATCAATGCGTTTAAATTACTTCAGGCCAGCGGACAATTCAGAGGTAAGTTAAACCGGCCTAATAAATAGAATTAAAACTCTTCACGACATTGGAAAATGAACTAGAGTTCAGCAGGGTTATAGATCGATGCGATTAAACAAGTTTTCGCCAGCAAAAAATCAAAAGAAGGTTAAAACTTCACTTGAGCAAAAAATCTATTAAGGTTTAGGTGAGTTGTTAAATTAATGAAAATTAACCATTTCACGCTCAAGAAAGATTCACAAGGAAGTTATACAAGTTAATCGATGCGATTGAAACTGTTCAAACGAGCGAAAAATTTACTAGGCGTCAGGTGGGTTAAATCGATGCAAGTAAACCATGGTACGCCAGCGAAACATCCACCATAAAGTTCAACGGGTTAATCGATGCGATTGAAACTCTTCATACCAACGAAAGATGCACTGGGATTCGGGAGAGTTAGATCGATACGGTTAAACCACTTCACGCCATCGAATTATTTAAAGAGAGGTTAAAACAGGTCAATCAATACAATTAATTAAAACATTTGGGGTTTTAGGAGGGTTAATTCGATGTGATCACTAAAGTGAAAATCTACAAGGGTCTTTTCACGTTAACGAAAGATATAACAGAATAATTCAGGAGGGTTATGTCAATGCGGTTGGTGCACTTCACAGCGACCATAAAAAAATACTCTTCACACCAGCGAAAAGTGAACTCAGGAGGGATAGATCGATGGGAGTTAACCATTTGGCGTCACCGAAAAAACTAAAGGGAGGTTCAAACGAGTTAATTAACGCGATTAAGATTCTTTACTTAAGCGAAATATGCATTACAGTTCAAGAAGGTTAAATCGATATAAATGAGGTGATAGATACGTGCCTTAGGGTTAAATCGATGTGGTCAACCGTTTCAAGCCAGCGAAGTAAACACAGTGGTTTAGAAGAATTAGGTCGAAGCCAGTGAACTTCTTCACGCCAGCGAAAGTGATAAAGGTAGGTTAAGTCGGGTTAGATCAACCACTTTACCCCAGTAAAAGATCCACGGGGTTCAGCATCATGTTAGCGTTCAGTGCCTGGGTGCGATGCTTTTTGCCTGTACCCAGAAGGGTGCGGTTATGAAGATGGTTTTTCATTTTTCTGTACTGGTTTTGTCGCTGTTATTTAAAACTGTACTGGTTTGTTTCGTATTCGTTTTACAATTAAAATTAAATGCCTTTAGGTGCTGTCTTGATTACTCAATAGTCTACCCTTTTGCTCACGTGGCGCCATTTTAGTGATAATACATCTCTCGGGTGAGAAGACCTGTAAGGCTTCTATATTTGTACTTGTTGCGCCACCAGCGACAGCGCTTTAACTTATACATAAACAAATATTCGAATCATTTAATCGGTTTATTGATATATATTTCGCTCCGTTATTTGCCTTTATGTATGACATTTGGCTATGTAAAATTAACATACGGTTTTATTAGGAAAAAATTAGCTAACAAGAGCATTTTAACAGTTATTTAAATTGGAATTATCGATACTGCCGCAATTAAAAATTGTCTTATCATTTGCATAGAACTCTAGAGACAGGAAAAAGATGCAATAAAATAAAATTTCAGGTTACATCTAGAGCTTTCCGAGAGATACGATAAACCGTCCAAGAATTAAGAACTTGATATTACGACGTACTCAGAGCATAATTTCATAAACCTCACAAATGTTCCACAGATTCTTGCAAGTCCTTTAATGCTTGTCACAACGATTAGAAACGTACTTGTAAACTGCAGAATTTGAGCAGTTCGCTATGTTTATAGCATCATAAACACTGTGAAACTGTCAATGTACTGATCTTTTAGTATCTCTTAGTATTTTGAGTTAAGGAAATAGTATATTTACAAAACTAAATTCGACTTTAAGATATTCACGCTTCAGGATTACTTAAAATAAAAAAATACGACTTATTATACTGCACTACTGTAACCACACAAATAATAAGTAAATTTGATAAACAATGCCGACTCATTAAAAAAAACAACTATTAATCTCTAACAAAATCATCTTTCAAGTATATAAAAAGTAGTACCTTTATCTTAGACGACAAACGTTTTTTGTTTTGATTTTCGAACGCTGGCCTCAGCAGTCCCGTTTCCTTGGTTTTTTGTGACCAAGTTCTTGTAACTAAACTTTAGAAAGAATTTCATTTGTCATCAAATTCAGTTTCAAGTCGTTTCAACATTTATTTATTCAACACACGAATTTGTTTAATTGATTCTTTAGTTATCCCTGTTTTATCTTCTTCGTTATGCAAAGTGTAGTTATAGAAACGTATCGTAATTGGTTTCAAGAACCTAAAATACATTTTACATTTCGCTTAGGGCTTACTCACTACTGTACGAGTTATGCCTAAAAGAAATCTAAATTCATGGGAAATTATTTGTATCTTACATTTTGTAATAACTCGTACTTTTTAGAACCCTAAACCGAAAAAGCAGGCGCTACAATGCTGTTTGTGTGTATGCATGCACTCTATAGCGCAGACGCCTTAACGCAAAATTACGGTTTCGTTTCAAAAGATTGGTAATTGCACTCGGATGTTGCCTCAACAAAACCAGGTTTGCTAGCCAAATAACAGGTAGAGTGGGGAGAGGTGATATTGTTCGATACAGACGGGTTCGAAAAACAACCTGAGATTCGTATTCTACGCATTCGAAATCGCCGATCTGCGCAAGCGCGAGTTTCGTACCAGCCGCCAGTGCAACCCACTCTCGATTATTGGTTATTTAAAAAATGTATGAATTTCGATATAATTAAAAGAACAAACGACTTACCTAAGGACGTTCGTTCTCGATTATATGAATTAGTCTTTTCCAAATAGAACACTGTGTAGTATCACGATCCTGGACCCCGTGATACGGACCTGTCACAATTTTTTAAGCTGACTCAAGTCCGGCTTCTCCGTTGATACCCCGCTACCTCAGAACACGCTTGTGCCCTGAGATCGCTTGGGAGTAGGGCAGGGTGGGTTTGTTCTATTTGGAAAAGACTAATTCATATAATTGAGAACGAACGTCCTTAGGTAAGTCGTTTGTTCTTTTAATTATATTTCATGTCGTCTTTTCCAAATAGAACACTGTGTAGATGTTTAAAGCATTGATGAGCGATCTCGCATTTTTATTGTTATGAACAAGTTGCAATATAACAAGGTAAAGATAACGTAACTTAAGGTAATTATTATTTCTTATTTGTTAAACTGAGAATAGAGGTTGCAAAGGTTGTTTTGTCCTCTAGTAATGGTCGGTTATAAAACTTTGCATAGACACGAGAAGTTTTCGTCCAGCCGGCCGTTTTATGGATTGTGTCAATTGTCACTCCGCTCCGGCCTGCTGCTGATGAAGCGGCGTGACGGGTGCTATGACTTGAGAACTTCTGAACATCAATTCCGCTTCCTTGAAGGGTACGTTTGATCCATCTGCTTATTGTTTGGGTGCTCGCAGGATGGTGGGGTTTTTTAATCGTTATGAGTAGGTAATCTGACTCATTGTCCCTCAATGTTTTTGTAACGTTGATATAATGCAGGAGTGTCGAAGCGACACAAAGATTTGGCTGTTGATGGTAGAATGGGAAAGTTAATACTGGTTGAGCCCGAGTTGGTGCTGTTGTTTTGAGGAAGTTGGATATGAAGATTTCCAATTTAGTATCTGTCGTTACGATGTCTGTTAGTTTTATGTTTCGTAGTGTTTGCACTCGTTGGGCTGTTGTTAGTGCTAGGAGGGTTACCAGTTTTTTGGTAAGGTTTTCCAAGCTCAGCTTGTTTAAAGGGTGCATTTTTCCGAGATAATTCAGCACTTGCGAGGGGTCCCATGTAGACTGGTATTTTGGGAATGTAGGTTTTAGTTTAAAAGTTCCTTTTAAGTATCGATTGATTAATTTAGTGTCTTCTTCGGATTTTTGCATTATTAATGAAAGGGCAGACCGGTGTGTATTAAGGGTGGCATATGACGTACTGTTATCAAATAAGGCATTAAGGAATTTTATGACTTGTTTAGCTTTCGAGACGAAAGGGTCCAATCTGTTTTTGTTGCAAAACTCCCACCATTTTTGGAAGGTTCCGGTGTATTGTTTTAGAGTTGCTTCGCTTAGTGAGGCGATGAAAACTGGAATAGCCTCCTCGGGCGCTCCTTTTATGAGAAACGCTCGCCTGATAATTTCCCTGCCACCAGGGAAAGGTTCTTCCAGAGTGGGTGAGGAGTTCTGAAAGGCGACATTAACAATTGTTTATTAGGTGGGAATGTCAGGGGTTTACATTTCAACAGTTTCAGAAACAGGGGATACCAGGGTTGTGTTGGCCAGTTTGGTACTACTAGTATGCCCTCTGCTTTGTCGTTGATGATTTTAACTAATACTTTGGTAAGAATTGCAAATGGCGGAAATGCATAAAAAGAAATTGGCCTTGACCACGGTAGTGTGAAAGCATCTGTAGTAACAGCGTCTGGGTCTTTAAACCAAGAAATGTATGTTTCGCATTTGGCGTTGATTTTTGTTGCGAAAAGGTCTATGTTTGGTGTCCCCAGCTTGCTTATAATTGTGTTATAGCATTGTTGGTTTAGGCAGTATTCCGTTTCAATTTTTAGGGACCGAGATTCCGCATCGGCTGTTGTGTTGTCACTAGATCGAATGTATGCTGCATATATCCAGATGTTCCTTTTTTCGCAAAATTGCCAAATGGTTTTGCTTAGGAAATTTAGATTTTTAAACCGCACTCCCCCCATTCTGTTAATATAGCTGATGGCTGTAGTGTTATCAACTCTTAATACGATGTTGCAATTATTTCGTTCAGAAGCGAAGCATTTTAGAGCATAAAAAACTTCTAATAATTCTAAATGATTAATATGAATTTTTGACTCGTTATTAGTCCAGAACCCCCGCGTTTTTTCTGTGCCACACGAGGCACCCCAGCCTGTTGTGGATGCGTCACTAAATATTTCAAGGTGAAACTGACTTTTCCTGATAGTGTTTTTTGAGTTTGGTAGTGTTTGTAACCACCAGGTTAAGTCAGGTTGTAGTAAAGATTTAAATTGCATTATTGCTTCGTAGTTCCCACGCGATTGTTTTAAGGCTAGGCATTTTTCGCGTTCGAGTTGTTTCGTATAAACCCAGCCGTAGCGAACAGCTGGGCATGCTGCTGCTAGCATACCTGTCACTTTTGCAAGGTGTCTAATTTTGCAGTGTTTTGATTTTATTATGTCAGCGACATGATTTAGGACGTTAGTCTTTTTGTCGGGGGGAAGTGTTACTGTAAGGTTGGATGTGTCGTATGTCATTCCTAGAAAAGTGCAAGTTTTTGAGGGATTTAATTGGCTTTTTTCGTAGTTAATAATAAAGCCGAGTTGTTCTAGCAATACTACTGTTGTCCTAGTATTTGCAAGGGAGGTGGTATAAGAATTTTCTATCAGCAGGATGTCATCTAAGTAAATAATTAATGGCACTTTATGGGATCTAAGGTGGCTGACTAGTGGTTTGAGGATTTTTGTAAATACGAACGGAGCTGAGCAGAGGCCAAAGGGAAGGCAAGTAAATTCGAAAAGGGTACCCTCAAATTCAAACCGTAGGTATTTGCGATATTTTTCGTTTATAGGTATCATATAATATGCGTCATGTAAGTCAATAGTTGTCATAAAAGCATTGTTTGTGAGGAAGTTGCAAACAGTGCGATGGTTTTCTAATTTGAAGTGTGGGGGTGATATAAATTTATTAAGGTTTTTCAGGTTGAGGATAAACCTGTTTGTTCCGTTAGGTTTTTTCGTAGGAAAAAGGATGACAAGAACTGGCCTCTTGTAGGTTGACATTTGGATATTGCACCGGATTTTTCGAGTTCAGTAATGGCGTGGGAGTATTCAGTTTTGTTGGCAGTTGAGTATAAGTGAACGGGTTTACAATGTTGTACAGGTTTTTTCCTAAACGAAATTTGGTAACCTTGTACCCAATTTAGTATGATGTGATCTTGCGTTAAGCTTTGCCATTCACTGTAAAATAATTTAAGCCGTCCACAGTGCGTACTTACTGGAGTTATTTGTGACGAAAGCGCTGGTATCCCCTCTGATGGTTTGGATCTGACCAGTCGCGGCGAGGTTTGGGATGCGTTTTCATTCGAGGCTTTGAAAAAATTCGCTTGAAGTTTAAAGACTGCTGGCCTTGGGTTTTGGGTACTGGTGGTCTTGTTTTTCGAAATGCCGTTCCTTTGAGGTCTCTTGCTGTCTTTGCGTGAGCTTGGCTATTTTTAAACTTCTCCGTGAAGTCTTTTCCGAACAGAAGGTCGTCTATCTCGCTGTTTTCTGCTAGCTGCCTGGCACCAGCGGAAAGAGATGGCGTCAGTTGGTATTTCCGGTGTACAGATAACCTGTGATAAAAGTCGCAAAGAATTTTTGCTGCGTTGATGACGCTTTGCGAGGTCTCCTTGGTTTCGTCGGATGTATGGGGTTCGGGTTTCAGCATGGTGGTGATAGGTTGCCCTAAGGCCTCTTCCCAATTGTTCTTGCAAAGTTTTCAAGAACCTATCTTTTCTCTTATCTATTTCCGCTAAAGACGGTAACACGTCTGGGTTTATTTCTGGTGGCGTAAGGTTGCAGTTTGGTGGAGGCAAGTAAGTTTTCAACAACTCAGTTTTGAGGTCCTTGTCAATACCATTTTTTATGTAGTGAGTCCATCTGAGAGCCACTGAGTCGTGTATTTCTTTGCCAGTACCGACTTCAGACGTTGGGTCGGCACCTAGTAGTGCCAATGCGTCTGTGGTTGGTAGTTGTGGTGCAGGTGCCCCCCCCTTTTCTACTGTGTGTTCGGAATCGCTGCCTGAGCTGATTATGGCTCGTCTCCGATACCCGGAGTTTTGCCGGCGGATGGGTTTGGTAGCCTCGTCACCTAAGAGACCAGAGAGAATTAATGGTTTGGTATAACCCCCACAGCGTTAAGCGTGTAGCTAGGATGATGTCATCGCGCGCGGTTTTAGGGTTTAGTAAGACAATAACCCAGTGAACGAAAAGGACGCATTTATTTCCGAAAAACGCCAAAATTTTGGAGTTCGGCTCTGTATTGTTGCAATTATTACAACCAGACAGTACGTGCTTTCAGTCTTGTTTTGCAGAAGGCAGGCGACGCAGACATCATCCCAGATAAGTACGAGCGGCGTGACCCTGGCAGCGCTCCTGTGGACCATCTACTGGTGGTACCGAGTGACGAGGTGCATGCCTGATTAAAGGTTATATCAGGACTTATGCAAGTCTCATTAATGCCTGATTAAAGGTTATATCAGGACTTATGCAAGTCTGATTAAAGGTTATATCAGATGTTCTGCCACGGCCCATTTGAGTGTACTTACTCGAGTAATCTGACGACGAAGTTTCCGATGAGGGAGACAATTCAAGTTTGGTTCTCTTCCGCTCTAATTTCCGAATTTTCTTCGCTAGTTTTTCTCGCTCTGCCCTGTTGGACTTCCGCTTGGTTGGTGGAATTGTTGTAAAGGCACTATGATTTAACACTACTTAACGCTCGGAACGTCCGCAACGCGAGGCACAAGAATGTGTTCTGAGGTAGCGGGGTATCAACGGTGAAGCCGGACTTGAGTCAGCTTAAAAAATTGTGACAGGTCCGTATCACGGGGTCCAGGATCGTGATACTACACAGTGTTCTATTTGGAAAAGACGACATGAAATATAATCATGCTAAATGATAATAAGAACAACTTTTCATTGAGAAAGCACCCGTGGGAAGTTTCCCTTTGGCCGTTTACCTAAACAGTTTATTTAAGTTGTTTCTCAAAAAACATTCAAAGGTCTGAAAAAAGTGAAAATCGATTGTAAGATTTCAACAGATAAACATCGGCAAAACAGCGTAAATCTTTAGCTTTTAATAGTAGTTTTATTAATTTCATCACATTTCATTGATAATTCCAGCCTGTTTATTGAGGAACAAAAACAATGTCAGAATGTTTACAAAATCAAATCATTCTTATCTCGTAGTCTTCTACACCGTCAACTTCGGAATTTGGGAGCAATGAAATTGGAATTTTTTCTTGATGCACATCATGCAGTGATGCACCACTAGTCGTATGGTGGGCAATAGCTACGTTTTATGTGACCTCGGGCTTGCTGCGTAGTAGCTTAAGCACAATCTTGTTTATTTACGTACGTACGCTTCCCATTTAAAAGTAAAACAACATGAATTTCTTGTAGTATTTAAAGTTTTATTACATTTCACTGCTAAATGCTGTCTATTTTTTGAGCAATATTTCTATACACGGTGAAAGTGGATACATTTTTCTTTTCTATAAACCAACTATTTTTTTAATAAAACCAGAGACATAACAGGGTAGTTTAGAACTATTTCACAAAACGTTTAGGGAATAACTTTGCAACATGCAATTTGTGCAAAAATTCTAAATCTTTGAAAATTGAACCAATTTAAGAGAGCATTTACTTCGTTTGCATTCCATCTAACGAGAAAATAACTATTGTTAATAAATTTCTGAATATTTTCATATTTTTTTTAATAATTTATACATTTTAGAGCAATTACTAGCATCACTTATAATTTCATTTTCAAAATCAGTATGAACTTGTTAAATGACAATAGGAACAACTTTCTATTAAGAAAACACCTCTAGGACGGAAATTTCTTGTTCGCTTACATGAACAGTGTAATTGGAAAATCCCCGAAATTATAAAATGCATGGCTATTTTCCACCCATAACAATTAATTGCAATTACAAAACACCAAAAATTATAAAACTAGATCACTACTTCAAAAAATAAAAGGTTGGTATAGAAGTAACTAATTTGCGTAAGCGTGTTTTCCCAGCACCATCAATTTTTTAAAAATATACGAATTTCGAATCCAAAGTCAGTACGAATGTGTTAAACAACAATAGGAGCCTATCACAGAGAAAAATCTTCTGGAAGTTTCCATTTGGTTCCTTACTTGTAACTTCCTTGAATAATCGTCAATAAACACAAATTTCAAAATCAATTTAGTGCTGACAACGAAAAAATATTGTTTACAATTGGAAAGTACTAAAAATTTAATAATTTCAAACCTTCAAAAAATGTTTAGCAATTTTTGAATATCTTCAACAATTAAATTTTTTTTAATTTCAGCATTTTAAAATTATTATTATTTTTTAAAATTTTCACAAAATATTCAACAATTTCAAAAGTTACAGCTTCTTCAAAATATCCCAATGATATAAATTATTCACAATTTCTCAAAATTTTCAAAAACTCCCAAAATTTAAAAAAATTCAAAATTTTTAGTCTTTACAAGATTTTATTTCATGTTGTTTTTAAGGTTCTCAAAAATTCCGCATTATACACAATTTTCATATTTAAAAAAAGTTAATTTAAAAACTTTTTGAAACGTTCAAAAATTCTTAAAAACTTTAAAAATTTTGATTTGTTTGAAGCAACCGAACTACGCAAAGAAGCCCCCGTAGCGTTTGCCCATCAGTTTTTTTACTAAACGGGCCGATCTCAACTTGTATACAGCACATTTTTGAAGCACTACAATTTTGTTCAACCTAGTTGAAGCTTTTTGCCGAAAAGCGTTTTTAGTGAATGTGTTTATAGACAGACAAACAGACGTACAGACAAAGTTCATAATATTCAATCCTTTTAGAAAGACAAGGCCCTGGAATTGCATAATCTACTTAGAGTGGAATAATATAACAGATAGTAATCCTGTTGCCCACACACATCTTCTTTCTCTTTTCAATTTGCATAGATATTAACCAATATACGATGAGTAGCCCCAAACAGCATCACCATTATTACCTTTACATAGACACTACGTATATCCGAAGAAGTAAAACAGATTATGCTAGCTACTTCCTCAGATTTAGTCATTTCGTAACCCATCTAAGAGTTGAAATTTTCGTACGGTGAAAATTACTTTAGCGAAGAGGGAGCGTGTTTTCACTTTGGGTATAGTTGAGTTCTGAAGACTCGGAACGGAGCCCCATCCGGCTGGGGACTCTATTTAAATGGAAATGATGGCAGATGGCGTACATCCAACAATAATAAGTTACACTTGTCACTTCATTGGCCCAGTTCGTGGAATTCAAATTGGAAAATTGCCCACCAGGCAACTTATAACAAAATTTATACAACCTGATGAGATATTGGGTGCAACCTCCAAAACCAGTCTGATGTCTTAAGGATAACGTCAAGACGCGCTCCACATATTTGCACGAAAATGCACACCAGTAAGTCCTGTAATTAACTTCCGCGCTATTATATGAAATCAGACGCTGACGCGTAAACAACGGCTCAAGAGCTTAATGAATAGGATGCTTGGAACTGCAAACTTGGTGTGCTAACTTTTGATCAATAGCTAAGTGAACTTCGCTGCACCCGCAGAGGGCAGATGTTGGTACCAGTAATTACAGGGAAAGCACAAAAGATTACACGTGCAGTAGGGCTTTGTCGCAGCTTACCTCGATAGCTCCAATTTATTCCGGGTGCGCCCTATACAATACTTCACTGTGTGCTATCTATATTCGTGATGTCAGATACCTTTGCTTTATATCCTGTCCAAAACGTTACTGTAGAAAATTTGACCTTAAATCTCTAGAGTTGTCTGTTGATAAATTTTCGCATTTTACCAACACTCGAGCATGTGTTGGAATTTAAAATAAAAGCGGGGATTTCTTTCAGTGGTGGGAAGCAGTGGTAGAATGTTACGAGTCTCGCGAGCAAAATGAAACCCTAATGTAACTTAACATCAAGGGGCATTAGACATACTTGCATTCATTTTCTGGAATTAATTTTCTTTGCGAATTTTCTTTGGATACACAGAGAAGTGCTAGTTTAGATAATGCAACTGGGGCAGGTAAATATTGCCTCATGAAATAATACAATAATTTTATCAAACGAGCAGGTTTTTCCGAGACACGTCGAGTTGTGTCTACACAATAAAACATAATTAAACACAATACGTTAAGTTAACATTGTCAAGAACGTAGACTGAAAAACGTTGATAAGGTTGATAAGTAAGGTAAGAAAATTAATTTCATAAATCGCAATCATGATTTATTTCTACATAAAAAAACTAATTCCAGTACATAACTATATAAATAATACATCTACATTTTAATATACCTTTCCTAAAAGAAATAGTTCTAAAGTAAACAAGTTTGAGTTTACATAAACCATTATTTTTAATCATAATGTTGGATTTGGAGCAAATGCAAATGGAGCAAATTTGGCTTAAAGATTGGTACTTGCAGTCGGATGAAGCCGCAAGAAAATGAGGCTGGCCCGCCGAATTAAGAGGGAAAAGAGAAATGCTCTATTTCAAAATAAACGCGCTCAAGAAAGAACCTCAGATTCGTATTGTACGCATGTCGAATAGCAGATCTGCCCGTTGTTGATTTTTTGTTATTTCAGACATTTACGAATTTCAGCTTCAAACTCGATATGAACATGTTAAATAACAAAACTTTCGATTCAAAAAACACCACTGAAAGGTTTTCGTTTAGTCGTTTACCCGAACAGATTAATTGAGGAATTTCCAAAAAAAAACGGTTATCCCCAAATTATAAAATTAAATTTGATATGTCATGGGATAAACATTGGTTGCAACAAGAAAACACAAAATATCGTAAAGCCACTCGACTGGTTAAAAACATGGGGGGAAAAGCGATGCTTACTTTAAAAATAAATGCACTTAGCAAAAACGCTCAGATTCGTATTCTGCACATCGATCTGCGCAAGCCCGATCTTTCTACCAACCCCAGTTTCTTCCCTAACGATTTTTCAATATTTCGAGCTTCGGCTTCAAAATCGGTATGAACATTGTAAATGACAAAGAAACAATCTTCCATTGGGAGATTTCCTTTTGGGCGTTTAACTGAACAGTTTAATTGGATACTCGCCAAAAGAAGTGGCCAATGTCAAATTACGAAATCAATTATAGATTTCAACGAATAACTGTTTAGTAATAACAAATGCTAAAGAATCGATTATATAATTTTTAATAAATTTTCACAAAGATTTTCTTTTATTTTCACAAGGTTTCGAAACTTCCCAAAATTTTCAATATTATATTTATTACATTAAAAATTTTTTAATGAAAATAATAAAAGTTTTTAAAAAATATCTCACAAATATTAAACCATTTTCAAAATTTTCAGATATTTAAAATTTTCATAAAATTAGAAGAATTGTCGAAATATACCTATAAATAGGAAACTTTAAAAAATTTAATAAATGCTAGGAAGGTCCCGTGGCGGTTGTTCGACAGCCCTTTTACATAGCTGTTATTGTTTTCTAAATCTGTAATCTTGTAAATTTTCTAGATTAATTTTTGTTTTTTGTATTTTTAAGAAATAAAATTATTTTAAAATAATCGTTTTAAACAGATTCTAAAGTTATTAAATATTAGCAATTTATCAAATGTTTCCCGAAGCTTGAAAGACATTTTTAAAAAATTTCGTAAACTTTTTGACAGACGGTAGCCTCGAACTTCAATTTTAAAACTCATCAGTTAATTTGAAGCGTATAAAAATAGGCACAAATATAACAAACTCCATTTATAAAAATGAAGCCTAAAAGCCTTGTTAAGATAAAGTTAGGTATTCCTATACGAACTCCCTAAAAGTTTCAATTTCTACTGGAAGTTTTTAATTGGCAAGACGGGCTTGTCATTAGGTAATTAAATTTAATACTTCCCTTTTATGAGGATATTTATTTTTACCCTATTTAATTGTAGGCTTAAAAAACTCGTATTTTGTAAACATTTGTAAAAATCGTTGGAATTAAATGGAAGAAATGTATGTGATTGCAATTGTGGTACAAAATAATTTAACTTTTATAAGTAGTATACAAGGTGTCTTCGTGGAATATGACAAGATTAATAATGTCAATTTTTCACTTAAAAACAAAAAAAAATATGCCTATGAACATAATTATATGTGATGAGATGCTTTGTTAAAAAGATACAGGATGTTGAAGAAGATCCGGTAGGAACGGTTTTTTGGATATATCTCCGAAACGGTTTGAGATAAAATTCTGCAATTTGGTATGTGGTTGCTACTTAGGGCAACCAAAAACAATTTATATTCGTACCGCATATCAAAGGCACAGTGGCGTAGACACAGAAGTAGTACAGGTTAGTTCTGTTCAGAAAATTGTTACTTTTACGTATCTTAAAAACCTGTATGCAATGCGATTTTGTTTTGTGCACACCACTGAGCAGGTACAACTGGAAGGTATCATCGCTCATCAAAAAATTCATCTTCATTAATTTAAACGGTTTCATCCTTCCCGGCACTGAGATACAAGTGCACTAACTTCACTTTAGCGCCCAATTTTCGAATGTCAAATTCGTGTATAGTCGTAAGTTCGTTAAAATATGTTCAATAATGCCAAATTAACTTAATTGCTCAAAAGTGATAGTAGAATAAGAGTCACAACTTAATTTTTAGGTGCAGCAATATTACAGGGAATCTATTTTCCTCTTCATACCAATTTTTTGAAAACAAAATTTGCCTTTCCCTTCGTGGTTTTCAGTTAACACTTATATATTAGAGAAACCATGATATGTAACTATTCTAAAGTGTGGCAAAGTCTAGACAAAGTGCTTTGCTCATTTTTCTTCGAGGCAACATCGGCAACGCTAATAATGGCAGAAATCATTAAATTGGTTTAATACAACACGCGGCAAAACCCTCGGGTACAGTTAGTGTAATAATAAATAAACAGATTTTTAAATTCCTAGATTTAAACTCATTTTCAGACTCCAACAATCAAAAAACTACTTCTTGCGTACAAAATGTGCAAAAAAATAAATGTTTGACGTGAAATCATTATATGACGCAAGAAAAACATCTTTTGACGACAAACATTTATTTCCCGACGTCAAATAAATATTTAATGAAGAGTAAAACGGCGTTCCATACGGGGGCCCAGAAATATAAATTGACTGGGGGCGCCAATCTTGTTCTAGTCAATTGCCAGCACGAAACAAACACAACGTTTTTCCTTTTAACATTTTCGCTGATTTCTGTTGTTGCAATACTAATAAAAGTTGGGGAAACAAATAACGCACCACAAATTTCATCGCCGTATAGAATAGTGGCATAAAGGCAAGGGCGTTTTAATGTTAATTTTATTTCAGGCTAACTTTCTACCAAATTGTTTTACACAAAAGGTCTTTTATTGAACTAGAAGCTCTTTGTACTAAATTTAGGAATAGAATTAAGTTGCCTACGAGAATTCGATAATATATGCAAATGCAATTGCCGACAGACCAACACTAATTTGCTAAAAACCCTTAAACGTTCTTGAAGTAAGTGCCTTAATTAAATAGAAAATTAGGAATTCCCGCCTTACAACCCTTTGGGGTTGTGTTATTCGAAGCACCATTTTCGCAGTCCTTAAATTGAAACCGCAGATTTATTTATGTGTTTCGTTTACGTCCGTTCTGCGTAATAACTAACGTTAGTAATTCATGCGGAGTCAAATTTCCTCGCCTTACCGAGTTTAGTGTCTAACTGTCCTCGCCGAAATGACAAATGCGACTTTTACAGTTCCTTTACAAAGCACATTTTTTGTGCGCAAAGGCAAAACGCCTCGCCGACCCCGAGTTATTCTGGTTCTTTGGTTTAATGTAAAGCTCATTTACCAAATGTGCTGTTATCCCAGTAAATTTTGACAGCTTAGACATCCCGCTACGTATTCTACGTAGTCTCACAATAAGCTTTTATGAATATTCATAAGATCAGTGCGTATGTATATTCAAAAACTTTGCAAAGACTGGTAACATCTAATCCATATAATGTAGGGCATTAAGAAATGCTCTTGTTCTATTGTTTTGTATACAAATTGTTGAAGATAAACTCTAATTTATTCATTGAATTTCTGTTTATACAGCAAAGTCAGATTTAAATATGTCTAAATTGCATCTTATTATTTTTCAGCTTTCGAAGGTGCTCGTGTCGTAACCGAGCGAGAGTCGCGGAATTGTTACCGCACTGAAATTAAAATAAGGACTCCACATTGTAATCTAACTTTAACCATTTGAGTCTTCACCAAACTGACTGATACTGAATCATAATTTGCTGCTATGGTTACCAATTTAAATATTAATTCGTGCTAACTTTAAAGTTGGAAAATGTTTATGTATAAGAAATCGGTGAGTAGTTTCAAAGAGCGCCCTGCTATAAATTCAAGCACCTAAGTGCTTTCGATAAAAGCTAAACAGAAAAATAAGTACAAGAAATAAAGTGAGTTTATTTGTCTGACTAAATATTAAATGGCGAATTTAATAAGTTTAGCAAGGTAAGCGGTTTACAGATCTTCAAGCGCTGCAAAAATAGAAAAAGCTTCCTAGTTTCTATTACTTCTCAACGCCACAGGGTGTGAATGAGAAGCGAGTTTTATTATTTTCCAGAAATTGGATTTTTTATTTAAGGATTTTGTTCGTTTATAAGGAGTTTTTGTTTAGAGTCAAAAGTTTTGTACACGGTAGCATCTTGCGCATTAATTATAAATATGTTTAGGCTTCGAACTCAACTTCCCGAGATGATGGGGAATTTTACATTAGCATATTGTGTTTTATATAAACAATGTTCAGCAAGCCCAACCAACCATGGCGCATGGACAAAAACAAAGAACTTATGTAGAGTGCAAATTATTCAACTAAATGGATGCCATTAGCATTCAAAGGAGGAATTTCCACGCCTAAAATTTTATTACGCCTGCAGTTCGTCGCAGGGTAAGGTTTGAAATATAAATTTCAACTTTTAAAATACTTTTTAAAACCTTATCCCGAATCCAAAGGTAAAATTAGTCGCGTAATTAAGATGGATTAAGCGACGGAATAAATCTTCGTTGTCAGCGACGCAAGGTTATATTACATCCGCTCCGATGAGCCCATTCTTTCCCCGAATCCTCTGCAGATTCACTGTAATTAATGCGTTATTAAAGCGTCTGTTACTGGCAAACTGCAACCTATTTCAGACGATTACACAAAGCAAAGAAAAATAGGAAGTCAAATCTTATTATTCAGTGGAAGATTTAATTTATTTCCGAGTAATCTGAACTAATCGAATACCCGCAGTTGCTCAAACACAATTCAGGAAAAGTTTTACACAGTGATGCAGTTACTCTGCTACAACACTGAAATTCTTTCAAGAAAATTGCATTAAAGTTTAAACTTAAAGAAGATGTATTTAATAAATAAACAAACACAAAACGTAACTTTTTAGGAAGAAAGTTCGTCATAAAATATTGTTCATTGCGTTTGCCCTAGCGCTACAGAGCAGACTCAACCCCCCCGGGCGAGCTTTAGGCACCGCACAAGAGCGCCAACGTTAGGAGGCGCAAATTTATCTGAAATTATCTAACTTACATTTACTGATGTTAGTCGTATGTTTTCACAAATACTTTTTTTTTATTAAATATTATTTTTATTAACAAAAATCTTAAAGCAATAAAACGGATTTGAGTTGACACAATTATTTAAACTTTGCATCAATAATGATAATAAAATTTATTACCAAAAGAATATTTTACCCATGGGAAGTCAAACTTCGCCTTCTTTATGGGTTATTTAAAGAAAATCTGGATCAAATATTTGAATCAAATGAGTCCAAGAAAAGTTCATTTTGATTTCATTGTTGTTGTTGACGACATTTTAGCATTTTTTGATAGTTCATTTGAGTTAATTAATAAATTTTTAATTTTTATTGACAGCTTGCGCATATGAACATAAAATTAACATTAGATACTGGAGAAAATTGGTTTATAAGCTTTTTAGATTTAAAAATAAAAACTTGAATTCTTTTATAAAACAAAACCTACGCAAGCATACATTGCAATACCACACCATTCTAGTCATCTTAAAATACATATATTAGCAGCAAACAGATCTATGATATACAGTGTTTTAACGCACCCTATAAATAAAATTAGTTATAATAAAGAAACTATATTTACTAAAATAATTGCATACAGCAATAGTTATACTCAACTTAGTGATATCTGTATTACAGAAAAATATTTTTAAATAACAATTCTAAAAATTCACGTAAGTAGTTCATTTGATACAACTAAATATCTTTTATCTTTAAATATATTTTCAGGACAAATCAGAAAAAATACTTAAATTATTGCAGAATAACAAATTAATCTACTAGATTGTCCATTTTTAGAAGTTTTGGAATAACCAAAAACCGTAACCCACGTGCGAGTGGGTATTATACCTGAGCGGATGGGAAAGGATTAAAATGCGTAGGAGGAAGAATGCTGTCTGACTTTTTCGTCGGAAGATAAAATAGGAGTGCATGGTCACGACAGGGACATACAGAACGATAAGAACTGATTAATTTTAATTTAAACATTTCGAAAGTATTTATTTATTCTAATAAGAAATCTTATTGTAGGTTCAACGTAAAAAATTTCCCGCATGCTCTTTATTTGAAAAAGAATGAACGGTACTTTCACACAGCTTAAGATATTCTTTTTCAGCGTCACCTAAAAATAAATATTAAAATTAGCTTATTTTTTGCAGACCTATTAGTTTGCACCTAAATTTTTAAAACATTAAGTTTGTACCAGTAGCGTTCGTCGGCTTGTCATGAAATGTTAATCAGCACCATGTTCTACATGTGTGATATAAATTTGGTAAAGATCGGAACCAATATGGCCAAGTTAGATAGGAGTGTAGAAAAACTGAACGGGGGTACGTTGAATTTGACCAACACTCTAGACCAACGGTTTATTGCGAAAATGTTGTGTAATGTTACTGGGTTTATTGGGTCGAAAGGAGAGCTGGACTTTGGTTAGTGTAAAAATATTATTATAAAGTGGCGAAAATGCGATAGATTTTTCTATATTTCGGTTTTATAATAGTACAAAAAATTCTGAGTACAGCCCTGGCAAAAAACTTTTGCTCTAGGGTGTAGAAACATCCTTCCTGAATGTTTGTTTAAACTTTGCTTAAGCTCGAAGCGGTTCCTGGTTTTTTAAGGATGCGTGCGTCAACTGACGTTTATTATGCACGTTTATAAAATGTAAATAATAAAAATTAAAAATAATTTACTATACTCACTTGCTCATTGCTAAAAAAAAGTTATATATGAGCAATTGCCGTAAAATAATAAACCTCGCGACTATGATTGATAATAGCCCCACGATTTGCAAACTAATCATCGACATGACGTGCTTCAAAGGCAACTGCAATTAAGTTTTTATTTGATCGCCGTGTATAACGATAAAGATTAAGCAATCAAGTTCTATTGTTTCTATAGCAACACCGACTGTTTACTTTCTATCTTGCCTTTGTGAATAACGTCGAAACACGATAAAATACGTATAAGACTAAAATAAATACCGGTTGAAGTCATTTATAATGCTGTAAATAATTAATTTATTTTATTTACAATGCATTAATCTAAAAAAACATCAGAAACAATAATTTTTTAAGCACATAATTTTATTCTTTTAGTAATCCTTTAACAAATTTAAATTATTATACGATATTTGTAATTTATAAAGCAAAAAATAAAACTAGACATTGAATTTTGTAATTACGGTACCTGCATTAGAATATTCCATTATACCCAGCTACATTTCGTTTGAGCTTGAACGCGAGCGTGAGCGTTATCGTACTCTGCATGTGCTATTTTTCCCTTTTAGTGACTCCTCAGTAGTGTTCGTCGCATCAGAACATATTTAAATGTTTTTATTTTTATTTTGAGGTTGCAAAATTATGTTAAATAAAAAGCAGTACCTGTCATATCATCGAAATCAAAGACTGTAGTAATAGACAGGTGTAGGTGAGTTAAGCACCAGATTGGGGCGCCCATACGAAAAAGACGTCGAGCACTGACGTACATACCTTTTGAAAATTTTGGCAACTCAATGGAAATTTAGAATATTTTTAAAATATTCGAACAAATTTCATATATAGGTATATGTATATACAGAGTGGCTAGGAAAACCCCGGCCACTTTTCTTGCGGCGGTCGAGAGATGGCGCTTTAGTAAAGAAACATTAAATTAAAATACTGGCAACAACGCAGAATCCAAGACGTTTTAGTTGTTTTGATTTAATATGGGGCGTATTTAATAACTAAAACGCCTTGGATTCTGCGTTGTTGCCAGTATTTTAATTTACTTTCTTTTTCTTTACTAAAGCTCCATCTCTTGACCGCCGCAAGAAAAGTGGCCGGGGTTTTCCTAGCCACTCAGTATAGTGTGTCTACTTAAGTTGGCAGTATATGGAAAACTTTTTTATTATTAGTTTTAGGAAAAAAGTTATTCTTTATGAAAAATTCTGCATGGTCCAAAACCGAAATTGCAACCATCAGATGTCAAATTTTCTTGGTCATACACGGGGTTTGTCACGAAATATGAATTTTGCTCAAGAGTAAAGTACCTTTATTTTTGACAATATCAAAAATTGTTATAAAAAAAGTTATTTAGAATTGAAAATTAGGCTATATGTCATGTCTACTTATTGTTAAAAATATGATTTTGTAATTTTTTTATTCTCTACGCTACAACAGTGATATTAATACATTTCTAATCTAAGACATGTCTCTCATTGAACGTCTAATATTATTTTAAAATTCTAAATAAGTAGAAATGCCGGTGACATTGAGTTTGGAAGAAAACATAGAAATTGTGTTAATTGTGGGTGACAATTATAAAACGTATCGGGAAGCAGCTGAAATATTTAATAACAGATATCAAGGCAAAAATGTACACAAAACAACAGTAATGAAAACTATGAAAGTATTCAAAACATATGAAGATGTTAAAAATAAATTCAGTAACAAACGTCGAAAACTCGTTGTAAGTGAGGACACTACTTTAAATGTAATGTTATCTTCAGTAGAAAGTCCTAAATATTCGATGCACAAAAGTTATTAAATTTTTAATGAATATAAGAGATAACTGTTTATTACTAAGATGTGCAAAATTCATATCTTCTGACAAACCCCGTATATGACTAAAAAAATTTGACATCTGATGGTTGCATTTCAACTTTTTTTCCTAAAACTAATAATAAAAAGTTTTCCATATGCTGCCAACTTAAGTAGACACACTGTATACATATTTTTTCTAAATTAAAAAAATTTTTTTTCAATTTAAGAATTACTAAAGTTTTCAAAAAAGTCTGAAATATTGTATAACTGGCAAAAAAAACGGGAAACCTCAAGATCGGCCCTGTAGCGATAAATTCCAAATCAGGAAGACTTCTACATTTACACCAACCCCTTGTGAGGGTCACTTACCTCTTATAACACCACTCAACTGAGAAAATTTACGAACCCAAGCGTCAAGTGTCTTTTCTGATTAGGGTTTCCATTGTTTTCCCCTTTTCCTAATTCAACACAACACAAAAACAATTCACTTTCTGGCTACTATATTTCTCTGCGCATTTAACTCCGAAAAAACTTTTAAAAAATTTAAACTAAATTTGCAATACATGTTTTCAGTTTGGTTATTAACTGTTACGTTAGGAGGAATTTAAAATTTTGATTGGTGTTTCCTTCCTTTTAACGTTAATGGCCACAAATGCGGTGATTCTGGTTTCCGCAGCCAAGACTTGCAATTTTCTGAGTTCTAATGCAATTTCCGTGTGTTTTATCCAATTTCAGAAATGGTTTATTAAAAATTCATTTACTGAAAAATTAACAAACTGTAAAACTAAAAGTTTTGACAAAATTACGTGCAAAATCTTAGATTTTCATCTAATAATAATATCAAATAAATGTTGCTAGCATATTCTATACGTTTCAGTCGTTAACATGGATTTTATATAGATCTGCAGCTGCCAAAACCGTATTCACTCTTCCAGTAATCCAATAAAACTGAGCAAAGCTCCCCAGGTAAAGGAGAGTAGTGTGAGGGGCTCATGAGATTTTCGTTTTGCTTGCTGGCACATAAGATGAAAGACAGGAGGGATTATTTGCAACAGTCTTAAAATATCATATGTCTTTAACCCAAGACATGAAAAACATAAAGAAAATCCATAAGTTGTAAAAGTAGGCCACCTCAAATTGAAGGAATCGAAACAGGGTTAGATCATCGTAAAAATAAGCTGTAAAAATTTCATTTTTTTTTGTAACAAATTATATACTCTTAAAGAAACTACATAAAACAGCGTACAAGAAAAAAATGCATTGTATATAGAAATTAAAAAGGTATCCTTTCAGATAATGAAATTATGAAAATAACACAGATGACAAAATTAGCGTAAAAACAGAGGACTGCTATTATGTTTTGGTTTTTGTACAAGAGTTATAGTTATATTACAGCTAGCGTGTGGCCGTAACATTCGTCTATTTACCAATCTATCTAATCTAATATACAGGGTGTCCTCGCAAAAAGTTCGAGTGCGATTATCTCTGCGATCTTTCAAGTTAGAAATTTGATATTTTAGGGTGTCAGTCAGTGCTTAGCGGAAGGTAATTCACTATAGTGACCACGCCAGTACTCCACCCCAGCCGCATTGATAATAATATTTATTTTTTCTAATTTTAAAGTAAAATATCTCAAAAACTTTTTGTTCTAACCTAGCACTTTTTACAAGCAGAATACCAAAAAAAATGTTCTCTTTCATAATTTCTCATAAAAAATATAGTGTCCTATTATAAATTTTTGAAGTTTGGGTAGCTGGGGGTGGCTGGAGGCGGTGTACTGACACAATAGTTATAGCAACTTACGTCCCCCTATGCACAGGCTAACACCCTAAAATTTCAAATCTGTAACTTAACAGACACCAGAGATAATCGCACCCCAACTTTTCGCGCGGACACCTTGAACTGTAAAAACAAATCCTTGTACGCTGTATATAAACGCTATGATCGTATAATACATTCCGCTGCGTGTAAGAATATGAAAGAAGACGTTAAGGCAAATCTAAAGTTTTTCTAGGCAATCTAGCTTGAAAATGACTGCAGTGTTTATACATTTTCGGCTTTAACGCCTATCTACTCAAAAACGAGTTGTCTGATCGAGATTAATTTTTGTATTAGAGCAGCCCCAGAAGAACACAATGTTACAATATAAAAGAATTTTTTACAAATAAAAACTGTTAACTGAAAATATTTTCAAAGTGTAGTCATTGCCAACAAACTATTGCTCAAAAAAGTGGCCACGCAATGTTCGTAAATTTTGTAAGGTTATAGAGCTAGGGATGGCTACTATTTGTGTCGCATTCCATAGTCCACTAATTTCTCTGGAACGGCTACATTAAAACTACATCACCCTGTAACTCAAAAACTATGCAGTTTAAGACATGAATATACTTTTCTGTAAGAAATTCCTCAAGGAATCATTCCTTATATGAGTGTATTTTATCCTTAGCGTGCGTTGAAGGTTTAATAAATATAATTTTTCGAATAAACCGACTAGGTAATTCCAATTAATTAAATCAAATAATGGTCACGAAACTTCACTGCGTCTTGGTAAGTTTCGCCAATAAGAAACTACAACAAACTTGGCTTTAGACAATTAATTGCATAACCCTCTGTATTTTTCAGCTTGAGTTTTAAACGCACGTAGCACTTATTTTAGATCGCTTTTAGATTCTGAGATTATGATTGCTTCATTTGCTTAAAATTTTTATGATGTGATTTCCTAATAGATATCCATCACGATCTTATCCATTACTAGAATCCAACAGAGCAAGATAAGGCTTTTGCCCTGTCGTATTCGAGTGTTTATGGGTATTTCACTTTTAGGAAATTTTCCTAGTTTGTTCTTAACTCTTATTCTGGTAGTATTGCTTGTGCATAGGTTCTGTATGCATTTTGCTGAAAATCAGTGTTATAGAACCCAAATATCAAACAAACAAAAAATCTCAGAATATTTGCAAAATTGGACGAATGTCACGAAACTTACAAGTTAGAAAAACACTATCACAAATTTTTATTTAAAGCTATTTAAACTCACGTGACAACCTTGGCCAATAATTTAAGGAAGTATTTTACTGCTGATGATAACATGACTACAACATACGACTGGGTTAGAATAGAACTCCATTTGAAAATAATCTTATCGATCTGTTCTAAGTAGACGAGGAACAGTTTATAGACCTGCCACCATACAGCGAATCAAATAATACAATTAACTTTGAAATTACTTACTAATAGAGAATTCTACAATTAATGCACGAGCTTTTCGCATACTTTTACAATTTTCTCTTATCTCCTAACCGAAGACAAGTTAACTGTACCTTCTTTAAATTAAATATTGCTTATGTAACAATTACAGTTCTTAATAGTAGTTCTAAGCGATTATGCTGAGTAAATGCATCATAGTTGCTAAAAATACTATTAACAGTTTTACTTGCATAATTAAGAATTGCATCTTTAAAGACTGTATTCGCTGAGGTATTTTAGGAGATTATTGTCGGCAGAATGTTTAGAGAAATTTAGTGAAGTTACATTTGTGTGTAGCAAAAACACTATTTTAAAAACTGCCCAAGTTAACCTATTTACTGTTGTTTTTACAGGCCAATTAAAGATGTGCAACATCACGCTGAAGATTTTCTACGTTGGCTTGTTTTAAGATGCTAGTTTGTGACTGATTAATCTCCGTGTGACATTAAATTGGAATCACTTTTACTGAAAGTTGACAAATGCGCGCATTCGTAGATACCCTCTTAATAAAAACAAAACATATATCTAAAAATTTAACAAATTAAATGGGGATTATACATTTTTTTTTCAATGACTCCAATTTGAACCTTAA
This sequence comes from Ctenicera cuprea, assembly GCA_958336395.1. Classification (NCBI taxonomy): domain Eukaryota; kingdom Metazoa; phylum Arthropoda; class Insecta; order Coleoptera; family Elateridae; genus Ctenicera; species Ctenicera cuprea. The sequence goes on along the minus strand of OY284486.1, from coordinate 75,991,923 downwards.
TTATATTTAAGATATCCAGAGAAAAAAACAAATTTATGTGTTTTTCGCATGCCTGTTTCTCATTCTAACAAGAAGCAGTGGCATTGCAGTAATTTGTCAAGCAGTGAGTGATGTGGGGAACTCGTTCATCAAGCTGACAAGAATCCCAGAAGGCGTAGAACCGTCCATCTTGCCTGCACCGGTTTACACATGCCTGTCATTCCTTCTACGTTCCCATCTTAACAGATTTGCACCTAAATAATGTACGAATTAATCAAAGGAATGTGACACTGCCAAAGACAGCAAACGGCACCCTGATAATAACAGCATTACAATCCTCTTCCGTTTCTTCCTATACAGGCATTCAGTGATTTTAAACGAGAATTGTAAATCCTAATAACAGAGCCAGGGCTGTCAAGGGCGGGCTCACGCGTGAAATATGGAGTCCATTTTTCACCAGAACACCTCAGCCACGCGGGGTGCTAAATAAAACAAATACCACATGCGATTACTCGTAAAATAACAAATGTTCGCCGTAAGAACAGATCGATTGCGAACGCGCTTCTCCGTGCATCCCTTTTAAGGTTGTATATATCCAGAACAGATGCATTTTATTTATCAAGTCGACACAAATGTCTAGCTCGTTACAACTTTCGGAAGAAATAAAAAACCGTTTTTACATTAGCAGGTTTAGAATTCAGCCTACTACAATCCCACACTGGTGTGGTTTGAAATTCATTCGTGTTCTCTTTAAAGGCAATAACAATTGAAACAGCAAAATGTTAGTGTTGTCAACACAATATCAATATAAATATTATTTGGGTGAATCATTACCTAGTCACAGTGGCCCATTGTGCAAAAGTATGAATATACTCGTATAAACAACCTTAGGTGATCAAGCCGACAAATATCCATAGAAGCATCACTGATTGACTAGGTCAACGTGCACTGTTAATTAATTCGATTTATTATTATAATTTCATTACTAAACTCGTTTTTTTATTACGTAATCAAAAGTGCAATTACTGTGTGTGTCACATACAGAGTGTTATCAGAAAGTACAGTGCATTAGGAGTGATTTCCAAAATGGGTAAAAGTCAGTGCCAAAAAACCGAACGGAAGCGTTGACAAAGCTCCCTCTCTATCTCGAATTATAGTTCGTCATGTTCATCTAGCACATCAGAAGAAACAAACACCAAAGTGAAGAGCTTAGAAGAAAACTAAAGAATTAAGAGAACAGAATAGTTTGGGGTGTGATCAAGATGACGAGAATTTACCAGAGTTTAATTGTCTCGAGTTGACAACAAGACGAGGTCTTAACTTGGAGTGACATAGCAAAATCGTGAAGTCAGTTTCGAGTAGGCTAAAAGGTATGGCTAGGCGTTGTACAACGCGCAAAAAATTAGAATCACTGACTGGAATTCTATGGAGCAGTTCCACAATCTGTTACCGTTTTCCAGATGCTCTGGAACGAGGAGCGAAAAGGAGTTGAATTTGTCTGGTGAATGCAATTAATAAGAAAATTGCTAATTGTACCACGATAATTGGATTGCAAGTACGTGCAACGACCACTGGTACTAGTGGTGATTCGCGCCGTACAGTGACGTCATCGCATTTGAATACCACAAACTCTATAAATTTCGGTGTGGTATGAATTGCAAGGGCATTTACTATGTCAAGAATTGTTAGTTTCCAAAACGCAGGTGCTTTGAATATAAACAATTCAGACATTTTCACTAAGACATTCACATAATGAGTCATGATAAGCATGGTGACGTGCCGTGAATGCGATCGTGCTGACACTCATGACTGAAAGGAGGGTTAACGCATATGTTATGACTGCGGTGAGTGACCTTGTTCGAGAATCTTTCTGAACGAGAAACGAACTGGTCGGAGCAAACAGCATTTTGGAGAAAAAACATGATTTAAAAAGTAATGGAGTTTGCGAAAGACACGATGAAGGTGGGAGACTGTAGATTGCCCTAAAAACCGCACGATGGCGATTTGTGGGATTTGCCATGATCGGGCAGGTCATTTTGGTATCAAGGATGCGGTTGCCGGAATTTAACAAAATTGCAGGTTTTCTCTTTGTGACCAACATGTAAAAAAGCGTTTGTGTTGTTCCTAGTACCAGTAATACCCGGGCAGGAAGCAATGTAGTTTACACTCCATTGAGCAGATTGGACCGTTCCACACGATTCACATAGACCACGTTATGCTGTTTGTTCCTACTAAGATGGGAAATAAATTTCTATTGGAACCTGTGGATGCTTTATCAAAATTCATTGTTGTGGGACCGATAAAATCACCAAAAGTCGCCTACTTTACAAAAGCGTGCCAAGAAGTCATGTCTTCGATCGGTATGCTTATGCGAATGTAATTAGTGTTCGCAGTAAGGCCTTTAGGTCAAAAACGATTAAACTTTTTGGAAAAAATACTCGACAAAACACATATTGAACGTAGACGCCACGCCGAGATTCAATGTTCAATGCGAGCGGTACAATAAAGCAATTGTAAGCGCATTAGCTATTTCCAGCTACTTGCCACGTGAAACACGTCCAAAGCGCTGTCAACACTGCACACGACAAAAGCATCGATACTACTCCTTCGGAAACCTTACTCGGATATAAGGTTTGTTTCGCAGCAGAGTTGTAGCCATGTTTCTACGATTGGTGGTTAGGGTTGTAGACCTAATGTTACGTTTTGTGTTGATGATTCTAGCCTTGTTGCTATTTGTACGGGAAACCAGTATTTGTCACATCATCCGTATCATATTTTCTGTAGCGTTTGTAGCCTTCACGAATGTTTTGCTATTTTGTCTCAGGGTTCCAACTTTCCGTAGCCTGGTGGCGGTCCACTATGGTCAAAATATCCGATTATATGAAGTATCAGGCCAACTCATTGCCTAGTCACAGTGGCCGATTGTGCAATTGTGTGGTTATATGGACAACCTTAGGAATAAAACGTTGCACCAGCAGCATTGTTGATTGACAACGTGTACATGTATTGCTAATTCGTTTGATTAATTAATACAATTTCATTATTAAACTTCTTCTTTCGTCATAGGTATGACGATTTTGATGCAAGGGATACTACCGCTTCTGCAGCACGCGGAATTTGTTGAACAGTGCCTGATGCGGCAGGCCGTGTAGAGACGTCAGTCGGTATTAATCCAGAAAGCCGTGCTAAGAACTATTCATATTTTAAACGGCACCAATGTTTTTTTGTTTTAATTGTTTTTAATTTTAAATAACAATCAAGTTTATTGTAATTGCGGGAGGCTTGTTGGTTGAATTCTGATCCTGCTAATATAAACAAGCCTAATACTAAGATTTCCTATTGAAAAAATGGATGTCGCGTCACAGCGTTTTAGCATTAGTACAAAAAGTTTTTGAAGTAAGCAAACAAAAAAGTAAAAACTTGCCAAAAAATTTTTAACGTCTTACTGAAATGTATGGAGAAACAGGTTTTTTGCGTATTTATTCTTTTGTAAATAATAACCACAAGAAAAAATCCATTTCAGTATAAAATTGCTGGACATTGATTGAATAATTCTTTGATAATAATGTCACAACAAATATTTGTTATTTTCATGGAATTAAGTGAATAATAGAATTTCATATAAAGTTTTAAATTTACAAATTATTGCTTGCTTCTTAAACATGTCACAGGTAGTATATTTCTAAAGAAAACTATATTAAGACTTCAAGTGAATTAACGAAGCAAAAGGTGTTAATAACTACATCCTACATAAAGCGCATTGTTATAATGGTAGGTGGTTGTAATAAATTCATAAAAATAATTATCGTATAATTATTAAAGTAATTCCGAAGCAATATCGGAAACAACTCGAAACCGGTAGTGTTAGTGCATATCTCCGTATTTTGCCTTAATTGTATACTAAACGTTCGCTATTAACGCTCTAATAATGGCCATTGTTGGTTAATTTACGCACTAGAGCATTAAGCGTAAGGGATTCAACAAACATGCATATTAATTTCACCATGTACGTTATATCATTTCCTAAAACGCGGTTCCATATTTGCGTTTACATACGAGTTGTTCTGTTTAGCTCTCGACGTAAATTGCTTTTCGATCCTTCCAAGCTCTATCACCGCTAAGAAAGGGAAACGAATCATTTGAATTCGGTTAAATGCGAATGAGATAGCTTTAGAAGAAAATCTTTATTAGGTAATCTGTAGAGAGTCCATTTTATAGGAAATACTAGCCAATTGAGTGATATCTTTTGGTATCTGTAGTAAAGCAGTTGTATCCTCTATCGATGTATTATTTTTACCTTCCTTGCTAGACTATGAAACGTCGTTTTAACTTTTATTCTAAATTATGAAAAACAAAACTAAACATTTACCGCAAGTCGCTAAATAAATTCTGTGGCCAAAAATTGAATTCTGGACGCCAAAAAATGCTTGTTATTAACAAATAGATAAATTGTTTTAATTAGTACAAAGAAATATTTCAGTCTATAAAAATATTTTTTGACGTCAAGAAATCAAAATTAAATATCAAAACTTTCAGACGTGTTATAATAATGTTTCAACGCCAGAAAAAAAACGATTAGTAACGAGAAAATATTTTAGAGGTCAAACAATATGCCTTGCGCCACTAAATGGTTTTGACGTTAAAAATCATTTTATGAAGTCAAAATACATTTCTACCGTTAAAAATTTATTTTTTAAAGTCAAACAAAATTTTTTTGACGTTGGATTTACCAATAACAAAACGTCGTTGCGTACTATATGGAGTATATCGATAAAAAAATATTATTTTATTTAATGTTATGGTTTGATGAAACTATAATTTTCCGCTAATAAATTCATGATGAATGATGCAGTGCAACAGATAAACGAAAAATGTAAAGTTGGCTTCTACATGCCTTACAATAAACAAATATTCACCAAACTGGCTAGGTTTGAAAGTTGTACCAAGTCAATGTGATGACAACTATTTAAAAATCATCAAGATTTGTGTTGTTGTTTTGGTTCTCCAAAGACGCTTCAAGTTGACAGAAACACGCCGAGTGATCGCACCGAAATGTTGTTCTTCGAATAATCTCGCCTCCCATCTAACCGTCCTCCAAATTTCAACGGGTTTAAAACTCAAAAGCTTGCCCAGAATGAACAACTTCTTCAATTTATTTAAGTAAATCCTGACTTGTTCTACCAGGTAAAAAATTCAAAGAACCCAACCTAAAGTTTGAGAATTGTACGTTTACTTGACTTAGGAGAAGAAATTGCCCTATTTGAACTAAACATATTGTTTAACCGAAGTTTATGTTATTTCGTGAACTAGAGCGGTAACCTTTCTCGGTTTATCCAAAGCAAAAACTTAACAAAATTATAGTTTATTTAAATGCTTATTTTGACTTGCGAGAAGCGACTACTCCATCAAATTAACGAATTTAGTTGCCAGAAATTTTAGTTTTTTTCTGATGTGTAAGATGAAATTATCATATCAGCCTGACCTTTAATTTGCCAAAATTAAATTCGATTTTTATTTCTTGTGAAAAACAACTATCACATGTCAGCTTATCGACTGATTTTCCTGTTATTTTTAATTTTGTTAGTTTTTAATAAAAGTGGCATTAATAACTGTCATAATTACTGGCATTGAAAATTAAAAAAATAATAGTAGGTAGGTTGTTTCAATAACATAGTAACCTAAACAATCGATAGAGACAAGTAAACAAACAAAAATATTCGCAAAGAAAATTTACAAAGAGCGATAGAATTTCAAGAATTTGAACAAGAATGTGATATAAGAAGTGAATTTTCGGCTGAAGAAGTTATTCTAAAAGCAGCGAAAGAAGCGTCTTCTAGTTTGTTGACACAAAAATCAAAAGACCGTTACGAAAAAACTTACAGCCAATTTTGCGATTGGAGAAAGAAAAAAGAAGTGGAAGGAGCCGATGAAAACATAATGTTGGCTTACTTTTTTGAAAAGGTAAACGACTAAAAATACCTTCTAAATTATTACTTATTTGAATTCTTTATTGTAGGCTAAGAATTTGAAGGCGTCCATTTTCAAATTTAAATAATTGTACTTTCAATATTTATACAGATAAAAAATAAATAATTTCCTTCTGTCAAGACTGTTTTTATGCAAAATCCGTTGCTATGCTGTAATGGTTGCTATGCTGTAAAGTACCACTTTACAGAACGATTTTGAGTATAGAAATATAGTCAGTTACAATATGAAATGCGAAAACAGTAATTATAGAACAAAGTTTGATGTACTGCTTATTATAACTAACACCTCAGTGCTACCGCTTTGATACATTTGCATTAAATCTGATACTTTTTTACTCTATTTGTACTTTTGTATTACTTTTATAAAATACCTTAGATTTTGGTACTTTCTTAAAACTAGTTTCTAATTTTTCAATACTTCTTTTGTTAAAAATTGGTACTATTTAAATCAACGTCGTGGAAACACCGTTCAAAACGTTCTATTATCACATAATCTTTATTGTGATTAAACTCAGAAAATTTTCTTTCGCTATTCTAGTGGTATAATCACAGAGAAGATATACAATATACATACGTTATAATTAAGCTATTGTTGTCAACTGTTCAACTTAACTACCGTTGTTAATGTCAAAAGTAATAAATTACTGACACACACCATGGTTGTATTTTATTGAAACTTTGAAATAACAATTTTGTGTTTTCTATGTGGCTCGAAACCACATCATGCGGCAACATGCATCATGTCGGTAATAACTTCCGTTCAGTGTCCATCAACTGGTTATCGGGTAAAATCATGATGATTTTTTAATGAACGTAGCCGTATTTTTTGGTTGCTTATTGTGCATTGGTCATATAATAACCACTTCCGCATATTAGCCATAAATAACGTTCAACATTTTTTAAGCAAATTTTTTTAATGAAACACGCCATATCTAGTATATGATGAGATAATAAATACACATAAAAATTAAGAAAGTAGTATTTTGAAATTTTTTACATCACATGCAGTGAGCAAACACTGTGTAAAAGAGTGATTTGAGAAAAACCGTAAACTCTCTCGGTTGCGTTCGTGTTTATTCTCGAGACATCGCAGATTGCATTTGAAGAGTGAAGAGTATTTAAATCCTGATGTGACAATTGTGCGAGACGGCCCGATCTTAACTGAAAATCAGTAATAGTTATTTATTGTACAAGATGATAAAATTGCACTTTATCTTCGAGAGCAATTTTAGCGTCGACGCGTCAGCCGAGACGCTAATAAGCATCGAGAAGATAATGAAATTTTATCGTCGTGTGGAATACAACATTTTTTTCTATAGCAATTGTTAAAGAAGACCAAAAAATGAAGAAAAATCAATGATAAATTTAATTTAAAAGTGTCAGGAAAAAACAGTTTCACGAAAAAATGAGTAGCTGGCTTTAATAACTTCTTGGTTGCTATTTAGTGTATTTAATGTAGAAAAAAAAATCAAATACTTTATCTATCCTTGCTGTTAAAGTACTACTTTATCTACCCTTGATGGTAAAGTGCTATTTTTCCCTCTAATTTTAGTTAATAATAGCACCTTTTAACAGTTGCTATAGAAAAAAAGTATGTTATTTATTTAATTTTATTTGACGTATTTTGAAGCTATACAAAAATTATTGACCGAATGATGGAATTATTAAAATGTTTACCGCATAATACTAAAGAGATAACAATACTGTGACGTCATCAAATATCTTTCCTGATACCAGCGTAGGTATTTTAGTTTATCTCATTCGATAAAGAAATGTTTTTCTCTTCAACTGTATAAAAATATACTACTCCTACCATACAACATTTTTGCGAAAAATACATTTTTTTCATATAAATAACTCGCGAGCTGGAAGTACACGACTACACGTGTCGCAACTTAACAACAGTGTGGTTGGAACATTGACTTTTATTACTCTTAACATCAAGTACTTGGCGAAACAATCATTTTATAATTTATTAATCGTATTGCAACTAAACATTATTTTATGAAAAATATAAAATATTCAAAAATGTGCTTGTTATCAAAAATGCAGCATGTTTAATTATTAAAATAACTAGCAATAATTACTAATTTACGAAAATTATTCTTTAAACTTAAAAAGTAGTTTTGTTTAACAAATGGTCAAACTGTGCTACCATAACTAGAGTTGGGCAAATGCATATTTGCACCTTTTTTCCTATTGATCATAAAATGTTAATTTTTCGTATATACACGTTTAGAGTCATAAAAAGTAAATTTTATTTTGCATATTTGGCATATATTACAACTTTACGGCATACGGCATATATTAGTGCATATTTTAGCTTTTAATGGCATGAAAATGCATGTTCTAGCAAAAAAAAATTAAATTTCAAATAAATTATCAAATAAAATATTCGTAGTTCTTAGAAGAAATTGCACAATTTCTTCTAGTGAAACCACATGAACCCTAGACTTTCTAAATTTCCAAGTAGGGGTAGAGGAAATGAAGGAGTAACTGACAAAGGTTGTATTATTTGGGTAGGTCTTATTCCTTAGGTACAAATTTCTTTGAAAACAATATTTGGAAATTTTTCTTATACTTATTCTTAGAAATAGTTATTTATAATTTTAGTGCTTGACTAGTTTATTTATTGCTTTGACAGAGAGCTGTAAAGTGTAATTGTCCAGTCTATACCCTGAAAATGCCCAAAAATGCTGGTTCAAAAAACGATTTAATTAAGAAGTGGTTGAAGCCGTATGTACATCTTTTAAATACGACGGAAGTGTTGTGTTGTGCGTCATCTGTGAAAAAGAGGTATTTATCCGTTTAGTTTAATTTTGAATTAAAAAAACTGTTTACTCTGTTTAAAGTTAAAAAACTTCAAACAAGCCAAAACAGCTAGTTAAAAATTTAATACTAATTTGTTATTTTATTTTGTAATTAAGCAAACAATTTAAGAATAAAATTAGAAAGTTTTTTTTGTGATATTGCAAAGGATATGGCACAGGCCACAGGGCACATTCAATTATTTTGTTTTGTGTAAGCTGTAGTAAATTGTACTTAAATATTGTTTTTACAGATAAACGTTAATAAAAAGTTTCAACTTGATCAGCACGTAGCCACCGGTCCGCATCAAAAAAGAAAAAATAATAAAAACGAGCCAAAACAACAATTATTGCTGAACTGCTTAAATAAGAATGTCAACAATTTCAACGACGATTTGTGTAGAATGATGGTTTCATGCAACATTCCATTAAATAACATGGAGAACAGCTTCCAGAACGTGCATTCCAAAATAATACGAAGAAAATCTTCGAAAAATAAGAGACGTTGTTTCGAATAATTGTATTTGGTTTAGTGTTGACGAAACCACCGATGCTAAAAGAAGATAGCAGTAGCGAATTTTATTATAGGTGTTTTAAACAGCAGTCCTTCTTCCAGTTATTTAATTGCTGTTAAACAACTAGAAAAAACCAACAATTTGACAATTTCACGTTTTGTCAATGAAACCCTTTCGTTACTTTATTTGCCAAATCAAATACCACCAAAAAGGATTTTATACATGGTGACTGATGGTGCCGCATACAAGGTAAAAGCAGGTCAAAATTTAAAAATCTTTTTCCCAAATTTAATTTATGTAACTTGTTTGGCACATGCGATAAATAGGGTGGCCGAAGTGGCTAGAACTGAGTTTCCTTTAGTCAATAAATTAATTAATAACGGAAAAAAGGTATTTTTAAAATCACCACTTCGCGTCGAAGTTTACAAAGACTTGCTTAAAGATATGCCCTTACCTCCACAACCAATTCTTATCAGGTGGGGAACGTGGATAGAAGCCGCTCTATTTTATTGTGAAAATTACAGTGAATTTAAAAATGTTGTTAACACCTTTGATTCAACTTCTGCTCAGTCTATAGCAGATTGTCAAGATATTTTAAAGTGTCCGGAATTGCAACCTCAGTTGTCCTACATAAAGATTCATTTTTCGGAAATTCCTAGCATCATTAATAAATTAGAAACGCAAAACCTGCTTCTCACTGAATCTTTAGAATTAATCAAAAAATTTCATTCAATTTTGAATAAATAAAAAATAAAATATGCAAAAAAGTTAGCAGCAAAATGGACGATTTAATTCAGAAAAACAGCGGACTTTCAACTCTGAATTCCATAAAAAAAATTTAAAATGGAGATTTCTTAAGCAATGGCCACAATGACGGATGTTTTGCAGTTAAAAATTCACATTTATTTAAATATTGTCCAGTAACTTCTTGTGATCTAGAAAGAAGTTTTTCCAGCTACAAAAATATATTGGAAGATAAGCGGCAAAATTTTCTCGTTGACACCATTGAAAAGCACATGATTATTTATTGTAATAAATAGGTTGTGTTATTTATTGATTTTACTTCTACCTGTATTTTTGTATATGCAAATAAAAAATGCAGTTGTAACTGAAAATAATAATGCGATTCTATAAAAAGGTTACTGCATATTCTTGCATATATTGAAGGATTTATGCGGCATATGTTGGTGCATATATGCACTATCTTTACAGCATATTTGCCCAACTCTAACGATAACTACTAAACAGATGGCGAGAAAATATACAACGGTTTTGGGGGAAATTTGGCAAGTATTCGTAGATAAATCAAAAAATTTCAATCAACAAAAGGGCTGGAGCGGGCCATTTTGCGTGCTCACAATTTCAGAAGAGTTTTTTGGTCATTCTGAAACAATTGTTATTGCGACACTGCTTTGTGCAGTTAATTTGACGTATTTATTATTGATTAAATTGATTCAGCAATTGTTACTTGCTGTAAGTAGTTTACTTTACATTTGTAGAACTTCACCGGGTGTTTTTTTTTATTAACGCTGCATGCAAGTGTAGTCACTTCGCAGTTAAAACAAAAGGCTTTGTTTGGGCCTAAGGCAGCACATACGTCTGTTTAAGTTGATAAGTTGGAGCCCACTGCAACGCTGCAACACACTTCAAGCACCACTCACATGGTCGCGCACTTATTTAAGGTTAAGCTCTGTATGCGTGATACATTTAAAACTATAAACAACGATAGACAAAGTCAAGTACTTTCTTCACTATAAATCTGTACCTGAATTACGACGTCAATCATTCCTTCGATTGCACTTACACGTATGAAAGTTAAGGCAGTCCAGGAAGTCTAATTGAATTTAAAAAGTCAATAGACGGTGTAAACCTTAAGAATTTATAATATATTAACGTGTTAATTTATTCATTTCAGAATTGATTATTTTTAGTTAAATCAGGGAGATAATATAATTTATAAATAAATATAGCCTTAGTTAATTAATTTTTGTAAATAATACGGTGAAATAAATAGACGTTGAAAAGTTTTAATCTATTTTACTATTACTACAGTATGTTTAGCAATTGAACCTTGGCACTAAGCTACCCAGGCTAAGCGTGTATTTTAAAACGTTACAGGCTACAAGCTATAGGTTTTTTATATGGTGCTTAAAGTGAGATAGGACAAAAAATAGATTACAAAATATCACCTAGCTATATCATAGACCACATTCTTTAAATTAATTCAATTCAAGTACTACTGTAAGACGGTAACTAATTAATATTTTAATAAATTTAATTAATACTTGACGGAATAGGTATAACATAGTAGATAAACAACTTAATTCCAAGAAAGAGGACGGGTAATTTCTACATAGGCACGAATAACAAATACTTCTACAGAAGAATACATTCCTTGTATTTCCGCCATAAATCTTCCGGAAGGTATGTATGGAGGCAGCTTTGACTCGTCTATGGTGAAGTAGCAAACATGATAAAGTTTGTTCTAAAATTCCAAAGAAACATAAGGGTGGTAAATTAGAACTATTAGGTATCTGGTAGCTTAAAACGATAAAAGCAATTTAAACTACTTCTGTTTAATTAAAATAACTAATACTTAGCTAATATCGTAGTAATTATTTATTTTTTAATACTAAATATACCCTATTCAGGGCGTTGGCGACCTCTCTCCTATGTCCATGCTTGGTGCGCGAACATAGATATTTTGCATAGACAGACATAGGTTTGGAGATAAATATGGCAAAAACACAATACATGGTAATTGGAAATGAAGGAAGTGAAATCGAAACAGAAAAAGGCGCGATAGAATTAGTGCATGATTTCAAATACTTAGGAGTAACATTATCAGATACTGGATTAGACGAAACAGACATACTAAATAAAGTAAGGAAAGGAAAAGTTGTAACACGACAAGTACACTCACTACTTTGGAACAAAGACATATCAAAAAACACTAAAAGACAGCTGTTTAGGACATTGGTAGAAAGTTGTTCACTATACGAATCCGAAACATGGACTATAAAGAAGACGCTTGAAACAAAGGTAAACGCTATGGAAATGGGATGCTGGCGTAGATGCTGTGAAAAAACACTGTTTGATCGAATTAGAAATGAAACAATAAGGCAAGAGATGGATGTAAATACAACAATATGTGAGACAATAGAACAGAAGAAACTGCTATGGTACGGACACATGCGAAGGATGGACGAAAATAGATTACCTCTAAAATGCTGGAAATGGAGACCAAACAGAAGAAAAAAAAGAGGAAGACCTAGAATAAAATGGGACGATCAAATTAAAACAGCAATGCAGAAGAGGGATTTAATAGAAGATACCGTCCATAATAAGAAGGAATGGCGTATAGGATGCGGGAAACGGCAGAGAGATGCTGTATGAAAACCGCCTATGTACAGACATAGGGGACCTACAGTTTAACGTGGGCTCCGAACCACAGGAAGTGCATGCAGTTTTTCTCCAGAGAGTTTTTTTAGGGAAAAATCTACCTCGCTGGTTTCCCGTTTCCTTGCAAGAGAGTGCTACCGGGCGAGTGTCGAACGCGGATCCGCTGCATTGGTAGCCCGCGCATTTATCACTGAGCTACGGCCGCTCTTAAAATATAGATTACAATCTACTTAATAAATGTGCATACAAAAGAATAAACATATCATTAAAGCCCAAACATCCACACTGATGTTGAGTTATATTAGTAAGAAGTATGATATCCACACCATTAGGAAATAATGTCTATACCTTTACAAGAGGACAGCTTAAAAAATTTCCACATTTCTTAAAACCAGTGCGTGCTCCCCCAACATCTGTAGAAATTGCTCTGCAGAAGTTTAATTGAACCCGAAGCGGGAAGAGGCGATACTCATTACTGGCGAATTTGTACATCTGAGTTACAAGCTGAAAATGTTTGATTTTTTTTCTATTGTGTAATATAGTTACTAAGAAAACTTACTTCAAGGTCATTTCCTAGATCGACTTCGTAGGACACAGACGAATTGATAGCTGTAGTACTCCGATTGTATTTAAATGTAGCTATAGAATAGAATTTGACGTACTGCTTATTGTAACTAACAACTTCACCGCGTTCTAGTATGACATGATAATCATTTTGGTGGAACTACGAAAATTGCATTTTGTTATGCGTATATTAAGAGAAAACATGCTACATACGTTATAGTTGAAATTTTCTTGTCCCCTGCCTAATTTAATAAACGCTGTTAAACTCAAAAGGAATAAACTTGCTGTTAAGGCCATTGTTTTTTAACTACTTCAACCAACAATGTTGTGCTTTCTATGCTGCTAAACACCATTTGATATGGCAACCTTCCTCATTTCCGTTCAGAGCTCATCAACTACTACGTAATAAACTTGACGATGTGGATAACGAATGTACTCGTATTGTTATATTGTGCTTTGTCATAAGTCTAATAACTGCATTTCTAAAATAATAATAAATAATGTCGTACAATTTCAATACAACATAACCAACACGCCAAAGACACATAGAATGCTTGCTTACCACTAGAGACGATGATAGACGTAAAAATGAAGAAAAAATTATTTTGCATTTTCCGGTAAACTATTCGTAAACAGTAACGTAAAAATAAAAAACCTTGCAAAAATAAAAATAAAAACATATGTCTAAAATCATTGCTTTGTACGCTTCAGTATTTAGATTATCAGGTTAGTGCTGTATGAATCGTTTTGGTTCAAATTTTAGTTTCTGTCCAGAAAGAAAGTATACTATATCAAAGAGGCAGGTATGAGTATTCAGTTTGTTGACGTTGAAAGTATTATTAGTATGAGCGTTGCGCAAGTATATCTATCTACCTTCCTGTTTATAAAATTAAAGTGCATAATCGATTTTGCGGGCGTTAAACAGTAATGACTTTGTAATTATTTTTTAATGTTTATCCCAAATCGTGCTGCTCCAAGAATGATAATATTGGCGTTTATTTTAATTGAATGTTGCTGAATATTTTCTGTGATCAATAAACTACTATTACTGACTTTCGGTTCAGACCTCAACATTATAGTTTGTATCTTCAGAGTAAACGAGGGCAAGCGTTTTGCAAGACTATTATTTAAACTTTGCTATGCCAATTGCGTGGCATCACCCGATCTAAAAGCCGAATTGCTCTTATTAATCTGTGTATTTCTTATAGTATGCCAAGATATTACTTGTATCTATTAGGACATATTTATGTTGCCGTAGCAGGGTAAAATTTCAAGTGCCAACAACCATTTTGCCGATTTTCTCTGCGTCCTTCACTATAGTTAGCTCGGTTTTGACAACCCTTAAATAAAATGTCCGTTTTTTGATGAAATTTACATATGCAAACATACGCAAATTAGTAAAAAAACAGTAGGGAAACAATGCTTTAAAAGTATTGAAACTGGATGTAGACGTTAGATTGATTTTCAGAATGATTATGTTCGAATAAGTGATTTCTTAAAACACAAAAACTCAGGGTGTCACTAAAATGTCTGTACGAAATACTACCACATATTCTTCTTCTTTTTTCTCTTTTCTCTTTTTTCTCTTTTCTCTATTTGCCCTTTCGGCGTCGGAGTTAAGTTGACTCTTCTTAATTCTTCTATTGCTTGCGATTTTGTGCCTTCTGTTTCATCTGCTTTTCGTCTTTGGCTCCCCAGTTCTGTTTTCTGTTGTCCAAACTTTTTCTGAGCCTGCCTACTTGACATTTTCTTGGTCTCCTGGCTTCTGTTACTTGCTTCGTCAGTCTCTCGTTTGTCGTTCTGTGTACATGTCCCAACCATTTTCGTGGTTTTATTTGCCGTTTCTTTGTTATTTTATTTAAACACACTTATCCTGTGACTCTTTCATTATTATCATTTACTCAATCAAATTTTGTTATGCCTATGAATTTCCATACGAACTTCATTTCTTATTTCTTATTGATGTTATTATACTTCCATGTTTATGTTGAACCGGCTAAGTTTTACTACCATATAATAAAGTCAGTACTTGTCAGTTGTATACTTGCATCTTTGTTATATTTTCTAATTCTCGTTTACCCATAATTGTCTTGTTTAGTTGGTAGTACAATTGTGTAGTCTTATTAAGGGCTATCAGATAATATGATAATTTGTATTGATTAAATATTTTGTTTTTGACTAATCGGGTATTAAAGCTAAAACTTTCAAAATTCGTAGCAGCCTTCATTTTGAAGATATAGCATTTAGAAAAAAAAACTGTTGACTTGTCTTTAGGTGCACTACAACGCTATGTAAATAAAATTTAAAAAAATGTTTACAAAATAATCTAAACCAAAAAACAGGCCTAATTTCCGGTTTCGGTTCCGATTAAAGACCTTGCAAAAAACTACCTGCAACTAAAAAACTTCAACACTCCAAATCTTATACAAATCAGGCTAGGGGTTCCGGAGATATAAGGAAACGAACGCACCCACCCACCCACAGATAGACATTTTTTTAAAAACACTTTTTTGGGTGCCTTTGACCTTAAAACGCGTATGTCCGTTAAAATCTAAAATACGGAAATTCGCATGAAATCATAACTTTCTGTGTCATTAATCGTTGATATAGAAACGGTTAGCAATTGTTGTTGTTTCGTTGCTATGTATATTTATTATAAATTTGTTGATTTGTGAAGTTTGTTTCGACTTTGTGTTCGTGAATTACAAAATGAACGAAAACATGGATATTTCATCCGAGATTAGAATGTTAGCCGAACAAGCTGAACAGCGACTAATCCCCGAGAAATTAAACAAGCGTATTGCGAGTGGCGGTAGCTCAGAGGTTGGGCGCTCAGTCTCTAACGCTGAAGGTCTAGGGTTCGATTCCCCGCCGAAGCCATGCAGCAATAAAAATCTATGCCGCAACCCGCCACCCACATTCCCCAATCCGGTGTAGGCAGCCGTGGGGTCTTAATGCCTGAAACCTTCTCTGGTACTTAGTCGTTCGGATTCGACGTTAAACTGTAGGTCCCCCGTACTCCACCTTAGCGCTAAGGAGAGTACGTGGCAGAGAAGAGTGCCGGTGCCCAGCAGTGGGACGTAAAGGCTGATTACGATATAGAAACGGTTAGCAATTGTTGTTGTTTCGTTGCTATGTATATTTATTATAAATTTGTTGATTTGTGAAGTTTGTTTCGACTTTGTGTTCGTGAATTACAAAATGAACGAAAACATGGATATTTCATCCGAGATTAGAATGTTAGCCGAACAAGCTGAACAGCGATTAATCCCCGAGAAATTAAACAAGCGTATTGCGAGTGGCGGTAGCTCAGAGGTTGGGCGCTCAGTCTCTAACGCTGAAGGTCTAGGGTTCGATTCCCCGCCGAAGCCATGCAGCAATAAAAATCTATGCCGCAACCCGCCACTCACATTCCCCAATCCGGTGTAGGCAGCCGTGGGGTCTTAATGCCTGAAACCTTCTCTGGTACTTAGTCGTTCGGATTCGACGTTAAACTGTAGGTCCCCCGTACTCCACCTTAGCGCTAAGGAGAGTACTTGGCAGAGAAGAGTGCCGGTGCCCAGCAGTGGGACGTAAAGGCTGATTACGATATAGAAACGGTTAGCAATTGTTGTTGTTTCGTTGCTATGTATATTTATTATAAATTTGTTGATTTGTGAAGTTTGTTTCGACTTTGTGTTCGTGAATTACAAAATGAACGAAAACATGGATATTTCATCCGAGATTAGAATGTCAGCCGAACAAGCTGAACAGCGATTAATCCCCGAGAAATCTAAACAAGCGTATTGCAAGGAATACGAAAAATTATCCAACTGCATGGCCAGCAAAAACTACAAGGTGGTCGTTGAAACACTTATGCTTATGCCTATATGAACAAAATGGTAGGTAACAATTAATTATTAGAAAGAACAATTAGTTAACGTAAAATTGTGTTTCATGGCAGTCAACTATCTACAAGTCGTCCACACTGTGGTGCATCTATTCTAAATTGCAAACGATGCTGCGAATCAAGCACGGAGTGAGAACATTGCTTCTTTTCATAAACTGCATGCGTTTATGAAGGGCGCAAACAGGGTATGACCCTAAAAAGTCTTTGGTGTTTACAGAAGAGCGACTGCGCAAATGTTTCATTGAAGCCCTTGACGATACCTTTTTATTCTTGAAGGTTTGTACTGAGTTGACAGTTGTCACAAAATGTTGACAATAATATTTCGAATTTCAGGTTGTCGCTATTTGTGGAATATTTGGGGCTTGCCGAAGGCATGAAATGCGAGCTCCGCATGTCGGATATTAAAAAGGAGGGGTATGTTATAATAATTAATATTCGACCATGTAAGACCGAAAAAGGTAGAAAATTTGCCGTAACTGATGACTGTGAAATACCATACGTTCAGATTTTTAAGAAATACCGTTCGTTACGCCCAGATCAGATGCCTACGGATAGAGTATTCTTAAAATACAGCAACGGCAAATGTATCAGGTCGGAGTGAACATTTTTGGCAGATGCCCGTTTCATGTGGCGAAATATCTGAACCTTCCAGACGCTGAGAAATTCACCTGCCACGCGGCGGACGTCTGCGACAATCATGGCAAATAGTGAAATGAGCGTGGATGAGCTTAAGCGGCAGGATAGATGGAAATCATCGACGGTAGCCGCTGCTTATATTGAAGAGTCCATTGAGAACAAATTAAATGTTTCGAAACGCATTGTTGGGGCTGTTAAGAGGAAGTAATAATACTACATCAACGTCCTCAAAATTGAACGTCCTCGAAAACGCAAAGGATCAGCAGTCTGCTAGTGTACAAATAACTAACAATGAGCTGATTAAAGCTTCTGGTTTACAAATTTCAAACAACATCAATTGTACGCTTCATACTCATTTAAGTAAATACAGATTAGTTCTGATTACCTGTGTATTTATCATTGTTCAAAATTTATAGGTGAATTTGTTGTTACCTAAGCAACTTTAAAGCACTAGTGCCTTAAAAGCCCGATTTTGCGCGCGTTTTAGTTTCAAAAGCAGAGATTATGATTCAGGTATAATAAAAAAGCATTTCAGATTAAATGTCTTTAAGGCTTCGCGGCAGATCCAGGGAATTGTCATCGTGGAATATCTGTTCAAGAAAAGCAATGATTACGTTTAATAATAATTATTCACAACATTGCAATATTATTAAACAGAAAAAAATAGAAGTGATGGATAAACACATGAAAACAGAGGTCTCGGTAATAGTTTTTTTTAATAAGTTCCACATTCCCGATTTTTTCTATGTTTATACTTTCGCACCTTTTACCCGCTTTATTTTGTTACATTTTACTCGCTTTACTTTGTTGTACTTTGAAACATATTTCTGCTATTGATAAAGTGTAATTCGTACCCAGCTCTGCTGTTCTCTTCAGCTTAACATCCTTTATTTGGACTTTTGTATTTTCTGTACACATTTCTCCGATCTTGTACGAATAGTTGTTTAAAAGGCCAATCGATTAATTTATCGATCCTTCTGCGTCTTTTGATGAAAATAATTGACGGTTTAACCTATGCGATTTCTGCAAATTAAATAAAGTTTCGCACACCAAAAGTAATTTAATCACTTGAACAAGAAATCTACTGCGGTCTGTAATAAAATAATGTCAATTACATGTTGGTGTTAACTTGCTTGCTGTGCTGCTGCCACACTATGGCTGGCTCGACATTCAGTATTTTGGTTGTTTGAGATAGAAAAATTAGTTTTTTGGCGAATTTCTCAGGTAAGTACAGAAAGTATTCTTTTACTGGCTTTAAATAACTTAGAAATTTACAATTAAAGTATTTATGAAGCTTGTGCTGATCGCACGTAAGATAGCATAAAAATTAAACGTCGAAACGTCAAATTTAAAGTCAATTTGTTTTACAAGAATTCTAAGTAAATTCAACTAATATCTAAAATTTTACAAGGTTAAAATTAGCTATAAACTACCCTTGAAAGCCTCCAAAAATATCAAAATTGTCGGGTAATTAAAACTTCATAGATTATTCATAAAATGAATTATGAGTGAAAAAATCCTGGAACCTGTCGGTCGGTAAATAAAATAAAGAAAATTTCGAAAAGTCATCGGTTAAAGTACAACTAAACAATATTCCTGGCAGTTTGACAATTTAAATAAAACCGAGGGATTGCTTCCTCGATTATATTCAAATGAATCGAACTTGCAGGTAAACAACAGTTGTGCAAAACCGAGGGATTTCTTTCTCGACTTTCCCAAAATTAACTAAAACAGGATTTCTGGCAGTTCAATAACTCAAACAACACCGAGAGATTGCTTCCCCGGTATTATTCAAATTAAAACCTTGCAGGTAAATAACGGTCGTGCAAAACCGAAGTATTGCTTTCTCGACTTTACCCATCTCTAGCAGTTTAATAATTTAAACAACTCCGAGGGATTGCATTTTCCAATACCATTTAAATAAATCAATGATTATTATCTACATATAAAATACTTAATTACTTCAACAATATTTAGTTATTTTAACCTTATAAGTATTTCGGCATGTTTACATGCCATTGTCAAACGTTATATGAAAAAGTAAACAGTTAGTGTTGTTATAGCAATAGAACTTGATCTCGGTAATCGTCTGCAGATGACTTGATTTCTTATTCCAAAATGTCCAATAGAGGCGAATTTAAAAGATCAATTTGCTCATTCATTAACGGTACAGTTTTTAAATGTTTGTGAATTTCAAAAGCTTCTAGTATATCTAATTTACGTTTATTGTCACAAAAGTGTAAACATTTTATAGTGTTATTAGATGTCATTGAATGATTGTGTTCTAGTAAGTGTTTAGCGTAATTGGATTTATGTGGGTGTTTGTATTTGTAACAACGTACGTGTTCTTTGTACCTAATATCAATGATTGTGTTATAGTAAGTGTTTAGCGTAATTGGATTTATGTGGGTGTTTGTATTTGTAACAACGTACGTGTTCTTTGTACCTAATATCAAAATTTCTAATTGTCTGGCCTATATAAACCGAATTACAATGCGAACAATTTAATTTGTATTAAGCTTGCGGGAAATAACGGTTTGACTTTAAATCTGGAATCTTTGAAAACAAAAGTTTGTTCTGGTTCGGAGTTCTAGTTGGAAATAATTTCAAAAAAATTCTAAACGAGGAAATGATAATTTAGGCAGGTCGTCGTGTTTTATACTGGATGAAATTTGGGGGGAAATTGAATGGAAGGCGTGCTTTTTCGAAAAACGGCGTTCCGACGCGGTCACTCTGCGTGTTGAAATCCACTAGCAGCGCCACCTTCTTCTTGAAATTATAACAACTAAATAAATCTTTCTTATTTTTAAGACAGCTGTCGCTAGGTCTCGTTACCAAATGAACTTGAGATTAATATTTTAAGGTTCATTTTGTGAATTATTTTTATAAGTAATATTTCTGCAGGTAGAAAGTTGTTTTAACCTTCTTTAGTTAAAGTGATTTTTATTCAACGTTTTGATAAAAACTGTCTTGAACAATAATGTTAAAATGACTATAAAACGTTGTTTGCCCAGACGGTTCCATATCAGTTTTGGTATACAGCAGTCTAAAGTCTTAAAATAGCCAACATTTAATACACATTTTAATAAATTTTTGCATTTTTAGAATAATAATAATAACAAAATAATACGCCAACTTGTTTTCAAACAAAAGGACGAGATACTTCTGCATAGGCACGCATGACAAACATCTCTGTCGCAAAATACATTCCTTGCATCTCCGCCATGTATCTACCAGTGGGTATGTATGGTGGCAGCTGTGACTCATCTATGGTCCAATAGCAAAGATGATAAATTTTTTCCTAAAATTTGAAATATGTAAGAACAAAAGTGACAACTATCGCGTACCAATATTTAAATTTTCAATAGAACAACAATGACTAATTCTTATTTAATAAAATACAATATAGCAGAAAACAAGTGCCGTTCTGGTCGATCTCGCTAGAGAGATTTACCAACTTTAAGAGCGCGCCGCGCCGAGGCACACGACACAGATGGTGCTAGTATAGACATCATATAAGCATTTTTATATGTACTCAGCGACTTAATTAAAAAGAAAACGAAATAAAACAAGTTAATACATGTTACTTAATAATAATAACTTAGATGCTCAGATAATTATTTTCTTGTGAAACATGCAAATAAGGTAAAAAAAACTTACTTTTCTTAGCAAACATAAAACTAAATTTAACACTATTCTTCATTTGTATTTACGCTGATCATCTAGATACTGTTATAATAGGTACACCAATTTAAAATTTTTGTCAATTATTGAAACTATGTGGTAGCTGAGTAAATTTAAAAATTCGATGCGAGAACGTCAGCCATGTTTTTGAACAAAAGTTCATAGGAATCAGCACGGATGGCGATACGGCGCGGCGATAGGCATTTGGCGCGTTAATTTAAAACTTTTAACAAATTTTGCGCATAAATAAGGAATTAGTTGCACACAAACCCACGAGCAAGTAATACTGAGAATTGATTTTATGTCAGAAATCAATAATTCTGTTAGTACAGTGCTGTAAAGAAAAATATATGCACGTCAACAGAACGCATGTGACGCTACCTGTTTATGTTTAATAGAACCATCAGTAATTAAATTCAAATTTAGAATGACTAGCGTCTCTAGCGTCAAAAACAAAAAGGTGCTACGGCGGCGCGCTCTTAAGTTTACCTTTAAAATAGGACAATTAGAAAAATTTCCGCATTTCATAAAACCACTGTGTATTCCTGCAATATCCGTGGTAATTATCTGACAGAAGTTCAATTCAACACGTAAAGGAAACAGTCGGTACTCATTACTGGCAAATTTGTATAACTGAGAGACAAGCTAGAAAAATTATTTGTTTCGCCATTTCTTTAACATGTTTACAAGAAACCTTACTTCAAGATCATGTCCTAAGTCGATTTTATACTGCATTGTTGTATTAAAAGCTGTAGTAGTTCGATTGTACTTAAAAGTAGCTACTGAAAAGCGTTTGATGTATTGCTTATTATAACTAACAACTTCAGCACGTTCGGGTACTACATGGTAGTCAATTTGATGAAACTAAAAAACAGTGTAATTACTCCAGTTTTAAGTAATTACAGGAAGCATTTATACATACGTGAGAACCTACATCTTCTTGTTCCTTGTTTAGTTCAACTAACACTGTTACAAGCAGAAGCATAAATCCCGCGATTTCTACCGCTTTCATATTGAAAATCAGCATAAAGGCTCTTATTTTCGCAAATGTGGTATGAGCCGCTAAAAATCACTTAATGCATTAACATATTTTGCTTGCGCAATAATGACACTTTACGTTTATTACTAATTACTAAAATCATTAAGAGATAATGACGTGATGATTGTACATTGTGATTGGAGGTTGAGTATTATTATACATATATAATTAGCTAGAAGTAATGTTCTATATTTAAGATGTACATGAACCGGTTTAGATTATAAAAAATATCAAAAATTAGATATGAATAATAAATTTGTAAACAAGGAAAATAAAAATGTAGTAGCTTATAATATACATATAAATATTTATCCTTAAATCTATTGTTTCAGACTGACAAGTTCTTCAGTTTACAACGATATCAACATTTCTTTTAAGTAAATTTTTGCAAACATTTTTGTTTACTAAATAAAATTAAATTTATTTTATGATACGAGATATTATTTGTAATTAGTCCTCCAGCAAATTCACTTATTTCATACTGTACGCTATATACCACTTTACGTCATTGATTTGAGTCCGGGAAATGGCACATTACAGACCAAGGTCGGGAAGTGTTGCTTAGCAGCCCTTCCCGGACTGCTTGGAGAAAAATTCATCAAACACATCTATTTGTAGCTAAGCAACGAGTGATTTAAAATGAAATACCAACAGCGAATGTTTAATTTGACAGAATATAAATTTTAAAAATGACCTTTTTATAAAAAGAAAATATTCAAATAAAAAATGGTTTTAGCAGTAATGAAATAAAATTTTGTACGATACACGTCCGTGAAGTGATTATTAAAGCATTCGTTTAGAAATTTCGGACTCGGCTCTATTCGTCGCCTCGTCCGCAAATATCTAAACTCATACTTTAATATGTCACTTCCCGGACTAGTGACGTAAATAAGTATTAATTTAGTGTATAAAACTGATATTAACATAACGGTTTCTAGGCGCAGAATATTTGAATACAAAGTAATAGGAATACGTTTCGTGAGGTACAAAAACAAGCACAAAAACTGCAAGAATTTTAAAATGCTTAGAGCATTTTGTATGGAAAACTAAGTACATAAAAACAGGGAGCAAATTAAAAATAAACAAAACCATCATAAGACCAATAATATGAACTACGCCGCAGAAACGAGGGCAAAAAATGAGCAACGCACTTCGTCTGAAATTTTCCATGCCGTAGAAACTGTTACATATCATATTGCCAAAAATATTTGTGTACCAATAACGCACTAATAGTGACTATAAGATTGCACTACTCTTACCTTTATAGCCATATTGTTTGAATGCACTAATGACACTCTCTTCTCTTCTGAGTCATTTGCTCCCGAAAGAACGTGGTGACTTTGTCTCCTATGCCTATGGTGAGCGTGGTTTTAGTGAATTACACAAACATAGAGGACCTACTGTTTAACGCGGGCTCCGAACGGCAGGAAGTGCAAGCACTTTCAGAGCGATTCAAAATTATGATACAAAAAGTTACTGATGTAAAGGCGTACTATGAAGATAGCCAAAACCGAACAGTCTTCAGGAAAGGAAATTTAACAACTGGCTAGAAAAGGCAATACGGGAAGTAACTGTAGATCGAACTGAGACCATTATACTAACGACTTTCAACTAATCGCGTATGCCGACTACGGTAATGTAATAGACATCACCGCTTGCCGTAAAACAAAAGTTCGAAAAACTAGATAAATATGTTTTGAGAAAATGGACTTAAAGAGAAAGATAGACAAAATTAAAAGACTGGGAGCGAACTTGACAATTGAGGATGATAACATAAAGATTGTTCGACAATTCAGCAATTTGAAAAGCAAAGTTAATAATAATAACGATGAATTAGGTACAAGAAAAAAAAAGATTTGAAAGACAATATATGACCCAGTACGGGACAACAACATATAGAAGGGCAGATACAATTTCGAACTTAAAGAATTATACAGAAAACTAGATATAAATAACGTAGTAAAAATGGCGCAACTTAGGTGGACTGGCCACCTACAAAGAATGCAAAACAGCCACATACCGAAAAAGACATAGAGAGAAGAGTTAGCAGACAGAACAGAACGGAGAGAAGACCAAGAGCCCGCTGGGAAGATAACATCCAAAGAGATGCTAAACAACTTTTGCACATCAGAAACAGTGGCTGGAGATAAAGAAGAGTAGAA
Source organism: Ctenicera cuprea (assembly GCA_958336395.1). Classification (NCBI taxonomy): domain Eukaryota; kingdom Metazoa; phylum Arthropoda; class Insecta; order Coleoptera; family Elateridae; genus Ctenicera; species Ctenicera cuprea. The sequence continues at coordinate 75,967,259 of OY284486.1, read as the reverse complement.
GCATCGATTGAAAGTGGTGAAAGCTTAATGTTAAACTGTGGAACCGCTGGAAGAAGAAACGAATCAACATTGTTGGTAATTACAAAAAAAAATCAGATGTCATAATACTAGATAGCTACTTCAAAAAATAAGAAGGAGAGAGGGGTACTCTATTTCAATATAGACACGTTCAGAAAATAAAGTCAGGTTTGTATTCTACGCATATTGAATAGCCAATATTCTCACCACCCCCCGGTCAGCCCAATATTGATTATTTGTTGTTTCAAAATTTACGAATTTCGTTAACAAAATCGGTATGAACTGAAATTACAATAAGAACAACCTCACATTGACAAGACCTATAGGTTGTTTACCTAAACAGATTAATTAAGTAATTGCCAAAAAACAATCATTCAATTTTGAAATTGCAGTTATAAAATTCTAGATAACGTAAGACTAGACTACTTCAAAAAGTAAAAGGAAGAAGGGTGCTCTACTACAATATAGACGTGCTTAAAAAAGAAGTTCAGATTCGTATTTTACGCATGGTGAATGGCCTATCTGCGCAAGCGCGATCTGCCTACTATGAAGGTCCTTATGTTTATAATAAAAGGTTTTTCAATAAAAATACTAATTTTGATGTCAAAGTTGATATGAGCATGTTACAACAATGCGAACCACTTTATGTTTAAAGAACACTTCTGGTAGGTTTTGCTCGTTTTACAGTTTAGTTGGATAATCGTCACAAAAACAACTATTGCCCAAATAAAATTAATTAGATTGTAACAATAAATATTGTTTACAATTATTAGAAAATACATAAAATCAAAAAATTCTAATTTACAAAAAGTTTCAAAACTTCAAATATTTTTCCAAATTTTGAATACTTTCATAAAATTATCATAAACATGGGAATTTTCAACTGTTTAAAATTTACAAATACTAAAAATATGCAGAAACTTTCATCCGAAAATGGTAAATAACAACAAACGAAACAAAAAACCGTCGGACAACCACCACAGAACCATCCGCATATTTATTAAAATTTTTGAATACTTTTAATATTACGAAACTTTTGTTTATCCTAATTTTTTGAAATTTTCAGTTTTTTTACAAATTTATGAATCTTTAGAAATTATCTAAAAATTATCAAAATTTTCAAAAAGTTTCAATATTTTCAAAAATTTTCAATAAATCCGAGGACGGTTCCGTGGTGGTTGGTTGACGGTTTTTGTCCTTGTAGTTCCCTTGTACTATTTTGTAACAATTTCTATACCTTTTTAGCTTAGGATGAGAAAGTTCGTTTTTTAACCGTATAGTGGTTTTCCGTTAATTTCATATTAATTAATTATGAGACGGCTTCGAATTGTTCTTATTATATTTTATTACCTTATCCAACTCTATTTTGAGTAACATGGACAGCAATTCTTATAACAAAACAACATACAAGATGTAATTAAATGGTCAAGAAATAGAAAAAAGAAACTAAGTTGCTCGTTTTGAGAGTGTGGAAAACAAAACTGTTGAAAAATGTGAAAACAAAGATCCTGTTATTAGTTCATAGTTATTTATTGTACAAGATGATAAAATTGCACTTTATCTTCGAGAGCGATTTTAGCGTTGAGGCGTCAGCCGAGACGCTAATAAGCATCGAGAAGATAATGAAATTTTATCGTCGTGTGGAATAGAACATTTTTTTCTATAGCAATTGTTAAAGAAGACCAAAAAATGAAGAAAAATCAATGATAAATTTAATTTAAAAGTGTCAGGAAAAAAACAGTTTCACGAAAAAATGAGTAGGTGGCTTTAATAACTTTTTGGTTGCTATAGAGTTTGTTTAAAAATAAAATACTTTATCTATCCTTGTTGTTAAAGTACTACTTTATCTACCCTTGATGGTAAAGTGCTACTTTTCCCTCTAATTTTAGTTAATAATAGCACGTTTTAAAAGTTGCTATAGAAAAAAAATATTATTTTTGGGTTAAAACTGTCGTAAATGGAATAATTGTTTTAAATCAAATCAGTGTGAATTGTTTTGTAGACGGTATCTTGAGATACTCATTTAAGTTTTATCTAGTTTACAAAGGGTTGTACTAGTCAAAATTTACATAAATTTTTTCACAGTTTTTATTAAAATAGACGTACAAGTAAAATCAATTTTGTACCGCTTACTTTAATAATATTAATATCGATTTTCTTTAACTAATTCTTTATGTGTCTGGCTCCGCTTTAATATCCATAAAAGCTGCTAAAACTACAAAGGAGGAAAAAATTACATGTACTGGTAATAACCTACTCATTAAACAAACAAAATTACATACAATTTTTTTGCCACGCAGTTCAAATATAACTTTATAAATGTCGCACTATACAACTGTTGCTCTAAACTATAAATCAAAATTTCAACAGAAACTCGACCTAATCCATTTCAACGCACTAGTACTAAAACATTGCTAGATTGTTTAAAAAATGTATTCAATTTCGTCGTGCAGTAATTTTTGATGGTAATACGCTTGTGGTTCAGCTGCCATAAACTTGGTTCTCTTGATATCAAGTCACGCGTCATAATGCTTATCTCGTCTATAATGGCTTTCCCAGCGCGATATTGATGTTAAGCTTTGCCAAAGCGAAAATAATTTACTCAAATCGTTGCACGTATTTGCTATAAAGCTCTTGATACTTGTAAATGCAGATACGAAGTTGTGATCCTGTGATGCTGATATATTAATCCTTTAGGAAGCGGAATTTATTATCTGAGCGAATTCAATATGGAAACAGATAGGATCTGCTTTGAGTTCGTTCGTAACATTTAACGGCCCTTTTTGTGTGTAATATTCTAGTTACGGAGATGTAAAATGAAAATTAATTTACCATACGTCTATTATTCCCACCCTAACGTGCAACTTTCGCTCTAATTACTCTATATGAAGTATTTCAGTTAATGAAGATACCATTTGCTTGGTAATGACCCTTTTAAGGCAATTCAAGCCTGAGAGAACGTATAGCAAGAGACACAAATCGCCCTGCATCCGCATTTGTTTGGGGATAACGTTTATTCCTATAATTAAAGTGATTGTCTCTTTGTGGGTGAGATAAACCATTTCGTGAGTCATCGCGCTGTAAATAAGCTTAAGGGTGTCTGGTTCGCCGCAGCGTGAAGGGCGAGGTTTTAAAAGATATAAAGTTAATTTTCCCTATGACCGCGCGTCGCTGCCAACTAATCTGATAAGAGAACCGAGGGGCAAGGAGATTATTCGTCTTTACTATGGACAGACGGAGGATATTTCCGTATCTAATCCTACTAGCACGTATAGAAGAACCTTTGAATGACTGCACGAAGGCTAAATAGGATAAAGTAAAGTAGCATATGGAAGGAAGCAAATTTTCTTTGATCTGGTACATGCAAATAATGATTGGTTTTAAAAAAAATTACTAAAGGGGTGTTCGACATATAAAAATTGCTATTTCGAATATTCAGATTTTAGTATTGAAATTTCTGAGCTTTTTTTATTACATCGGATTTTCTTTTTTGATCAGCATTTATCATACAATCTAGATTAATTATTATCATAAGAATGGTTGTATTTAAAATTTAATAAATAGAAAACAATTTGCTTATTTTGCTTTACCGACACTAAATTTTAAAAATTATATGCCTATAAGAATTTATTAATTCTGATTTTATACATCCGGAATTAGTAAATAATTTGGGACAGATGTGGAGAAGCTATCACAAAATTATATGTCACGATATAATAAAAACAAATTTTTAACTTTCCACTTCGTGTGTTCCTTGCAGTTCTACAGTGAATGTAAAACAATCGGTGCCAATAAACGTAAAAGATTTTAATAAACAATACAGACATTTTGAATTCTTAAATTGGTAATTTTATTCCTTAAGGGCAATAAACTTGAGTTAATTGTGTTTGAGAAATTTGTTTGATAAACCAAAGTTAATAAATATTGTTGACTAGTAACTTTGTTTTTTGAGATTGTAATTAACATTAACAATACATCTACTTAAAGAAACATGAAAGGATCTGTTACATGGAATATAGAGGGAAAACGTATAAGTACTTTGAATAATAAATCAAAGGAAAAACTGGTTTTGTCTACGTTCACATACATATTTTTATTAAAACAGGTGGTACTGCATGTCTTTCATCTAGTTTTTCAATCTGTCGGTCTAGGTTCAATTTTTGCGACATGATACACCAATTTTATGCCCTTGGCCAGCTTAGATCAGTCTACTACAATATCCAAATTCAAATACCTTTAATATAAATGCATCTACTTTGCACCGTCTGTGAAATAAACAATTATGCGGATTTTGTTTGTATTGTACGTTGTTATACAGCAGAGGCTTCGGTGTTATATTAAATTTGCCCCGTCTCTAAATGTTTGTTACATTTTTTAAACAACGAAATTCTGTTTTATATTAAATCCTTTCTCTCCACGGTTTATAAACAATTGTGCGTACGTTTTTAAATTTTTATTTACATTACTGAGCAATGGCATTTGAGCAAGGGCGTGTAAACGCTCATTTAGACAAAAAGTTTTAGTTTATTCTTCAGGATCGATTAGAAGAAAAAACATACAGTCATTAGCTTTCGGTCTAAAGCAAAACAGCTATCGCTTTGGATTTTCCAAAAACCAACCAGCACCTAGCCTCTTTAAAAGCGAGGCAATGGCTACACCAGGTCTCGGTGCCACTCCCTTCTTCTCCAGGAAGCGAGTCCCTTTAAGAGTAATGCAGCGGGTACTGCAGATCTCGGAAAAGCCTCTGATTCCAACACCACCCGCTCTTTCTCACAATAAAGCCGCGCCCCAGAAGACCCTCCACCAAGATATGACAGCTACTCATCCCGCTCTACGCCGACCATAACCTTCTAACTTGAAACTGTTTACCTAAACTTTGATGTTCGTTCAAATTAATTAAATGTTTGTTTGGTTTTTTGTTCTCTGTAAATATTCTTGAATTAATTGGTTTTTTGAAATCTTGTTCTTTGTTTATGTATTAGTTGTTTGTTCGAGTTCGATGTAAGTTAAGTATAATTTTTTTAATAGAATTCCCAAAACGTGTTACCTGGTTTTACGAGAAGTACGTAGTTAGACTGGATTCTAGATTCTGGATTTGGAATTGGGAGTGTGAGTTACCTCACGTGCAGTTAGGCCACAATAGGTGGGCCCATTGTACTACCTCCCCAGCAGCTCTCCACATTGGACATTACCCAAGCCATCCAACCTTTTGGATGTACTTGAGGACATCCGCAATTGGAGTGTTGCTGATTTCGGCCATGTTAGGCCAGAAATCCCCCAGCATGGATCCTCTGGTTGTTGCGAGAGCTGGACATAGGACATGTTCTGCCGACTCGTCGTACTCGTTGCATGTACTGCGTAGTTAGACCGGGCCCTCGCGGTTCTTCATTTGAAATGATAACAGACCATACGACTTCAAAACATTCTGTAGATACACTCTTCGAGACAAGAAACACTGAAATTAGGGAGAATTGTAAAGTTAACGACATAGTACGTTGGATAAGAAGCCGCAAAAGAGAGTCGAACCAAGATGTAACGAGAATGACAGAAGACCAATCGGAGACGAGTACTGGAGCAGGCATATACGGCGAAAACCAAGGGAGAGTCTTAGCTATCCTCTGGGCAAGCACGTCTCTGTATTTCAAACATAGATTTACGCGATTCTAAAATGTGTAAGCGAAAAACAAAAGAGGGCTTATAACAATAAGTATATCTACATTTTGTCCGATAGCTAGGCGGCCTTAAAGACTCTTTCGAGCCCTAAAGCCTCTTCCAAACGGGTGTGAGGATGTTGCAAAAGGACTCAACGATCTGGCGGAGCAGAACAAGGTGAGACTGCACTGGGTTTCAAGTCACCGAGGGACTGCTGGTTATACAGAAGCTGATAAGCTCGCAAGCAGGGATCAAACCAAAACCTGCCTTGGGAGTTCCAAGCAGCGTAATCCGTAGCTATATCAACAGCTGGTTACGATACAAACACACAACACACTGAAATAACAGGCCAAGACACAATCACAGCAAGTCGTTCATAAACGGTCCTTGCACGAAAAGAACTGCAGAACTGCTACTGCTTAGCAGGATGCTGCTCAGGATTGTCACAGGCTTCCTAATAGGTCATGTGACTGTCAAGCAACACCTCCATTAGATCCAGAAATTTAATGGAGAAAGCGAACCCAGTGAGAGACTTGTATCTTATGATACAAGAAACCAGAATCACGGAGTGAGTGTGACAAAAATGATGATAAGCACAATAAGCCCTTCAGGCTGCAGTGCCTCCAAAACCACGTAGACGGACCCAGAGAAGTTAAAAAAAAGACTTCGCGGTGCTTTTTGAGAATGCGACTTGGTTGCACCGACCGATCTGTTAAAGACCTCGATATTAATTTAAGTATTTCACAATTCTGTTTAAGTAAATCAGTTTTTACGCATCCTACACACAGTTATTATAAAATGTATAAAGTGATCCATGTTGTATTAATTACAAACATCAAACTTTTCCAGTTTTAATGAACGTCCATAAATTTTTATTGCGGTATATTGAACTCAAAAATTGACAAGTAAATTTATAGATAAATCTGTTGGTACGCCTACATAATGGCATAATGATGATGCTTATTTTGCTTTGAACTATTGAAACTTTTAAACGAATACACTAAATGTCCTCCTACAAGCTATAAATACCTACTTAAAACTGTCTGATACTCCTGAATACTTAATAATTGTCAATCGAAAGGTTAAATCCCCGTTGATTGTGTAATGACGTAAGAGCGCTAACCGACAACCGCTAACGAGGATTTTGGAAAGCTCAACAACCCACTGAATGAAACCCCCTGTAGAGAATACATTTACCCCAACATCAATCGTCTGATAAACCATGGTTAAATTTTTAAACTGATATTTTATTCATTATCTTTCATTGATAATTTTTTGTGTTTTGCTCCAGTTTAAAGATTTAAAGTCCTTAATACTTTATACAGTACTCGAAATCATTGAAACTCATCGTGAGATGTAGTAGAAATGAACTTCAAAACGAACTCTGCAAAACACAACCCATTTGTTATTATATAAGCTATCAAACTAATTTATACGCGTGTGCTTTATTATTTTATCTTCTTGGCGAACCTGTGCAAATTTACAGGCACTTCTATTTGAGGTATGTGTTTACATAGGCCCTGAACTTTTAACTATTGAGCATCTAAAAAGGGACGGCCGTGTTTGGTTTGCGTTCATTTTATCGAAGAGATGAATGTCGGGTTCGATATCGGGATAACATTGTGTTTGGGATAGTATAACAATAACCCACTTGATGAAAAATGATCGAAAAGAATGCATAAAATGGTAACTCTTTAGTCGTTTGTAATTTATTATAAGGTCGCTCAAACACGTAAGATCCGTAAAAGTTGTGTAATATAAACTTTGGTTTTACATCAGGCCTACAAGATTAAATTCGATTCAGAGCAGACCCTGAGGTTTACTTTCAACCTCTTTTGAAATTTCTTTTGATGGACGTTTTACCTTGCTTTTAAACTTTGGCATATTACTTGTTCTTACCGCCTTTTACAAACTTGTATTGATTGATTTTTAAAAAGTTTCGTTCCAATCATAATTTATTTTTTGTGAAATGTCTACAGACCTCGGTTACGTTAAGTTTTTACACCTTCATCAAACTCAGTACTATTTAATTTAAAAATCGAATGATATAATACAAATCCTAGAGCATGTGGATGGGTATACAATGGAAATAAAAAAATGAACGCAATAAACTATGCAGACAATATCGTATTAGGTGTGAATAATAAAAACAACTTAGAGGCAGTTATCACCAGAAAGAACTATGTCCAAATCACTATTTTCTCTCTCCATCTCTTCTTCTTCTTTCTGTTAAGCTTTTAGCTTGTGTTATCCAGATTGTATCGTGTCTTTGTTTACTTCAAGTTATTCTCTCTTGTTGGGACGTCCTACGCTCCTTCTTCCTTGTGGTCTGTTGTCTCTTGCAATTCTAACTAATTTTGTTTCGTCCATCCTGGATATGTGCTCATTCCATTCTCTTTTTCTTCCATTTATCTACTGTGTTATGTGTCGTACCTGACATGATTCACGGATGTTTGTGTTTCTTATCCTTTCCATCCTGGTATTGCCAGTTATTTTTCTCAGTACTTTCATTTCGGCCACTTGCATCTTTTGTTTCGTTTTTGTTGTTTCTGCTGCCGTCTTTGTAGCATATGTCATTATGGGTCTTATGGCTCCTTTATAGATCTTTGCCTTGGTGTCTTGTCTTAGGTGTTTATTCCTCCATATAGTTTGGTTCAAACATCCCTCTATTCTTTCCGCTTTACTTATTTGCTCATCTATTTCTTTGTTTAGATCGCCATAAGTAAATAGCTGCACTCCTAAATAACTGAATTGCATTAGTTGTTCAATTGACTAATTTGCATCTTATCGGTTCTTTGGCTATTGTCATGGCTTTCGTTTTCTCGGATGATATTTTCATGTTAAACTTCTCACGGGCTGAGTTAAATTCAAATAGCATTCTTTGTAGGCTGTTTTCGTTTTCCGCAACCAATACCACGTCATCTGCATAACTTACGGCGTTTATTTTGTTTCTCCCCATTTTGTATCCCTCCATATTCCTTACCGATTTCAGGATTTCGTCCATTATCAAATTAAATAATGTCGGGCTCAAAGAATACCCTTGTCTTATACCTTTTTCTGCTGCAATTGGTGCGGAGAGCCCCTCTGGGCATTTTATTTTCACTTGGCCATCTGTATAGAGATAGCTTCTATGGTTCTAATTATTTGAACAGGTACTTTTCTTTGAATGAGTAATGTTAACACATCGTGTAGTTATATTCGGTCTTTTGACAAGTCTATAAAGCATAAGTAGGCTGGTTTATTGTATTCTAGCAATTTTTCCATTAACTGTCATATTATAAAGATTGCATCTGTGCAAGACCTTCCACTTCGTAATCCCTGTTGTTCGTCCCCCAATTTTAGCTTTTTGTTCAGTTTGTTGTTAATGATTCTTGTTGTGAGTTTTAGTGTTGTACTCAGAAGGTTTATTACTCTGTAATTTTCTGGGTATTTTTTGTCACTTTTTTTGAAAATAGAGATCATGATGTTTGTCCTCCAGTCATCTGGTATGGATTGTGTGCTTATTATTTTTTGTATTAGTTTTGTGACTTCTTCTACTAATTTTTTCCTCCGTATTTGAGTAATTCATTGGGTATTCCTTCTTCTCCCGGTGATTTTCTGTTTCTCAATTTTGCTACCGTTTCTTGCACTTTTTCTTTTGTTATTTCGACATTCTCGTTATTCACCTCCTCTTATTCCCATGCTATCATCCTTTTTTCTTCCTCGTTTTTAAATAGTGTCCTGAAATGTTCTTCCCATTCACTTACTTATATCTTTTTTGTTTCAACATACTCTTTTGTTTCGGTCCTTTGTGTTCGAATAACTCGCCCAATTTGTTTCTGTGTTCCATAGAAATCATGTTCCATTTGTTTCGAGAACTTCTCCCAATAGTTCTGTTTTATTTCTCTTATTCTTGAGTTCACTTGGTTTCTTATCTGTTTGTACCTTTCATATTCTGGGATAGTTTTCACTTGTTTGCATGTTAGATATGCTATTCTTTTTTGTTGCGCTAGTGTTTTTACCTCTTCACAAAACCATGGTGTTTTTCGGTAGGCCGTATTTTTGTTAATATTTAGCTGTCTTCTTCCTAGGGCTTGATTTGCGGCGTTTGTCATATTGTTTTGTACCTTCTGCTTGCTTTCGTTCACTGTATCTTTATTTATAATTTTATTTTGATTAATATGTGCCTCTAGCCGGTTTTTGTACAGCGCTTTCGTTGTTTTATCGTTTATTAATTCAGTGTTTATCTTGGACTCATATTTTAGGGTCGCTTTCTTTGACTTCTTTACACTCAGTCTTAGTTTATCCAGCACTTGGCTGTGATCGCTTCCTATATCTGCCGCATTATGTCTAATATTTGTGTTGATGAATCTTCCGATTGGTAATTATGTAATTAATCATGGATTGTCTTCCCATCGTGTCTTGCCAAGTATATTTGTATTGTGGTTTGTGATCGGAAAAAGTATTGTTGATGCGTATTTCATTATCTGCGCAAAAGCTTAATAACTAATTTGTCGTAAATTAGTGGTTAACTAAAAATCTGTATTACGAAGAGGCGACGATTTTGCACACTTATAAATAAAACAGTGTAAGCATGGTGATCTGGACAAGGATAATACCGAATAGACAATACAAGTCGATAACATAATCAGAAGCGTGAACAGAACTATCTGAAGAAATGGATGTCTAATACAACATAAGAAAATTAGTATTTAAAAGTTTTATTAAGTCAATAACGATATTTTACGACACAAACTGTAGCAGTAACTGCTGAAATCAAAATCCTACGTCGAATAGCTGGTAACAACAGAACGAACAAGATACTACGACAAATAAAATACCACACATAATCGACTGAAGAGAAACGGAGTGAGATACACAGTATCAAGAGCGAATTACAAAGAAATTCTTAAAATATCAAGAGATAGCCCGCCCGCACCAAGCAAATAAAAGAGTTAGATGTTCCCAAAAATAGATATATAAAAAGATTAACATGAGAAAAGAAAAAACAAATTTAATTATAGACAGACCTTGTAAGGGGCGAAATAAATAACATTTAGTAAATGTATGATACCTAAAAGCATTAAACATTTATTTATTTAGAATTTGAGGAATTGGCGACGCCACAAGTATGAATCTTAAAATCGCACAGGGCGCAAGTCTACCCATCCAAGATCTACGAATAGTGCAGTCACCTCACTTGATCAACAAAGCAAATGCTTTAAATAGTAAAACAGAACCCCAAGGCATTTAATTTAATTTGTGAGCTGACTCCGAACTAGTCCAGTTTAGGGGCCCACTGGGAAAAGTAGCCAGTATCGTCCGGTGGGTGTGAGTCGACGTCAACAAGGCTACAGAAATAGTAAGTGCATAACCAAACCGAATCGTCTAGCCTTAACAATCAATAACCAGTACCCAGACCAATCCAGAAAATTAAGAAGATAACTTCATAATAGTACCTGTTCAGATAAAGTTCTAATAGTATCAGAACCACATACAAAATACTAACATTAATGTTCTGAGCCTTGTAACAAGCTTATTTTGGGCTGGTAAAATTATTTCAGTTTAGTTCAGTAACCTTTAGATTTTAACACAAACCAGTTCGCTAACACTTCCCCCTTCACCGTATTCTAAGCTTAAGCGTACACCCCGAGTTTAAGTAAAATAGTAGTAGATCCTTCGGCAGGCCAGTTTCCCTTTAAAACGCGCTCCACCGTCAGAAAGTAAAAATGTCTTCATGTAAACTCCATAAGGCTCACTAGTTTTTCCGCTCCGATTTTGTTACAAATTCGAATATTGTGAAAACAAAGTTTGGAATAATTCCGATATATTCGTCAAAGAGTCTAAATTTTATATTCAAACCGAAAGCTACATTGTTTGTAATATGTTTCGGGAGAACCCGTCACACAACCTTTGAATTTACATTATTCAAACCAAAAGATTGACTTTTTACCACTTGCCCGTTAATTACAAGCTTTTATATCTTTGCAATATTTCTGAACAACCCGTTTTATATTTTAAAAGTTATTTGCAACCGAAAACCTACTCCACAGACCGTGCTGAATTTTACAGTTACTTGAAATATTGTGAAAACGAAGTCCGCTATTAATAATATCCAGAAAGTTTAAAATACGGAGATTGTTTGAAATTAAATTTTCGAGTTGATCAATGCTCTTTAAAACGATACTTAGAACGTAATTTTGGAAAACTTCAATGTTGAACTCTCGCACCTTTCATATGTACGGGAATCTCGCAAATAAGTCAAATTTTATAGAAAGCTATTCTATTTCGTATTGAATGTCTTTGAGAGATTAATTGCAAATTTAGAAGTTTTACAAAAATTTCTGTTAAGTTAGAAAAGGGTTATTCACGTGTTTGGATTTACTAAAATCGCTTTCAGCTAAAAATAAAAAAATCACGGAGATTTAAATTTTGGTCATTCTCACCCACATTTTTTGTTTTATCATAATTAGATGAGAAATGGGCGCAACAAGCAACAAAGTTTTGGTACAAAATAAAAATGTATCCATAAAACACATGGTAATGCTATATTACCTGTGATAATTAATGATAATGCAAAAACATTAATTAGTTAACAATGTATAGTAAACGTGTAGCATACGAGATATTAATCAGTATTTTTTGTAAATCAGAGGAAGAGCTTAACGTCACGGTATTTCAACAAAAGCAGATTACGGTTGCGGGCGAACATAACGAGGCATAAGAAGATTATCCTCAAATAATGACCAAGTAGGCTGTGTCAACGTTTATATTGGTTCATCGTCAGCTGAAATCAGTAGTTTGTCAAACTTAGTTCGGAGAAGTTTGTGTTCCATTGTGTGAAGTTCTAGGTGTAGTTAAGTTATTGTAATAACAAAATAGCCAAATGCATTTGTTACTCTGTGGCACCTCAAATGAAATTTTAAAATTATCCATTCAGTTTTAACGTTATAATTATGAAGTTTGTAAACATTTTTAGAGCTTTTTTACAGGATATACGTCCTTAGAATATTAATAGATATTATAGCTACAATAGAGTTGGTCATTTTTGGGGTACGGAGTAGAAATAAATTTGTTTAAACAAATAGTACGTTTTATTATGCCCCTCAAGAAATTCTCATGAACATAGTTACGTTATGCATACTAAAAACCTCATTTTAAAACGAAGGATACTGAGCTATAAAGACGATGGTTTTTAACCGCTTTTAAAAGTTTATGTAGTTATGTATGCATTACTGCAAGCTGCAGGCAAGCCGATTACTTTATTTTCTGTGCCTAACCTAGTCAGTGTTAGTTAAAGATTGCTGAAGAAATAATAAGTTTATGAAAAGCTTTTACTACTTTTGCAGAGTTTATACAATTTTGTAAGTACTGGTTCAAATTTTTTCCTTCAGGAGTATAACTTCGAGTGGATATGAAAGATACGTGCGATGCATCAGAATCTGATGTTAATCCGCATCCATCGATTTGGTTTCAATAGATTTTAATCCATACAAAAAAATAACAGATTCCTTGCCATACAGTCAGTTTTCACTAAAGTTGGCAACCGGATTCGGATTGTCAGAAATCCGGATTTTCTGTAGACGAATATCCAGATACGGTATAAGCCACAAATCCGGTACCCGGATTTGTCTAAATTTTCTGTCAATTCCAAATATGCATTTTTTTATTTAAATGCAGATTTTCGTTAGGTTTGGAAATTTGGATTTCGGATTTTTTTATGTCAATCTTGATTTCAAATTCTTATGTCGATCCACATTTTAGAATTTTAAAAATATTTCGAAAATACAGATACATTTTTATAGTTATAGTACATGTGTTAATTTTTTTTAAAATTTTGTAGATTGTGATCATTTTTGGAAATTTAAAAATTCTCATAATTTTTGAAAAATGTTCAATACCTTTAGATTTCAAAATTTTTGAAAGTTTTGTAAATTTTATAAAATGACCTATTTGGGTATCATGTGCTACAGACGTATATTTATGTGCGCAATAAACTAAAAGCTAATTACAACAGTGCTACGCCCAGAACAGAACGAAAGCTTACGCACTCCTAATGCAGCAGTGAAAAGACTGAAAATGTGGCTTTAATCCTGATGCCAACACAGTAGGATATGGCAGCTAAAGAAAATTTGATAAGAATATTTTTATTTTTTTATTGCGTAATAAGTAATAAAGTTTAAATACTCAAAAGTATTCTGAAAATTTGGAAAATTCTTGACAAATGTGGAAATGTTAGGAATGTTGTTCAAAAATTCTTAACATTTTGCGAAAATTTTGAATAATCTTGAAAATTCTGAAACCTTTTAGAAATATTAAAAAGTTCTCAAAAATATTTTGAAAATTTAGAAACATTTTTAAAATTTTTTAAACATTTAAATAATTTTTGGACTTTTGGTAGTAACCGGGGTGTGGTAGAAAAATCGTAGCTCTGCGCAGACCGACATGCTTCGAGTACGAACCGAACCTTCCTTTTCAAACGCATTTATATTTATGTATAGCCCCGCTCGCCCATTTTTTGGCGGACCAATATCGCAACCATCCTACTGTGATTACCAATTTTTTAAACGTAAATTGGTTCTTCTGGATTAAGGCGTTTTGACTGTAAAGTCTATATAGACACCATCTAGAAACCTTTTTTTGGCTTTTTCGGGCCCTAAAACGTACATATCGGTGAAAATCGCCTTGTTTTAAAATTTTCGCAAGAACAATACCTTTCTCTAATTATACTCCGTATAGGAACGAAGGTAAAAAATTATGACCTGAAAATAATCCTGGGTAAGTTAATTACGCAATTATTGTAGTAAAATGATGCCTTTAGTCGTAAGAGGTAGTTATTTGGATATTAAAAAAAAACAAAAAAAAAACTTCGCCCGTGGTCGGCATGACCGAGATCACCGCACGTTACACAGTCAGCAATTTTATATATATTTATTGATAAAATGTACAGAAATTACTTGTTAACTAACAGCGTTTAGTGGCGTTCATCTGCTTTAATAAATATCTTACACAATTCAAGTTGAAATAATAGGGACATTTTTTTTAAATAATTTTAAGAGGCGTGCTTATGCGAGGAAGAACTCGTAGCGGTTGCCTTCCTTTGCAGTACCTCAAACAACGACTTTACTGATTGCCAGCGGAATACGGGTTGTGGCTTTGCGAATTTATTTGAATGTCAAGTTTTATCAGTTAAATCCGCAAAATAGATATGACTTCGAAATATTTAGCATTTAAAAAGTGGATCGAAGTTGATGAGACATACAGATCATAGAAATGGATTTTAAATCAAATACGAATCCCACTACTGATACTACGATCTACGCATAACTCAGGATGCGATTCTGAATTTATAGTCCGGATCAAAATAAGACTGTTGTTATTCAGTTTTGGATTAAAACCAGAAACATTAGAAAATCACACTACAGGGTGCTATAGCGATTAATTTGGATTTAAGTCTTAGTAGAATTAACTAGTATCCTACAATACATTGAGAATAATATTCCAGGAATAACCCCAAAATTGTGTAGATCTGCCCTTGAATACAGCTGATAGCATTTCGCCTGGTTAACGCTCACACAGTAGAGTATATTCCTGTAAATTAACTTAACCCAAACAACCCTTTGAACCTGCTAAAATTCACTAACTCAAATTACCTTCAATGTACACATTTCGCTCGCTGTGTTATCCGAAATTTAGACGGCGATGAACTATTTTACAGAAAGTCATATAAACGAACATCCGATTCCGAATTGTAGACAAAAAGGGTAAAAACACTAAATTTTCCATGTCCTGACCTTAGCGAAACGTAAGCCAAGTTTCAAATATGGAAAAGCGATATTATTATTTCCAGTCGTTGAGAAATTTGTTGGAATATGTGGGACCAGCGGTGGCTGATAAGAGCAAAGTAGGTTACTTATAGCAAAAAGAAACGTTTCTAGTGTCACATAATGCTAGTTATCTTCTGTTACCGCTCGGACCGCCCCTATGGTGTCGATGTAACGACCCTAGGAACGTTATCACCCTTAAATCCTTGTCGAATGTCGAACCAAATGTGATTTACCTCTCGTGCCTCTCCAGCAACTCTAGAGAGACCCGTTCTTAAATCAGCAGATGGAGAGACACTGTAACTAGTTTATATTTAGTTCGTACAGCTATTTGAACATTAATTGTTCTGTTTCCCGTACAAAGAGGTGTGCACTTTCAAATAAGTACCTCCTCTTAATACCGGGATATAATTTTAAGTGACTTAGTGCAGGAAATTTATGGTTTAAGCGGAAGCTAACACGGGAAACACTTGTTTTTCTATTTTTTTCCTTCAATCTGTAGTTATTTGCCTGAGAATACTTTACAGGAACATAATTTGTTCGGAGTGACATATTCGTTGACAGATTTTGTATCTGTTGTGTCATCGGAAACTATTACTCAATAATTAGCTGTTAATATATCATGTTGAAGTTGCAATTGGGGTTGGAATATTGACTGTTTTCATTACCGGGAAAGAGTAATATTGCAATATCAAAGTGTAATCGGCACCACAAAATTAATAACATGTTGTAACAAGCATGGTAATTAAAATTACATGCAAATGTGTACATTAGTATATTAATGTATGTGTCACATTTCAAAATATAAAGATAACCGTTTTAAATGTCGCAAAATCTTTGTTAAAAAGTTCCTAAAATTGGAGCCCCGTTATGGGAATCTCTTGTATTTGAAAATATAGTTTTTTAACAAATAATTTTAGTTTTTACCTGTAGCTCCTTTACGTCCCATAACGTTTGTTATGTTGAACATCACCCATCATTGGCATCTTGCTTTTCGCGCTGGAACCACGTCATCGCTGCTGTTACTGCAACCGTTTTGTCCACAGTTACACGATTCACCTTCAGGGATGTAGAAGCCTACAACATAGATTTTCATTCATCATTAGTTTCAGTTTTTCCGTAGTAGAACTAACTATGAATGTTGATTCCAACAATGTATCATATACTTTATCATTTTATTTTGTCAAAGCAGTGAAAACATTGTGCATAGGTACCTATTTAGATGTACATGTGTATTTACTGAAGTTTTTTTTATTACGGCACATTCAAACTTTTCATCTTATGTAATTTTGTAATTCTTTTTCTCGGTAAAGAAATTTCAAGTTTAAGAGTTAATTGCAATCAAATACTGTGTCGTCCATGAAATGACACGTACGAGTAGAAAATTAACGTACCTGTAAAATGACTGTTAGAAGTAAAACGCCACGAATTTTAATAAAAATATAAATATAATTAATATTGCTTTAAACAAACGTTAAATCGCGCGTTGCAAATGGTATATAAAGTTATGCAAACTGCCCATTCCTACAGCATAGTTGCCTTACATGTACAAACCGCCAATGCATCAGCATTTTACTTAAACAACGTTTTACACCTGTTCAAAATTACACTTTACAATTTTTCAGTATGTATAAAATTACCTGCTCGTGTAGTAAGGTCTACATCGGTGAAACGAAACGACCGATCAACGTTCGAGTTTCTGAACATAAATCACAAACGCTGCTAAGCGTCAAGCCGGTTTGGTACTTGCCAATCATACACCCGAAACAAGTGACAATAACCAATTTCACAACGCTAAAATTATTTCACATCTTTCTGGCTTTTTCATGCAGCACGATTCATGTATCTATTGAAATCCTGATAACCTTAGCCAAGATCAAGGTTTTCCTCTTCACAGTTCTTCAATCACGTGTTGAATCGTGGCACACCACTTATCTGCTTATCTGTATAAACACAACACCTAAACCTTTATTGTCAGTTGTGTAACCCTAAAGGTGAATTCCCAGGGTAATACCCAAAGGATTGTCCCTGCAAACGTGGATAAAACGTGGCTTCGGCAGGAGCAGTATCGATGACTCAGATCCAACCCGGAAGCCAGTTATTCAAAGTTAAGGTAGCATACCCTTTATCTTTTATACATAATACGACGAAAGAATTACAAATTAGATAAAATGAAATGTTGCAATGTGCTAAAGATAATTTCTGATTTATTGAATCATAGTTCGTTATACAATGTTTGGCATAAACATTAAAATTAAACCGTAAAGTGTGATATACTGCCGAAGTCAGAATGTAACTGCTTACAATAAAATGGAAAAAAAATAATTAATCTAAAAAAATGAATCTGATGATATGATTATTTTATTCGTACATATTACAGCCAATTAAAATGCAGCATTAATCTACCTAAATAAAAATTAAACTAATAAATTTCATAATTTTTCGTGTATGTTGTTTACAGCTGTTTATCTTGATAATGTCTAGTTACGCCCTAAATACTTCATGGTTACGCTAATAAACAACGATAAACAACGTTCGCCATTAGGTTAATTTTGTATTTATAAAATAATTTTGTCGAATACCACATGAGCTTTTGAATTTTTCTCGATTAATTAACTTAAACTCCCTACAGGACTTAAATAGTGCAAATTTAAAATTTTAAATCCTCCAGAACTACGCTCGTTTATTTTTGTTTGCCAATATTTGCACTCTTTTCGTCAATCTGCAAGAAACTACGGGCAAAATTCAAATCAAATCAAATCAAATGTGGTATTACTATTGATAAAACTTCCCCCAAAATGTGCTCAAGGATATCTAACCGATTTGATTATGTCAGTTTTCTTTCCATTACGGCTAGCTTTAATTTTTGACAAGTTATTAAAAGCATATCAAGCTGTGTCAACTTAACTAATTCTTTATTTTTTCTAATACGCGACATTTCATGGCAGAAGCTTAAATTTGAAACAATACAGAAAATTAACACAGTACTATATTTAACTATTAAATTATTACCGTTTAAAAAATTTATAAGTCAAACATGTCCATTTAAAAGTCGCCCCTTTCTGTTGAATAAATTAGTACGTATGTTGTTTCTACCGTAAACTGCTACACAAAGTCACTGTAAAAAGTCACCAGTCAATAAAGTCACTGTTTGGACTTTTCGGAACAGCCGAAAATGTTCCTACCAGCTGGGCTGCTTGCAGTACCCAGTACTGATTGGTCAACTACGCACTGCCCACGTAGGTCGGCAGCCGGTCTGATCTTAGTGACCGGTACCTTAAGAGCATCGGTTGTGCAGATGCACTAGCCGCATGGATTGACAATTAAATAGTGTGAGCAAGCAAAGTGCACTTCACCCCTAGGGCCCAAGTCCCTAATGCCAGCAACCACACTACCCCTTCCTGGAGCTCTCATTCACCATCCTATATCATCGACCTACAACCACTCAGTATAGTGCCTAGGCAAATTTACAAACCGTTGAGTCACCCAGAAGTAGTGACTAGGACGCAGGCATGTTTATACCTACGGCCAGAAAGCGCGAATCCCGTTACAGAGAACGAGCTACCGCGATGGTGTTTGAAACCCATTCTAAGAACAAATTCCAGTTGCTATACAACGGCGACTTCTATTCTGTAAAATCTATCAATTTAATATTTATTATTAAATTTGCTCCTCCGCCGCCAGCGTCTGCGAATACTATCACGCTAAGCGCTTGTTTGATTGGGCCCAAATGTGATATGAATAAATTAAACAAAACTTAACACCATTTTAACAATAATATAATTTGGTTAAATAACATACATGGTTGCAATAGAATTTCGCTTACATGAACAGAAGAATCTTTATAACAAACCCCATATTTAAATATAAGCTTCCAACTCGGGGATTAGCAGGTTTAAGGCAACTTAACGATGTAGGCACGTAAAGAGTTATTAGTTAAACCAGAACTATTAGATGAACTATGGCATGGCTGGTACGAGCTACAAACAATCTACTGTAGACCGACTAGAGATCTCTAAGAAAATGCGTTATTTAGTCAAATAAGACGTATTTTTAAATTTGGTCTTAAGTCATTCCTACGATATAAAAGTTTATTTTCTTCGTATATTTAAAACGCTGTAACACCGTAACAATGCACTTTCTGATATGAAAAATTGTGCTAAATCTTCCTATTTTTGTTTTTAGTTTTGGCTGTATTAAGTATGTTGCATCTTTCTATAACACCTTCGAAGCACAGCCTCAAACAGCAAACACCTCCTAGATCCCTGTTGCAACAACGGCACAGCAAGCTCCTTCTAGAGTGCAGCGGAAACTAGCTGCTTCTAAAGCCTGGCAGGAATTGCCCGCTCCTGTCGATTTCTGCGCCAATCTTCCAAGGCCCGGCTTGTGTTAGAATGACGCTTCTCAACGCGTTCCAAAGTGTACCTGTGATTATTCCTATGTTTACTTTGTCTTTTTTGTGCAAGGTCATGAACTGTCGGTGTAACTTATTCATTGTTTTTGTAGTAATCTAATTATTTAACGTTGTTCTTTATGGTACATTAAAATATAAATCTGTTAAATAAATAATAGAAATTTAAATTAAAGAAAGACAAAGGTGTTTAGGTATCAGAAACTTAAAATTTATTTGTTGTTTGTCTGAATCTAAGATTCCATTTTTTACACATCAATTATCATATATGATATACAAAAATCCGAAAAGAACAATATCAAAGGTAGCAAAATTACAATATTTCAATTAAACTACGAAATTTTATAGTTCGGTCCTGCTATATTCTTCTTGCAACGAGCATAATCAATAATCTTGCATACACGTATTCAAAATGATATAACAGGATGTAAATGATGGCGGATGTAGGCCATCATTTCCATTTAAATGGAGTCTCCAAGTTGCGGATATTGCCAACTCTTTCTTCTTCCACAGCTACATTTCAAGTTCCGACACCTACACAATTCTACTTGTGACAAATAGCTCTGGGAATCAGATATGCAGATTCACCTCAATTCTTAAGAGTTAAAGCACTATCCGTCAGCTTATTTCATTGTGAAGGAAATTTCGCTGTCAGGTAATTGACTTAAAAGTCTGGAGGGGCTTTGTTTTGAGTACGTGTTGATTTTATCGCCGTGTTCTCTTTATGTACGCCGGTATGCTCGATGTAACGCTTCCTCCCTCTAACGCAAATTTGTTTTACAACAAGAGAAGAATAATTGGTGTTTTTATTCTCCCTTTGACGTTTGGCTTACACTTTCATCGGCTCCTTTTCAGTATCACAGCGCCTCCAGGTATTAGAACTTCTTCTGTAAGTCGTATTTTGTATTTTATGTTCTTTTATAATTCAACGATCCCAAACCCGAGCATTACGACATTTGCTTTATATTCGAATGATTCTTTAAAGTTGCGCTTTTCCTGTTTGAATTTTTTTAAATGCAATTGCTTTCGTTTGTAGTTCAAAGTAGTGCTCTTGCGCAAATTTTTTTTATCTACTTTGATTTTCAAAACTTTTGCGAGGTTCGCGTGTGTCAAGATTTAGATATGAACCAAACAGGAAATTGGTAACCAAATCGATCCCTTTATGCAAATCTGGAAGAAAAAATATAGCTGAGACAAAATTAGAGAGCCGACATAGGGCGCGGCACCCACTTTGGGAAAGGCTAATGGACTGAATATTCATGGGTAGCCAAGTATTAAGGAATTAAGTTTCCTTTTCGCGGAATCAAACTATCTCTTATTCGGGATCGAAGAATTACTTTAATGTAATTCTCTTGTGGTGCACTAAAAGTTACAGATAAAATCTGGCAATTGCAGAAAATGGTGGAAATGCCAGCTTAATTTCTTGTGTAATTTATTGTTGATTTGTTTGTGCATTCTAGAGCTAATCTACAATGGGATCAGCGCAATGAACTGTTCTTAGTTATAAGATTTAGAAGATATAAAACATCCCCTCTATTAATAAAACGCCATTTTTAACGCAAATGTAGATATTAATTAATTAGTTAAATTAAAAATTCATTAAAAGTTAATTTTTTCTTGCTTTTGATATTGATCTCCTGCCAATACTGATTATTAAATATCAACGACGCTGTAATTAGGTGTGTGGGTTATACGCTGACGCTGACCTAGCATCGGTATTTCCATATCAAATCTCATTTGTACTGCGGCATAACTTTACTAGTTGATATTAATAATAATTTAATTCTATATAACTCATCATAAAGTATTTACGTGTTTTGGTAGATCCCATTTGCATGTTGTGCTACTGAAAGTGAAATTAATTTCTAAATTACTGCAAAAGTTTAAAATTAATTTAAGATCTCTATTTTTGTATCCTTATAGTTTTCAGGATCATCATTCAAGAGCGAGGCAGCGTAAAAAATAGACTTTGAGGCCGTTTCATTTTTCACTTTCCAGTTGCCACGTAGAATAAGCCTAGAAAGCAAAACAAAGAAAATTTGCAATGTCGGTTTTCTAATAATTAAAGGCAGGAATGTACCATTATTTTGCAAGGGTAGGAAACGTCCTCTTACTATATTAAATATTTTGGGTAGAAGCTTAAAAAAAAAAATTAAAACCTGCTTCGATGGCTTTAGGTTCAAGAAATTTAATATGGAAGCAACGATAGATTTAATTGTTTGCCAAAGAAAAAAATTCTAGCTAGAAAATTACATTTTTATTTTCTTCCCCTGTATTGCAATCGCTAAAAACGTTGAACGTTGAACGTTAAACTTCAGAATATTAAATACGTTTTTAGAGCGAGCAGTTGGACAGCGGTTAAGGCCAATGGTTTTGGCACTGCTTTGCTAAACGTACTCTGGCCTGATTATAAAGCAAGAAACCCTGGATGTAGGTGTAAGTTTGGGCAAGTCAGATATAGGGGCCGGCCGGCATAATTTTGCCGGTATGACGTCATCGTATAACTTGATATATAGTTTTACCAGCAGCATACATTTCTTGATTTTTATTCGCAAGTACCTAATGTTTTGTGTTATTTGCTGTCAGTAAGCCAATAGTGTGCGTTTTTCTGCGCCTGAGGAGCTGCCATTATCACTAACATTCCAAGCAACATAAATAGTATAGCCACCATGTGCACAAAATCAATTTTAATAATAACCTATGTACACGATCTTCAAAATTTAGTGGAATTACAATTTTAAAAAGTAACCCGCGCGGGATTCGAATTCTAAACCAACCTTTGCCTCACAACGCTATATACGCATTCTACCTCTGAACCGCCGCTTCTGTGGAAAGCAGATGTTAAAATATGGAACACAACCCGCTGGTAAAATTTAAACTGCCGGTAAACTACGCGGTACGTTATTCAATAGCGTTATATTGGCAAAATGTTGCCAGCTGGCCCAGACGAGACACAAACCAAATTCTAGCTTAACTATAGCTTTATCAGCCTACAAAAAGAAATTGTATGACCAGTTTTTGAGCAACTGTAGCAATACATTTTATTGGAAAGACGAATTGTACATCATGTACAAACGCATTTCATTATATAAGGTTTTGTATTTTAATAAAACAAGTCTTAGAATTCGTTAAAAGTTGTCCAACTGCAAAATTGGAATAGGAAACAAGAGTGTAAACGAAAGGTTGAAAACAGTCAGATATCGAAAGCCAAAGATGTGGTTGTTTTTAGTAAGAAGTTTCAGTAGAAAAAATTTGTTAGTATGCAATTAAATAGCACGTGTTCAATTATCTGAAGGTATCTGAAGGTATATGTGTACAGATGCTTGTAAATACAAAATAGTGGTGTTACCTACCTAACTTTTATTTGCTGCTGTGTTTATATTATTGTTGAATGTTTATTTTGATTAAAATTGCAAATACAACAAGTTGTGTTCTTGGGAGTAACCATGTGCGTCATCGTAAAGTTGTAGATGTAACAATAATAAGGAAAGCCATTAATAAGTTTAATATACTTAAAAATATTTTTTTTTAAATGAATCATGAAGCCGTGCGTGAGCACGACTCCATGATTTCTATCCCACCCCCTTACCCGGGCTCAGCACGCTAAGTGCTATTCACCGGTCTAACATGCCCCACCCCTGAAAGACATGCAACCCAGCATACACACCTACATACACTATCCATGGACCCGCCGGATTTAACTTATTCAGAAAAATTACCGACGGGCAGTGGACTCGAACCTACTGCCATTGGGAGTCTAGTTTCAAAGTCTGGGACTTTAACCACTAGACAACCCGCCGGCCCAAAAATATTTTAAAAACTTAATACAATTAAAATGGTCTAGTTTGCTCTAGTTGAATCAATACATGGATACATTGGGCGTAATAACTTGGGTTTAAATTGCTAGCTGTCTATAACTTGGAAGCTGTACAGAAATTAATCATAAAAACAATATGTTACAAGAATTATTACTACCTCTCAGATTTATTATTTACTGGAGCTAAGCTTTTCACCATTTCATTCACAACTTAAAAAAGAATCTGTATTAGTATTAACATTTAAACCTCAGTCTATATTACAAAGAGCTATATATGACTATAATACCAGGAGTAAAAAACTGTAATGTTATACTGCCTAAAACAACAAAAACATCTGTACATAAAACTTCTAGTTATTTATGCTCAAAGGTATTTACTTTAATTTCCCCAAACATGAAACAATGTTCTAGTTTAAATACATTAAAAATTAAAATAAACTTTTGGATTGGATATGGAAAATGTACAATATAAAAAGTGTACGCAGCGCCCACACGTATATTATACTAGGAGTATATGTTTAATTAACTGCCTTACTTAAGCTCTATTGGCCGATATATTATGATTGCCTTTCTCTGTGCCATTAACAAGCCTATGGCTTTGGTGGTTTATTAAAATTTTGTTCAAAATTGTCTATATTTAAATAAATAAATAAAATAAATACATTTTTAATAAAACATTCAACAATGTCTGACAAGGAAATGAAAAAAAAAAATCAAGACAATACTTTATATTTGGAGTAAACAATTTGATTTCAATATCAGTATATTGTTTTATCATTATTGTTTTCAAAACTGCGTTTCGCATCAGACAAGAAAAGGAATCGGAAATAATGTACGATATTTGCACAAACATATAGGTAAAAATACAATCCTGTTTTCGTAATGGAACAGATGCGGTCCAATATGCTAACATATTACATGCATGAGAACACTTTCGACTCAGATTATTTCCCAACCCGAAACTCATCCAGCATGTTTCCTGTCAGCTGTTAGGTTATTCTTCCAAACATCCGACATTTTGCAGTGGGATTTTCTCTTGTCGCTTCGAAACCTATCTATTTACACTAATATTAAATTCAGAAGACGAATAATAAGTAGTCTAATTTTAATTGAACAAATGTATTAAAAAAAAATTGGAATACATTTTTTTGAAGTAAATCAGGTGTATGTATTAACGCAAATTGAAAGAACGTAATTCCGAAATCAGCGGGGTGTAAGTATGCAGGCGTGTTCCGTCCGGTATAACTTTGGGAACTAGAAGTAATAAATATCCTCAAATGTTTCATTTCATAGCAGTTCGACATGTTTATTCCGAAAGTTTTTTAATATTCTGATTGTAGATGATTTATCCATGCAGCAAGTAAGGCAACAGGATATTAATAGTGGACATACATCACTGAAAAATGCTATGCAGCTTTAATAACGAAATTTGTTGATAAGCATTAGGAGAAATGACGAAATGCGCGAAGTGGTCAGTACTAAAATTGCAGTTTTATTAAAAGCTAACTGTCAGGTACTCTCTGGATTTTAAATTAAATTTCCGGGCTGTACTTACAATAAGATGAACGTTGAAAATCCATTTACAATTTTGTTCGATAACTGACAGTATAGAGCTTATACCCAGCACTCCACGTATGAAATAAATGGTTCTGGCAAACTGTAATCTGTAAATGGATTTTTGCTTTTCAAGCGAAAGAACAATGAAACCTATATTAAATAAACCTAAATATCTGTGTCCAACACATTCATATCTCATGGTCCGAAAATACGCCTCTACATTTGCGTAATTTAATAGGATTCTACAAATTATTTACGGTGGCCCAACTTCCGTACCTGTTGCTCCCCCAAAAGGACATAGCTTCATTTCCTTGAAAGATTACTAAATTTGGCCCATTTAATAAATTAATTTGCTTGTTGTATCGTCCCACAAACAACAATTATAGTTCCAGAATTAAATATTCTATGCAATTGTGAATTCACAATACAAATGCATCAAAGTATGATTACTAAGCAGTCTCAAAAAAAAGTTTGGATTTTTGATAGATTGTGCGAAGATTGTTTTTCATAAAAAAAAAGTTCAAGGTGCAGCGGTCATTTTCTTTTTACTTAAATAATAACAGTGTGTTCGAATTTTTTAATAACTAACAAACAACCCGTACACAGCGGAAAAAAGCCAACAGAGATATTTGGGGAAAAATAAAAAAACTAGTTGACTTCTGACCAAAAACATACAGAAAACAGCTTAATATGCAACACTGGAAACCAAAATCAATCAGACAAGAGATTATTGTCCTACAGTTTAAAACAAAAGGTTTGTTAAAGAGAGTAAAATCGGAAAACGGTAAAAGTACCAGATCTGCAGCAGACAAACTTACATTTAATAAAACTGCTAAAAGCCTGCAAAACCAACAGACCTAAAAATTCTTGACTAAATTAACAACCTCGAGAGCGACGGAATAGTTGTTGTGAAAGGCAACGAAAATGACCATCAAAAACAACAATAACAATTTGAATTCAAGTTATACTCGATGAATACAACAATTATAATGTACTCAACTTCTATAAGCAATAAAAATAAAATAAAATATCAATAGCAATCACTAAAGTCCCCTTACCACATTATTGCGTATGTTAGTATTACCTCTTCTTGACATAGTTTTGGCGCGATAGTCATGAATAACATTTACCTACACATCGAACATTGCATAAATTTGTAACATTAACTCAGTACCGGTGCAAAAATAACTAATTATGTTAGAAAAATAGTGACAAATTACTTCCTAAATATGGTATGTAAAATCTGGACAGTGTCTGCAGCAAAGCAACCCGTGAAGTTGGCGCATGAAATCAGTAGCATAATGCATCATCTCTACGGGGAATAGCTTGAATTTTTTTAACCCCGTCTTTAGTGTACTGGTACAGTGCCTGAGCTAAAGCGCAGCTTACCAGCACCAAGACGACCCTAGCCTGTACTGCCACCAAAAGTTCTACACCGTAACCTGCTATTTCTTTGCGGTTAAAAATAACTGGTTGAACTAATACCCAGTACTGGTCAACTTCGAATCACTGAGATAGGGCGAGAACCGGTGTGATAATAATGACCTGTACCTAAACATCATTGAGTGTGTAAATACACGAGCACTCTGGGTCGACCATTTGATAGTGGGCGTGGGCAGGAAAAGTGTACCTCATCTCTAAGGCCGAAGTCCCTAACGCCAGCAGCCACGCCACCTCTTCCTGGGGGTCTAGGACACTTCGCCCAAGGACCACAACGCCCAACGCAAGAAAAAGGCCACAATGCCCAAAAAATGTCCACAAAGCCCAATGGCTGGAAAGGGACACAACGCCCAACACGACCACAAAGCCCAAAAATAAGTAGAGACACAATGCCCAACGTGCCCATAACGCCCAATTATTCGGTAGTGCCATAATACCCACTATGACCATAACGCCCAAACTGCTACGGGTTCATAAAGCCCAATATGTCCACAACGCCCAATTGTTTTATAGGGCCACTACCCCCAACAAAAGGTCCATAATGCCCAACCGCGCTCGTGTAGAATCGGTTTTATCGGTCAGAAGCCATAAGGGACACAACGCCCAACCCGGCCACAAAGCCCAAATGTAATGAAAGACACAATGCCCAATGTGTCCACAACGCCCAATTATTTTATAAGACCACAACGCCCAACAAAAAGCCCATAATACCCACTCGCGCGCTCGTGTATAATCAGTTTTGTCAGCCGTAACTGATGAGGGACGCAACGTAAATATTTCTGCATGTGGGGTTTCGGTAATCGGAATAAAAAGTATTGAATAAAAGCCACGAAAAAAAACCTTGACAATAAAAAAGCAACCAACAGGTTTTATTTCAAATTAAACATCTTATACACAGTGAGTTAAAAGTATGGAGACACCGATTTGCTGTCGTTAATATTCTTTTTATGAGAAAATGTTCAATACAAAAGTTTTTTATGAAATTTTTATCTACATATTGATATACACGAAAAATTTTGTTATTCAATTGTTTTTGAGTTATGACTTTACGCGATATTTTTTTAAATGGAAACCGATTAATGTTATACCACCATTCGATAGAAAATTTTTTTCTCTTTACAATGGTATAAAAATTTGGTTATGGGTTTGTATAACATTTTTTCGGTTCCCATTTAAAAAAATATCGCGTAGTCATAACTCAAAAACAATTGAATATAAAATTTTTTTTCGTGTTATATCAATATGTAGATAAAAATTTCATAAAAAACTTTTGAATTGAACATTTTCTCATAAAAGGAATATTAACGACAGCAAATCGGTGTCTCCATACTTTTGACTCACTCTGTATAAATAATAATCGTTTGCCGGACAAATTTTACTTTCCAGGACTTTTTTCCGTGGATTTTTTTCCATTTACTCACTTTCATAGTCTCATAGGTAGAATCTAGGAAAAAAACCTAAGGAAAAAATACCTACGGAAACAAAACTAGGGTAAAATACCTAGAGGAAAACATAACATAACTGGAGATTAGAAACCGTTTTAAAATCGAATTAAAACCCGATTTAGAGCTTCCACAACCCAAATTTCATTTAGCCTTTTTTTCTGAATTTGTAGCGTGTTTGATTTTTTTTACAATTTTTATTTTGTCTTTTTGTGTTTCATACTTGTTTTATAAATTAGAGAAAACATTCGTCGGTTCTTACATTATTGTTGAAAATTGAAGTAGGTAGACCCATTTTCATATTTGGGGCTTAAAGATTTAATTTACATGTTTATATTATCAGAAATAAACAAGTTTTGAAAAATAAGTAAGCCTTGGCTGCAATCTTAAAAGTTACTTAAGTAAGAAAGTTTCTGGTTTTCAATTTATTATTTTATTAGAACCTTTTATAATAATAATAATAATTAATAATAATAATAATAATAATAATAATAATAATAATAATAATAATAATAATAACCTAATGACATAATAGAACAGATAAAGGCACAGGTATCCAACGAAATAAGAAACTATACACAGGTCCCACAGAACCTCGAGGACACAGAGCCATTTGACGAATTAGAACCTGCTGTGGGGGAAGTTAACATCGGAACGGTAGCTACCATAGTAACAGAAAATGATAAACAAAAAAACGACTTGAAAGATAAACTTAACACCGCTTTTGCGCTATATACGGGTAGTGATCCTACACAAAGACCCAACATCCCAAAGCAAAATACATCTACTAAACTAGCAAAGATAGTTAACAATGTCAACACAATTCTGCCTGAATACATAGGAAAAACTGAAAATTTTTCAGATTTTCACACTTTACTGTACTGCGCAGCAATGGTATGTGCAAAAGAAAACGGAGCACAGATTAAAGAAATGCTAAATGATAGCAGTAATTCCAAACTGAAAACAAAATTAAACCAAAAACCTAAATGGCAAACCAGGCTTGAAACAAAAATAATAAAACTGCGTAGCAGCATTAACCGCTTAAGCCAATATAATCAAGGCCAACGATCTGGTAAAATATTAACAGAAGTAAAGAAAATCTTTGCTAACCATAAAATACACACCAAATATGAAGAAAATAACAAGGAAATTGAAGAATTTTTAGACACATTAAAGCAAAAGTTAACGGCACTTTCAAAAAGACTCAAGCGATACCTGGAAAGCAATAAAAGAAAAAGTGAAAACAAACTATTCAGTGAAAGAGAAGGCATGTTTTATCGGCTACTACAAAGAGACCAACATCAGCAGATGACCAGCACACTTGAAACGAACGCAGTAGAAGAATACTGGAGCAACCTATGGTCAAATGAAGCAGTTCACAGAAAAACGGCGGGCTGGATAAATAAAGAAAAAGATAAAATGCAACATATCAACTTAATGAATTTTACAAATATATCACAAGAAGAAACGTCTAGAATTATAAGCAACACACACAATTGGAAAGCGCCAGGCATTGACTGTATACATAATTACTGGCTTAAGAAGTTTACAAATGCACATTCTGAATTAACTAAGTATATTAATATCTTTATTAAAAATCCCAAAATAATGCCGCACTTCCTTTCTAGAGGTCTAACATACCTTTTACCAAAGAGCGGAGATACTGATAATCCTGCTAACTATCGACCTATCACGTGTTTACCCACTATATACAAAGTAATAACTGCGTGCATTAGCAATGCAATATACAAGCACTGTGAGGAAAATAGCATATTAGCTGAGCAACAAAAAGGATGTCGCAGGAACGCACAAGGATGCAAAGAACAGTTAATAATAGATTCCGTTGTAATGAATCAAGCATACAAAAACAAGCGTAACATATACACAGCTTATATAGACTACAGAAAAGCATTTGACTCTATTCCTCACAGTTGGCTCCTAGAAACCCTTGATATATATAAAATTAACCCAAATATTATTAAGTTCTTAAAAGAAACTATAACAACATGGGAAACAGTAATTAAACTATGCACACCTGAAAACCAGATCACCACCAAACCTATAAAAATAAGCCGAGGAATTTTTCAGGGAGATTCGTTAAGTCCTCTTTGGTTCTGTTTAGCGCTCAATCCCCTATCCAACATGTTAGACGACGCAAGCAGGGGTTTTAATATTAAGCACAGGGAGAACACAATATACAAAATATCTCACCTTATGTATATGGACGACATTAAGATATACAGCAGTACAAGTCAACATCTAAAACAGCTTTTAGGGATTACAGAAATATTCAGTAAAGATGTATGTATGAGTTTTGGAATAGAGAAGTGTAAGACACAAAGCATTAACAAAGGCAAAAGAGAAGTGGTGGAATATGAATTAGAAAATAATCAGAGAATAGAAGGCATGCGAGAAGGAGATATATACAAATATCTGGGAATGAGCCAATCGCGGCTGATTGAAGAAACCCAAATGAAAGGAAATATGAGAAATAAATACTTAAGTAGAGTAAAAAGTATAGCAAAAACAAAGTTACACGGAAAAAATATTATAAAGGCAATAAATACATACGCGGTGCCAATACTTACATACTCGTTTGGTGTTCTAAGGTGGACCGATACTGATATAAATGACCTGAAAAGAAAAACCAATAAAATACTTACCAATGCAGGAATGCATCATCCTAAATCCGCTACGGAGAGACTAACCCTACCGCGAGCTGAGGGAGGCAGAGGATTAATTGATATATACAATCTACAAAATAAACAAAAAACTGCGTTAAGGAACTATTTTATCGGTAAGCAAGATACGTCGGTTTTACATCAAGCAATAGTACGAGCAGACAACTGCTCACCACTTAACCTTGCTAGCAACGTTAATTTCACAGTAATAACAAACGAGGAGAAGCACCAATCCTGGATTCAGAAGACCTTGCATGGAGCACACGCCCACATTTTGGATCAACCGCATGTCGATAAAATTGCATCGAACGCATGGTTGACCCAATGTGGACTATTCCCTGAAACGGAAGCATTTATGTTAGCAATTCAAGATCAAGTGATCAATACCAATAATTACAAAAAGTACATAATAAAAGATGGCACACAGGACGACTCGTGTAGAAGATGCAGAAAGGCCCCAGAAAACATTCAGCATATAATATCTGGGTGCCAAGCAATAGCACAAACTGATTACAAGACACGGCATGATAATGTAGCAAAACTGTTGCATCAAGAGCTGGCAACCAAATACTCTTTTGAAATTGAAAAACAGCCATATTACGAATATAATCCACCAAAGGTTCTAGAAAACAATCTGGCCCGTATCTACTGGGATAGAGGCATTATTACCGACAGAACAGTTGGACACAATCGACCTGACATTACGCTTATAGACAAAAAAAGTAAATGTGCCTACCTAATAGACGTAACTATACCGAACGCAACAAACTTACAACGTGCTTACGCAGAGAAAACTGAAAAATATCTTGATCTATTATTGGAAACAAAAAAGCAATGGCAAATGAACACCGTAAAAATCGTACCTGTTATCATATCGACTACCGGGGTAATACCTAAAACACTCCACCAAGCTCTTAAGGAAGTGGACATCAATACTAATATCTACATTAAGATGCAAAAGTCTGTAGTTTTAAGTACATGTAATTTGGTCAGAAAATTCTTAAACAATAGTCTGTAACAACATATAAATCAATAGAATAAGTACCTTTACCTTGGTCTGAATAGACCCGTGAGGTATAAAATCCGTGGAAAGCCACGAGCTAAAGTACATATAATAATAATAATAATAATAATTATAATAATAATAATAACGCATTAACGCTGAAACTTGGCTGAAACAGAACATACAAAAATCGACAAATACACTGAATTGGCTGTAGAAATAAAGAACCTGTGGAGACTTACATCCGTTAAAATAATCCCGATAGTTGTGTCTGTAGATGGAGTTGTCACCAAACGCTTCCACCACTACCTTCAAGAAACCAAGCTGCCCCAGGGCTTATTTACATTGATGCAAAAAACGGTAATACTGCACACCTGCCGTATTCTGCGTAAAGTACTTACCGTTGAATAAATTGAATTATTTTTCCACGGTATTACACCAGCAACTGCCGCTTAGTTGCTGTGAATTAAAAAATAAAAAAAAAATAATAATAATAATAATAATAATAATAATAATAATAATAATAATAACCAGCACCCACCCAGCAGCGTCCAATATATTCCGCGAGCTAGAGGGGGCAGGGGATTACTGCAAATAGAAGAGCTCTGTCATTCTCAAATAACCAAACTTAGAAAATATTTCTATGAGTCAACATCGGAAATTATTAGAGAAGTAATAAATCACGATGACAATTATACTCCTTTAAAACTAAAAGACAGAAACTTTAATACGCCTCTAACTGACATTGCTAATCGAATAAGGGAATGGGAATCCAAGGTATTGCATGGTAAATATCCGACCAGTTTACAAGACCCCAACGTCGATACTGACTTATCAGTTGCATGGTTAACAGGGGGATCACTTTATGCCGAAACGGAAGGGTTCATGACTGCGATACAGGACCAGGTTATTGCAACCAAGTACTACCTAAAAACAGTCGCAAAGACAACTGAAGATGGCACATGTAGACTATGCCGAAATAACCATGAATCTATTGAACACATTATAGCTGGATGCTCTTCTCTTGCACCAAATCAATACACCACAAGGCACAACGAAGTGGCAAAAATAATATATTTGGAGATAGCCAAAAAGTACAATATGTTGAATCTAAAGCCTCCACCATACTATAAGTACACGCCAGATCCAGTGATCGAGAACACGGAATACACGCTGTACTGGGACAAACAAATGATCACTGACCGAACGGTACAGCACAACAAACCAGACATCGTATTATTTAGCAAGAAAGACAAATCGGCCATAATCATAGATGTCGCTATCCCGCTAACGGCAAATATCCATCGGGCTGAAACAGACAAAATAGAAAAGTATAAAAATTTGTCTATAGAATTAAAAAGAATATGGAAACTTACCACCATCAGAACATATCCCATCATAATCTCTGCCACAGGAGTGGCACCAATGAGCCTGAAGAGAAATTTAGAAAGATTATACTTACCACACCATCTTGGTTTTGAATTGCAAAAGGCAGTAATACTCCAGAGCTGTCATATCACTAGGCGGTTCCTTACATGACAACAACACATTGTACAACATGCTTGGGATGAAGTTCCCCGCAAAATATAACCGGATTCATCCGAGATCAAAGAGAAATAATAATAATAATTAAAAAAAAAAAAAAAAATAATAATAATAATAATAATATTTATTTCATGTTCATAACACAATTGTTTTACATTCGTCATAAAAACATACTCATAATAATGTAGGATCATACAGCTATTACGGTGTTGCTTCTCAAAAACTCGTCGACACCGTAAAATGCAATCTTGATCAGAAAATCTTTTACTAACCTCTTAAATTTTTTAACGGGCAAGTTTTTAGTATCGTCGGAGAGTTTATTAAAAAGCAGGGGGCCGTAGTAATTGTGACAGTTTCTAGTTCTACTTAGCCTAGTATAATCGATCTTGATGTTATTAGCAGTTCTTGTTGTGTGTTCATGAAAGTTTTTTAATAATAGTGTATTTATTCATATTGTGTTTTACATATAATAGACATTCTAAGATATAATAGCAAGGCACAGTAAGAATGTTTAAATCAATGAAATATTTTTTAGTATTTCAAATCATTAATCACTCTTACGGCCTTTCTTTGCAGTTTAAAAACATCGTTTGAGTGACAACTATGTCCCCAAGTATAAATAGCATATGAGTAGCAAGACTGAAATAAGGCAAAATATGTCATGATTAAAGTATTATGTGGCACACTTGTTTTTAAATTTCGTAAGAGATATACAATTTTACTCAATCTACTGCAGAGATAATTAGTGTGTTGGTCCCATTTTAGGGCAGGATAGATTAAAATACCAAGAAATTTAACATAGTTGGGTTTTTTTATATGTGATCAAGATCTCTTAAAGCGAACACCATACGTACAGTTTTGTCTTCGTTTAAACATAATAGATTTCTATCGAACCACCCCTTCACCTGGCATTGAGCATTGTTTAGTGCATTTGCAACGTTCAGAATATTATGACAGCTATTTAGGATTGTTGTGTCGTCTGCATACAGGACAGATTCTGCTGCTGGAGTCGCTGCCGGAAGGTCATTCACATAAATTATGAACAGAAGCGGCCCCAGCACAGAACCCTGCGGAACACCAAGCTCAACGTTTGCTACTGTTGATAATTGGTTTTTAAAACAAGTGATTTGTTTGCGGTTATCTAAAAAAGACTTGATTAGTTTGAAGCTGTGTACGTTTAGTCCGTACTGTTTTAATTTTGACGTTAAAATTTTATGAGATACGCAATCAAACGCGCGGGATAAATCGCAGAAGATTGCAGGTGTGTACAATTTGTTTTTAAAATTAGCACTAACATGGTTCACTACGATCGAAATTGCCTTACATGTTGATAAGCCTTTTCTAAAGCCGAATTGGGAAGTATGCAGCAGAGAGTTGTCCTCCAAATAGTTGTATAGTTGTTCATTGATAAGTGCCTCGAATATCTTTGATAATACCGGAACCAATGAAATGGGCTTGTAGTTCGCCAAGTCGTTTGTATTGCCCTTTTTGAAAACAGACTTTTGAAATTTTAAGGGACTCCGGGTATAATCCAGTGTCAACGCAACAATTAAATAATTTTGTTAATGGAATAACTATGGTATCACATATGGCTTTAATGATTCTTGTGGATAAACCATAAACATCCTTGCTGTTTTTGCACCTGAGGTTGTTGATTGCTTCCCGAACCTGGTTCACACTTACATTCATGAATTGAAAGCAGCCACTTTTTACTTTATCGTTGTTGATACGGTAATCGTTGCAGTTAAGCGATGGAATCTTTTGTATAATAGCGAATGAATCAGTATTTCGTAAAATGGAATTATAATTAAAACTACTTTTAGAGAAAGTATTTAACAAACAATTTGTGTTAAGATTTTAGGATAAACAGTAAGTTACTTTTATATAAAGGTTTAAAGATTTCGTTGTTTTTTCTACAATGCTTATATTTGTGCATCATTCATAATACCACATTTCAAGCAATTTAATTCTTTAGAAAATTCTAAATGCTAAGAAGGATTCTACTAATAAATATATTCTTTGAATTATAATAAACAAACAAACTGACTTAACATTTTCCTAAGAAAATTAATTACATTTTTTTACATTCTAGAACACTTTTTTTAGAGAAAGAAAATGCCTAACAGTGGTTTAGTTGAAAAATATTAGTTCTTTAAACACAGTAGATTCTTCTCATTCCAGCAGCCAAAAAATGAGAAACCAAACAAGATCAAATTAGATCATTAATAAGAAGTTACGTTTTGCCAAATCGAGTTGGGACTTGGAAATTATTTAATAGACAAACATTTATATATATTTCGAAAAATAAGTTTATATTTTAAAAAATTTCTAAATAGCTTACCATATTGTAAAATAAAAATAACATTTCAACTAATTATCCAACTACACAACTGCGAGTGGGCATTATGGGCTTTTTGTTGGGCGTTGTGGTCTTATAAAATAATTGGGCGTTGTGGACACATTGGGCTTTATGGACCTGTAGTAGTTTGGGCGGTATGGACATAGTGGGCTTTATGGCTCTCCTGCATAATTGGGCATTGTGTCTCTCATCACATTTGGGCTTTGTGGCCGGGTTGGGCGTTGTGTCCCTTATGGCTTCTGACCGATAAAACCGATTCTACACGAGCGCGGTTGGGCATTATGGACCTTTTGTTGGGCGTAGTGGCCCTATAAAACAATTGCGCGTTGTGGAAATATTGGGCTTTATGGACCCGTAGCAGTTTGGGCGTTATGGTCATAGTGGGCATTATGGCACTACCGAATAATTGGGCGTTATGGGCACGTTGGGCAGTGTGTCTCTACTTATTTTTGGGTTTTGTGATCGTGTTGGGCGATGTGGTCATTGGGCGTTCTGGACATTATTTGGGCATTGTGGGCTTATTTTTGCGTTGGGCCTTGTGGTCCTTGGGCGAAGTGTCCAGGCCCCCTTCCTGGAGCTCACCTTTACCTGCCTGAGTTATCGGCCCTCAAGCATCCATTTTATAGCTTGGGCCAATCTACAATCCGTAGGGCATCCGTGACACAAGACGCGCTGCCGCTCAGGTATTAAGGAATCATACTGAGAGCTAGTAACATTTCACCTCAAGAAATTCAACCCAGTTTTCCATGGACTTGTTTAAGATAAACCTTGAACCTCTCCTCGGATAGGTGTACGTACTAAGTTGAAATCACCGAAGTGGCCGTTACAGCGCGGAAGGTGTCTCTCACGCCTCTCGTCTATGAAAAGGTCTTTGGCTGTCCGCCCGATGGAGCGATAGCTGGTAATGCGAAGGATTGGCGATCTAATCCCCGCTAGGACAATAGGGGCTTGTATTGCATTGTGGATAGAGAGAGAGAGAGGGAAGTCGTATATCTCAATAGTTAGTACCTCCCTAAGTGTACGTTAAAAAAAGTATAAAATATTAATATATGTATATAAATATAAAAATAAATACAAAAAGACGCATTGTTTATATTTTACATCTAGACTGTATAGGATATAAATACGTTGAATGTGCTGTTCTTGATTGCTTTAATTATCTAACGCAGAAACTTGAATATTGCACTTAATTTTGCATTTAAAATCAAAAAGCATTTAATTAAGAGAAGCGGAAAACCAAGGGCGCTGAAATTCTCTTTTTTAAAGACATTCTTCTTGAATATAAAAAATAAAGAGTTTCAATTAAAGGAAGGCTTTGAAGTCAAATGCCAGAAAATTAATTTTAACTTCAAATTAAAACATTCGTAAAAATTAAACTTTTGTGAAATTATAAATGAGAACGGAAAAATAGAGGAAAGAACCGAAGCCTCAAGTTATTACAAAATACCTCTGTAGCTACATTTATTTCGTTTGGAATTTTACTTGGACATTGTGTTGGTAAGCAGCAAAAAAGAGAATTATTCCCCCTGCAGCTACCACACTTGTCCTGACCAACTATGTATGTCAGGTTTGCCCTCTGAGAATACAATAAACGTAACTAAACGTAGATAAAATACACCCACAATGGCCTACCGACGCTGATGAAATTACGTTTCTACTTTATATAAAATTTAAACCTAAAAAGTAAGCATCAGGAATTTTAATTAATCAAATTTGAGATTTAATTCATATCCTCGTAAATGTAAATTCGCTGAAGTGTAACAGCATTGTTCTCGTATTTCAAACAAAGAGAATTAGTTGAGCTGAGAGAAACTACAATATATGGTCGTCTGTCTATGCATCTGTCTATTCATTTAAGCCTTCACGGTCAGATCTTGTTTTACGCGGTAACGTTTTATGTGGGCGACCTCCTGCTAGACAATAGTAACACTGTAGAAAAGCTTTGCTTGAATAGAATATTTTGAAAGATGAATTCTGATTTTGATGAACTTTGACATAAGCCAGATAACGTACGCACGAAGTTTACAAAATTCGTTAGATTAAATTATGGCAGAACATATTTCTTAAATTAAGCCAGTTTTATCTATTGTTAAATTTCCTACGAGGATAAGAGAATTGGCAGCAGGATTATAATTGAAGCGGTTCATACACACTACAGAGTGTTCTGACAAAACTAGTCGTAAGTGACACCATGGATTATGTGTGTTAAAATATTTTGATATAATTAAACTTACCTATATGCAAAGGACTTCGTTTCAGAGTTATGTCAGCCTAAAGTGGACGTTAGACAAAAAGGTGAATTCAATATTTTAGAAAATAGACATATGATCTTACACATCTACCATTACTGAAACAAACCCAATAAGAAATCAGTGGCCTAGATATGCCCA
The DNA here is from genome assembly GCA_958336395.1 of Ctenicera cuprea. Classification (NCBI taxonomy): domain Eukaryota; kingdom Metazoa; phylum Arthropoda; class Insecta; order Coleoptera; family Elateridae; genus Ctenicera; species Ctenicera cuprea. Next base: position 75,929,141 of record OY284486.1, on the reverse strand, counting down.
AGTTTTATTTTTAAATCTTTTTAATTTGTCAAGTTTTTTTTATATACTTAGGTTAGACAAACATACACAAAATTTGTATTTTTGTTTTTTTTTGTAAGACCCACCGTTGCAGAGATATTTTAGGTCAAAATGTTTCGCGTGTATAAACTGGATTGAAATAAAAATTGAATTAATAAAAAGTAAACTTAAATTCGAGTTAACTGATAATTAATTTGGTATTTACGAAACATTTAAACTAACAACTAATCGAAATTGTAGATAAAGAACCTGACAGTCAATAATCACAAAATATTAGAAGTAAGAAATATTAGAAACTTGTCACAAACTAAAGTATTCATTTTCTTCAAAACATCACGGATCAGTTTGGCAATTAAAGTCATATTACACGCTTAATTAATTGATAATTTAATTTTAATTTCAGCTTCATTTACACATGGGACACTTTTAGGGCAAATATCTCTGTAACGGTTAGTATGACAAAAAAAATAAAGATACAGTTTCGACGCATTTTGGTTCAACTTAATTGAATCTCCAACGGGTTTTAAGAAAGAATCAGAGATTAAAATTCCATGTATCTACAGCAGTGTATTTTAATTGGGCTTCTTAAATCGCTGGTATTATGTTTTATGTGAAAGCCTTTTTCCATTTGAAATGAAAACGGAAGGTTCAAACGGTTTTGAAGATATTAAATAACATTTGTTCATCAACTTATACTTGAAGACGCTAAGATTCAGAAACGCAGTAGATACTTTTGTAGAATGGTTACAATTAGAGAAGAATATACACATCATCATAAGCATGCGTAGAAGATACGGCGGTAAGAGTGTCCAGTGGTGTAACTTCAAAACATGGGCGTATTTATAGGAGGTGGCTGTAAATATAATAAAGGTTCTTACTGAAGCTGAAGAGTTCCGAGTTGGCGCGGTCCGTTCGAGTGCGATCAGCTGAGTTAAGCATAGCTTGCCTGGTCAGTACTTGGATGGGTGTCCGAAAGCCGAGTTAACGCGGCACCTTGTGCTTTTGGAATGGCACGCAAATAGGTGGTCCCGGCTGTCGCATTAACAACGCAGCAGTCATTAGTGGGGTTGGAATCTCCTACGAAGTATAGGTGGATGAGTAAATAGACGAGTAAATGTAAATGTAAAAGGTTTGGCATAAGCGTAGTGGGCGTAGTGGTTAAAGGCCCAATGGACCCAACTACCTTCCGATACATAGCAATAACCCAAACCTGGAGTGAATGGGACTACGCCATGTGCTTTATTGGCCCGCAGTGCTGATGTATATACTATTGAAGCTTTAGTAATTCAAACACGTTGCACCAACTGCAATGCCCAAAACAAAATTGCACTTCTGCAACTTACTGATCTAACGGTGATTAGACATTTCTAGCACCTATTTTAGTTTTGAGAATAGAATCGCCAGTACGTATTCACGTTTGCAACAAATATCTAACTGTAGCGGCTGTATTATAGGTAGAATTAGTTAAATCCACATACAGTGAGTTTTTCTTTTTTGTATACATATCAGCTATGTATACTTTTATAAAAAACATGTCAATGCATTGTTTTACTGCAATCTATAGGCAACCAACTGTACAGAAAATAATAGAGAGAGAAAGGTTATTCCTCATAGTGTGAGGTTATGTTCAATGAGTATTTTTGTGAATAAAACGCAAAATTATTTGAATATCAAAAATCTTCAATAAAACTATTATTTTAAACGTATAAAACATCAACAATACACAAATTTTATGCTAAATTCAAAAAATCAAAACTAATTGCTATTATTTTAACAATAAACAATTTGATTACTGTTTCCACAACAGACTATTTTTTTCAAAAATTGAAGCTTTGAAATGTAGTGTATAGTTGGTTGCCTACACATTGCAGTAAAACAATGCATTGACATGTGTTTTTATAAAAGTATACATAGCTGGTATGTATACAAAAAAGAAAAACTCACTGTATATCCATGCTGAGAATGTATGCTATCATTTATGTCTACTTTTTTCAGAACACCCTACATAAGCAAAAACACCACATAAAAATTGCTCGAAAAGTAGCACTGGATAATAATTATGATAGTCATAAGATACTATTAAAGTCGTTATAGTTGATTACCGGATTTCGGATTTACGATTATGTTTTAGTCGAACCATTCCATATACGTAAGGTTTTCACTTCAGTTAAAATTCACTAAACAAGTCCGGGTTTACGCAATAAATCCGTTATCTAACAGCATTTCGAATACTCTTTTTCTAAATTTATCCTATCAATTTGTTATCTCGATTTATCAATTTTTCTTGTAAATCCAGATGTTACTTGAAATTTGATTACAACCATTTCTTATTTCCAATACCACCGGTACGATTGCAGTTGCTTTAAAGTTTTTTTTTAAGTCTTTTAAATAAATCTGAATAGATGGTTACATGATTAACTACACTTTGATACGCTTTCTAGGCTGTTTAAATAAAATAATTTAATTTCAGTAAAGCGTATACAGAGTGTATAGCATTAGTTTACAGAACGAAAAAAATGGCATGTGTCCTGTATTAAAACAAATAGATGCGGGCAATCGGGTCGTGAACATTTTGACGATCGAAGCCGGTTGCGCTCGAGACTGCCGGTAGAAAACGGAACAAAATTTTCTAAAACCCCTCCATTTGTATTCCTCATTTTCCATGTTCTTCAGAAGATTCTCGCATATGCTTATTCTTTCATAAGTTGTAAGAAACTTTAATTGCGAATGCCATAATAGCGTCCCGTTAAACATTTCTACGCGTGTGTAATTTAGTTTTAATAAGTTAAGTTGATAAATTAGTAAAGCATGCATAACATTTTCCGGTTCTTCTTATTGTTGTATTGTTCACGGTACTTTTATGTCCCTACAGAAAGTATGCAAATTTAAATATTTTAAAAATTAGAATAAATACGTATGTAAATTTACTGATAATCGCTACTTTAACTAACTTTGTTTTCACATATTTGAACACTACCCTCAGTGGATTAAAGTTTTGTGTTTATTTTTTTTGAAGGCATTGCTATAAGCGGCAGTTTCAACATTTTAATTTCCTGGCACAAATACTGTGCTTAGCAACATTCTTTATAACAACTTGTAAAAGGCCTGCAACAGTATAACGCTCTTGGCTCTTTCAATTCGCTAAATTTCTTTTAAGTGAACCGCTCAAACAGAACTTTTCAACAAACGTTTGCTACATTTTTGGTGCCAATTACCTGTTTTTTTTTTAATATGCTTTCCTTAAAATTACTTCAATCCTTGTCAAAGCTTAGAATTCTTTTTTGTGCCGTTCTTCCTTGCAACTGTGGTACTGTTTGGAGTACGATTGTAGGCCAGTGAGGGGTAATTCTAGTTTGATTCCTGGGCCAAGCCATCTTAGATTTATTATATCAATGGATTTATGAGTGTGGATAATGGAAGCAAAACGCTCTGACCAAATTTGGGAAATGATCTTTAGAGCTCAAGGGTCCTCTGAAACTAAAAACGCTGCTAGTAAAAGTAGGTAGCGTCCGTCCGCCGACTCAAAATTGATCTAAGTAGGTGTCTCTGTCTGTTTACTACTTTTACGCACTAAACAATTAGAAGCCGAAAAGGCACCAAGCTGCGTCAGATATGCAAGAATGATGCTTATTTTCATACATTGTTTAAAGTTTCTATTTGCAGAACTTTCACTGAACCGATTTTCGGTTAAGTTCTGAACATGTTAATACTGATAAGACACACAAATAAAAGTATCATTTCTGAAATCAAGTGAAATAGTTTAAATTTCTATGACAAAAACCGTCACAGTTAAAAATTTATATGACAATGCAATGCAATTCCGTTTTGTACTATTAAATATTTTAGTAACTACAATGTACACGCTAGTTTTACCATATAGTTCTAGGAAGACGTTGATGAATAATTTTCCCAGGTAAAACACAGCTAGCCTTCTACATTTTAAAAGCTCAGTTGTATGTACCAAAATGAGATACGAGCTGGGTTTCAGAATGTTGAAAATAATCTCAGCTGAAATGTTCACCATGCATATAACATGTTAGCATATTGGATCACATCTGGTGACTACTACTGCAGTTTATCTCTCTTCGCATTTCGAGCAAAAAATAACCCTGCGGATTTCACGGGCTAGCAGTAATCCCTCTCTAAATTAGATTGGTTCATTTTGAATTCTCACAAAGATTTACAGTATTTTTGCAGCAAACGTGATAATTTACTTATGCCGTTGATTTGTGCCGGATCTTCTCTGCGCTATTACTGTTCTCGTTTCGAATATTTCCGTTCGGTAAAGAAAATGTATGGCTTGTAGATTTCCCCCGAGAACATCAGTGATGCAATGCTTACTACATACAATATCTGTACGGTGCAATATTTAAAACGTTTTATTTTATTCGCAAAAAATTCAAGATTTGAATTACGCAAAAATTGCACTTTCTACCAGTCTTTTAGTTAGCATGGATCAATGTTTGTTTTAAACTGTTCAATAGAAATGTGTTAATTTATATTTATATTTTAAGCCTCATTTAGTTTATAAACATTTTGGTTACGTGTAATTGAAATTCTAATACTGATTTGAATTTAAAATAAAAACCAATTATTTGTTTTTTCGATCTCTATATCTGTAACCTCTTATATTCGAAGGTGTCGAATACTTTCACTCCGGGTAGGCTCTTCGCTTGTGTAGTAAGAGGTAGTGGGGCCTTTGGACTTTAAACCACTACGCTCCTGAAGCTTATGCCACCCTTCATGCACATTCATTCAATGCCATTCACACATGTGTTTATTTGTATGTTAAAATGCTGTGTGTGACTTTGTTACTTGTCTTGGTCAGCTAGTGATCAAGGCAAGCGCCGTTAATTGTCACCCAACATCGAATGGTTACCGAGCTCGATACCGATAGAAAATTTTTCAGCTTTTTCTAGGATTCGAACCGAAGACTCAAGCATTGTGAGCCTGGTCCTCTTACCACTAGACCACTCGGATTATTTGTTTTTTCTACCATTACCTTATATTATGGTAGTTGGGTAATGTCAGTGAAAGATAAAGACGTTTTTAAAATACATTTATTATTCTTCTCCGTATTTCTGCTGCTACTTGGCGTTAACGATTTGCCTTAGCAGCAAAAATAATTGTGGAAACTCTGTCTTCTGTGGAGTAGAAAACTTTTGCTTGCAAGCATTAAACGGCAGTCGGCTTTGCATCTCTTCCGAAAGACGGCACAATGACAAAAGCACCTGCTCTTTCACAAATTCCTCAAGGATGAAACCCCGGTTCCTTTGGTGCAAAAGCAAATGCACATTACACTGAATTACCGGTCTGTTAATTCAAACCCTGATTTGCACCAATGTCTACTATAACGACTGTGATTGATTTTACCCAAAGTGAACTAAAATGAGAAGATACTACACTAAACTTCTTGCAATATAATAAATTTGATAGTAGCGTTTGTTACAGAAAAATTCCTACACTTATCTCAATTTCCTGCTTATTTACTCTCATTAAAAAAATTCCACCCTAAAATTAATTATTCAAACAGATATGATATAGTTTGGTTGATTAAATTAAGTGAAAACTACACTGCTTGTCAGAGTAGTGTATAAAATCCTACAAAATGCATCTGTAGCACCAAATCAAGATGCCCCTTTAGTCTCGCATTTACTTTGCTCTGTTATCCCGTTTTATAGACTTCAAAGCTCTCTAGCAGCTACTAAAATGAGCTTTGAGTATTGTCACTAAATCTTTTGCAAGAAACACTTTAAAAATGCCGCTCGAAAAATCGTTTGATGCAAATCTTGGATTCGGAATACATACAAAGTGCAAGCACTAGAAGGAAGAACGGCATATTGCAAATTGTTCCTCGTTACATTTCTAAACAGAAAACTACCGAAGTGTACCTATAAAAGTTCAAAGGTTGTCTTTTACACATCAGTTATAAAAATTAGTCTTGTGAAGTTTAATAAGTAATAAAGAAGTTCATTTGGTTAGGAAATTAAATACTATTTTTATACGTTGAGAGTGGGAATTTAAAACCAATCATAATGCTGGGTAAAATAAGTCTGTAGGCATAACCGGTGATTTTAAGAAGAGCAAATACCATGGTCGTAAGCGATCAAAGAGAACGAACTTACAACAAGATTAAAAGATTATTTTTTGCAGGTTTAAAATGTCAGATTTTTACAAAATCTATCTTCTCTTTACAGCTTGTAGCATCCTACACACCTGTTTTTCCTATGGTTTTATTATAAATACAAGATTAAAATTAATTTAGGTATATATGCTTTACATGGTGTATAGTATCATACTTTCAGGTCAGATTTTCTATCCGATCACTTGTGTCAAAGTAGCGAGGTAGTACCTTAACATTTTACCTATTTTCATGCACAAAACAGGCCGGGTATAACTGGAGGGTCGCCACTGTATATTTGTTGTATAAGAACTATGTTTCAGAAAAAAACGTAAATTCACGTAATTCTGCTCCGCAATTTATAAATCACATCTTAAATAAACAATAATTTTGGGCGTGCCGAACACGACACGGGCTGATGTCTAATGGCTAATACTCAAAAATCAATTAAAATAACATAACCATAACCAAAGTGTAAAGAATGTTCATAACAACTTCGTAGACCACAGGGAATTAAAATGTTAACGAAGGTAAGTAAAATCACAACACAATCCCTTATTTTGGATACTTTCTGCGATAAAAACGATAACGGCCATCTTTTGCCTTTATACAATTTTGTCTAAATGTATACGTATATATGACGTTGTGGGCTGTTCACCTTCATTGCAATATTTTCGTTTTATTAATATGGATACGAAGCTTTGCAGAAAATCATCTCTCGTTAAAATTTAATAAAACTACAAATATTTCTTAGTTTTCTAAAATATATTTCGCTTTATTAATTTTAAGACCGAAAACAAATTTAACGCAACGTGGTAGGTGAACAAACTTTTTCTGGTTTTTCATCGGTTTGTATAAACGTTTAAATTCTGAGTTAAAGTTTCGGAAGCATTTAATATGTTAAAACATTGATTGCTACGGGCTTTAAACTTTCAACTTTTAGTCTGGGCTTTTTTTATTAAATTACAAATTACATCGCTACGATGACATAAGTCAGATCAAAAATCTGACCAAAAATATGATAATATGTATAAAAACACATATGTGTCTAAAATATGTTTATTCTTGTTTTCAGAAGAAAACCATACAAAAAAAGAGGCATATAGGGCTTTATGAAAATCGTATATTTAAAAATAAGAGAAAATTGTTGCTTTTTGTTCGTTTCTGATTTTAATTTAATACATTTTTTATTACTTTTCTTAGAACGTAAGCTGCTTAGACAATGCAGTAGAAGAAAAAGACACGAATACCCCACAGCACCATACAAATCTTCGCTAAACAATATTTATGCAGTGTCACTTTATAAGGGTGGCAATCTGAGGGCAAAGTAAAATTTGCATTTTTACCGTACGCTCAAAGTGTCAAATGCGACAACGTGGAATGTTCTTTCTCAGTGCTTTATTGATATTGCAAATGTTCGTGTAAAAGAGCGTCATGGAAGTAAAGATTACATCGAGTACTTTTTAACGTAAATTTACATTAGGCCGTTACCCTCACCCTTAAATAATTTTAAAATACATATATTAGTTTGGTGTTGTTATTTAAAATGGTTAGACCTGATAAAAAATATAAAATGAGCAAGTCTGGACTTTTCTATACTTTAAAAACCGTTACATATCACATTTTCAAAATTATTTTTGTATAAACGCTTTATGCGCCAACAGTTAATACGATAATGTGGTTCCTGCCTTAATCGGAGGCGAAAAAATCTCTGGCCTAGAAAAATTAAAAACTTACTTACGCTTACTATTTTCATTCGTTCAACATTTCTAGCATAGTAAAATTGTGTTCCCCTAGGGTTATTACAAAAACTAGGGGTATGCAACTCGTTTTAGAGTAATAATATGTTACAGTCGGAATTTAAAAAAATAGTAGCCGTCATTTTAAAGCTATATAGTTTAAAAAAATGTTAGATTTTCTAACAGATTCCGTTATCATATTTAAGGCGTCGACTGCCACGTGAGACAGATTAAACTCGCGCGAAACCAGGGTCCAGCAGCCGCGCGAGCTAAATGCAGCTCCGCGACATGTTTGGTTTTGGAGCCGTGTAGTTTAATAATTACTCGCGTTTGTTTGCTGAAGTATGCAGAATTAAAAGTAAACAGTGCAGCGGCGCCGCTATGAACAAATTGGGGATTTTAGCGTTGAATTCGGAGTACTTTCAAATTTGTTTCTGTTTCCAGTTTTGAAATATATCTCTAAAAGAAAGCATAGAAAATTTAAGATTTAAGAATTTCATGTGTCTAACGCGGCTCGAGACCTACACAAGTAAATCAGGTATCTAACCTAAATTTGCTTATGTATAACACTGATAATGTACAATTCTAATAACAAGAAAAAATAACATCCACAAAAATCGTGTTTTGGTGTTGTGAATTTTGGCGTGTTTTTACTAAAACTGTAGAACCTGAATTATTACGAAAATGCAACCCACATTGCCCTCATAAAATCGATAATTTTGATAAGTTAATTTATTTTATCAGAAAAACAGCTGTATATGATACCACGTTGATGATGCAGAGCTATCGTGGTTGTTTAAGAAAAGAAATCGTTAGGAAACCTCTTTTGCATACACCAGCTGCTTCTTTTTCTGTTTTCTGATTAAAACTATTGCATTACTTATCCATTGTAGAAGTCATTTTAACCCGTGCTTATCATTTTTGAAAATTTTTACGTTTCGTGGGTTTTCGGTACTAGAAGTTAGCATTCTTATAGCTCATAATAATTATTTAATCAAATATTTCCTATAACGCTTATACATTTTTTCTTATTTGGTTTTTAAGTATGATTGCGAAAATAGCTTGCGCGTTCTCTTTTTTTCTAAAAAAAAATATCTTTTTAAAACACGATATTCTAATAACTAGAATTGATTTTATTCTGTTAAATATTATTTATACATATTTTATGTAATTGTGTTCATGTTTTTTCTGCTTTGTATATAGCCTTGTTTGTTTTTAATCTTGTACTTAGCTCTGATCTGAACATAAACGGACGCCAAACTGTCGTCACCCAAAATACTATAATATAAATAATTTTCCAATTGCAGACTAAAAATCTCTACTAAAAGCTCAATTGTTTCAAGTGGGTCCAAAGTAAAAACAGACATTTTCAGTTAATTTAGAGAAATTAAAAATTTTAATTATAGACATGATGATGAATTAGCCGCAATAGGCAAAACTAGAAATATTTCATTATGCGTTTTTGAAAACCAGTACTACACACCTCCTATAAATCGGTACTCCTTCAACAACTGGAGGTGTCAGTGCCACCATTCATTATTCAACTAATACGCGGGCTTGCCCATATACCAGTAGCGTAACTACCATGGAGCAGAGGGGGCAACGGCCACTGGGCCCGATGCCTTAAGAGGCCCTGCCACGAGTTACGAGTTTTTATTTTTTTTATTTATTATTACAAAGTTTTTTCAATAAAAATTTTTGTTTCTTGACAGTCTTTATTTTTATATTCAACAAAAAACATTTGAAATTCCATGTAAGTAATAAGTATGTAGTTATACAATGAAAAATTCTGAAGTGACATTATATTTAGTAATAACACTTTTTGGTACCGACCCAGACACATTAACTTCAGAAAATTTAGACACGGCTTTAATATATATTTATTTTTATTTGCTAGACTGCAAATAATTTTTTTCCTGTTGAAGAAACTGTTCTTATTATCCATTACTTTATTATTGAAGTTTTTTTGAGGATGGAGCCAGGGCTCTTCAGGTATCTTGCCTCTGGGCCCAAAATCTGAAGTTACGCCACTGCCATACACTACTACTAAGCTAAACATGTACTCATTACCAAACCAAGCAAAAATGTGCTGACCAGAAACTGGATAGAGTAGCGTATGATTTAGAAATCAAAAATGCTTAAATATTATACAGGCTTAAAAACATTAAACTGCAGTAACAATAGGAAAGAGGCTCTAGCAGCTTCAGCGACCGCTAATAAAGTTGTGTTTAATTAAAGCGCATAGTTACGATCAGCTTCAGATTCAGATTCTTCTCATATACTAAACTTTAGTTTCCACTAATACTGGAAATCTTTAAAAAAAATAAATTTATAAAATAATATCATGAAATGACGGTTGTTACTATAAAGAGACGCTACAGAAAATGAGAACTCGTTACATAAAGCTTTCAGTGTGACGCTCAAATTATAAGTACACTTTTCTTAATAAAACTTTTGTAACCTCAAAGCAACAAGGAAACAAACAAAAAAAGTTAAAAACCAAGGCTACTTATGTACATTACATGTACATTAGTAGAGTAAATATAAAATATGCATCGTCGGGGGTTTTAAAAGTAATACACGAAACAATTTTATGAAACTTAACAAACGATTTTTGAGTGCAATACCTCTGGCTTAGCCCGACAATAAAATAACACTGAACAAAACGATGTATTTCAAATATTGCAGTTGCAGTTGTACCAACGTTGCAACATCGTGCAACATGCTTTACGTATGACTGCATAGATTTAAGTACGCTTATTCTTTTTGATTACTTATTCAATTTTAATAAACTTTTTGCTGTTCTGGGACTAAAAAAACCCGGTCTTTACACATTATATCAAATCAACCCAACCCCGTACAGCAACATTGTTGTAAACATAATAAAGCAAACGATGCAAATACAAAACCCTCTGCTAGGAGCTGCCACTAACGATAAATCACACTTCACTAAAAATTGTTTAGACAATTGTTTGTTAAGAAACTGACAAGAGTATGAATCAGGCGTGTTCCGTTGCGAACAAGCGCGAATTGTAAAGTAACCTCCCCCCCCCCCCAAATCCCATTCAATTTGAGCATTCGTGTTACATGAGGCTGTTATGTTACGGCAGAATGCTCAAAGGTACGTACAAGGCTCTAGATTGGCACTAATAACCTTAGTAGTTAACGACCATATAATGCATGCATATTACAAATATTGATAACCCGTACAGGTAATTATCATAACTGGTCAGATAAATCCAAACTAAGCAATATTTATGAATAAGCTAATTATAAATCATATCACGAATAAAAGCAATTCAGAAGATTCTTTTGATTGCTTATCAACACGCTTCCATTATTATATTTAACGATTTTCATTTTTCCGTTTTGCTTTCATTGTAATAAATTATTACTATGCAGAGAGCATTTTGGAGTTTTTTTATATTGTTTTTCTGCTAGCGGTGGTACATACAAGAAGAACGTTATAAACGAATATTATCTCTATTTTAATCTTAAATTACAGCTGGCGGTTTCTATGAGGACGCTTTAGTGACTCTAGTACTTTGCCGCATGTAGTGAAAGATTCAATTTTCTTTATTATACAATATTCATTATTATTAGAAGCTTTGGGTTAGCTTTAATATTAACTAGTTTTGTTTAAAAACAATAATAACAGTAAGAGAACTCGACTTAAAAAATGCATATTTCGCCATTAGAAGAAACATTTCTATTCAACAAAAAAATCCTAATCAACGTTGTTCTAGTAAATTTTGATGCTTAATAAGTGTAATTACAATTAGAAAGTTTAAGATATTTTTTACAACTTTTTTCCCATCTAGCTTTATAGTAAATAACCGATATCTTCCGAAAGTCGCAACTTTTAGTAGTGTGACAGACCATTTTCCTTTGTACAGTGGATCGCTTTAATATTTCATAGAAATTCGGTTCTTAATGTTTGTGTTTCTCATTGCAGCAAAATCTTCTTACATCACATTGCGACAACAAATTCGGACGAGAACACATCGTATCTGCGCGACTACAGCAACCGGTCAGCCAGCGTAGGCGAGCAGGTACGCGGCATTTCTTTCATTTCAAGAGCCTGCGTAGAGTATTGCGTCAATACTGCTTTCTACTATAAATGTGATACAACGAAAACGACCGCGAAATAAACCAAAAGCTCTAAACAAAGAGAAAATAAATTTATGTAATTCAAAGCGAGTATTTCATAGAAAACAAACGAAATTGTGCACTAAAGAAAAAGTATATTTAGGTTGCGACGAAAAAATTGTTTTGCGAAACATTACATCTTAATTCCTTCCGAACATATACACCGCTGAACATGACAAAATAATATAGGAGCTAACGGTTTACGGAGAAAACGTCTCTGAAAGAAGTTGCAGAACAAATTTCCTGAGCAAAAAGTCAATGAAATGAACCAAATCTAACAAAAATCGTAAAAAACTCGGTCAAAATATCCTGCACTGAAACATTCCCCGGAAAAAACAACCCTAGAAAATAATTTCCCGTAAAAAACGCGTCTATTTTCATACGTGAAGGATGCAGATTACTGTGTTATAAAGAAAACAATTTCCCTAAAAAAATACGTGTTGCTTTCTTGCTAATCGATTTTGAAGGGAATTTACATCAATAAGGGCTACTTTAATTTGGAATCTATATATTAATTCTCTAACTGTCTTACCATAACAAAACCTCGGGACATAATATTTAAAATGCCACGGCATTAGAAGAATAAGACAATTTCACAAGCACTACCTCTCTGGAAAAATGGATCCATCGCCCCAAAATATAGTTTGGTGTTCTTAATTGAGTTATGTTTCAATGGCTGGATATCTAGTAAGTTTATAATACGAAGAAAGCTTACCCGATATTCCAGCATTAACACTGCATTCGCTATACCAGGTTAGATAGAGAGATCGCACATATACTGTATACATATAATTCACAAATTTTAGTAATTCATAGGTTTTATTAGGTTCTTGAGTTAGAAAACGAGTTTATTTCGAAAAGCAAAGAATAGCTGCTTCGAGCCTCTCCATTATTTGTAAGATGAAAGGGGTTTGTGTTTATTTTTATAGTATAATTTAGTTTTAATAGAAGGGAAATATTTTATTTAATAAACCATATATTATAGTTAACATGTTTGCAATTAATGCGGTGAATATATTGTACGTTAAAAGTTTTTGAACATTTAAAATTTAATCAAAAGTTGTAGCAATCGAATCTTGACTCTGAGCTAATTTTGTTAAATGTATTGCATTATAAGTACTTTGCGTTTGTTTTACTAACGTATTTGAAAACAAGCGGTGTTATATAACACACATTTAACGTAATTTCTTACAAAGAAATCTTATTTCTGTAAAACGAGATTGTGGTGACCTAGTTTAACAGGGCATTTCCCAAAAATTCAATCTCTTAAGGGTCGGGTTCAGAAACGGTGGCTTGTTATTTCAAAATCCGTGCGTCGCTTCAGCCGTCATTCACGCTGTCAAGCCGTGTAATCATTGGGACATCGATTACCTGACGGTAAGCTTATATGGGGCTTCTAATCTCGAAACAGGCTGCTGCAGGGAAATGGACACGGCACCAACGGGTCTCCGGAGACCTGGTTCGGTCATTCAAAGGGGTTTATCCTCATTCCGCGTCGGCCGAATGGACGTGTATTGCGAGTTAGTTTCACATTTTCGCATTATACTTTATTAAATGTTTTCGTACTGTGGTTTGTTTTGTATAATGAGTATTAAAAGCTCGTATCGAACCCTGTTTGTTTTACGAATTTGTACGCGAACACGATTTTGTAAATACGAGAAAAGTTTCAGGTATTTGTATTTAATTAACAGTCAGAAAGTGTTTGATTAAAATTTATCTTTACAGCACAAACACTACGTTCAATTAGCTTTTTTTTTATCGTGCCGTGCTTTTACAATGTAGAGACTTAATTTAAAAATAAAAAACAAAGGACTTAATTTAATACCCTAGAGGGGAAATTGAGTTAATGATGCTTTCTACACAAAAGCCTTTGATGTGGTGTTTGCAGTATTCAGGAAACGTTAAATAAAATAAACGAAACCAATACCAACAATAACACACAAAAAATCCGTGTTTTTTATAATACCGCAGCAGTATTGTTCAGGTTTCATAATCAGGTTGTAAGTTGCACCGTATATTAGTAACACTTGTTACTTCGTTGTATTATGTTTATAAAGTACCACATGTTGCACCGCATGTGGCTCACCGCCTGCTTTCCGTTTAATTTAGTGTCGTCATCCCTTAGGGTGCTTAAGCATTACAGCCTAGTTGTATAGGTTCAAAGTTACTAAAGCAAATGCTTTCATGAAAACGCCCGCGTATTTCAAAATATAAAAAACATTCTCTTTTTGCATATAGATTTGCTGTGACGAATGTTAGGTTTTAGATTGTGTTTAAACATTTAAAAACGGGTATGTTTTTCATCCCACTTGGCAATTATAACTTCTGAAATTATTTATGAAAAAAACTCGTTTTGAATACACATTCCTGTCAATCAATTATGGAAAAATTAGGTCAAATTAAATTGAAAAGCTAAACGAGTCATTGTAGTATTTAATGTAACACCAGATTTCTTGTGCCGTGATTTAAAAGTGGCTGTAAAATACAATTTCGTGTAAAAAAATCGTTGAGCAAAAGGTCAAAACTTTTACTGAATGGTTGTTGAAACGTAACGTTCAAACCCGCGTTTTCGAGTTACCTGCAAAAGAGTCGTGTAATTTTGTTTTTCTTTGTTAGTTCTTAAGGTCTCTTGGTTAATAGCACAAACTACGGATGCGTAGGAGGGCCATCAACTCCATAAATTGAAAACATCGGAATTCCGAATTTAAACTAGTAATTCCAGTTTTAGAATTTCGAAATTCAACCAGAAATTCACCTTTAAACTCGGAAACATTGATAATCGTACTTTGAAAAACATTTTGGCTAAGCCTCAATAGTACAATTAAATCACACTCAGTTTTTAAGATTTTGTATTGGTACAAACTTTGTTACAAAAAATAAAATTAAAGTTAATTTTTAAAATTGTTACGTATCTCACTTTTAAATAGTATATTTATAGTATATCAAGTTTTCAAAGTGGAACTTTATGACAACAAGTGTGGAGTTTGCAAACCAAGGCAAAGGGCAGGCCTACAACCACACACCACAAAGGCACTTTGGAAACGAGGTATATAAACACTATTTTTTTCTAAAATCGCTTGAAAATTCTACCACATCCTTGAAGAAAATTCCAAAAAAAACAGTGAGAATCTGTGAAATGCAATTATCATTATTCCATTTGAAACAAAACAGTAATTGAAAAGGTTTGTTGTTAATACTACAGTCGATTCTCATAAATATACAAAACTGTGGAAACCGTAGCATTAATTAAAATGTGTCGATGCATATTAGTTATTCATGTTTTGTTGTATTTTCAAAATCCTATGATTTTTTCATTGGAGTACTACTACTATAAAGTAGTCTTTATATAGCACTAGTGCTATAAAATGACATTTTAGACACGATTTTGGTTGCCATAATAAACGACATTTTTGCACGAGTTGTGATCAAGTATTTGAGGGGTCTAAATGCAAAATCCGCCATGTCCACTCTAAGTCATTTTACAGTAAAGACCAAAAACGTCTACAGAGTACTGCAGGCATATTTTATGGTAGAATTTCTGTGATTGCCTTAACATTATTATTTTCTAGCAACAGAGGTCAGCCAAATAAATATTAGTGCAAGGGTTATTATAAAAAGACACTTTTAAGTTTGGACTTGGCGGGTTTTGCATAAAATTATGTTGCTAATCCAAAAGAAAGAGACTGTTTCAAGTATTTTTATTATTTTAACAGAAAATATCTAAGTATTATATTAAACAATTATTAATTAAGTGTCAAAACTAACATCAAAATTGAACCAAAAAACTTAAATGTTTAAATTCCACCTTCTTCGTTGTCTGCAGGCAATTCTGTGCACAATTCGTTTGTGAGTAACTCTGGAGCACTTTCATCGGTGTTCAAAGAGAAATTTACAGCGTTTTTATAAAATTTCAGCGTTGGATCACACTGCCACTGCTGTCCGTAATGTTCTTGTAACAATTTGGAGACACTTGCAGCTTTCTTTTTGTCGCTTATTTTACCAGATTCGATAATGTCAGGGTTAATTAAAGAAATTTTTTTACCCTTTTTTAAAATCCCTTTAGGAACCCCAGATTCACTATTGTAAGAAACTTCTCCTTGTACTTCAATAATATTATTATTATTTACCCTTTTTTTAATAATTTTAAAGCGCTTGCATGGTTGAAATTGGAAATGCCAAGCTCCTGGTGCTTTGATATTTTCTGACACTGCTTTCTTCCAGTCATAGGCCTCCCAGTCTTCTGCTAATTTAAGAATAGTTGCGTTTTCTGCTATTATGGTGTGGTATTGCTCTGGATCCGTAATACATGGTGTGGTTTTAATTTTCTTTTCTGTAATACCAAAAACTCGATCTGGGGGCATAAAGCTGTGTCCTACGATGGGAAATATGACTTGAATAAGCTGAATATTCTTTGGAGCTTTTCTTTGAAGATAGCTTGCTAGCATACCTATCATAGTAATATTTTTATTTTGCCCGGGGCATCCATCAGCAAAGATAAAAATTTCTTTTATGGTTTCAGAGAACTTATGCGTGGTTAATTTGTGAAATAACGCCGAAGCTATAACACTTGAATTTTTGGGTAAATCAAGGTCAGTCCATACATAAGCAGTTACTGTAGTTCTTTTAAGCTCTGTGTTGGAGATACCAGTTACAACAGTGAAGTTGTATAAATTATACTGCTGGCTAAAATAGGCCGCCTGGTCTGGAAGTTTTGGAAGGGCTAAATTTTTTTGGCAGTCCATTGAGAAAACTTCTCTGTCAGTCTTGCTTTCTTTAAGAATCGCGTAAAAGGCGTTTGCCTTAAGTTTGTGTACTTTTTGTAAAGTCTTCATTTGTTGTTGTTTCTCTAGATCTTTTTCCTGTTTGAGCTCTTCTTTGTGCCTTAAGCAAGTAGAACATACATCCGTCATAGGAGTTCCGAATCCAATGTTATAATTTCGTGTAAAATAAAAACGGAAGTAATGTTCTTTTACCTTAAAGGTATCAGTTACTGTGTTGTTATACAGCTTGTAGAGTTTTCTGATATTAAGATCACAAGGAAGGTAGGTTCTTTTGTTTACTTGGCTTCTGCAGTAGTGGGACTCCACACACTTAAAGCTTTCGATAAAGTTACTCATCGCCTGCTTCTTTGGATTATTCGTATCCTTGATGCGATCTCCTCCCCTATTTTCTACAGGAGTTTTGCCATCAAACACAAATCGCTTCACCACTCCCTGAATTCTGTCCTTTTTTACGTTTAAAATTTGCATAAAGGCCTCTCTGCATACTTTCACCCATTCTCCTCCTTTTTTAGGTATCTTGTAGCTTATTGTTAATTGTTTTCTGGAAGTAGTATTAGCATTATCTCCTTCGACTCTCGATCTTCTTCTTTTTGGAGGCATGCCCTCACAACACTTTAAAATAAAAGCATCTTGCTTAATTTTTGACGGAATGTCGTAAAAGTTCTTGTGGATAAAGTGCAAATCTGCCATTGTCAACAAGTTGCACTTTAGTATGCCACATCTGTGAACGCACTTCGGTTTTTCAGGCAAGTCCTTAGCAGCATACCTAAAGAAATTAATGATTCGAATAACCTTGCTACTGTCTACTTACAGTTCTTACCGTTTTCTCATTGCAACGCTCCTCTTATGCTTATGATTTTGCACTATTCTTTTACGACTGCAATCTGGAGCCGTCTTTGTTATTGAAACACCAATATCATCCATTATTACTTTTAATAATGCAACAAATAATTAACACCTACGACTTAGTAGCAGCCGGTTTACAACAGAACTGACAAGTGAAGGCACTCAGAAGCGCAGACAGCATGCTCGATCGTTATTGGTCACAAGGGACATGGCGGGTTTTGAATTTAAAAAATTTTTCACATAGCGGGTTTTGCACTTATAACCATGTTTTGGGTACCTATTTCATACTGCTCTAGGCGGACTTTGCTCCCAAACTGTGTGCTACCTTATGCTGCTTACCATAAAGAACAGAATGCCGGGCATAACTCATTTGTTTTGTAAAGTGGACTTGGCGGGTTTTGCATTTAGACCCCTCATTTCTATACCAATATTTGGCGTCAACAGTAACTAAGTCACAAAATTAAAAAAATCACAAAAAACGTCACAGAGAAAGTATAAAAGTAAGATTCAAACCAAAGTATAACCCATCTTCAGCTCTATCGTTAACAAAACCAAAACAAAAATTGTATAGCCGTTTTTTAGAAATATATTTTTGTTTGTGTCTTGAGGTACAGTTCACTACCAAAATTTGTGTTGCTTTTGAAACATCTCTTATATCAACAAATACAAAATATTTCATAATTCAATTCTTTAATTATAAAGGCTTATATTTTTAATTCTTACTTTCCTATGCTTTCAGTATAGGGAGTTATTGATTTGATAACATGACTCATAACTCCAGAAAATAAGAAGCCGAAATACGATGTTTTGTTTGCGATTTCTGTAGTTTCAAAATGGCGACCGCTGCGATGTTTAAAAAAGTTTAAATTTAACGTTTTATTACTTAAACACGATCTGACAGATCGGCTTAAAATTTAGTATCGCAATAGATTATAGAGACACCAATTTGCACACTGTTACTACGAGAATGATCAAAACAAAGACAAAAACTGTTATAAAGAAAACATTTTCAAAATTTTGATCATTTCTAAAAAAAATTCTCAAACACTGATTAAACATTTTTTTCTATTTGTTAAACCCACAAATATAAAAATAAACTACAATTAAGTTTGTATATCAAGTCGCAAATTTATATACTTATAGCGAGATTTTTAATTTTAGAAACCTTTTCCGCCTTTAAATTAAAAATCTCGTAGTATATTAATATGTTCTTTTTTGAGTATTATTGTTAACCTTCGTTGAATGTGTTATTGTTACACATTTCATAAATACATATATCGTAAAACATGTTGTGCCACTCATTCTTTTAACCCTACCCTATTTAAGTCCTCCTCGCCCCCATCTACTTCAACTTACAGCATTTTGATGTGTACATTTCACTCAAGTGTACCTGAAAAAGTTATTCCCGTCGAAACATGTTGTACAAGAAGACATGGGGTGTACCAGAACTTAATTCTAAAATTCCCTGATTTCTCCAGGTTGGTAGACACTAAAGGTGCGCATTCCAGCCCGAAGCCCTAGCTCGACACGTCACGGCCGAGTCTGGTATGAAATTACACGAAAATTTATTATCGGACCGGGCCAGGCTTACTTAAATCTCTAACTGGGCCTTAGAGGACCTTTAAGAGGCCTTTAAGAGGCCAGTTGTGCTTAACAGGGCCTCGCCAGGCCTGCAAGGCATAACCGATCTGGCACAGACTAAACAGCCGTGCCGGCGAGCGTAAATAAAATGTCAAATAATGTTACAGAAAAACTTACGAAAGCACCTACTTATAAAGACAAAAACTGATCTGTCACTAAATAGTTACGCCACAGATAGCATGAGCGAGGGCAGGGGCATTCGAAATCTGAATTGACGTGCCAAATTTGTTGGGCTAAATTTGTCGACCAAATTTCCGGCCCAAATTTATAAATCATTAAATTTGTCGGGCCGAGCAGCGGTGAAATCATGTACCTAAAGAACAGACCGGGACGGGTTAGCCCATCTTCTGAATTTGTCGGGCCGGGCTTAAAAATATCTATATTTGACCACCTCTAGTAGACACCATGAAAAAGTTGTAGTAAAATTTGTCACGAACTATGTCATCTTATTTCAAGCAAAATTTACTTGAGTTAATTTACCTCCTTCCTTTTCATTTTTAGCTGTTAAGTTTGGTTTTTGGTCTCTGGTGTTTTTTAATCCTAAGGAATCTTTTGCCTATGAATAAAAAACGTGTTTACTTACAAAAATGAATTTATAACTGCAATAAAACATACAGAGCTAGCGGTTCTTAGCTTATGGCCACACCTTAAAGTATAGGGAAAAAATGCAGTTGAAATCAAATGCCGCATAGAACGTGCCAGAGCAGCATTCACACGGCTAAAAAAAGTGTTGTGTGGCCATGACCTCAATTTACAACTGAGAATGCATTGAGTACGCTGCTAATTCACAGTCCTTCTTTACGGAGTAGAAGCTTGGACGCTAACAGAGACTTCCCTCAAACGACTAGAAGCCTTTGAATTATGGACATACAGACGTATGCTGCACATAAGTTGGATGGATCGCGTACGAAATGAAGAAGTGTTAGCAAGAATAAAAAAAAAGACAAAGAAATCATACGAACAATCAAAATACGAAAACTATCATACTTTGGGCACATCATGAGACAGCCAGACACATACACCATCTTACACCTGATCATACAAGGAAAGATCGAAAGCAAGCGGGGCCCTGGAAGAAGGAGAACCTCATGGTTGAAGAACCTGAGGCAATGGTTTGGACAGACAACAGGATCACTTTTTAGAGCAGCAGTCGACAAAGTGATCATAGCCAACATGATCGGCAACATTCGCTAACGATATGGCACCTTAAGAAGAAGATTGTTATTTAAGTTTTCTGAGAAAGTTTTTCTTTATTCATAATAGACCGAAAAATACACCACAAAATTTAACCTTTTCTTTTGATACGTGAAGCCCCGAAGCGTATAATTTACTGATGACCTATTACAGTATTGTTATACCTAATTACGCTTTAAATTATAATTAGAACATAGAGAGTGCCCCGGTAAAGGAAGACACAGCATATGCGGTAGTCTCCCATATAGCATGAAAGATGTGAGGCTTCACAGCGTGTTGTTCCGTTTTGCTACCAGCGGTCTCGAGTGTGACTGCTTTTTTTGGAAAAATGTGCACGCTAATATTCTCCATTTTTTTTTTGCTCAAATACGAGACCTCACGTATGTTTTCTACCTCATATAGCATTATGTAAAACGATTCTACCACCTGAATTGTTAGCCTATACAATATTATAATCATTAGTTCCAAACAGCATCGCCATGCATTTTATACACAATACGTATATGAGCGAGAAATTAAAACCCATCAAAGCCTTGGTTAAAGAATTCGAAAAGAAGTAAAAGCAGCTAGTTTAATTTCAATAATATTTAATAATCTTTTAAAATCTAAGACACATATTTCTTTAGTTTGAACCAATTTAAAAGCAATGAGAAAATTGTTTCTTTTTTAATAACCCAAATATACTGTGACTAATTACTCTGTTAAAACCGCTACCAGCAACCCAAAAAGAGCGTAACTGAAGCTAATTAACAGGTCTGAAAGTTGCTTGCAGAGTGTGGTGACGGTGACGTCTTGATTGATTGATGAGTGTCGTCTAGACATAACCACTGGATTTGCATTCGTTTTCCGTGGATACGTTTTAGAGCTAGAGAGAATGGACGATAAAGAGTTTTCCAACAACGGCCTCCAACTCAATTAATCTTCTTCAGACACATAGACATTAGTCCAATCCCCATGAATTAGCGTTTTGCTGTTTTATTTTCTTCAATTAAGCAGACTTTCCAAATCCTTTTTTAATGATAAGATATTTGATACTCTTTTTCGCTTTGTTTTAACAGAAAGACTTGCAAATTTGTCTCTGAATAATCAGAAATAATTGGATGACTCCGCGCTAGCCTCTTTCTTATAGGTTTTAATTACGCCGCTTGCGAAGCTGTTAATGTTTCAATGGGAATCTTCTCAAACAATACTGCAATGATTATACTATGAACGGTTTTTGTGTTTTAAGCTTTTCATTATTTTATCGGGATTATGAATTAAAATTATCTTAGTTTTTCTACTGGATCTTAGCATTGTTTATTTGTGCCTTTCAGTATATTTTAGTATAAACTTCCTTATCTTCATTTCTTACATAAGTATTTAATTTTAATTAAAACAGGAAGAGAGTTTACAATTAACCATCCACTAAACATGTTAGTTTGTATGTGTATAAATTCACATACAAGCAGAATAAGGGCTAACGTTGTATAATAGATTACGAACTCACTTATCCTTGAAATTCTGGTGGCTAGGGAGTGTTAAATACGCGGGGGTAAAAATCAGACAATCAGAATGAATTTAAACAAATTGGCATTGTAACATTATTAGTCGCACTATATTTGATTAGGACTCTGCACTGTCCACGAAATTAATTTATACAAGCGACCCAAACAGACCAAATTGTTCTCCACGGGTGAAAAATCGAGGCGGTCCCGAGCAAGATTTACACAGTTAATTTCCATAGCTTACTCGACCAAGCGGGGAACAAATTACATGGCGACAACATCCAAGTAGGCGCTTGGGAGTGTGGCTTTAGGATTACAAGCTTGTCATGGTCTTCTTCCCATTTGTTAAAAAAATTATTAGCGGGGCTGCACATCTATATGCAACTTATTTCGAAATGCATTATAAATGAAGTCGACTGTAGGCCAATCAATGGAAAACCAATTTCCCTACGCAGCGAACTAGAAATACCATATACGGGTACACGTGCATTGATTGCTGGCTGGTGTAATTACACGACAGCACTATAATGTAAGCCTACGGTTAGAAAAAATAATTAGAACCTAAATCATGCTGACCAAAACACATTACTTTCTAAAACGCATTGGAAACGCTTACTAGAAAATGAAAATGATAATTTTTTGTCATTGCGATTTTAATGAAAACTAGCTGAACGTGTGGTCTCTGTCCCACGCTTTGTTTGATAATAATTTATAACTGCTGCGCCGCCCTACGTAATTCACAAATACATTCGGTCAAAATAATAATCAATAAACTGTGGGAGATGTAAGAGCCCGTCGTCGCGTGAAGTTGAGACAGTTCCGGAATTAATGTATACGTTAGATGTTCTAATGTTTATTATATATAAATACACACACATGCAGCTTAACGCCTTTTAATAAATCATTATAAATTAAAATAAGTCCCTAAATATTTATTTTGAATGGTTTAATATTTAGTAAATTTTAACAGCATATAAGTCTTTAAAACGTGTAATTTAAATATTCTAATGTTGATAAATCATTACAAATACTAATAAATACAGAAATATTTATTTTAAATTTTTGAATAGTTAATAAATCTAAACGTCTTTACATAAATAAAACTTTGGCTTTCGCCTCAGCTGCACCAACAAGGTTACGTAAGTTAATATGGTTTCTTTGCTTTTGGAAATATAAACAAAAACGAAATAAAATCGAATTATTGTTTTTTCCGCCATCTTCTTTGTCAAAAAAGTTTTGAAAATCTGATAGCTTTTTTTTCAGGTACTTTGTAATCTGCATATTGTTATTTAATCGGATTTGATATATCACGTTTCGTTTTGCTAGAACCATCATCAACTTCATTTTTTAAATAGCGGCAATCGTTTGTTTTTGCGCCATTTTGTAGCATAATTTATTCAGATTTCAAAAATGTATCAAACTTCTGCATTCACCTTTCATTTTCATACAAAAATATTCAAATTAGAAAATTATTATTACGGATCAAGATATAGTAGCTTTAAAACAGAAAACAAAAGACGTAACTCTTAAGACGTTTCCTTAGCGTAAAGCTGCTAGTCAGTATAGTTTTCCTGCTTTCTCGGACATATGCTTGTTTGCTCAATTATTAATTACAACACTTACAAAGCACTAACGATTGATAACACTTTTTTTCGTTAGTGCTTAAAGTGTGCCTGCTAAGCGTGAAGCTGGCAGGTGATTTTGTTTTTTCAGAAAGTCAGAAATGTGATTATTTGCTTTTTTTGTAGGCACTAAAAAAGCACTAACAATTGACGCAATTTCTGTTGTTAGTGTTTTAATTAACCTGGCAATTTCACGGACCTGGCAACCAATTGGCGCAACAAGGAAAAAATAAGCAACTAATGAGAGGGCCAAGAAGGGAAATAATGAGAAGGCCAAGTAGGAATTCCTGTATCCATTAAATTGTTTATATTTAGTTTAAATAATTTACGTATCTGTTCTAAATTGTAAAGTATTCATGGATGCAGGGATCCATAATTGAGCCGCCCATTATCTTCTTTCCTTGTTGCACTCATTAGTTATCTATACTTTTCTTGTCACACTCGCTAATTGCCCATGTTTCCAGAAAAATCGTGACAATCCATACAAATGGCATGCCTTCTTTTCCATGATTATAAACTATTCAGGTGTTGATTATACAATTCAAATAGTTAGATACTTCATTCTTTTGTTGTAACTATTATTACAAATCAATCTGCTGTGGTTAAATAACCTAATATATATTTTACTCCTTGTATTAAATTTCTCATTACAGCGTAATTTACCTGTGCTAAAGCCTTTTAGCTATTTAAGAAACAAAATGTTAATTATTTTCATGGCGTATGCGTCAGACTACCTATTTTAGATTATTAATTAACTTCCTTTGAACTTATTATTAATTTTAAATTCTTTAGAAAGATAATTTAAACAAAAAACCCTATTATAGTTTAAGACGACATGTAGCAGAAATTAATTACCCCTATTTTGCAATTTTTTATTGCTCTATTAAAACTGCAACGGCATATTCCACAATATTCGAGTTTTATAGATCTTGTAAAGTTATTAAAGTGAAATATCGAGAACTGTAACACCTTTACGGCCTTTATATGCAAATCACTACTGCAAACTTTACGAGCCAGTCACCGGTGAATTTTTATCGAATAAAGTTATTTCAAAGCGTAGCTACTCTATTTTTCTTTTACATTTTCTTCATGTTTCATATACAACAGCAGTTAATAATTGCGAATGTCGAATGTTTTATGCATTTTTATACTTCCCGTGTTTACATAAGTACAAAATTCCACGGCGTGTATAAAAAAAATCCAAGATTCTGTAATATTTTCTTGAAAAGATAATGTAAAGTCGAAAGAGATTGGAAATTTTAGGAGTTATAAAACTGGGTTTATGTATGCAGTTGGTGGTGATGGAACGACTTTCATTATAGAGATAAAGGAACTGATCATCCGTTAAACTTAACCAAGATTTCAGTACGTTCATCTGCGATAGCACCGGTTATTATTACAGAAAATTACCGTTGACAGAGTTCTTTCAAAATACATAAGAACTGGTATTGACTTTTGTGAAACGCAGCAATACCAACTCATTATTTAGAATTCGGCAAATTTTCGTTTCTAATTATTTACATCTCTTTCAGACGTTTCTATTTAAAACTCTGTCAATTTTCTGGTAATGCCGTTTGCTGTAAACCTACCGGTAAAATTGAATATTTGATTATAATTGATATTTACTTTGTAAATATTGACTCAGTTTAAATCAAACTCTGCAGCGAAATAAAGGGCTAAATGAAAGCGGATTTATATTTCAAAACAGCACCAGAACGTGAGGTTTTCTATTTTCACATATGACGGAAGAAGTCGTCTTGCTGTATTCGGAATTAAAATATTAAATATGTTAAAATCTAGAGCCTGAAGTGTCAGATTCATGTTTCAGAAGTTGGGGGGAAAATATGTGAGCGTATCCTACTTTAAATTTTCATTGGATTCAGAAAGGGAACTTGAAAAGTGTAAGGCTGGCAAATATTTAATATCAGTTCCAAGTTATATATTTGACTTGCAAAGGCTACCAGACAATACAGTTTGTATTCCTTTTCTTAATAGAATTGAAAACTGCCGAAGTGGAATTTCTAATTAATACCGCAAATTCATCCCCACTACAAAAGAACTGTAATAATTTCTGAGTTTATGGAAGCAAAATTAATTTACTTTCTTGTCTATCAAAGTTAAAGCATGTTGTGTTTAAATGCATAGTTTAGTTTCCCATCACAATCTATTTGGCGTCAAGTCGAGATATATTCTCTTGGTGGTTACCAAAGTCTTAAAGTTATGTAAAGTGTAATTTTGTGTAATGTGCTTCGAAGTTGGTTCATTATCGGGTCGTATTTGTACAGTCAGTTTGCGCTTTATTTACTTGCATTGTGCTACTTGGATAACTAAAGTGCACTATGTTAGTTTACTGAGCGTTGATTACCGTTACTCTTAAAAACTTGCACTGGACATTTAGGATTGCTTATAATTGCCAAATTTTCGCTATCAAAAGGCGCAGGGACGCCTTAGCGCAGGGACGTTTCGGCACAACAAGAAACATTATATGATTATGCCTTTTCCTTTAGTTAATTTACATTTTAATAACCGCTCAGTTAATTATTACCATTTAACGCAAGACTATTTTACGCAAATATAATTATAGCAAAATTAACAACTTGCCCGATACAAAATAATTGTATTAATTCAAAAAAATATTGAAAATGTCTTACTGTCTCCTACTCAATATTTAATAATTTGTTTTTAAAATTGTATAGTTTAACAACTTCAATACAAATATTGAATTTTCTATAAAATAACCTACAATAGAATACGCTTGCGATCAAACGTTTCTGCGCTCAAACGACCCGCACTATAACGTTCCTGTGCTCAAATGTCCCTGCGCTCTGCACCCAAATGTTTTTGCGTTGAAACATGCCTACGCTCAAACGGCCGCGCCTAATTGACCGCGCCCAAACCTCCGGTTTTACTAACGAAAACCATTTGTGCTTAGATAATGTAAATAAACAAACAAACTATATTATTAAATAAAGCAAAAGGCTACAGAAACTATTCACAAAAATACAACAAGCAAAATACAACAAAAAAGCGAAATACAGAAGCAATATGGGGCAAGAAAAATACGGAAGCGGTACAGTAGCAATACGGTAGCAGGTAAAAAGGGGTAGTAAACAAGATAGGTAGCATACGATAGCAATTTAGATACAGTAGTCTACAGTAGCAAGCGGTAGCAGATAACTAACTATGCAGCAATACGATGTTCTAGTGCGAATGTTACTGAATTTAACATTCAATGGATAAGACAGGTGTAGCAGACAAGCGGGACTGTGTAATGTCTCGTGATTAACGTCCGCTACAAACTATCGTGAAAAAAATAAAGAAAATCTGCCTCGTCTCAAACGGCAGCGACAGATCAGAAATACAAAGAAAAGAGAGAGAAAGAGAGGGTCTGCTGCATGTCAAATGTCTGCGACAGACTAGAAATGAAGAGAACAGTTAATCAACACAGTAATAAAATGAATGCAAAAATCGCCAGAATGGCTCAAGTATTACCCACTCAGTATACCTCCTAGAATGGTTCCTCTTGGCTGCATACATGGACTGAAACCATCAAGTTGAGAAGATGAACTGTGTTTGCTGGGGTATGCAATTTTGCTTTTATAGACCACGGGCACAGTGGGGGACAGAAATATTTAAAACTCTACTCCGAATTATATGTCCCGATAAACTTCATTACAATGCTAAAATAATGTACTTTTCAATAAAATAAATCCTCGAATAAGTAATGCTTCATTAAATCAAATTATATATTGCGGTAAAATTCATTTTCATACTTAAATGAAATACATTTCAGTAAAATAAATCGAAAAATAAATAAGGCATTATTAAATTAAACTAAAAGTAGGGTTTGCTTATAACAGAAAAATTTATTATAGCGAAAGCTGAGATTCTGGTTTTCTAATATAGCCTGTACATTGTACATGTACATGCATAGTAACGAATTGTCTTTGTCCATTGTTTGAAAAGTTGACAACCCGTGATGATGGTAACTAAATGTGCTTTTTACATCACTTAAATGTATATAAACCCATAGGCCAACGTTTATTTATAGCATACTACCAAAACTGATTTGAGATATTTGAAAAGGTCAACATATTTTAGGAACTTGATATAAGTTATGTAGTTCTAAATAGGATTTTATAGCACACAATTTATTTTTTAATAAATAACGGCAACTAACATTTAAGCAAATTTTCTTACTTATATTTAAAATTACATAAAAAGAAAAGCAATGCGACCTTAAGATAACGTTGCGGAGAGAATGGACAGAAAAAGGTTAAACGGTTTGGATACTTACTGAAATTGAATGATCAGAGATGGCAAAAAAAAATAATTCTTACTTACACTAGAAGACCACCAAGACTACTATAATTAACTTTAAAAAAAAAAGAAAACCGACTTCAAATAAAAACACAAAAGTGACATAAGTTAACTAAAAAGCAAACAATAAATGTTTTTTATACAACAGTTTAATACTTATTTGTTGTTCCGTTTAATGTAATTAAGAAATTGTTGTTTATTATATAATTATTAATTGTTTTATAATTTTTAAGTCGGTGCCAAGTAAAACATAAAAATTCGAATCTAATTTGTTATTGCAGCAAGGTATATAATTTTTATGTTTTACTTGGCACCGACATAAAAATTATAAAACAATTAATAATTATATAATAAACAACAATTTCTTAATTACATTAAACGGAACAACAAATAAGTATTAAACTGTTGCATAAAAATTATTTATTTTTTGCTTTTTAGTTAACTTATGTCACTTTTGTGTTTTTATTTGAAGTCGGTTTTCTTCTTTTTTAAAAGTTAATTATTTTACAATTTTAAGTGATGGGTAGACCTAGTAAGGATGCTTCTCGAATGAGGAAATGACGGCTAGTTCATTAAAATCGGTTCATAAACAAAAAAGTTATGTCCGAACATACATTAAAAAAAAAAAACATATATACAGACGAGAACCTCCTCCTTTTTTTGAAGTCGGTTAAAAAAAAGAAATCTTACTGTTTGCTCATCAGTGCTGGGTAGTATCTAGATACATGTATCTAGATACTGGATCTAGATACTGTTCAAGTATCTAGTATCTGTATCTAGATACGTTTATAAAATTGTATCTTGTATCTGTATCTAGATCCTATTAAGCGGTATCTTTTTTTATTAAACAATAAAAGATCCTAGATACATTCTTAATTAGAATTATAATTTATTTTATGTAGTTTTCGAAGTTTATTAAAACATTTCTTCAATCTAAAATTTAGGACATTTTTGGATACTTAAATTTTAGCATTAATTACTTTTGCAGAAAAACCCAAATACGTCTTAAGATAGGTAATGGTAATAAATATTCAAACATCCCCATTTTCAGGGGATAAGAACTGTAAGAAGCTTAAGGTTTTGTGTATACATTTACCCATTGTGGCAATACAATAACCGCCCTTGCTGTTTTGGATATTGGGAATTTCCAAGTAAATCTCATAACCAGAGCGGTAGGCTTGTCTTGACAAAACTTAAGTTTCCTCAGTATATATAAATAGAAGTAGTGGACACGTCCAGAATCAATTCTTGTGCCAGTCTGCCAGTTATACCTTGTGATTACATTATTATCGATTTGTTAACAACCCCAAATTCCGTCAGATTTTCTTTAAAAACAATATTATCATGGTTTATGCGCGCTTCCATTTCTGGAAGTGTAATTTTTTAAAGTAGGTATCTAATTTGTATCTGAGAAGGATCTAGATACATTTAAAAGTATCTTGTATCAGTATCTAGATACACTTAGTAAAATGTATCTTGTATCTGTAACTAGATACACTTTTTTAAAAGTACCTGTATCTGTATCTAGATACAAATAAAAAGTATCTTACCCAACACTGTTGCTCATTCCCCCTTGAAAGAACAGGGCGATGTAGACGTCTTTCGGACTCCGCACCTGAGTTCTACGGCCCTATCCAGTGAAAAAAAAATACTAAAGATGCGCTACACGCGAAACCACCTCAGGGAAGATAACACTGGTACGATTTTTGTTATCATTTCCTTCGCTTTCATAGTTGTCCTACTCAAAATTTTAAAAACTATTTCCTCTTCAGAGTGCCTTGATGACATTAACAGATGTTTCAGGTACCATAGACCAAAAACATTAAGTGTAGAACCTTATTCCACTATCGCTATCAGAAAACGTAGTTTAAACAGGAATGTCGTCTCTGGTTTAACTTTTTAAAAAGTAGACTTTCAAGAGAAATTAACGCTACGAGACAAAACCACATACTAACTCATTTTAGTTTTATACGCATACAAAGTTTAAAAAACTCGTGTAGTCAGTGTTTGTGCGATCGTGTTTTGAAGTTTTATAAAATGTTCAAAAACTTTCTCAAATTTTTACTTTACAGGTTACATGGTTTCAAACATTTCCACACATAGTAATATTGTATAGCACTAACGCTAAATAACTACCAAATTTCATCCTGTTATTAAGTAAAAACGCCTAGTAAAATTACTAAAGATTCTATTTGCCGCCATCTAAAACCAGAGTTCTGAAAAACTTTTAATTTTGCCTTACAATACCTTATTGATTAACGTTTGTGATAAAAAAAAATCAGTTTCTTAAAACAGTGGTAAAACGAACAAACGAACAAACAAACAAATCTACAAACGAACGAACAAACAAACGTGTAAACAAACGAACAAACAAGCGAGCAAACGAACGAACAAACGCACAAAAAATCAAGGAACGAACGAACAAAGAAACAAACAAACGAAAAAATGAACAAACAAAAAAACAAGGAAACGAACAAATAAACAAACGAGCAAGCAAACAAAAGAACGATTGATTGAACGAACGAATGAAACAATCAAGGAACAAACGAACCACCGAAAGGGCGATCGAACAAACGAACTAACCAAGCAACGAACAAAAGTGGCAGACACACAAACGAATAGCCAAACAATCGAACGAACCAAGGTACGGTCGAATGAACATACACGTCCACCGAATCGCAGACACATTAAAAAAGCGGGTTATTATACCGTACTGACATTCAAAATTTTGTTTATTAAATTAATTCTTTCCCATACTAAAATTAAAAATTTTAAACATAAACTTCCGCTTCTTTGAGTAATGAAATCGTACATAAACTAGTAGACTCGCTCGGTGTTTGATGCCTTTCTGAAAAACGAGGTAACCTATAGCCCGTGATGTACAAATTCATAAAATAGTGACCTTGTCCTTTTTAACCAAAAGCTGAGGAAGAAGTACTAAACTATAATAGCCACAGAAAAGGTGAACGTTTAAAAACAAAATAAAGCTTTTATTATTTTTTCACAAATTTTCTCATAGTGTTTATATGCCAAATAAATCAGTTAAAATTTTTTACTTTAATTATTATGATTGGCAAGAACTGACGGCAATCAACCGATTTTTTATTGTAAATAAAACGTAGTAATGAAGAATATACAAGAATAAAATTTTCCGTAACTTGCATTTCTGACCGAATAATGGTCGTTTGCGGTTCATCTAAGAAACTGCTTGAGGGGATTGCTCATCTTTTAAGTTTAAATTTAATGTCACGTCTTCTATTATGCAAGTTCAAGATTTAAAAAATACATACCCAACTTTAGATTTAGCTTGAAGCCAGCTTTCTGAAACTGTGAAATCCCGTTGATTATCTGTTCTGAAACTTTCATTAGTTACAAACATTTTGCAACTACGTGTAGCTCTTGGTCACGAGTATAACTTTCGTGGCGTAATTAGATGATAAAGTTTCAGGAATTCAAACATCTATTCCTCCACCCAGCTTAAAATATCAGGCCGAACTTGCGGAAGGATATCAAAGTGTCACGTCAAACTGCGAACGACTTTTCGATTTCCCAAAATGGGCGCAACAAATTCACGGGCCTAAAATAGCTGGTTTAACAACGACAATTGTCATTAGTACCCATTAAATCTGATTGTTACACTAAGTTAATTAAAACCAAGCAGTCCTGTTCTTTTGTATTGTTATCCACCGAGATAAGATTTTATCGGATTTTGGCGAGTTTGAGCAGTTTGCGGCAAAAGAGTTCACGCCTGGACGCCGCTTTTATCTCATCAAATCAGGAACAGGACAAACCAAAGCTGTGCAACCACCAAGAAAATTAACTGTCTTTCTCCAAGGGATTCCTTTTACGCCAGATATAAAATTTTATTTTTTATTTTCTTGCAGCTTCTTTATTATAAAAAGAAGAGCAACTCACTTTTTCTTTATGGTAAATGCAAAAGTGCTGAGAAATGGAATACTTTGACAACTCTTTTATTTCGTTGTTTTTATTTCTGCACAAGGATTTTCCTTTATGCGAAAAAATGAAATCTTTAATATCACGGATCATAATCTGAACAGAAAAGGTACATTTTAACCGGTAAAAATATTACTTGATTAAAAAAAACTACGAAACTTAAACAGTCTACAAAAATAAAGATTTAAAGCTACGAAATTTATTGCTGGAATGGTTTAAACATTAAACCTGCGTGGTGCACAGTATAATTATTACGTAAATATTTATATTATTTCAACAAGTACTACCGTAATTATATTCTAATAAAACAAGAAAAACAATTAAAAACTGTTGCTGTTGCTTTTAATTAAAAATTCATAGCACATTCTGTTTTGACGCTTTTTATTTCTAATAATAACTGTAGCAACTGTCGAGGCTTTATTTAAGTTTTAATATTTGCATTTGTTCTTATTATTTTCTACGCTTTCTGTTATATTAAATTGCAGCTCTGCTGCACCCTCTTTTTGTTCGAGTTTTATCCTTTATCTATTCAAGCCGTTCCCCTAAACGTATTTGCTTACGCTATTTAAATTAAAACATTCAAAGGCAACGAAAACGTTGCTTTAAAAACATAACTATGTCGTCCTCTCTGTGCTTAGAAGTAATCTTAAAGTATTTTTAATTTATTTATTAATAAATCTTCTAAGCCAAATTAAAACGTCAATTTGTCATAGACATGGCCGACTCACTTCGCCTGGACTTTTCCATACGTTACCTTGGTTGCGTAATGTCCAACAAGGTGGTCGTCATACATACGGATAGGATTTAACTTAAGTTTTTTTTTAGAAAACTGTTATTTAGAATTAACGAAATTCAAAGACTAAATTCGTCAACTAACAAACTGGAGGAGAGGAAAGGCCTCGCTCCGTATATAATAAATTATGTAAAAAAATAATTCTATTCTTATTTTACTATGAATCATGAGCAATTAAGCTTAAACAAAGGTGTTTTATTGGACTCCGCTTATTAAATTAACGGGTATAAATTTTCGATTGTCACGTAAAGCCAGAAACCTATCTCGTTTGTGACTTTATTAGCAATCAGCAAATACAAACATTTATAATTATCATAACTGTTTTATTTTATTTCAAAACATTGTTTTCTAGTTCTATTTTAAAAAAATGTAGTTTTTTATAGCGTATTGTATTATGTGCGTGCACATTTGGACTTTTTAAAGTGTAATTCACCTGCGTATTGCCTGCGATGATGAGGAAATTAGTTTAAATACCTCATTTTGATATCTCTCTTTCATTGACTCTAAAAGTAGTTATTCCATTCCAGAACTCACAAATTCAAAGAGGGAGTTACAGAAAAAAATCAAATAAAGTTCCTGGCTAGATCTTCGAGGTCATATGGAACGCCGCGCTGTTTTGCTTTTTTTAATTTAATTCAGGAAATAATACTATCAAAAACATTAGAATGCAACAAACATTTAAATTCAGGAATTAAAACCTTTGTATAGTTAAAATATTTGTTGATAACTTTAATTCAGCGGCGCTTTAGCATATGCGGCCGCTGTGCTTACTACAGCTACATACCGCCTAAAAAGGGCACAAAACATTATTCTTCTGATGCGCAAAGCAGTTTTAGGAATACCGAACTGTGACGTTTTAGCCTTATTTTATACTGTACTAAACTACAAATTTAGATGCACCTATCGGCAATTTATGATTTCCTATGCACTAGGCATAAGGGACTCATTTTTCGACATTTTCAAAGACTTAACTTTAATTTTAATATTTAATATGAAACCGTTTTCTTTACATTGTGAAGAGATTTTCTACTAAAGTTTCGTCATTTTTATTACAAATCGAACAAATTTACCACAACCCAAATATATTGCTATGATATTTAGAGGTGTTTGATTTGACTGGGGTATTGTGGTTGCTGGAAGGCAATTTTTGGAATGCTTGCTGCAGTTCAATTTACATTTGGAGATTTATGAAGACTTGTAATATTTTAATATTCTAACTTATAAACTCAGGGTTGCGTATTTTTGCTAGAATTCCTGTTATAAATTCTAATAATTGTTATTTTTCATATGGTTTGTTTTTACTGAAAGAAAAGACAAACACAACAGATTGATACGAAGACTATTTATGTTAATTGTAATTATAATTTAATTCAGAATTGTTAAAAAGGTTTAGTTTATAAAAAGTTTTAGAGTTACTTGATTTGTGTGTCGACTAATGTCAGTTAGGATGTCAGTGTCATTGTGAAAAATATATAAAAGGATACTCTTGGACATGAGGTTTATGTGTTTGTTTTATAAAAAATGGGGATCAAAGGAGGAAGACAAAAGATAAAGAAAGGAGAGAATTTGTTTTAATTAGTTACGGCTTGTCTTTGAAAAAAGAGACAGAGAATTTGATATCCTCTGGATGAAAACAGAAAGAACGAGTTTAAAACGTAATGTAAACTGATGTTTAATATAAAAGAAGAAAATATAGGTGATTATCTACGAATTGTGAAAAGTACAGAAGTATTACAAGTAAAAGGCGATCGAGAAAGTTTCTTCGTTGGTGATGATGGTAAAAGCAAGTTGGAAATAATATAAAACAGATCAGAAGAAGATTTGGATTAAGGGCGAGTAGTATTTGTTGCTCGAGAGGCCAGCAGAACGAAATAGAGGTTGGACACTCAGTGTTTTGCTAAAGCGAGGAATGTCCTAATAAGAAGACGCTAAGATAAGTGTTTTATTTTTAAAAAGGACGATAGTAATTAATAAAAACTCATTTAATATTTCGGAAACCACATTTTGAAATTCATTTAATAAATAAAACCTTATTTTGTAAAGTTGATATCGTTGTCTGTGTTTATTTCTATTTAAAATTAATTAAAATAACTTATTTACAAGCTAATAACGACCCTGAGAAAATTAGAAGAGACTCATAGCAAGTTTAAATTTAATTGCGTGAATTGCAGAGAGTTTAGGGATTGTTTTCTAGTAGTCACAAAACCAAGCATATCATTGCAATATTATGCACTTTTATTGCAATTTGCAGTTCTGTTAGTTGATTACTTAAATGTGGAGTTTGGCTATTTCCAGAAATTTATTTATAACACAGTAATCATGAACACAGTCACATAGAAATATATCTTCTTAAATGTCCTTTATGTCGATGGTCTGTGAGTGAAGTACCCGTCACGGAACAACCTCCTATAAATATTTACGTAACGATTTTTATCGACGCAGCTTGCTAGCTACTTCAGTGAAATAGATAACCAAAGAAGGAGATATAACGGGTAGCGAAATTTTTCACTGGGCATGTTTTCTTTCTTAATCATTAAAAATGTCCATTGTTGGGGGTCTTCAGAAAATTAACTCAATTAAAAAAATAATTAGCGCACACCAAATTACATAGCGCTTGTTTCATAATATCCTGAATGAAACAATAAGACCGCTTAAAACTGGACGTAAGAAATGTCATTTGCTAGACGCTGTTTAAACAATTAAGATTGCTAAGAGCACCGAAAACCTGGAGAATTTCTTTTTACGGCAGTTGTGCACTCCTGCGTAAATAAATATAGTCCTCTATTCTGAACTTGGTATATGTAGGGCAATTTTCTGGTCGCCCTCTCTAAATGCAAAGTAGCTTGTGTGAATGTAGTTCCGGATTTGCTCCGGTTTGGCTTGTTAACACGGGTTAACACTTAACGAGTGCACTACTCTAATCGAGATTGTGTATCCATTTATGGACATGCTTTGGAATTGTAATTCAAATGAGAAAACCATTCTCTTTTGTCTGCGTTTATATTTAACGATTTTACCGTCAAAGCAGTTTTTTGTTAGACTTGTTTTAGGAAATTACAGCTTAAAAGCTCTAAAAACACAAAATCTAGAAATAGACATTTGCAGTAAAACGCATAGCTTACCTTGTAAATGATGCTTTGCTGTATGAGTCGCCACTTCCTGTTACCCAAAAAAGTATCTTTTACGCGAGTGTCAAAAATAATCAAAATGCATTCCTAGCAACTGTAGAAATGAATTCAGAAACAAATCAAAAAAAATATTACTTTAGATCACACAAGTGTGTTAGGAAAATAAAAGGCGAAGCGCTATATTGGCCGGAGGTCTAGCTACGTGCCTGACCTGAGACCTGGTAAAGTTGTCGGCTCAATCTCGATGCAATGCAAAATAATGCTGACTTTGCCATTAATTAGTGTGTCTAATAATTAATCATAACCCAATAAGCAAACAAATTAAAATTGCCAGTCTCTGTAAACAATAACATAAAACAAAAAGCATTTTTAAGCTTTGCTTCTAAATTTTCTCAATAAAACGGGCTACTGAGTATTGTATTAGTAAGAATAATACTGTGTTGAGCACTTGTGCGTTTTATAGTATCAAAGCAAGAAGAAAATTTAAGGATAGTGTTTTGTGTTATTTTATATTTTTATTTATATGTACAAAAATTTTGTTTTATTTTATAAATTTATCTATAAATAATTAAATAATTATTAGACTTGTAACGCTTATTATTTTCTTTATTGGCTTACCACTTCTCTTAACTTGTTGTTTTTTCGCAAAAAAATAGCCAATTGGTGCGTATTTTGCGTCAAAATTTCTATAATTTTTCAGAAGGGAGTACTCCCCAGGTCCCTCGGTCACGGCCCTACCTCATACCTACAGGGGCGCATTAAAATGTTTTGTCAGATCTTTCATATTCGAATGTAAAACATACAAAGTTCATCACTATACTTAGAACTAATTTAGGTGTTTGTAATAAATCTCATACCATAGGGGTTAACTGTAAATTCAAGGCCAGTTGATTTGCTCATTTATTATTATAAATGTTAAATTTTCACGTCGCTTTCAATAATGCAATAAGGTATAAGAGTAAATTTAACGAATGCAAACAGATTGGTATAATGAAAAGATTATCCTTTAAAGGAATATAATAAAAAATTAAGTCCTCGTTACTGCACAAATTCGAGATTATCTTCCTTTACGAGAAGGAAAGTGATTCTGTAATATTTAAGGCATCTAATGGATTTACTTCCTGAGTTACACTAAAATTCATTAATGTTTAATCAGTTTTAACTCTGTTTACTCTTTTACTTAGTTTCAAGAGATACTTCTGCATAATAAGCTGGTAGATAATGTACACGAAGCGCTACGTTATTGAAATTATATTTTACTTTTTCAAAAAATTATAAAATCAGAAGAATGGATTTAAATTGTCGATTAATTATAACAAAGCGTACAATACTTTTCAACTATGTAGCTGTCTGTACGTGATTAACACTCCATTACTTTGAAAATAGTTCTCTAATTTTATCCCTTTTGTTAATTTTAAACAATTTCTTTCATACGAAATAGAAAATAGGTAACAAGAACAAAAGGGTTTTTGTAAAGAAATTTTCTTATTGTATTTCAACGATCGGTAATAATAAAAAAAAATGTACCACAATTTTCCTACAAAGCTCGTGGAATGGTAGAGCATTTTTCACACGCTTAACAAATTTAACCGGATACAAGTATTGATTGCATTTTATGAATAGCCAATTTAAAGCTATTAGTCCTGGCTGTGGCCCAAATACATTATAATACAGGTGGAGAGGAATCGAATTTACGGAAAATATAAAACGGTGAAACATAAAACTGTAATTTACTGTTATTTGTTATTCTAAATTCTAAAGTGATAAATTGTAGGTTTTGAACCCCATTTAATTTGATATTGTTATTTAACTCCCCAATCATTTGATAACAACTAAATATTATTATTGAGAATATTTAAATATACCTGAATGTTTTCAAACATAAAGCGAAGGAGTTTACCTGTTCGTATTATAACGAAAATGTGGCATAGAAATCCGCGCGAAAATCCCTACAATACCACAAAGGAAACAAAAGGAATACGGAAACTCGTTAAGCAACAAAATATTTACAAATCTGTTCTTACACTTAAGTTTAACACCGCCCGGAAGGCTTCTAGATATAGCCCTAAAAGTTAGACACGAGGTAACAAAGTGAAATGTCACACTCTTTTAGTTCCGCGCTCTCATTAAGACACTATAAGGTGTAAATTGGAAGAAACTGTGTCTAACAAATCCCAAACAAAGCTCCAGAAATCTTTTCGGAGTTCTTAAGTAGCACTCTCGTGCTATCCATAACAGTGAGGAATTGAAAGTTGTTGTTTTATGAGAATTGCGTTGTTTTCGTTAACGTTGAGAAAAAGTTGTTTAGCTTACTTAACGAATAAATAAAAGGTAATAAAAATTATCCTGGAAAGGTTCCATTAAGAGAAATAAACAGATCATTAAAAAAATAAACAGTATTATTTGTAAAACACGATGTGTTATCCAAAATTTAAAGGCATCTGTTTAAATAGTAATTATTTAACTTTTTACTTCCACCCTACTGATATATCCGAATTATGTCAAACAATAAATGATTAAAAAAATAAAAAACCACAGGTTATGACGATATATCGCTTGCTATTATTCAAAACTCACCTGCCGTAGAGTTAGAGAACTTTACTGATTTAATTAACTTATCGTTACTAAGTGAATTTATTTGCACTGCTTAAAATTTCACTTCTAAAACCTTTATACAAGGTACGTGCGGAAACCGATATTTTAAACTACAGACCCGTCTATGAAACGCCGTTTTACTTTTCATTACTAAAATTTGAAAAGTGATTTTCCCTAGAAAGAGGTAATTCAGGGAAGTCAATAGCCGATTCCTTGCATATTTCAGTATATACAATACTGCTGAAGGTTTTAAGTACATGTACATCTCGACACAGCTCTTTTATTGTTTAAAAATTCAAAGAAAAGAGCTTGGGGTGTAGCCCACGGGTTCCTTTACTTTATACATAAATGTCATAAATAGGTATGTATAATAAATTGTTTTTGGCGTATTTTCCTTAGTAGCCCTTTCATTATAACAAACCACTCGCCTTTCACATTTTGTTGTTAAGTTTCGCCTACGGCCATACAATTTAGGTTTATACATTTTCTTTCTTCCACTTATGTGTTGCTTGTTTGTACAAATTTTCCAATTGTGCTCACTGAAATAGTGGAAAATGTGAAATGTGATTTCAGCGCTGAATAAAATGTTGTTTATCAGATGCTCAGTTTCTACATCCCCTAGTTACAGTTAACGCCTGTGGACAACATTCAACGGCTGGCAGAACCGTTTTCACGGCGCGGCGTCTTGGAGTATCAGTGGCGTACTCAAACGTCCTCCATTCTTGCCATTTTTAGTTGTTTTGTATTTATTACAACTACACCGAAAACTTGCGTCGATTACAGCAAATTTCCTAAGTCGTCTTTCTAATTAATTATACAAAAATTGAAAACCACTGCTTATAATGTTTAGTTTATTACAATATTATTGCACTAAAATAATGCTCTGTGGCGCATCCTCGAATTTTTTTGCCTACTTTGTACAATACCATGTCTTATTTCCGGAGCTGGTTTCTGATTTAAAATAGCTAATTGACTTTGGGCGGTCAAAGTGTAGTTTTTCGCATTTTTTAAATTTTAATTTTACATCGTTTCCACATTTTTATGTTGCGACTTTCAAACCGACTTTATCAGAAAGTGCTCTATCGAATCGCATTTGGCTCCAGTCCAGATTTAAACCTCGATCATCATCAGGTTTTAAAGAACTATTTTGTTAGCGCACTTCCAGCAATGCCAGTGTGCCGGTGAAGCACTGTAAGACCTGAAAAATTATAAAATAATAAAATAAATCTAAATTTTTGAAGTGAAACTTCTTTGCCGACGCCTTTATACTTAGTAGCACTAAAATTCGTTCGTGGAGACAGAGATAGATATGCGTCACGTTCTTATCAACAATTATCTGGACATCTAAGATTTAAATAAAAAAACACGTATCTCTTGTGTAGTTGTTGCCTTATTATTTGTAATTGCTAAAGTACCGTTTTTATATTTTTATCGTAATTAATCAACTTAAAAACAAAATAAATGTAAAATTCTGGAAAAATGTCCAAACTTTAGAAACTCGATCAGACGGCCGTACATGCGCACTGACTGACGTTGCACGCATTCATTAACGTTATACTTGACTGGACAGGAAACAGATGGCGTCGAAACTCTGAAAGGCGTGTGGCAAACATATTTTTGGATCGAGCTTTAGGTTGATATAAAAGTTTCATTTGTTAACTTTTTCCGTACGGCCGCCACACTTTGGCTATTTTATCAGCAACTTGGTCCGTAATTGGTATAAAAAGCAAGATTTTTAAATCTAAAAAACTTGTGAATGGGATGCATGCTATTGGTCAAAATTATTAATGATGCCCAATATTTTTGAAAGCAGCGTTACAAGTGGATCACTTTTTAGCCAAACATCCTGCTTTACAAAATCTTATAGTCTATCACTGGTTATAATACTAATTCAGTATCCCGTTCAAATCGCGCATTGAACGAAAATCAGTAAAGCGCTTATTACAAAGATTGCTCCAGAAGATACAGTTTTTAGTTGTTTGCTAACATATTTATGACACGCACACATCTACTTGGCGAAGTTTCGAACGCAAACTCCCCGCCACCTAGCCGGTGTACTTTAAATTTCCGAGTGTTTCCCAATGACTAAGTTTAGCAAATAAACGATAACCCAATATTTTAAATTTTTTATAATTAGGGTTCATTAAATGGTCATGGGTAAATGTTGACTGTTCACCTTAATTATACGATTTGTTTCATTTCCACTGATCGGCACGTAGAAAAGCTGATTTCTGGTCTAATTATGTACAATTATCTACAATATTCAAACTGGGAATAAAATTTAGCAAGGCCGTTGAGATGGTTTTTGTGTTTTAAATAACTTTTAAACTATTTGACGAGTTGACCAGAAAAGTTTTCAAGCGAATTTGTATTTCTACAATGTTCGAATATGTAATAAACCCAGATCGGTAGGGCTTACATTTGGCGAATTTCAAGTATGAAGTTTTCGTAGATTATCTCTAAATTTACTGCACTTGGCGGCCTTTTAAGAAATATACCAAACGTATGAAACTTTATAATTCACGAGCAAGCAGTTAAGTTTACCTTTAAGTTTAAATCTAAATCTAGTGTTTGACATTCTCCGGAATTATAACAAACTAATTCGATTTTTACAATTTTCTAATTTGTCATACGACCGGAGCGGGAGAGCTAGTGAGCTCTTTGGAGTTCAGGAGATGTGCTTTCAACTTTCTGATTACGGGAGCGTTTTAAAATGAAACTGGGCTAGAAAGAGAACTACTCCTAAATCTTACTAACTCGCGGGATACGCGCTTAAGCTCCGAATACGATAGAGGGAGAAAGGTGAACAAACTATTTTGCGTTATACAAAAAGTTACTGAACTAAACTAAACATGCCGAAATACGTAGAAGGTTAAAATAAATAAATATTGTTAAAGTAATTAAGTATTTTATAAACTAAAATAGTTTGAACAGCGCTTAATTAGTTCGCTACACGCTTTGAGTAATACTTCAATTATTTGAAGCAAGCATTCACAAATGTATTACTTTTAAGCATTTCTTAATTTAACAAACGGTTTTATTTTCGGCAAGATAGAAAAACTTCTGATCTTTTACTTTAAATACTGCAACTTGCTAAAAGGTCTAGAAACTTTTTTTTTATTTTGTACTTTTCTAAAATGCTAGATGTTGTAAGCGCTCCAAAGCGGCTCTTTAATTATACACTTACCGAAGCTTTCTATTGGATTATCATAAAAGTACAGTACAGCACAAGAGCTTTTACCTTTTTGCTTCAGTTTGTTTCTAGAAAATGAGAGCTTCATTCAACTTTGTATCACATTCTTAACATACCCTTTCAAATTATAATTGAAAATAGCATAACGTCGTCTTAAAATGTATTCAATTCGCAGCCAACGTACCAGCTTAATTAATAAAAACAAACATTCAAAACTAACAGATTTTCATAGAACTTGTTGAACTGTATCTTCTATTTTAAAAACGTGTTTATATGAAACTAGTTATTGTGCCACTACCTTAAGGGATATAAAATATTATTTAGGTGGCCCGGAAAATGTACCACCAAAGGAAAAATTTATGGAAAAGGTGGAACATACGCTGTACA
The DNA here is from genome assembly GCA_958336395.1 of Ctenicera cuprea. Classification (NCBI taxonomy): domain Eukaryota; kingdom Metazoa; phylum Arthropoda; class Insecta; order Coleoptera; family Elateridae; genus Ctenicera; species Ctenicera cuprea. The sequence goes on along the minus strand of OY284486.1, from coordinate 75,887,176 downwards.
ACCGTGAGGAAAAGAACTAAAAGCGTTCCAGTAGTTTGGTTTGTTTAAAGTTTCGGGGGTCCGTGAAGTTGGCAGGTTAATGAAAGCACTAACGACAGCAATTGCTCCAATTGTTAGGCTTCGTTAGCGCTCTTTAGTGCCCTACCAAGAAAAAAAGCAAACCATCACATTTTCGAGTAATCTAAAAAAACAAAATTCCTGCCAGTTTCACGCTTAGCAGGCACACTTTGAGCACTAACAAAAAAACGTTGCCGGCCGTTAGTGCTTCGTCAGTACTCTATAGTGCTCCAATCAGCAAACAAACACATACGTAAGTAATTAAAGAAAATTAGTTGCCTGCCAACTTCACGCTTAGCAGGCACACATTAAGCACCAACGGAAAAACTGTTGCCAATAATTAGTGCTTTGTTAGTGTTTTTTAGTGTTTTGAATAATAAACCAGCAAATCAACACATCGTCGTCTGTGCGTAGCATAATTAAATTCTAACGCGTTGTATATTAGTTGTTACCGTTTGGTTTTTATCAAGAACTAGAGGCAAATACCTTCCAAGTAATTAACACTTTAAAGTCTTGTTTAACATCACCTACATTTTAGCGATATTTGTTAAATTTTAGCTTTGTTATATTTGGCTAATGATGTCATCGATTTTTTAAATGGAAAATATTACTATTATACTTTTTTTTTGTAGTTCTTGAATTTTTTATGATTCCCAAAATACAAAGATCGCCGCCAACACTTAGTGCTCATAAAAATTATTGCAGCATAGGCCGACCCACAACATGTTTGCGAAAACTGAATTTGAACTACCTTACGTCTCTTTAGATTTTCTCAGGACCCTTACAAAATGAAATTTATTGCAAACCAACGATCGGCGCAAACACTTCGTGCTATTTACCCTATCACACAAATTATTGCTGCTACTTTTAGGTAAGAACCCTTAAATGAATTCACAATTGGCATTATTTATGATACTGCCTCTTTTATGTAAAAAAAATCGATGTACATCATTAGCCAAATATAAGAAATCAAAAATTTGCCAAATATCGCTAAAATGTAGTTTGATGTTAAACAAAACTTTAAAATGTTTTTTTTTATTACTTCGAAGGTATTCGCCTCTAGTTCTTGATAAAAACCAAACGGTATTAAATAATATACAACGCGTTAGAATTTAATTATGCTACGCACAGACGACGATGACACACTGTTTATAGTAACCATAAGTTTTAGCACACTTGCTTAGCGTAAAGTTTCCACTCAAGACAGTTTTTTTTATTTCTCGGACATGTGTTGGTTTGCTGGTTTATTATTCAAAGCACTAAAAAACACTAACAATGCACTAATGATTGGCAACAATTTTTCCGGTAGTGCTTAATGTGTGCCTGCTAAGCGTGAAGTTGGCAGGCAACTAAATTTCTTTAATTCCTCATGTATGTGTTTGTTTGTTGATATTTTAATTAGAGCACTAAAGGGTACTAACAAAGCTCTAACGGACGAACATTTTTGATGTTAGTGCTCAAAGTGTGCCTGCTAAGCGAGAAGCTGTCAGGCGATTTTGTTTTTTTAATTACTCGAAAATGTGATGGTTTGCTGCTTTTCTTGGTAGGGCAGTAAACAGCACTAACGAAGCACTAAGGATTGGCGCAATTGCTGTCGTTAGTGCTTTCATTGACCTGCCAACTTCACGGACCCGAGTTTCGGTATAGTGTCGTTACTATTTTTGCACTGAGGCTAGATTTGTCACCTGTTCATACACCAATATTGATTTAATGCAGGATTACTTTGTGCTTTTATTTTCAGATAACGTTTATCCAATTTTGTAATAATTTAAATGCTGAAAGTAATATTTCAATTTTATAGATTGCTTTAACGTCATACAAATTTCAACACATTTTTAATTCATAAAAGAAAAGAAATCTAAAAAATGCAATTTTTAAAATAACTGTCCCACAACGTAAATTTTCTACAAAAATGAAAACTGCAATTATGTCCCAAAAATACATAAACTCACCAGTATCAAAACAATTTGTTTGCGGAGTAAAGCACAGAATCGTTTGGAATTTATTGACAGGCAGCCTTTGAGTATGGATGGATGTTGTTATTTATGACTTCGAAAAAATTTTATTGACGGCATATCTCGTGTTGAATTTACACTTTATAGCCATGTTTATACGGGGAGGAAATGTAAAAATATTATTACCATGTTGGTAAAATACCAGATGAATAAAATTTCTGCAACGTTAAATTAATATTGGTTGTAAAGTTGTGACCTATCTAATTGTATATTAACTTTTTATAATTGCATTAAAAAACTAATATTCTCGTTAATTTTTTAGAAATGCTTACTTTTTATGAATAACTAACCAGTAGAGTTATAAAGAAAACAGGATTGTGTTCTCTTGAGTGAACTGCTAACACAGTCTACTAAAACATATTAGTATATTAGGTTTGCAATCCAAACCACGCTACTTAAGCTAATGAATTAGGCAAGGTAGAGTAAATAATTTCAAAGATAATGCATGCAATGTTAACAAATGAAGTCGTCAGCACATTGTATTGTGCCAGCGTTTCCAGTAAATGATTGACGAGTCTCGTTACGTCAACACGCAGTGATTATTGCGGATTGTGAAAGACGCCAGATTTCATATTTACCCCCAAAGCTAAGCTTCATTTATTCTTTTTGCCAATAATTTTCCAGTTTCAATCTCGTTACAATTAACGAAAGAAACCGAAGCAGTGCCAAGGACGAAATCAATTTGGATGTATTACGAAGGGTAGAAGGAACCAACTTAAAGAAAAGCTGAATAAGATTAATTATCTGAAACGATCGGCTTGATTGGTATCTCAAGGTTCTACTAAAAAAGGATCATCATCTTTCTAAATACATTTGCGAGGCTTGCTCGGACTGATTAAAGCATTGTGCTAGCTTTAGGGGATAAATGAAGTTTTGTGAAGACTCGTGTACTTGAACAATTTTTGGAGCACTACCAATTTGTATTTCTATAAATAATGAAATTACGGGGTACTAAAATTGTAAAGATACGATGAAAGCAATAGAAGAAAACGCAAGTTGATCACAACAGAATGTTCTGGAAAAAGATACATAACATAATTAATTCAATATTAGCCAAAGGTCACGGAGAGAAAACCTGATGAAACTTTATCCTACGAATTGCCTAGCACTGAAACCAATATTTTTTTACCTTGTTCGAGCTTTTACATTAATAAACACGGGAAAGGCTAATAGGAAAACACTTAAACCGATTCGTTTTATCGCAGAGAGGATGTTCTGTTTGTTAAGATCATTACGTTATTTGGTTTCGCGATGCATATTCATAAATCACTTTGTATTTACTTTACGAATGCACCATTAGCAAATTGATATCAAATAGCAATATCAGTTTCCCTTGTCAAAAGCTCTGCCTATTTTAATAGTCTTCAACACACCGCTAGCAAATACAGTGTAATATCACACCGATGTTGCTCATATGACAAAACCAGGTTATAGTGAATTTATGAAACCACGTAAAGGGTTTTAAGCACGTCAATACGTTTGAACAGCACTCTATAGTCAATGTCTGTTTATATAGTCAGCGGAACGAATTAAGTTGCTTCGCAATCCTATATTACAGAACAAAAGGTGAACTTACAGATCTACATAAATATTTTATTTAAAAACCACCTGTATAATACGCGTGGTATTGTTTTCATTACAGGCAAAGCTTTAATTAAGTGTAGACCATTAAAAGAAATTGGCTTGTCCTTTTGCAAAGTCACAATAGCGAGTACGTGCTTAGAGATCAACGTTTTCATCTTCAATACTCGTCTAGACTGTTTCACAGGATTTGTCCTGTTAGTGTGAGACTAGTTTTAATGCAGTTTATGCTTATTCGTTTCTTACAGCATGTTAGTTGTGTCAATTTATGTAGTTGTATTAGAAATATTAATAGAAAAACCATAACGCACTATCAAATTTAACTAGTCTGTTGAGTTGCGTAGAAACACCATAATTGAATCAACTTATGGGGGAAAAAACATCAAGTATGCTATTTTGCTGTAAAATATACAATTGTAAATAGGTTTTGCCGATTGAGGATTTATAACACGCGTTTAGTGTTTAAATCATGCGGTTTATTAAACTTCTTGACTAATTTGACTAATAATTTTGGCACGACAATCACGAGTGTTTTTTGTACGATGGGACGAATGCTAAGTCCGAGTGCAGATCGTCTTAAAATTATCAAAAAAAATTGCATGACCGAGGGATACTCTAGATGATTGTAGCACAAATCATTTTAAGTAAGTGCTGAAGCAGAAGCCGTTTCGTTTTAACAGTAGCTTGCACTGTATAATTCAGTCATGCGACGTTAGACTGTATGCTTCGGTCTACAGAATGTATTTCACAAGCTTAAGAGAGATATGAAAAATAAACTGCGCGCTGTAGGTTTTTGTCTAAAAAAAATAATGTTTTTATTTTTTCTTCTTCGTTTTAAAGCTAGGAGATTTAAACAATTGTATTGAAATTAACGAAAAGTAGAAACCAAAAATAAAATTGTTCAGCCAAAAATTAAGTAGGACGATCAAACTAATCTAAACCATTCAAAATTGCTGCGCTTAAAAATTAAATGGTGAATGTTATTTTACTATCACTCATCAGTAATTTAACTTAAATGAAAATTATTTATGACCCCCTTTTTATTTGCTAAAACTAGATTTTCAATATTATTTCACAGAGAAATTACCGGACAGGGTGACCAACCAAATTGCAGCTTATCCCTAGTTGTATAAGCCCACAAAATTTGAAAAAATCGAGTTGCCAGTTTTCAAGCTTTTCTTAATTTCAAAAAATTTTGAAAAAATGCTACACTCTACAGTAACCTTTCTTAACAAATTTTTGTAGATAATACCTTTGTGTTTCCCAAACAGTGCTGTAAAGCCTTGCTAGATGTAATAACGGATTAAAGTCAAAATTCCAAAAACTCGTAGCAGCCCCCGTTTCAAATATTTGTAGAAAAAACGTTGAATATTTCCCTAAAGATTTCTACCAGATTCGACTTATACACTCAAATCTATTAAAAAAGTCTAACTTCTCCTTCTGGTTTCAGGTTTCTTTAAACTATTATTTTTCTTTATATTATCATTTTTAGGTCAAAGCCTCAAAATGTAATTTTTTTTTAAACCAAAACTGAAAATTTGGCGATAAACTTCATTTGGAGTTTTCTATGCTTATAAAAGGTTTTCTATTAGACCTCCTTTTCATGGTTAAGAAATTAGGTTTTTAAAAAATGTTACCAAAAATATAACTTTCCTTGTCGGTTTTTGGTATTCCCACCCACACATGCCATATTTCACTAAAATGGAAAAATGCGTTAGAAGATATGAACTAACAAACAAACAAATGAACGAACGAAATTTCAACAACACCTTCTACGGAGGAATAAGGTAAAAAAAATCAGCAAAGCACTTCGCCTGAACTTAGAAATTGTTACTCGTATTTACACAAGCACCAATGTTTTAGGCGCCAACAACAACCTCAGTCATCGCAGTACACTTACAACTTTAGCGAGATCGATCGCACATGAGAGACATCGTTGCCGCAGGTAGTGTCTGCTGCATGATCGTAATAATTTCCTAATTTCTTGTGAGGAAAGGAATGGATTTATATTATTTTTGGTAAAAATATTCCTCGGGGTTAAAGACAACCAAAGGCGAAAGAGAAAATTTGGCAGCCAAAAAAAAGGGTGGGAGAGAAATAAATTAACTCCCTTCCTCCTCAAAATTTTGCTATGCCTAAAAATTTAGTTGTAAACTTGTTTTACTATCTCTCATAGACACTTATGTTTAAAAAAAATTTTTTTATCAGTTTATTAACTAACAATGTTTTTCGATTTTTTTGTAATTTTTTACAGAACATGTTTCAGAGAAGTTAGCAGACTGGATACAAATCGAATTGTACCTCATATAAAGTTTTATCAGCTTACAAAATTAAAGAAAAATCGTGTTGGCTGTTTTTGAGCAGTACGTTTTTTAATAGCCAAAATTTTGATATTTCTTAGTTCACAGTTTTAGTAGTTCCAAATGTTTTAGTAATTTGTAACATTGTGCACTCTTTTACTCCCGATCTGGTAACTCGCTTTTGAGTAAATAAGCGTTAAAATTTAAAATTTCAAAAATTCATAGAAGGCGTTACAGGGGAATTAGCGGCCTGGGATAAGAACTAAATTGTAGCTACTCTTCTGCTCTTCGAGAACACATAACTTTAAAAGATATTTTTTAGGAAATTTCAGAAATTTTGGAAATTTTATATACATCTTTCTACTTTGCAAGTAAATACAAATGCAAACGTATATTCTAGCTTGGCATAATGTCCTTGCAATAAATGAACAATTGTATTTAAAACGCTTAATTTAAGCACAAAACTTCTTGCCTATTTAATAAAGATCGATTATCTAACCGCTGAGTGTTATTCAAAGGATAATTACAAAAAAAACTCTAAACTTCAATAGGTATAATTTATCTAAAACGCAAACAATGTATTAACAGGTACATTATTTAATTTTCCGTTCGTGTAGTTATTTCAGAATTTCCAGTAATTTTGTGTTATTATAGTTTTTGTATTCAATATTTGTCTGTACGCTAAACTACGCTGCTTTTCTTTCATTAGAAGCTTTCGACCACGCCCCCGGGAATATCGCTACGGTTTACAAATATGCTAAACTGACACTTGCCAGGTAACGATCAAATACCCTGAAAGGTAGCAATTTCTAACTGAATAATACATTGCAATGCTTGTGCTCTCTGCTCGGATTAATAATTTGAAATTCCTACCCGGACATTTGCAAATGGTTGTATGCTCCAACTTGCATTACATGTCTAGACGACAATTTGTTGATGATATTTCAGAAAACGGTTGAGTTAAAGTTTTAAGTAATTAGTAGTTGGAAATTTAGTACAGAACAGTTCCTATTAATAATTACTTTACGGGCTAGAAAGGTGACTTGCGCTAATATCCTTAACAATCCTTAATTCTCCTATCAGAGAGAGAGGGTTTAGTTCATCGAAAATGTTTCGTAATTAGCTACAATTCATTAGCGCTATTTCCGCAACCATTAACTTAATGAAATGTTCCTTTGCATTGTGTTTTAGGTATACCTACATTAGGGCTTGTATGTGTGTTGTTTTGAATCTTTTGAAACTCCAGTCTGGGGATTTAACGATAATGTATGATTGCGTAGTAAGGAATTTGTAAAAAGAAAATAAAACATAAAATTTTAACGAAGCTGCTGAACTTTTCACATTTGCAAAATAACTTACTTACTTTAGGTCATTGCTCAACAAGCGCCAGATACAGAAAATTGCAGACACAATAATGTAGCCGGAAATACACAAGTGAGCAAACAAATAAAATCAACTTTCCGGGGTGTTACTAGAGTTGTGAAAAGTTTCAAAGATCAATATACACCTACTCAATCAAGAAAAGTTTTCTTCTTAAAAAAATCTACGTGTTCTTTATTGATTTATCAAATTTTAAACTTTTTAAAGAAAAGCGTTGTTTTCGAAGAATAATAAAGCAAAAATTAAGTTGACCGAGAAAAGCCGCAATCTCTAAGCCTGCAACTGCTTGATATATTTTCTCTTCCCTTTTCCACTTCCTTCTAATTGCCTGCTTTAGATGAATACTAATGGAATGTGATTGTTAGCCTGCCTCTTTAGACGGACGTAAAACTGTTTTTTTGCAACAAATGTCGGTAGTTTAATGTTAATTCCGGTTCTTTCTTTTAATCTGGCTAAAACAAAGATATCCATTTCCTGGGGAGCCAGATAACATGCGATGCATGTTGCGCTGACGCCGTTAAAGATGAAAGTTTGCATCGAATGGCATAATACCCAAGAGAGCCCTTTGCATTGTGTCCATTTCCCTCTAGAAGTCTCTTGGAGATTAGAGGGAATACCGGTTAGCATCCGGATAATCGATGGACGAATGATTGAGGATTTGACAGTTGGGACTGACGTATTTTCTTTGAGATCGCGCTTCCAAGCCCTTTAGATCTACTCATCCTATTCACCTGCCCTACTCGAAATCCGATCAAGGCTCATACAAAGCAGACCAAAATAAGATATATTTAGAGTGGCTTACGGAAAGTAATATATTTTTCTATGTAATCCGATATAAGTACCGAATAAATTAAGAGATTAACTGCAAATAGAGCTATAAATAATTAAACCTTACTTTGCTGGCTATTAGTGTGTATTATTTATTGCATCCAAATATTTAATACTGTGTACATTTTAAATAAAATGAGCAGGAAAACATTAATTGAAGAAAAACATAACTAAATGGGTTTTGTTTTACTTTTACAAGTGTATCGATGGAAAGTGGCGCTTAAAATCCAAATTCTATATTAAAAATTCCAGTAAAACTTGGAGGCGACAGTTTCAATATTTTATGTAAAAGAGTTCGGAAGGAAACTGGTTCGAAGTGATTTTCCTAACTTGAAGGTGTTTTCTATATAAATAACGCCACATTGTGAAGGTGTTGGATCGGGGAGCGCATAAATTCAAACTCCTGACTTGCGGAAACGAAACAAAGCATTAGTCTTTCTCTGACTCCATTTCTTTTGGCTTCGGACGCTAATGAAAGTCGCAAAACGAATAGTGGGATAATAAAGTCTGCCGCTTACAAACGATCTTGCTTCGGTTTTCACTCCTAACCTTATTTAGTGGTAAAATAACGGAAATATACCTAAACTTCGATACTTTGCTACAATATTTGTCAATTTAGAAAACAGCTTGTTCACGTTTGGTTATTTCGAACGTGACGTTGGTTGCTCACGCGATAGCTCTTACTTGTCCGCAAAGAGATGTTTTTTCTCTGTTTATCTCTAAAAGTAACGCTTGAGTAAATTTCTTTAATATTAATTTATAAAAAATGTTTTGTCTCAGTTGATTTCGTATACTGTTACCAGCTAGATCGGTGTTTTCCAAACTTTTTTCATAAAGTACTTTTTGTTTTTTTAACTGCAAATTGGGTTTAATTTTGTAGTCGAACAATTCTTATATACAAGGTGTTTCCAAGATGATAATGGGCGTTTTGTTAAAATATGCAAGACTAAGTAACATTAATTAAAGTTAGTGCAAACATGGACACGGAAACGCTGCCTGGGTAATTAGACTGTTTGATTTTTTAAAGGTTGTAACTTTGCAATGAAACGTTTCCGTTTGTGTGAGCTCATTGGTTCCAGTAAATGCAAATTATGGGTAGTCATTCAGGTAACTTTTAGTTGCAGTATTGTCTCATTTTGCCGCAAGTAAATGTGAAGCAAATTATCGTTCATTGGATTAAATAAATTTAGTCGTACGTTCGACAAAACCAAATTTTTCGACGATGTACCTCTGAGTTTTCTACGCGTAACCCAGTTTGAGAAACACTGACCTAGATGATCAGAAACGAAACAGTTATTCAATAAAACTCTTGACATTTCAAAAAGTTTTAATGTACGAAATAATTGTGGCTTGCAAAAAATTTACTTTAATCAATACTACGAGTATTGTTTGTGCAAAAACCAAAGTCTGGAAATCCGTAGTGGTTTGAATAATAAATGTAATAACTACAACTTAAGATATGCAGCACGCCTATTTGACAGGGTTCATCAATCATTCAGGAGGGCGTTAGACTCGCAGAAACGTGCTTACTTCATTCACCATTAATTAATCCTTCAATTACGTGTCAACTTGAGAAATATCTACCATGAAAGCGTGCTATCGAAAAACGTCCTAATCTAGAGCAGATGGATCACCGTTTTTTTATGTGCTCTGTTGATGTTACACGACCAATCAGTCATGAAGACGAACAGACCGTGTTCAACCCTAATATTGCGAAGGGAAACGTGCTTAAGTATTAGTGTTTTTATCACCTAATCGCTTTTTAACGACGCAAAAACCTTTTAATGTTAAAAGCTATTATGTTTAGAAACCTTCTTGAAAAATACGTATTAACTTGCACAAAACTTAATACAATAAATTAATGAATGATTAAGTCGACGGTGTTAAGCCAGAACGGCATAAGCGCCAAAAATGCGAAATCGAGATATTGGTATCATTGAAAAGGTGAAATCAAGCCGCATCTATTGGTTCTATTGGCATAAGCGACAAAAAATTGTAACATAACGAAATTTTGTGTTAAAATATGTATAAGCGCCATTCACCCCACCCCTCTTTTTATTAGTTCGACATAATAGGGCATAAGCTCCAGTATGCCATTGCGTTTGTATGGTAGAGGTTGTCCGTGATTTATGTAAATGTAAGTCAAGTATTCTCACTATTTACTATCACTATGGTTAATAGACACCGTTTGCTTTAAAATTTGTATTAAGTTAACAGTCTTTGTTTGTTTACTACATGTAAAATCTGTAACTAAATGTGTGGCGCTTATGCCAATTCGTTTTTATCTTGATGTGTTTGGCATAAGCGCCATTTCCGTATGTCAACATAAGCAATCTATTTACACGTTTTTACTATTTAACCATTGCAATGCCATACAAACAAAGTATAAATATTAGTTATTGTTGCTAGTATTTCAAAAAAACAAATTTTTTGTAACTGAAAAATTAGTCAATTATATAATATTTGTCGAATTTTGTTTGTCGCTTATGTCATTTCAAAACTTGCAGATGAATTCGCGAACTCGAAAAATACTAGCCCTTTTAGAAAATACAGACTCGGATAATAAAGCTAATAAAAGTAATGGTAGAATACAACATAACAGTCCAGCGGATACAAACTGTGATAATTTTCAAACTGTTCCCGAACATACTCAGGAAATGATATATTGTGATAATAAATATTTAGATGTTGCTCTGGAACACGACGTTCTGTTTTCATTCGAAAATAATGAAAATATATTTAATCCACTATTAGGAAACACATTCCCAGGGCAGAATAATGTGATATTAGAAGATGTTGTACTACATTCAATAAATAATGAAGAAAATGAAATTGAAAAAAATATTAACATGCCGAATGATCCGGTAGATTGGCATAAACCTTCCGATTGGAATTATGAAGAAGCCAAAGACGTTGAAGAAAATATAACTGACCATTATGGCAACATAGAGAAAGGCGTTGAAGATCCTGTATATCAGGTTGATAATCATAACAACATCTGCGAAGGTGTTGAAGATACTGGAGAATACGATATTGAAACTCATAATGAAGTTGATATCCAAGGTGACAACAGTGAAACATATGAGACTGAAGTTAATAACCAAGTTGAGGAAGACGTTTATGGTTATGATATTGAAAGTCATAATGAAGTTGAGAAAGACGACGATTTTAATAAAACACAACGAAACACTCAGAAAAGAAAAACAAAAGTTCTTAAAGATTCGGGACAAAAATATATAAATACAAGAGGAAACATCGTTAAAAAAAGAAAGATGTTAATAAACCCGTGTTTTAATAAAAAATGTACTAACAAGTGTAACAAATTTACTGAAAGTGAACGTCAAGAACTATTTAATTATTATTGGGGATTAGCTGATAGTAACAAACAAAAAGCTTTTATTAATAACTGCGTTGAAGTTTCTAATGTAAAACGAAGACGAAAATCACAGGGCATAAAAAACAGAAGTGTGACAAATAATTATTACTTTTTAAAAGATAAAATCAAACAACGTGTATGTCAACAATTTCTGAAAAATACACTGGCTATTACACACAGACTTGTACGGACAGTAATTTCAAATAAAAAACCTGAAAAGAGACTTGAACCTGATTTACGTGGAAAACATGTTCCACATAATAAAACTACTACAGAAGACTTTCAACATTTAAAAAAATATATAGAATCTTTACCAGCAGTACCCTCGCACTACTGCCGCAGTTCATCTGCCAAAAAATATCTACCAGCTGATATAAAAAATTATAGCAATTTATATAGAATGTACGTGAAAAACCAGCGCGATGAGAATCTACCAGTTATCAAGAAGCAAAAGTTTATGAATCTCTTTAAAACTAATTTTAACATTGGAATACATGTTCCACGCAAGGATAAATGTGGAAAATGTGAAAAATTTCAAAATATTGAGCATACTGAAATTGAACAAAATATTTATCAAAAACATATTGCGGAAAAAGAAGCTGCAAAAAAATTGTTTTTAAGCGAACAGAAACTTTCCACCAAAGAAAATTTTCTTGTTGCAAGCTTTGATTTGCAAAAAGTATTGGCCACTCCACACGGAAACAGCATGCTCATAGGATTTTCAAGAAAATATGCAGTATACAATTTTACTGTGTATGAAAGCGTTTCTCAAAAAGGATACTGCTATCTTTGGGAAGAAAAAAACGGCAAAAGAGGATCCAATGAAATTTGTAGTAATTTATACAGTTATCTGCAAAAGGTAGATAAACGAAAAAAGCACAAAGAAATATCGTTTTATTGCGACAATTGTAGCGGACAAAATAAGAACCACACAATGCTATTAATGATTAGATATTTTCTAAATAATTCTGAATATGTGGAAAAAATCAAATTAACTTTTCTTATAGCTGGTCATACATATATGCCCGTAGACTCGATGCACGCCGTAATTGAGAACAGCACTACAAATAAAATTATTCAAGCTCCATCGGAATGGCCTACAATACTTAGAAACGCTCGTATAAAGCCCGAACCTTACGAAATAGAAGAACAAAAATTCACTGATTTTTTTGATTTTAAATTGCTTGCCGTAGAGAAGCAATATAAAGTTAAAGTTATGAATATAAAAACAGTTACTTTTTCTAAAACTAGCAGTACAGTTACATGTAAATATTCGTTTTGTAGTGACGAAGAAAAAACGTTTGAATTAAAGCTAACAAGCACTGCTTATTTGAAAAATCTATATAAATCTGAGTTACCTATCAGTACACAAAAATACAACAATTTAAAACATTTATGTGAAACATTTGCAATTAAACCAAAGTATCATTTGCAATATTTAACGCTTAAAACAAGTTCTTCTGTACGTGATACTCTAGATGAGTCTGATGCAGAGGATAAGTAGATTTTTACTAAGATTTATTACTATTACAAAAGATTGATCTTTTCTTTCTATTGTAATAATGAAATATACAAGAGGTACTGCCGTAATAGTTAAGTTGTGTTATTGACTGTTTTTAGTTTTAAAAAAAATTGTTATTATTATTAGGGTCTATTTTTTGTTTCTTTTTAAACTTAGAATAATCTTTAGTTAGTTTATGCTTAAAAAATTATTTTATTTTGCGTGTTCCGAGCTTCCAAATGTATTATTTGTAATAAAAAATTTAATAAAAACTTTTATTGTATTTTTTTAGCTTTCGTCATAAACGCCAAGAATAATCAATAGAATTTTAGGCCTAAATGGCATAAATCCACTAATCCATCTAATGTGATGGCATAAACGCCATCTCGATTAAGACACAAACGCCGAACTGTAGTTTAAAGATGTAGAGACTTGGCACAAACGCCAAATTTGTACATTACTGGAAAAATTTTAAATTTCCTAACAGCAAATTTCATTGTAAGTTGAATATAAGATAGAGTAATTACAATACTATAAATTAGTGCAAAAATTACAAAAGTAACAACAAAAGTATAAGAGAAAAACAGTTTTTTGTTACTTCTGTAAAATATGTTGAATGGCGCTTATGTCGTTCTGGCTTAACACCGTCGAAGTATGGCCGAGAAGCAGTAATTTTTAAAAGTATTTTCTAACCGATTTGTTTGACTTCAACGCCGAGCAGGCATCGTAGTTTTCTGACGCCCTAGTTATTCGTGGTTCGTCTTTGTAATGTATTGAAAATTAGCATTGGAGAGTAGAAACTGATGACGTTACCAAAAGGACAAATTATGTTCAGACGTAAACTGCGCAAAGCTGAAAGTTGAGTTGGTAAGGCTCCGATTTCAATTCGCAAATACGGCTTAGTGCATCTAAAATGATGATAAAACTCTGGCAGTTGCACCAGGAAATAAGATCTTCAGATTGTTTCTAATTTATAATTTCTTAAATATTTGTTGTATTTTTCTGTGCTTAAGGTCGATAATACTATATTTAAATGTGAAAATACTGAGCTGTAATCTGTGAAAATTATGAGTGGAACTTTACAGCATTGTGTGTTAACCAACAAATTAACGAAGTACTCTGTAACTAATTAAAATTTGCCGGGGGCTTAACATAAACAAGATGTCAATTTGCAATAATTGCCATCATACTTCCTTGCCTTTCGGGTCTCAAATAGTACTAGTTTGTTATATACAATCTAACAATGCTTCTTGTAATAACACCGAAAATAGTTACCAAGATCAAAGTAATATTGCCACCACTTCTACTAAATTCATTAGAAAGTTGACCCTACACGCTGAAACACATGCTCTAACATCACTGTTTGTAGCTGTAATAAAAAAGTAGAAAAATATATTTATCGCCTTCTTAATTCAGAATAAAAACGATGATAAGAAGTTCTCTACGCCATGGTACAAGAGTTATCCTCAAGACCCCAAAGCTTTAGGAGCCTGTGGTAGAGTTGCCATTTTAGCTAATAACAACGAGTGTCCTTAAATTCATCTTAATAATATAAAAGCGGTTGCTGTTAACACTGAAATTAAAAATAATGACTTAATGGCCATAACTATCCTGTAATCTTACACGAAGATATAAACTCCAAAAGTACTTTCGGGGCTGCCGTACTAATAATCCTGTAGGAAACAATCACAACGACATAAGTAACAAAACAATAAACGTATATTCGTAAACAATGAAAAAAAATAAAAAAATAATGGTAAAATGTACAGGTCACCATGGGATTTGGGAAGTGGTGCAGCGAGATTACAAACCCACGTTTTTACCCCTAAACTAAGTCGTCGTTTAATTTTTTTTCCATTATGTGAGGCAAATTTGACCTAATTAACATTAGGTCAAATTTGCCAACTGACATTTATCGTGTACGTTTCTATGTTTAAAACATTAAATATTAAAAATACTTTACATTGCTCACTTGGTAATTATTTAAAAATATTAAATATAAGCAGATACGATAAAATAAAAAGCCGCGCGCGCAACTATGATAATAGCTCCACGATTTGGAAACTAGTCATCGAGATGCCAGTCTTCTTTCATAGGCAACTGTAATAAATTTTTTTTTCTATAGCAACTGTTAAAACGTGCTATTATTAACTAAAATTAGAGGGAAAAGTAGCACTTTACCATCAAGGGTAGATAAAGTAGTACTTTAACAGCAAGGATAGATAAAGTATTTTATTTTATAAACAAACTCTATAGCAACCAAAACGTTATTAAAGCCACCTACTCATTTTTTCGTGAAGCTGTTTTTTTCCTGACACTTTTAAATTAAATTTATCATTGATTTTTCTTCATTTTTTGGTCTTCTTTAGCAATTGCTATAGAAAAAAATGTTGTATTCCACACGACGATAAAATTTCATTATCTTCTCGATGCTTATTAGCGTATCGGCTGACGCCTCGACGCTAAAATCGCTCTCGAAGATAAAGTGCAATTTTATCATCTTGTACAATAAATAACTATTATTGCTCCGTATAAATGCACCCGCTATTCCCTTAAAGTGTAATATTTATTATCCTAGCTAGTTTAATTTTTTACCCACACGAATCCACAGGAAATACATCAGAGCAGACCTTGACCACTGCGCGTTACGTCTTAGATTTATTCAGAAAACTCAAATTAAAATTGATATTGATAATTGTTTTCTGAATATGGGTAAAACGTATTTTTTCAAAATAATCATGACAAAGTACTCCCAAACACCATCATTATAGTTTTTCTATACACTGCGTGCAACATAGAAAATTCGCCAATTGAGATAAGCAACCTTTTTGAATACAAGAACTTTTAATTCAATTCCAATAAAGGCAAAAATGCGCAAAACATGTGCGTAATCAGCAATTTCATCAATACAGTGAAGCAGTGTTAGAACACCCCCTCCCCACCCAGTCCAGTTGAAACGAGTCCATCTTTGCAAACACCTTTCACTACCAGGTAAAATTAATTCAATAAACACCTCACAAAGATATTTCAGAATGTGAGATTCCATCACACTTTTGTGTAAAGAATTAATAGCAATAAGAAGAGATTTGTAAAATTAAGTCAAATTTAATTAATTTTCGAATTAATTAGTTAGAATACTTATCCCTTTAGCGCTGTTTAACTCCGTTTGTCAATTAAACGATTAACTTGAAACTAATTAAATTGGCGCGTACATAATATTTAACACGATTTGTGTAATGGCATAAATAACTCCCGTAAATCAGGGCCATTGTTCAAAACTTTTCTAAATGAATAATGATTATCGTGAAAAATAATAGAGGTAGAAGATAATTAAATTAAAAAAGGTAGCGTAACATCATTAGAATGGAATGTGAGGTTCAACAAGGTAATTAAGAGTGCTAAGGGGAATCCCCCTCTGCTACTAATAAATTTATTTGCGCTGAAGGAATACAATCTTGGGGAATGTCTTGACTCTGACTAAGGTTGTAGGTCAGCGTTGTTCGGTTAACCTATAAAGTTTATTTTGAAGACTGCGCTGGTAGGGACTTTTAATCGGATTTGGTAATTAAGCATTTATGATTAATCTTTTGTGAACTGCTTAGGAAATATCTTTATTTAGCTAGATTTCTCAATACAGGAGTGTAAGTTATTAATCATTGTCTTGAAAACTATGCTGCCATTAGCAGTGGCGGCTCGTGAAGATCTGTTACGAGAATGCAATACTAATAAAAACAAAAAAATCTTACCTTTTAAGTAATGGATAATTAACTCCATACGGCTTTCTTTTTGACACCTTTAAGACACGGTACAATTCATCATTAGACAATTAAAAAAAAATAAAACTCTTTTAACTTCCCACTCGCAAATGCAGCCCACAAATTTATATGTATTTTGTGTTAAATATTTTATTATTTAAAGCCTCACCACGTAAATAACCTGTTAGTACTATTTTTAACTAACATATTGTGGAACTTTAGGTGACCAGACGCACATAAGTGCGACTAGTCGACTTATTAACAAATTTAATAATTAAAAAAGTCCACGTTCACATTTGCCTGACCTGACACTACGTTTTTTTTATGGGGACACCTAGAATCACTAGTTTACAAAACACCAGTGCCTAATTTAGATGAGCTGCGGATCCGTGTGTTTCAGGCAGGCCGAGAAATAACACCGGAGATTTTACGTAACTCCGAGTCGCACAACGGCGTGTTCAGGCATGTTTAGTCGCAGACAGCAGACACTTCGAACAATTATTTCTTGTTTTTTTTGGTGTTATTTATCATACCTTTTATTCAGTGTTTGAATAATACTCAAATTTGAGTTTGAATGTTTTTTTCTACGATTTTCAGATTTTTCAAAACTTGAATAACTCCAAAATTATTGATCAAATCGAAAAATCGTTGTGAAACTTTTTGTTCACTTTTTTACGCAGAATATCGTCCTACAGTCCGTGTCTGCTAGTTTCGGAACACCTTGCATGAAACATATTTAAAAAACAGACTTGGCGAAATTTTTACCAAATTCATTAGCAGTAATAGATTTAAATAAAGGATAATATCGTAAAAATTCTACCGAGTGCACGGGTTACATCATAACAAGGGAGAAAAAAACAACTTACGCGCTCGTTTATTAAAAACATTAAAAACAACGAACTTAACGCATGTAATTAAAGTGGCTAGGAACAGCACCACTGATTTAGCAGCAGTAGTGTTTTCGCTGAGGAAAGTATCTCCACGATTTTTCTGAATCTGGAAGCTGAAACTGTTGAGAGTGAACTTGTCGTTGCTGCTGAGGATGAATGACAGGTTGACGGAGAACAGCTCGACAACTCCTTCGTCTCGGACAATTCTGATTCAAGTACAGTTACGTTTATTGGTATAGAACAATAGGATTTTCAGGACCAAAAAGAAGCAAACCGCATTTTGCAGGTAAGTTTTCAATAGGGCATTTTACCGTTCAGTCTATTAGAAATAATTAAATAAGTGTCTCGAAGCAGAACCAAATAAAGAGAGAAAAAATTCCTAAAATTGTATATATTTCGTGTAATAGAAGAAAATAATTATGTCGTTATTGAACACCGTGTTTTATCAATTTCACAGTTTAGTAGACGGATTAGAAAAAATTGGGGTGTAAAAATCTTAGGTAATCAAAATTTACAATTCAACGACAAAGCAAGCTTAGATCAATTTTCTGTGGAGCAGCATTGTGAGGTTGCATCACTTGCACTGGCTAAAATTTATTTGTTACTTGTAATTTACAGATTAACGTTAGGTGACTTAGAGCAATTCTTAGTAATTTTTGAAAAAGTGCTGTACAAAATTTAAAATGTCAAATTGCATGAAACAACGCTGGACTGCAACATAAAATTTTATTTAAATGACAGTACAGGGTCATTTATGATGTAGTTATATGGGTAACTTTGTTAATATTATAAATATGATGAAACCGTTTTGGTAAATTTCTTTAAGGCAAATTCAATGAAGGAAGCAACAACACAAAAGAAATTTTTGTGTGTTTTTGAGCTACAGTCAAAAAGTGAAATTTTTAACATTGCTATTGAGTGTTATAGCTCACTTATTTCCAAAGATATTTAAAAATGTTATTGAGATTTTATAAATTTTTATATAGATTTTAGTGGCGTACTCAGATGTTCCACATGTGTAATAGTTTTGCAGTTACAATACAAACATGCATTTAAATAGGAAATCATAGTCCGCTTTGACATCATCTAAAGGGCATTTTGATACAATTTTTTTTCAAAAATATATGAAATGTTAAACAAGTCAATTTCATTAATATAATTTTAATGTGCAAACATTTTCCCCCCTAGAAATAAGCAAATATCAATTTTTTTTCTTCAAAACCAAATAATTTTTAACGGTTGTCTTTCGACAAATATCTCGGTAGTTTTAAAATCGGTCCTGTAAGTAATAAATTAGTTCCACACTTCTCGTTATATTTCAACTAGGCGATAATATGAAAGTAATATCATAGTTTTTTCTTCCGCGTAGCAGCCGTGCTGAATACCTGGGCGAGCGTGTTGAAATCGTTTCAATAACAACGTTTGAAGTGAAGTATTCGGTAAAATGAGTTCAAAAAGGTATGTGCATAAATTGAGTGCAGCAAATCAAAAACAACAATTAGAGAGTGTAGAAAGAGCAAAAAAACCTTCAAAATCAGGGGCTTAAAAATGGCTATTTTTTAAATGCAGTCTAAGTATTACATATTTTTTAGGTGAAGATATTGTCAAATTTCAGAACTATTTAAGATACGCAATGCCTCAAGGCAGATTGTTGTCTCAAGCAATACGTTTGATTAAAAATTGGCATTGCACAAAATCTGGACTTGAATAAGTTGATACAAACATTGCAAGTGCAAATGCCAGAAAAAAAAAAATCGGTATAAACATGTCAAATAATAGGAACAGTCTTACATTAAGAAAGCATTTCTGGGGGGTTTTCTTATGGTCGTTTACCTGAACAGTTTAATTAGTTATTATTAGTAATTACCAAAATATAGACTATAACCAAATAATGAAATCGATTTTAGGTTTCCTTGAACAAATATTGTTTACAATTACAAAGACTAAAAACAAAAAAATTTCCACATTTTCAACAAATTTTCCTTTTTTAATTTAATAAATTTTCAAAAATTAGATTTTCAAAACTTTTAATTATTATTAATTTTTCAAAAATAACAAAAACAATTTAAACTCACTATTTTTTAAATTTTTGAACTTTCCTATATTTCCAAAATTTTCAAAAATTTTATAATTTTTCAGTTCTTAAACAAATTCAAAAATTTTTTACATTGAAAGTTTTTTTTAATTAACATAATTTACATAATGTTCTGAAATTTTACACTTTTTCAACTTTGAAAAATTTCTAAAAACTTTAATTTTCAATAATTAAAAACAAAATATTTTTTTTTCAGTTTCTAAATTTTCAAACGTTATTTAAAAACTTTTAAGATTATTAAATTTTCCAAAAGTTTAAATTATTAAAACACTTAACTCGAATTTTTAAAAATTATTATTTTTCCAATTTAAAGAAAAATAGTTTTACCGGTTTTAAAATTTTCCGCAATTTTGTTAAAACATTCGAAATTTTGAAAAATTTTAAAAATTGTAATACCACAGTATGTCTAAAAGTTTTTCAGATTTTCAAAAAATTTCAAGCCCCAAAATATTTTATATTTTCAAAAATTGTCATAATTTACAAAATAGTGCTTCATAATGTCGATATTACATTTTACATTCGGTTTAGATCGCGTCGTCATTTGGGAACTACACCCATCATAATCAGGTTAGGACCGACCTGTAGCTTGTCTGCCTTTACAAGCATTTGCTCTAGAAGTTGAACAATATTTGTTGGTAGGCTCTGCCTGCCTAAACAGGCCCGTGTGTTTAGATTATTTAAACCTTGGGGCGGACAAGGATTTGATCTTAATGTATTTTGTTTGCCAGGACAATAATACTTAATCGGCTTATGCCTGTTAGCTGTTTGTGAACTCATACAAACTAACGTTTCGCAAGACATTGCAGCTTGCATCTTCAGAGTGAACAGAACACTGATTACCTGATTACCTTACCTGATTATGCTGGGTGTAGTTCCCTAATGACGACGCGGTCTAAGCCGACAGTAAAATGTAATATTGACTGTTTGAGATACTGCGAAAGCTTCAAAGAATATCTATATACCAAAACTAGTAAAGTATAGAAAAAAGCAGCCATAATTTGGTGTCTTAACTTTTTTTAAGAAGATTTAGTTTTGTTGATGGTATAATTTTTCACGTAAAGTGTAGTTTAGCCTTTATTTGTTGGGAAATTAATGCAACCTTAAAAGGTTTTCTTGTACATTTTCGGTTTCAGCTTACTCGGATGCAAAAGCGTTGATTTTCACTAAAGTTTTGATAATTATTGCGTCTTCGTGCAAACTTGATGCTGCTTCTATTATGCAGCTGCCGTCTGAAATAGCTAGAGGCTGTGTTTATTTTCTAAGAAGAAGAGATTATTGGTTCTAAACGGAATGTAAGCTCTCACCATTGATAATGCAGCGAGCTGAAAGCAATGTGCCTTCTGGGACTTCCAGTCATATAAATAAGATTGATTTTGCTTCATGTCGCAATAACTGGAGAATGAAAATAGAACAGTTAAGCTATACCAAGACACATTGGGTTTAAAGACAGAGTTCTATTTAGGATTTCTAATTATTATAGAATACTTTATTTTTGAAATAGGCAAATTACTTCATTATGTTGCACTTTTTACAGTTCATAACCTTAAGCTTTGTAATTAATTGGTCGGCGGCAAAATTGTTACGGCCGATTAGCGAGGGTGAAACGATTCCCGAGGAGGAGAGTATGACTGGGGTGAGAAGCGTGATGATTAAGGGGTCCGCAGGTAGTACTTAAAAAGTTAAAGCATGTTTGTGGATAGTGCGCAAATGCCTAGAGTGGAAGAGTGTTGTAAGTGACAACGTTGTGTTTAGTAATTGCTTAATAATACTTTTTTATTGATTGATTGATAATTACGCAATTGTTGCTAGACTATTTTTCTGGTTTGTTGTTGTTATTGAAAATTGAGTAAATCCATAAACGTAGTTAGTTTTGTTCTTGGAATCTAGCTGGTACGGTAAGACTATCTAAGGTATGCTTCTACCTGATTAATTAAACAGTCTTGAGGTGGCCAATGGCCAGTGTGCAGTTTTTATTTCCCATTTGATTCTTTGTAAATCATACTTTCCGCAGAGGCGGACACCCACATAGTGAGCAGAATGTCATGGATTAAGACTCCATTGATCGTACACTCAATCGGTTAATAGTTATTCAGCGTGATAAGCGTCATATGCTTCTTTTATAGGTTTTTAGTTATTTTGAGTAACTATATTAAAAATAAATCAAAGGAACAACTGCTAGAAGCTACGTGGGATTTTTACGAGGTGAAAATACTTGCCTCGTAAGTAACATATTATTCTGATCATGTTTTGCTACCGTAGTAATGCAGAGTGATAGAAAATTACACAAACAAACTTTTTAGGTCATTTTAAGAAAAGCAGTTTCGAGAAACGTATGTCTTTTCTTACCGAGTTACACCCTCTCGAAGATGAAACAGTTTAATCACGTTTTAAATTAGTATCTTCGCTACAGCGCTGTACTTTGGAGAAGCTCGACCCCCATTTGACCTCCTTACCACTTAGCCAGTATAAAAACCGACGATCGACCCACAACGTTTAACTATTTTTTCGGAATCATTCTTTCTGAACTACTTCAAAATTATTTCTGAATAATCAATTCACATAAAATTGTAAAAATAGTAATTCGATTTTGTTTGAATAGTTAAACTTTCAGGAACCTTACATAATTTATAAATGTTCAACTATTAAGAATTAATAGTATTATAATAAAAAATAAAACACTTAGTATTTGCTTCACAATTTGTTGATTTTTATTTACTAGGCTCGAGTTTTAACCATCTCGGTTATCTTCAGTAGTTCACAAATAATTGTTATTTCTAAACTTTCTAGTAAATAAAAAGTCAATCCCTCGATTAAGTTTGTTTCTGATTGCTTTGTAGAAACCGGGATTTTCTAAGATGTAAGTTTGAAAAATTTTGTTACTATTCATACTTCGCTAAAATATTAAATCCCAAATCAACGCAAAAAGATTACAAAGTCGCTCTCAAGATATAGTTGCGTAGAGCAAAAACGTTGCGACAATGAAAACAAAAAAAAATGTTTAGAGATTTGCTTCTACATTGTTGTATTTGGTTTAAGGATAATTATAGTGTCTTATACAACACACATACATGATTAAGAATATAAAAGTTTACAAATGGTTTTAGCACAAATTTGAACAAAATGAATCCACAGAATTTTAAAATATGGTATATACGCTATAGGACATGTTATGGATAACATATGGACGTCCAAATTTGTAAATTGAAAATCCAGCGGACGCTCGAACGTTTATTGTGTTGATTTTGAACATCCGGTGGACATCCACAATGTCCAGATGGATATCGATTCGACGTGCTATAGATGTACTGCTGCTATATGGGTTGTATACCCGAATTGAAAAAAATTGACACAATTTAACATAAGCTTATTTAGTTTTATTTTCTAAAAATTTTGTAATTGAAATCATCTGCAAAATCAAACGTCAAGCGTGTTGCTGAATACAGGGTGGGGCGCTATATAAGCAATAAGCATGCCTCCGCGCCAGTTAGAAAAACTACATATATTTTTTTATCGGCGTCTTTAAAACATGTCTAAATCTGTGTGTGAATGTTATACAGGAATATTTATCGTAGGCGCGATACGCGTCGTGCTTAGTAAAAATAATTTTTCACTCAAACAGAAGTACAAATATCTTCACTTTTGTTTTTATTTTGTCTCTTCTCTAAATTTGCGGCCGTAAGCAGCTGATTACTCTGCCTAATGGCTAATCACTGAGAACACGATCAGGCTGCATCGGCCGAACTATTAAAGACTTTGCTGAAATAATATTTACTTCAGTTATTGCACTACGCATCAGTTATAATTTTAAATTGTACAGTCGTGTTAAAGTAAATCTGTTTTTACCCGTCCTATATTATATAAATTTCTGGTTCTAGTATAATTGGCTGTAAAATAAATATTTACATTTAATAAAGTTGTGTTTATTTATGTATATGTATAATCTTTAATTTACTAAACCGTTATTTCCGATTTTAATAACCAGTTTACATGTTCTGAAAAGAATTTGACGTTTAGAATAAATTTATCCCTGTAAAATTCTGATTTAACTTTACAATTTTCTTGATCTCTAATTTTTGGAGCTGTTTAGAAATTCCCAGCTTGGAAATGCCGTCCTTATTAATTCAGTTAAATGGATTGAAAGTCACACAATCCTCTCGTTGAAATAAATGTTTAAAAATTTCAAATAAATAAAAGTCCCGTTTAATGTTTTTTTAGGAAAGTTTATAAACAATTCATTCATTTCATGCAGATGTTGAGTCATTAAGAAGCTTTCACTTTTTTAATTTTTAAAGTTCAGTATAATGAAAATTGTAGCGTTATTTTAAAAATGTTTATTGATTTATCTTTGCGATATACAGGGTGTGTATAAATTGGTGAAAGAACTACACGTGGCGATGTACGGTAACTAAGGATGTCCGTTATATCGCAATACTCCGCGAATGTTGGAACAATGTTAAGGTAATTGTTCGAACTGAAAACCGTCTGTTTGCAAACACAGTTGTAACCTTTGTGGTATAGTTTGCATCACTCGTTCAAGTTTTTGGGGCGTGATTTCTAATACAGCCGCAATAATTCTATTCCTAACTTCGTCAGAATTTGGTGGATGCGTAGCATAAACTTTTCCTTTAATGAAACCCGAAACAGAAAAGTCTAATGGATTGAAATCGGGGGATCTCGCGGGCCATAAGATAGGTCCGCCGCGACCAATCCATCTCTTTGGCAAGTGTTCGTCCAACCACGCTCTTACATTACGAACAAAGTGAGCAGGAGCTCCATCATGCATGTATAACATTTCGTGTCTTATCTGCAGCAGCATCTCGTCAATTACTTGTTCTAAAACATTGAGTTATTCATCGGCATTAAGACGATTCGGCAAATAAATTGGTCCAACAACCCTATGGTTTATTATGCCAAGCCAAACATTAATGGAAAATCTTCTCTGGTGACCATATTCTCGATATTCGTGGGGGTCTTCGCCAGCCCAATGGTGAATATTATGTGTATTAAACACACCATCTCTAGTAAACAGTCACTCACCGCACCAAAGAATACGTCTCAAGAAGCCGTCATTGTCACGAATTGTATTTAAAATCGTGTTGCAGAAATTCAATCGGGCTATGTTATCATTTTCATAAAGGGGCTGTACCTTGGTGACATGATATGGATGAAGAAGGTTTTGTTTTAGAACCAAATGAACGGTCTTATTGCTGGGAATATTTAATGTTGCAGCTAACTGCCGGGTTCTGACGGAGGGATCTTCTTGTATTGCATCTAAAATTTTCTCTTCCAGTTGTACCGTGCCTTGGTCGACCAGCGTTTCTACATTCCTTGGAACAAATGAACCAGTTTCACGAAGACGTTGGTCCAGCCTTCGAAAAACATTTGCTGTAGGATGCCTCCGGTTTGGATAACGTGCACGATATTCACGTTCTGCCATGTCGCCATTTCCATTACAGAAACCAAATACCATGTACATATCAGCATAATCATTGAACTTAAACTCCATTGTTAGTGAACGAAACAAGAAAACGAAAATAATAATAATTAATACTAATAACTAAAACAAAAGCAAATCCAATTACAAATTTTGACACTTGTCAAACTTTGACATTATCAAAACAGAAGTAATTTAGAATCGCATCACTCTTGAATAATTATTGTTTTCAATGCTGCCATATGTATTTTTTACAATAATAAGTTAACGAAGAAATGTTTAATAACCGCTTTTGGGGCTGAATAACAACATCTATGAAAAAATATTTATTACAATTCTTATTTCTTCTAATTTGCAGCTCTTTCTGTCAACAGATAATGAATTAAAACACTTATTAAAAGACTTCATGTTCAAACTTTGAAGATCCCGTGCATACCCATGAAGCATGGTACAATATTTTGGTATTAAGATTTTCGACTCAGAATTTTATGACCAACATCGCCATGTGTAGTTCTTTCGCCAATTTATACACACTTTGTATTTATAAAGACTCTGAAAAAAAGTAGAACAACGAACTCAATTAAGTCAATGTTTGTTTTAGTGACAGGCCTTACAGAGATGTTAAAATAAAAAAATTATTTTTTAAAGAGGGAATCTCGAATAATTTTTAATATATGACTTTACAACCAGTCTCGACATTATTTTCTGAAATTACACGACGGCCGAACGGTGCTGATAAATGAATTCCATATTTCACGCGTGAGCTGCCTCCAGACAGCTAATCTCCGATATTAAGATTTATGTTATTCAGAATTTTAAATAAGATAAATATTGAATATGTTCTTCTAAAGTATGTTATACATATATTTCGAAACACCACGTTTTTTTGTACAATATAGGATTTACTACTAAATAGAGGCCTTTGTATTTTCAGTTCGCAGCAAGTTTTTAAAAAGCATTATGTTGTTAATACGTTCACATTAGCAATTATTCAAAATAAGTAAGAGTAATCTGTATTCATAGCAGAAGATGCAGAAAGGCGAAGATTTAATTTAGTGAAATTCTTGTTGTATATTGAGGGAAAATGTCGGGAAAATGCAATAAATCCCAACGGATGTTGACGACCGAGAATTTCATTTAGAAAAGGAATGAATTGTATATTGAACGATCATTGAATAGTTTGTTGCACTCAATGCACGTTTCTTATTTATTTTAATTTCAGAATAATGCAGCTATTTCATACATTGGTGAATTGATTTTATTCACAAAAACATAGAATTACTTGTCAAACTTTTTGAATAAATATATTTAAAGCAAAATGTTATATTTTTTGTCGTGTGGAAATAAATGATATATCTCCACCTATTATACCTACAGAATAGCCCAGCCAAAAAAAAAACATATCAAAGACCTCCACAAATATTGAATATTCTACTTCTATAGACATACAGAAATATGATTTAAGATACACAATATAAAACTGACAAACTAAGCGTAATATAAAAGTCATTTTCAGGGACCTGTTTGTGTTGTTTATCAGTTGTCATCCGTGGTCGTGCATGCGACATAAAGTTTATATGAATCGACATGTCGAGTTCCGCAAATCAAGTGATAAATAGAAAAGCGCTCGCGAACGCCCTATAACAAGATTGCGTCAGATTTTTGTTTTCATCCCCTATATACAATTTGAAAAGAGAACTCACGTACGATAATATTACTTGTCTCGTAGAAAACATCCTCGAGAAGTGAAACTTGTTGCAAAGTAATCAAAAGAAAAATGTTTGTAAACCTATTACTGTCTTTTTTGTAGTGACTTTATCTCAAAGTTTCTGTTTGTAAAACAGTAGGTAACTGCGTAGTCTGGTTTTTGGATACATTCAGTCTCTTTAGGTTCAATAAAATTTTGAATATATCAATAGATGTCATGTACTTACAGGACTATTATGCCATGAAGTAGAAAAACCGAACACACACAAATAAGTTAAAACAAATTGTTTTCGTATTTTTTGGGAATAATCTTAAATTTCTGTAACAATATTTTGCAAACATAAACCAACTAGTAAAATTAATTAATATTTCGGAAATCCAAGTCAGAAGTTTTAGAGACGTGGTTAATGGCGTCTTGGCTTCCAGGATAAAAGCGCGTCAACGGGCTATGAATTGTCAGTAATAGTAGCCCTATATCGCTAACGCGTAGTTGTAGCCCGTATGTTAAGATGCAATTAATCAGCCGAGATTCGAGGCTTACGGCAGCCGGTTTACCTCGCTGCATTGTAATTAAGCTTGCAAAATAATTATGGCGTCGCATTTCTTTGAGTATATGAAAAAAGGTGGAAACGAACTTTATTTATAGTTTAAAATCCTCTTTAAAATGTCAGTTTCCTTGTTCTTATTTGCACTACACGCACAGACGTAAATAAGCTCAACTATGCCAATCTTAATTTACTGGTTGCAAAAAAGAGCTATTATTATTTTCCAGCACACAAGCAAAATTACTTTGAAATAATTAAAAAAATTCACCTTGACGATAAAACGTAGTTTCTTACTTGCCGCTGCTTAAGTAAAACTAAACTCACTCACAAATTGATGTGAAGCAGGCGGTGTTTTTTACTTCTGTTTCGTTTGCCACGAACAGTAGCCTAGTTCTACACGGTCCCAGTTTACATAAACCTTTAAATTAAGGGAAAGGACATCTATACCCAAGCTAAATCTTACCGACCTATTAATAAGTCTAACGTTTTTCATTCTCAAGAAAAACTGATTGATAGGAATATCAGGAAAGACGCTTTGGAAATATTTCTTTTCCATCAAAACCGAAACGCCTACTAAACAGGAAGATCTTGCAAGCTGGATGTTCATGAACTAACCAGTAGAGCGGAAAAGGCACTACAAGATAGAAATTTTGATCTGAGGGCCTTTTTTTGGATATCCAAGATGCTTCTAATAAGTAATAACACTTCGTCAATCTATGATGCAGCGGAGCACAGGGGCGCCACCTCGCGCTCTGCAGTTGTATATCAAAAAAGCTGCTTTCAAGCAGACTAATAACTATCTCTCTCAACTGTGCAACCATCAGGGTGTTTGTTACCGGGAGTGTCCGCAAAGGGTTTCATCGTCCCTGCTGTGGTGCCTTGTGGTTGATGGTCTCCTGCGGGTGCTAGAAGAGAAAGGAATCTACGCACGTCGCACTGGTATATGGGAATGGCATAACTATCTTTGTCGACGAAAACATCAAAGGCGTTGTGTTTAATGCAAGTGCCCTGAAGACCCTGCAAAGGTGGTGCGAAGCAGGGGGACTCCCAGTAAACCCGGAGAAAACCTTTCGTCTGGCAGTTTAGGGGGATGTTTGGCAAAACATGGTGGCTGAAGCCAAAAACAAGCCTTAACAAAAAAGTAAAACATAATATTTAGTACTTGGCTAAATAGTTTACCAAACATTTGCTATTTGGCCAAATATTAGCCAAATAGTTGGCCGAATATTCGAAATGAATCCGTGAGAAACTGCCAAATATTTGGTAGTTGGTCATCAAAATCACTAATTTGTTCCATCAAAATCACTATTTGGCAAATTCCTAGCCTTTACCGTATAATACACCTGTAAGTACGATGGAAAAGGTTAATAAACTTTCCAATTATTTTTTTGTATAAAAAACAAACGAAAAGGAAACTGGGCTGATTGTCTACATTTGCAACACCTGATAAAACAATACATACTAGAGATATACTCGGTATATCAAGAAACGTAAAAGATAGGACTGCCTATGTATGCACGTCGACTTGCGCCTGCATTTGCACAGGAACATAATTCTCAGATTGATCATAATCTAACGTTCTAAAAACCAACGCTTAAAATTCTGATTCGGTATGTAGCATTAGCTTTTAGTTTTAAGCAAACAAGTACCAGTCACGCTTCTAGAGCTCGGTGCCCAGATCAAGCACTAGCTTACGGTCCAAAACAAACCAGCCTCTCGCAACAAGCTCCTTCAAAAGCTCTGTTTCTGAATCTAGCTGCCAATTCAAAGCAAACCAACCCTTCTACAAATCCCAAGCAACCATACCTCTTTCTAGAATCTCGCATTCCCATGCTCCTTTTCGAGTCCTGCAACACCCAGCTTCTTCTAGAGCCCCGCAGTACCCCGATAGAACTTGCAAGATCTACATGACGTTTACTACACCCTTAGAACAGTTGTTCTAACCCAGAGAGCCGCAACATCTCAGCGTCACCATCATCATTCTTTGAAAGAACGTAAGGTTTCCATAATTAAATTTCTTTGACTTTTGTTGTTTGCCATTGTTCTTGTAACAATCTGTTTATTCATTTTCAATGTTGTAAATAATACAATATTGTTATTTAATATTATATACTATATTAAATAGAAAAATGCGCCAAAGAATTGGTTTCTGGCTGGCTATAGCCACAATTCAACCAAGCTGATAAGGTAATTATGACGAAAAGGTAGTCTATTAATGGTTCAGACTTTAGAATCTAACTAAGTTGTAAGTCCCCTTTGTCTGGTTAGCACTATAAAACCAGGCAGCCGAAGCAATCCTGCCCTGTAACTTCTTTATTTTAAGAGGTGCGGTTTTAGAGTTGTTACAAAACATTTTAGGCGTTCAACGCTTAATTCACATCAACAATAGAATTAAAACAAAAGTTCAAAACGGTGTGTATAGAAACGGCAATACATTTTAAACATTCGTTTGTTTAGTTAGATTAAGAGTTGAACACTTAAAATATTTTATTATAACGTTTAAACGGCATCTCTTAAAATAAAGAAGTTATAAAGCCGGTGAAGGTTTGGTTGGGTTGCACACAGAACGTCAGAGACCATAAACAGCGTAAACGGCCAAATTCAACCATACAAATCAACTCAAACATGTCGATATTTCAAATTGGCTTTAGTGTCAATTCTTTTTTGTTTCTATTTGATTTTGAAGCAGAAAGTAAAACTATATTGTACTTTATATATAATGGATCCACTTTTGTACCTTGAGATACAATTCCAGTCTAACGATTAGACATCTCACTTAGCCAAAACGTAACTCTTCTTAATTCATTGCGTGGGCAAAAACAATTCTAATTTTCATTTATATTTGATTCTAACCCACAATAAAAAACGATTTTAGATAGACAAGATTGATTACGTATTGCAAACACTTTAACAACACCGTGATAAAGAAAAGCCCACGGGTGTATTGCTTGTGAGACTTGTTTCGGGACGAAATAATTAATGGCCTTCAATAACTAAAGTAAACTCAGCTACGCATATCTCCTCGCAGAATACCCTTTGTAATCCTCTGATGTACTTGTTGCGCTCTATTTTTACAGTAACGAAAATCCTATAATCCTTAAGAGAGAGATTAGATGGCTAAGTAGCGAAAAAAGTGTAACAAATACTTCTAGCACTATACGCTTCTAAGTTTATTTCACTAGTAGAACTATGTAACATAAAATTATTTGTAGTGTATGTTCGGCCATTTTCTCTTTGCTACGTATCCCCATAAATTGAACTAACAAATGTAACCAGACAGAGGCGCGTTTGCTGGTTTGTTATTTAATTGTAATCGCAAAAGGTCATCTGATTGAATTCGAGAATTTCCAATACCTACTGCCCGAACACGATTGATGACCGATGCAAAGTTTTAAATAATAAAAGTGCGCTCGTTCACACCATCGGTTTCGCAATTAATTAATTGAAACGAGAAAGAAACGTTGTCACGACAAAAGAAAATATAATTTAACGGTGCTTTTTGTTACTGGCATATATGCACTAATAACAGCCGAAACCTTAGGACATAAAATTAAAAATGTTGACGTAACAAAAACACAATATTGATTTGAAGAGGATTTTGACAAATTTAGTGACACCCCTAGAGATTACCCTCAATCAACGTTTAAAACCCCTAAGGCTAGCTTGACATCTTGCGCACGTTCTAGAGTGGTCTGTCACGAAGGTCTTGTACATTTTAAATTCCTGCTGCTTCTAAGTAATAAGAATTTTACGTTTTCGTGCCATTCTCATCCTACAACTCATACCCTGTTTAGTAAGGGTATAAGTAAGCAGCACTTAAAACTTTTATACATTATAAGAAACTAATAATGGAATAAAACACAGTTTCAGTCAAACATGATGGAAATGAAACCAAAAAGTATTGTAGAAAAGTTGGTTTAAAAGATTGAGTAATTATGCAATTACAACTTTGAAAGCGTATTTTCAACTTGAGTCTTCATACTTATTACAGAATAATGTAAATAAAATTTCCAAGAGTTTTGGAACTGAATTTTTCCTTCGGGATATATTATTATCCTTACCACAAACTTTCGCATTCTGATTATCACGTGCCAAGCCACTACGTACATTTAAGTAAATCATTTTGCGGTGGTAGGTCTAACAGCAGTGGTACCATAAATTAGTGCAAATGTAACGTGCCATTAATTTTACTTTTATAATTTATTAGAGCCTATGTAGGTTACAGAATTATACACATATTAGTATACTCAGTTTAATTACTACAATAATTATTTCGAGTTAAATACCTTAAACCAAAAAAGAGTAAGAAACGCACTTCTCTTAAATTTTCCTATATTTTATATAAATTGGTACAACATAGCTACAATGTGATTGAAAATGATTGAAGGTCACGTGACCACGATCTGGTCCCATTATTATCAAAAATGCGTTTCGATGTGTCCGCGAACCTGTTGTTTATCAATACTTACATCCCTGGAATCCATTAGCGTACGCGCATTCTACCTGTCAAATGTCGTAATAATAACAGTTATTGTTTTCTTTTGTGTTATTGTTCTCGTTTTTGTAATCCCCACGTTATAACAGTTTTTTTTCAAAACTCAAAGTTTGTATTCGTTCCCTTTATTAGGCAAGACAATAAAATTACAAAGTTTATTTTAAATGAGGATGATAACAGGTGTGTAATTTTAGGTTAATATGGTGTTTACAATAGAGCATGATAAATTTATTTTGAAAGCGTACTTTAGATCCGGAGAACGTGACCACAATGGTGTTTGGCAGTACTCTTATCCCTCCTGTTTCAATCAGTTGCAAGAGCATTTTCCCAACGAAGCAGTTCACTATGAAATTTTTAGTCAACACGTTCGTCGTATTATTCAACGGTACCACGAAACAGGCAGCGTCTGCAAAGGAAAGTCTACGGGCAGGTCATCTGTACTTACCGAAGACACTGTACATGATATTCAGCAACGAATGGATGCAAGTCCCAACAAATCGTTAAGATGTTTATCTGCTCAAACAGGTAATGAGCATAATGTTGTTTTTGTAATTGATTTATCTATGTTAGTTTCAGGTCTTTCATACGGATGGTGTCAGAAGGCTTGCAAAAAAATACTTCATATGCACCCGTACAAAGTGTCGGTTGTGCAAGAGTTGCTACCAGCAGATTTTGGAAAGTGTCGACAATACTGTACATGGTTTAATGAAAACTTCAACAATGATGACATTTTGGATCTAACATTTTTCAGTGATGAAGCCTGGTTTCATTTAATTGGCTACGTAAACTCGCAAAATTATCGTACGTGGTCAACTGAAAATCCCCATGTATATCGGGAGACCTCATTGCATCCCCTTAAAATTGGGGTTTGGATTGCAATGTCGAGAAGAAGAATAATTGGCCCTATTTTTTTAATGAAAACATCAATGCTAACAATTATCAACGACTACCTTTAAGACCGTTTATTGATCAACTCCACGATGAAGAACTGCAGCATGGGTTCTTCCAGCAAGATGGTGCAACAGCTCACACAGCAGGTGCAACGTTGAACTTTTTAAGGGAATTCTTTGATGAACGAATAATAAGTAGAGGTCGTTGAGCACCGCGATCGCCCGACTTAACACCTCTCGACTACTTTATGTTTGGCCATCTTAAGAATGTTGTATATGCAAATCGTTTACACACAATTGAGGAGTTACAAGAGGCCATAGTAAATGCCGTGAATGAAATCACACCGAGACAGTTAGTAGCCGTTTTTGAAAATATGAAGCGCAGGGTCAATGTTTGTTTAGACAATGATGGAGGGCATTTCGAGCAGTTATTGTAACAACTATCTTACAAAGAATTTGGTTTTTGTATTCATTTAAATTGTGTTCTTGAAAAATGTGTTTTTTATTAATTTAAACTGTTATTAAATTGTTAAATTGAGCAAGTATTGTAAGCAACAATCAAGAAAAATGTGTTTTTTTTATTAATTAAATTGTATTATTAAATTGTGTTATTAAATTATGTCATTAAATTGTCTTGTTTTTTAACCTATAGGTTAACTTCTGGAATATAAAAATTTACTAACATAAATCGTAATTTACAACAAGAAAAGTCTTTAAAAGTCCCTAACAGTAATTATTTTGCTAAAAAAAAATGGTGCACCAACATTCATATAAAGAACACGCCACCCATTTTTAAATTTCCCGCGCTATTTAAATTACCATTGCACGCCAGTGGAATTAGTCAAGATTACATTAAGTAGTAAGCGGACAAGATCAAATCAGTATGAAGCGGCAAGTTCAATAATTTTCGATCGCACTGTACAACTAACTACAGCGGAAGAGCTCCTGCAATACCAAACCTAAATTTATCTTTATGTTAGGCGATTGCAGAAAACCAGAATACATACAGCACAATCATCAAACAAAAATTGAGGGGCAAGAACAGAATTACACATTTCATTCATAGAAAGCATCACAGAGGAACTAGCGGACTGGAACATTACAGTTCTATGAGCCTACGAAAATTAAAAGTAGTCGCGCAACCGCCATGTGACTTTCCTCGCTACTTCTTTTCCGATACTTTGATTCAAGTATTATGAAAGATGTAGATGTACCTATCTGCGATAATAGTCCAACCTGAAATCGTTTGTGGTGTATACGTTTTAAAGCCGATTATATGAAGACTTTACTTCTAATGTTCTAGTAAACATACATTTTTCTTATAAAGAAATCTTGGGCGTGATACCAAACTAACAATATAAAGATTAGTAATTTTGCAGTTACTAATCAATGGGAAAAGGTGGTTAACGATCAGTAATAAACTATATGAAAGAGCAACGAAACCTTTTTTTGTCACAAATACATAACTGGTATCAACCTATTATAAGTGTAACAAGAGTACATGAAACACATTCTACTTTCTAGGCAACAGATTCATGGCAGGAGGTGACTACAATGCTAAGAATATGCTGTGGGGATCTCGTATAACTCCACCAGGAAGAGGAAGAGTATTGCAACGGGTCATTCAAGAATTACACTTAAATTACTTGTCAACTTACGAACCTACCTACTGGCCAACAGATATAAATAAACTGCCAGATCTACTGGACTTTTTTGTGAATAAGGGTATAGCTCCAGGGTACCAGGACATTGTATCCTGCCTAAATCTCACTTCAGACCATACGCCTGTCATAGCCACAATAAGTACCACAATCATTGAAAAAGAAGAGCCAGTTAAATTATTTAACAAAAAAACAGATTGGTGTCATTTTAGATATTCAATGGACAACAATTTAAATATGAAAATCCCATTAACTACCAATGAAGAAGTAGAATCAGCAGTAGGGAAATTCACACAAATAATTAAAGAGGCAGCTTGGGAGGCAACTCCTCAAATACCGCCTACTAGGAAAAAGGAATGCTGTCCAATAACAATTAAAAAGAAAATTGCGGAAAAGAGACGGCTAAGAAGAATTTGGCAAAATACAACATACCCATCTGATAAAATGCGCTATAATAAAGCATACACTGATCTCAAAAGCCTAATTAAAGATCTGAAAAATAAGAGCTTTCAGGAGTACCTTGAAAATTTAGCTCTTAACGAAGATACAAATTACGCATTATGGACGGCAACAAAAAGAATAAAACGTCAAACCCAACCAATTCCTCCTATACGAACAGAAAACAATACTTGGGCACGAACGGACATAGAGAAAGCAACAGTATTTACTCAACATTTAGAAAAAGTCTTTCAACCTCTAACTTCGGCTATATCACCTGAGGAAGAATCCGACATAAAATTGTTTTTGGAAGTACCGTACCAAATGTCCCCATTGCCAAAGCTTTTCTCCGTTAAGGAAGTCAAAGAGGCGATTAAAAATGATTTAAACCCAAAAAAGGCCCCCGGTTTTGACTTAGTAACAGGGCATTCACTCAAAGAAGTTCCCCGAAAGGGCCTAGTCATGGTTAGTAATTTATACAATGCAGTTTTGCTATTAGGATACTATCCTATGCAGTGGAAGGTGGCCCAAGTAATCTTGATCCCAAAACTTCTTATAGACCCATCAGTCTGTTATCTATACTAGGCAAACTTCTTGAAAAGCTTATCGCTAGAAGACTTACGTCAATCATTGAAGATTCCAATCTAATACCAGAGCACCAGTTTGGTTTTAGAAAAGAACATTTCTCAATACAGCAAGTTCATAGAGTAGTCGATTATGTAAATTAATTCTTCGAAGAGAAATCATACTGCACGGCTGCCTTTCTGGACGACACGCAGGCATTTGATAAGGTATGGTATAATGGACTCCTCTTTAAATTAAAAAGTACACTTCCACACTCCTATTATGTTATATTGAAAGCATATTTAGAAGAACGATTTTTCCAAGTGAAGTATGGTCAACATCTCACGAAACTCCATCCTATAAAATCTGGGGTACCCCAAGGTAGCGTACTGGGACCTCTTCTATATAGTCTTTATATAGCTGATATGCCCACCAACGAACAATCGCTCACAGCCACCTTTGCTAATGACAAGGCAATCATGTTCAGACATAAAGATCCAGTGATAGCTGCTAGAATGCTACAAACACATTTAAATCATATTGAAAAATGGAGCAAAGAGTGGAGAGTAAAGATAAATGAAACAAAATCTCTCCACATCACTTTTACAAAATGCAGAGGAACATCACCGGAAGTATACATGAATAACACACCACTAACACAGGTTACTGACGTAAAATACCTAGGCATGCACTTGGATAAGGGTCTAACATGGAGAACGCACATAATGAGTAAGAGGAAACAGCTTGGGATTAAATTCAGCAAACACTACTGGCTGCTTGGTAGAAAATCTAAATTATCTCTATGAAATAAACTATTAGTTTACAACGTTGCATTTAAACCAATCTGGACC
Source organism: Ctenicera cuprea (assembly GCA_958336395.1). Lineage (NCBI taxonomy): Eukaryota > Metazoa > Arthropoda > Insecta > Coleoptera > Elateridae > Ctenicera > Ctenicera cuprea. Next base: position 75,850,813 of record OY284486.1, on the reverse strand, counting down.
TACGGCATTCAGCTGTGGGGCGCGACAGCACACACCAACATTGAGATCATAGAAAGATTCCAGGCAAAAGTGCTACGAGCTATGTGTGACGCCCTTTACTTCGTTAGAAATGTTGACATTTTGAGTGATCTGAAAGCTGATACAGTAAAACAAACAATAAGTAAGTGTAGTGAAAAATATCTAAACAAATTGGAACATCAGAATAATAACTTAGCCTTAAACCTCCTAGACAATAGTCGAAACAATCAATGACTAAATAGATATAAGCCCCTGGACTTACCACATAGATTTTAAAGTAGTAAATATGTGATATTTAAGTAATAGTTTAAGCTGTGAATAGTTTTAAGTAAACTTAGGGTTTAAGGTCACTGGACCCAAACTCTCATGTAAATTCATGCCATTTTTACTACACATCACTCTTGCTTATTGTAATAATGTTACAGATTGCAAATAGAAAGCAAATTAATTAAAAAAAACATTCTACTTGCTTAATCAAAATTCTCGATCGTATATCAACAACCAATCTAAATTTTATAAAAAAACACGGTAGTGGTGTTTAAGTTAAATTAATTGGTTGTTGACGCGGAAGTCGAGATCTTTGATTGTATAAAAAGCATAGGGAAACCATTACTGATATTAGCTACAAAACAAAACCGTAGCTGCGGTGAAACACGTAAAAACTAACGCTGTGCTCAATAATACTTAAAAATAATAAAAATACATCGTAATTAAATGTGAGGGATATAGTAATATGCTAAATTGGGGTGGATACTTAATCCGCGCTTGTCAATTTCGTCTTAACTAGCACCCAGTAACAATTCAATAAAATTTATCTAAAAATCAAGATCACTAGTTATATTATTTCTGATAAAACCTTCGCCAAACGGAGTCAATCGCTGCGAAAAGTAGAGGATGGGGCCGCGGAGATGAAAAGTATTAGTGTTATGATAACTTAGAGTGTCCTTCAAAATATACAATTTCAAGGTAAATACTGGTTTCAAATCAGGAAATTATCATTGTTTGCGAATGCGAAAATAACTGGAACCACAACTCGGAATAATCCCGAGAAGTTATCAAGTTTAAAGTTAGTTAAGTGTACATTCGCTCATAGAAGAATTGTGTCTGACAAAGTAGTGCTATTTGAACACAGATATGCAAAGTAGTGTATAATGACAGTAATAAATTGTAAATTGCCATTTTGTTGTCTTCTTGCAAGATAGAAAAATTATTTTGTTCTGTAAATGCTTTTTGCACCAGAAAGTTTTGCCACTAAAAATGATGATATTTTATTTCTAAGTACATTTTTGATTTAATGCTTTATTTTGTGCCTGGAACGTTATGAATGTGAAATACTCTGCTTGCCAACAAACTTAAGTAATTTCAGAGAGCGCTCGTTATTCTAAAAATACCACCGATAATGTTCAATGTCGTTGCCATACGTGACAACAGAACTGTTAGGTAATATTTTAATTCAGTACTGGAATGCTAATAGTTGGCTAATTACATTACACCCTTCACTGTAACCTCATTTTGGGCGTGTCCTGTTTCGAAACTAATTTTGATCTGCCGTAATTACTTAATTAGGATCCATTCCCATTTGCCCGCATTAATATCAGGAATTAAGGAGTTCGGCAAGAGCATTCGGATTGTTCTGGACATTCGTTGTAGAGTGTTATTTAGCACTGTGTGTACGCCTGCAATATATAACGAAGGAAGTAACTCCGTGAAGCTTTGCCTTCTGGGTTATTGCAGTAATTGTGTTAAAGACACACAGTGCCGTACTGCCAATTAGGCGTTATAAAATGGAGCCTGAGGCGCCACGTTAGAAGGGAAACTCAAGTTCTTAACGATTATTTAATAGCCAATTTTGAGTATGAATAATTATTATGAAAGTTTCTAAAATATTTAATGTGTAATAAAAAACAACCGTTACTTTGATATATTAAACAGAGAATTATAAAATCTTCAACGTTCTTTGATGTAAAAATTATAATTTCTAAAGGCAAGCGTAGAATAAAAGAATTCAGTAAAATGTATTCTACAGAATTATAAACGATAATTTTTAACAACATCATAACTCCACCCTTACAAACGTCTACCTACAAATTTTACCAGCACGCAACTTCACAGCCTGTAATTTAGAAGGCAGTAGTGAGCTGCATGAGAAGTTTGTGTTTAATATTTTCATATACAAATTATTTCAAGGAAGATATATACAAGAAAGACTCTCATAATATTTTCTTTACCAACACTAACAAGCAGACTTTACTTTGTAAGTTCTGTATCCTGAATTCGCATAATTACTTCATATAATCGAAGGAATCGAATTTAATCATAATCACTCGGGTTATTACACCAGAATGTTGATGTTTTTTGGAATTGCCGGTCTTATTAATCATGACAGCCCCAGTAGCGACGTTTAATTTGTCTTCGGCAGAGTTTGCTGAGCGCATCTTGCAGTTTGGGATGAAAGTGCTCGTAAATAATAAATCCCTTAATCTATATCGCTATGAAACACAATTGGATCACTTTATAGGTTATCCTGACTTTAAAATTTTCTCAGATAAAGTACCTAATGCGTTGTGGCAACTACGTGCGGACACAATTACAACATTGTAATAGACTGGGTAAAAAATTGCAATTTTCCCTAAACTTAAAATTGGATACGAACATTAGAAGCTGCTAAAGAAATTGTTATGAATAATTTACGTCCGATGAATTGAAGTAAGATTTTTTGTGTAAGAATCGATGACTTCAGATCTAACATACTATTTTTTGCATCAGCAAGATTCAATTGTAGTTGAACGTAGGACGACGACTTATTTTGATATTTTTACAAATGCTTATTATTATTTCAAACAGAAAAAAATATGTTTTAGGTAAAGCCCTGAAATTGTTAGATATTTAATAATACAAACTTTTTGTAAAATCTAAAAAAAAATATCATTGTAGGTTGTAAATTTCTTTTGAAACTTTTTGTGAAAACATGAACAGAAAAAAAGTTTATGAAAAGCGTTTTTTTTTCAAAGCGCAAGATGTTATTTACCTCGATTTCAACGCGGTTACTGTTCTTCAACAAGCAACGCTATTACTCAAGCTTTTTCTTTTCACAAATAAATTTATCATTAAAACAAAAAGATATAACAATAAAATTCAACAAGAACAGGGGATTGGGTTAAACTACTAGTACGTTGTTATAGACTTCCATGATTATTACGAACTACAATTTGCATATATAAGTTTTGAGTATCTGTACGGAGTTCGGCAGAATTTCCCACAACCGTAATCGTCGACATCCAGGTTGAGGTTCGATTCGCACTAATCCTGATTATCGGCATACTAATACTATAGGAATCTCAAATCTGAGTCTATTAAACTGTGCCACGACTTGTTCAACTAACTTTCTCGTTACTTATTTTGTAACACGTTTGCGTTAGAATTTCTACGAACATTTGTTAATTACTTGCCTGCAGAAATTCAAACAAACTCGTATTTGTATTATGTCTTGATTTTTTATTAAACAACAGGAAAATTTTCAAATTTTCTGGTATTTGCAAGATGTGTAGGTGAATTAAAAATATTTAAATGATTTTCTGTGTACTTTTTCGTAATTACGTAAGAATCTATACATCATTCAATAAAAACTATCCACAGTATTTAAATTCTCTATAGTGCTAGAAGTAACCAAGAAAACGAATTTTGTAGCTTTGCAAGCTTTTCTTCGTTTCACTTTTCAGCTGTTGAATGAAACATGAAAAGTTCAAGCTTACAAAACGTTCGGAATCATTAAAATAACAACACAGTTTATTCAAATTTACTTTCTTCTTTGTTTACAAGTAACTTCTTTTTTTCACTAAGAAAACAATTCTATTCATAATTAAATATACGCAATACTCGACTAGTAAATCGAAGCGCAGAAAAAAACAAAAATTGAACAAAAAAAAGAGATTGTGCTCAAACATTTACAGCTAAATACTGGGGTCGATCTGTAACTTGGACCAAATCGGCCTTTAGGGCTCTGTACATTTAGCATAATTGCGACCAATTAATTTTAACGAAAGAAGATATACGTATTGTTGCAATTATTTGGATAACATTACTACAGTTAAACATGCACAAATAGTACCAAACTTACCAGATTTACGAACCGTGCCGATTTTCTGTAGCAGTTGTATAGAACGCCACTGTACTTTTAATCCTGAAATATGAAAAACAAAGTTAGATTTTCCTCATATTGCTAAATAATTTTTGACGTTGAAAACTAAATTTTAGACTTTACGAATTAATTTTCACATGTAAGAAATTGCTTGCTGCTAAACTTCTGACGTCAAACGACGAACTCTTAACTTCAAATGATTTTTTGGCGTCGAAAGATGCTACCACCGAACAGGATAGAGTAGTAGCGTGCACTAACACCATGCAGTTAATATTGTCCGACACGAGAGTTACTTGCAGAACAGGGCGCATTTACTTCCGCACCTGCTTGTCAAAACAGAAAAAATAATTTATAATAACGCGAGAATCATTAAATTACAGCATCAATTAAAAGTCCTTAAAATGGGACGTATAATTATTAGGTATACACTGTATGTAAAATCAGCACATCCACCTGGGCCGTTATATGGCAGCACTTTTCGACGCCAAAAATTTGTTCCACTAAAAAATGATTTACTAATGCCAAAAAATCCGTTGCATTTCTCAATAAATTAACTGTTTATTTATTAATTGTTACATTAAAATAAAAATTTCACAAAATTAATATTTGGCGTCACAAACACAAACCTTTGACGGCCAAAAATTAATTTTTCAGGTAAAAATGATATGTGTTGGCGTCTCACGGGAACAGCATTTATGTCTATTTAATATTTAATTGTAAATTGAGTACGCCATTTTTAAGCATTACAAAATGATTTTTCTAAGTAAAAAACAGAATTCTTACATCCAAAAATTATTTAGTGACGTTTGAAAACCGTTTAAATCTTAAGTATTAATTAAATGGTTTTTATATTAATTTCTGCGTTAATAAATAGTTTTGGGAAGTCTAAAACTCAATCTTTGAAGTCACAAACAAAAAATATTGTATCAAAAAAATTAATTTTTAATTTTTACATCAAACAATTATTGTTGGGTGCCCAAAACAAGTTTTATTATTTAATAAATTAAGCGGATACCTCCTTACATTAAAAAAAATTCAGACGTAAACAAATCATTTTGTTACAGATTTAATATAGATTCTAAATTGTGTAAGTCATTGTCAAACGTTCAAAAATGATTTTTTTTTGTTTAAAAAATCAACGTCTCACGTCTAAAAAATTTTATGCAGTCAGCAGTACTCGAATCGAAACTATCAATGACGCTTTTAACACCTTGGAAAATTTTCATGGTAAAACACTGCGGCTTCTATCCATGTCTTCCATCTTGTTAGAACAGGCTTTGGTGGTAGTATTGGGGCACATTCCTGCATAAATTTCTCTTCGAAGAGGGGCTTTTAGAAAAACTTTTTTTGTTTTTGATATAATTTTGTTAATGTCAGGGTAGCTCTCGCGGACAGTTTCTGCAACTAAATTTGCGGCATGAGAAAGAGATGTGCAATGTAACATAGCCGGATAGAAAACATTCATATTCCTTCCAGCTTTTAACACATAGGCAACACCGTCTGTCAAAAGCAATCTTACTTTTCCATCACTTCCTCCTTAGGGCCAAAGAAATCGAAAACAATGAAACGAGACACTGTATTGTTATTTGTTCTCTCCAGGGGTTGACTGCAAAGCAAATGCGTATATAAACCAGGTTCATTTGAATCTAATTTTCCCACAACCATATTTGCAATTGCCCGCCCATTTGGGTCTGTAGTTTCATCCACAGCAGCCCAAATATTACTAGTGCCTATTTCCGTTCGTTAGCTACCTGTTCAGGACAATTCCAAAAAAGCAATATCTGTGACAAGTACACAGAAAATTTGGTTGGAAACAAAATTAACGAATTTGCAGATTTTTTAAACCATTTTCTGACAGAAAATTGATGAAATAGGCTAATTATAGGCTGAAATTATGTAAAATAAGCCGTTTAGGCACTAACGTCGAAAATAGGCACTAAAAGTGCGAAATAGGCAAAATAAAATGCGGTTTATAATGATCGCCAAGGTGTGAAATGGATTTTGGCATAAAAATTATTTCGGAGCCTGCATTGTATCAAAATAGGCAAATCTCTAGAAATCCGGGCCTTAGTTATAATACAACGTTTGCTTTTTGATACTTTGACGGTTTATAAAGTTAATAACCTCATTACCTGAAGTTCAATTTTTTTTTCAGTTATGACGCTGTTGTAATTCCAACCTGAAATTTTCAGGAATGCCTATTTCAAAAGGAATAAGTTTTTATCAAAAGTTGAAGAGGTACTTTTGTGTATTTTTAAAAGCCAAATATTGAGTTAATGACCTTGAACAGCGACCTTTACCAAACTGTCTGGGGGTGATATGTGGCTGAAAAGGTCAATTCTAAGCTTCAAGTTAAGTTTCAGATCTGTATAAGTTCTACAACTACAGTTATAATCATTTGAAGCGTACGCGACAGCAGAATTGGGACTATATACTGAAGCAACTTTAAGGGGATAGAATTCAAAATTCACCGATTGGAAAAATTAAGAAGTGAGGTTTCTTGTTGTAGCGATATGTAATCTCTATATACTTACTGAAACTATTAAACAAATTAAACCGCAATCATGACGTCAAAAAGCAATGTGAAATTTAAATGCCGATATTAATTGGGTTTTATTTTTGTTATCAATTCGTTAAAATAAATAATAGATATTATCGAAATTTTGTGGTTGAATATTAACCAAGATAAATCGAAAACAAACTTGGCTAGGGTCTTCAAATTTCAGAAATTTAGGTTAAAACGTTTATATCTGCCGGTATTGCTGAAGTAGGCTAAGTTAGATCGAAAAATGCCTATAAGCCCCAAGCGCCGCTTACTTACCCTGATAAAATCAGTCTGCAAAACGTATAAAAGAACTTACTCTGTCAGCCTTTTCTTTATTTCAGAATCTCGTAATGGACTAAATAACCAGATGGGCAACCGCAAACCCGTTTGATGTTTGAAATGATCCACAAACGCTCGCAAACAAGGAATTTCAGAAAATACGAAAATGCTTTTCCTACTTTGCTGAATCATCGGTTGTCGTTCTTTTAATTTTTTTTTTACTTGATCTCCGCGCACTTCAATTTTACTGAAGCCGCGTGTGATTCAGTTATTTCATATAAGAGCTTTTCCCATTACACACTTGGAAAATTACAAAGTTAAGAAGTTAAATCAATACCATGTTTCCACTCAATGTATTGGACATCGCGGAGAAAAATATCAACCTGCACATTAATAAATTTAAAATTAAGAAAAGCGTAAAAAACCGAAACACTTCTATGTAATATTTTAATCTGAACGTGGAAAGACGATATTGTGCTCTTAAAGCACTTAAGGAAGTTAAGAGAGGTTAACAGCTGATAACATTTGTATCTTTAAATCTAAGTTAAATTCATACACCCTAACACGCCCGAAAAAGGGTCTAAAATTTCCCGAATCTGATAAAGGCAGCAGAAAGCACGTGCTTCAGCATCGGACCCATTCCCAGACCTGCAGATAAATCACTTTTACTTTCTTTTACGAGTCGGTAACTTCACTCATCTTCAAACAAAAGTAAGATAAATATGTCGACTTGTTTCAATGTTCGTTTATCGTAAAATTTTGCAAATCAACACCGAATCATCACAACTTTTAAGTTTTAAAAGAAAACTAATCTTGGCTTTTCTTAGAGCAATTTTTCGAAACATTTTTCGTTGAGAATTAAAATTAAAAGCAACTGGTCCTTTTCATCTACCTACATTGAAAAGGCCGGTGGGGTTGGATTTTAAGTAATTTATTCCCCGATAATCATTTAGGGCACCTAATTGATAATAAGGATTTCATTACAAGTATTTGCAGAGAAAGCGTCAGCAAAGGTCGACGCAGTCAAAGCGTCGCTTGCTATGATTCCCGCAAGCGCAGCGTCGTGATGCTTCAGCAGTCGTCGCGGCGCCGTGAGACAGTGAACGTGTGCAGTATATGCATTATTTTGAATTCAACGTGGATTGCTAATTATTAGATAATTGCATAATCTGAACATTTTAATTAATAATTTAGTATGGAGAACCCTTCATTTAGTCATTGTTGCAGAGGTAAGATAAAATAACAATTGCAAGTAAAATTTAAAATAATCATTATATTAGTTTGATTTTAAACTTTTAATAATGATCATTTATTATATTTTAATTTAAAATACCTAATCTCAGACAGATTTTTAAATTTTCCTAATTTTGACTATTTTTAATTAAAGTAATATTTTGCTTAATAAATAATTAGTGTAATTACTTGAAATTTTAGTCTATTTGCAAAGAAATTAAATTTTTTTCAATTTTTGCAAACAAATCAATGATTACCTGATATTTAAACTTAAAATTTAATTATCCTCTTCAGCTGTTACTCTTTTTATTAATGTTTGATATTACTCACTCAAAACTATGTTTTTTTTAAATAGACGCAATTTTTAATGTCACAAGATGTTATTAGGCAGTGGTTGTTGATATCGTCAATAAAATTATCATAAGTTAGTGATAATCCCATTTAGCGATCAAATTAAAACACCAGTTTTAATATTATAAATGTTTAACTTTGTTGGAAAATTATTGCTGAAGTAGCAAAGCTTTCAAAATTGATACCTCTGCTTATAAATTTCCTCGTTATTTAAATGTCGTTTGTTTATGTATTAATCCCGGCTTCTCCCGAAATTCACTCAATTTATCTTTGCATTATTTATGTTCATTATCTCGTGTCCGTGCGTGCTGACCTTCATTTTGTGAAATTAATAAAAAATGTTCAGCAATAAAAGAACCTCCCTTTATCTTTTTACAAGCATTATCTACAAAAAGCTTCCCTCTTAAATCGTGATACAACAAATTTGACATCACAATTCAGTAAATTGAATTGCAAAAAATTGTATGAAATAATTTTGCATTTCAAATTTATTGCAGAAATTAGTTAAGGAAGATGTAGGATTTAAGCAACTTACGAAAATATTATCCAAATAAATGTATCAATTGTTCGAATCGGAGCGCTGTCACAATCTAGAGCTTAATTAGTAATTACTTATTAAAGATAATTGTTTATTAGAAATTATTCAAGCTAGAGAAGTCTATATCCGGAACTCGAATTTTGAGACATTGGAGAACGTATTGAAATGGGAAAAAATGGAAAATTTTATATTCTGTTGTGCCCACTACAAAGCGCGGCTTTAATGATTAATAAAATAAATGGCTGATTGTGTCAGAGGGTAATTTATTTTACCGATAATGTCAACACAACTCACATTAACTTCAACGCCATGAGTAATTGTATTTTAAATTTTTACTCATTAATTTTTTCTTTTTGTTTACTTGTTAAACAGATTATTATAAATTAGGGTGCGTTAGATGATAATGATAGGTGGATGTATAAGGTTTGAAAAATGAAGCAAAATTTATCGTTACTTCAATTTTGCAGTTGGTTTGTAGTAAAAATGAAAATGAGCTCTGTTTTACCACGAGTAAAAAATATCTTGCATTTCAGAAATATTAATGGCGATACTTTTAATTTACCTTTGCATAATTATGTTGAGAAGTTTGAAAATTTCTGAAGTTGATAATGTATAAAATTTGAAAGAAATTACTAAAAAAAATACAAATTTACTTGCTGTTTTTAGCTTTTTTAAAGAAATCAGATTTATACAAGGTGCTTCAATATTATATGTCAATAATTTAGTATTGTATTCTCTGGGACAAAACAAGAAAAACTGTCTTAGAAACATGTGTCCGGAAACACATGTTTAAAGTGACCATCGTTTGCTTATAAGCAAAGCACTGAGCACGTCACGTTTTTGTGATGGGGCGAGGTTAGGTGTATTCCCCTCCCGGATATAAGATATAAGAGAAGAAATTGAAGTATACAATTGAAAGATGTTCGCGAAGAGGAGGTGGCTCCTAAATACACCGCAATAAATATGAATTGTGTTCCCCCCTCTACCCGAGTATGATTGGAGTAGAGCTTTCCTTCCAAAAAAGTATAAGTATGCCAATGCAATAATAATGAATTTGTTTGTAAAATAAAATAAAATAAAAACTTTTTTAAGAAATTTAATAGAACTCTAAGAATGCTAAAATATACAAATATACAGATAATATTAATATAATCATTTTATTTCAATTCCAATCTCAGCAATTTTCAGCCCACAAATAATCTCGAAGATGACAAAATTCTAGAAAGTAAGCTTTCTCAGCTCAAGTCCTTAGAAACGTCTTATAAGTTTTGGAATTTCTAGTTGTTAATTTGTTATCGTACCGACATGAACAGGGGTTGGGTTAAGCAAAGCCCCTTCGATACTTATATTTATCTTCTATGAAGTTTTCGATTTCAAGTGTTTTGAAAATATGTTAATAATTAACAATTTATAATTTCTAAATTCATTAAAAATGCTGGACTATTTTTTCACCCTGCCCTTCTCTATCGGCGTTCATGTCGGTAACTAATGCATATTTTAACTACTTTCCGCATTAATGCATGTTTTACTGTATATTTCTAATTAATTTGTTGTAAAGTTTGCATACAGAGCTATCAAAAAAAAATTGTAGCAGTCGCCTATGAAATTAGCGCGGCATGTCGATGATTAATTTGCAAATCGTGGAGCTGTTATCATAGTTGCGCGATTTATTATTTTACCGTAATTGCTCATATTTAACATTCTTAAACAATTAGCAAGTGGGCATTATAAATTATTTTTAATATTTATTAGTTTTTATATTATAAACGTTCATGATATGTGCACTTGGCAAAATTAACTCACATAATGCAAAAAAAAGAATTTGTTGGTTTAGCGGTAAAGGCGTGATGGAATTGTAATCTGGCAAACCCAGTTAACTGCCATGCTAGACAGACCAATAACCGCTGACAGCAAATGCTAAGATATTAAACGTGAACATAGTGACATGGTGACAACCGCGAAGAAGCAAGCTATAATTTCAAATTGGGCTCTGAATTTTGGAACAAAAATTGCTATAAATCCGTTATTTAAAGAAATATCAAAAATATGCAAAAAATGAATAATATTATAATCACCTAACTTCGACAAAACGCGTTGTTGGTGGCGAAAAATATAGTGCTTTTTAAATTATTGAAATAGTTCTAATTTCTAAAATTCTAATTAACTACTTCAAACAGGCTATTGAACTGTGTAAAATTTATAACGATTGGCGTTTGCGTTTTCAAATAAAAAAATTTATAAATTTATAAATTCATTAATTCCTGGAGGGCGGGCATCAGAGTAAAAGTTGGGAAAATTAGTAACAAACAAATTTGTAGTTCACTGCAAGCTCTATCGGCTAAGGAAGTTTGAAAACAATGGCGCAGGCAGCTTTTGCAGAACAAGTTTTTGATAATGTCCTATATTTTGAGTAGTTAGAATTATTACAATTTTCATACTACAAAAATTAGTTTTACAATAATTGATTGTAATTTATTATTAAGGGCTAGTAAATAATATGACAATTTGTAATTGGATATTTTGTTTTTCAGTACTCGGGCATTAAATTAGAAATTTTAAAAATTTTGTAACGGCCTTAGTTTTGAAGATACAGCATTTGGAAAAAAAATGATTTGCATTTAGATTCACTACAATGCTGTTTTTTTTTTAACTTGGAAATAGTCGAAATCCAAAAAATAGACTAATTTCCATTTCCGGTTTCAGCTCCAGGTAAAGACCTTATAGCTCACTACTTACAACTAAAAAAACTTCTATATACCGATGTTGATGACAATAAGTTAAGGGGTTTCCAAGATATAGGAAACGAACGCATCCACCCACCCGCTTATCTACCCACTCACTCACTCACACAAATATTTCCATTAAATACTGAAATTCGAAAGTTTGCATTAAATCAGAACTTTTCTTACTTTAGTAGAAGCTCGAGAAAGCAAAAAACCATAAAAAAATATGTTTACCACAGAACCACTAAATTACAAGCCACTTAGATGTAGGAGGTGCTCCCACGTACACGTCCCTGCTCAATAAATGTAATCGAAAATAATCGCAAATGTAAATCATTATTAGTACGATATCCGTACAAAATGTCAATCAATGATCTTAATTTTTGGCGGAGATATTAATTAAATCGTTATTATACTATTCCATTTTCGAGAAACTGTAACTCCGTAAAGAAGCGTTTCCGGACCATGTGTATTCGCCATTTTCTACTTAAAACGAGCTCAGAAATGTCTTCCCTACAAAATGTAATACAACATCTTATATAACAAAATATGATACTACCAAGGCAAAAGATTGTTCTATTATGTTCAGTCTTGTGTCAAAAATTCCAGACAAGTTTGGCAATTTTTTTGTTTCACAAACTGAGATGAAGGTGACTATTTTTCTAATTCCAAAAATTCGAAAAAAATTAATAATTGACTATTTGTTGAAGAGACGAACAGCTGTAAATTATTAATCACGTAATATTCCAGTTTTGACACATTTTGTAACAGCAAAAAAGGATGCAAACCCAAGCGGGATCAGGGTTTAACAGTTGAACAGCCCTTCTGACTAAAACTGTAGAATATTGAAGATTGTTTTTAATTTTCCCACACTAAAAAGTGCCAGTTAGATCTCGGCTGAAATTAAACAATAAATATATATTATTCTCTATTTTGTATCAATTTCACATCCAAATAAAACAATTAGGCGTCGTTTGCTTCCAGCATTTAACCTTTGCGTTATTCAAAGGATCTAAAATTTTAAATTGAAATGTCAGAAATAACGTTTCCTTTTTATCAAAGCATAACAGCGACACTTGAATATTCCGTTTTAAATAAAACAAACACTTCTATTATTTTCTTTTGTAATTTCCCCTAATTTCACCTTTTACGCGATAAAAGTCAACACCTACATTCAGTTTTCCTCTTGAATAAATTTCAACGTTTTAAATAATTTTGCCTTTCTCTGAATTATATCTAACTTCGCAATAAGTACTGTCACATTAAACTAACCAATATTTAATAAGTTTCAGGTTGAACCGTATCGCTCTACCTGCCCAAAAAAAAGAGTTCGGGATGGTGATTTAGAAATGTGAACAGGAGTGTTCTATTGCTGTGCAAACATAATCACATCATGTGAGCTCACAAGTACAAGCAAGTAAATAGCAGTAAAGTGATCCGTGATGGCGCAACCGATCTGAGGTTCCAGCAAGTGTGGTCTCAAGCCGCTTCAACATGAAGACCCGCAAACAACTCATCGAGTTGTTGCTTTTAACCTCTACGGTTGTTCTACGCGTTGCTGGAGATTACCACTTTATACCTACAGGTAGGATTTTCAGTCTAGGTTCTAACCAACGTGTATAATCGGTTCCCAAAAATATGTAATGCCGTTTTAGTAGAAGCGAATTTCAACAAAATAAAATTATATATTGACATTATTAATTTGGTATATGTATCTTGTAGGATTACAGGTTTGTACTGTAAATATATTTGAATTAAAAATATCCAAGATAATTTTAATTATTTAAAAATATCTCCAAGATATTTTTTATCAACTATTTAAAATATCTTATAGATTTTGAAATATTTAAACGCAATTTTGATTTAAAATATCTTATATATCTAAAATTATTATATATCGAAATATCTTAAATAGACATTTTACATTTAAATTAAACAATAAATTCAATTTAAAACATCTTGAATGATTTAAAATAAAATAATAGTCCAATAACCACGATATTCGGAAATAGTCACTAAGATATTACTAATATGCTTATTTACAAAATTCGAAATAAACGTTTAAAAAAATATCTACGAAATATTTTTAATTTAAGTACCATAATGAACACACGTCGACTATTAAATTAGGGGGCGTTTTAAGCTGATTAAAATTATCTCGAAGATATTGAAGATAATTTGGCATAATTACAAATATCTAAGATATTTTTAATTAAATACAAATATCTACCAAATATTTGTTAAATACGTAAATGTTTGCTTTTATTTTGCAAAAATCGCTGTCAATAAAAGCTAAGACGGCGTTCCATACACAAATGTCTAGACTTTGTGCGATGATTCCATTTGGAAGAAGTTTATTCAAGAGTATGTCTACAGGTTTTCTATTTGCAAAATAATGGAAAGTTTTATTTGCACATAATTTTCTTACTTACATTTATTATTCAATTTTCCTACGCGCTCTGTAAACCACAAACATGTTTATAGAGCAGTTTTAAAATAAACAATAAAAAGGCTGTTTTCATACGTGTAGCATGTCGAGATTAGAAAATAGCCGCTTTTTCTCGAAAATAATAAGTATTTAAAAAGAAACATTTTTTTAAATATAGTTTGCGATCAAAAATTAGGTGGTTTTAGATTCGATGATTAAGCTGGCCAGATATTTCTTGGGAGTACTTTTAGTATAAAGAACATACCTACCGTTATTAAATTATAGTTAGTACAAAATAAACATAAATACGATTGAAAAATGTAAATTAAGTTTGTTTACACGTCAAGCAACCTTTGAGTTTTAAAATATATGAATTTCATTGCTTTAACCAGTTTTGAACATGTTTTACTTTAAAGTAAATTTTAGCAATTCCTGTTTATGAGTAAACTTGTACTATACGTTTTTGCGTTTACTAAACTTTATTTATGTTAAGGTAACTTATAAACAAACGTGTCTACGTGACAAAAAAATACAAGGGCACAAGCAAAATTTTTTTAATCAATATAGAAAAGTTTAGTTACTCAAATAACAAAGAATGAATATCGAATATATCTTGGAATAATTACAAATATCAAAGATATTTTTAAATAAATTCAAATATCTGAGATATTTTTAAATTATGTAAATAATTGTTTTTTTTTGCAAAAATTGCTGTTAATAAAAATTAGAACGGTGTCTTACAAAAACAGTGAAATTTTTATTTGTAGACAATAAGGTCATTTATATTTAATAATTATTTTGCCTATGTGCTGTATAAGCTACAGACAGCATGCCCATGAGGTACTTTTTAACACAGCAATAAATAGGCTATCCTCGATACGTGTATTATGTTCAGATTAGGGAATAGATCAACCAAAAAGCCACTATTTCTCAAAAATAGCACGGGTATTTAAAAAAACTCTTTCTTGACGATAGTTTCTGACCAAAAATCATCCGGTGTTGGATCCGGCAATTAAGCTGACCATATGTTTATAATGAGTAATAGTATATTTTAGTATAAGGACGATATCTTAAATTATTCAATTATTGTTGTACACAATGAACATATCTAAATTAAGATTTTCTACACGTCAAGCAATCGTTGAGGATTTTAATATACGAACTTCAATGCTTTAACCATTTTGGAATATGTTTTACTTTAAAGCGAATTTTTGCAATTCTTGTTTTTGAATAAACTTGTCCTATACGTTTTCGCGTTACTAAACTTTATTTATGTCGAGGTAACTCATAAATCATGTACGAACTTCTACGTAACAAAAAATGTAAGGGTTACAACACAGGCAAATTTTTTACATGAAAATAGCAAAGTTTGGTTACTCGAGTAACAAAGCTTTAAAAACAAGAAAGCTTCAATAACGAAACTTTAATACATTATTGTATCCGTTTCGTGTTTTCATAAATCGTGTCGAATCAAAATTCGAATTAATTTTTGATGTTACCAGAAAGTTTACTCTTTCTTAAAAATACCAAACTAATAATATGCATCGATATTCTCCAATTACATAATTACTAAGCTATCGATGTAAAGAAAAACTGCCCTACTTCTAAAGTGCCGGTCATCCAACTTAATAATTCTAAAACGTTTCCAAGTTGTTCAATAAGTCTCCTAAGAACCTATACAATCCGTTTTACAAAAGATAAATTACACCATCGCATGGAATACCCAAAAATGGTTTCCCTTGTGTCGAAATCGTCCGTCTATGATCGCTTTATAGAAGATTCAAATTTATCAGAAACATCAACTAAGTTTTGACAGGTCACTAAAATGCGCTAAAAGTTCTCCGGATTACACTCGTTTCTCATCGACAGCGGAATAACTTACTTTTAGTATCTTCCCAGCAGTATTTTTATGTAGATAGTTGTTAAAATGTACAATAAAGTCGCAACAGTTTTGTTGCGGACCGAGAACCCCGAAACTACGAAATTAGGTCGCATTTCTAGAGGATCAGGAAACAATTCTGAGTGAGGAAATCAACCCTTCCGTTCCTTCGTACGTCCTTATTCCGGCAATGGTTTTAGTGAATAAGTTTTCATTATCTTGTGCGTGATTGATTCTCTCCGAATCTTAAACAATTTTATATTATTTTTATTTTTTTTTGTTTTCTTATGTTACCAACATTTTTTTGGCATTTTTATTGTTCAATTCTGTTTTGTTTCTGGATAACCTTCAAAACAGACTGGAAATTATGTTTTTTGTTGTTTATGCCCAAATTTAACAAAAATAATATTTTATGTGATTCCGGTACCATACCATACCAATTTCATGTAAATTGTCTTACAATTACTTAAACATTATTTCGATCAATAAACAGATACGTTTCCTTTATAAATTATTCGGAACCTTCCTTACTCACTGGACAGACTTGAAATGCGTGTGTGTTACTAATAAAAATTGTATAAGAAGAGTTGAGGTAATGGGGTGATCGCAGTGAAAAAATATTGTAGGTTGAATTCCCGAACTTTACATAAAGTCGGTGCGGTACGATTATACGTATTTTTCTTGTAAAAATGTTCAGTATAAAATATCATTTATTTCTTTACATAAAATGAAAACACCGGAATATATGTGTATAGGTGGAGCTCAGCAAGACCTGATATTAAACGATAGACAGATAATAAAGAATAGCCAGAAATACAAGTATCTAGGGATGAAAATAACGCAAGATGGGACACTAGATGAAGCAATTAAAGAGAGGAACACCCAAGGCAGAAGAGCAATAGCTTTACTAAATAGCATATTATGGGATTCACAAATATCAAAAAAGAACAAACAGTTTATATATAACACTATTATAAAGGGCATAGTCACATACGGAAGCGAGGTGTGGCAGTTAAAAATCAAATCTGAGAAAACCTTAGAAGCAACGGAAATGGATTATTGGAGAAGAGCGGCAAGAAAATCTAGACTAGAAAGAATTACCAACGAAAGAATACGAGAAATGATGGAAGTCACGCACACAATAGTAGACGATATAAAGACGAAGCAGTTGAAATGGTACGGCCACGTCCAAAGAATGCCAGAACAACGCATCCCGAAACAAATATTAAAATGGAAACCACCTGGGAAAAGAAAACAGGGGAGACCGAGAAAGAGCTGGAGAGAAGGGATAAATAAAGAAATGAGAGAGAGAGGAATAGAAGAAGAGTTGTGGGGAGATAGAGAAGAATGGAGACTGGGAATCGGAAGACGTCGAAGAACGTTATGAACCGATGTGTATATATAAAATGAAAACACCTAGTATATTAAAGATGTGGAGATATATTTACGTTTATTATCAACCATAGTTGGTTACTAAAGTTATTATTAATGTTGCGCTTTTTTTATGAACGGGCAAACTTCTAAAACATGTTAACTGGACTGTAATGTAAACTGATTCAAAACTACAAAATTTATATAAATTTCAAAATATTTTACTTGTTTACCGTTTTTAAAATTTCTCCTAAATTTTTGTGGAAATTAACGAAATAAATTAAAATTTTTCAAAAATTACCATAAATGCGAGGAAGTTCCCGTGGCGGTTGCTCGGCAGATTTTTGATTTAATAAAATTCACAATACTGTAAAATTTTAGAATTTACTTTTTAATTTAGAATGTGAGAATTTTAATATTCCGTTATTTAGAAAAACTTGCAGATATAATAAATTCTTTTAAAAGTTTACCACGAGGAATGAACTTCATTAGAATATGCTAGTATAGTACAGTAAATAGGGATATTTTACTAAAAAAAAATACTTAATGGCTGAAATTTTGAGGGGGTGTTCGGGGGCATGTCTTGAGTCTAAAACTGCGTTTTCGTATTCTTAGGGGGTGGGGGAAGATACTTCCCCCTGTCTATGTGGGGGTGAGTTTGTTTTAATTCATTATCTTTGTTGCTATTGCCCGTACCGTCAAGTCCAAGAGATCAAATTTGTAGGAAATGAAATTATCTATCTAATGGTAAAATCGAGGTCATAGGTCGATTGGGTCAATCACAATGGCCGGTCAAAGGTCAAAAGTGAGGGGTAGTTTTTAGTTTTTCGTAAATACCCCGAAACCGGTGAGTTTTTTCGCATACTGCTTAGATACCATTTCGAACTACTTGAAAGTACCTACAAAATGAGTGCTTGAACACTCATCTACGATGAATAGTTTGCCGTCAATCCAACAACCAAGTTGACCGCGCGCGCCAATAATTAATATTCAAAAACCTGTACTGCAGGAAGGCGATAAATCGCGTGGAGCGTTTCTTGTGCGCAGTGTACTCAGAAAATGACATTTTCGGAAAACATCTGCTTTTCCGAGTTGAGGTAGCAGTTCCCTGCACGACAAGTTCAGAATCAGTTGTACGGAGGAAACAAGGACGAGACTTTGGACTTCTATCGTTACAAGCGTTTTCTTCAATCTGGAAAGAAAAATACGTTCAATTTGGCTTCCCTACCACCTACTGAAGATGCAGCTCCTCTACACACGTATAGAGTGTATCATCAAGTTCAAGAGTGGCTGGGAAATTACAAAGATCCGGAAGACTGGGGTTGGAAAAAAACGAAGAACATTTATATGCCCGTCGCCTGTGAAAAAGATCCGGCGCCGCCAAGTTTGCTGAAATTAATTTCTTGCACCTGCAAAACTGGTTGTGGGAAGGCCTGTGGGTGTCGAAAAGCAGGGTTGAAATGTTCTCCCATTTGTGGGACTTGTAGCGGTACCGCGTGCAACAACATCGCACAATATTCTACCCTGCAAGAAGATGACGATTTTCTCAACGACGACGGGAACTTACCATCCATTCCTGAAGAAGATGAAGGTGATCAAAGAGAAGACGCTCGTGATGACACACTCGGAAACGATGAAGAATACGAAGGAAGCGAAAAAAGTCCATCCAAAAGGGCCAAATTCACATGAAAGTTGCGAGCAGGAAAACTTCAAGGTAAAATTAATAATCGGAACACTTGAAATAATCAAAAATTACACAGCAATACACACACATACATGACAGAGCTCTAAACATGCAATAGTTGGGGTTTTATAGGGTTTTAGTGAGTAGAAGTCTCACACTATTCGGCAAGGACAGACCGTCTCGTTTGTCCATGATGGATTTCCCGTTTTCCCTTGGATAAAAAAAACAAAAAAAAAAAAACAAGTACAACTTAAACTAAATTAATAATCCTACCGAGAAAAAAATGTAACGATATATATTAATTGCACGTAGAGAGTGCAGTGTACGCGCAACGAGAGTACTTCTCACGCCGTACGCGGCTCGCGCGTACGGCGCGCGTGGTCAACATTGGCGCGCGCGGTCAACTTGGTCGTTGGATTGACGGCAAACTATTCATCGTAGATGAGTGTTCGAGCACTCATTTTGTAGGTACTTTCAAGTAGTTCGAAATGGTATCTAAGCAGTATGCGAAAAAACTCACCGGTTTCGGGGTATTCACGAAAAACTACCCCTCACTTTTGACCTTTGACCGGCCATTGTGATTGACCCAATCGACCTATGACCTCGATTTTATTACCATTAGATAGATAATTTCATTTCCTACAAATTTGATCTCTTGGACTTGACGGTACGGGCAATAGCAACAAAGATAATGAATTAAAACAAACTCACCCCCACATAGACATGGGGAAATATCTTCCCCCACCCCCTCGAATACGAAAACTCAGTTTTAGACTCAAGACATGCCCCCGAACACCCCCTCAAAATTTCAGCCATTAAGTATTTTTTTTTAGTAAATGCGATTTATTTGTCTCTATTTACTGTACTATAGGCAAGTCGCCTTGAATTTTTTATATGTCATGCAGAAATAAACAGGCATACATGTTTTTAAATTTTGCGTAAACTTCGAAGTAGGCGGTTTGATGAATAATTAACAATATTCGACAGGTAAATCGATATCAAAAAAATTAGGTACCGGAAATTCTTTTATTTGTAATTTGGGATTTACTATTTTTAAGAACCAAACGAATCTCGACATTCGCTGAAATTTTGATTTTGAGGAGTTGCTTTGACGATGTACCTGACTGTTTTAAACATGTTCTTTTCACTCTGAAGATGCAAGCTGCACTGTCCTGCGAAACGTTTGTATGAGTTCACAAACAGCTAACAGGCATACGTCGAGTAAGTATTCTTGTCCTGACAAACAAAATACATTAAGATCAAATCTTTGTCCGCCCCAAGGTTTAAATATTCTAAGCACACGGCCTTGTTTAGGCAGGTAGGGCTTACGAATAAACATTGCTCAAACTTCTACAGCGAATGCTTGTAAATGCAGACAAGCTACATGTCGGTCCTTACCTGGTTATGCTGAGTGTAGTTCCCAAATGAAGACGCGGTCTAAGCCAAAAGTTGTAATATTGACAGTTCGAGAAACCGCGAAAGCCTCAAAAAATATATATTTAAACATAATTGGTAACCATTCGACGTTGGGTTACAATTAACGGCGCTTACCTTGATTACTAACTGCCCAGGACAAGTACCAAAGTCATAAACAACATAAAACACACAATTAAACACATGTGTGTGAATGACATTGAATGAATGTGCATGAAGGGTGGCATAAACTTCAGGAGCGTAGCGGTCTAAAGGCCAAAAAGGACCCACTACCTCCTACTGCACAAGCAAATAGTCTGCCCGGAGTGAAAGACCTCGACACCTTCGGGTATGAGAGGTGAAAGATTAAACAAACAAACATTATTGGTTCTTATTAATAGAGAGGTGATATTTCTAAAAATTGTGCGAGCCGTTTTCTCCGTGTTTGAAATAACCAAAATATTTAAATTAACATTTTCGTCGTTTCAAAAATTTGCGTAGATGGTGACATTGTGTACCACTAGAGCTATTATAAAAACTTAATTTTATGGCGACCTAACAACTTATTGGACCGTCACCAAATGGATTGCGACCAAACGGATCTCGCCCAAAATGGCAGCACCGAAACGACGGCGCCCAAACGGCTATTGCTCAAACAGACCGCGCCCATACTGACTGCTCTTGAACAACAACCACCAAACAGTGACGCCAAAGCAGCGGCGCCCAAACGGCGACGACCAAACAGCTGCGCAAAAACGTCCTGTCCCAGGTGTAGGATGTCATAAAAGCCATCTATTGCACCGAGAAAGAAATTTACTACAGTAAAGCTACGATTTAGACTAATTTGAGGTTTAAACCTGCTAAGCTAGTATCAACGACCGCCAGATAGCTCTCTGTGTGCGACTGCAAATTCCATAATAATAAAAGAATAAAAATTTGAGATGCTTTTGTCTACAGGCAGGAACAACCTAGAACGCGTTTCGTTCTTATTAGGCTCTTCAGCTAAGCTACGCATAGCTCGTGTCTGGTGACACGAGTTCAAAAGCTTTAGTAAAAATGACGAGATTCATCCTCTTAAATACTGTTTCTAAATCACACTTACTCAAGCGCACCACCAGCTTCTAAAATCTAAGATTGTGAAAATAACGAGAATCGCATTTTTTATTGGAAATCATCATCTACACTTTCAGCTGTAGTTCCAACCCCTAATTATTATAAAATTCTAGCAGTGACGAAAATCATCCCTTTCGTTTTTAAATCACTCTCAAGTGCAACCCAACCCCTAATTATTAAAAATTTGTAATTATGAAGAAAATCATATTTTCTCTTAAAGCAAATCATCCAATTCGCCCTCAAAAGACGACAGCGAGTTTAAAAAGGACGACAATCGGCCGTTATTAAAGCAAATGATCGTCCATTTTTACGTGTAGTTCCAACCCCTAATAATTATAAATATGTAACAAGAACACGAATTATCATTTTGATTTTGTTTTATAAACCACCCGTCAAGTACATTTCAACTGCTAAATATGGAATAGTTGTACACATGAAGTGAATCATACCATTTCTTAATGTAAATCATTTAATTTACCCTAAAGTGCCCCTAAAAATTAAAAAAAAAATTGAAAAACGGCGAGATTCACACCCTTGATTAATGCAATATCTCTAGACCACCCTCAAGCAGACTCCAATTTCAATTTAAAGCAAAAATGTTGTTTCTTTGGTTTATCAATTTTGTAATATTCATTGTTTTGAAATCTTGAGTAACTCCAGTTCATTATTTACGTCAAAGAAATTGTTAAAGTTCTTATTAAAGTGAAATGCTTAAAAAATCATGAAAGGCCATAACACTAAAGATTGTCATTCAGGACTGCTTAATTCTCAAGTTAATCTCATTCGAATATTTACAAATTTTAGAAGGAAACTAAATGTTTTTTTGTTTTTAATTGTGATGTGCTAATGTTATTCAACAAAATTATTATATATTTCTTTTAGGTAAATTAAAAAAAGTATGTTTTTAGGAAGATCAGTTAATTCAAAAGTTAACGAGGTACTACGAAAAAAAGCAAAAGAAGAAGAATGTGGTAATTGTGGGCAGTTGAAAAATTAAATAGCGCTAAAAAATACATTATAAGAACAGGAAACAATGTAAGAAATAACAATAATTTGTTGTAATCTAAATGGTAACATCAAAAAGGCTGCAGATTATTTTTTACAGCGGTTAATCAGAGAAAAGGTAATGCAGCTTAAAACACATGTTTTTGCTTTAGTTGAAAAATCTATCTCCTTAAAAGAGTGATGATTGTCACCAAAGGTGCTAGCAGGGCTCAAACGACACATTTGCACCCCGCAATCTTCAACAACGGAACACCAGCGAAAGACCAGCAAATGCAAACTGAGTATTTCACTTTGCTTATATAAAATTCTTTGGAAATTTTCCAATGAGATACAAACGAATGGAGGTTTAACTTGTGCCATAAAGTTTCGGGGTTCACATGCACAAAACCAAATCCTAAAGGGTGAGTTAGATTTTGTTGAAACTCACTAAAATGGTGAGCTGAAATGGCTAGATCATGGGTTAATGTCTGTGTTTTTCACGCCACATTTATGAAAGTCCATACGATAAATTTTAGTATCCAATGCATATCGATTTGGCGTGATGCTTGCAGGAGCTCTTTGGGTTGCGGGCGCAATAAAAGATTTTTTTAAATCATTGGCTATCACAGTCGTTTTTGTAACTCGGATCTCCTGAGCTATCCAAACAAATGTCTTCTAACAACCCCCAGCACATCTCGAGACTCTAAAACAATTCAAGAATAAAATCACAGCGAAATATTGGATTCGCGTCCTGGAAACCGGAATTGGGTATATCATTATTTGGTCAAAGGCTTCTCGAGATTCGCATTCAACTCATGTCCGGCGGACTAGTTAGAAACTCCTCCAAACTTGAGGGCTGGGAATAAGTTAGAAAAGTGTCATGATTCTCAGACTATAAACTCAATTTTATAGATATAGCATTCGCATAACCGTACCATAAAAGGAACCAATTTGTGTGGTTTATTATGTTCTGTTATATGCGAAAATACTACCGACCAACTGCATTGCGGATACAGTAATCGTTTCTCGCATTTGCTAAACCGTATATTTAAGCTTAATTATCCATTTACTATTTTTTTTATGTCGTCCATTGTCAGATTATCCCTACAATAAGTTACTTAATTTTTTATTTCAAGCTTTTATTAGCTACAGACCTAAAAACACAGTATGTTTGCTACAACGAATCTTTAACGTTAAATTCACAATATTGCATGAGTCGAGCTCAAGAATCCAATTTTAAGATTCGAATGTTAGGCCTGCTTCGAACTAGAGGATATACGCCCGATAAATAACGCGAATCGATATTTTCTTATCCCCGTAATCGTTTCAAATTAATTTTCCGTGTGGAATGAAACAGTGCAACTCCGTTTGCTTTCACGAATCTCAAAAGAGCACCAGCAAAGAAAAAAAGTAAGCTGTAGATATTTTTCCTGCAATTTCATCAACTTAAATTAAATTTTCAGCTGCATTGCATTCAAAAATTGATATCAAATTAAGCAAAAAACAAAGATTCGGCCAGAAAACGGCAAGAAAAAGTTGTTGATATTTTCGATAATGAAAAGAAGTTGATAATATTTTTATCTACGGCTTCGATTTGGATTAATTTTCTAAGATAAATGGACCGCTTGAACGCTCTGTCGTTCGTTATATAGCTGTCATTTATCAAAACTGTAGGAAATGCTCTACACCGAGCCCCAACAAAACAACTTCAGACTTGTGGCAATTAAAGATCTGAAGCTAAATCCAGCCCCACCTTCTATTTGAAGAGTATAAAACCTAGGAAATAGCAGTAATCGATATTTTCTTATCTGGTGCGATCGATTCGGATTCATTTTCCACAACAAATGGGATGCTTAAGAGCGCTTTTGTTGCAGCAAGCCTAGAAAGAGTAGCCTGGATCCAAATCCTAGTACACCGATACGTAACTTAATTTAAATTTAGCCCTAAGAAGGCTCTCAGGTTTATTAATTAACCATCTCCTTTTAGAAAAGCTCGTATAACGTACAAATGGATCTTTTATACACCTGGCGGGTATCTTTTGAATACTCGTTAAAAAAAACTAGTAAATACAGAGGAAGCACTTTAACGACATTACATTTCTATTAAGTTCTCGGTATACTTAAAAACTAAAAAATAACAAATTAAAGTTATTTTATCAAAATTGAAGGTTTTCGATTAAATAAGAAAATGGAAATGTTTGAACTAAAGAAACAGCAGTCTGAACACTTTTTGGTTTCGCTTTTACATTTCGGAATATCGATTTCCAGTTCTGAAGGTTATTAAGCGCCGATGATTACATACATTTATTAAAATAGTGCACAAATTTCGATTATAAATGCAAAGTAGCCATTACGCTTGAATTTAAAATTACAGCTTTGGTTAGTTCTAAATTTGTAACACTAAGATTGTTGTATGAAATGTAACCTAAGCAACTAATAATTATTTAATATTATCAAAATATAAAATCTGCTTTATTCACACATTTCTCAATTTCAAAAATGACATTGTATATAATTTTTCTGTATTTAACATAAATGTGGGTGTTTAAACTTTATTCTCGAAAATTATACTGTAATATGAAAATGTTAATTATAAGCGTTTTAAAAGAATTATATTTCGTAATTTTTGAGTTCCGAATATAAATTTTTATACTTTATACTTTAATGCATTTTTTCTTCTAAACCATACAAGGTGAGTGAAAAGTGCGCAAAGTGTTTGTAACTTCGTAAATATTGATTCTATCAACAAACAGCCTCAGTAAAGTTGTTTATCGTGTACTCAACGGCAAAGAAGGCCTTTTCTTAATAGAAAACAGTAAAGAAAAGTGCCACTTTTCTCTTTAGCAACACTTTCTTCATCGCAACGCCTTAGCAACACTTTTCTACATAGCAACGACCACACTTTATTCATTCAACTTATTAGTATAAATATTAAATATACAATTATTCAAATTATTAAATGTTATGCCAGAAGAAGATGCCACTGACTGGAAATCAGAAACTGATGAAGTGCTAACTCCTTCGCTTGATACTGCTGTTGACTGGGGATAAGAAATTGCGATAGAAGAAGGTTGCTCACCAACGTTCTGCTGGCCGTTAAAATTTCCTCTTGAAGTAGAAGGTTGCTCATCAACGTTCTGCCGGCAGTTAAAAATTCTTTTTGAAGTCTTTAATTTATTCTCGATACTCTCCTCAACATATCCCTCGGCGACTGTGCTCGAACGCCATCCTCCATGCCTTTTTAAAATTTGGATGTCAGCCCCGCTGTCCGCAAGTAAAGTCGCAAAAGTCCTTCGGAAACAATGTCCGCTATAACTATTGGCGTTTTGAAGTTTCAAATATTCTGCAATTCTGCTTGACGTATCGTAGAAAGTATTAATACCAACTGGCTGCGCAGTGCATCTGCCTTTACGGTAACATATGAATAACCTAAGATGGTCAACAATTCTTGGTCTTAAACTGAAATATTTTCGATATAATGCTATTCCATTGATATCTCCTACTGAAGTAACTGTAAAGACACGTCTTCGTTTTT
This sequence comes from Ctenicera cuprea, assembly GCA_958336395.1. Taxonomy (NCBI): domain Eukaryota; kingdom Metazoa; phylum Arthropoda; class Insecta; order Coleoptera; family Elateridae; genus Ctenicera; species Ctenicera cuprea. Next base: position 75,824,582 of record OY284486.1, on the reverse strand, counting down.
GTGTCGTGTAATGTTACCACCAAAACAGATCCTGCGGCATCTTCTATGTCATCAACTTTCAACATACGTAGTTCATCACTGCGACATGTCCCATGCAGAGCAAAAATTAATACTACTTTGATCAAAACGAAGGAATCAATCAGCTTTAGTTAAAAACGTTATCACAGTATCCATCGTCAAAACATTAGATTTCTTTTGCAACATATCCGTCATTTTGACGTTTTAGGCATGCAAGCAACTTTCTATATACAGAAATGTCCACATTTTCATTAATTTGCAATGTGCTTTTCAACATCGAATAAACCGACCACAACGTTGAAGATTTAAGAGTCTTAGCCTATAACGATACGTAAAAACTAGTATTGGAAAGTAATATAATTAATAAGTAAGATTTACCTTCTCAAAAAAATAAGCTACTAAAATATCTTCATTAATTCCGTACACTTTCTTCTTCCATTCTCCACCGACAAAATGCCTCGTAACATTTTTCCTATTTCTCACCTGATTTTGTGGGGAGTAAATTTAAGGTAGCTTCTGCAACTGCTTTTAAAATATCAGAATAATCTTCATTTGATTGATTCATTTCGCAAAATTAAAAATCCTCGTTTAATTACTCGATGTTGCGATGTTTTGTTGCCATGTCAACAACACATAGGTCATAGATCTTAGATAGCTTCTTTCATTAAAAATATTTTATGTCTAAAATTTAAATTTGAATTAAACATTTACACTCGCTCTACTATTGTTAAACTTTAGCCCGTACTTTGATGATGTTCAATTATTTATACGTTCAGTTATTTAGTTGCTATGGCAAATTGGGAATTAACCTTTTTTTTTAATCGCACACTATGTTCTGTATACTTTCAGTATAGAAAGCATTAATTTCATGGAAATACTCGAATTCGAGATTTTACGGAAATAGATATTTTGGAGCTCCAGAAACCGCAAACATGTCTCATCTGTGGGTAAATGTGTAGGTGGGTACAACACCTCTTTATGCGCTTCATAACTCTCGAACAGGTGGTCCCACTTTGATGAGTTTCAGAATGTGGACGTACAACAAAAATTCGGCAAGAAAATAAGCTTTTAAAAAGAATACAAAACCAGAAGCGGAAACTACACATGTTTCTTTGGTAGCATTTCATAATTGTTTTAAATGTAAAACAAACCTCACAGGCACATACAACGCTTTATCGAAATTTTCTAGCAATGAAATGGCGGCTGATTGTGTTGCATATTTTGATCTTAACGCCTTATTACTCAAAAACTAAATGACAGAACAAGACCATATTTGCTATACTGATAGTCCTGTAGAAACACAATATTAGTATGTGCAAAAATTTTCAAAAATTTTTAAATTTTGAGTATTTTCAAAACTATGTTGCTCAAAAACAGGTATACGACTTTTATTTTTAAACTGTATAAGTTCATACAAATAAAGATAGACTACGATTAAATTAGCATTTAACCCAATTGGAAGCATTAGAAAAGGCTTGTTATTATAAGAACGGCTTCGATACTCGGTGCTTCGGTATCTGATTTTTTGGGGTTACAAGTTTTACAACCTGTTCAAGTGGAAATCTGAAAAACTGTTTTTAAGAAATATCGCTCAAAGTTCGTATAAGTTACACGGACCTTTAAAACTTAAATCGCAAACTTGTTGAAATTGTCTATATTGTATTTTATATTTTTATTGGTAATTGTATTACCTTTATTATAAACACTCGCACAATTAATTATTTTTAGAGTTAAATGAATACATTAAATTAATATAAAGGTTAAAAGGATCCGTTGGTAATTTCAGAACTACGTTTTTTGGGAAGCGGAAACGATGAATTCCTGTTTTCGTGAAGCTGAAGTTTTATTTTGTGGGCGGGCGAAAAGTCGCATTCAGAGGTTTAATTATTCCTCCAACTGTTTTCCCTTACGGGCCAGCCCGCATTTTTTAGAGCGAGGGATGGTTTGGCTTTTGTGCAGGTGTACAGTTATGCGAAAAATTTCATTCCGGAACGCTTGAAAATAAATACCAATCATAGTTGGCAAAGCTCAATATAAAGGAATTAATCCGTTATTGGCAGTGATTAAGTTAACTAGGAAATATTGCCCTTTGCTAATCCATAAAAGCTGTCGTAATTACGTTTTTATAACCCTATTAAAATCGTGTTTACCGCTTTAATGGTGGCTGAATACAAATTAAAACCGTTTTAAACCCATTCGCTAATTATAGGCTTCCTTTTAAAAATTATCGCAGCTGAGCCGCATTTTAAAAAGTCCGTTAATGAAATTTGGGCTCTCGTTGTTTACCTTGCGATACTTTTACTTAATTATAAAGGGCAATACGAAGAGATAGAAAATTGATCCGCGGTATTAATTCGCAAAATTAGGTACGTTTTTGTGCCACTGCCCGTGATAAATGATGGTCGTGTTATGCGTGACGCAGTTGTGCGTTCTGGAAAAGGCATCTAAACGGCAGAAACCGACGGAGAGACCTTATAGTAGGGTTGCAAAGATAAATGAATTCAATGTGTATATTAATGACGATGAGATATTTCACGCGAAGCGCTGTTTTAAGGCATAGAACCGAGATATTTTATTTATATCGTGCGAAATTCAAGCGTATCTATCGCTGTTTTATTTATCTGCGTCGAAAATTGTTATCAACAGCTTTTTGATTTAAAATTTAGTTACTTGAACGCTTGAACGATGAAAATTTAAAATAAAAATTATTTAATAAATAATTATAAAACTTCAAGAACAGTGAGCGCAACAAGCCTGGCCGTTTCTTTATCTCATCTACTTTAACATGCAGATGGTGCTGACTAAAATTATCATTAATTAACAGGAAAAAATGCCAGAAAGTTGCGTTAGCAATTAGCTATTGTAGACCGGCCCTGTGCTGTACAGAAATTACAATTTACGCTTTCAATTACTCTCTTCCTGGAAAGTTTGCCTTTTACAAAATCAGCTATATTTCTTTCTGTGATACCGGTAGAATTTTAACAAGGTTTTCATTTCACCTCTAATTGCGTCGTTCGGGAATTAGGAACCGTTGTTAGTGTAAATATATGCGTATGCTTTGAGAAACGACAACAAAAAAGTCCTTTGTAGTTATAAATAGAACGAAAAACAAAAAAGTAAACAAATAAAAGAAGCTTATTTTGTTATACATGAAAAAAAACTGAATACTCATGTTTACTCATTGTAACATACCTTTAAGGAATATCTCATACTAATTGCTGATCTGAAATAAAAGATTAAAGTTATTTGCAAATTATATTTGTTTTGTTAACTTTAGTACAACAATTAAATGTATGTATATATCTTGCAATACAAATTCGTATTTTGAAACTATTTATAATAAGTGTTGGACTTTTCAAAACAATCTCTCTTTCTCAAAAAAAACTATTCGGAACGTTTTTGGTAACATAAACTATATTAAGGAGTTGTCGATTCCAAAATTTGACGTGTCACTCACAATGGAACGAAGATAAGCGCGAAAAAACTATCAGATATAAAAAAAATTATTAAATGATTAAAAAACGAAATATGTGCATAGCACACAAATTTTAAGTAAAACTTCTTCACATGTTCTCACTTGAAGCGTTTTGCCCTCTAAACCTTACGAAATTTATTAGCTCTTTAGTGCAAAGACGGCGCTTGCACTAACAAAAATTGCATTTGTTTTGAAAAACGTGTAAAATGTTGCAGGGAATGTAGATATGTAATAATTGTGAAAACGGGCAAGTACACGAGGACGATATATTGAAAGAAAATTTAGAAATTTAATTTTTTTTTCGGGATTTTGTCCGTTTGTAGTTCTCAATTTAACATTATCTTATTTTGTAGCATTTTTACATCTTTGTTGCAATATTAAATATTTGCTGTTCCGCACGATTAAGTTTCTTAAACAAATATTCGCATCACGTGAATGCTTTCGTGTTACAGGAAGATAATAGTATACGTACCATTCTTTGTCTTCTAACGCCCAGCAAATTGTATTAGTACATCCTTCTCGCTCCCAAGTTTTGACTTTTCACAATGTAGAAAAACCCAACTGCAAAGGCTCTAGCAAGGTTAGTTTTGAAACGGGATTATACAGGGTGTCCCAGAACTGGCGGAGGAGCGCTTAACTGTGAATTCTTTTCCTTAAATAGACTCGATTTGTCCATAAAAAATGTTTCCAAGTAGAAAACTTTTTGCGTTATTGCTAATTAAAGTCCGCGAATCACAGAAGAATTAATTAACTAGTCGTGAAGGTAGAAAACAGAAAAAAGGTTGTTTATATGGTAACTGAACTAAAAGCGTCATATAAAATAAGTCGACTTTTTATTTGGCCGACTATAAATTTTCAATGTCTTAGTGACAGACGTTCAACGTGACAGTTCATTCTGAATTAGCTTAATAATTTGTGCAATTTATTGTTGTATTTCCTTTTTTTTTACATTTAAATTGTCTTCTTAATTTTTAATTGGTTACTAATTGTCTCAAGACATGACAAACCTGCGGCGTTCACATCAGAAATATTGCATGTGGGTAAGTGATTAATGCCATTCATGTTAAAAACTAAAGTTGACCAGATGTTTTATACTAACTTTTGCAAAATCTAACAATTATTCTTGTTTCCTAAGAAACTCATACATTTAATATTTCTGCATCTATCTTCAATTAATAAACCGTCTCTTATTGGTCAGCTTCATTTCATTGCGGTTTAAAAACCATTGAGGGTAGAAATTTTTGTCTTGGTAAAAAAGTATCAGTTTAAAGAGTAGAATCTAGAGTTAAGAGCTCCTCCGCGAGTTCTGGGACACCTTGTACATATAATGCCTGAGACGAAATGTTTGTTAGATTGTAACGAAGCTTTGTATGCAACAAAAAACAAACTTGATATTGTGAAGAAAATATAGCGGTATGTAAAATTAACAGAATTATAGTCTTTGCTCTTGTGGTTCAAAGTACATCGGACATACTGGTCGTTCCAGTGAGTTAAGATTGAGAGAGCAGAAAGGTGATTGCAAACACACACGCTTCACAAATCACTTGCGGTGATTAAACATACTGGTTTAATTGGGTATAAGATAGACTTTGGTAACGCTCGAATATTCACTAGAGTACCTTCTTATTTGCCTCGTATCTTACGTGAAGCAATTGAAATTGAGAAACAACCTAACAACATAAACTGAGAGGATTGTTTAAAACTCAGTAAAGTTTGGACTTCAGTAGTTCATCCTCTAAGGTCTCGTAAGCATCATCGATTTCATAATCACGCTCCACCGGATCCGTCTCCGCCTAATGGTGAACCAGAACTCCGCCGTTCTGCCCGACTAAGTTAAAGGAGTTTAAATACCTCTGCACCCCGAATTTAAATTCAGAGTTCTAATCAATCTGAAGATGCAAACTGCAATCTATTGCGAAACGTTAGTTTTTATCAGTTCACAAACAGCTAACAGGCATAAGCCGGTTAAGTATTCTTGTCCTGACAAACGAGATGCATTAAGATTAAATTTTTGACCATCCCTAGGTTCAAATAATCTAAGCACACGGCCCTGTTTAGGCAGGCAAAGCCCACCAACAGCTATGGCTCAAAGTTTTAGAACTAACGCTTGTAAACGCAGACAAGCTACAAGTCGGATGTTACCTGATTATGCTAGCTGTAATCCCCAAATGACGGCGCGGTCTAAGACAAAGGTAAATTGTAATATTAACAGTATTAGTTTAGTGTTCGTAAGACTGTACAAAATTTTTTTTTTATATACATGTAATTATTTATACCTTATAAATTATATACCAAAATAAAAAGCAATAAATGGGATGCATGATGCCTAGAGCTCTGAGAATGCTAGCGACAAGGTATTCTTTATTCCTTTCTTCGGCCTACGTAAACGCGTACAACCCACACCGAGACCGACGGTTAAAACTTGAACAGTTATTTCCCCGGAAATATGGCCGCTATTGGGTATCCGTTACATTACGTTACAGAATTTCCGTTATGGTGCCTGATCCCACAATCGCATGTTACACCCGCCCGCAAAAAAGTTTAAACTTTAATAAATTTTGCAGTTACGTGGGTTATGCTATATTTAATCAATTTCAAAAATTTTTGAATAATATGTTCAGCCAGAGCTTAGTTTTTTCAATTTATTTGCGTTTTGTATTTCTGGCTAATTCATATTAACTCCAGGTGTTGCTTACATTGTACCAGACCATACGGCTTACATACTAATTTTTGTTTGAATAACAGTTATCATATGGTGAGAGGGGCTAAATAAAATATATTTTTATATTTTTTGAATTTTTATAAAATCTTATTGTCTTATAAAACACACAGAAGCATCCGAAAGTGCAAACACTTTATACTTTTAAAAATTAAATTAATTTGTCAATTCGGTATATTATTCTTGAAATAATCAAATTATGTACTACTCGTGAACTGAAAAATAAGCGAAAAAAAAATTACTCTTCAAACGGATTATTTTTTACTTCATTTGCTGTATAACTGTTAATAAATAAAGCGTAAGTTTACATAATTAATTTAATCTTGAACTATCAAAAACAAAATATGCAGTTGGTAAGGTGAAAGCCAATTTAGCGAGCAACGACTCTTGAATATGAACTGTGAATATCAACATGGAATAACAAACGAAGAAATATGATTTCCATAAAGACGGGTTTTACTAACAGTCTAGACAAATAATAAAATTGAAAAACAAATGTATGTTTACCCTACAAGTACATGAAATAATACTCGATATGAATACGAAATTGAAGTAGAATATCATGTTATTAATTATTATATTCGGCTTTCTGTATATATATATTGAGTAATGACTAACAGATAAACAATTATACTAACATATGTTGATCTTATTTACTCTTCCCACAACAATTGTAATTGCTTTGAAAACAATTTACTAAATATGTTTATTGAAGGATGGAGGAAATTTCCGAATTTGCCAACCTGGCTCAAATAACAAAAATCTCTTTTCATGTTTATTTTGAATTAAGATTCCATATGCAGGCGGGTTAACAGGTACACAATACGTTTTGAAAAGGTGGCAGAGTTATACGAATATTGCATATTATGGTTTTCACATTTTCTCCGGCAAACATCGCGTTTGCCCTTACATACTTTATTTTGTTAAAGCGCGATTTAAATTTTAATGCAAAAACGAGGGAATAAAGTGCTTTGCCTTTCATATCAATTTCCCCCAATTTATTCCCGAACGTGGCGCAGTTGCTAATGTGCTGTGCTTGTATTGCTACACCCATTGCTATACCTGTCATTTTTGACAAATTAGCAGTACATAATCTGTGCTCCGAATTCCTGACACTTCCAGACCCCTTTAAATCTAAGCTTTAGATATTCAGATTTAGTTATAGATGGTTTAATTAATAATACGTGGTATAAAGGAACAATTTTGTAAACGATTTATATTCATGTAAAGGTACACAATCAACACAATCAGTCTGAAAATTAAACTAAAATTATATTTAATTTTTTTAACCCCTCTGAAAATAACGAAACCTAGTAGTAAATTAAAATGAGTTCCAGTTTTGCAAAACTATTGGTCTCAATGCATTGCAAAATAATTAATTAATATACGTCTCCACCCACAAGGGATTCCATCACATATGTAATATTTAAAGACCTCTCCTGCAGCTTCCACGTGATAATCACATACCAATAATGAAGTTCAATATTGAAACAGGTGTAATTACCAGACACTTCTCAAATCGACCATACTGGCTTTGATGGTTGCTCATATCACTCATGTATTTGGCATGCGGTTCAAGAGGGCGTTTCTATCCCATCAAAGTGCAGTTTAGCTTTATCTCACATTGGGTTAGAATACTAATTTATGCTTAAACAGACTGTTCTAAAAATAGAACCAAAGCTGTAGCAACTTTATTTTTAATTTAATTCACAGCAAATCATATTATCAATTGGCGCAGGTTTTTCTATAATTTGACGAAAACGAAATAGTATATTAATATATATAAAAGCACAAAGGTTTTTTTTTCTCCCCTTCCTCCAGCGGCTACCGCTTCACCAATTTGGACATTTTTTTTTAAATGAAAGGTTTCTATCCACAGATGGAACATGAAACATTTTTATATTTTTATTCTACGTCGATTTTTTAATAATAATTATTTTAATTTATAATATATATGAGGTCGGCTAGATGCGCGTCACTTGGGGCGCCATCTATAATAACGTCGCGTGTCATTATTGGAACTAATGCATCACGTGACTTGACATTTCGCTGGTTCTGTCAACGCTGTCTGTCAGTGCATTGTGTGCTGGGCTAACACTAGTAGTATATTATAGACCAAGGTAGAGAAGACATTTTTCTCAGCCGAGCATTTCGGGAAATAAGTTGCGAGGCTGATAAGTCTTTTCTACCGTGGTTTATATATTATTTTTTCCACTACTAGCACCTTTATTCCTTTTATAATTAATTGATTTTACATTAATAAAAAATAAAATTACACATGCAAATATGCAGAAAAATAAAGTAGCCTTGCTTGAAAACAAGAGAATAGTTAATTTCAGTTCACATTTATGTAAAATATATCCATCCATACATTTATAAAAGCTCAAAGGGTATTTTTCTCCGGTTCCTGACGCGGCTACAGCTTCACCAATTTGGACCATTTTTTTTTTCAATGAAAGGTCCCTATCCTCAGATGGAACATAAAACATTTTTATATTTTCATTCTACGTCGATTTTTCAATAATAATTATTTTAATTTATATATGAATGACAGAAGACGCCATTGACACCATTAGCGCCACCCCGAGGTAAGATGCAACAACACGTTCGTTACTGACCCGACGGTAAATGTTCGTTACAGAAACATAAGGTTGTAAGCTACTGCAAATTATTTTCAGGGAGACGCACTAGTATTTTATAATAGTGGATATAAAATGTCCAATTTTGATGATTTGAGTGAAAACTGCACTCCTCCTGAAATTAGGGAAGGTGCAGAAAGTGTTGGTGAACAGTTATTACCAGTAAAATCAAAAGATTTTTACATGAAAGTTTATAATTTTAAATAGGCATGTGAGTGCTAGATAGCAATTGTTTTCATTATTAACCAGTAGTTAAAAATGAAATATTATTAGCCACTAGGAAAGAAATTCATCTTCTTGGCTCTAAAGCAAAATAAATAATGATATCGTTTAATGCTAGTAGTGGAAAAATTTCATCTAGTGCCGTCAATTTTCTTGATTTTTTTTATTGCAAGGCATAATTTTTTTCACATAATCGTGTAGAACATTTTTTTTGCTCTTTATGTACCTATTTATTTAAAACAGTTGCTTAGCAAAATTTAAAAAAATGCAAAAGACCACAAGTGATGTGGAAAGAAATGGAAATTAAACTTGTCTAGAATAAAACAATTTCTGACAATCAAGTAACTCTATGGTAACTAATAACTTGAAACAAGTTACTAGTTACCATAAAGTTTTTTGATTGTATTATAGAAATGTTTAGATTCCATGACTTTTCAGATCACAATCGGCAAAAAATATGTAAGAAAAGATTTGGTTTCAATTATGGCTAGAATAGACCACTACATGTTTCGTTCTTGTTTGAACTCATCAGGTGGACATAATTCTAACCATAATTGAGACCAAAAGCAAACAGGCATATATACGCCAGAAAGTATAAAACTAACGGGGAATTAAACTAATAACGCCCTCTATTATGGTTAGAATTATGTCCACCTGATGAGTTCAAACAAGAACGAAACATGTAGTGGTCTATTCTAGCCATAATTGAAACCAAATCTTTTCTTATTTCTTGCCACACGGGCGTTTCTGTGTTTTGTGCGTAGAGGCCGGTGCGATCGCAGATACCTGCTTAGCAGGTTCCGATCGCAACTTTGCCGGTTTGTTGCTTTGCAACTTTTTCTCGCCGCACATAATAGAGGGCGTTATTAGTTTAATTCCCCGTTAGTTTTATAAAAAATATGTACACTGTGTCCATAAAGTAACCCCCACCCCCCCAACTAAATTTTGAACGACTTGATATTTTTCTACAAAATAAGGTGTGCTGTAATGGGAAGTTAAATACTATTTTTCAAACCATATTAAAATTTTGTATCATTTAAAATGGCGACTGGGCGCCATTTTGATTTTTTTTTAAATGGTAAGGGGGGTCGAGTGACACCTCATTGGAAAGGTCTTTTAGTTCTGCGTCTGATTCTAGAGTTTCAAAGAAAAATATTAAGCCATAACAAAATGGCGGTTTTTAAACAAATGGACTCACTCAATTCAAAATTGTTTTGATTTTTTTATCCAGGGTCGAGTGACACCTCATTTGAAAGGTCTTTTAGTTTTGCGTTTGATCCTAGAATTTCAAAGAAAAATATTGAGCCATAACAATATGGCGGATTGTAAACCAATGCACTCACTCAGTTCAAAATTGTTTTGATTTTCTTATCTAGTAGTCCACTTTTTCATTTGCAGGACAAAATTTTACCAGAAATATCTCAGGTGGCTTGAAATAATATTGAAAACGTTATGTTCCAACAAGACGGTGCGCCGCCTTATTATTATAGGCCTGTTTCTGACTTTCTCAACGGACATTTTCTTGGAAGATGGATTGGTAGGCGGGGGCCTGTAGAATAGCCGGCTCACTCCCCAGATTTAACTTTCTTAGATTTTTTTCTATGGGAATATCTGAAATTGAAAGTGTACAGAACCCGTTCAGAAACAATTGAAGAACTGGAGCAACGCATTACAGAAGTTTGCAGAAATATCACTCCAAAAACTTATGAAAATGTAAGGCAGGAATTTCATAACCGACTTTTTATGTGCCAAGAAGTGAATGGTAAAAATTTCGCACACTTAATTTAATTTCTTTTTGCTTTAATTCTTAGTTTTTTTAATAGACTTCTTTATCTTCAAACATTGTCATTTTGTTATGGCTAAATATTTTTCTTTGAAACTCTAGGATCAGACGCAGAGCTAAAAGACCTTTCAAATGAGGTGTCACTCGACCCCCCTTTCTATTTAAAAGAAAATTTCAAAATGGCGCCCAGTCGCCATTTTGGATGATACAAAATTTTAATAAGGTCTGAAAAATAGTATTTAATTTCCCATTACAGCACACCAAATTTTGTAGAAAAATATTAAGTCGTTCAAAAGTTAGTGAGGAGGGGGGTTACTTTATGGACACAGTGTATATTAAAAATAATTTAGAATGCTCACTTGCTAGTTGTTTAAAAATATTAAATGTGAGCAATTACGGTAAAATAATAATCCGAGCAACTATGATAATAGTTCCACGATTTGCAAACGAATCAAAGACATGCCACGCTTGCTTCTAAGGCGATTGCAATTAAGTTTTTGTGTGATTGTTCTGTACAATACCGCTAGAAGTTTAAGAACATGTCTAACATCTCACCCCACCGAATTTATTTCACGGGTACCGCTAGTAAATGGTTAACAGTAATGTTCACTATTTTGGGTAATGTTGATCTACACTTACAAGAAAAATAATGCTATATTGTTACACAAACATTTAATTTAATTCAGGGGGCTATCAAATGGGCGCCAATAAAATAAAAGGTCTTATGGAAAAATATATATTTAAAATGTTTTTTTGAATTGATTAGTACAATAATGTATACTACAATAAAATAACTATGGATTCCCTACTACAAAGAGAATGCTTCGTAAATTAAACCGCACCAGACTAAATTAACTATAAGTTTTGGCAGTAAATAACTAGAACGCTTACTTCAATTAGAGAGTGTGATATTTAAATTTTACGTTACGAAATAAATTTTTCTTAAATGTTTACAAGTTTTCTGAAATTAAATTATATTTATCATTCTGAATTGTATGTATTTCCATTCGGTTACGCACAGTTTATGTACACTATATAAACCCCTACTTTGACTAATACAAGAATTAGCATGTGTCATATGGTCATTATTACAATAAACCTTCCTCGCATACACCCGCTACTTTAAATCATTTCGAGATTTTGACAAAAGTACATGTTTTGAATCTCTTAAAACTCAAAAACGTGTTCTTCAAAAAATGTCAGAAGTACTATTATTTTGTTGAAAAAAAATATATAATGATAAGGCGAGGGGTAAATCACGGCCATAAACTGTGTGTACACCATATTATTTTCTTTTATAGAGATTTCCTTGGATTTACTCGGAATTTTTAATTTTTTCCGAATTTCTTGGATTTCCTCAGATTTCCTTGGATTTCTTCGGATTTTCTTGAATTTCCTAAGGATTTCTATAGATTTCCCAAGAAATTCTTTGGTTTTCTTGTACCCCAAAGCATATTATGTACAAATTTAGGTGATGCCTAAAATGAAAAGAAGGGAAAAGAAGGAAAAGAGGGATCAAATGGTTTAAAAAATGATAAAAATAATAAAAGATAGCTGACCACTTGTTCCCTAAGAAATAGCCTCAAACTGCATGACACATTTATCAGGTGTACACTGTACATGTGTTTATGTGCAGACAGCAGCAGACAGGGATGAAAATTTACGAAATATGACGTTCAACGAACATTTTTATGCACGCGTTTCAATACAATTCGAGGGAGTGACGTAAATACTATTTTATTTTAGAAAGGGCTCCCAATTTTAAATTTTGGGCAATTAAAATCTATAATATCTAGAAATTTTCTTGGATTTCCCCAGGGTTTCCTCGGATTTCTTTGGATTTTTTGTGATTTCCTCGGAATTCCTTGGATTTCCTCGTGAATTCTTTGGATTTCTTCGTGAATTCCTTGGATTTCCTGGGGATTTCCTTGGATTTCTATGGATTTCTTTAGATTTCCTGATGATTTCCCATAGATTTCCCAAAGATTTCCCTATGCTGTATAAACCAGACTTCCTTCGGGGTTACCCCCTCGGTTGAAGGTAATGTAGAACCACGTTTCACAATCAAATTTAGAAAAACAACAAATTTCTTTTCTAAAATAAAGGAGTACAACAGAATACTAAGTTGATACTGAGCGAGGGGAGTCACTTCGATAACTATAAACTGAAAAACAAAGATTGGCAGGGCTACAGCCAGCAGTAACACATAATTGTCGCAGTTATTTATAATATTTAAAATTCTACTGAGATCTAGTATACACGGGGTACTTATTTCAGACGTGGGTCTGTAGTAGTTGAAAATGTTTTTGGTAGTATTTTATTCAAAAAAAATAACAAACAGAACCTAATGGAAGACTCTGGTACAAAACTTTCTAGCTACAAAATGGATGATGGTACGATTTTATTTAGTTTTTAAATAAACGCCTTATTGAAAAAATACAGCACCCTTTAACACAAGTAACTAAATACCAGAGACGTATTTCGACACTAGTGTCAGTTTACCACTGATGATGATAGCTTTGTGGTCAATACACGTCTTTACTATTTAGTTATTTGTGTGGAAAGGTGCTGTATTTTTCAAACGTTGTTATTCTACTGTTCGAGTCTTTTTACTTCTAACGCCTTATAACTAAAAAACGAGTTAACTCTAGTTTTTGGAATAGCGTTAATAAGGGAGACAATGTTATAATATAAGAATTTCTGAAAACTGCAAAGAAAAAAATATTGTTAACTTAAAATGTGTGTAATGTGCAAGTGCCAAAAAAATTTAATTAAAAAAGTAGCTACTACTTTTTTTTTCATTTTTAGTCTGATGGACCTAGGTATTGGCCTACAATTTGGCCAGTGTTCCAATATCTTATTACTATAAAACGCCTTCTATAAATATTTGAAAATCGAAAGGTTAGCCGACTACATTTAATAAACGGGGGGACGGCAAAACAGTTACATTTAAGCTTCGTTGCCTATGAGGAATAGTAGAAAAAAAATTCTAGTTTTAATTTTTACATAACTTAATATCTTGGGGGATTAGTTAGCCTACCTTATTCTTCGATTTTTTTATTAGCGAATTCAGTCTTTGACTCTGTTATTCTTTTATTTAAATAATATTTATATCAAATTTGTTGCTTATAAAAAAGTTTTGAAAACGTTCCTCTTTTTGTTACCGTTTTCCGCTACAATTAACACATTCAAGTAAAGTAGCGTAACGGGTAAGCCCACAGCATGTGACCAAACAGTTACCTGCCCATGGAACACATAATCCGACTGTTACTTAAATAAATTCAAACAGTACGTTAATGCAGGTCAATAAAATTTAAATATGTGATCATATAATAACTATCGGCGCTACAATGTTGAAACGAACACACTTTCGAATGTATAATAAGCAACAGTATTTAAAGTATAGAAAAGTCCTTGGAAAGTGCTTTGTGCAATTTTATACATTGCCATTAAATTGAAAATATGAACATCTGAAATTGAAAACAACGAATGAATAAATTCCTGTCAAAACGTGCTATTCGCCTACATGTTTTAAATTAAATTATTTGTTAAGAAGATTAAAAAGCGAAATACGAAAACAGGAAAATACAAGAGACACGTATCAGTAATTTGTATTCAGAAATTAGCAATAATACTAGTATACATCTCGTACTTCGTTATTTCTAGTTAAAACAACATTTACTCTTGAAAATATAAAATGTAAAACACATTGTAATTAACGCAATCTATTTTTATTGTAAACTTGTTGGGAGTCTATTTTGGCCGTTAATTTAGTTGAGGAAAATGTAGCTTTGAATACATCTTTATAAAAATACCATAATTTAAGGTAAGTTAAATTTAACATTAATATTAAATTTAAATCCAAATTTCTGAAAAATAAATATGAAATAAATAAATATTAAATAATGGTAGAGATCTGAGACGTTGTAAGTAGAACGATTTCTGTTTTATTTGGTGACGTCCTTTTGGTTCCTTAGCGGCAACGCCTTGCTTGTATTTTACTTATGGTTGTATGGCTTGGTTTCCGTCACTTGTATACCTATTTTCTTTATCCTGTAACACCTAAAGTAGAAATGTTCCGCTATTACCCCTCAAGCCACTGTCTTTGCGTTTGCTCACTTGTATCCGTTAAGTCCCTGTTACGTTTTCATCATTTTCAAGCGATATATTCAGTTTTCTTTTTCGACTAACCATTTTTGCATCAATCGCTTATAACATGATCTGGTCACACCCCTTTCTGACGTTTTATTGTCGTTTACCTTTATTTATGACATAATTACGTAGCCACTGAATGATTTATTTATAGCGTGGTCCTATAATGAGCCGGTGTAGTTTGAATGTTGCTTTAGACATCGTTTCAAAATTATTGTTCAAGTTGTTTTGCTTTTTATTTAAGCGTAATTAAAATATCTGTTTGTCGCCTGTATGTATTATAATGTTTTAATGCTATCAAGTGAAAATTCATAGTCTATATTATTATTCTTAAATGCTTTTGAAACTGATCTCAAACAATAGATTTGAAATTTTGCAATTTCTTCTTATTATTTTTAGTCAAACATTCAGAATACCTATTTAAAATAGTTTGATTGTTCGTTAAAATTTGAAAGTCATACAAAAATTACGCCTAAACAGAAATTTTTTATCGGCCTCCGTTTATTCAATAAGGGGGTTGGTGTTTGTGATTTTCAAAAATTCATAGAAGGTTTATCAAAGACGTTAGCGGACTGGGACACAGACCATATTAAAAGAACTAAAAAAAATACAATGTGGCCAGGTTTTAAGCAGTATGTTTTTGAAAAAATCAATACTCTATTAATTTATTTCACAGTTTTAGTAGTTCTAGAAATTTTAGTAGCTTGTAACATTGACAGAGCATTTTCTATATCAAATTTTATCCCAACTTGATAACTCGATTTTCAATACATAGGTGTTAATAATCAAATTTTCGAAAATTCATAGAAGGCGTCAGAGAAAAATGTGCGCGCAGGAAACAGAGTTAAATTGTAGCTCATCTTTAGCTCCGTGAGCTTACAAAATTTAAAAAACAACGTGTGGCCAGTTTTTGAGCAATATTTTTTGAAAATATTCGAAATTTTTTTCACTTTATAGCTTTAAACTTTTTCAAAATTTATGTGCACAGTAACATTGTGTCTTTATAGAACTATTACGATAAAATGTTTAAACGTGATCTGTCAACCTGCGTTTGAATAATAAGGCGCTAAATACAAAATTCCCAAAAAATCGTAACGATCGCCATTTTGAAGCTAGTAAGTTCGAAAAAAAAACGTTAAATTTGCTTTAAACTCGTCTATAAGATTTTCGTATCCAACTCAAAATAATTGGGTTTTTGAAAAAGTGCTTAAAAACATATCCAACGTCTGCTTACGGTTTCGGATTTCTTCGAAAAGCTTGATTTTCCGAAAAATTTTTCATATAGCTCTACATTCATTGAATTCGAACTAGCCGTTTGGAAGTTATGAAGCACACATAGCCACCTACATAAAGCAAACTCTTGTGGCAACAACAACAAATAGTTTTGTTTGGCGAACGAATAAGACTAGTACGCTAGCTGCGGCTTTAGATGGCAGCATTTTCCAACTATGAATAATTTCTTGACGTTAAAAATTCACGTGACGTCAAAAATTGATACTTTACGTCAATAACCACAATTTTGCCGTCCAAAAATTATTTTTTGACTTCTACAATTTAAGAAATATAGTTAAAAGGTAGCATTTATGTTAATTTATTAATTGTAATTGTGTAAAGAATTTTAAGACAACATCAACAATTAAGTTTTTGACTTCAATACCAATTCTAGACGTAACAAACTTTCATGACGTCAAAAACTGTTTAATGTACTAATAATTAAATTGTTTTATTATTCCTACATTAAAATTAAAATTTTCGGACGTCATAAAATCAATTTTTGACCTCACAATATACAGTTTTGACGCCTTAAAACAAATTTTAGTCGTGTGAAAATGGTTCGCCAATTAATCAATTATTGACGTCAACAATTATTTATTGACGTACCAAAACTTTTTATTAACGTCCTAAACTTTTAACTAAATCAAAAATATCTTGTGGCGTAAATAGATGTTTATTAAGATGTTAAACAGATTCTGATTATGCCAAATACATGGAACAATGCACATTAAAACGACTACATTCTATAAAAGCCAGAAAACTATTTAAAAACCGAACTACAAACAAAACTCCGAATTAAACGATTTAGATAATACTTAGAAAGAATAAAAGAAAATTGGTGTCGGTTTATTCACGGTAAAGGGGAGGGCCGCTATAGGAGTATTTCTGACTCCGCGTCGGAGTCCTAAGCCTCTCTTCAGCCGAGCAAAGATGGTAAGGGTGGGTTAGAACAAGGAATTTGGACAAGGAAGGTTTTTCCGCCGAACGTACTGTCTCAGTATCCACCTATTAGCTAAGGAAAACTGCGGAAAAAACCTGAGACAAGACAATCGGCCGGGCCGGGAATTGAACTCAGAACGATCTCCTGAATGAAAGGCGGACGCGATAACGGCGGAGTTACCTTTCTCTAGATAGTTGAATTGGAAAAAAAGGAAAATCGGAGTTGGTTCATTCCCCGTGAAGGGGCGGGCCGCTAACGAGGACTTTCGGGCACGGAATTTGGATAAATGAGGTTTTCCACGGAATGTACTGTCACCGTTTGGCTCAGGAAAACTGCGGAAAAAGCCTGAGTCAAGACAGTCGACCGGGCCAGGAATCGAACCTAGGGCCTCCCTAGTGAAAGGCGGATGCGTTAACCGCGGAGCCACCTCTCTCAATTGGATTGGAATACGTCACAGTGGATGATAACACTGTAATAAATACTAATATAACACAAACAAGGTTTTGATATCACATTCTACGTTTCAGAAGTCTCATTCATTAGTGTGTCCTATATTTAGCTTCCTATTTAAAAAAAACGTTGGTAGCGTATAATAAAGGAAGTGCTGTTTTGAATTACTAAAACCCTGGTGTACCTCGTTAACTGTAACTTTTTTAATCCATTTTTGTTTTAATTCAGGTGCAACAGACTCCATCATCTGACTAAGCTAACGAGCATCTCATTTCCTTTAGCGCGGGTTAAAAAGAATTTGTCTTTTTTCCATTATAAAAGAAAGTTTACCTCAAACTTACTAGAAACGAAATCCGCAGTTTTCAACTGTAGTTGAAAGTTCGTTGCAGCTATTAACACATCCCGAGCGTGTAGGTACGAGGTTATAAAATTTAATACAGGATGGTTAATGAACCCTCACTATATTTGGGCATAAAGAGCGCCCCTGTACTAATGGCCGTTCAATAATTGAGATGGTACGAACACGAATTCACAATTTAACTGCCTTGAACAAAGAGTCTCACAATAATGCTTCAGTAGTTTCAAATATGAGCAAATTATCTGCAATTACCATTCGTACGAAACCGCAAATGCATTACTCTCTGATGTTATCACCGTAATGGAGCTTTAGCTCTACGTATAATTGCTACAATGCAGAAAATAGGACCAGAAACTATGTATGTGTGTGTTTAAAAGAAGTAATTTATTGCTTAAACTAGTAGAGAACTCGTTTATACTCTTGCCTCGGTTCCTTCTAGCTAGTTTAGCGCATGTTCAAATGGATTTCGCTTTTCTATCTCGCGTAATGAGCTTTTGCGTTGCGGAAAATTGTATTGATATTGCTTCGGGAGTTTTTGGTTCTGCCTTTAAAAAGCGAATCATGAAAGGCTTCCTACGGAACATTCGTAAGAAAGCATTTCTTTTATCACTACTACGTTAAATGGATAATCTTGTTATAAAATATACAGTAATCTTAGGGTTTATACATATATTTCGTCGGATAAGTATTTCGCTTTAAGTCAGAGAATGAAATTTTTTACATTATTTTCTGAAAAGAATCGTTTGTTTGAACAAAATTCTTACATTTCACTCTTGTATTATTTGTTATTTTACTGTCTACTAATTCTTTGACGTCTATTATAAAATCATACAGAGCGAGTCAAATGTATAGACACCGTTTTTCTACTGTTAATATTCGTTTTAGAAAAAAAATGTATAGAGGGTCTAATAATATTAACCAAAACCGACCAAAAGTGAGTCTGTGGTGGAAGTGCAACATTCAAAATATTTTACAACTCGCAAATACAGTGGCAGCGGTAGGTAACTATTGAAAAAGAACAATAACTGTGTCTATGCAATTTATATGAGAATACAAAATTATATTTCCAAAACATAAATTCAAAAATTTAATAGTAGCGGGCGGCGACTGCTTATATTAAAAAAGGAAAGACTTTGGCATTCTATTTGCGTATTTGTACCAAATAAAAATTAAAATATTCATGGCTTAATAAAAAAATAGGAAAATTAACATAAACATGAACAGACCTCAATATTTCTTTATCTGAGCGTTTATTTTAGTTTGCTCCTTTATAATAGTTCTGGTTCACGACTATCCATATTAAGAGGATACCTTCCACTCATTCCGGAAGCTGACATTGTTTAAAAAACTTCATTATTCTACCACAAAAAAACAGTTATTTTTGAGGATTACGTGTAATTGATTTTGTATCTGATTTGTATCTCATACATGATGTTTTTTTGCAAAAAATGTAACGATAGCCTGAATAAAGACTAGCGTCTAGACCAACGTTGTATTCTACGTGAATAAAAAATGTGCAAAGCAGTTTACCTGGACTTTCTTATACATTAGGTATTGTTAAAAAAGAGATTATTTTCTGATATTTTGGAAAAAAATATCTTGAAATTAGAGAAAATCGAAACCGAAAGACAAATTCGTCCTCCAAAAATTTAATTGTTAGAAGGAGGAAATTAATCCCCCTAAATAGTGTTGCACCTAAAAATTAAGTTGTTACTCCTATTCTACTATAACGCATGACTCATGTGGTTCATGAGTCATGAGCATTTCACCTTCAACAAAAGTTTTAAATTTTCAAAAATTCATAGAAGGCGTCACAGATAAACTATCAAACTGGGACACAAACTAAATTGTAGCTCATCTCTAGCTCTATTAATTTAAACAATTACAAAAAAATCGTGTTGCTAGTTTTTGAGCAATCCTTTTAAACAAAAATTAAAACTTTTAATATTTTTTACTTCCCGGTTTTACTATTTACAAAAGGTCTCGTAGCGTGTAACATTGTTTAACTATAGAGTTTTTCCAATGAATATTTCATACCCTCACTTTTGAGTAAATAAGCGGTAAAATCCAAATTAAAAAAAAAAATAATAGAAGATGTTTAACAGAAATTAGCGAAATAGAACACAAACCAAAATGTAACTTATCGCCAGTTCTATTAGCTTACAACATTTTTTTTAAATCGTAGGGCAGGTTCTTGATCTATTTTGTTTTTTTTATTTAATTGTTAAACGGCTTCAACTGCTTTGATCATTTGCCGTATAGAACATGTTATAAACACTTAGTTGTCTTGATCTATTGTTTTCGAAAATTTACAATTTTGAATTTAGTTTTCACTTCATAGCTTTTAGCGTTTCAAAAATTTGGGCTATTACGATAGAACATTTAAAGTTGATCTGTCAACTTGTCTATGAGTAATAAGGCGCGAAAGCTCGGAAAAAAAGCGTTGGATTTACCCTGAAGTCTTCTATAAGATTGCCGTTTCAGATCTAAAAATTTTGTTTACCAACAAAAATTCTTCCAAAAAAACTTGTCTAACTTCTGCTTTTGGTTTCGGATTTATTTAAAAGTTTATTTTGCGGTAAATTTTTGATATATACCCACATTCCGAAGCTTATCTAAATCGAACCGTCGCGTCGTCTGCGTGGGAGACATGGAGTGTACCCACACACATACCCGCATACGCGCATACCCACTCACCCACAGGCAGATATTTTTTGAACAACATTTTTTTGGGTTTCTGGAGGTATAAACATATATTTCCGTCAACATGAATACTGAAGGTATAGGAATGCAAAAATGAACAAATTACTTCGTCTGAACTTTCTTATGCTTGGAAGACTTTTACATTTCCTATATTCAATAGTATTTATGCACAACGGTGTAGCCTCACAGCAGTGGCGTTACAAAACAAACGCACATTGGTATTACTTCACATAGAACAAACGCAACACGTCGTATAGATACCAAAATATAGGAGTCGTGCAACGAAAGACGCAATATGACATGCAGTCAGTCAACACGAGGTAAGCCATAACCACCACCTTATTGATAGCTACGATTCCTTCAGCATCATGTCGTTGGTACGATTAACATTAATTAAAGTCACCTGCTCAGCTAGCGCGAGGTAGCTATTTCTTATGGAAACAAAATCGATTTTTTCATGAAAATGTTCTCTTTGGATTAAAGAACATAAAAAACGACGGACCAAATCGTGCGTCAGAATTTGAGAGGGATGGAGAAAATAAACTCATTTAAGTTTTGAAGCACCTATAAATTTAATTTATAGTTTATGGTAACGAGCAATTTAATTTAATTAGGTATTTTTTGCCGTCCCCCGTTTTTAATCAGCGGGTATACATTTTTTATATTCAAACATTCATACACAAAAAATTGGCGGCTTGGGCACCAACCACATTGTGGTTTATCCCTAGTTCTATGACCTTACAAAATTTTAAACGTACAGTTTAAAAATTTCGTAGTATTATCTCACTCTAGAGCTACTAAAATACAAAATTTAACCAGGATCTGCTTACTTGTTTCTGAGTAATAGGGCGCTAAAGTCAAAATTTTGAAAAATTCCGTAGCGACCGCTATTTTGAAGCTAGAACATTCGGAAAAAGAGCGTGAGTTTCCCTGAGGTCCTCTATGAGATTTACTTACTAGATTGAAAAAAATATGCTACCAAAACATCATCCAAACATGCAAAGCGCATCAAAATCGAACCATCCTTTCAAGAGTTACGAGGCGCACACTAATACATACGCGCGAATGTCCCAAACATGTATCTCCGTTAAAATCTCAAATTTGAACGTATATGTTAAAATCTACAAATAAAAAAGTTTGTTGCTTAGTCAAATGTTCACTACAGCGAAAGCAAACAATTATGTTCGTAATTTCTTTCGGCAAAAAAATATTTTCTTAGAAACTAAAATAAGATCATAGGTAGCGCTGATGCATCTGCTATTAAACAAAAAAAATAAAGACGATATGCTAAGGGTTTTAAGATATTACGTTATGTTTGTTAAAAACGCTTAGCATAAAATTTTGCGATTTGAGCTTTTTTTTTATTAAAAAAACTCGGTCAAAAAAATCATAAACGACCATTTTGTATAGCGAATGTTATACTTAACAAGAATATGTCAGTATGATCTAAATTTACGCAAGAAAATTGTTTTTATGAAGGAAGTGGCGTTTACCGTTTACTGAATTTACATGAAAGTTTCATCAATTTCTAATTTGTTTTCATATACAAATGTTAATAATGTTTCATAATTAATAAACCTTTTCAAAAGTATGAAGTATTCCAATGTTCGCTAAAATTGGCAACGCTTCTTTTATAAATTTGCTGCTGAAATGGAGTCGCAGATGAGCTGTAATATGGTTTTTTCCCAAATTTCTCTACAAACTCTTTAAATTTTAAATATTAATATATTTTTATTTAATGAACAGGGAGTTATAGAAATTAAATGGCTTAGCTAAGACGATAGAACAAGAACCTAAGCTTATTTTTGGGATGAAAGTATCACAGAAAGCGTTGTCTTATTGATTTGCTGATGGATTTTATTTCTTGATTGCGGCTCTTAATGCAAAATTAGCTTGGCCGCATCTTTGCCTTTATTAATGTACTCGCAAGCAGCAAACATTGTGGAAAAAAAAGTTGAAGCTAAGTAGTTCTGATAAAAACGTTTTAGTTAAAATACCCCAATCCGACTCTGCCACAATAAAAATAACACGTTTCAATAATCTAAAAGGTTTTTTGCAACGTATCTACTTGCTAGTTAAAAATTGCAGTAGTGCTGCATTTCCGGTGTGTTGCGAGAAAAGCCATTTAATTTATAAGTACATCCAGGATCCGAATATTTAAATGCACGGAAATTGCTAGGTAATCAATAAGAAAGCTTTCGGAATTGCATTCACGCAGACAAAGCTTGCAGAAGAGCACTACGAGTATGTATAGCGACGGTAATTTTACTGCATAACCGAATGAGGCTCCGAATACGTTCATTGCAAGTAACATTCGTTGCGACTTAAAATATCGTTACGAACTCTACCGTTTTGGTGGAAAAATAAAGCAATAACGTTTAAATTTAAAATAAACAATTTTAGGTAAGTCTTATGTGGGTGCAGGGATATTTTATTTCAACGGGAATTTTATATTAAAAATTTCACCACCTGAGTTTTCTAATTTTACGATGTCACTTTACTGGGGATTTTATAATCTGCAATTTTGTCTTGTCAGGGCTTGTGTTATATTGCACGCCATCTACATATTTTACAGCTCCATATTTCAGTATGTTTACATTCCCCATAAGTACCATCTTAACCTGCCCTAAGATGAGTAAGAGTCCTTCGTGTCACGATCCGGATATTACACTCGCTATATTCCATTTCCCGCTTGCTCACCCAACGAGTGCATTACAAGTGTACCCGGAGCAGAGAATAACCGGAGCGCTTTCGATATTGATGCTGTCTAACATGGTATATTACGCGATGATGGCCGTTATTTTAGGTTTTTCTCCGAGCTTCTCCGCTTTCTCAACAACGTCGGGCCTCTTGATTTGAGTGAAATATGAAATGACACTGTAATCTACGCTTCTAAAGCGACTACCCAAAAACAAGATAATAATATTGAGTACTTTATAAAGCCCACGGTTTTTTTTTCTCAGACCTCTGGCGCAATAAAAACATAATAAAAATGTGATTTCACAAAAGTACTTACACTGAATCAATTTGAAATGCTATTTTGATAAAAAAACGACAGCAGTATTGATTTTGGAGAATCTAAGATTGGGTGCGTAAAGTTGGAGAGAAAACAAAAGCATTAGCGTTTTGTTATGTACACTTAGTGCTTCTTAATGTTAATCAGCGCTTTCCTTTTGTGCAGTGGTAGAAACAAGCAAAATTTGTATTCAAATACTTCATTACCAGCACACAAAACAAAAACTGTCGGGCAACCTCCACGAGACCGATCTTCCTCGCGTTTATAAAAATTTTCAATATATTTCGATAATTTTGTAGGAATTTAGAATATTTTTATAATTTTCGAAAAAATTTTGAATATATTTTATACCGGATGTTTTTTACAGAAATAAAAAATCTGCTATTTTTAAGTTATTGAAAATATAAAATAATTAAATTTTTAAAATTTTTAATAATGTTGATGATTTTCAGAGATTTGAGTTGAAATGGGTTGAAACTTCAATAATTTTTGAAATTTTTCGAAAATGAAACACTTTAAATTTTAGAAATTTAACTTTCCAAATTTAGAAAATTTTTGAAATTTTCATCCTTTGCGGGAAATTCTAAAAAAATTTTAAAATTTGCGACAAAAACGTTTTAAAATTGTGAAAATTCTTGAAATTGAAAAGTTTTGACAACTTTTTTAAACAATTTTGAAAGTTTTTTAATTATCAAAGAAAAGATGCTCACATTTACAAACAGCAACAACTTAAGACGCGTTTCGTCGCTATTAAGACTACTCAGTCATGTTTATTTCCTATTCGTAAATTTAGGCATCCAAAGCGCTTAAAGTGTTTCGGCAATAACATAAATGGAAATAAGTGTCCCCTGAGACATCTATATGAAGCACGCCGAGGGAATAAATGTAGCAAAGCTACAATCCACACAAAAACAATGAACCGGCTAAGCTGGTATCAAACCGCACGGTGGCCCTCTGTGTGTGAGTACGAATAACATCGTAATAAATCAAAAATAAAAGAAAAGATGCCGAAATTTACAAATAGGAACATTTTTTGGTTGGTATCACAATTTCTTAATTTTTCTTTGACGCCGTCTTCGAATGTTTGAAAATTTTGGCTCTAAAAACGCTTTGCTCAAATATGAGCTGTACAATCGGTTAAAAAATTTTGATTTACACAAAACAGTTAAACAGAGACGTCCGCAGTTTCAAAACGCAAGGTGGCCCTCTGTGTGCGAATACGAATAACATCGTAATAGATCAAAAATAAAAGAAAAGATGCCCAAATTTACAAATAGGAACAACTTTTGGTTGGTGTCTCAATCTCTTAATTTCTCTTTGACGCCGTCTCCGAATTTTTGAAAATTTTGGCCATAAAACGCTTTGCTCAAATATGAGCTGTACTTCTTCTTGTAGTGCTATACCCTATTCAGGGCGTTGGCTACCTCTCTCCTATGTCTGTGTTTGGTGCGCGGCGATAGATAATTTGCACAGACAGACATAGAGGACCTACAGTTTAACGTGGGCTCCGAACCACAGGAAGTGCATGCACTTCTTCTCCAGAGAGGTTTTCCTGGGGAAAAATCCACCTCGCTGGTTTCCCGTTGCCTTGCGAGGGAGAACGACCGGGCCGGGGATCGAACCCGGATCCGCTGCATTGGTAGCCCGCGCTCTTACCATTGAGCTACGGCCGCTGTACGATCGGCATAAACCTTGGTTTACGCGAAACAGTTAAACCGAGACGTTCTCAGTTTCAGTACTTCTGTTTACAGAAACTGCCCTAAGATGAGTACGTGTTAAGTGCGCACGGCACGCCGGATGATCAGAAATCGAATCATGTAGTTGTAGTAGCCTAACTCTTGGACTACATCTTATATTTCTATTTATATGACACAAAATTCTTTTGGAAACAAATAAGGTGATTATTTTTAGATTGTGGGAAAGTCCAATTTTTGCATATTATTTCGGTATTTAGTCCGTAAAGCACAAATGCAAGTGCCAACAAGGTACTAACTAATCTAATCTATAAAAGTAATTATATAATTTTTGTACTATTATAATTATAAATTCATATACATAATATAAAAACCCATTATTGATATTTTTCAAAAAATTAATTCTGTTTCACTAGTCAAAGTTTGTGTTTGCAGTCATTATTGTTCAGAAGATTGTTTACCGATCAACAGCAAAACAGCGCTAACATTATTTTATATTTGTTAAAAAAGTAAAAAACACATGTTGAGCCATAGTTGCATCAACATTCAAAGGGCTTTTGGATCTTTTCAGAAAATAAACATAGACTGTTCCTTATCTTCCCCAGTTTCATGAACGCACGGTATGCCCGAAGAGTTTAAAAGTATTTTTATAAAATAACGTTAGGTACTACAGAATAGTATTTTAGTGCCTTGTATTGTTTTGAATTGTTGTTTAGACAAACTGCAACCATTTCAAATTCCATCGGGAAAAGAAATAAATTAGAAGAATCATAGAAAATTCATCATAAGTCTTTATGATGAACATTTCGAGATTTAAAAGCATTAGAAATTAACAAGCAAATAAAACACAGGCAAAGTGCAGGCACATTCAAAACAGATAGCTGGCTTACGCAGAACAAATTGGGCAAATCGTCTCAAACTTTAACATACAAAAATACTTAAGCAATTCCTAAAAGTGTAGAAACAGCACGCTCGTAAAGCTTTTAAACATTATTATTACCAAACCCACCACAAAAGTTTTGCTCTAATTTATGAGCCGCCTAAACTTACAACGATGGGCTACAAAACTTCAATAAAAGCTCCCTACAAACTCTTCCAGATTGCAGAATAACTGTTATTAGGACGTTAACCTTGTCGTTCAGAAGCTTTGAAAAATGAAAAGGCACGTTTTAACGAATACAGTTTTTTTTCGATTTAAAATTGTTTTAAAGGCTTACCTTAAGAAGATTGTTTACCACGCTATTGCACTTCTTTTTATAGGAGATCTTTTATTAGGCAACTCCACTAACGAAGCTTATAAATAAACTCCCTGTACATAATTTAGAGATGCAAACCCTCAACGTTATTAGTGGTATCTGTGTGCTGTTGCCTGTCTGTCTGTCAGTCTGTTTTCCATTTCTCACTTGCCATGCCAACGTGATATAATGACAGAATTTATAAGCAGTATACAATAACCAATCGATTGAGAGAACAAAATCTAACACCGAGAATACCTGCAAGAGGTCTTGCTTTGACTGCGCGCTACCGAAGAGCAGGGCTCGATTTTTCTCTAACAGGTGAAATAAAAAACGTCGTTTTAAAGCATAAATAACATTTATGTCTAATAAAACCAACAAGAAAAGTCAATCAGTGAAATAACGAATAACGCATCGTCCCGCAAATATTTCATTGTCTCAGCGGTAGTAGGCCCGTTTTTTGGATGCAAAAATCTCCCGACACCTATTTCAAATACCTTTCACCGTCGCCAATTGCCGTCCATTTAAGAAGTGAGCCATCGAACGGAACAGGTGGGTGGTAATGAGATGGTGCAAGGTCTGGGCTCTACGCTGGCTGTGGAAAAACCTCTATAGCTATAGCTCAACCAGTTTTCTTCGCGTTTAGTTGCAGAGTGGTGTTTGGCGTTGTCTTGCTGCAGGATTGCCTGCTTTTGATTGACCTAAGCAGGGCAACGCTGATAGAGAACAATCAGCGTAAATTGTACGTGCATCAGGAACCAGTTCCAACTAGATTACGTCTTCGAAATTCTACCACACACAATCATGATCTTTTCTTCGAATTGTTTTTTGGAACCAGAAGTGTGGGTTGACTAATATTTATTCATTTAGTAACATTGTCACTGTTAGAAAAATATATTCACTTTTATTTGCTAATTACTAATATTTTCATTAAATCATCGGCATAGCAAACAAGCATAAACAGTAGCAATCTACCGTGTACACAATAAAATAGCATAAATATTAAGTAGTTATTATAAACTGTAGGTAAATTTTAAATTTTGTGTACATGCAAAGCTACTTCTTATGCTCTCTGCAATAATTTTATCGATAATGGCGGCGCCGTAGGCGCAGCAAAGTGAACACGATGCATAGGTGTGACCCAATAACAGAGGCACTATTACTTGTGATTGCCCTAGGTGTCTAAGGAATACGAATGAACGCCGTGGGTAAGCCATCCTAGCTGACAGGATAGGCCTGTAGAACAACCTTGCCAAGAGTTCCTCAGACCACTGGGGTTACGAAAGTACTTCCAAGACGTTCGCTAGGACCTTGTAGTGTGGAATTAGACAATTAGAAATTTTGATATTAGGTACAAGGAACACGTACGTTGTTACAAGTATAAACACCCTCATATATCCAATTACGCTAAACACTTATTAGAACACAATTATTCAATGACATCTAATGACACTATAAAATGTGTACATTTTACTATCAGAAACATTTGAATTACACAAACATATAAAATTTGTACCTATAATGAATGAACAAATTGATCTCTTAAATTTACCGTTATTGGACGTTTTGGAATAAGAAATCAAGTCATCTGGACGCAAATATAGAAAACCAAGCTCAAGTTATGAGGATTTATTGTTTCTATAGCAACACCAACTGTTTACGTTTAATCTTGACTTTGATAATGACGTGTTAACACGTTGAAATATGTATAAGGCTAAAATCAAAAACCTGTTAAAGTTAAGAATTGTTTTATTTACAATACAAAAATATGCTAATATTTCGACAGAAAATGTTAACGAACAGTTCTTAGGATTTATTCCTCTGCAAGAATTACATGCAAAAAGTATTGCTGAGAACATCGTGTTAGCTTTTAAGTGTTATGGTTTAGATTTAAATAAATTAATAGGTCAGGGATATGATGGGTGTTCCACTATGGCAGGAAAACACGGCGGAGTTAAAAAAATCTGAATCGTTACTGCAGTATCTTTTGGCGAAAGCTTAAGTATTTTATCTAACTGTATATGAAGGTATTTTAAATTTATTAATACTGCCTTGTGCGACGTGCACCATTAAAAGATCATTTAGTACGTTGCAAAGGGTTAAAACGTAGTTGCGGTCCACAATGACTGACCGTAAGTTAAATGGTCTCCGCTTAATGAGCGTGCAGAGACATATTATAACTGGCGATATAATAGTATATTACGTTACCAAGTACAGAAAAGTGAAAGTTTACTTGACGAGTTTGGCAAGTTTGAGTACGAGGGATAGCGAGTACTTAAATGACATACGAGTCAAGTAAAATCACTTTTCTGACGTGGTGCGCATACTATTTATTCGCATTTTTATTAAATTTTGAAAATTTTTAATACAAAATTATTTAGCCTTTTTAATTTTGAAATTTTTCATTTCAAAAACCAAAAAAATAGTAGGCAGATTAAGTAATATAGCAACATCTGATAGCATTGCCAATAAGGGCGAAAACGTCAAAAAAGATAATTAATAGTTTCAGCCTTTGGTGATACTGCATTTTAAAAATATAAAAACACTATAAAACTTTGTACAAAATATCACATTTAATAAACACTACAAGTGACCGCGGTTTCGTTCTTCACAGAGACATTGTCAAACTAAATACTAAAAACTAATGCAGGTACAACATTAAATAAAATTTCTGAAGAGTGGGGTGTACATAAGGTCAAGTTGGTCGTTTAAAACTATTTTATCAGGTATGTTTTTGTGCTTGTAAATTTCTAATGATTCCAGAAGGGTAAGTCTAAGGCCTTTATTAGCGAGGTGCATCACTGGCAAGCTATTATCCCCAAAACAATGGCCACTATCTAACGCGTGATTGGCAAAAGTGGATGTTCTTTTTTTTATTTTTAAAGGCACTTAAATGTTCTTTAAATCTAGTGTTAAAATTCCTTCCCGTTTGTCCTATGTACACCCCCTCGCAATCATTACAGGATAATTTGTAGACGCCTGGTTTTTGCAGTTTGTTTGTCTTACTTTTCCATTATATAATAATATAATATGAGGTTTGAAAGTTACCTCATTGTTACATTTTTTTGACTATATTATAGATTTTGTTGGATATTGGACCAAAAAATGAGAGTGTATTATAAAAACTTTGTTGGTTCTTAAATACCGGAAAAATTAAACCTTCGCAATGTTTTCTTAATTTTGTGTTCAAGAGTTGGTCAATGACATTTGCTTTAAAACCATTATTTACGGCGACCGAGATAAATAACAAATGACGCGTTCACCATCTTCAAAATTATGAGACAATACAGCTCCGACTTCGTATGCGGAAGCGTCAGTTTGCAAAATAAATGTTTTAGAAAAATCAGGGCAGTTTAAAATAGGTGCGGTGATTAGATGTTCTTTAATAGCTTTAAATGAATTTTCGCAATTCAGTCCAATTCCAATTAACGTTATTTTTAATTAAATGTGTAAGAGGAGCAATAATCGAGGAAAAATGAGGTACAAAACGCCTATACCACGACGAGGTTCCAGAAATCTGCGAATTTCTACAACGTTCTTAGGGGACGGTATATCTAAAATAGCCTGAATTTTCTCCGGATCAGGGCGTAAACCATGCATATCAACGATGTACCCTAAATATTTGAGTTGTGGACAGCAAAAATTACGTTTTTTCGGACTAATCACTAAACCTGCAACATGAAGGCGATCAAAAACTTTCTCGAGGGTTTCAAGATGGGAATCAAAATTTTGGGAAACGATTACAATATCGTCTAAGTACACTAATACCGAGGGTTGTAAATTGGCTCCAAGAACGGTATCAATTAGCCGCTGCCACGTCGCGGGCGCATTTGTAAGTCCAAATGGCATACGACAAAATCTAAACAATCCCCTACCAGGAACTGGGAAGGCAGTATAATCACGAGAAGCTTCTTTTAAAGGTACCTGCCAATAGGCTGATCTAATATCTAGGGAGCTGAGATAACGAGCATCTCTAAGTTGATCTAGGATTGCCGAAACGTAGGGCATTGGATACGCATCTTTACGTGTAACCGCATTAAGTTGTCCATAGTCGATACAAAATCTGTATGTGTTATCTTTCTTGCGAACAAGGCACACGGGTGAAGACCATTGGCATAAAAACTTTAAAAGAGGAGAAAAGACGTCAAAAACAACCAGCGTTGTGAAAGATCAATTACAGAGGCCAAAAAACCTGAACGAAATCGAAAATCCTTGGTTATTTGTTTTTTTGATGTCGATTAAGTCGTTTACGCAGAATTTATAATAACAACAATATTAAAAATTATTGTTCACAAACAAAATCTAGAAACTCATTAGCCACACGCAAATGTCTGACAACTGTTTTTGCTGGGCAGTTGTGCTAATTCACAAAGCTTACCTAAATGCCGTCACTAGATTACGATTGCTTGATTTTTATTTTAAAGAGTTTTGATAATATTTTACTATTAACAAACGTGGAAAATTCTCCGTCCGACAATTAATAGCTACATGTAAAACGTTCGTTTTCTTATCTGAAAAATATAGGTTTTGTTTGATACAAATAAATACAACATGCAATCATTTTAAATAGTGGTTAGATCAATCAAAGATTATTTATATGAGAATTGCTGTAATTAAAATGCAATTTATCTTTTCTTTTATACCAACAGAGTCGACATGCAGCTCTATTTATTTAAAATATATAACTTCATGGAGTTTTTCCACAGTTTGTAGTTGCTAAATTTTTTCTGTAATATAAGTTTTTTACTTATTAGGCAGTTAATATAAAGTTGATATCTTATTGCAGTCTTTTAAGCCCTATAGAGAAACTTGTACAAACTGTTATCACTTAGAGCATGAAATGTTCGTATATGCAACTAGATATATATCATTTGCTGGATTCCATTATCATACACACACGATCATCCAGAAACGTATACATTTCCGAACCTTTATGATCATATTCATGAGGTAGTACTATGAATTATTGTTGAGTTGCACCAACAACAAGACTACTGTTCCAAGTCTTGCAGTACTAAAACTTAATTTCCTATTCGTAATTTCGTTTTCCGCGTGAGAATTTAATTGTAATAATCCCGTTGCACCGCATGAATACAATTTTCGTGAATTGCTACGTAAGCTTGTAAGGGGTTGTCGCACACATTTCTATATAAATTCTAGAGACACCTAATTTCATTAAGATTTCTCTGTGAAACGCGAAGTCTAATCTAATCAGAATTGCTCTACAGATTAAAGCCGTAACAAAGTTGATCATGTTTTCCGATGTCTATATTGGGAAGACATTAAGTGATTTATTCAACTATATTCGGAACTTTATTAAATTCTCGTTTCTTGTTAATGGTTTCCTACTATCTGATGGCTTGTCTAAAACACTGCTGAAATTTATATCGAAACGCAAAAGCGGTTTTTGAATTACCGGAAATTTTTCATCAAAGGGTAGGTTTTATTAGAAAACTTTCAGCTAATTTTTGCATATTTAAAGGGAAACGTGTCTTCTAAACAACTAATAAGGGCGTACCAAAACTGCACAGTATTTATTTTTTAAATATTGGATTATTTGAAACATGGTGCAGTCGTACGAAAACCAAAAGATGATTAATTTTAAAGAGCTCTTGGGATTCAATCTCTCTCCACCCAAGTTTTAGAATTCACAACCTTTTCTTGTAGAGCACAGCCAGTTTGCTTTCAACTAAGTTTTGAAAATAAATTACAATTCTCAACCTCTCTTGACTACAAAAATGTTTGATGTTTCTAACTCCGACTAAAGTATCTTTGCCATGAAGGTTTTCAATTTTAAAACTGTTTCTACAACTAGCTCATAAAAGAAACATAAAATTTCGTAGACTTTCTTTTTCTGTTGTAAATTAAAAGCGAGCTGAATTTATAAATGGAAATGTAATATGGAAATTCTATCTTAATTAATATTTTCCAACATATTTTAGTTAAAAGTTGGAAAACACAAAGAGCGAAGATTAAAGGTGACATAAGCTGTTTTAGTTAAAAACAGATTTAAATAAAGGTAGTGGTAACTCAGCGGGCTAAGTGTTTACTTAGCAACCACCGAGTTCGTGTCCCAGCTTAGTCATCGGTGTCTGTTTCTGTCTTTGCATGTTGGATAGGGGCATACAATATCATTATATTAAGATAATTATTCTAATTGAAAAACAAATATTTGCAAGGAGTAGTACCAAAAAAAAACACTTACAAGGTAACTGAAATAGCAACAAAAATAATATCTAAAATTCTAAATAATTTCTAAATTCAACAGTCTGCGAATTTTTTAAAACCCCTTTATTATCGATAATATCGATATTATCGATATTATCGATATTATCGATATTCGATATTAAATTTTCAATATCGCCCAGCCCTAAACACAACACATCTTTTGCTTTTATTACATCCAAATAACTTCTAACATTTTCAAATAATCGTAAAACATTTACTGCTGATCAAAAGAGGTCAGGGTAAAATGGTCGTTTATCTCTGTGTACAGATTCTATTGGTAGTAAACGAACTATTATTTTTGCTTACCAAAAAGGTCCCAACGAATCCAAACAATTTCAAAGGATCTCAGCAATGATTGCACCAACAACAAACACACTAGTTCATTTTTTAAATCACCACGAATTAATCGAAACTGTATTATTTAAAGTTATAAAACATCCCGACATTAAGCAAACACACCTACCTTCATCACATTCGTTAATAAGAAATCGGAACTTTACGTTCATTTTTATTTGTTCCGAAAATAGTCGAATGCAGTAATTAAATGCACACCTGTTACCATATTCGCTTGTTCAATTGTCGTCAACAACTCTTATCAAGTGCTGTTAGAGATTGGACACCAAATAATTGTGTAGAGATGTGCTTGTAGAAAATTGTATTTAATACAGGGTGAACTAATAATTTAAAACGGCGAATCTAACACGTACGTACTAATTTCAACAAAAGCAACAATTATTATGGTGGTGTCTTTGATATTATCGATAATCGACATTAAATTTTCAATATTGCTCCGCCCTAGTAATAATTTTACTAATTTTACCGAAAAGCTAACTAATTTTAGCTTCCCACTTCTAAAATACGTTTTCACTTTTACGTATGATGATGTATTTGTCTAGTACGTAAAAAAACGTTTCCTGAGCAATATTGATTTATTCAAATTGTTTTTTTACAAAATGTTTGCGCTATTTATTATCACGATATTAAAACATAAAATTTTTCAGCGTTTTTCACACATTTCGGTTATCCAAACACTTTTAAATGATCTCCTGGAATTAAATAATATTTGTTGTACTTTATTCAATGGTAATAATTGAAAACATCCGTATTAAATTTACAAATATATTTTACACGCTAAAATAGATTTCAGTGATTTATTTACGGGCACAAGATAATACAACACAATATAAAATTGAAAGCAGGTTAATTTCTAATTATAAAACTATTTCAATTAAGTGCTTTATACAGGTTGACAATTTCAGGATAAATTCAAAATTTGAAAACAATGACAAAAGTTCCGATAATCAT
Organism: Ctenicera cuprea; assembly: GCA_958336395.1. NCBI lineage: Eukaryota > Metazoa > Arthropoda > Insecta > Coleoptera > Elateridae > Ctenicera > Ctenicera cuprea. The sequence goes on along the minus strand of OY284486.1, from coordinate 75,790,370 downwards.
GGGCTCGGAACAGTTTTCTTGCGGAGTTACAGCCTACTGATGAGGAACCACTCACAGCATTAGATCTGCGGGCATAAATGTAAAAATTGTAGATATAACCAGTTAGAGAATCCCCAAAGTACCAAACCTTGTAGTCGCTTTTGGTGGGTGGGAACGAAATTCCTTATTCAGATAGGTGGTTAGAGACCTCACCTTGTTGAGTTTGTCATGTCCTTCATCTTTAGGTACTGCATTGTTGTTATTTTGATAGAGATTTTCTATTAGCTTTTTATACTTTATTAATGACATAACGTGGGCAATTAATGAGACGGCTAACATAGGATCACTGGACAATTGTGTCTTCCTAATATTTGCATGGTCTAGGCGTACCTTTTCTATTGTTCTTTCTCGTTGCAGAAATAATTTAAGTTTTTCTTAGGTAACTTGCGGTTATCTATTGATATTGGGTTTCATGATGTCAAAATAATTCGTATTGTGGCTCCAATCTTTATCTTCTTTACTTTCTTTCTTAGTTTGTTGAACCTGTTTTTGTTACGATCAGGAAGGAAGTACCGGTAAGGTGGCATAATTGAATAATACGTCATTAGTGGGTAAAACGTCAATATTCGGTAATACGTCAATATCAGGTCAATACCAAGCACGGTTTATTAATAATGAAAAACACAATAAAGTCCTTAGCAGCTACCTTTTTGTGACAATTACCAACGTAATGCTTTCGAATTTTTTTTTAAGAATCGAAGCCGTACGTGAGCACGACCCCATGATTCCCATGCCACCCCCTTACCCGGGATCAGCACACTAAGTGCTCTTCACCGGTCTAACATGCCCCACCCCTGAAGACATGCAACCCAACATACACACCTACATACACCATCCATGGACCCGTCGGATTTAACTTATTCAGAAAAATTACCGACGAGCAGTGAACTCGAACCAACTGCCATTGGGAGTCTAGTTTCAAAGCCTGGGACTTTAACCACTAGACCACCCGCCGGCCCGCTTTCGAATTTAACACAATTTGTCACTCACTACAAAAAAAAATTGAAAAGATTCTATCACAGTTTAATTAAAATAGCAAATACATTCGTTGGATGCCGCTTGAACTATTTTTCCTGCTATATTATAGTCGTCGTAAGGTGGCAGCACCTCCCAAAAGTGATAATATTAGCGTACACGGCCAATAGAACCAGTATTAGCTGGTGAGATGTATAACTCCCATCGGCTACGAAAAGAAATACTCAAATAATTTCCACAAAGTTTAAAGTAAAAAAAAAACGAAAAGAGTTCCTACAAACATGGACCAGAAACGTTGAGGAGTTATAGCTTGTTTCTTTGTGTAAAACTCTTACCCAAAAATTGTAGCAACCATTTTCGCATCGTTGGAAACACTCAGACCTTCATGGCTACTTTTTTTTTTCAAAACTTCATTAATCTTGAAATTTTCATTTGAGACTTTCAACAAGAATACCTTTGTTGTGAAAAATATTTTCAATGATGCATGTATTCAAACAAGAAATACTATAAATTATAAATTCAAAAAGTATCTCTCAGATTTATAATTTCAAACTTTTAGTGCAATTACTGTAAAAATTATCAATAAAAATGTGATTAAACTGTTCTATCTTTAAGGAGTTGTAACCCTATAATGAAGCGTTTTCGGGCCCACTTTTAATATTTCTAGAAATTTTGCTCATTGTTGTCAGATTTTGAATCCATCCTGAAAGTGTGTCTTACATGTTATTAATCACCGTGTATGGTATCTAATTCAATTATCTAGAAATATTTAGATGAAGCCATTTTTTTTATAACATTACATTAATGAATCGAACAGAATGGAAACATGGATGGGTTGAACAATAATTGATTAAGTGGAAAGTACAGCAAACTAAACAACAAGTAAAGCTTTGTACATAGCAAACTTTTACTTCGTTACTTCAGCTTAAGAATTTGCTCTCTGGAGCGTAAAGAGCCATTAGTATAAAACTGACAATATTACATCGATATTAAATTTTGCCCGAGACCTATACCTAATAACATCAACTTAAATCCCTTATTAAGAAAGTAACTATGTCTACAAAAAGCAGATGTTCATTTTCTCAGCATTTGCATTTATAATTTAATGGGCTTGGGTGTAATTTACTTTGAGTATGAAAAGAATTAAATAAGTTACCTAGCAATCTAACTTAAAATTACACGTATTACTGCAGGAAATGAAGTGAGATGATCACAACGTTTCCCTACTTAATCACTGACATTAATATTGACAATTTTCTGAACTTCCTGGTAGACTTGGTCAATAAACGTGCCCAGCTAGTAAATACTGAAATTACAACCAGAACCGCAATAATTGTAGTAAATTAGTTCCCCATCCGTTTTCTTTGCTACAACAACTACGTACAATATGAAAATTAATCATGATTTTCATTCTACATAGGCCCTCGCCCATTGACCCCTAATCGAGGGGTAAACCGCGAGTGGCAGTAGGTGTACAAGGTAGTGGAAGTACGGTGGAAGTATGTGGAAGCAAGTGGAAGTATGTGGAAGTATCTGGAAGTAAACGTGGAATTATGTGAAAGTACAAACAAATAATCGCAGTCATTATTATGACTTCGATTTTTCTGCTGCATTGCAGAATTCGCTGATTATTAATCTCTAATCTGCTACTGCTCGTTGCATTGGCCAATCCGCTATTGTCGTTCTTTGAAACTGGATGAGTGGTGCTACCTTCACTCATTTTAAATACAATTTTAATAGTCTGGTACAGTGAAATGTGTTTTATGGCGGTTTAAATTGTAAAATAATAAAAGTCGTCTTTATGAAGGTGTCATAAGACGTCCTATTACTAATGTGATCATTTTTCTTTGACACGGAAAAGGGACACGTTCTTCACTCAAACCTCTCCCCCCCCCCCCCCCCCAACGAGTCGAATTTTTTTTATGTAACTCCAGTACTAAAAAGCCATGGGCAATCACCACGAGACTTTCACGTAACACCGTTGCTTGCTTTCGTATTCTCTGATTCAAACTTTTCCATTAGTTTCAATATGTTCAGAATTTTTTAAATTTAGATAATGTCTGAAAATTTCACATTTAATAATGTTTGGTAAATATTGAATCGAAACAATTCGGAAAATTTTGAAAATTATCATATTTTAAAAGTTTCTAAAACAGAAATTTTAAAAGTAATTCAACTGGCTAATTTTTGTAAATTTAGAAAATTGAGAATATCGCAAATGTTGAAAATTTTTAAAAATTTCTATATCAGAAATTTTTAATTATGATAATTTTTGGAATTGTTCTGAATCAATAATTTCCAAAAAATATTAAATGCGAAATGTTCAAATTTTTCGAAAATTGTGAAAATATTAAACTAATGGAAAAGTTTGAATCAGAGAATACGAAAGAAAGCAACGGGGTTACATAACGTTTTCGTGGCGGTTGCCCGAGGCCTTTTACTTTCCCCTACTTTCGGTATAGGTAAATAAATTGGTAAATTTAGAAATTAAAAAGGCAATAAATAACAATAAAAATATAGTAAACGACCACACCGATTTAGGTAATTCACCCCTCCTGGACCTACAGTATACAAAGCATAAAAACATGTGTTAACACTTAAAATCGGCGACGACAGAATGGGTAGTATTGTACATCTTTAGGTTTTAAGTTTTAGTTTTATTTGTAAACTCCTGACGATAACCGTGATGGTTGAAACTCGAGTCTAGTAAATAAAATCCAACAAATTGTGAAACAATTACCAAGACTTTTATTTTATTAATAAACTATTAATTTTTAATAGTTAAATATTTAGGAATTATTAATGAGTATCTGTATATAAAATACTTAATCACTTTAACAATTTCTATTTATTTAAACCTTATACGTATTTCAGCATGTTAACATGCCATTGTCAAAGGTTATATGAAGGTAAACAGTTAGCGTTGTTATAGCAATAGAACTTTTTTACTTATCTTGGTAATCGTCTGCAGATGACTTGATTTCTTATTCCAAAATGTCCAGTAGAGGAGAATTTAACAGATCAATTTGCTCATTCATTAACGGTACAGTTTTTAAATGTTTGTGAATTTCAAAAGCTTCTAGTATATCTAATTTACGTTTATCATCACAAAAGTGTAAACATTTTATGGTGTTATTAGATGTCATTGAATGATTTTGTTCTAGTAAGTGTTTAGCGTAGTTGGATTTATGTGGGTGTTTGTATTTGTAACAACGTACGTGTTCTTTATACCTAATATCAAAATTTCTAATTGTCTGGCCTATATAAACCGAATTACAATGCGAACAATTTAATTTGTAAATGCCTGATTTTAACAAATCGTCTGTTTTTGATTTTGCATTAAACAAAGTATTTAAGATGTTCCTAGTTGTTTTAAAGCTTACTTTATATTTATTTGTTTTGTTTATAATTTTAGCAATTTGTTCTGATTTCTCACCAAAATATGGGATCGAAGCATATTTAATTGTATCGAACGAAGTTAGGATATTCGGATAAATTTTTTGAATGGCTAATTTATAATCTTTTTCTTTAATTAATGTATCAATAAGTTTAGTATTATAACCATTACTGTATGCAATTTGTTTAATAATTGAAATTTCTCTATTATAATTAATTTCATCTAAAGGGACCGTCAAAGCCCTATGTATCAGGGACCTGTATGCTGCTAATTTACGTGTTTTATGGTGACAAGAATCGTGTGGTATTGTAATGTCTGTTTGTGTAGGTTTTCTATAAACTGAGTACTCAAATTTATTAGTTGAATTAATTTTTATGTTTAAATCTAAAAAGTTAATGGACTTATTTTGTTCAGTTTCTACTGTAAATTTTATGTTTGGGTGCAAGATGTTAATAAAAATTAAAAATTCATTAATTAAATCAAATGAACTATTAAAACATGCTAAAATGTCATCAACATAACGAAACCAAAATATAACTTTCTCAGATTGATTTGATTCGAATATTTGATCTTCTAGATTTTCCATAAATATGTTAGCTAAAAGAGGTGAAATTGGACTTCCCATGGGTAAACCATCTTTTTGGAAATAAATTTTATTATTAAAAGTAAAATAATTTTGATTGGTGCAAAGTTCAAATAATTGAATCAACTCAGTCCGTTTTATTAACTCAACATTTTTGTTAATAAGAATATCATTTAACAAAGGAATACACTCTTGAGGAGGTATTTGGGAAAACATATTAGTAACATCAAAACTAACTAGCTTGCTTTGTGGTGGTAAATGTAAGTTAGACAACTTTTTGATTAATTCGGAAGAATTTTTAACTGAATATTTTGGTTTATAATCAAAACTGGTAACTATATTATTTAGTATTTTTGCTAGCATATGGTTGGGTGCATTTATGTATGATACTACTGGTCTAATGGGCATGTTGGGTTTGTGTATTTTTAATAAACCGTATAGTTTTGGTGGTTGTGGCTTTGGATTTATTATTTGTCTTTTTTGATAATCTGTTAAACAAACCTGGCAATTTTCTAATGTTTGTTTTAATTCTTTTTGATAATTTTTGGTAGGATTACTAGTTAAAGTTTTTAAGTTTGAATTGGTTATGAAATCATTAATTTTTTGTAAGTAAATGTCATTGGGTAATATAACTAATGTGTTTACCCAATGACATTTACTTACAAAAAATTAATGATTTCATAACCAATTCAAACTTAAAAACTTTAACTAGTAATCCTACCAAAAATTATCAAAAATAATTAAAACAAACATTAGAAAATTGCCAGGTTTGTTTAACAGATTATCAAAAAAGACAAATAATAAATCCAAAGCCACAACCACCAAAACTATACGGTTTATTAAAAATACACAAACCCAACATGCCCATTAGACCAGTAGTATCATACATAAATGCACCCAACCATATGCTAGCAAAAATACTAAATAATATAGTTACCAGTTTTGATTATAAACCAAAATATTCAGTTAAAAATTCTTCCGAATTAATCAAAAAGTTGTCTAACTTACATTTACCACCACAAAGCAAGCTAGTTAGTTTTGATGTTACTAATATGTTTTCCCAAATACCTCCTCAAGAGTGTATTCCTTTGTTAAATGATATTCTTATTAACAAAAATGTTGAGTTAATAAAACGGACTGAGTTGATTCAATTATTTGAACTTTGCACCAATCAAAATTATTTTACTTTTAATAATAAAATTTATTTCCAAAAAGATGGTTTACCCATGGGAAGTCCAATTTCACCTCTTTTAGCTAACATATTTATGGAAAATCTAGAAGATCAAATATTCGAATCAAATCAATCTGAGAAAGTTATATTTTGGTTTCGTTATGTTGATGACATTTTAGCATGTTTTAATAGTTCATTTGATTTAATTAATGAATTTTTAATTTTTATTAACAGCTTGCACCCAAACATAAAATTTACACTAGAAACTGAACAAAATAAGTCCATTAACTTTTTAGATTTAAACATAAAAATTAATTCAACTAATAAATTTGAGTACTCAGTTTATAGAAAACCTACACAAACAGACATTACAATACCACACGATTCTTGTCACCATAAAACACATAAATTAGCAGCATACAGGTCCCTGATACATAGGGCTTTGACGGTCCCTTTAGATGAAATTAATTATAATAGAGAAATTTCAATTATTAAACAAATTGCATACAGTAATGGTTATAATACTAAACTTATTGATACATTAATTAAAGAAAAAGATTATAAATTAGCCATTCAAAAAATTTATCCGAATATCCTAACTTCGTTCGATACAATTAAATATGCTTCGATCCCATATTTTGGTGAGAAATCAGAACAAATTGCTAAAATTATAAACAAAACAAATAAATATAAAGTAAGCTTTAAAACAACTAGGAACATCTTAAATACTTTGTTTAATGCAAAATCAAAAACAGACGATTTGTTAAAATCAGGCATTTACAAATTAAATTGTTCGCATTGTAATTCGGTTTATATAGGCCAGACAATTAGAAATTTTGATATTAGGTATAAAGAACACGTACGTTGTTACAAATACAAACACCCACATAAATCCAACTACGCTAAACACTTACTAGAACAAAATCATTCAATGACATCTAATAACACCATAAAATGTTTACACTTTTGTGATGATAAACGTAAATTAGATATACTAGAAGCTTTTGAAATTCACAAACATTTAAAAACTGTACCGTTAATGAATGAGCAAATTGATCTGTTAAATTCTCCTCTACTGGACATTTTGGAATAAGAAATCAAGTCATCTGCAGACGATTACCAAGATAAGTAAAAAAGTTCTATTGCTATAACAACGCTAACTGTTTACCTTCATATAACCTTTGACAATGGCATGTTAACATGCTGAAATACGTATAAGGTTTAAATAAATAGAAATTGTTAAAGTGATTAAGTATTTTATATACAGATACTCATTAAATATGGACTTTAACGAAGTAAAGCTGGAATTGATAAATAAAGGAATTATTAAGCTTTTATTCTGTGCTAACAAAAACCGTGATATATTTACCTGCTGGCATTGTTGAAACTGTCTCGAGTCAAAGTTGGATAAAACGGGATACCATGAGATTGCATGAGGTTGGATAAAACGGGATTACTGTAACGGACTCTAAAAGAAAGATGGATTTGCTGCATACAGTGCCAACAATTATCTTATGAAGACTGCAGTTGTGTTGAACCAGACGATTGTAAAGAGTTTGTGTGTGACCTTCACCAATAAGGCAATAAAAGTATGTGATAATTTTTATGCTAAGTTTAATACATTTCATAAAATGTTGAAATTTCAGTTTTCCTATTGTTTTCAATAGGTATCCTGTTTTACGCGACCAGTCTGACAAAATAGGATACTTTGCCATTTTTTATGACAATCGTGTTTTTAACGACAAAAATGATAAAAACTTACAATGCTCGTTTGCAAATAAAATACTTACAAATTACTTTTATTAACAAAATTATAATTTTTTCCCACTAAGTATCCTACTTTGTCCTACTCTCCCCTACCCGAAAAAACAGTTTCTTATTTGACAGTAGTAACGATTCAAGCCATCCACAACAAATATTGTAGAGCAGGCCTTGACCAGCGTGCGTCACATGTTAGATGTATTCTTCTTCTTCTGGTTGCGTAACTCTCGCGAGGTGTAGCACACACCTCCTGTCCTTTGTATTGTTTAACGTGGCATAGAACAGTGGGGGTCTACAGATTTACGTGAGCTCCGAACCACGGAAGTGAATACACTTCATCTTCAGAGAAGATTTTACTAGAACAATCTCCAATGTGAGAACTGAAGGTAAAGCCCGCCAACCCTCAAAAAGGGTCAGAAACCGTTGGTCGTTGTCCAAGGCTTTCTAACGGAACATGCCGAGTCTTAAAAATCCGATGTTACTTCGACCGGAAATGTAACTCTATGAAGTTGAGTGAAAGTCTAGTACGTCAATCGGCAGCTCTAGATGTATTCACAAAACTAATACTAATATTGATAGTTACAAAAAATAGCAATATTTTTCTGAATATAGGTAAAACGTCACGCACGCTGACGAACACCTACTCTAACGTATTTCTATTATCCGGCATACAGATTGTGACTATTTTTGGACAACTGTTGAGTAGGGCAAGAAGGGAATATACAATTAGCGAGTGCGAGAAGGAAAGGATATACTAGGTGGGGTTTGACGTATTCGTAGATACTTTTAAATTTAACATGAAATATTAATGTACAGAGCGGCTAGGAAACCCCCGGCCACTTTTCTTGCGGCGGTTAAGAGATGGCGCTTTAGTAAAGAAAAATTAAATTAAAATACTGGCAACAACGCAGAATTCAAGACGTTTTAGTTGTTTTGATTTAATGTGGGGTGTATTTAATAACTAAAACGTCTTGGATTCTGTGTTGTTGCTAGTATTTTAATTTAATTTTTCTTTACTAAAGCGCCATCTCATGACCGCCGCAAGAAAAGTGGCCGGGATTTTTCTAGCCACTCTGTATATCAGATGGATCTTTTTTACTTCTTTCCTTGTCGCTCCCACTAGTTGCCTATGTTTCGAGTAAAATAGTGGCAGTATGTATGATGACTGGCTATACCCTTAAACAGCGTCGCTATACTTGCTATGCACGTTCGATATATGCAAGTATTGAAAATACTCAAATTCTTTAAAACCACCAACACATTTACACCAATTTCTAAAAATTTGCACATAAAAGGGGCAATAAAGTTAGAAATAAACAAAACGAGTGATGTGATAATCTGATTTTGTCTTCTCGCTCCATCAGAGGATTTTGCCTTATTGGTTGGTTTTGAGAATTTTTCTGTGTGCTGTGTGCATTAGTCTTGATTACTGGGACAGTTCTGCTAAGCATAAAGTGGTTTGCTCGAGCAATTCAAAAAGGACTTCTACAGATTTACATAAAAGGGAGAGCAAACTTGAACCGAGTTAAGAAGATACCATATACATGATTTATGCGGAAGTACTACCTTTTAAAGTTAAGAGTGATTTGCTAAATTTTCGTGGAAGAAACGTATAATAATGCAATTCCTTATTTTTTTGTTAGTCTATTTATAAATCAGAAACTATTTCACAATAAAGCAAGTTGCTGTATGCCTCAAAAATATTACTTTAATGAAATTCAGATTGTCAACTTGTAACCCTATCTCACCTTCAGAGTTTCCGCTAAATTCAAGTTTATAGGGTTAGATGTTAGCCAACTCAAGCTGCAGCAAATGCAATTATTCGACTAGTTTACCGTTCTCATATAAATAATTTATTTACAGCACTCTGACAGTTTCAAATGTAAATTAATACAAGCTCAAGCTTCTGCCAGCGGAAAATTTAGGTCACGACATCGCTGTAACTACGGAAACTGTGAAAATATAAGAAATAGCTTTTAAGTTGTGGCAGTAAATTTTTTTACTTGGCAATAGTCGTGTTTTCTGCATTAATTTATGTTAAGCAAACTGTAAAATAGTTTGATTCCTAGAAATTACTTTCAGAATTTTTTACCGTAAAAGAAAAATAGTATTTGATCAAAAATATCGTATGCGGTATGCGTGGTTATTATACTATTTCCTGTTATAACAAGGGATTTATCGAATGATCATTTTGGTCACCGGCCGAATAACGAATATTCGGCCAACATTTGACGGTCTAATAACAAATATTCGGCCAACTATTTGTCGACTATTCCTTCAAATAATTGGCCAAGTGCGAATATTCGAAGGTAATTACTTGTTCGACTATTATATAGCGGGTCTCTGCTTAGTACCAAATGTAAGCAAGCCAACTGCAATTCGAATATTTACTGGTGTCAATGCGTGCGCTATTTGCGTCATATAAGCAGATAATGTTCACGTGGATACCAAAATTATAAGTTAGTTTCAATATATTTTCCTAATTATGACATCACATTTAAGCAAAAATTTGCAATTTACTAATGTTTTTATTTAGGGCACAAAATGCTGAATGTTCGATTAATTTAAAAATATATTCGGTTTATCAGAATATTCGGAAAGTTATTCCGTCCACTGAATACTCGGTGTAACTCTAATTATATACCCCGTCGCAAAACTTTTAGTCGAGTGCGTGGCTCTGAGCGGTATGATTCCTGTTCGAGTTTAGCAATTTTCAGTTGATGCGGTTGAGGCAACCAACCAGGTAGGTCCTCTATATCTAGATTACTATCGTTATGTATAAACTAAATACAGTAAAGTACGTAACAATGGGTGGGCCCGGATCCCCGCCAAATAACGTTGGCGTACCTATTTCCCTACCCTGTTTACAACTAAACATTTAATTACATCACTTGCTTCGCAATCTAATTTCATAGAAAACAATTTGTTATTATTTATATGTTTTAAACTAGGATACATTAAACCATACTAAAGAACTACTTGTTCATAGTCCTACAGCTCACATTTAATTTATGATGAAAAAAATAAAGGTTGATTGACTAAATAAAGTCCAAATGTTCTTTTGCAACGAGGTAAATCAGGTAGTTTATGTAAACTATTACAACTATTACTAATATATACACATTTTTACTATGAGCAACTAATGTGAGTGCGACAAATAAAGGATTGGCGAATAATGACTTTAACAACAAAAAGATATAAGTAGTAATGCGCGGGCCAAGTCAGGATTCATGTATCCATGGATACTTTTGAACATAAATCGATAAGTACATTTTTTAAATTAAAGTTTCAATTATACGTGGACACGTGAATCCCCAGTTGGCCCGCTCATTATCTTCATTTTTTGTTGCACAATAGGTGCCTCTATATTTCCAATAAAATAGTGACAATCTGCATAATAAAAGTTCAAAACGTCATGGCCTTTTGTTGCTATTGCGTAATTATAAAACGTTTTTTTTAATAGAGAATCACAACGATTTCTATGGCAATTCCGCTATTAAGTGCTGATTTCAAGCGTACATTTTAATGTTTACGTCGCGTCGCGTGGTTTAAAGACTTCGATTCGCAAAATTCTCTCCCACCGGTAAAGTTCCGGAATTGGGGTAGGCCGAACAGGGCTTCCGCCTCGGGCGTAATAATTTAACGGGCGCAATTGTATTGTATAATTTCTTAATACATTTGTAAATACGTGCTTTGTAAATGTATTGATATTCGCAACATACAGACATTTTTGCATTTTATTGTTGATAAAAATTACAATCTTTTGCGATGCAGGAAGAACACAAAAAATGTAGAATAGTTTTGCACTAGGTGTCAATATATTATTCATGGTAGCGCAACGCCTAGCAGTGCCTTTCTCTACCATAATATTCTGGTTAAAAACCTGAATATAATATAGAGACACATTGTTTAGGCATTCGTATTCACAGATACCTAAACGCAATTTTACTATTTTAAGTCGCAGTTATAAGAGTTTGTACATAACTGCCACGTCAGGTAATTTACCCATAATGACTGCCTACAATTTACTATTGCAATCAAATTAAATTTAGTATGTACGTCTATTAATTCTTCATGCTTGTTATCACCGACTGGCTTCGAATCAATACCATTCTACTTCGCTCTCAAAGTAAAACATACCCTAAATTGCTTATTTTATAATTCGACTTAGAAACAGTTAATAAATCGAAAAACTAATAAATGCAGACAACCAAAAACAATTTATAACGAAATAACCGATTCGAAATTAAAAAATAATAGCATAATAAATATTTAATTTGGACACGTACAAAACCAATTTTTTTAGAACAACCGAATCATTTAATGTGCAAATTTAGTACGATCCAAGTAAGATTCCCGAAAATAAAGTAGACAAAATTTATTTCATTCTGATACCTATTCCGGCTGATAAATGTACCAATTTCCAAGGTTTATTCAAAATATTTATCGATAGCATAGCGGAACTAATTTAGAACTTGCGAATTGCTTCCTGTTGCTGAAACAACGACCGTTATCAAATTAAAGCAATAGAGTAGATGAGAAAGTTTGGGTGCAACAACACATACTATCGCTAATAACAACAGACCGTTGTTGCGGCAGAATTGACGAATAGCTATTCTAAAGCTAACCCTATTCTTCTTAAAGCATGGAACTGGATTAACAGAAAATTTAAGCTTGTGGATATAAAAGAAATTCCTTCCGCGACATTTTGTGCAAATCAAGTTAAGAATGTAGCAAATAAAAATATTTTTTCATATCATTTGATCTTGAATTTTGTTCATTAATAAAATCGTACGTTCTAAGTAAATGAAAAAAAACATAAGGAATGCAATAAACAGTAATGCCTTTTACAGTTATATTCATTCCGGGCTACCTATATTAAATTTTAAGTTGTTAATAAAATCCTTGGCCAAGGTAAAAGACAAAGTTTTCGGTTGCCACTTTCAGCAATTGATCGAATATGTCAGCAAATTTGTTGAAATTGCACAAGTCAGCGTCTTTCAACAGAAGGAAACACTGGAGATTGCTTTGATATAAAGAGATAAAACACGAAGAAATTTAAGTAGCTTTATATGGTTATAGCGACACCTAGCAGAATTTTCAATGTAATAAGGAGAAAGCTCATTTAGCAGTTTTTAGTTGTTCAACCTTTTAGTTTCTACTGCAAATACAATCGTATTCTATATCAAATCCGTCTCACCATAACAATCTATATACTAAACCCGTAACGTCTTAATAAACAAATATGAATAAAGTGCATTTTTTTCTTTCAATCGCTATAAAAACCAACAATATCAGTTCATTTATGATGGTAGAATTGAATGCAGTTTTTTGCAAGCTTTTCAACGAGCCCACACAAAGTAAAGGTCGCTACTTAAAAAAATTAGTCAAGGTGGCTGGGGGTGCAGACTGCGGAGGTTGACGTTGGAAAACAAAAAATATCACATAAAGATGCAGTTATATTTAAACCAATTTAGGTGTCCGAGCATTTTTTCAAAAATCAACGCGCTCCAGAAATACGAATTTTATACATACTTTTGAATAACCCTGTATACATATACCGTATAAAAATGTAATCTATACATTAAATCCGGAGCCTTTCTATCTGTCTCGGTTTTAAGTGGGGGGGATACTGATACTGAGAGTCACCACGTATTTATGCGTAAACTGCATACGGTTCAAATTTGTTTGTACAGCCGACCGACACTGCACTCGATAGAAATTTGTCACCTTAGAACTCGACGGTTTATGAGTATGATTGTACATAATCTGACGACAGCTCGCATTTGCACATCATACTCAGCGGGGAAAACATATGTTGGGCTGACGAATCACTTTGGTCTCGGTTCCAGCACAGTGCAGTATTAGTATTATACCCTACGTTATAAAGGAGACGCAGGTTAAACCATGCTAACGACCACGCGTTTAAGAGGAAAGATATCTAGAAATATTGTTGTAATATTTGCATGTACATCGTTACCCTTGGGTAGTGCAGTACCACTAACACTTAAAAAAATTCTTCACAATCTTGAATTACGGAGATCAAGGACACGTATTTCTGCTATTGGAAGTGGAAATGTGACAATCACAATTATTCAAATCAATAACGAACGGGGCCAAATGCAAGGAAAAGTAGATCCATTTCTTTTAAAGAGTTCAGATTTCACAATATGTCCTATTGCGGGAAGCTTTCGAAAAAACTCTTGCATCTCGCTACAGTTTATTTATTGTTTTTAAAAGGAAGGTACCAATAAATGGTGGAGCGTAGACCACGGTTCCCTTTATTTTTTTTAAATAAATTAAATACTAGCTGAGCCAGTACTGCGCCACACAATTTTCTCTTTAAAATTGTAGCAAATTTATTCAAAGATATATGATGGTATAATTAATACATTCCGCAGGTATCCCAGCGTTATTGCCCCGACCTCCCTATCTAATTTTGTCATAAACATCAGAATCCGTAAGCATAATAAATAACCTGTGCCGAGATGTAAGACATGTTACTGAATGCGCCGTTACTCAAAGTTAAGACAGGGAAGGGATCTGGATTTAATATATAAAAACTAAAAAATCACTGCACACAAAACGCAATTAAAATTTATTAGACATTGCATTTATAACTAAAACTGGGATTTTAGGCACTGTAATTATTAAAAATAGCGAGGTAAGGAAGTAGAAAAAAATACTTTTTAGAAACTAAATGTTATAATATCAAGTAAAATAAGTAAAATCGTGGACGTAGTCCCCCTGTTTAGCTAGTACTTATAATTTTACTTGATACGTTGTTTTTTAATTAATGAAACAAATAGACTGATGTTCTGTGGCATGTGCATTGTGCATTATATGCATAGCGTGCCCCAGGTACGATTTTCAGCGAGAATTTAAATTACTTATCATAGGCTCTTATGAAGAGATATGTTGGTCAATGCTATTGCGCTTCCGCACGTAAGGTTTTCACCACCACAGATGTTAAAAGTGCCTGTAGAACGTGGGTGGTTTTGGCATTAAATTTTGGTGCAGCCTATTTTTTTTATTTAACGCTTACTGCTTTTTAAAACAATGTTGTAGGTTTAGGGGAACGACGTTACAAGGATCGTGAGGTTACGGTTGTGAACAAGAACTTTTTTTAGGAAACAAATGATATTAGCCCACTGGGCACGCCGTTTCGTGCTAAATGTAAATTATCTGGAATTTTCAACAATGAGTACATTCTTGGGAATTTTTAACCCCGTGTACTAAACAAAGCGCATGCTTACTTATTTGCGTAAACTTCGTGACCTCGAGCAGCCACATGAATTTAACGAGCAGAACATAAACCGCTGCAAGGTATAAGCAGTAGATTATGCCATTTTTTTAAAGAACAATGAAACTTGTAAAAATATTTAAAAAAGCCTTAAGCCACCACCTCATGCGCTTCTGCTGCAAACCGCCAGTGTCTACATACCCAAAAACGTTACATTAAATACTATTTTTAAATCAATTTGTTTGGGTGAGATTTCGGAAAACAGTTTACTTAGAAAAGACAAAGTATTTTTTAATTTCAGGATTTAACAATAATAACAGCAGTTGCTTACGTGTGCGTCGTTGTTATATCTATAGAATAAAAGTAACTATACGAGAAGTTCGTACATATTCGCCGATATACGGACGTCATTAATTGAAAAGAATGCAATTGTTTCATTTTCATGGTTAAATATATACCATACCTACGGAGTAGACTATTCAAGGGTAATGTAACAAAAGCTCATTAAATTATCACAAGCAGTATAACTAGTTATTTAGATTTCCCTACAAACTTTGGACAATAATTTTACAAATGCCAAATTGTCTTAAATTAACTAGCACGGTTTAATGATTAACTTAAATGTTTATAGCAGGACACCGCTAGTGTTTTCCATCAACAAATTGATATGATTGGTTGTTGATACAAAACCCTCTGAGTATAGTGTATATGAGATATTCAGGAAATAAATTTGTTGTTTTTGCTAAGGAATTTTAGGAATTTAATTTGATTATTGATCATTGTAAAATCGGAACATTACGAGTGAAACTTTTCTGCAATATTTTGAGGAAATGTACCAACTTATTTAAATATTCTGGTAACGTTGTATCAACCAATGACAATTCCTTATTTTAAGACAGCAAATCACAGTTAAAATTATGGCAACAATTCGTTTTAGAAAGATGCGATGTTATCGGCATAGTACCAACGGCATTGATTTTTCGTAATAATAAAAACTATGAATTCTGTCTATAATTATAATAAATAAATGTCTTAATTTTCATTAAAAAGTTTTGTGGAATATTCTGAAAAATTCCTTTCATTGACAATCTAATCGTGTTGCTATGAGACTACGATTTCAGTGAATGAAGCGACAGAATCATCGAAACTGTATAATTAATATGTGTGATTGCTTTGGTTAACTGAAAATTTAAGTGTCATTATTTTGTTATTATTACTTCATGAATTAAAAATAAATATTTTGCAACAAAAAAGATTTCTGGGTCACAAGGATAGAAATTAACAACTCAAGCAATTATAAGTTCTTTATTAGAATGCCCCACGCTTTCCTCCTAACAAAATTGTTATAAATGCTTTAGATTTCCCCACGAGAGCTGAAACGTGACTGAGCGCCGGTGGAAGGAGATTAAAGAAGGAAAGATCGGTCGCGCACACAGGCAGTCGAGCAGGAAGCTAAGTCAACCCGCAAATCGGCCTTTAATATACTATATAAATAATTACTACAGTATGCAAACGATTGGTTGCTGGGTCCTTGTTTACTGTCTTTCATTGATTGGCTTTTCTACTTATCGCTATTTTGTATAAGAAATATTCAATAAAATTTCAGAAAACTAAAGTCTACGTTTTTATTCTTTTATTATGCTGGTATTAACTGTTTTAGGAATAACTATTTATTACAACGTATATCAGTTTTGGACACTTATCCGCATTTCCAAAGCAGTCTGTTATACACGAAACTAATAAATGTTCTAAGTTTTTTATATAACTCATTCCGACCTGTCACGTGGACAGTGAGTCTCTTTTCAATGTTACAGTATTAATTTATTTTTCTCCTATGTTTAAGTTAAGATTTCATCCAGTCAGCAGTTGTAATTAATACCTCACTGAACCATGTTCTTTTTACTTTACAATAAATATTGAAATTAAGAAAACTGTTAATAGAAATGGAATTTTAAAAATGGTTCAAACCTAACCGTATTTTTTATTTTTAAAACTACTTTGTAGCATGACGTTCTAACCTACGCAGTTACTGCCTAAGATGAAAACGCTTTTGAGAAGCTTGGTTGCGTTGTGTTGGGTTCTAATAGTTTAAAGTTGAAATAGTTTACCTTTAGAGGAGGTTTAACTACAAGCTTTTTCCGCTATTTCAAAGCCGGAAAGCTCGGAAAAACTATTCGATTAGTTCTGACATTCTTTATCATATTTTGCACTTAAAAATTACAAAGTTTTGTTTTTGAACAATTAATACCAAATAAACATGTTAATGTCTTTCCGTTTCGAAGTTTTAAAATTTTCAAGAAATACAAAAAAGCGAACAAATTAAAGCACCCAATTGTCCACTCTCCCACCCACAGACATTTTTTCCGTGAGCGCCAACACGTGTTGTTTGTTCAAATATTAAAATCAAAACATTTTCGTGAATTCAATACTTTTTCTTGCAATACTGAAAACAGATAAAAATAAATCTTACATGAAAAATGTCACCCAGTTATTTTTCTCAAGGATTGTTTGTTCGAATTATTTTTCTTCCGAAAGCTTGTGTACTGGCTTTATTTAAAATTGGGGTAAAAACAATAACCAACATTTCCGGTAAAGTTTTATATTTACTTTATTGTAGCTGAAGCAATCTAGATATAAGACATTTAAGAATGTATGGTCTACTTAAGATTTGTTTCTCTTTCTCTGAATTTGGCTAGAAATGTTTACACTTTGTTGAAAGGGTGCAAGTTTTCAGTTTTAGGGTTAAAGTCTGATTATTGAATATGCGGGGGCTTTTAAACATGGGATGTTTTAAACTAACTTTAGTTATTACTTCTCATACTTCCAGCAAGTATGTAGAATGTATACTGATCGTGAAATGTTCGTTTTTCAACTTTTGACGGAAATACATGTTTTGAAGCTTGGGGAACTCTGTAACGGGACGAATTATGCCGGCGGCTTTGATTTTTCTTTTGATTGTTTTACATTATTTTTAAATATTAATTTTAAGCGTGGGTATATAATATTTCAGGTAGAATTACCATGCGTATATTAGTATTAAAAAAAATTAATCAAGTCAATTTTTTGATAGTAGGTATAGAAATATAATATTAGAAGACAAGAAATGGCACAAAAGGCAACTCCAAAAAATTATATTTAAGAGGTGACAGTTATAAAACGCCGCACTTTGTGTTGTCAAAAAAAACAAAAAAGGTAGCAGTTTCCGGCGCAAAAGTGCAAATAATTAAAACTAATAACGTTGTGTTCACCTGCGAATTAACTGCACGCTGCCGAATTGTAAATTGCAAGGTGTCGTAGTAACCCGATCACTGAGCACTGCATGCGACTACTGTATATCAAAGTGAGGAAAATATATGGACATTTTGACTGATAATCAAGAGTCCTAACCAGCGGCTGCACCGTTACTTGGTTTGTAACGCAATTAAGGTACTGAACTTTAATAATTGAAGGTGGAAACTGACAAATATCAATAATTTTCTGTTGCGTTATTTTCATCATTACCGCAGAGCATAATATACACAGTGTGTCACAATAAGTGTTCAAAAATTTACCACCTGATGCAACATCCAAAAACAACAAGAAAGTTGCTTATAAACATGGACCTACAAACGCGTTGTGGAAATATACAGGAAAAATATGTTTTTTTTTTAATATTTCTAGAATTACTTTCACAAAAATGTTCAAATTTGGCACAACGTTTGAGCTAGTGATCCTTATTATTAGCAGTTTACATATTCGAAATATCTCAACTATTGGTGTAGATGTAGGGGTATCGTAATCAGTGACAAATTTGTATTCTCAACGCTACTGGATTTTCAGGTGATTTATTGTAAGCATCTAGTTTACTGTTCTGTTCCGTAAAACAAAGTACCGTTCTATTTTTGTCGTAAAACGCATTGCTTTCATGAAAACACCCTGTATCTCGAAAACAAAGCATTTGTCGGCCTATGTTTATTTTAAATTTTCTGCTTATTTTTGGATGTTGGATTGTGGAACACTTATTGTGGGACACCCTGTATAATCAAGAGTATGCACCAGCCCTGTTTGCTATGGCCATATTCTGTAGTGTTTTAGAGAGAGAAAAAACACTGATACAAGGAAACTACTAAATGTACTATCACAGTATACTTATTTACACAGCAGCGAAAGCTCCCATATAACGCCTGGTAAGCTGTAACTAGTGGCGCTCCAAACGGTCGACAAGTTAAACTATCGTTTAAATTATGGCGGGTTTTAAATTCCAATCTCGTTCGTTGTTGTTACCATATTTTTAATAAGCAAAACAGAAAAATTGCGAGCTACATTATATAATGGTTTTTAAATAATACAAAGATAATTCCAGTAATATGATTTATTAACAAAATAAGTTTTGAATTATACATTAAACAGTAAATAATACCTATATTAACAAGGCTTTATTATTCGAAGCGCTAGTAGTTTTCTTTTATACAAAAGTGGTTTAGGAGGGTTTTTAATTTGAAATATTGTTGCTACTGCGTTGTGAACCAACTTCTTCTCTACATTTATAAACTGCGAATCTTTAAAATGCAGCGTACACAAAGTGCAATTTTTATTCAAATATCCCACCTCCTTTTCACGTAAATCTTCACGTCTACAGTTTACAACCCACTGTTTTGATCTAGAACGACGAGAAAGTCAAACTTTAATGTATTAATATTTATTAGAATTTATTACCTTTTTGGATCTTTGGGAAATGTAAAAAAACTAAGGTTAGGATTCTTTCCTTTGTTGTTTTCGCAGTTCACGGCGGAACATGCGCTTCCTTTCGAGACTCTCATAATAGATTGGTATATCACTAATCAAATTTTTATAAAAAAACTGGCAAAAAACTTGAAAATTGTTCTTATAACGTTCAAAAGGCAGAGAAACACTACTACCGGTAGCTGTCAGACTTTAGTGTAACTTGTTCGTCGCTTGGTGCTATAATTACCATAAATGACCTTTGGTTTCGCTACTGTATGGATAAGTATACTGCGGTACTATTTCAAGAATGTGCTGATTGTGTTTTGTTCACAATTAAGTTTGGAAATATATCAATGAATTTGTTTAAAATTACAAAAATTTTAACAATGGTGAAAACTAAGACATGTTTTGTCCTAATAGATCCGACACCATCAATAAATCAAATCAAATGATGACTAAAATACTTTATTTAATCAAATCAACAAACTTCTAATACTGATATTATTCGCATAAGTTACAATAGTAAACTAAAAACTTAAAAACAAATAAACAATTTTAAGATAAAGAATAAGTTAAATATGTATTTACCTTGTTTTATTAGTAGAGATTCTTTGAATTCATACATTTTAAATGCAGTTTTACACTTTTGATTTTAGAATCAGTTAAAGTCTCTAAGTGTAAGGAAAAATTTTAGAAAAAGCAAAAAATCTTCAGATAATGTGGAAATTATTTTTCTTTTCAAGCATATTGAAAATCCCTAAAACTAGGGAACAATTTCCCAATCTGGCATCACTGGCTTGACAGTAGAGTATACGGCGCGCACACACAACACCTTTACTGGGCTACATTCGTATGTACTCGTAAATTTAACATTCAAACTTTACCTGTACAACCTAGGTACAACAAAAATTCGTCAAGCCAAAAATGTCAGTTTTACAATCTGGAATTAGAAGTTAGGTATGTTTTTACAATTTTCTCAACACCAGATGTTATTATGATGAATTTAACAACAGAAAATGTTAGATAGCGCTAAGACAAATCGAAAGCTTTTCCCCCGAACACCGTAGCTCTAAACTGACGACCTCCGTGATTTTTTGAAAATTTTTGAAGATCGGCATAAAATTAAAATTTTACAGTAGACGTTGGAAAGTGATTTTTTTACGTTCTCAAAAAGTTAATGCTAAAACCTGACCACGCGATTTTGTTTTAATTCTCTCAACTTAGAAGTAGATGAGCTATAATGTAGTTGGTGCACCAAACCGATAATTTTTCTGTGGCGTCTTGTATGAATTTTTAAAAATCGATAATTTTTGATCTTTTATTTAACAAACGGGGGACGATAAAACATCTCGGTTGCAGCAAAATTGGTTAAGAGTCATAGTAGGTTCGGATCATAATTTTAAGTTTTCTACTATTATAGGTATGTATAATATTTTTGGCTGCTAGTCCTCTACCTTCTCCAATTTGTTGGCTAACATAATTATTTTTTTTCTCTTCAGTGTTGTTTGATTTCAACTAATCGTTTTTCAAAAAAAAAATTAAAAAACCGATTATTTTTACAAAATTGTTACTCTAGCTCTAGATTTAAAATACACGCTCTGTGCAAGTGCAATCCTGACCGGATAGCTACTTACCCACGAGATCCTCAAATTTCCATGCAGGTAGTTTATGATTTGTTGTTAATTGTGATTTGCCCATAGTTGTTACTAAGATTAATTTCAGCATTTTCAGATGTAACTGCACATATTTAAGGTTGTTTACAACAACTCGAGACATCTTTCTAAATTTGAGCTTTCGCTGTCGCTGTCACGTCCATTGACCCGTAATTATTGTTAGTCGTACTTTTTGTTCTTAGTTGTTTTTTCTTATCAGGGCTTTTGTTTGTCATCTTTTTTATATATGTCTTACTCTTGGCTTTTCTTATGCCTCTAAGAATTTTGAAAAAGCGACATTAAACAATATATTTTATCTAATTTCTCGAAAATTATAAAAAAGTAATTAATGTCACTTTCTTTACGAAAGTTGTAAATTATTAAATGTATACAGTAACAGTAAAGAAGTTTCATAGCAAACAGGAAATTGTTTTAAAATGGTTTCTACTTTGAGTGTTCGTCTGCAATTCGCAATCTTCATCGCTGAGCGTAAAATACCCGTAAAATTGAAAAACTTGTTTAAATGCAAGCGTACAGAGCAAGGCAGTGATCTCTAACTTTAACTATAACTATTCTATTCTCCCTTTCTCGGATTCAACCACAAGATTTGTGTTGAAATGAATACCACCCGCGTTGACTGACACTAATTTAATTTCAAAACAATCGAGTTTGGTATGCATTACGACGTATTGTTTAGTACTGCACATTACAAGCATAGTTTATCTGTAGAGGAACGCCTTTCTCCGTAGGTAATTTTATGTCTTTCGAGATTGACTGCATCAAAATTTAGATAATCGAATTTGTAACGGCGTAATTTGGTACCTACGTTTAATTGTTATGATTTATTTATTCTATCTAACATTCTGATGTCGGCCTATTTATGCTGCTAAGGCTGAACACTGAAACCAGGTAATATGCTTATTATAGCTGCAAATTCTGCCGAAGTCGTGAGTACACAAAATCGTATATTGTCTATGACAATTGTTTCGCTGTTAAAATCACATAATCTTGTATAAAAAAGTTGCAACTTTCAAAGAGCTCTTTCCAAATCATCTGACCTTGCGGTATCGACTTGAAGGTCGGCTAAGCATGTGCATAATAACAATGTACACTGAAGAGATTATTTCAGGCTCATCTAACTGTATGAATAGTAGTTATAATTCCCCGGCGAAACAATTCAGTCACCCCATGTTTTACTTTTCTTTAATGATGCATGGATGATGATGATCACTCTTAGCTTCAGTATTATACACCCTTCTACCGCTTCGCGATACACAGTTAATTTTTTCTGTTGCACCGTCATATTTTGTCGTTTGACTGTATTTTTCACCATCTTCTACTTATTGGTAATGCTTATGACGTGCTGTAATTTGTTGTAGCTATTTCTTTCAAAATTTGCGAGTTACAGATAATGTCATTAAAAGAATTGGTGTTTTTCAAATTTCGTATCGCTTATTACGTTATTGAGTGCAGAAAACGTTGCGAAAGTTGTAGCATTATTCCAAGGCGGCAGAAGTCAACCTTGAACCTTCGTGCAACTAGGAATTCCCCATTCAATAATACAGAATGTTTACAAAATGAACAAAGTCCATCGTGTCCTTCAATTTATCAAGTTTAACAGTTAGGAGAAGGTAGTACAAAAGTGGGTTGCTAGCAAAGCGACCAGCACAGAACCCAGAACTACTGCGAGAACACCAAAATGCCCACTGTGCATGCATACTGTGACATATCCACCACTACGCGGAATTTTCTCCAAAAGTTTACAGAGTGCAAGCCGTTCTCTTTATCTCCTCCATACTCGTTTTCGTCCATCTGAAGATTTCAGATTAAGTTTGGACATGTCCGTAAATAGGATCTACTAACATTCGGCCATTGTCTAGTTTGTATGGCTTTGGGGAAAAACCACTTGTGCAGTTTGGTGTTGTCTCAGCAATTCTGGGCCCTGTGCTGGTGGTTTTGCCCGTAAACCACTTCTATAAAATTTTATCCTAACTGTTCTTTCTGTTAGCACTAACATTACGCACTTGATGATGTTTAATTCTAGATTGAACAGCTGTATAATAACGGTTTTTGGGCACTGTCACCAGGACAAAACAGCTATTACTTGCCAACTGGATCTAGTCATAATCCAGCACAATTACGGTCAAATTAGAATTGGCGTATTGATTTTTTATAATCTCTTCAGGTTTTCTCAGAAACAGCTGGTTATAATCCTTCTATTGTGGGCAGCAAATTTACTTTGTGAAATTGTTTCGTTATAGACAGCTACAACTGTATTTCTCCAATATCTATCATTGTTGTTTTCAGCATATAAACTTGACATATTTTTCAATAATATTTATAACCTCATTTGAAACATCCAATGTTTTGCCTAATTTTGCTAAGAATTCTAAAACATTCTCGTTTGTTGATCCGAAAGCTTTCCACCACAACTACATACCAAAAGTACCATTGTTTAGGAAGTATTCAATAAAAATTGGCTGCAGTCTTGCACAGTGATTCATTCTATGTTTAAGGAAAATTATAGTGTCCAATGAAAGAATAGGGTATCTACTGAGAGCTAGGGTCATGCCATCTTCATCAGGTGAGTATACATGGGCATCATTTTGATTCCTTAACGTGCCACGTACGCAGCGCAGCATGTGAGTACAGTTTGGCAGATGGAAGTTAGCTCTGCGTACATCTTACCCGAAAACTTCTATTTGCTCAGCTGTAACTGATGCGTTTTTCTGTTGACAAAAAATTTTTTCGTGTGCTTCGTAGCGTAATCGTTGACATGTTGCGGTAGAAAGTTGGTCAATTCTCTTTAAGTTTTCACCTGCGATAACTATTTCGGAGTCATAATGTTGCTTATATTTGTTGCAGGAAGTATTTTATATGGTATTGGTTCCGAGCCTCTCTGTCGATGTGCTGCAGTTTTAGTAAACCTGCTTTATAAGAATCGAATACTAGATAAACGTATTCCTTACCCTTGCATCCATTTGCAGGAGAATATCTCGAAGTTCTGATAAGTCTTCGCTGAATCCGATTTGGTGATGCAATATAATTGCGTCATACCTTCTTCGATTGCTACCACCTTGCTGCGTTTGACGTTGCTGTTGAAGTTGCTGGCAACGACACTTCAACGAAATTATTGCCTTCATTGCCGAGGTGTTTCCGAGCAGGTTTTCAAAAATTGTCATGAGCTTTGCTTTGTCAAACAGTGACGGATCTGTCCAGCAACAGCAAAAGGGCGTATGGAATTAAGTTAAATTTATACTGGTTTAAGTACAATCAGTTGCTGATCTGAAAGCTATAAAATTGGTCTGGGAAATAGACCGATGTTCTTTATTTCAATTACATTTCCTTTTATACTATTCTTCACTTTTTTTTGTAACTGAGTTGCAGGGCTTTAACTTTATTATCATTATTGGCAACCAATATTGTTAAGTGCTAGTCGAAACTTGTTCTTCAATTATAGATTTTGGATCTGGTCATACTCTAGCACGATAATGACCAGAAAAATACATGCGCAGACCCGGAGCATAAAGATTTTTTAGTCTCCGTAAATTATTTGTATACACCCAGCATCACTGAATGTGGAATTTCTAACTGGATGAAAACTTCTGCCGTCTTTAAATAATGCTATAACTTTTGCAACGTTTTCGGCTTTTCCAATCATAATAAACATTAAGAAATTTTAAAAACAAAAATTCATTTCATGAAACTAACTCGTACATGTAAGTTTTAAAGACAAAAATTACAAAAAATTGACGCGTCTCGTCAGCTTTAATAATACAACTATGTACAAGACAGTTAAATCGCAAAATATGACACAGGTGTATTAAGAGTCATTTACTATCGCGCAACAGAAGAGCAAAGAGTTCGGCAGCTAAGCCTGATTGGTAATTATGCGTTATATCAAACAATTAAAAAATAAGGTAGCTGGATATTTTAGCCGGTGACTAGTAATTGCTAGAATTTTTATTTTTTTTTAAATTTTATTCGTAACTGATCATGGCTAGTGATGACTGTTAAAAACAACGAGAACAGTCGTTCTAAGCTACTTAATAATAAAACAATCGATCGACTCTTGATCAGTTTAGGGTCAGCCAATAACAACTATTTTGTATTTTATATTATGTGATATAATCCAGTACTTTGCCATATTATCTTAGAAAATTAAAAAATCATGTCGTTCCTAGATCTAATTTTTTGTAATTCTAAACTTAATTAGTAGCTATCCAGAATTGACAAAATTGAAGTTCCATTAAGGATGCTCGAACATCCCGCCTTGTAAGTGTTATTCTATGTTTCTTTATTTCAGTGGTGTGTCGAGAACAAGCACTCAGTAGCGCCAGTGGCGTTGTGTCAACAAAGTCCGAAGTGCTTCTTAAATTTTCTGGAAACCCACAAAGTAAAGTACGCCCGAAACATATTTACATAAAAAGCTTTGAAGTTTAAATTTGCTATGAACGGCAGCTGGCGACACTCATTCAATTAGGGCAGGCCCGTGCGTCCGCATACCTTCAGCCCGAGGAAGTCTCTAGTAATATTCATCTCCACAACGTTATTTTATTATCTACTTCATGCGTAAGCAATTTGGAATATCGTAGTAGTTATCGTTATATTGCCTTGCTGCTCCCAACTTCTCTCTTCTACTTTAACAGACTGTTGCCCTACTTCAGGGTGAAAAGTTTTCTCCAATTCCCCTTTTGGTATTTAAAGTGATGTATCTACCTTATAAACGGGATTAAGTGTACAGGCACCCAAATAAAACCTTTTCAAGAAAAGATACTACTATAATATTTATTAACTGATTCAAAAGATCAATAAGTTGACCTAAGTTTAGAGTTTGCATAACAAAAGTGATCAATACAGTGGAATTAACATCCTAGCTTTCCCTTCTGCGGATACAGTAGGTACTATTATCCTAAGGCCAAACAAAACAGACGACAGGCAGAGGTTCAGACAGGTTCATAATCACTGTGGGAGATATTTAACTAACATATTAAGATAACATCTGGGTAAATTTCCCCACATGTTTGTCCACCTAGAATTACCTCTAAACGTAGTTCTAAATAGACGAAAGTTGGCCCTGCATTTGAGAATTAATAAATAATCTACTTTCCCTGGCTCTGTTTTAGTAGTAATGTAAAATTTTATGGCAAAGCAATTGTGGGATTAAGTCTTAATGTCTAAATATGCAAAATTAAAATTTAGAAGGTGATGGTGATAAGCTTAACAACCGGACAGGTATCGTACGACAAAAGCCAGATTTCTGTAATTCGGCCACTTGCTTATTTTTATGTTGTAATTCTACTTAAATCGTTAACTTGATCAGCGCGTAGCTTGATAAAAAGACTGTTTTTGCTACATCACTTCTCTCAGAAAAGAAAGCAATACATTCGCTAAACCATCACTCTACTTAGCTTAAGTTTACTCAACAAATAAAGCTACAACGTAATAAGTTATTAATACGTCTATTAAACAATAACCAACACGGGTAAATGATATAAAAGTAAAGCGGATGACAAGCACAGACGGTAGTACAGCCAAAGCAAAATGAACATGCAAAATAATTATTTAGAAACGATAGCAGTTTGGTAGCAAATATCAGGTAAACTACGGTAGCAAATAACAGGCAAATACGGTAGTAAATAACATGCAAATATGGTAGCAGTACAGTAGCAATACGGTAGCAAATAACAGGCAAATACGGTAGCCATACAGTAGCACGGTTAGAGCTATCAATATTTTATTAATAAAATAAGTTGTTGGGTTTGAAGATACCTTTTAAATGAGGTACGACAAAACCCACCTTCGTATTTGAAAATCTCGAGTAACCTTCCCCACCCTACCCCCCAAAACTAATCTTTCAGAGCTCAAAATAATTTATGGGTATTTTTACTGAATACCTCGTGTACAATTTATGTAGCAATTTTTTTGTCGTATTGATATATGTTCAATAGTAAAAGATAGTGCGTGGGTGGTCTTTTACGCCCTATATATAACGTTCATGTTAAAAAATAAATTGTCTAAGGATTAACAAATCAGAAATCAAATTTGACCCAAATATTGAGAGCTCGAGTTACAATAATAAACGCGCTGCTAACAAACTGCTGCGTTTGCACTACCACCTCGCATTTAAGTACAATGACAGAAATCGCTAAATATATCATATAAACACACTTAATTAGCTTATCTATTATTAAGACACAAACAGCGTGGGGTATAGCCCACAGGTTCGCTAGTAATGTATGACTGACCACGTAAGTATCATAAAAACAGATTTAACTTAGAAATTGACTATAATGTTGAAAGTACATTAAACTTGGTTTTGGTTAAGTGACTTATGAATTATTATTTTTGAATTACCACCCCAAAATTATGTATAACAGTTCAACTGCACCCACATCCTACGCTTTTATTATAAGCAGCACTTTAGTGTAATAAGATTAGTTTGTTATAACATCACAAGGGAAAGTAAGAACATCGGCATCTCTATTGATCTTACTTTAAAACTTTCACAATATGTCAGAAATTTGCAGTAAATATAGAATGATGAAGGAAGATATCCCACAAGTAACATCATAATGAAATTAAATACTTAAAACATAACCATTTGATTTACTTCTTTTCTTAATGTAAAAATGTCTATTAATTAGCTAAACTTATTGTATCCATTTAGATATGATATTAGTTTATGGCGATGATTGAATTAACGGCTTCACATTTCTTATCAATTTCACAAAACTTCATGTGAATTACAAACTTATCTATTCCTCACTGCCAAATCAAAACACGAACTGTAGTTAAAACTTCCATTTGCTTTACTTATTGCTTCAGTATACGAGAAAAGGATTAGAAAGCTTGGAAATCTCAATAAACCCAGGCAAAACGCGACAATTTGAAAAAGATTTAGCAAACTTGACGTGTACTCTGGAAGCTGGAGAAGATTTTGCAAAGTAATAAAAAAGTACTTGAAGTTTTATTAGTTTTCGGTTGTTTGCAAAGGGGTGTCGCATACGAGAACGGTTGTGCTTGTTTCAGGCTATTTTTCTAAAATATGTAAAGCACAGCTACAGTTGACTCTTGCCAAAATCGAACAAAGCTGAAGGTAAACTCAAAACTACTTCCGAGTTGGGATTGATGAACTGCTCAAAGTTTGTTTCGGTTGTATTATTTCCATAACATTTCTCTAGTCGTAAAATTTGACATTATTAATTTTAAGTACAACAAGGAAACAGACTAATTACACACAAAATGTTAAAAGAGTAAAAATCGTATTTGTTTTTTTAAATGTTTCAACATTGAGGTAGGTAGGTAACGGTTTCTATAAAGTGGCGTTAACTCGGTTTGCTATCTTTACAACTAGTAGTTAACACTTCAACAGCTTGTAATTACACTTTAGGTTTATTTCTACACTTTAACCTGAACTGGCATGTGTAGCCTAACTCCACCTGCAAAGCTGATGTGTTCGGAAAGTTTCATTCGTTTTCAGCTTCTTGTAAATGTATTCTGGTTCAGATGTTGTAATCTTCAAGCTTTCAAAACGGGTGTTTCTGAGAATAAAATTACCTTAAATACAGAAAATAAGACCACCTAAAACATAAAATACGGATAACTCAATAGTAGAAGGGGGACTCCTTCTACTATCAATAATTAGTGAATAATGATTAAAACACATTTAACTCAGAAAAAAAATTTAAAAAATCGGTTTAGCTAAAAAAATTAACGAAGCACTTTGCCTAGATTTTCTATTTTTTCAAAAAGGTTCATTAGGTGCGTTTTTTGAGATACACTCAACTTAAATGTAAGTTGTAAACTTAGCCTACTGCGACCTCGCGAATAGAGCAGAAGATTTTTCAAACTACTATATATTTTACCCTTTGTAATAATTACCTGCCATTTTCTTCTTACCAACCAAAATCGGTTAGGGCAGATAAATGTGTCATATAACATTGTCCCCACATTAGAGCCTTGAAGTGGGCACGTTGTAAAGCTGGAATCAACGCTGTGCTTGTCGGGGGCAGAAGGTCATTTTTCAACTGCTTCTTCGAGCACAAATTCTATCGAAAACTACCTATTTCAGTTATATCTGTAGTGGGTGCCAAAACTTTAGACATAAACTTTTTTAGAATTTTAATAGTGTCTTCTGTCAATTCTGATGTACCTAATTTACAAAATGCATGTAGGATTTCAGCATTTGGCTTCTGAAATGCTTTCCAGTAAGTGGGTTTACCTTTTTACTAAAAAAATCCTAAAATATTAGACATTGGCAGATGTAAATTATGTTTATCTGCTTGATTCACAAAGCTATAGTATCTGAAACTGAAAGTAAATGAAGTGCAAGGAAAGCAGAAGCCTTAAAAACCAGTAATATTTCATGTAATGGTTTTAGTGGAATTACCCTTCTTTCCTCAGCCTAGCCAGTATGAGAATAAATATCAATTAAAAATTTGTTGCGCTGACTTACAGCCAACACGAAAACATCCATATCTAGTGAAAAAATGTGGACATCGACGCTGCCCTTAGCCAATAAAAGATAGTACAGTATTAATTTGGTATCAGTTTCCTTTTCATCATTGCCCAGTTCCTTTACATTTTTATTGAGTGATCAAGCCGTTTCTTATCTCCAAATAACTATAACCTTTTTATTTGATGCAAAAGCCAATACGAAAAAAAATGCGTGGCTAAATCTTTGCAATGAATTATGTCGGCCGCGTGTTCTTTCCTCTGTCTGCGTCGCAAATGAATGCGAGCTAAGAGCGAACAGAAGAGCAGGGACATCCCGCCAGTAGAAGCTAACACTGAACGCCTTTAATATATTGATGCATTTATGATACGTATATTACATAGAAAGAAAAATTAATTTCCATTAATTTGATATCCTACATGTCATATTTATATTATTTTAAATGCGAGAAAATTGAGGAAAACGTAGATCTTAAAATTTACCATTTCCCGCCCTTCACACACCCTTACCAGGAGGCCACCCGGTTACATTATTTAGCGAATGCTCTAAAGAACAATTTAAGACTAATTAAATATTGCCCGCATAAAATGGCCCACGGGAATTATTTTTTTTCCCTAAACGACAGGCAGGAATTGTTTTTTCTTGGGCGACAGTACTATATTAGGACAATACTATTTACGGAAAATACCTTCCTATACCACCTTTACTTCTCTAACTTTTCTTTAATATTTTTTCACGGGATAGAAGAAGGGCTTACTACTCTAGTGTGTAGTCTTGAAGTTCCCTATAGTATATCATTGACCAGGATCTGGTCCTTTTGCTGAAGCGACCAACCTGTTCAATGAATACTAGATCATTTAAGGGGCACAATGGGCACCAGTAACCTAAGTGCGGGAGGACGCAAGTCCTCCGACCCACTATAAATCATCATCATCCCTATAGTACCCCTCTTTCGCGGGGAATGAACTAATGGTTAAATTGTTTTTGTTCTTCTATGAATGTTGAAACAAAAAGTAAACGTTTGCAACTAATTCTTCAAGTATCTATGAATATTCCACTCACATTGTAGCAGATAATCGGATCTTGACTGGTCGCGCTAATACCTTTTTTAGGTAGCTTCGGTGTTACCGATATTACCAAAATTATCGTAATCACACGAACAATTTTTTTTTATTTTTGCTTTTAATAATTAAATAACGGGTTTGTACCTCAGTAAGTAACATTTAATTAATATATCAACTAAGTGTTTTAATATTCATTAGTTCATAGAATATTCTAAAAAAATCCACTCGTGAATAAAGATTGTCTATAATTTAGTTTTTCATTGACCAACTCAATTGTGTTGATGCACGGCAATATCACTCATCTGTCGGAGGCGTGATATTTTCCAGCAGCAACACAATTTCGTTGTCAATAAGGCCACAGAATCGATAATTTTTAATTCATTTGTAGTATTGCTGTTGACAATATCACATACAAAACTTGATAATAACTGAGTATCAGTTTTTGTGCCTTGCCTATCAAAAGAAGGTCATATTTTATATACTTGGTTTTTGCGTCTGTCTTTAAGTTGGTCAAGGTGACACTTTTTCACGCAGTAGTACAACCAGGCTTACATGAGCAGTTAGGATGTGCAAGAAGTTAATTGGTCTCGTCCTAACAACGGAGTTGAAAGGTAGAAGGTTTTTACATTACAAGCAAAAACATATTGCATTATTACGAAATTTGTTGAATAATCGATTACCCAGACAAATGAATCATATTACCAGTTTATTTAGAATGTTCCAGTGTATAACATATTTTTTCTTATGATTCACAATAACTATCAAGAAATCAAACTGTGATCGAATAGCGATGTGTGATCGTCGAAAAACGAGAAGTGGAGAGGGTGCTTATCCTAAATGTAAGAATATATGTAAAACAGCACGGTAATCTTATTTTAAACTCCAAATGCGTCGATCGCCTAAACAAACAATGTCTCTAAACCACATTCTCTAGCTTCGCTTACTTTTACGTTTTCTTTAAAGAACGCGTTTTACTCGAGATGAACCTAAATTGTATAACCACGCTAAGATGTCAAGAATGCCATGAGACGACTAATGTCAATTTCGGTTTATTTTATCGTTTAAGAGGTAAAGAGCCCTACAAAGTGGTTTCAAAGTAATGATAAGTAATATTTTATGTGTTAGTGCGAACGTTATTGAATTTTTGGTACTTAATCGAAAGCAAAAAACTCAGTCTGTTTTTCCAAAAATGATGTTTTATGAAAAATCCACTCGTGGTAAGTTCTTTTGAAAGCAAAGCTCTGTAAAGCTCATATTTTCATTTCTTTAGAAAATTTGTCGCCCGCCCCGGCACAAGAAGGGGCTTCTTGTGCTATATTACATAATTAGATAAAAACTTAAAATTAAAATTCCTAAGCAGTTTAAAGGTAAAACTCTTGTAAAATTCTGCTGGACTCAAGTTCAAGATTATAATGCTTCACTCATTATCATTATACTTATTAAAGGCGGTCAGTTGATAACACATCTGAGGCCAACAGGTCCACCTCTAATTAATTTCCTTGTTAACCATAATAGCTGACCAGTCCTTCCTAATCGGTTGTATTGCGCATCTATCTGATTAATTGGCCACGTTATCAGCTAATTAGGGTAACGTAGAAACCTTTGTGACGAGTTCTCATATCTACAGTAAAATACCTGCTACTGACCTGAACGTAATGCTAGTTTAGGATGTTTCTCCGAAAACAGTTTTCTACATTTTTGTGGTTAATATATGTCTAGGGAGTAATTTATTTAATATTTTTCTTTGGAAAAATTGTACTTCATAACACAAATATTTAAGTTTTTTTTACAAGGGATCAACATTATTTTGAATTGCATTTTTCTAAACAAATTTGCCTGTGCTTATGTCAATACTTTAATCTTTTGATTGAGTATTTTTATTTACAAACAATTTATTTTAACAAATTAAATTGTGTATGATTGAAACTTTAATTTAATGCCAATGTTCATTCCGCGCTATATCAGTTTCTCCATAGAAAACTAAAAGCCATTAGTGCTAACCTGTAACCGTAACAATTTATTTTACTGCGATCGGAAATGGAATTAATTGATTGGTATAATGCAAGCGAGCCGTCCCTTTAATTAATATCTATAAAATTGGAACTGCAGAGGCTACTTTTAAATATAAAAAGGTTTTCATACGTTTATCAATATTCTAGCAAATGCCAACTTTTGTTGTTTATAACTTATAGTTATAACTCGTAAAGACCGGACTTTTAGTCGCAGAATAGCAAAAAATTTCGTTCAAATTCAATCAGTAAACAAAAAGCATGGTCGTACTCAAATCCATTCAAGTTATACATGAAACATATTGGACAAGAGAATTAATTTTTCGGATGAGTATTTAAAGAAAGTGGTTGTTGTGTACTGCAATTCTTACGTTTTCTATTCAACCGTGATTTTCCGTCCTTTATAAATGTTGATAGTCCAAACTTTCCTTTCGTAGAACTTTCTCGTTGTATTATTGAATTTACACGTTCCATTTAGATCAATTCCTATTTCTTGTTTTACATTTCAATTGAAAAACATATTTTTGCAGTTTCATAAAATTGTTTTGTGAAGTACTTTTACAACTCATGACCATTTATATTCTACGCTTATGAAGTTTGTTTTATATTATTTAAGTATTGCATAAGCTTCAATTCCAGTTTACCAAAGAAGCAATAACTACCTGCACAAGCTCAAACATATGGATGTGTTACCATTCTAAGCTTGTAGATAATTCGTTTAAAAGTTTAGGTATGCGCTCTCTATGCATTTAAGAAAATAATGCAAAAATTGCTTAATAATTGATTGCCTCATAATTTAAATACTGGTAAAATACTAGACTAAGTACGCTTGTTTGTTATAATTTAGTTTTTTGAGGATTCTTATCGGTTATCAAACATTTATATTTTTGCAGCAACAGACTCTTGAGTAAACATGTTTAGAAATAAAAACTATAGATGACGTAATGTAACACATGTTGGAACAGTTTAGCTCGATTACTTAATAGCTAACGATTCTAGAAGAAGAAGTCCAACCCAAAAAATTATTCGAAAAAAGATTCTGAAGAGATATTCGTTGAAAACAAATTGCTGCGGAAAAAAGACCAAAGAAAAGAATCCTCTAAAAAAACAATTTTGGATTAAACATCTTTGGGTAAAAAATCTAAATCTCCTACGCTTACCTTATTGTATCTACCTAAAGATTTTTCCTGGAATGTTGTTGCTTTATTTAGTATTATTTGTGTTTCTAAAGTGTTGTAAAAATAATGCAATTTTCTTGCAGTGGTGTAATTTAGTAAAGATAATATTAAGGTTTTTCGTTTGAGTGCAAAATTTACTGAGGAAAATATTAACGTTTTCCGTTTGAGTGCATGCTTGAGTTTCAAAAATTAAAAAAAAAATACTGAAAGTTCTAAAGTAACTGAAAACAAATTACTTAAATGTTTGGTGTGGATATTTGACAAGGATTTTTAGTAGGATTTGTTTTCGGGCTATTTTTTCGAGGATTTCTATTCGAGTAGTTTTTCCGTAAGATTGTGTTCCAAATTACACGAGTTTTCGATTTTTAAAAAATCATAAAAGGCAACACAGCCAAATTAATACGCCGGGATATCAACCAAATTGCAATAAATTCTCAGCTCTGTAAGGCTATAAAAAAATCGTGCGGCAACTTTTAGACCAATTATTTGGTCACTTGTTAAAACTTTTAAAACGTTTTTACTTCAAACTTGACACTTTTTCAAAAAATTTCGTGCAAAGTAAGTTTGTTTCTATAGCGATATTATAATCATTAAGTTTATGCCTATCTGGCAACTCGTCTTAGAATAATTTGGGGTTAAAATTTTTCTTTAAAAAAACTTTAAAAAGTTTAAAAAATGGTATCGGCCGCTGTATTAACACGTATGTCCGTTGGCGCTGCACTGTCTCGAAATGTTTTTGAAATCATTTAGAAAAATAAAAGCTGATAACACTTCCTACGTTGGCAAGGTGTTGCACCGTCTCTTCAGAAGAGTTAGGAAAGATTGTGACCTCGACAGAACTCGTGCAGCGCAAATAAAATTACAAAAAAACGAATTGACCTGTAATGAGTTATTTGTGATAGTAGACTATAACCAGTTTCTTCTTTCTATACCATAAAATAACTCAAACATTCAATAACTTTTGGCCTTTGCGAGTCACCGGTGTCTCACAATTTTTTTATGATAAAATGTGCGAAAACAATTTCAAACGCATTAATAAAAATTTTAGCATTTTGATCTCAGCACGTTGGTAGATCAACACACAGCACTTAGTGCAGTGAACGTACTTAAAGTACGAAACATAGGAAAAAAGCGCATTAAAGCCTTCTATCAAATTCAGTTTAACGGTTCACAAAATATAATTCATGAAAAATGCCACTGAAAGGTTTTACTTCAGCTTCCGATTTTAGATTATTTAAAAGCTTACCTTGTCGATAAATTTTTGATGTACTCCTTCATCCCAAATTCCATTGAAATTAACTCATTGCATATGTGCGGTAGATATACGGCGTGCACACCTACACACCTACACATATACCGACACATCTACCTACTCACGGGATGGCCAAAGACCCTCACCCCAGTTACAGGCGTGAACATGTGTACCTTCGTCGGGACGGCGCGCGCTTTATCGGTTACTTTCTTGATTTTAACTTGGTACAACCAGATCTTTCCGAATAAGTTCAAGGTCTTCTTAATCGGGACCAGTAAAACTGAGTGAGCTTCTGCGATGGGTGCCCAAACTCCTATGCAATAAGGCGTCGCGCTGTGATTGGAAACTGCCCTCTCTCTCTCTCTACTGGTGTTATAAATTTGCCTGCGTTTCAGTCACTGGAAAACCAAACGGGTTATAAATACTTCTAGGCAATATGCTAGGTGGTTATCATCAACCAAGCAGATGAAAGCAACGTCCAGAAAGGAGTGGCGTGTATGCAAGCATTAGAAACTTACGTCTTAATAATGTGGTTCTCACGTCTATAATTTAAGTGTCGACGTCGTTCGGGAACTGGCCCCAATCTATCTGCTGGGCGGTGCGTGGTCGGTCAGTACTGGAACTGCCAGTAGCCTATATTTCAACGAGCAGATTTTGCTATTCCGAATAGTACAACCAGTGACTTTCACTATTACTATGGCGAACAGAGAGGCTTTGCGGGAGCATAGTTTTGACGAAAAAGACCATTGTTGGGACGTTGTTAGGCCTGTGCAACCAGTAGGATTCAACCTGATGTCGTACTGGTAGCTTGTTCTTGTCTTTCTTAGGCAAACGCGCTGATTGAGCGTATCTCAGTCCTATGCCAATGATGGCTGTGGCAGACAAAATCATCTCTTGTGCCTCTCACCTTTAAAAACCATTTTAATTTTTTAGAGGTACAGAACACCAATCATTACTTTTCTGTACTGAAAGTAAAGAAAAGTAACAAATTAAAAAAGATTGTGCATTTTTGTAAATTTTTAATATTATGTTCCTTTATTTATCAATTCCAGCTTTACTTCGTTAAAGTCCATATTTAATGAGTATCTGTATATAAAATACTTAATCACTTTAACAATATCTATTTATTTTACCCTTATACGTATTTCGGCATGTTTACATGCCATTGTCAAAGGTTATATGAAAAAGTAAACAGTTAGTGTTGTTATAGCAATAGAACTTTGTTACTTATCTTGGTAATCGTCTGCAGAAGACTTGATTTCTTATTCCAAAATGTCCAGTAGAGGAGAATTTAAGAGATCAGTTTGCTCATTCATTAACGGAACAGTTTTTAAATGTTTGTGAATTTCAAAAGCTTCTAGTATATCTAATTTACGTTTATCATCACAAAAGTGTAAACATTTTATGGTGTTATTAGATGTCATTGAATGATTTTGTTCTAGTAAGTGTTTAGCGTAATTGGATTTACGTGGGTGTTTGTATTTGTAACAACGTACGTGTTCTTTATACCTAATATCAAAATTTCTAATTGTCTGGCCTATATAAACCGAATTACAATTATGTTCCTGGTTATTTTAGAACATCATTTATTATTTTTTTAATATAGAAGTTTATTTAACAAGTTAAAATATTTGGACAGAATTCTTCGATAAAATTTCTATTCTTGTGATCACACTGAAAATTGATTACCAATATTCCATTACGTTTTCAATACTCAAAAGAGATTGGAATAATAATTGCTATCCTACCTACGAAACGCCTTATAAAAATCGTGGAAATCTTTAATGTTCAATTTTTTTAATAAAAGAACCTTTGTGTAATATGCGAATATGAATATTACATCAGGTACTTTTTAGGTAAGAGTTTATGACAAACTTAATTAAATGATCTACCTACAAATTTTGATTAAACTCTTCGTTAGTATTCGTTGTAGATACAATGTAAGAATGGTATTTATCTCACATACGCAGACATGACTGTTACACCTTTATCGCTCCGAGCAGCATGAAAATCTTAGCCACTATTTTTTTAAAGCGCAACAGATACCGACAGTATAATAAAATAAAAACAACTGGAAGTCTTCCCCAGATTTTTTATAATGCGTAATTGTGAAACGTATTTATTTACCCATAATAGCGTTACAAAACACATTTTGGACTTTTTTGGCCGATATGTAATTGTACTTTATGTATCATAAATTTTAGTAATATTGCTTTTGAACACTGTAGATTTTCTTGTAACATTCTGTGGAAAGAAGTTAATTTTGGCTAAACGGAAATAAAACTGTTTGTGTATATATCTGCTGAAACAATACATATGAGGAATATTTTTAAATAAAGAAGTAAAAATAAACTTACAATTCAAGTCAAAAGGATTTTTTTGCAGATATTTGTAACTTATTGGAATGTAAACACAATAAATTTTTGACTTCGTTGCCAAACTGCAATAATTTTAAAAATATTTGATTTAAAGATGCTTCAGCAAAATTAAAGTTGTTATATAATAAATGTGTAACAATTCATAAATTGTCAATGTTTACCTTTATATTTCCTTTTCAACCGTCGTCCAATTAGCACTACTAAAGCACATAAACGGTTGTGCGAACAATGAATTCGAAAAATGTCTATGCAAATACAAACATCACAGTAATATTAAAAGTGCTATAAACCGTTTAACTTTGCATTTTGCGTGGATGACTTTGCAAATACAAATTTCCAGGTCATTCTAATGTCAAGCCAAAACGCGTTTTAATAATGTTGGTCGTATTAGCAACTAAACTCAAAGATTAAGATAATTCTAAGGTGACTTAATCTTTGATTTTCCAAATGCTTGCATTGATATATGAAAAGTAATATTTTTTAGTCAAAAAATTAAATGTGTAAAAAATACGTGAGCGGATATGTCGAGCAGCCCCTATTTCCCTGGCTCCGGTGGATAATTGTAAAAAGAAAATAAGTAAAAATGTAAATCATTAATAGTAAAATATTCAATAAAAATTTTAATTTAATATCTTTATCTGAGTCAGCGGTGCTAATTACAGTGTGACTCCACTGCTCAACATGATAGACGCTGTAGCTCCGTATCGAATCGTTTCCGGGTCCATGTTTACCAAAAACACTTAGGCAATTTCCTGTATACTGAAATCCATTAGATTGGTAAAATAATAATACATGAATCATCAGAGGATAATACCCGTAATGTTAATTATACGTTTGAAATTATTACGTAAACAGGTAAATAAGTAAACCATTTTGATAAACATTACATTCTGTAAATTCTGGAAAAGCTAACTCAGCGCTACCTACCGCGAAAACTTAAAACAATTTTCCGGAAAACCTAGCGGTTGTACAGAAAGTTTCCCTGAAAATTAATACAAAGGTTTAATCACTATCATATTGCAAAATTATGTTAGTTTTATAGTTATCGTAGCATCAACGTAACAAAAAATGATAATTTGATCCTAAAATTATTATTTTTAAAAAAAGCTTTTGGAGTGGTATTTCAAGCACTCGTTCATAGAGGGCATTCTAGAAGTAAATCAATAACAGACTGGAAAGCACCGACCATTTGAACTGTAAGATGCTAAAGCCTTAAGGGAAAATAGAATTAAACTTGTTAAAGTGGGTCTACTTCGAAATAAATAAAGCTGCACATAAAAAATTCTGTCTTTTAGTTAAAGCAAGGAGTGGACGGGGTTACAAATTGAAACTTGTTATAAAATCTTTTAAGTGGTGTGCTTAAAAGCCTTAAAAACTTTTCAAAATTTATATTTTTAAACTGGTAGTTAAGCTAGAGAAAATAATTATAATTAATGTAAAAAAAAACACATTATTGGTAAGGATGATAAATATAGCAGGATAATTATGTGATCGTCGTAATAAAGCTTTTGAATAATAGTTGCAAAAAATTAAAATATTTTAAGCAATAACCGAATAGTTAGAGCAG
Source organism: Ctenicera cuprea (assembly GCA_958336395.1). Classification (NCBI taxonomy): domain Eukaryota; kingdom Metazoa; phylum Arthropoda; class Insecta; order Coleoptera; family Elateridae; genus Ctenicera; species Ctenicera cuprea. The sequence continues at coordinate 75,750,939 of OY284486.1, read as the reverse complement.
AATTTAGGTTAAAGAATGAAAGCATGCAGGCGTTATTTGAATAGAAATAAAAATGATATTTCAAGGTTTTAACCTTGATCGAAACCACCTAATGTGTTTGATAGTAGAAGAATCAACACGAGTGACACAGGGACGGCGGAAGCCCTATTGGGGGTATAGCAAACTCCACACCTGGAAAATGTCCGTGTGTGGAATTCCACACCTGAAAATGCGCTTCATTCGATTGTTATTGACGATTCCAGGATCGTCATGTACAAACGAACGATCTTTCTCGACTTTGAGACGTCTGAAAACATATTTGCGATCGAAAATGGTCCAAAAGCGCCTCAACCATATTCCAATTTTGCATATTTATGCAGAGATGGTTGACAGTCTCGACATCGATTTATTGTTGAACGAATTCATTGTAAAAAATTCGAAAAGGTCTGCAACTTTCGCTTTGACAACCAAATGATTACATAATAAATCTCAATTTTGAATATAAAAAGTAACTTTGTTCTGATTTTCTATCATCTCCCTTCAATCCCCCCCCCCCCCCCCCCCCCCCCCACTACTTCGCCACCACCCTTTTACTCCACACGTGGGTTCCTCTTCCGCCGTCCCTTCAGGGACAGACCATGTGACAATGTTATCTTTAGCCTCAAAATTATACAGTAATGAATAAAATATTTATAACATGCATTTTATTTAAGTATCTGCTTAAATAGCAAGAATGTGATGTATTTAAGAATCTTTTAAGTGACATATTATTTCCTTCAGAAGTTGCAAGAATATTGTTGCTTTACTAAATTAAATTATTTAAACGTAAATATTTTTAATACCAAAAGTAAAACAATAATATATAAACACCATACATTTTATTTACTACATAAACTATGAATTATTAAAAAACGAAAAATTTAACTTACCTTAGCAATACGTTAATAAATTATTATAACTTCAATATGAAAAGTAAAATTTATGAAATTGTGTAAATTGTAATACAGAAATTTTATAAATTTCAATAAATATTCTTGAAAACAGAATCCTAAAATATGTTCGTTTATTTCCTAGACGGTCGAACATTTCCCCTTAGAGGCCTTGGAGATAGCGAGATTCGCTGGTAATAATAAACACAGTACTGATAATAAACAATATATTATAAAACAAAAACTCGTTAAATTGCTAAATTTATTAGATGATTGCGGATAATTAATTCTAACTTATATTAAATCTGTGCATGCATGCAATTTGAACCAATTACTCGTACCCTCACGTTGCTTTTGTACACCTATTAATTTAAATTTTCATTTAAACAATATTGTGAATAAGCCGTAGGAAATCCTTACTATTTATAGCATAAGTGATTTTTCCAAGCCATGATTTTGCTGTCTACATGCGAATGCAAACACATTTATATATTTTTCTGCCGATTTACGATATTCGTTAACAATAATTATGCGGAGGATGGACCTAAGGTTATTTTTGTTTAATTACACCTTAATACGGGTACTAATTGTTTATCAACCTTTCTTTATATCCCTAATGAATAATCTTGAAGTATATCTATAAGCAATTAAAAATTAGCAGTTTTTAAAATTTTCAATATTTTTACAATTTTCGATATTTTCGTAATTTACGAAAGGTCAGAATTTTCAAAATTAAAAATAAAAATTATTAGAAATTTTTAATTTTTTAAAACATTGATTCTAATGTAATAATTTATTGTAAATAAAACAATTCTTAACTTCAACAGGTTTTTTTATGTTAGCTTTATACGTATTTCGACGTGCTTATACGTTATTATGAAAAGCAATCAATCTTGCTTTTGATAATGACGTGTAAACACGTCGAAATACGTATAAAGCTAACATACAAAGCCTGTTGAAGTTAAGAATTGTTTTATTTACCATAAATTAAAATGAACTTCAACGAAGTAAAGCTTGAACTTATAAATAATGTGATGTCATCTTCGTTAGAAGAACAAGCTATAAATCTTGGTTTTGATAATGACGTGTAAGCACGTTGAAATACGTATAAAGTTAACATAAAAAACCTGTTCAAGTTAAGAATTGTTTTATTTACCATAAATTAAAATGAACTTCAACGAAGTAAAGCTTGAACTTATAAATAAAGTGATGTCATCTTCGTTAGAAGAACAAGCTATAAATCTTGGTTTTGATAATGACGTGTAAGCACGTTGAAATACGTATAAAGTTAACATAAAAAACCTGTTCAAGTTAAGAATTGTTTTATTTACCATAAATTAAAATGAACTTCAACGAAGTAAAGCTCGAACTTATAAATAATCTAATGTAATAGTTTAAACCAGAGAAAAGGAAAGAATGCAGCAGGCAGGATGGACACGAGGAAGGTCCCGTGGCGGCTGCCCCACAGCTTAATTTTCTAATGGGGTAGTAAGTTTCCAAAATTGCAGGTGGTGGTCTGACGGAAACCCCGGATTGAATGTAAAGACCAGTACTTTTTAAAAACTAACGTTTGGTGCGGCATTTTTAATGGGAGACTAGTTGGCCTTTATTTTTTATGTCAAAATTTAAGTTGGGGAGGATATTGGAACTTTCTTATGAACTCAATTACTGAAGTAATTACATGTCGTTGTAGGAAAGAGCAGTCTTGCGTTTTCAACAAGACAGCGCGGCGCTTCAATTCATAGTACTATTAATGTAAGAAATTATTTAGACAGCCTGTTTATGGGGCAAATGGATTGACAAATATTCGCAATACCCATGGCCAACAAGATCCCCTGACATAACGCCCTTATAGTTTTCTTTTTATGGGGATACTGGAAAAATAAAGTTTACCATAGAAAACCGTTTCGAAATATCGATCACAAACTAAAATAATTAACTTTTAAAAAGAAAGGGAACCGACTTCAAATAAAAACACAAAAGTGACATAAGTTAACTAAAAAGCAAAAAATAAATGTTTTTTATACAACAGTTTAATACTTATTTGTTGTTCCGTTTAATGTAATTAAGAAATTGCTGTTTATTATATAATTATTAATTGTTTTATAATTTTGAAGTAGGTGCCAAGTAAAACATAAAAATTCGAATTTAATTTGTTATTGCAGCAAGGTATATAATTTTTATGTTTTACTTGGCACCGACTTAAAAATTATAAAACAATTAATAATTATATAATAAACAGCAATTTCTTAATTACATTAAACGGAACAACAAATAAGTATTAAACTGTTGTATAAAAAACATTTATTTTTTGCTTTTTAGTTAACTTATGTCACTTTTGTGTTTTTATTTGAAGTCGGTTCCCTTTTTTTTTAAAAGTTAATTATTTTACAATTTTAAGTGATGGGTAGACCTAGTAAGGATGCTTCTCGAATGAGGAAATGACGGCTAGTTGAAACGGAAGATGAAATACGGAAACACTAAAAAGTCGGTTAAAAAATAGATTTTGAGGAGTATCTTCGAAGTTCAAGCTCCAATACCAATTAAATTATAATGGGACCACCTTGGAACTATACTGAACCCAACACCAAAAAATCATTAAAATCGGTTCATAAACAAAAAATTATGCCCGAACATACATAAAAAAAAAAATAAATAAAAAAAAACATATATACAGACGAATTGAGAACCTCCTCCTTTTTTTGAAGTCGGTTAAAAATTAAATGTTTTCATTAAACTTCGTATTTACAATTTTAATTTAATTATTATTTCCCTTTCCTAAGACAATTTTCTATATTTTGATTAATAATGCCATTCCAAGCCATTTTATAATTTTAAATGGCATATTAGCGGTGTAATAGATGTGACATGACAAGTATTTTTAGAAATTTTGTGGTTATGCTGAAACTAATGCCGATGCGTATTTAAAAAAAATAAAATAATGAAAACTTTCCCTATGGTGCAGACTTTTGGCGGTCACTGTACACTCAAAGAAAAAACAACAGCAAAGAAAGTAATGGAATATTCAAACAATAAACCCTCGACAGGAAAGCAACGATAATTATGGAAATTTATCTGTTTCGCTATTACTTTCTTTTTTATGACAAATGAAACTAAACATTAACATTAATTAATGTCGTGTTTAAAATAGTCTAAAACTAGAAAAATTAATTAGTTTTCGTGCCTAGTAGAAAGAAAGCAGCTAATGTGTCAAAAAATTCAGTACAGATACTTTATTATTCTAACCTCTTTTTCTGAGTGTTTCATTCTTGTTTTTTTGAGACGGTTTTGCTGTACATTTTACTTCAATTTTTTCACATTTTTTTGCGTTTTTTCTAGAAACCTTTTTGTACTTAACATCTTCTTGCAGCAACAAATTGCAGCAGTTGAAAATCGCTCATCAAACGTATGTTAAATGTTGCTAATTATCAAAAAACCTGGGAATTATTTTATTTTTTGTAACAACCTCAATGCTACTTAGCATTAACTGATAAGTTAATTTTAAATTGCTGTTTTGGTGCAAAAATACAAAATTTAAAAAGAAAATTTTCATCAACGCAAGCTCATAATTTATTAAAGCCAAACATAAACTTAAAAATTTTAACTCAGCTTTATTTTTCGCCTTAAAAGCACACAGGGGGTGCATTTATTGAAATTTTTGCCTGTGTTGGGGTATCGCTCAATTTTCCAACTTATATTACTCATGCTTGCTGCTTCTTAATCATTAATTCTGCGAAGCAGTACCTACCTGCATTTACCTGTCATTAGGGGTAACCGCTACCGCAAGCCTCATTAATCTCGTTTTTGCAGATGTGCGGAAAGCCCGGAGTCGCCAGGAGGTCATTACGGGACAGAGACGGAGCTCCAAGTTTGAGTCCGGGCTCAACGCCATATCCGTAGATTCAGATATGGCTAAAACTCCAGAGAGGCTCTTTCTAAGTCCCAATTACACAACCGTCCAGGCTCAAATTGGAACCACTGCTATTCTGCATTGCGAAGTTGTGGATATTGGAGAAAGTACAGTACGTGATAAAATGTTACAAAACTAATTTTTTACTTTTTCTTGTTCCATCTAACAAGTTTTGTCAGATTTTCTGGATGAACGTTTTCAGTTATATTTTGTTTTACAGCTTCCAGGAATAAATCCCCGTTTTTGAATAGTTGCAGTATTTTAAAATTATATTGTCAAGTTCGTTTTATTAACAGCAGAAATACACAAAGTTTGATTATAAGGAACAACGTTGTTTTTTCCTTTTAGTAATAGAACTAATTTCCAATTACAAAAAAAATTTCTGATTTAATTAGCTTAATTAGTAAGTCTACAATTGCAGTTACAGGTATTCACTTAAAACGTTGTGAAACTGGAGTAAATTGCGACGTTATAGAAGATTCTTCACATGAGAAGACATGTTGCTATTATTTATTATTGCTAATTGCTTGAAACAGTGAAAGCAAACAATGTTTTTAATTGTGGAACGCCGTTTTATTTTTTAAATAACTTTTATTTATGCTTAAAATGTTTTTCGACCAGAAAATAATAGGATGATGCCAAAAAATATTGTTTGACGTTATCAAAAGATTTTCTTATATTTATTGACGTAAATTTAATATTTCTTCAACAATTTTCTAAAAAGAAAAAATAATTATTGACGTAAACAACTGTTTTTTACGTCAAAGAATCGTTTTTAGATCTCTAAAATTATTTTGTCAAGAATTGATTTTGTGACGTCAAAAATTGATTTTTTGACTAGTAGAAAATTAAATTATTTTAAGTTCGAATTTCAAAGCAGTGGTTTGCACAGTTTAATTGAATAAATACGAAAAAAAATATTTTTAAATTTAGATTTTTAATAAATTTTAAAACTGAAAATTTTGATAATTTTTAAACGGTTTTTAGAACACCAACAGGAATGCGTTATTTATCTTGGTGACCAAGGCCTATAACCGAATGCACATGCCCAAAGCGATTAAATTGCTTGTAGGTGTTTGTTATATCGCTTATTAACGTACAGTGTTGTTTATGTATCCAATAAAATTATAAATAAAGACACCACTGCGGTTACTGAACATATCGTATCCATGTGAAATTCTCAATTACTAATAAACAAAAGCAAATGGTTTACAAATTTAAAAACTTTTCAAAAATAAAAAAATTTCATAATACTATAATTTAAAAAGTACTTTAAAAAATTTCAAATGTATAGGCGGGAAGCCCCCTTGGTGTTTGCCCTACAGCTTTTTAAATATATTTAATATAGGTTTAGACAGTTTAACTTCAGAGTTTTGAACCTAATTTTACTGTAAACAAAAAACTGGTTGAAACAACGAGCGTTCCAAGAATACATGGTTTTAGATTCTTAATTAATTAAAAGCACAAAGCACCTTTCTGTGTAACTCAGAAGCCTTTCAACTTGCATGTTTCAGTGCACAGCCTGGTAGTAATCCGGCACTAACTAGAAGTTTCAAGACAAACTTTTTTTTTTTTTTTTGTATTTTGTCAACTATAAGTAGGCAAACCGAAAGCAATTTCGCAGAGTAAAAGAAGAAAATTTCGATGTTTAAAAGAACTTCTTATTTTTCTTGAGCAACTTTCAGCTAGCTTTTCATAGTCTTCAATACTTAAGTAAAATTAGAGCAATAGTCTTTTGAAAATATCAGAATTTTTTATTTTCTTCACAGTTTTAGCAGTTCCAAAATATATCTTAGTTTATAGCATTATGTACCACTAGGGCACCTCCATTACCAAATTTCATCCTGATTTGAATATTCGTTTTTGACTAAATTGACATTAAAACCTAAATTTTCAAAAGTTTATAGAAGAAAAAATTATTTTTGATTTAAATAATTGTTTTTCTTCTGAAATTGGTTTTGACGTCAAAAAGTTATTTGTTGACGTCTGGAAATCGCTTACACAATTTAGAATTAAAAACTAATCAAAATAAAACCTATACGTTAACCATAATAGATAGGATTTTTTTGACGTCAGAATTTATTAAATATTGTCTAAAAATTAAATTTTGACGTCAAAAATTTATTTATTGATGTCGAAAAACGCTGTCGTGTCGTGTCTCTTATATCTGTGTTTGGTGCTTGGAGATAGATATTTTTCACAAACAGACATAGTTTTCCTAGAGAAAACTCCAACTTGCTGGTTTCCCATTGCTGTGCAAGGTAGAACGACTGTACCGGGAGTCACACCCATAACCCCTGCACTGATAGCCCGCGCGTTTACCGCTGAGCTACTGCCACAGTTGTCCTATAATTCGTCGAAACTGATCTGATAACATACTTTTGAGTAAATAGACGAATCTTCAAAAATTCATAAAAGGCGTCGCTGAGAAAGTAGCCGGCTGGGACATGATTCAAATTGTAGCTCATCTCCCGCTCTGTAAACTTAAAAAACTGAAAAGAATTCATGTACCTTTTGTTTGTGAAATATTTTTAAATTCAAAAATTGATGAAAATAATTTTCACTTCATAGCCATTAACTAACTCGTTTTTGAGTAATAAGACGCAAAAAAAGGCGTTAGGTTTACTCTAATTCCCGTTTGAAAATAAGAAAAGTCGTTTACTGCAAAAAAAACGATACAAAAACACAACTTCCGCTTCCTCTTAAAGATTTTTTTAAAAGCTTATTTTGTCCATGAATTTTTAATAAATATATATTTGTATTCGGAAGCGCATCCAATTCGGCTCATCCGTTCGGGAGTTCTGGGGAGTCACCCACCCACAAACTTCTTTTTATAAAAAAAAACTATTTTTTGAGCTCCTGGACGTTCAAAACAAAATTTTGACTTTGAAAGTTTTTAAGGTTTCAATACTTCCCTATACTAAAAGTATAAGAAGGTAAAAATATAATTAAATTTTGCTGTGCTTGCAAAGCTGGGTGAGACTTCATTTTTTTTATCATTTTATACGTATAGTAATAAATTAAAGTCTTTGCAGTTTGAAAAGGCGTATTAATCTCGCAGGACTCCACCACTGAGTTTCGGACTCGATGCCTAAAAAATTTGACGAAATCTCTGAATAAATTAAATGTACTTCTCTCATACGCCATCAATTGATAGACTTATTTTCGTAAAACAAACCGACACGTAACACTACCAGAAAATCAACTAACGTTCAGTAAATGCAATTAACCGATTACATGGGAAGCTTTTCATCACCACGTGTTACGTTGATGAGGGCATGACTAAAAGCGGATTTTGTTTGTGTTTCGTGTTTATTCCAAGCCTGTCTGGTTTATCTGAGTAATCTGGTGTAATTTTTCAAGTTGAAATGTTGTCTTGCAGGTGTCCTGGATAAGAAAACGCGACTATCACTTACTGACGGTGGGATTACAAACGTATAGCAGTGATAAAAGGTTCTTTACATCCAACGGAAAAAACGGACAGGTAATCAAGATATTTTTAAGTAAAACTTCACAAAAACCTATACATATAAAAGGGAAATCCTCTTGCTTTTATAAAACTCCTTCAAAAACCACATTGGCAATTGTGCTTATAAATAGAGACGATAAAATGTGTACCTACCGTACGAATGGCTCCGTGGGATACACCTAAATCAAAACATATTCGATATCCGCTACAAAAGGAGCCTCCTTTCCCGGGTTTTATGAATGAAACCGAATGGCGCCTGTCAAATAAATCATCCCCTACAAGTTCACAGCGTGAAGTAAATCTCAAATTATAAGAAGAAAGGGAAATCGCCCCTGCAGTAAAATTCAAACCACAGGAACTTCAGATACGCAAAGTTCATATAAATTTGAATTCAGTATTGTACAAATTGCATCTTTTACACATGCTTGGAATTCTAAACACAATACATTTTTGGAAATAGAAAACGATGTTTGTAAACTATTTATTAGTTATCATCGTATCATCTATTATTACATTAAATTATGAATTAAACTAAAAAAATAATTAATAATCTGCTTTGTTTAGGATTGGACTTTACATATACGTTACGCCCAATTAACGGATACAGGACTGTATGAATGCCAAGTGACGACACATCCCGCTTCAAGTCTCTTTGTTGAACTGGATTTAGTTGGTAGGTATGTTGTAACTAAGAAAATACTTTTAAGTTATGTAAAAAAATCGATAAGGTACAGAATTTTAGAGCAAAATTTATTCAGATGGCGTTACGACGCCACCTTGTATAAATGCTGTTTATAACGAGAACAAAAGTTCTCTCTGCTGCGGTGTATTTCAGCGAAAGTAAAAACTGAAGCGGTTTTCAGGAAGATATAAGTAATTTGGACAATAGGGTGGCGGATGCGGAAACGAGCAATTTTAAAAATAGGGCTGGGGATTGCATTATTACGGAATGACTTATGAACAGCCAGCGATGCGGTCTTTGAAAGGAAGCGAATGGAGAATCAAATAAATTGGGTATTTTAGAGTACACCGGGATCATATCGCGTGAAAGCGACGCGGTACTTTAGCCCCTTTTATATTTTACTTAAAAAATGCAGCTCATTTCTGATAATGATATTGACAGGAGCAAACGAATTTATTTTTGGACCACAACGTAAAAGCTAAACTCCTTGACTAGTCAACCATTAGCATATTAAATGCTCTTATTTTTGACTTCAAACGTTTGTGTATACACGTACAAACCTGAGACTAAAATTCTAAAATTGGCTTCCCTTAAGTAGAATGAAGTATGGTAAAACTTGTCGAAAAAAAACTTAGGTGCAGCTTTAAACTTTTTAATTCAGCAAATTAAGAAAATTTTTAATATTCTCGCTATTAAAATATTCAGTTCACAATTCTATACAGTAAATCCGAATTCCTTCTACCTGTCTCACCTTTAAGTGGCGAGGAGCTCCCGCTGCGATAACTCATTTACGCGTCCATTGCGTAAGGCGCATATTCTTTTGTGCAGCATACCGGTACAATTTTTTATATAGATACAACCACTGAACTATACTTATACTGGAACGCGCGCTCAGCCCGCCAGCCCGATCCGAGAGAGAGGGCCGCAAGGATCATCTCTGTCCTACTCTCGAGAGTATGCGCATGCGTAGAGCAGTCGATTGTCATGTCGCAACGTTTGAAAAGGAACTCACGTTTTTGAAACACTGGGAAATATGTATTAAGGTGGTTTAATGGATGTAAGAGAGAAATCTCATCGTATGGGTTCCACACGGTTCCACACGTCGACACACAACAGTTTCTCACCATAATAAATAAATTTATTTTTTACACCATATTTTTTTTACACCATAATAAATAAATTTTTAAAATTGGGTTAGTTTGTTTTGATTTGACAGCTTTACCGCTGTCTTCTCCCTCGCGCAGCGCATGCGCGGAGCGGTACGAAAAGGACAGGAATGATCCTTGCGCGCTATCTCCCTCGGCTCGCTTCTGTTCTATGGCAGAGACCGCCAGTGCGCGTTCCAGTATAAGTATAGTTCAGTGGATACAACAATTCGGTAATCTAGTAGTTGTTTGTAACGTTTGAACATAATCTGCTGATAGCGATGGCGTTATTATAAAAACAAAATCTGAGAAGGTAGTATCGGCGCCGCAAACATAACAGCGCAACCTCAAGCTCCTTTCAATCTCGGGCCCGAATGCAACTGCATTACGAATTTACGTTGCATTTTATTAAGTTGTGCTGTGGAAGACGCTAATACATACTAAATCCGGAAATATATACTAGTAAAATCAGTAATTGGGCAAACAAATATTGAACAATTACATTCCAAGCAAGTTTTAGATAAATTTGTAAAATACAAACATGATATGGAATGAATTAATTTGATTTTGTTTATGGTGTGCGATCGATGTTAAAAAATAAGTAGGCTAAGAATTAATCAACAGAAAATAAACCTAAGTATTCAAAGCCCGAGTTACAATAACAAAAGCGCTAGGAACGAACTGCTGCGGTTACACTATCAGTTCGCATTTAAGAAAAACTAGCTAAATCCGTGAGCTACGCTTAAGCTTTTTTATGATAATTTTAAAAGAAATAAGACTCGTCGTGTACCACTTGAGCTGTATTATCTGAGCTGCATCCGCATTCCTCTCAGGTTGAGACAGGTCGTAGGGAGGTCGAAGGGATCCGGATTTAGTACGTAGAATTGCAATCGCTACATAATTTATAAAACAACCTACTTATTAATGAATTTAAAAAACAATAAAAGACGAAACGTAGCCTACGGGAACCGCTAATTCTAAATAAAATCTAGAACATTTCTGCAGCTGATTTAATGTAGTACACCAAAACATTAGTTGTTAACTATTATAAATATTTTGATCAATTAAAATAAGAATTTAGACAATAAATTATAATAATTTTCAAACAGGAAATTACTTAATCACAAAAAAGTAGCTTGGTTAGACAAGAAATGAGCTTTTATGATATTATATGCAGGAGATGAGATTGTTGTGCATGAGTTTATCCAAGCGAGGTAATTTGCATAGATATTGCAATGTTGAGTAGAAAAATTATTTCTAGATATAGTACACCTTATCTACTTTACAATATACGGCGCTTAGAGTCACAACGTGAATTTTGTGTTCATAAAACCAAACCGGTGCTTGCCGCCCAGAATGTTTCCTCCGCTGAGTGTCGGGAATGAAAGCTACTCCCGGAAAGAAAATTGCGTGAGATACCCGAAAAAAGCCCGGAAAACCCGGCAGCTAATCCCTAAAAAACGGTCCCGGGAAAAAGCACCGTCGTAAAATCTTCAGGAAAAACATCTACCCCAAAAATTTCTATCATAGCCGCAGAAACAATACTTTAAAGAAAACGAGAAAATTAAATCGTTGAACTTAGCACTTTACCTCATTTCCAGGGAAGTGCTTTCACGAAAATTTTTAAAATGTTTTTAAAACTAATAAATAAACAAGGGAAAAATCTTAATAGATATTTGCATATATTTCCCAAATGAAATTCGCCTTTGATTATATAATTTGAACCGCTAGAAAAAAACTCGTACCTATTTCAGGGAAAGCTCTTTGTCAATTACGCAGCAAGAAAATACATGTGCTCTTTGTTTAAATGATGCCTTTTTGATGATTGTTGTCACCCGGAAGTTATTCGACTGGGTTTTTTTGCACCGTGGAATGTTTTACTGGAGCATGTCGTTACCGGAGCTTTTCTTCAGATGATGTTTGTCGACAGGTGTGTTTTCTATCAATGCTGTTCCTAGCAAATTTACCCTCGGACTTATTTAGGGATGTGTTTACGGTAAATCGTAAGTGGCCCCCATAAGCAAAAGCTGTTTTTTTGGTCGCAGTGTGATCGCAACGTAGAACGTAATTTTAGGTCTATCTCGTGCCGGCGATGATGTGACATCTAAGACTGCGACAGTTCGGAACCTTGAGAGCATTTATCATTTTTTGTGTTACAAATAAGTGTGTAATGAAGTAAATCTTCGATAATGAGATTGACGTTCTTGTTATTAGTAAAACATAATCATTATATTAAAGTTACCACTCGGCTCCGATTCTTTAACACCAACTCTCCACAAGCTGGTGAAAGCGCTACTTGGGCCTTTTAAATAAAAATCCGGAAGCTGCATGCTTCATCTCTGTTTTTGTTACAAATTACAACAGCAAATTGTATTCCAATAATACAAAAAAATTGTAGACATCATCGATCAAATTCTTGTGGAATATTATATCAGTCTACTGTACAAACGAAAATGGTCTTTATATAATGCTCTCGTAAATGTCTAGATTCTGATAGTAAGAAAACTAAAAGCTAAGACAGGCAGAAGGGATCCGAATTTAGTATGTAGGTGGTGCATAAATGCATGCATATATTGACAATTTTATGTGCATATAAATCCTAGCCTTAAAAATTTCATAAAGTATGCAGTAACTCTGGCCTAAAAAACGAAAATGGTACCTATTTTAAGTTATTCATTAAAAATTAATTGTTAGTATTGGTATTGAATATACTTTGAATTTTCAGTTGATTAAATAATAAAACGGGATAAAATACTGCAGGCTTATAAAATAAATATAAAAGGTCAATAAATATTCTGAAGCAAAGCTTTTTCGTCAATTAATAGCTGAATCAGCGTATTGAAGGCCGTGATGTTGCTTAGCAATTCAAAACACATCAAACGAGAAGGGTCGTAATTTACTAATACGTTCAATGCATTAAACGGAATGCTGGATATAGACACTGATGAAAGTGAAAACGCCCAAAAGAGAAATTGCGGAGATATTAGCCGGCATTATTTTATAAAGAAAATTAAAAGACATCGAGAAGATAAAGTATTTGTACATGAAAACAAAGAAAGGATCACAGGAGAAATATGAGGTAGTGATATTGCGTGCATTGTGCATAAGATCGCACGGCATCGTTTTGCATGATCTGTCCTGCACTGTTCTCCAGAGTTTTTGGTACTGATCTGTCCTTAATCCTGCCGTAAGTAAAAGTCTAGCTTGGTGGAAGGTGTAGGGTTCTTAACCCAACATGTGTATTCCTCGAGGAGTCTAATGTGGGTTTTCCAGCTAACGACAGATTATGTCCCAATCATACACACGCACACACACCGTAAACATTAAATTTTGCTTTTATTTATCGTAAACTATAGCGCTCCGCTGTACCAACAAATATGCGTCCGTAGTAGCGGACTTATACTAAATCCGGATCCTTTACCTCTGTCTCTCAATGTTTAGTAAAGACGTATTTAGTAACATTCTCGACGCACTTTATTTATTATGTTTACGGGTTTGAATGTGTGAAGAGTCAAGCAGTTTCATCGGTGCCATGAAACTGTGATACCGGCGTAATGTATGAATTACATCAATATACCTCTTGTAATAAATTAAATAAAGAAAAGCGTTTGGGGTAGCCGACAGGTTCTGTTATTTTATTGTACAGTTTAAAACGCGTTTAACAAAGAAATATTGTTTAGCAATAAAATTAGCCAAAGTTAGCAATGGTTTATAAAGAAAAGCGTGTAGCGCAGTCTACGGGTTCTGCTATTTTATTGTAAAATTTAAGACGCGCTTAACAAAGAAATATCATATTAGCAATAAACTCAGCTGCAGTTATCAGTTGTTGGTAAGGAAGATTTAACAATAAAATTTAATTGTACTTCAAAATATTTGGGGCAATGGATGTTTTGGATTTCTTACTTTACGCTCACGTACATCTTCTATCAATGAAATATGACGTCAGAAGTACTAACTAATTTGTAACATTGTATAGTTGATAGTGTACATTAGAGCAATGGAATTGGAGACGTCGAGCTAAGAAAACAAAATGCGTTTGCATTCGGGTAGTTACAATTAGACACACCAAGCGTGCATATTGAGAGAGGGATCTCTACTTCTTATTTGTATAGAAAAAATAAATGGCGGAATGTATATTGCTCCCAAAAATTCATTTTTATTGTCGAAACATTATACACTCGCCGCGTTTATATATTAGATTTTAGTTGATTTCAGTGCCTTTACTTTCAGGGTTTGTAACTAGGTTAGAAAGCGTTTTCAGCCATATCTTCATCAAACTTCTTCTGCTTAAAATGACTGTATTAACACGCGGCTTACGCTACGGGGATTTAGTCGTGAGAGACTCTGTATAATAATAATATCAGTTCACAAGGCGCATTTCAGCATATTGCTCTGCTTTTCTGCTAGACCGTGCTATTGCAGTTTTGTACAAAATATTCTAAGAAGCACATTCATTATCTAATTAATTCTTTATATATTTGTATGCCTTTAATAAAAGGATTAAACGAAGTTAATTTATACAGATTTCTGCATGCCGCTCGTCATCCGCTGCGAAGCTCAGGGTTGATTAAACATGCTGCTCCAATAACGAAGCGCATATAATAGAATTCCAGTCGATGCTGCATCAGAACTCGCCCGAAATTCCCTCATGTAACAATTTCCTTAGACTAGACGCCCTTGTCTTTAAATCGAAGTTGGTGAAAATTATTTGAAATACATCGAGTTTTCTTGATATAAAGATTTTTCAGAATTAATATTAAATGAAGCAGAAGGAACGAAATATTAAAAATTTTGACATGATCACTGGAACAGAAATGGGTGGCATGAAAGAACGTGCGTAAAATGTTCCAAGTTCTCTGGAGCAGAAGATGTGAATATTGGAATTCCTTGTAACCATAGACGCATTTTGACATTTTCACCTTCAAATTTATGTGAAATATTTGGGGCCAATAGCTCGTGCAATATGTCACGTATAGTTTATAGGTATACAGTAATAAGTCTATAAAGTGAGACCTAAAAATGAGAGAAGCACTTTGCTAAGACTTTCTTACAATTTTGAGGCTTATCATAATTTTAAAAATATGTTTGTATCAATGTTTAAAGCGAGAACAATAACAATGTTAATGTTATTTCCGCAGGCGCCTCAAAGTGCAACTAGAAACCTACAGCAAAAGCGCGCCAGTATGTCATACTATTTAGAAACTAAAACCAATCTTACTACTATGTTAGCTGGAGTGTTCAGCAACAACCCACGGGAACGTCTTATTGTGTTTAGAATCCTAAAATTTTTTTATTAGAAACCCCTTTCTCTGGACGAAGATCCTTTGAGATTACCAAAATCAAAAAATAAAGTTGTAAACCTTATTCTACTATCACCCATAAGTAGTTTAGTTGAAACAGAAAAAATTGTATCGACTTCTGTTTCCCCTCCCTTTTCAGGAGTTTATAGAAGGTTTCACAGAAAAATTAGCAGGCCATGACACGAAGCAATTGTAGCTCATACACAGCTATATAAGCCTACAAACTTTTTGTACAAAATTTAAAGCTGTCTTATTTTGTACAAAACTGTTTCTTATGTAGCTCTAACCGTTTAGAAGATATTTGCAAAAAACCGAATTTCCGCGTCATTTGTAAGATGGCAGCACAAGCTCACGCCTTACATATATGGATTGTTAATATGTCAAATTAATTATCTCAACCAAAATCCGTTTCTGTCCGTTTGTTTTCCGCCAAACGTTAAATAGGGTCTAAATTTCTACATATTAACAAGGTCATTGCAATAAAAATTTGATTCCATATCTGGTTTTACAATAACGGGAAAGAAAATTAATGGAAAAAGAGGTCCACGGTCTCTCATTTTAGAGATCAACTGCATTCACAGTAAATTTAATGTACTTGAAACTGCTAATTTTGTCATCTTAACTTGATGGCATATTAATTAACCTGTTAGGTGGCCATCACAGCCAACGGTTATTTAGGTGGTGGCATCTAACACGAGATTTATCCGCCATTGCCTTTTTCCTTCATGCTGGATTGAGTTACGCTTAGTCAGGCGTTTGCCCAAGTTAACGACAGTTGAACGAGTACATCAGTACAAGCTACCAGTCACGACATCAGACTGCACAGGCACTGGCACCACAAGTGACTTACGCTGTGACCAAGACGGAGGAAACTATTCTTCAGTAAGCTCAGACTTGCTTTTCGCGGTGCCCGTCAATAACGTTACTAAAATTTTTGATACATCCGAAGCTGCACCAAGCAATTGGGATCCACACAGTGCCCAGTAGTGGTCGAGTTCGCACCGCAAAAATAGGTCGGTAGCCGGTCTTATCATGGTGATCGGTACATTAATAGTCGGGTGTACAAAAGCACGAGCCCTCTAGGTCCACACTTTGATAGTTGATAGCTTGCCTGAGCAAGCAAAATGCACGTCACCTCTCACCTATCAATTGTAAACTGACACAGTGTCAGTTTACCGCTGATGATCATAGCTTTGCTGAAACTAGTATTTAGTTACTTGTGTAAAAGGGTGTTGTTTTTTAAGTGTTGTTATTCCACAGTTCGTGTGTTTTTAGTTCTATACATTCTCTATTGAAACTCTGAACTTTCGGTATTTAAATTTATAATGCGTGTGGTTAATGCTTCAATTTGTTAAAAGATGAGCAAACGTGATTTAGTTAATTTAACGTTATTGGTCTAGCAAACTTTGGAATTAATAATTTATGTATACATATCTGGAAAAGGTCAACGTTTGTGTTGTCAAATAATTAATCCAGTAACAATGTTGCCACTGTTTACTATTACAGTAAGTTTCAAAATAAAGTTTAATTTTCAGCAGGTTGAACAAAATTTATAAAACATCTGTCTGAAACTATAAAGCTCTTTGTTAGAAGTAAATGTAATACAGACTTCCTTAGAAAGTAGTATTGCAATCAAACAACGAAACCAAAAATTGGCTTATAATATTGCCCTACCACATCAAACAGTCAATAACGTGCGGTTATTTTTTCTGGTTACCATGGAAACAATCGAATTTCACTGGTAATTTTGCACTCCAGCAACTTGAGCGGAAATTTGTACAAGTGCAAAATTACGCTTCTCACTCATGCTGTTGTTACAAAATTTGTACATTTGCAACGAAAATTTTTTCTTAAGAGTAAAAACAGAACATCCTAGGCTTATGTGCGGGTGGGCGCTACTCGCTCAAATTTGTGAGATAAACTTAACAGCTCAAGAGTTATCTGAAACTGAAAGCTGTAGGTCTTGCTCTATTTAGATTCAACTGCAATGCACACGATAAGTAGTGGATAGTAAAATCCTAAGAAGCAATATCCTAGAAAGCTGCTTATACACAATTAAAAGGAGTAAAAAGGAATAATGAATACACAGCTAAATCATTAAACTAAAATTTCTGTATTAAATTATTTTATTGTAAAAAACACAAAAAAAAACTTCTTTTTGCTGCTCATCACCATATCTGTTTATTTTTTAGTTTCGTGTAACTTTCTCGTTTTTCTATTGTTTTTGATTTTCATGCTGACAAAATTTAACAATAATGAGGAAAACTTTTTTAGATCTCACAAGAACAATTATTAGTACGTTCAGATGTACATTTCGGCTGCTAAGCAGCCATCTTCAGTGAACTAAAACGCAAGAAACAAACACTACGCCGAAGTAGAAAAACACAACACAGCCTGGTGATATCAGAGTCACGACACTGATATCACCAGGCGTCTTTCATTTAACAAAGTTGGTAAATTTGAGGTAGGGGGAATACCCGATTCGTCTGTTTTCTTGGCATAATAGAAGTTATGTTTTAAATTACTGTTTAGAAGTCAATACGGCCAACCGCGATGGCAATATTTAACCTCCGTAATTAGCTAACAATATGCGCTGCCATCTGTTGATTCATTTAGATGTCAAATTTTGTTTTCCGTTATTTCAAATGTTTTGAATACGGCTACAGCTGAGATTATGCAACCCAAGCGACACGCGAAGGCTATTATTTTTTTTAAGTTACTATAAATTGAGCGAAGTGCTTCTCCAAGACTATCCAATACTTTAAATATTGTTACTTATCATAATACCGGGTGATCGTAAAAAAATGATTCAGAGCAGGCCATGACCGAAGTGTTAAAGTTGGCAATACTTAATATAAGCCAATTTCCAAACGTTGACAACTGTAAAAATTTGACAATTGGCTTATATTAAGTATTGCCAACTTTAACACTGCGATCATGCCCTGCTCTAAATCATGTTTTTACGATCACCCGGTATAATTAATTAATAGTTCTAAAAGTATTTCAATATTAAAGGTCACTTTGCAACATTGACTGCAATAACATTGTATTCTTACTACTGTGCCTAAAGCATAGCTACAATAGTTATATTATAAGAACATGCTACATGATGCGGAAGCTTTTATACATAAAAATAACAGTATAAACTTTTTGAAAATTTGGGGTTATAAGGAATAAGATTAGTTGCAATTTAAGAAACCTAAAAATGAGAAAAGAAAATCGTACACCAAAAATTGCGTTGGAACATGTAAATCCCCCGTATGTTTGCTACGCCTAACAATTAAGTTGTGAACCTTATGCTACTATTACTCCTCGTTTATATTAAATTAAGAGGCATTTTCTATTTAAAAAAATTACAAAAAGCTCCACAGAGAAATTATCTAACTTACACTTAGCCTATCCCTATCTCTATGAGCCTACAAAATTTAAAAGAAATCATGTGGCCAGTATTTGAATAACATCAAAAACTGGTAATTTCATTGGGATTAAACAGCAACAGAATAAAGTTGGTCTACCAAAAGAGAGGGAGGCGAAGGGTGCTTTACTTCAACTTAAACACACTCAAAAAGCAGCCGTAGATTCGTATTCCTAAGCATACCTAAAAGCCCATCTGCGCAACGCGATTTCCTGATCATCCCCCACTGCTCACTAATTGATTTTTGTTTTTCCAAAAATTTAGGAATTTCGGCTTCAAAATTGGTATGAGAATATTAAATGACAATAGGAATAACGTTTCATTGAGAAAATACCACTGGAAGGTTTCTTTTTGGTCGTTTTTCTAATCAATTGATTTAAATACTTGGCCGAAAAGTTCAAAAATTCAGTATCGATTTTGAGAAAACACAAAATGTCATAAAAACATGCGACTGCTTTAAAAAATGGCGAAGGAGTGTGCTTTGCTTCAATACAAATTCCTACGAAAACGAACATTAGATTCGTATTCTACGCATGTCAAAATCTGATCTCCGCAAACGTGACCTCCTTATGATTCACTCCTCTCCCTTGTGCGCATTCCAACGATTTTTCGATAATTCATAAATGTTCGGATTTCGACTTTAAAATTGGTATGAACATGTTAAATGACAATAGGAACAACTTCTATTGAGAAAAGTTTGGTAGGTTTTCTTTTGCTCGTGTACCTGCAACGAAATTTTCAAAATTTATAACAAAACACAAAAATATTGATAACTTAACAAAACATTTTCAGAAAGATATAAAAATTATAAAAATTACAAATTATCAATATTTCAAATATTTTCAATCTTTCAAAAATTATCCAAAATGTTCATAATATCCAAAATTTCACAAAATTATTAAAATTTCAGAAAAATCTTGAAATTTTCTAATATTTCAAACGTTTTAAATAAGTTTAGATACTTTTAAGTTTCCAAAAATTTTGAAAGTTTTTTACTTTTCTCAAAATTTTCGAAATAGTTAAAAAAATTTTAATTATTGTGGGGAAGGTCTCGGGGGGTTACCCAGCAGCTTTTTAATTATATTAAAAAAATCTAGCAATAGTGTATTATTATTGTGTGTCGGGTATTATATTCCACGCCTTTACCTTAAATAGTTTGAGAACCGCTGCCTCAGTCTTTTATTATGACACTTAAAGCAATTTGGATGTGTGTATGTTACCTTAACAAGTGTTGTCAATAATTTATGGCAATATTATCCAAATTCTTGTTTTTAATTAATATTTTATTACCGCAAGGAAAAGTTTTGAAACAAAGTTGTATTTCTCTCGTTTTAACCTGAGAAATTTACCCGTAAAATTTGATTCTTGTTTTCGAAAAAAACATCTTAAATAAAAGGTAACTTTAAGTTTTAAACATTTTTCGCAAATCTGTTCACCGTTTGTGAACTTCTGCGTTTATTTTGTGTGAGACATAAAGTCAGAGAATTTTTATACAATTTTCATTTGTTGGTTTTATGCTAAAGTATCAAAACCGATGTTATTTCTAAACGTTGAAACTGATTACGCAAATATTATTGTTTTGTATGCTTGACGTTGCGATATCAATTCTTTTGAAATCAATGCAAAATCCATTCGCAATAATTGTTTTGTACGAACCATATTTGTATTTTTCAAATATAAATTTAGTCAAAAGTTTGTTGTGTAGCCTACAATTAATTTCACGAAAACAAGGAAATGGATGTCCAATTTCTAAAATTAATTTGTTCTCTTTTCTAAAGCTTCATAACAATTATTTCATGTAAAGCTAACGAACTCGTGTTATTAAGATTTGAAAGGAATCCTTCTAAAGTTACACCTTTTGGTTTTCAGAGGCACACGCGGACATCATAGGTGGTTCAGAAAAGATTGTGAAATCGGGGTCACCTCTCCGCCTGAGCTGCGTGCTCCGGAGGTCTACGGAGCCTCCGGAATACATATTTTGGTATCATGGGGACCACATGATCAACTATGACTTGAAGGGCGGCGCCGCAGTGCGACATGGCCGCCAGGGGAGCGAGCTGCTCATCCCCAGGGCAGAGATGAAGCACGCCGGCAACTACTCCTGCGTGCCCTCCAACGCACGCCCGGCCAACGTCACTGTGCATGTGCTGCAAAGTGAGTAGCTGGATCGATATTCCCATCCTGCTGAGAGGAAGAGCTTCCGTTCTTAATGACACGATTTTTTAAAACCGTAATGTTTGCTGCTTACTTTGAGATAAACCGAATTATAACATAAAACTCGCCAAAAATGTGAGCTTTTCGTTGTCCTTGCTAGTTTTTATTGTAACAGGAACGGATTATAAGTTATTTTCTGGAGAAACACATGGATCAATTCTGCTTAAATTTATTGCTGTGTGAGGGGAGAAAGATTTGAAAGTAATGTTTGGTGATGGTCTAAGCCAAGTTTATTTTGTTTCGTTACATCTAAAAAACTAAATAGTTTTTTAGTTTCTTTTAATTTCATTTAGGTACTGTTTTCAATTTCAGTTAATTTATTGTCAACTATAAATTTTCTAGAACCAAAATAATAATGGTTTAAAAATGAATTTTTGTCACTTGACATATTTTTTGAAAAGGCGAACAAGATATTTATCAAAGGTATGTAAATTATGCTAAAAGAGACATACGATTTTGCACGTTAAAACATCTCGTTCTTTTCTCCTCTTTTCGTGTTTGGTATCAATTGAAAACTCACAATAAACGCTTTTTTCCACTACTAGCATTAAACGATATCATTATTTACTTTGTTTTAGAGCCAAGAAGATGAATTTCTTTCCTAGTGGTTAATCATATTTCATTTTTAACTACTGATTAATAATAAAAACAAATGCTACCAATCTTTAAATTCGCCATAAACTTTCATGTAAAAATCTTTTGATTTTACTGGTAATAGCTGTTCACCAACACTTTCTGCACCTTCCCTAATTTCAGGAGGAGTGCAGTTTTCACTCAAATCATCAAAATTGGACATTTTATAACCACTATTATAAAATATATATTTTACATAAATGTCAATTGAAATTAACTATTCTCTTGTGTTCAAGCAAGGCTACTTTATTTTTGTGCATATTTGCATTTGTAATTTTATTTTTTATTAATGTAAATCAATTAATTATAAAAGGAGTAAAGGTGCTAGTAGTGGAAAAAATAATATACATATAAACCACGGTACAGAAGACTTATCAGCCTCGCAACTTATTTCCCTCGATGCTTCGCATCTCGGGAAATAATTCTGCTCGGCTGAGAAAAATGTCTTCTCTACCTTGGTCTATAATATACTATTGTAATATACTTGTACGTTCCGATATAGCAATTATTTTAATTCTGAAAGCATAAACAATGGGCTTTGTTGTTTCCAAACAAAATTGCTTAAAAACCACGATTGAGCTTCTATGCTTGAGGAACTTCATTTAGTTTCATAAAGTAAGACCAAGAAATTTACATATTATTGAGAAATTTACACGTACTTTCAAATGATACCAAGCACGTCTTATTTATTTTTCTACAAGTATAGTGTGCACTACTAATACAAAAAAGTAACCGTTCCTCATGAACATTTCCCATAAGGAATCTATGGATACAATTTTGATTGATGAAAAATAAATTAGCTTGAAATATAAGTAAAGAAAACACGAAAGGAAATTAAATAACATCATGTTTAAAATACAGACATAAATTCCTGCAGAAAAGGCGATTGAGGGAGAACTGAAAACCAGATGCTTTAAATCAGCTCAGCAGCCTCCTGTTTGCTCTGAAGTCATTGAAAGCGAAATTAAATTTTAAAGCGTACTAAATTCGACTTCGAATTCAAGTAACATCGCGAAAGATGCGTGGGTATCAAAGTTAAATTATGAGAGTGTTGTTAAAAGGCAACACGATATATAATTTAAGATTCCTCTGTCGAGTTTTCCATTTTCTCTATTTTTTACAATAAATTGCAAATTTTGAAAATATTTTTCTATGTTATGTTCATGTGTGGTGTTAGTTAAATGTGAAGTTAATTAGTATTTTATTTAATTAAATTTCATAGTAGAAAGGAGAATAGTTCAAGGGTATAAACAGCAAACTAGTTTTGGTTAGCATGCAGGGTTTATGAAAAATAGGTACACATATTCAAACTAATAATACATTTGCTTAAGTAGAATGTATTTGTTACATAAAGAAATTAAAATAAAAGAAAATTTTGTTTGATAACTGTTTAGATTAATAGAAAATGCTTTATTAAACTCTGCGTGCTTATTACATATATTTTAATTTAAATCCAATGAGACAAAATCGTAAAAACTTACTGTGCAGTATTGTCTACTCTCCTTTCAGTTTTAGCTTTTGTTAGTTTTTTTTAAGATTCATGGGCTGTGCGTGAGCACAACTCCATGATTCCTGTCCTACCTTCTTACCCGGGCTCAGCGCACTTGGCGCTATTCACTGGTCTAACATTTCCCTCCCCAAAAAGACAAACAACCTAACATACACACCACACCCAACGTGCATAGACACGCCGTTTTTCTGATTTGTACCTGCACATGCTGTAAGCTACTGTGTTTTTTTTATTTTAGATTTTGATACACCTGGTATACTTATTAACAAAAATTATTTTTTAAATATGATGATTTAGGAACTGATGCACTACAAAACTTCCTTAGTTCGACAATATTTGAGAACTTAAATAATGAAATATTATAACATTTCAGTATTTAGATCAATATTTATTACCATTTGTCCCAAATTTCCTGCTGTGTACCGTATCTCAAACAGCAAAAAATCAAATTCTACAATGTTCTTCTTTAGTAAATAATCAGAACAAAATATATTAAAATTTTGCATTAAATTAGTGCACCTTCGGTACAAGTTAACTGATAAATTAATTGAAACGAAACGAAAATTGAATTGTGGGTCATTAAACTCAGTCTGTTGCCCTCTTATTTGGCAAATCTTGTGGAAAATGCTTGAGGCACAATCAGAGGCATAGCTGGGGAGACACGGCAGGATTGCTTCTGTTTGTGAATGTGTATTTTAATTTAGGAAATATAGACTAAATAATGTTATGGTTAAAAACGTAGCAGATTTAGTAAAAAAATTAATTTCATGCTAAAGTTAAGAGTACATAGGCATAATTATTCGTGTTTTTTTTTTGTACTACGCAATATATTTTGTATATACGTACAGGAACAAAAAATATCTATCATTTATACATTTGAAATGTCGAGAGTTTTATATGACTACTACATTCAAATAGCAGATTAAGCAAAAAAATTATTCAGTGTACAACTGTTGTTTATTCATACTGTTACTGTTGAAATAATAATAATAATAATAATAATAATTGTACGTATTCATTTTTCCTATTCAACCAGACCCAAGGGAATCTTATAGTTAATTCAGGAAAACCATTAAGAGGGTTATATGTCGAGGGCGTAGCAATCGATGTTGTTACCTATGTTCAGCAGCAGACGTTTTTGCACTCAAGGTTAAACATTAAACATTTTTTTTAATCTCTGCATGTACTGACTACGTAGCATATAAGAGCAACCACGGAATTAGTGCTTGGAACCGCTTTCGTGAAATAAGCGGCAACAAAAGCATACCGCGACCATTGCCCCACCGTAGTCAGGAACTCGAAACGCCAAGTTAACTAGTGGACGAAAGAAGTGACTACAATGAAGGCAAATATAAGAAAGCTGTTTAATGCAGCAAAAAGACAGCGATTGTCAGCGATATAAAACACTTATAATAACGTTATAAAAAAGGCAAAACCAGATACGAGGACGAAGTACTGCAAGTTGTGAATAATAAAAACCAACGTAGGATAGAACACAAGCACACAAAGAGACACCTTAGAATTATTATCAAGAACTCACTTTTCAGGTGCACAAGCAGTAAATACTGCTTTGAACGATGACCATACCATAGACATGCCTAAATTTAGGGCGTCGGCGTCGGTCGCGTGGCGATTACACGTTGACGATTTAATTGGAGAATATTGATAAAGTGAGCAGCAAATTAAGTTAACATGTTCTAATTATCCTTCCAGCACTACTACAGAAAGGGCTCTCATATCTTGCATATCACCAATTTTTGCTATTTTTCTGTCTAGTATAACATTGGGCGATATTGACAGAATGTAGCGAAAGGTTAAGATTTCTAACCAAGGTGTACAGCGTACGACCAGACTAAAGCAATCGATCTATTAGCTTATCGTCGCTTAAACCTAAAATGTTGAAAACGCTTGTTAATAGGATTATTGAAAACGAGATATTTAAGAACTTCCTACTGTACCATAATCAATTTGCGGGGGGGGGGGAGTATCAGGAGATATGGCATACAGAAAATGTGTTTAAACACAAGGAACTAGCCCTGGGAAGTTTGCTGGAAATTGAGGGCGTTTTTGATAACACATCGACTATACATTGTGTAAATGGTGTCGAAACTGTTGGAATGACCTTTCACCAGAAGGCAGTTTCCATTCGTTTTCTGTAGTGCTTAGTTTTGAACAGACTGATAAGAAAGCTCAACTACTATCGGTAGTTCTACACTGGAATATGCAGATAATTTGTCGGTCCTTATTAGGGGCAAATCACCGTACACCGTACAGACGTTATGCAGTCGACTGAATTGTTGGTTAATCCCGACAAGACAATCCTGTTTTTTTACAAAATAAAAGATACTATGGGGCTGCAAACAACTTAGGCTACTCGTATATGAGAAAACAATCCCGTTTTACGAGTTCAAATACCTAGGGGTCAGCATGAATAAGAAACTTAACTGGAACCCACACACAAATAAACATATTGGAAAAACCTGCATGTCTTTTTGGATTTGCGGACGTACACTTGGAAATCCTTGGGGTTGTACACTGTATATACACCTTATCATTAGACCCATAGTAACATAATATGCGAATTTAGTCTGTTGGCCTAAAACTATCTACAGAGTAGCGCAAGTTTTATTGGGCTGACTACAAAAGATGGCCTGCCTAGGCATTAGTAGGGGTATGAAAACTACACCTACAACCGGACTGGAAGCCCTACTCGTTCTTCCGCCCTTACACTTGATCATTATGGCGGAAATTAAAGCGGGAGCTTATTACAGACTTCAATGCTTTTGACGATGGAACCCGAAACACGAGTGCAGGGAACACGGTTATATTGGCAACAAACATAATTCCACTTCAGAAATGAGACGACTTACTCTCTTATTATAGGATCACGATACCGGTAAGGCGGGAATTTGAAAACGATGGCATTATCGCCAAATTAAAATGGCAGTATCTGGTACACAGACGGTTTAAAACTCGAGAATGGTACTGAAATTGGAGTTTGGGAAGAAAGTCTCAAAGAAGGTATCAGGCTTAGCCTTGTAATATATAGTTAACGATTGTGGGTATGTATGTAATTAAAAAACTAAATTTATTAAATAGTTTTGAACCCCAAACCAGTCCCGAGTCCACAAAATCTTCTTGAACAAGTGAAAAGCCTAAATAAGTCTTTACTGGTACTTTCCCACAACTTTCCCGATTTTGTAAATATTCCCATTAACCTCTCTGGGCATTTTCCCAAAAGAACTTTCTAAGGAAAGTGCTTACTAATTCAAAAAACTTGAACAAGGGGCCAAATTTGAGAACTAATGGTTTGCTCGACTTAAGTACTGAACAATTCAGAGAGAAAGTAGATCTGATTACAGGCCACTGCCCTTCAAGGAAGTATCTACACAGTATGGGGCTTGTTAATAAACCAACATGTAGAAAGTATGAAATGGAGGAGGAAATAGCAGTCCACATTTTATGCTACTGTGAAGAACTTGTGTCAGGTGATTAAGTTCATACCTGCGCTGTATTTACTTGACTAAAGGTTTCTTTGCAATTAATTTATTTTATGGGGTCGGAACAATAGATCGTGCAGGCGAACAAACCTCATAATTAAACAATAAATTAAATAACAATATTAGTCTCTGATTTAATTTTAAACGATGTAGAATTGAATGTTTTTAAAATTTAAATTCAAAACACAACAAATTTAATATTTAACTTTGATTGCCGAACCTAAGTAACAACATAAAATACTTAACATCGTTTGCAGCGCCCCCTGTATTCAACCTTCCTATTTAAACGCGAAGTATAAGAAATCATCTAAAACTACTTAATTGTTTAATAAAATTTAATTGTATAATCACGTCAATAAAAATATCATTTCTTCGACACTTGTCGCATGTATTACTAAAAAAAATTGAAAAACAATAAGCACACAAAAATTAATGGTAATGTAACATTTTTACTGCCTCAATAAACAGTTTCACAGCCATTAAAAGCACCGTCATGTCAGTAAAAAAATTTAAAATGCCATTAAGTCGAGATTGTGGGTTTGATTTTATATAAAACTTAATTTTAAATTGAGAAGTCGCGTACTTGAGCCATAGCAGCTGCCTCGTACTGAAAAGTTATTTCAGGAATTCAGTAGCCGCTGCATTAAAGTTGTTAGGACTGCATCGCAAGTTAGGACGTGAAAATTTATATTCTAGGTTAGTAGTACATTTGCATACTAACTTATTCCATATCCTTAGGTGAAAAACCTGCGGCAATGCAACACGACAGCAAGGGCGGGTCTGCGGTGCCGTATGTTGCAAGACACGTCTTCAATATGCTACTGCTGGGCTTCCTGACCTTTGTTCTACGCAGATGACAATTCAGAATATAAATAACATAGAAATGTAAATATATTCATACAGAGTAGGTGTTTAAGAACAGGATAGCGTTAAGATTACCAAAGTTGTTCATTTCTTAAAAGCTTTTGGCTACACAGCTTTTTATTGTTATCCATATTGTATTATGATTTTGTCAGGTTAGCTCTAGTGAATTGCAGCGATTTGTTTTAACTTTAACTAGTATAGGAAATATCAGTTAAGTAAGTTGTGTCCTGGTTTAACCCTATTGTCGATGCAATTCACGTTGGTTTCTGCGTGCTCTTGTATTCCAATATTCTGCGGTACGAATACAACAAATTATACCGTTAAAACGTATTTTGAATAACACATAATGGTTAGTTTGCTTTTCTGTAAACGAAATGTTGTAGAATTAAATTTGCCAAGCAGCACCATCTTGTTTGTAAATAATGTAGAACAGCTTACTTCCTAATTTTTATAACTGTTGTATGTTGCACCTTTTAATCTATGTTTTGAAAGTTTGGGGACAATAATAATTAATGAAGAGAAAAATAACGCTCAGTTAACGAGCCCAGTCTATACATGTCTTATAGGCAATGTCCATATTAATATTAATAAGTATTATTTATATTAGTCAACAT
Organism: Ctenicera cuprea; assembly: GCA_958336395.1. Lineage (NCBI taxonomy): Eukaryota > Metazoa > Arthropoda > Insecta > Coleoptera > Elateridae > Ctenicera > Ctenicera cuprea. The sequence continues at coordinate 75,722,775 of OY284486.1, read as the reverse complement.
TCCGTGTTTAATGTTCATATCGATCTCTATATTTACTCATCCTTCAGGTTATTATATATATAATAATATGTATTAAGTGTATTTTGGTACGACATTGTTGTAATAATGATAATTAGTATATACAATATTCCAAATAAATGATTCAAAAACGTGTAGCTCTAAAATGCTAAGCTAAGCAACTATTTTCAGTAACGTGATCTTAGGATTTATAATAATTCCACCTCTTATAATTTACTATATTGTAATCGACAAAGTTAATTTAATTACAATAATTACCAAGAAGCTACACATTTTTGAATTTCTTGCATCGTAATAATAGTACTAATGAAAATATGATTTATACTACATAAACTACCATACTTATTTGTGCCAAATAATTTATACATATCTGTTCTTCTTTGGTAATGTACAGGGTACATATGTATATACTGAACTACTTATAGTTAAGCTAAGAAAATAAAAGTGCATTATTTTGAACACTTCTAGCAAGTGAAACAAGTTGTAAAATATTGCTACCAACTCTTTAAGTTATTTGTTTAAATTTTGTGAATAATATAAACAAAAAATAGGGGCTGTTTTGGATAATCGCTGTACTCGAGCCACCGACTCAAAAATTAGCTGAAGATCAAGAAAGTTTCACTGAGACGTTCACATTGTTAGGATTATCTGCGAGTCATAAAACAGGATCGTATTTTAAAGCCATCGTAATTGCTTTATGGAGGTTTTACAGCTGGAAAACCATTTTGAAGTTACATTCGCAATTAAGGACCTTTAAAGGCTGTGTAAAAGTCGAGTTAGGGATGGTACTCAATTGCCAGTAAAACCAATTTAATATTTAAAAGGACAAATATTTAATCTTTTATTAAAATAATACCTTTATACATGTATATGATAATTACACGATAACATAGTAATATTCAACAATTGAAAACACATCTTGCATGATAAAATTTTTTCAGAAATCATAACAAAAACAATGATCAATGATTTTAATTAGTATCTATGTAATGCTATCAAACAACATTTTAGATCAATTTATAAATGACATGTATACATGTATATCTTATTCTAAAAATGATCTTTTTAGTTGGATTTTTCAGTACTGTTCTTCATACATAACACAAATGCTGTATACGAAAATTCTGTTTTATTGTAATTTTGCTGTAGTACCTACATTCAACATTAAACATTTTTGTAGCTAATCAGTACACGTACACTGCAAAAAACAACGGGCATTGTCTGCATCTTTAGAACAAAACAAGAAAAATTGTATAAAGAACAATACAGTTGAAAAATGGGGGGTTGTATTAGGTATTATTACATATGTCACTAGCTATGACATATTTTTTACAATTTATATAAAAGTTTGCGTTTTTGATAAATGTTATTTCATCTGTAGTAACACACTCTTGTTTACGTGATATCGATTTCAAATGGGATATTTTATATATGTATACACTGTATTTTAGTATGTGCGTATGATTGATGAGCTTTACATGCAAATTACCAGTTTACATTTATAAATTTAAAACGAAGAGATATTGTATTTTCAAAAAATATACATACACTATTCTCTTTAGGCTAAAACAAACAAGATTAAATGTTTTGCATTAACAACGTATAAAACAGACTGGTATAGGTTGTTTTAAAAATGGTTTCAATTTAATCATCAATATTTTACATAACTCCGGTATATACGATTAACACAGTGGATTTATGGTTATTTTTTATAAATATATTTATACGTGTGTTATGTTATATCCCAGGAAGGTCTGTACAGCCATTTGGACGCATATACACTTGAAAATCAGTAACTCTTCTGTCACTCTAAGATATTACACGTTCAGTTTAATTGTCGTCATTTACGCGTATCTATCACAATGTGAAGATAGTGATCGTACTATTTAATGGTATACATCATATTTCTGTATTCGTTGAAGCTGAAACCACTCTCTCAGATACATTAAGAGTTCCTTCTTGACTTTAATCTTAGAAACAACTAACCGCAACACTTTAGTTTATAATTCACTTTGGTTTGACCTGGTTTTGAGACTTGCCATTTCACATTAAACTATCAATGGATTACTTAACTGTCTAACATTTGCAGCGATAACTAGGAAAGCACCACTGCCATGGATATTATAAGCAGCCAGGACGAAGGACTGCACTGAAGCCACGATAATCCTCGACCACCATGCTGCATGGCTGCTGGATTTTCTCCTATAAATGAGAATTATACAATTAACTAATTATTAGTAACAAATCTTATTATTTTGATAGTAAATGGGGATTTTTTTATATGGAGTTAGCTCAGTTTAGTATTTTCTGAAAAAAAAAATGCTGCAAAAACTTATTAGTTATTGCAGAATCGCTTCTGTTTGGTATTGTTTTGTTATAGATCTGATATCATTGCTGCGTGTTACACATCAAACGACTTAACTTAAATTTTGAAGAAAGGTGAAAACATGGACATTATTTTTAACTAGCATAAAGCAAACTATTGTTCTCATTTTTAAAGTTATATTTTAATAATAAAACAGCCTATGATATGCTACGTGTGTTGCCTACTCTGAAGAGTCAAAGCTGTTCTCGAATTAAAAACATGGACAATATTTTCAACTGGCATAAAGCAAACTGTTGTTCTCATTTTTAAAATTACATTTTAATAGTAAAGCAACCTGTGACATGCTACGTGTGTTGCTTACTTTCAAGAGTCAAACGATAGACGTACTTAACCATGGAAAACAGCTCGTATAGTAATAAACTATCACGTAAAACCGTAATTTTAAATGATTGTTTGCGACCATACGAATCAAGCTTCAACATGAGTTTTCTTTACCATCATCAAACCCTATAAATTTCTTTTTTAATCATCTAATACATGAAAGAAATTCCTGTACTAAAACTTTTCTCTAGAAGGCCATGAATGCTGCGATTCTGCCGATCTCAACCACTTGATTACAATTTTTATTCATATTTTCACTGCTTATCTTAAGTTAACTGATAAAGTCAAACTATTTTCATACATTAAACCACAAAATGTGCTCTTATCATAGAAACTAGTATAAGAAATATAACGTAATCTGGAACAGTTGAATTTGTTTTGAATGGGAGGCTTCTAAGGCTGTTTGTCAAATCAGCCACTAAATGTCAACAGGGCTCAATGCGGTGTTACTTATTAAGTGTCAACAGATAGTATTTGCTAAAATAACTATGTTTCAAACTGCTAAAATATGTCACAATTAACGTAAAATGTAGTAATAATTATGTATTTTAACATGAAATGAATAAAAGAATTTAATATTTAAATATATACAAAGCAATTAGTTAAAAATTTAATCGCAGTCGTCTTTGAAACAAACGCAGTATACCGATGATTGGTTTGCAAATCGTAGAGCTATTATCGTAGCTGCGCGGCCTATTTTTGATCATAATCGCTCATATTTAACATTTTTAAACAATCAGCAAGTGAGCTTTGCAAATTACTTTAATATTTATACTTTTTATTTTGCAAATGTGCATGATACATGCCAGTTGGCAACAGTGGCTCATTTAACTCACATTATTTTAAAAAAATTACGGGGATTTGGTTTAGCGGTAAAAGCATGGGATTGTAATCTGGCGACCCCAGTTCAAATCCCGCCACAAACTTGTTTTTTTTTAATTGTTACAATTTATTTTTTGAAACTTCTTAATGCTCTCTCATCTTGTCCCCTGTTAATAATTTATTTTATTTTTTATTTTTGTTTTATTAAGTTATACGCGTATAACGAATAGAATGAGTCAATGTAAGTCATGCCGCGCTGAAACTGTGATAACAACCACAGAGGTCGGTCACCTGATTGTTATTGTAGTTGACGCGTATGATGAATAGAATGAGTTGATGTAGGTTATGAGGCGCCGAAACTGTGATCATAGCAACCGAGGTCGTTTTCCTGCTTATTATTGGAGTTGACGTGTATAACGAATAGAATGAGTTAATGTAGGTCATGCGGCATCGAAACTGTGATGATAACAACCGAGGCCGTTTCCCTACTTGCTATTGCAGTTGACGCGTATGACGAATAGATTGAGTTAATAAGGGTCACGAGGCGATGAAACTGTGATCATAACCACTGATGTCGTCTTCCTGCTTGTTATTGGACGTGACGCGTATAACGAATAGAATGAGTTAATGTAAGTCATGCGGCGCTGAAACTGTGATAACAACCACAGAGGTCGTTCACCTGATTGTTATTGTAGTTGACGCGTATAATGAATAGAATGAGTTAATGTAGGCAATGAGGCGCCGAAACTGTGATGATAACAATCAAGGTCATTTACCTGCTTGTTATTGGAGTTAACGCATATGAAGAATAAATAGAATGAATTAATGTAGGTCATGTAGCGCCGAAACTGTGATGATAACAACCGAGGTCGTTTACCTACTCGTTATGGGAGTTGACGTGTATGACGAATAGAATGAGTTAATGTAAGTCATGCAGCGCTGAAACTGTGATAACAACCACAGAGGTCGGTCACCTGCTTATTATTGGAGTTGACGCGTATAACGAATAGAATGAGTTAATGTAGGTCATGCGGCATCGAATCTGTGATGATAACAACCGAGGTCGTTTCCCTACTTGCTATTGGAGTTGACGCGTATGACGAGTAGATTGAGTTAATAAGGGTCATGAGGCGCCGAAACTGTGATCATAACAACTGATGCCGTCTTCCTGCTTGTTATTGGACGTGACGCGTATAACGAATAGAATGAGTTAATGTAAGTCATGCGGCGCTGAAACTGTGGTAACAACCACAGAGGTCGTTCACCTGATTGTTATTGTAGTTGACGCGTATAATGAATAGAATGAGTTAATGCAGGCAATGAGGCGCCGAAACTGTGATGATAACAATCAAGGTCGTTTACCTACTTGTTATTGGAGTTGACGCGTCTGACAAATAGAATGACCTAATGTGGGTCATGAGGGTCATGACGAATAAAAAGAGTGCTTGTGTGTCATCCGAGTCGGGTGCAAACCGCTATAGTAACATTACTGGAGCCGACTGGAGGCTTGTGTGAGTCGAGGTGTAATGGAGAATTCAAGGGCGGTCTAACAACATCCCGCAATCGGGTCCGTAGTAAGTCCGTAGGTAAGCTAATAGACGAGATGCGTACGTGATAAATCAGCTCCCCCTAGTAGCTACGTGATAGTTCATCAGGTGTCGTTGGAGGGAGACCAGTGGGAAAAAGAATGCGGATAAAGTAGTGTTGGGCAGTTGCATAGATTACTCATTGTAAAATGCATTTTTTGCCTTTTATGATATTACGAGTATATATCATCAATTTAATTAAAGTCATTTATTAAACGAAGTCGTACAATCGTTTTAGTTATAAATTGAAAATGGTATTGTAATAAATACAGTTTTAGAAAATGATTAGGAGAAGAAGGTTGTCTGACTAAATAGTTAATTTAAAATTATAAACTTCTTTTGACAGTAAACTTTTTAATTACTGTTTTATTTATAGAAAGATCAAAGGAGATACACGAGGGAGTCAAACTTGAGCAGTAATTGCAAACGTCTAATATTCACCAATTATTCAGAAACTAAAGGTCTATTCCATCAATTAATATTGCTAAATCTGTATGACATTGCCAGGGGGACTACCAAAGAAATGAATTAGATTAGACGGTGAACTTTGATATCGTGTTTGGCTTTATTCACACAGTGCTGGTGGTTTGACATAGACAATTTGAATTTGTGCATTCATGTCATATCATTCCCTAATAATTATCATAACGACGTTGAAATAAAACTTGACAGCTCAGGTGTATGTCAGTAGATTCTCTTGGGCCAGCGGGTGGTCTAGTGGTTAAAGTCCCAGGCTTTGAAACTAGACTCTCAACGGTAGTAGGTTCGAGTCCTCTGCGTCCCGGAAATTTTTCCTAAATGTCTGCCAGGGGTGGGGTGCATCGTGCATGTTAGACCGGTGTTAGACGCAGGGCCTCATGATTCCTTTTTAACCAAAAAAAAAGATTGATTCTCTAAAAAATTTAATAAAAACCGCAGATTGTAATTTTTTGCTTGACAGTTGTAACAGTTTTAAATTGTAATGCAATTCAAGCTAAGACATATCGATAAATCCACAATAAATACATCAGAGCAGGCCTTGACCAGCGTGCGCCATGTCTTAGATATATTCAGAAAACTATAATTAAGATTGACAGTGACATTTCTAATTGTTTTTTGTATACGTCTAAGACGTAACTGCGAACTCTAACAAACTTATTGGGCATTACTGGGTAATTTGGTTTCCCCACCCTCCCCAATTTATTCTCTTGAAACTCAACCGTTAGTTTCTTCAAAATATAGGGCAAGGTTAAGATTAATATAGTTTAGGTATTAATTTTATTTTCAAACCAATTTTATTAACTGTCAACTCATTTTAACAAAATCTTTTACTAATTGCAATACAGATATTCAGTTTCTTAATTAAAAGAAATTTAAAACCCAAGACCCTTAACAATTGCTGCAGAATTAAACGAATTAATTCTAATAATGAGTAAAAGTGTCTTTGCTATTTAAGAATATAATAATTAAGTCTACTTAAAATATTATACTCAGCAAATGCGTTATTTTAAACTACCAAACTACTAAAATTATTTTGGAATTTACAAAGCCACTTTCAAAATTAAAATAAAGATATTTAGAGCGTTTCGTTTATACTTTCCCAGGCCCACTGCAAGAGGGTATTTTTGTAATAAAATATTTCGATTTCAAGATTTTAACAAAAAATCTCGTTTTTGGCTCAGAGAATGCAAAATGTTTTTTAAAATATCTATTACATATGTAGGATTGCGTTAATTTGTTCGATTCCTCGTGTATCGCAATGGCTGGTCGATTTTTATGCAATTAAAAATATAAGCGCATGTCCCGAGTTCGTTAAGAAATGAGCTCTTAAATAGTTTGCCGAGTTTTGACACAGTTTTTTGTAGTATTATTTTTTTCAAAGCTGAAATTTTTCATATATGCATACAGGACTTATGGTAGAACACGGTAAGATAATCTGCACACTGTTTCAAAACTCATTTAAAATTTTTAAATTGTTTTGCAAAATGTTTAAGGCCTGTTTGCTCTAATACGGATTAGCAAATCGGCATAGCAAGTGGTATTAATAGAGCTCTAAAAGGAAGTGAAGTGCCGTTAGGGCCAAAACTGTTTAGGGAATAAATCCTATAAAGAAAAACAGAACTTTTTAAACTTCTATTGTGAACTTCTATTTCATGTTTTTTTTTCTAGATTTATATTTCCATCTGAATTTGCCACTCTCTTTTTTAAAGTTTCATTTTTTACATAAAATTTTAGTTTTTGTTAAGTAATTGTGATTATAGCCAAGCAGCACCTGATAGAAGGATATTATGTGAAGACCCTTTCTTCAATTTCCCTAATTTCCATGTTTTTCTATGTTTCCAAATTTAGAAACACCACTGAGAAGATTCCTTTTGGTGGTTTATCTGAAAAGTTTAAATGAGTATTCTCCAAAGATGATGTGAAGAATCGACTTTGAGATGTCAATAGATAAACATTAGTTGCAGCTGGAAAACCAAGAGACTTCTTCAATAAATGGGCGAAAGGAGTGCTCTATTTCAATATGGACGCCCACGAAAAAGAATCTTAGATTCGTATTCTACTCATGTCAAATAGACGATCTGCGCAAGCTCCATCTTCTTATGCCCCCCCCCCCAACACCGATATTTAGATATTTTAGAAATGTTAAAATTTTAGTATTAAAATCGGTATAAATATGTTAAATGACAACAGTAACAATCTTCCACTGAAGAAGCACCTTTGGGAGATTATTTTTCGTCGTTTACCTCTACAATTTGATTAGATATTTGCCAAAAAAAAATTATTACCAAACTATTAGAGTTTAAATTCAAAACTTTTAATATTTTGAATTTACTTCAAATTTTTAAAAAAGTTCAATATATCTTAAGACCTAAAATTTTGAATATTATTAAAATTTTCAAAATATTCAATAATTCAATATTCAGAATTTAACAAAAAATTTCAAATTTCGTAAAATTTTCAAAAGTTTACAAAATTAGTAAAATTTTCAGTTTTCCAAAGTTTGATTATTATTAAAATTCCCAAAACAACATTTGAAAAAATTTTTAAATTTTATAAATGAATTTTAAATTTCTTCAAGAATTTTAAAAACCTGGTCATAACATTTAAAATATTTTATAAATGTCAAAAATTGTACTAAACGCCAGGAAAGTCCCGTGGCGGTTGCTCGACAGCTGTTTCTTAATGTTTGACTGGTTCCTTTAATTTTCTTGTTTTTTGTATTCTGTAAACTTAAGCTTGTCGTTATTTTGAGCATTTATCGCTGTTACAAATTTATAGACTTTGAGAGTTTGAAGTTTAAACGAGTTGTGTGCATGCAGGGTTATTGTGGTATTATATACTAATGTTACTAAAAATTAAGGATGTACAAAATGATTATCACTAGTTTACTGGAAACGTAGGCCACTAATGAATGGACAACTAATAAGAGAGGAGCAAGTAGGGATTCACGTATCTATGGATACCTATAAATTGAATTTATAAAAAAATTACGCATTTAGTTTAAATTTAAACGAATTCCTGGCTACGTGAATTCCCAATTGGTCCGCCTCTTTATCTTCTTTCCTCTTCGCAATTTATGATCCGTATTTCGAAGGCCAATTTTTCATGAATTTTAGTATTATAATTTAAATAAAAACAGTTTGGTGAACTACCGGTAAAAGATATTTTTAAAACAGTAGGTAATTGATACAAATATATTTTCAAAGAATTTTATGTATTAATTGACAAGCGTTGGTTTCTAAATTAAGACGTAAACATTTAACGTATGGGAAATGCCAACCACACCTCATATATTAAATGGAATTTCTGCCAAGCATAGTAAAATTCTGTTGAAAATTCTAACTGATAGAAAAGTAAAGAGTTGTTATACCTTGAACTAACATAAGTATTTACCACGGTTTTCTAAAACCCACAACTTTTCTAAGACTTTAATATATAAGAATTTTCTTCCTACTCAGTACCAATGGTAAGTTAGATAGCATCTATACAACTTAATAAAAGTTTCAACAATTAAAACTCATTAATCAAAAGTTTTGTAATAAATTTGATATTCTAAACAGCCTGTGTTAACTTCTGCAATTTAGTAATTAATTTAAACTCAACTTATTTCTTAGACAGACAGATATCAGAGTTTCACTCCACAGAAGTTGCATATAACGGCTTAAAATGTATAGTTTGCATCAGATTTGCATTTACACCTTTGAACAAAATACTTTGTAGTTTGTTATTCACTACTCTATTGTTAATTTCCTAGTTATGTGAAGATATTTCCCGTTTATGCTCTACTTCCTACTGCATCCTCTACTAGTAATTATGATTTCAAGCTGCCGTACTTTAAAGTTGTGCATCGTGCCAAACTTCTAAAGATGCTTTAAGCCCGTTTGGGTAATTTAAACCCAAAAGATAAGTGGGTTTAATTCTTGCAATGCGGAATAACGTATACTTCAGAATTAGTTGCCATAAGGAGCAAATAGAAACTTTCTAATGCTTTTCTAGAAAATTCTAGATTTAAAAGTTTACAATTTTTACTTTCCCATACCTTCGGTATAGGGAAGTATGGATTTCATGATTATTATCAAAATTTATTTAGATTTTAACGAAAATACACGCTTTGGGGCTTAAGGAACCTGAACAAGTGGTTTAAAAAATGTCTGTCCGTGGGTGGGTAAGTGGGTGGGTGGGTGTGACGCCTCTAAAGGCGAAAGTACTGCACCGATATTGATGAAATTTTAAATCAAGGGGTATATCAAAAATGTATTTCTAGCTAAGCTTTTCAAAAAAATCCAAAACCGAAACCAACGTTTTTTTATTGGTGTTTTTAACTTAAGCACGGGATCTGTGAGAAGAACTTAAGGCAAATCGAAAACTTTTTTACCGAACTCTTTAGCTTCAAAATAGCGGCCGCTACAACTTTTTAAACATCTCGGCTTTAACGCCCATTTACTCAAAAATCAGTTGTTTGATCGGGTTCAGCTACAACTTGTCTGAAAGCCGTTTGTAGGTGGTATACGATGAAATCAAATTAATTTCGAAAATATAAAAACGTTCGCAATGGCGCTTCTTTAAAGTTTTGAAACTTTATAAAAAATTATTGTTCAAAACCGCCCACATGATTTTTTTCAAACTTTGCAGTCTGTTAGAACGGTAGATTGGCTACAATTTGTTATTTTAAGCTATAATTTCACTGTGGCGTTTTCTATGAATTTAGATGAATGGAATGGAGGGTTGCCTATACAGGCTCAGTCAAGCTATACGCCTTTTTTTTAGTGAGTTTATTATTAGGAATTTATTAAAAAATTTTGGTATGCATATTTTTCGAAGAGTGCTCTACAAACTGGCGCAGTCAGTTTTTTGATTGGACGTCAAATGTCAAAATAGCGATTTTCAACTGTATATTTTTAAATGGAACAATACGACTTTTTCGGCTTAAACGACGCTGTATGATGTTTACAATATGATCTCTACTGAATTTTTTCACAAGTTTTACGATTCGGCCGTAAAATAAGCATTCATTATGTTAGTCTAGTAGGCCGGGACCTGCGGAACGTACTTTGATGTACTTGCACAAAACGATTTAATGATTGTCAGGATACAGAGTGAAATCATTATTTTAATAAACACAAAGAAACAAAAGCTCAGGTATTTAGATTACATTGAATAATAGTTACTTCAATATTAGGATGAGGATAACATCGAATGAAAAATATAAGATTATAAACTGAACTAAATTAAAAAAAACAAACTAGAAACCGCAGTGGTAACTAAAACAGAGCCAAGATAAAATGCAATGTAAGAATAATAATGGAATTAACAGTTTACAATTATTTATCGAAATAAGAATTTTGTTTAACCTAACACCTAAACTGAAATGATAGAAAATAATAAACGAAGTAATAGTGCAAAAAGAACGGCAACAAAAATTTCTACATGTTATAAATGTTTCAGTGAATTATAAAAAATTTCTTCCCGTTCTATGCACACAGTAAATTTTCGTTGTAAGGATCCCACGGAACGCAAAACCATATGGGCAGGTATCAGTCGAATACATGTTCGGATTCATTCTTTCATATCTTGTGCTGTTGTAGGCTCTTCAATGTAAACTTTGGATTTTATATAACCCCTCAAGGAAACATCTGGGGGCGTTAAGTCGGGCGATTTTGGTGACCATGCAGTTGGACCACCACGGCCAATCCATCGATTGCAATTGTTTCATCAAAAACTCACTCATTTTACGCAAAAACATGGTGACGCGTGCTTACGTACCGGCCTACTAGATTAACATAATGAATGCATATTTTACGGCTGAATCGCGAAAATTGTGAAAAAATTCAGTAAGGATCATATTGTAAACATCATACAGCATCGTCTAAGCCGAAAAAAGTCGTACCGTTTCATTTAAACAGTTGAAAATCGCTATTTTGATATTTGACGTCCAATCAAAAAACTGACTGCACCAGGTTGTAGAGCACCCTTCGAAACATAACTATACCAAAAATTTTAAATAAATTCCTAATAATAAACTCACTAAAGAAAAAGGCGTATAGCTTGACACCCTGTATAGAGGATGGGTCGAAAAGTTCGTGGGATGACGGATAGATGGCGCTGTTTCAGACAGTTTTTGTAGCGCGCTGACAGGTTCACTCCTTCAGACCGTCAACTATCAAATTTCAGATCGCTGCGTTCATTAGTTTCGTTTTGACAGTTGTTTAATTACCAGCGTGTCAGAGTTTTTGACAAGATAGATAGTGTTGAAGTTCGTGCTGTCATTAAGTACTTCTTGAAACGCTTATCTGCAACCGCCATTTATAATGAGATGAAGGATGGTCTCAATGACTCGGCTTCTTCATTTTCTACTGTTGATAAATGGGTTCGTGAGTTCAAATGTGGTCGTACAAGTGTTAAAAATGCACCCCGTAGTTGACGACTAAAATCTGTCACTGCACCAGAAATTGTTGAAAAAGTGCTATGGTGTTAAAAGACCGTCGTCGGGAGATAGCGGAAGCTGTAAACTTCTCCAAAGAGCGCGCAACGTGCATTTTGAGTGACGAGTTGGCCATGAAGAAGCTGTCAGCGAGGTGGGTGCCGCGATTGCTCAATGTTCATCAAAAATTGGTGCGGATGCAAATTTCTCGTGAGTGTTTAGAGCGTTTTCGAAACAACAAAGTAAATTTTATTCGCCGATTTATCACCACAGATGAAACTTGGGTCCATCATTATACGCCGGAAACAGTCTAAGTAATGGCGGTACAGTGTTTGTCCTCTTATTCCAAAGAAGGCAAAAGCTGTTGCATCTGCAGGAATGGTAATGGCTTCCATCTTTTTTGATGCAAAAGGTATTCTTCTGATTGATTACTTTCCAAAAAAGCCAAACCATTACAGGCGTATACTACGCGAGTCTTTTGGACAAATGAAAGCAAAAAGTTAATGAAGTGCGTCCTGGTTTAGCCAAGCAAGAAAGCATTTTTCACCAGGACAACGCACGGCCTCACACGAGTGTTATTGCTATGGCAAAAATTAACGAATTAGGTTTCGATTTAGTACCACACCCGTCTTATTCGCCAGACTTAGCACCATCGGACTATCACCTGTTTCCACGTCTGAAAAAATACCTAACCTGTCAGAAATCCAACGGTCTGTGAAATGTACAACGGTATAATTATAAAATCTACACGTTTGCAAATACGGTAAGTAATAATATCTAACATGAAAAAAGTCCACTCGAAGTCCACACTTTAGCTTGTTATAATTTGTTTTGGATTTAAGTGTTTTTTCAAGAGTGAATATATTTGTTATAATGAATTCGAAATCTTGTAGTTTCCTTCCTAAAGTATGGGACACGAAAAATCAAATAAGAACACACAAAAGTTTAGTTTTCTGTTTGCTTATTTTGTTGCAGAATATAAATCTCATATTGCCATATTTCACAATTGAAACGCAGTGAGGTGATAACAGCAGCTGAATTATTACATTCCGCTCGGATAGCGTGTAAGTTATAATGTGGGTGTGTCACTGTGTTACGCGAATTTTATCTGGATCAATTGTGAATTTATTTAGCTTAAACACCGAAGCATTCAAGACCGAGTAAAATAAATATCAACAAAACTTTCTTCGCAGTGTTTCTAAAGTTACAATCATTTATTGGATTGTTCGGAATGTCTTAGAAATTTTGCGAAAGTTTCACGTAAAGGATAAATTAGGTTATCCAATAAAACTTGCCTCTTATCTTAATCTCGCAAAGTTTTAAATAAAAAGATAGGAAAACTCAGTAACCCAAGATTTTTCCCAGGAAAATCTGAAGCGTAAGAGGTGACCTTTATCGTCCTTAGCCTTGCACCAGGAGCGTGAGTTATTCTAATGAATTCAAATTACTGTCAGGGTTTATTTTCTACTCTTTTAAGTCAAAAAGAAATCTTCATTTAGGGTTAACGAACTACCGCCGCTAATTAACACTGTGTAATATCAGAGGTGAGCGCGGCTACGACGAAAAATACGAGCAGGAGTGAAAATGCTAGAACCCCTCTTTGATAAATGACGTGGTAAAGCGAAGAGCATGGAAACTGGAGATAACCGGCACCAGCTGCCTGAGATGCACGCATGGAAATGAGAAAATGGGACAAGGCTGTAACCAATTACACCACGGTTTATATACGAATCCTTGGAGTCGGTATATAAAATAGATAGCGGGAAGACATTTGGGAAGAAAAGTTTCTCTGAATTTTAATTTTTGATTTTACAAGCTCATAGTGTTTGAAGGTAAATTAAAAGGGTTTGAAAACACAGCAAAATGAGCACTCAGTATAGTGATTTGATAAAATCCTTCTACGAAGTGGTATAAATTACAAAAAAAATTACCATTTTCTATTTTCGTACAAGAAGACTTTGAATTCAATGGAAAATTTTGAAAACTAAACTAAAAAATTCTAAATTCTAAAAATTCCAGGAAACACCAAAAAAAATTTAGTACGAGTTTAAAAATTTTGAAAATTATGGAAGATTTAATAATTTTGATCGCTTTTAAATAATGTTTGAAAAATTAGATAATTTGTGATTTTTTTTTAAATTGTTGAAAAATATTTGAAAATAAGTGAAATAAAAATATTCAAAAATTTTTTACAATTTAGAAAATTTCGATAATTATTGAAAATTTTTAAGTAATTTAAAATTTCGAAAACTTTGGAAAAGTTTGATAGTTAAGACAATTAAAAAAATTTTAAATGCAAGAAAATTTTTTTAAATTTCCAAATTTCATTTGTTTTTAGTATTTGTTGATGGTAAAAGTTCGTTGAAATCTAAAACCGATTATTTGATCGTGTTTTTGGCGATTATCCAATTAAACTGTTCAGGTAAAGGACCAAACGGAAACCCTCGTAGAGCTGCTTTCTCAATCGACGATTGTTCCCATTGTCATTTAACATGTTCACAACGATTTTGAAGCCGAAATTCCCACACTTTTTTAAAATCGAAAATTCCTTTGAGAATGTTAGGAAATTGGGACTTGCACAGACCGGCTATTTTACATGTGTAGAATACGAATATAAGGTTTTTTCCAAACGCATTAATTTTGAAGTAGGCACCTCTCTCCGTCTCTCCCATCGTTTGAAGCAGTCGAGTGGTTTTACGATATTTTGTATTTTCTAGTCGCAACTAATTATTAAAGGTTTTGTTTGTACTTCATTACATCTTTTCTTTTTATTTGTTTTACAAGAGAACTGATTTACTGACAACGTAATTTGATGAGGTAACAAGAAAATTTTTAATTTAATCTTGATCCTCAATTTACTGCTTTATTGTTCAGCTATTCCTACAAGCATTAATTTAGAAATATTACTAGAAATTTTATTGGTGTTTAAATGTCATAAAATCGCTTAAAATCCCAGTGGTGGAAAATTCCTATTCGGAAAGCAGCAAATACCTCATCTAGACGTATGAATATATTACACCGTTTTAATAAAAATTTAAGGGTTACTAGTTCCACATTTTGAGCTCGTCAGTAGAAAAATTAGGTTGTCACCGTTTGTATCATAATGTATTGCCTCCTAAAATATTACGCAATAAGTCTCTGTATGTGCCCTCTGAAATTAAGTAATTTGTCACGAAGTGTAAAATTGCGGCACATATTTGCATAATAGTCAGCGAAAGTTCAAAATGTTACAGAATTATCTCAATACTGGCAAAAATACGAGTACACGCAAGTCGTTATTTACTCGCAAACGTGAATTGGAGTATTATCTGTGAGTTATGTTTACTGTGTGATATGAACACATTAAAACCACGCTACCACGACACAGAATCGTAAATTGATGAAATGGAAAAATTTTAATGAACGAAATAAACTGTTGAATATATAATAATTGTGTTTAAAATCACTTTTGGTTTTTGCTCATTATCAATAAAGCTGATAACGTTTTTTCTTATGTCTTACAATACAATCGAGTTTTAAGACAATAATCAGCGATTCTTTAAGATTTAAGATAAACAACCCTCGTCCCTTATTCTCTTTCACTTTCTTTGTTAGTTTTAAGACTATACACAGCATATACATGACGTTCTGTACAAATTTAAGAAGCATATCCCTGAGATCATTTGAAAAACGTCTAATAAACATGGGTCTGGAAATGATTCGTTACGGAGTTACAGCCTCCTGGAGATGGTACTGTCTTATAACGCTTTAATTTGTATTTTTGCCATGAATTAAGATATTTGGTTGGAACATTGTATAATTATTTCGCTGTTGATGATTTACATTTTTACTTCTGTTTGTATACCTTAATCAACCACGGGCGTAGATAAGAGAAGTGGTGCTTAAAATACGTGTAATGGATTTAAGCAAAAAGAAATGACAATGTAAATTAATTTATTGATATTAAAAAAAAATTGCGACAAAAATTCAATAATTGGTATGGGTCGGTCGTATGCGTAAAGTGGACTTGAATAGTTTTACTTTAAACGAATTAAGTAAATGCTTGTACTTCCAGCATATACTTTACAGACTTGTAAATACTGCAACTACTTTAGTGTTTACTAGAAACTTTAAGTAAATACTTTAATCTGTGTGCCCTAAAAATAGACAAAATTATGTAAAATAATTTTTGATCTGCTGTGTAGGTTGTTTTAAAACTTTCACAACTCTCCGTTTTTGTGAAAATAAAAATGAAAAGCTTCATACGAATTGCTACTAAGAAATACTACAAGAAAAGATGATGCAAGAGCAAACATTTTCTGGATAAAAACGTAGAAGCACGGAAAGGTGCACTCAATTCATATTAAAAAGTTGAAGATTTTTATGCGGTATCTAGCAGATCTGGGTTATTACTATTACCGATTTCAAGGTTTTACCAACCAGTAACTAAAAGAAATGTTTTTTTTATGTTTTTCTGTTAGTGGGTGGATGAATCTGTAGGTGAGTAAGCCTCACTACTCGTTAACTGATATATAAACAAAATCATTTACAAATAAGTTTAGAAAAATCCAAAACCGGTAGCGGAAATCAATAATGTTTTCTGATATCAATGATATCAATTTTTCCAGAAATTGAATTTTGTTAATTTCAGCGAAATTTACTAGAAGGCCTTAGGGCAAATCAAACCTTTTCCCGGACTTTTAGCGTTAAGTAGCGGCCTCTTTTTTCTTATTTTGATTTGATCACTTTATTACTCAAAAACAAGTTGCCAGATCAGCATAGACCTTATAGATTATTTTGAATCCATACATATATAAAAGCTCAAAAGCTCCGGTTCCTCCAACGGCTACCGCTTCACCAATTTGGACCATTTTTTTTTTCAATGAAAGGTCTCTATCCTCAGATGGAACACGAAACATTTTTATATTTTTATTCTACGTCGATTTTTCAATACTAATTATTTTAATTTATAATATATGTGAAAGTCTCCTAAACCCGCTTTACTTGAGGCGACATCTACACCAACGTCGCGTCTCCCTTATGGAACTAATGCATCACGTGACTTATCATTTAGCCGGTTCTGTCAACGCTGTCTGCCAGTGCATTGTGCGATGGAGTAACACTAGTAAATGATAACTACGAAAGCACAACAATTTAAAAAAATATGGTAATTGTCAAAAATATGAGCAAAGCATTTTACTTGGACTTGCCTATACATAAAAAACATTTACGTTTTATATTTCTAAAAGTATTTATGCGCAACGGTGTAGCCATAACTTGAAATATAGAGACGATAAAGCAAATTCACCACCCAAAAACTGGAAAAAACAAAGTTAAGCCCCCAACTTGTGCCTCTTATTATATTATTACTCATGAGTAAGGTAGCTTAAACAGAAATATTTTTATCGTGCTTTGTGTATTAAATAGAAGAGTATGATTTTCCAATTTTCAAAAATTTGTTAAAGAGGCCACAGAGAAACTAGCAGATCAGAACTCCAATCAAATGGTAGACAATTTCGATCTCTATGAATCAACACAGTTTAAATAATTCGCATAGTCAGTTACTGAGCAATATTATTTCAAAATTTCCAGAACTTTCATTTTTTCCACTTTCTTATTTTTCATGCATTTAGAACTTCTTATTGGTATTAATATTATGTGCCTATAGGGTTATTATCATGCATAAAGTTATGCCGTTCTGGCAACTCGTTTTAATAAGGCGTTAAAGTCAAAACATTCAAAATCGTATCTGGCAAAATTTTAATACTAGTGAGTTTGAAAAATGTTATCAATTTGCCTTTTGGTTTTTTATTAGATACAGTATTTCTAAAATTCAAATTTTGAGAAAAACGAAATAAAAAACATGTCTTCATTCGCTTCATTTTAAAACTTTCATTACGTTAGTAAAATTGTGTCTCTATAGTCTTTTATGATAGAAAATTTGAATCCTATTTGTAAATTTGTTTTTGAGTAATAAAGAGCTAAATAGCAAATTTAAAAAAAAATAAAGCGTCATTTTGATTTTAGATTATCAGATTCCGATTTCTGATTTGGAAAATTCTATTTCCAAAGAAATTCCACCTAAAAAATATGTATAACTTCCGCTTCCGGTTTTGAATTTTTTTTAAAAGCCTAAATTTTTTCTACCCCACACATTCCAAAGTTCATCGTAATCGGATCATCAGTTCTAGAGTTATGAGACGTCACATAGGTACATACACAGACAGACACGCTCACAAACCAACATTGTTTTAAAACCACTTGTTTAGATTCCGGGAGGTCTAGAATATGTATTTCTGTTAAAATCGCAAATTCGAACATTTTCATGAAATCAATACTAAAAGTATAGCAAAATATTGCTTAAAAATTGACTACACATTATTGTTAAATTTTGTGGGCAATTTGGCAAGTATCACATCCCCTCAATTTTTTCGAAACGCCTTTTATGAATTTGTAAAACTCGAACTTTTATGGTAGTACATTTAAAAAACAAAAACATTTCTAGTTAGACTAAATTACTTATAAGAGAGAGCAGAATAAGGTTCTAAACTTAATTTTTTAGATGCAGCAGTATTTAGAGGGTTAATTTGCCTTCATGGTCCCCTGCAACTTTTACTTGAATACTGTTCCTGTATTTTAAACAGCAAGAATAAAAATTTCTGTCGGGATTATTATATCAGAAATATTGTTTGTCAGACGTCTCTTATTATTATTAAGTTAGCTTTAAGTAGGAAAGATGAAAATTTCCAAAACCACTATTAAATCGACCCAATCTTTTTTTGTCCTTACAAAATAGTTACATAATAGTTAACTGCAGTACGGCATACAGCTGACCGTCCCCGCCAGCGTTGCCACTTTATGGAAATACCTGCAGAGTTCCCTATGTGCCGTCTTCCGGCAAAGTGCTACTATACCCACTGTTGGCGCGTAAAACATTGACACAAAAATACTTTTGGAAATATAATAAGAAAAGTTTCTAAGCTGAGTGATTTACTTATTTTTAGTATGGTATTGGGAAGAAAATTGGTGTTTATCAATTAGTACAGAAAAATTGGAAGTTTTTCCTCAAATAAAAAAACGGAAAAACTCAAACAAAACTTATTTTTGGTAGTGATGCTCAGTTTGACCTCATGTCTAACATACTAAATTTTCTCAATGTTCCAATGTGACCTTCAACCGCTTTTTGTAAAAATGGCTGTCAAAATTAGGTTTCCGCGAATGTCTCGCGAACAGTAGCACCTACATGAAAAATCGATACATCAATAGCAGAGTTTTAGAGCGAATAATTTCATACAAAAGCACTTTAGTAACATTTGGTCGTCGGAGCAACCGTTTGGCGTCGAAAAGGTGAAAAAGAAAATTACTGTTATAAAAAGCTGTGAAAAACGCGGCGCAATCTCCATAATTATCAGCTGAAATGTTTTAATATTGCTATTTTATGTTTTATTCGTCGTGATGTAAAGAGGGGGGGTTACGGGGCGCTTTCTGATTTGCGCTTTTGATGCCAAAAAGTTGCCACAACGGCAAAATATTACTTAATTTTGGTTGTAAAAGTGTCACCTTTTATAACTTTGTTTACGATAATTTTCCATGTAGGTACTACTGTTTGCGAGATACTTGCGAAAAACTATTTTTGAGAGCCATTTTTACATAATGACGGCCCAAGCTCAAAACGGATAATTCAGGACTTTCAATATGTTCAACAAATAGCCGATCCGGGTGTTTCTGCCAAAATTCAGCGTTTTCAAATTCCCTCTCCTTTATTTCGCCCTTAATTTTCCTGTACTTAGTACACGGTTTCGAAAGCTGCATACGTTGTTGCTAAAACTTTGGTATGTAAAGCTTGATGATGGACACAGTTTCCTTCCACCGAGAGGTCCAGGCTCCAGGGTTTTCCCCCGAAAATATTAGAAAAAAGAATAATAATTGTACGACAAGTACATACATTAACGTACCTATTGTAACTATCTAAAAGAGATTCCAAGCGTTCGTATTTAATAAGAAAATACTAAATTCTGAAAATTTCTTTCTCCCCAAAAAGAGCAAAAAGGCACGTAGTGTAAAAAGGCAATACATCGACGTGCGGCAACCCTAAACTGTTTTTCTAAATAAATCAAATAACATTAGATAATTATTGGTGCTACAGTTAGATGATGAACAATTTTCAACGTAAAAGCATTCGGTAGGAAATTTTATGCAAACAATAAAAAGTAAAACATTATACTTGTACGTTCATACTGTATTGTAAATGATTTTACTTTTAAGTAAATGCTTGAATCCCTTGCAAGGCAACGGGAAACCAGCGAGGTGCATTTTTCCCCAGGAAAACCTGAAGTGCATGCACTTCCTGTGGTTCGGAGCCCACGTTAAACTGTAGGAGAGAGGTAGCAAACGCCCTGAATAGGGTATGGGAAGAAATGCTCGAAACAAATATTATAAATGTGGGCCTAAACAACAAAAGCAGTTAAGTTGAAAATATTTGTTGTTCAAAAATTGATACCGGAAGGGAAAAATAGTTATGTATATCTTAAAGGTGCTGTATAAATTACGATACGAATTTCAGTAGTACCCTTCGACCGCAAGGTATTACCAAAATCACTGCACATTTAAAAAGAAGCGTATAAACGTACGTGGAGTTGTAACGTTTCTAAATACACTTTATACGGTATGGAGTCATTCAACACAATTTGGGCGAAAGAAAATGCTGTCCCCAGAATACAAAAGCGAACCCTTCTTTACTGCAAAAATTTCATTTCGCAGCAGAACTAATTTTAACGGTACATTAAAACTTCCAAACCAAATTAAATTTTGTATATTACTCCGATATAAACTAAAAACCATTGATGAAAATTTTGCACTTTCATCTTTTTACCCGTTTTAACTGAATTTACTGTTTGTTTCATAAAGCTCTCACCAAAACACTCTATAAGCTATGTGGCTTTCATTTACATAAAAAGCTCACTTCGCTTACCACCAATAGAATATTTTGATTCTTACAAATTCAGATATCATATGAGGTTTTTAAAATGGATTGGAGGTGTATGCCTGGCCATTAATATGGAATGCAAATGAAGAGGCATCCTGAGAGAGATAGCCTGCAGTGAGATAGATAGTGTGCACCGGCACGCTCGCAGATAATGTGATGTATTTCACGCGTTCATGACTGAAATGATCAAGCTGCCCTTCGTTATCCTTTTCGTCCTTCAGCCGAGGAAGTTTATTTGCCGCCGTTGCCGTTGCTCGGTACTGCGGAGAAGGAGTATGTAGAAAATTTTAAGCGAACGAGGGTGAGTGACCATTTGTATGGGTGTGTGAGAGTACTTTTAGGTCTATGTGGAGAGGTTTACAGCTCGCAGATGATTGTCATGTAAAATTCCGAGAGCCAATTGTTGTCTTGACATGCATGTTAAATGTTAGTGTGGTTACAAGGACATTTTTGTAGACTGTTTGTGAAGTAAAATGACTTGTGCTTTTGATAATAATATTTAATAATAATTTTCAGCAGATTAAAATAAATAACAAAAACATTTAAATACCGCATGGTAAAAAAAATTAAGGAAACACCTCGACTGTGAAACATGTTACATATCATATTTTTCCGAACTACAGCGCGGGGTGAGTGAGTAACGCCTAACTAGGTCACAGCTTTAAGAAGAAGGGTACCTGCTTTCAGAGTGTAAGAGAAACCGATTTTTTTAAGAAAAAAATAAACTTTATATTTTTGATATGAAACGTATCCTCGGGATTAAAATAAACAGAACCGTTACCAAAAATTGTATAGGGAGGGGGTAAAATTAACACCCCTAAAAATTGCTGCACCTAAAAATTACATTGTGAACCTTATTCTACTATCACTTATCAGCAATTTAGGGTAAACTAAAATGCGTTATCGTATAACTTATATTAAGTTAAAGGGTATACTTTGATTTCCAAAAATTCATAGTAGGAGTCACAGAGACATAAGCGGACTGTGACAACAACTGTGTTGCAGCTAATTAAATCCTATTTTCAGTTTTGGAGTTATATTGAATTATATTGAAAAGTTCCAAAATTTTGATTAAATTTTTCACTTCGCATTTTTCATTTTTATACAAATTTTTTAACATTTTCTTTGCCTATGGCTGTTGTAACTTTACGTCGATCTGAAAACTCGTTTTTAAGTAATAAGACGTTAAAAGCAAAATTTTCAAAAAAAAACTTTAGCGGGCGACTATTTTAAAGCCATACGCACTGAATTTGTTCTATCGTCTTCTGTCAGACTCTATTTTTAGATGTAAAAAATTCAATCTTTAAAAATCGGTATCGAATTTTTGAAAAATTTTATTTGTTAGGTAAATTTATGATATACCTCTACATGCAGCAGCTCATCATAATCGTACCAATCGTTTGACAGCGCGTAACCGCCCACTCACTTATACCCACGCTCAGACAGACATGTGTTATTTCTGTCAAATTCTAAAATCAAAACATTTTTATGAAATCAAATATTTATCTACACCGAGAGAACCGAATAGGCCTTGGATGCCATTATTTTGCCAATTCTACCGAATATAGCCAAACATATGCTAGAATATATCGGATTGGCAGAAAAGTCTACTCCATGTTTTATTTGAACCAACCTTATAGCATTTTTCGAGAGTTTGTAGTTTTATACAGAGCGTCTCATACAAAATTCTCTAAGCTTATAAGCTCTTCATTGTAGGAAATACCATTTTTAAGGTTATTGCAAAACATTTTAGGCGTTACACGCGTCGACCTTCGTTGGTTACCAGTACAAAGCATTTCTGTCTTGGCCGAAGGAAAATTGTATTACAACTTAAGAGTTAGTAAACCATAAATAACCAAATTATGACAACATCGGTGATTCGCTACGAGGTTGCATTAACGCAGCAGACACTTTTATTTCTCACCTCTTATAAACACAGGAAAATTGTTCTATTGAAACATACTCAACTGTGTAAATATCATTAGAGTAAATTGATATATTACTGTTTATGTTTGCCGACCCCCAGGATTAAAGTACTCCTTAAATAACAAATTATAGCAATTGTAGTGACGGAAATATAAACAATTGTCGTACAAAATCAACAAACTTAAGTGGAATTACAAAGATCCGCTGTTGTACTATAATAAAAATTTTGAGATATGCAAGAAACCGTTCTGTTGTTATGATGAGACAGTTACGGATTTAATATATAGATTTAGCATGTGGACTAGAGCGATTGGGTAATGCGTCTTTATTGTTATGCAAGTATATGAAAATATTACATAATTTAAAAGAGAAATTTTTTTTTCAACAATATATGTTTAAAAGTATACGGTCATATTTTCATAAAAATTAAGAACAAAACTTGAAGACGGCCTAATTTAAAACCGGAAATACATTTTAAAAAATGTATTCGTTGATTTGAATTACGACGGAACAAATAAACAGTAACATATCCTTAATTTATTTTAATGAAATTTAAAAAATTCTGCGTGCTTACTATACCGCCATCATATTACTCGAAAACGAGTTGACAGATAGGGATGTAATTTGGTACTGTTGCAGCCCTATGGAAGCATAATGCCACTATCTAAAAACATTTTCTTATAAATGAAAAAATGTGCCGTGAAAACTTTCAAACAAATATTGCCTTCTATAAACTTTTTTAAAAAGAAATTCTTTGTTTAATAAACGGGGTACGATGGAAAAATTTTGTTCAGAATAAATTGCTCATGAGTAATAGTAGCATAAGGTTATCAAATTAATTGTTATGTGTCGCAAAAATAAGAGGGTTAGATGTCTATTCCCACCCAATTTTTGGTAGACGAATTTGTCCTCTCATTTATAGTTTTCTTTAACTCCAACGAAAATAATCAAATTTTTATTTTCATTATTTACTATTATTTTGATGTGTGAGTTTCAGTATCACGTAGCGTGTTATTACAATATGACTTTTATGCAGCTATGCTCTCGGTGCAGTAGTAAGAATAGTGGAATGTTATTGCAGTCAATATTGGGGTGAGAAACGCTAATATTAAAATACCCCCTGGAGGATTACAAAGCTTCATTTATTTATTCAAATTTAATTTGATTTAGAAAATATTCTATTAATAACATCTTCTATTCCGGCAAACGGCACCTCCGTAGGACGTTCACACTCCTTGAGTTTAGTAACTTCTCCATTATAGAAAAATCATTACCAAAGCAAAACATTTTAAGGAAGTCATATTTCTATAGAGAAATTGCGAAAAAAAAAAATATACTTTTGACCTATAAAGAGACCAAATGTATGGCCTGAATTAAATTGTCTTTGAAACCGCAGTAAATATGTCTATTGTGATCGTGCAGTACTGTAGATATCTTTATTTACAAATTTTAAATGTATTATTTAAAATTTATCAAGTATTTATGTTTGATTACTTATTTATTTGCGATGATCGGTGTCGGACCTACGTTGTCTTTTAATTATTGCTCATGGCTGATTTACCCTGTATTTATTGAGGTTAAAAAGGATAAAATTTTAAGCTCATTTAAACAACAGT
The DNA here is from genome assembly GCA_958336395.1 of Ctenicera cuprea. NCBI lineage: Eukaryota > Metazoa > Arthropoda > Insecta > Coleoptera > Elateridae > Ctenicera > Ctenicera cuprea. The sequence continues at coordinate 75,698,234 of OY284486.1, read as the reverse complement.
GAACCTTTTGAAGAATTTATTTATTTATGTGGTGCAAATATCGGTGTTATGTGTGCGAGAACCATTTATATATAAATAGCCGGTCAGTTGTATCGAGTAAAGCTGCCAATCCAAATATTTACCCCAGTTTTACCTATACTGATATTTCTATTTGGGACTGTTTATAAATGTCGAGTATTGTGCAGTTTACGTAAGTAACTGGATGCTTTTCATAGGAACACCGTGTGCTATCACTCATTTGTACGCAATACTCTCAGCCTGATTAGGTCTCGTCCTAACAGCGCCTAGACCGTTACGCCTAATTCCCGAAGGACAATAGCGCCGCTTGCCAATACGCCTGAGGATTTAACCCAATAACAGCGATTGATTACGTACAAATGTGCAACAACAAACACGTGAAAAGGGCGTCTTGCCGCAACCATCATGGAAATAGCGCCGTCACTCACTCCAATCGGCTTCCCTGCAATAGCGCCTAATTGCTACCCCTAATTTCCGAAGGACAATAGCGCCGCTTTGATACGCCTAATCAGGTACACCGACAAGAATAAGCATTTACGCCTAAGCCTATTTGATTTTGGCAAAGTGCTTTTCGTAGCCCAAAACCCACGAAGATAATATTTTATTTTAAAGTTTCAAGTCCCAGACTTGTAATACTGCAACAGAATGTTAGCAATAATGCTTCCAAACTGATGTTGAGATTTCAGCGAACTGAGTTATGTTTGAGAATCAGAAGATTGATCCTTTCCTTTAGGGAACAAATTTTTTTATTAAAATTCATGCCCATCCTCCAAGAGGTTGGACATTCTTTTCCAATAAAATTACAGCCCCACTCTTATTTAATTTTTGATTGGATAGAAGTATCAATAAAATTTTGTCTCACACTCTCAAGCTTTCTTGAACACTTGTGCTAATTAAATCTGTCAAGTTTCTCCAATTTATGTTAATAACTACAACCCAATATTTACCCTAATCCCTAAAATGCGAGAGCGTGAAAATTTAAATATTAGATTGGCGTGTTTTACAATATTTACATTTATGTACAAAAATGTGTGCAACTGCCCTGAAACGATCACCTTCCCTAAGATTAACTAAAACTAAATCACAGCAATTTAGCTAAGTCAAGTGATCACTGTTAATTAAAGTCTGTATTTGCTGAAAGAAATATAATGTTCCTGTAAAATAAATCAAAGTTATTAGACAAGTGCATTACGTGCATTTCGGGGAGATCCCACTTTAAAGTATAAGACAATACAATTAAATCAAAATCAGATACAAATTATTTATTCTCGGGCAGCGCACCTTTACAGTATCAGTTTTTAATGTCCTCTTGATAAACCTCTCTGACTAAACTGTGCTTTATAGAAAGTGAAAGGTGTTATTTACGTTTAACGTTTAGTGCTGGAAAATATCATGTGAGGTAATAATTAAATTACCACGATTTTGCTGATGAATACTTAAAGCGGCAAGCATCTTTTTTCATCGTTAAATTTAAAAACAATCGCACACCGTCTTTTATACAATTAATTTGAAAAACTTGTACCGAATTTCAAATTCTTGTTAAAGTATCTTTGTTGTACATCTACAAACTATTTGAAATTCCGCTTCGTATTTATGTAAAGCCAAAACATGCTTCTCCTAATAATTAACAAGATACGTGTGCGCAAGTAACTAAAAATAGATTTCTTGAAAATGTGAACGAAATTTCTAAAGCAACCATGGTTAGAGTAACATTTGCTCGAACTTTTCCCAAAAGAAAAAACAAAAACAGACTCGATATTTCTGCAGTTTAAAAGGTTGCATTAGTTAATTCAACGAGCTTGTTGGACGAGAGATGTGTTATCAAATTGAAAATTCAGCAAAATTGATTTAATAATAAAAAGAAGTAAACTTACATGAAAACCGATTTAATTTGCGGGTACTTGCAGACATTAAAATCAAACATTGCGAATCGGGTTTCAAATGCCTAGGTTTCATTAATGATAGTTCATAAAGTAGACTGGATGGGGTCTAGCAATTAGCAAATTGCAGTAGCTAACGATGAAACAGTGTACGATGATAGCCTGGAGCATCGAATCGAGCACAGCAGCTCTCCATTGGGAACTCTCATCGATTCGAATACCGAAGTGCTTAGCTCATAATGGACTAATATATTACCTCTGAACCGCGATAGACGGATCTAGTACCTCTACTTATAATTAGATTACACCTGTTATCGGTTTTATTGCCGCGCTATTACGAGTTACATGAAGCAATTTATATTTAAATTAAGATTTCTTTAGATTAAACTCCTTAATTTTGCGTCAAGCCGTGCTGTGGATCAAACACCCGTATCTGCAATATTGTATTGTTTCCAATTTTTATTCAAAGCATCGCGTACGCACAAACGACGGCGAAATTGAAACGTCGAGTGAAACTCGGAAGAAGAAATAATGTTTAATTTACCGTTTCGCAAACTTGGGCCAGAACGCTGACTTATAAAACTTCTGTTGACTTTTTATAATTGTTTTCAATAAATGGATTTGTGTTGTTTCACTGAAATTTCCCTCAGAGTTTTGTTGAAATAGCTTTCGTGCCCTATCTCCTTAATGTGATTTTAATTTTAAAACCAAATAACTTAAATGCTGAAATGTAAGAAACGCCACGCTCTAAATGCTTGATAACGTAATTAAATTATTTACGAACTTTTACTAATGGATGTCTTCATTTTAAAGTCGGAATTAATCCGCGCATTGTATTACTCAAATGCTTTTCAGGTTACAACAAATCCCATCCTTTCAGAGCAATATTGGAGGAAAATCTGTTAAAAACAATTTGCAATTTTAACTTTACATTGTTGCCATAAATACAAGGTACCTGGGAAAGGTTCGTCCAAACTAAGATGCATTTTTTTGAACGTAAACATGAAACACGACTATGTGGACGCTTCCGTACAGAGTTAAAGCCTCCCGAACAGTTCCACCAGTTCAGAGCGTTGCTGCTGCTGAACGCTAAAGCTTTGTAAAAAATGTCGTTTAGGTGGTATGCTCATAACAACTATTTTTATTGCACTGATGTGTAGAACTTAACTTACCCTTCAAACTATTGCCGCAATTTGAGGAAACACTCTTATCTTGAAAACGGCCGGATTTAGCAATTTTCAACAAACGCAGCTTTGTCTTGTATTTTGTAAGGGAAAAATTACTTTCAGGAAAAACTATATTGAGAAACACTTCTGGTTGACGAATTCAAACGAAAACAAGTGAAACTGTAAATCGTTACTGGCAGAATATTCAAACTTAATTTGAATAAATGTCTTAGTCGATTGCGGCGATGTTACTTAAAACACAATTAGGACGATTCCTTTTAGGTACGCCGTAACTCCGTAAAAAACGTTTTCGAATCTATTTTCACCTAAACATTGTTTTTATTTTTAGGGTCAGTAACATTTATCAGTAAAGTTTGGCCGAAATTTTCTTGGTCACCGGGTGTATGTCGTTAAATACGTACTAAATGTCCTTGCTTCTTAAAAAAGCCGTAGGGCAACCGCCAGGGGCCACTGATGATTTTTAACTTTTTATTAATTTTTGTAAATTATGAATATGTTTGAAAATTATAGATATTTTGAATTATAGAATTTTTGAAAAACTCTAGTTTTCAAAGGTTTTGACAGATTTAATTTTAAAAATTTCGATAAATTATAAATTATTTGAAAATTTAGTAGGTACATTTTCTTAATTTTATAAATTTTGAATATTTTGGATCATTTTCAAATATATAGTGATTTTAAAACTGTATGAAATTTTGTATAATTTTGAAATTTTTGGTTATATTCAACGTTTTTAAAAATTATTAACAATTTTGATTATTCTAAAACTATTAGAAAATTTTGAATGTATTGATAATATTTGATAATTTTGAAAAGTTTTAATATTTCAAAAATTCATGCAAATGTTGAAAACTTAAAAAAATTTTTGAAATTTTTGGAAATTTAAGAAATTTTTAAAATGAAGAATGTTTTAAAAGTATTTAGATATTCTGAGAGTTTGTGTAAATTTTGCAAATTTGCAATACTTTATGAAAGTTTGAAAATTTATTAAAAATTAAGATTATTTTTCGAGTGTTAAAAATACAAACAAGAAAGTTATTCGTTGAAATCTAAAATCGATTTGGCAAGTTAGTGGTGGTCGTTTTTTTGGCAGTTATTTAATTAAACACACATAAATGTACCTTTCTTATCCTCTAGTGAGGAAGATAAAAATATCAATAAAAAAAACTTTTAGTATGTTAAACTTTTATAAAAAAAAACTTTTTCTTTATCACAAAAATATTAAATTTGATAGCTGCGTTCTTATAAAATATGCAATACTTTCCTATATACTTCAATTTTTCACTCCAGTGAAAATTAATTTATTCACTGCATCACATTATCTTGGTAATATATTCCCAAGAAATTGATAAGATGTAAATTTTTCCCTTACTGTGTAAAAAATTCAGCAAGTTATTATATCAATCAGACATGTTTATCGACGCGTTAATTGTTTACATTAATAATATTGAACATCTTTTAAACCTCATTACGTTGCTGAATTTCCGTCGTCTTTGTCTTAACATGCCGAGTAGACTTAGTTCGAGTGCAATTTGTAATTTCAATCGCCTCATAATGAAATTCTTAAGGATACGTACTAGCAGACTTATTAAGTTTTGAATTAATTAAGTAGGTACTTACTTATTAATTCTGTTACTCGGTTTAAAGCGGAATGAAGAATCAAAAATAAGGAATACCTTAGTCTAGCAATAAATTAAACAGATTAATTTAGTCTCGCCCTAATATGTAAAAATTAGATTAGCTTTGAATGAAAAGTGCAAAGCTAACGACGTTGTTATTTATTTTAAATTATTAAATCTAAACAGTTTTTAACTAAATGTAACAATAGTTATTTAAGTATCAAGGAATGTAAGGACGTAATAACATCCGAGGTAGGCGAATACGAGCTGAGGCGGAGCCGAAGCTTGTCGCCTGCCGAGGATGTTATTAGTCGATACGTTCCGTGACTTATTAAATTTTTCACGCTACCGGCAATGTAAGTAGGCCTACAGTTAGAAATTTAATAATATTTTGAAAAGTTCGTTTTGACAGCTGTCATCGGAATTATTTTTTAAAAGCCCCATTATTCTAAGTTGTCTGTGCTTGTTACCATATCAACGAACAGTTAAAATCAATATTATTTTCCTAGGAATGTAAGTGACACTATTAAGTTCCGTCGTCAAGGGTAACTAGTACACGAATGTTATCAGCCATTTACGATCCCTGTAGCTATGGATGTAAGGCCTACTTACATTGCCGGTAGCGTGAAAAAAATGTTTTGAGGCTTAAGAAATTACCGTAATAAGCTTTTTTGAAAATGGGTGTGTTCGTCCGTTTTCTCATTCCTCTTGAATGGCTAACTAGATTTTACGGAACTTAAAATTGAAGAAGGAAGTGAAGTATTGGTGGTTTAATAATTAACTTTACATAAATCGTAAGCGAGCGCAAAAGACAAAAAAGGTTCTTTTTTTGTTTTTTACAACATTAAAAATTTTGCATTTATGACACAACAAATCAAATACTTTTTTCTAAACGCTCGGGCTTTACAATAGTCACCGTTACAGTTTTTTGAAAATAATTTAGTCTTGAACGCATGTTTACTCAAAAAAGACTTTTCAGGTTGATATATAATATTGTTACACCCATATCACGCACCTCATGCAATAATATACTACTAGCGACACCTGCATCACTAGCAAAACAAGCCGCAGCAGTCCGACCAGACCACTGCAAAATGGCAGCAGCGGCGTATATCGCTAATGAAGTTAATGTCGAGTCCTTTGATAAAGACCGAAAACTAAACGTCAACGGAAGGCAAAAATCAGACCGTTTTGTATTAGGATATATTCTCTTGGAAAAATATTTGACCACGCTGGACTACTACGCTTGCAGCTATTCTTTTAATGCGCTTTGTTGCTTATACATATATTTTCTGTACTTTTGTGTGTTCCTCGAACGAATTTTTACTTGACAGTTTATTAGGAACTACATTAGTTTCACCTTCTGGCAAGTGGCGCCCAACTAAGGCCGAACCACAAAAACGGAAACTTTTTTGTTTTTGTATGTTTGTTTATGTGAACTATTCAGAAGTGCCACAGCGGAATCACAAGATCGCAAACAGCAGCCAACACCAGACACTACTACCCCAGGCAGTACACCTAACAATGGACCACCTACAGATGTTATTAGCCAACATAGGACAGCAAAATGCCACACTCGCAGCTACACCATGGTCTTGCTCATGCGTTTCGACGGAGAGACCGATGTACAAACGTTTGTAGAAACGATTCAAATCTACAAAGACCGTGAAAAGGTAATGATAGAAAGGCCGCCAGAGGCATCGCCATGCTCCTTGAAAAACAAACTGCGACATGGTGGCAAGGTGTAAAGACCGCAGTAACCACGTGGGTAGCGGTAGTAGGCAACTCAGAGAAAACATTTGGTTTTAACAAGCCAAAACACCAGCTGTTAAGAAAAATCTTTGCACAGAACAGACTGAAAATACACCTACGAAAATATTTGTGTGTGAAAAGAGAGTTCTACTGAAAAAGTTACCTAAGGACCGAAAAATCTTTAGAATAATATTCAACGCTCCCGTTACCTTCCATATTTCCGCACTCGCCACGAAAGGAAGCTCTACGAGTAGAAATAGAGATGGTAGAAGTAGAAGAGTTGTAGATGCGCGCAGACGAGAGCGGGACCCACACCGGGAAGGCAAACCTACTCCAGCAATTTCGGGAGTATGAAGACGTCTTTGCGCAAGAGAGAGAACCCAGCCCCTTTGAGAAATACCGCCTAAACGTGGGCACTCATCTTCCAGTATCGGTTCCTCAATACTGTTTACCAGCACACAATAAAGAGAGCACTGGTCAAAATGCTGTATCATCAGGTCATTGAGGAATGCTATTTGCCATGGGCTCCAGTAACATATAATATTAAGAGAAGAGATCGAGCAGGTCATTTTACTAACAAATATTGGCAAATAACAACTTGAGTGGTGCATGGAAGGAGACATATATAACCAAAATAAGAGTAGAGAAACAAACAATACTTTTCAGCAGACCAATAGTTAGTGAAATAGTTAGAAAAAGAAAAAAAATTAACGTAAAGTAAAAAGTTAATATTCAACAGAACTCTCTATAGAAAGTCAACATTTAGTTTAGCTTTCCGTCTCTACTACGTTATGGAAACATAAAAAACATAAAGAAGATGTAGAAGAATTTTGATCTTTCAAGAACTCAAACACTACAAAAGAAAAAGTTATAAAAATTTTGACATCACAACAGTTTTTTCTCCTCAAGTTATTATGGTATGAAATTTAGTGCTAAATTGTTGTTATTTTTGAGTAAACACGTGTTAATGTCAAAATTTGAAAAAAAAATTGTAACGCCTGCCACTGTAATCGGAAAAAATACTCGATTTGTTGCATCTGTTATCAAGTTTCTGCTTTCATATTTGGGAAATTACTTTATTAAAAAAATGAAACCAAAACTTGCAGATCCAGTTTCCAAATAGTTTATAACTTTTTTGGAATAATTTTTTCTGTTATGTTACTTCCACATTTCAAATTTTATCAAAACTGGAGTCGGCCGTTATAGTTGTGGTCCTCGAGCCTCATACCGTCCTTATCTTTACAAACTCCAAGTAAAATTGTTTAAAATATTAAAATTCTGCTTTAACATTTGTAGAACTTATAAAAAATAGAGAACATACATACCATTAAGTATATGGACATACGCACTGGCAGGCTGGGCATTGCTGGGGACGCAAGAATAATTTCCAGAATGCCTCGTAGCAGCGTTACTGATGGTGAGGGTGCTCACTTTGGCTGGCAGTTCTGTTGTGACATTGATCCCTTGATCTACATCGTAGTTGATCATGCGGTTATTGTGATACCAGAACACATAGAGAGGCGGCTCGGTGCTTTGCACCACCGTGCACTGCAACCTCAAACCCGAGCCGGGCTTTAAGTACTTCTCTGAAGGACCAGATATTTCTGCTCTAGCTTCTGAAATATGCATGAGGTTGTTAGACTAACCGTATGCGTTATTACAATATCAAAGAAGACATGCCCATAAATAAATATTGAGCCGCAAGGGAAATGTGAGGCTAATTTGTATTTCTTTCTCTCGAATTCAATATGCCAAGTTTCTTAACAATACCATACATGAGAAATTTTGTAAGTTTTCTGTTTCGAAAATCAACAGTCATTTGTGCAAGTCAAATTTTATGCAGCTAATATTGTAGCGCATTGGAAATATTAAAATGTTGCATTTCTAAAATTATTTTTACAATGGTATAAAAAGTTGGTATGAAAAAAGTTGTTATTTGAAAATCTTTCGTTTTAATGAAACGTGTCAATGCAACGCTGGTTAAAAGGTGTGCTTGTTATTTCCTTTGTAGTGTTCTAGAATGCGACCCGAGTCTCTTTATCATTAAGACAAATCGTTCGTTTTGTCTTGCAAGTAAGATTCCTGTGGTTGCTAGTGAAAATTAATGCGAATGACATCAAATTACACTGCATTTAAATAAGAATAAATTATGCTAAAAACGATTAAAAATAAAACTGTAAACCACAATCCTGTTGCCACTCTTTTAGATCTGATTTCGTAAAATTTATAAAATATACTTGCAATACAATAATTTTAACTTTTGATATTGAAATGAGAGATATACACCGTGTACCAAATTATTGGCGCACCATTGCTAACTTCGTTATTATTCGAGCTACTATGTCGGTTAAGTTAGCAAATTTAATTTTCTTTCAAGATACTCAAAAATATAAAGTTCCATTAAAAAAAAATATTTTTATAAATAGTTCAAAAAATTGATTTTTAATTGTTGTTTTGATTAAGGCATAGAATTCAGCATCAAAAGTTACAAACTCTTATCTAGTTTAACCAAATCTGTATTTTTATTAATAAAAAAGTTACCAATAGTGCCGCGTTAATTTGGTACATGTGTATATTTCGGAAAACATAAAAAACCAAACACTAATGCCAAATATATTTCGAACGCGCATAGAGACTGGACAAAACCGGAAATGTTTCAGAAACCGACGTTGCGTTAAGTCTGCAGCACTAAAAGCATTATTGAATTTTAACTGTTTGCTGTTTAAAAAAAATAATTTGGTTAACATGGTATAATCCAAAGTAAACATACGAAATTTAAAAAAAATGGGTACCGAGCACGCAAGTTCTAAGGGAAACTTCTTCACGTGTTCTCACTGAAAGCGTTTTTCTTTTATATTTAATTTAATCGCGTTGAGTGGCAATTCCTATTTTTTATTTTTAAATGTGTTGTATTTACATCCCTTAAAAATAAAAATCTTCTAAGAAAAATACAATGGGTAGTCAATACGTCCCTTCATTATTACAAAAATGAGAAACCATTTGTAAAAATGTGAACAGTAAATAATTTTACCTTGTGAAAAATTTATAAAAACATTAACAGAAAATAAAAACCTTTAAACGATTGAGATGTATCAACTTACAAAAACAAAGTAAGCATTAAAGTAGCAGTAACAAAAATTGTTAGGATAAATATAGATTTTCATGATAAATAAATTTTTTTTATATTATATCTAGGTGTTTTTTATAATAAATAAAAAATTGACTGATAAATAAGCTTTTTAAAATTGTTTTATAATAAATAAAAATACTTAATCAGAAATAAAAATTCTTGTTGGAAATTATTGTATTTAAGAAAACACTTTCTGATAAATAAACTTGTACGTTATAATTTTAAACGACAGATGGCGCAATTCTATTTTACTTTGCTACGTTTGGAAGGTTATCACATCACACGTGGTCAGCAAGCTAGCGCCTGCTTCTCTGTCTGCCAAAACCTGTAGGTGATGGTTATAGGTTTTCACTTCTGGGAAAAATCCATAACTTACACGCTCAAATTTTTATTTATTAATTTCACCTAAAAGAGCCGAGCTTGCTGACCACGTGGATCTTAACAATCTTGCCAAACTTAACAAAGTAAAACGTCACACAGCCATCCTGCCTGTCTGTTATAATTATAACATAAAAATTTATTTATTAGAAATTATTTTATTAACTGCATTGAATTTTGCTTCAAAATTTTAAAGTTTTTACTGTTGTCTTTAATTTTTGAGTTTGTAAAATTTCTCGTTGTCATAGTAGTGTTAATACAAATTTCGTCTCTAACTCACTGGTGATAAAATGTAATTTGATGTTCTATCTCGTCTCGCAAATCCTAAATTCAAAATTCTAGTTTTTGTTTCGAATTTCCGAGACGAGATAAAACATTACATTGATATTAATAATGTCTCGAATGTTCAAGTTAGTGCAATTTCTCGCCGTCACAGTAGTCTTATTGCAAATTTTGTCTCTAACTTGCTAGTAAGCTGATTATGTCTCAAAAATCTAATTATGTAATTTTGGTTTCAAATTTTTGAAGACGAGATAAAACTTTACATTAATATCAATATTTACCCGTTTCGTCTCGTCCAGAAACAGTTTATTCTAGTTACTTATTTTTAACAAAAAAAATTGCCATTTTAACATTGAATTTTGCCTTAAAATGTCAAAATTGCCACTCCCATCTCAAATTTCGAGTAAGTAAAATTGCTTGTCGTCGCAGTAGTGTTAACGCACATTTTCTCTCCAACTGATTGGTACTGATCTGGTCTCGAAAATTCGAAAATGCAGTATTTGTTTCCAAACTTCGATACAAGATGAAACCCTACATTAATATTAATATTATCCGGTTTGGTATAATCGAGAATCGAGTTTATTCTAGTTCCTCAGTGTAAGAAGGAGAATAATTGACTCCTTTGTCTTGTTTTCGAGACGAGATCGAGAGATTTGTCGTCTCGGTAGTAGTGTTGCCGTCTTGACATTGAATTCCGCCTCAAAAAGTCTAAATTACTATTGCCCTCTCAAATTTTCAAGTTAGTATAATTTCTTCTTGTCACAATAGTGTTATCGCAAATTTCGTTTCGAACTGACTAGTATTGATTTCGTCTCAAAAATTTAAAAACGTCTTTTTGGGTTCGAATTTTCGAGACGAGATAAATCAACATATTGATATTAAAACCGTCTTGTTTCGTCTGTTTGAGCAATAGTTTAGTTCATTTTTAGGGTAAGAAAAATTGCCTACTTCGTCGCGAATTTTTGACGAGGTAAAACATTATCGCCTAGCTGCCATTAACAATTAACTCATCGAGAAGGGTATATTATTATATCAACCATCTTTAAAAGTAAAGTTTTTAAAAAAACTTTTTTTAAGTAAATAGTCCAATACAGGAGAAGAAAAGAGAAGTTGAAACGTGACAAGAAAACGAAAAAATTTCGAGACAAATATTCAATACAAACAGAACGTGTAAATTATGTGGAACGAATTAGATTTATCATATTTTAATATTAAAAAAACTAATGCAAAATCTTGAAATAAAACAGTGGTTAAATTAGACGAAAAACTGAGGTTATAAAGTTAAATTGTATGTATGTATGTAAAATATCAATAAAACTTCTATAAATTTAAAACAACAGCAAAAGTAAAAGAATTTTACCAACATTGATTCTGCATTAAAATTTGGCTTCGGTTATCATTGTTAAAAAGCGGTAAAAATTAGAAAACCTTAACATATGTGTATTCAATTCCACGCAATACATGTCTGCGTTTTATTTATGTACAAGCAACAAATTTAAAAAGTAAAATATTTTAATGATAATACCTCTTCCTCTCGGAAATTCGAAAATTTGTTGACACTAGAACATTTTAGCTGGTTTTACATGCAATTGGAAATTTCAAAGCGGCATGAAATTAAACGCGGCAACCTTTATTACAAAGACAAATCGACCAGAAATTCTAGTTATTGAAAAATTCCAAATGTCACGAGTTGGTGGTTTACCTAAAGAATTTTTCAAATGCCGGTTCGCTAAAAAAAGAATTTTATAATTTTGCAGCATGTCAACACAGCATGCGTAATTGACGTCGTGCGTCGGTTAAATATTTCTCGTTTCAGTAATTTCTGGCGTCGGTTTTTATTATTGATTTATTATGGTTCATAATATATTACTTACCCACTACATTGAGCTGAATGAAGATACTGGTGGGCGGATGCGAAGACACTTGGCACTCGTACAAACCGGCGTCCCTTGTCTGTACATATTTGATTTGCAGCGTCCAATCCTGGAACAAAAGAAAATTCTTTCAGTGAGTTGGAGCGCAGTTTTGCTGTCGCTGCATTAAATCAGTTATATTAGGATATTAGTAGTTGAAAACGGTGGACCGTTCCTTCTAGAAGCGTTCTCAAAGGCCCCTTTGTCCTTAATAGCTAGTTTTAAAATGAAAGTGGTTTTAAGACTGGAAACGGAAATGAGCGCTGCCGACACTTTGAGAACGCTCTTAAACGACCAAAGAAATCTTGAATCTGAATTCTCTTGTAGCTTGTAAAGTTGCCATTTGGAGGAAATATAAAACCGCTTACTTTTACTAGTCTAGTTTTCTGAAGAGGAATTTTACGTCCAAGAATTACTTCTGTCAGAGTTTTATTACGCTAAAGATGAGATCTCGGCATACTTTGATTAAATATTTAACTTGACGATGAAATGCACTACAAAGCAAAGTTTAATAACACTCGCCACATAAAAGTTTTGTTTATTACAATGAAAATTAAATGTTTCGGTTAAACACTTAATGCTACTTGCATCGGAACATTAAATAATATGTACTTACCTACTTCTGAATAGAAAATTACACAGCAAGTTATTTACAAGGACCGTAAGGGGTCAATTTCCTATAATCGAAAACTTGGAATGGGTCTTGGGGATCAAAAAATTAAACATTCTTTTACATTTTTTACTCATTCACAATCTTAGAAAATGTTTAATACTTTAAGTGGTAGCAAAAGTTGCGTAAATGATTAAAGACCACAAGAATTCATCAACGAAACTTCGGCTACAGAGAGCAATTCGAAATAGTTGAATTCCGGTTTATATTCTTATGAGAATCACTGCAATGTTTTTTACTCTCCTAAACTTTCAGTATATAAAAGTATTTTTTTTCATGTGAAATTTCGAATTCGAGATTTTGACAGAAAAACGTTTTAGCCCTCCAGAAACACAAAATAGTGCTTAAAAAAATTCTATCAGTAAGTGGGTGGGTGAGTATGTGGGTACGTATGTGTGTGGTGCATTTTGTTCCGATTTTGATAAGCTTCGAAATGTAGGGTACATCAAAAATAAACCATTAAAAAAATTCGAAACGGGAAGCATAAGTTAGATATGTTGCTTTTACAAAATTAAAAACGGAATCAAATAGAATACTTTAGGGCAAATCCAGCCCTTTTTTTCGAATTTTCTAGTTTCAAACTGGCGGCTGCTAGGATTTTTTGAAAATTTTTGCTTTAGCGCCTTATTACTCAAACACAGGGTAACAGATCAAGCTTCAATATTTGATTAAAATAGCGCTATAGAAACACAATGTTACTATGCACATAAATTTTGGAAAAGTTAAAAGCTCCGAAGTGAAAAAAAATCCAAAATTTCGAAATTTTTCAAAATAATATTGTTTAAAACTGGCCACACGATTTCTTTTAGATTTTGTAAGCCTATGAAGCTTAATATAAGCTACAATATAGTATGTGTTGCAGGTCGCAAATATTCTCTGAAGCCTTCTATGAATTTTTGAAAATTTATGTTTTAGATCAACGTTAAACGTTGATATTCAAATATTTATAAAAATATGACAAGTAAACAGTTCTCAAGTATAACAAAGTACAAGTGAAGTGATTCCTTATTTTTCAGTTTGTTTTGAAAAAACCCTTTTAGCGTAAGACACATTACGTTAATCCCCTCGCCAGGATCCAGTTGAAGGGTGTGATTGAAAAGCTCAGGTAGCTTAACGTCCGTTTCCTCGCTGGTCTTAAAGTAAATATTTAGAGCAAAACAAACCTGATTTAAAAGCTCTGTAATTAAAACCAAATCAAGTTTCAAATATTCTGTTTTAGAAAATATTAAACAATTTTTTTTCTGGTAATAAAAGAGGGCTTTATACAATCAGTACAATAATGATAACCAGGAGATATAAATATTAAATAGCAAACAAGTGGTTTCGCAGAAATTGTAATTAAAAACACTACTGCACAATGCTGCAAAGCAGAATTTTACACAAAAGTTCTATTAAAAAAATAATGTACTTAATAGTAACTTTGAAACATTTAAACCTGATTTTACTTTAGAAATTGAATTTACGTATTCAGTACTAATAATAGCACAATGTTTGGGAATACCTGGGAAATATTTAATGTTCATGGTTTAGATTGTTTTTAAAAGTCTTCTATTATAATAAAAGCGTTAAAAAATATTGTGACAGTTTTAAGACTGTCTAATAAAATTTAAAACAAAAATTACAAGTTTGTACAGGAAACTTAACGCTGCTATTTAATTATAAAGCTTATTACTCTTACACCCTAATTTGTTAATTTACGATGCTTTAACTTGATTACTTAAAAATTCTTAGCTAAAGCGCTATAGTAATATGTTCTTGGAAACTATAAAGTTTTAACTAAATCCATTCTCGACAGCTGAACACTTTATCAGCACCTGCTGAAACTACAATTTGGATAATCTTGGTAAACTAACGCTTCTAACCGAATAAAATATTTACTGTGCATTTTCCAATCAATTGTTTATTTCCTACTGAAACTAGCGTTAAAGAATGCGATCCACAAATGGCCCTCGATGACTTCCGGATCTGTTTAAAATACAAGATGGTCATTCCGTGTCTGTTGCAAGCTCATCACATATGTAGCTCGCTGCTTTCTACTCCTTGTACCCGAATACGTTCCATTCAGCAGGAAATAGTCTTTCCTTCCGCCCGAATCGCTGCAATTCACGCTCACTGCACTTGAAATATTTTAGTCAGTTTCCAACAATTTAGAAGTTCTTTCACGTTTTTACTCATTATTCAAAGTCGCCGCGCCGCCGTTCTGAATTTATGTATAAATTTTATCGTGTCGATAGTAAATCATTGTCTTCATAAAAATAAAGAAAATGATGGGTATGAAGTCTTAATTTCTAAACTTTAACTTTACACACATTTTTCTCTTTTAAAGTACAAATCTTCTGGATGAGTGGTGTGCAGCTATAACTGTCTTTATAACTTTTAACCTACAGAAAAAAATAAAATAAGATAAAATAAGAGCAAAGATAGGATGTAAGGTATGTTGTAGCAATATGACGGTCATAACCAAATCTCGTGCAAGCTCGATTGCAGTCCTTGCCTGGATTTTCTCATACTTTAAAAATAATAATCGTATATATTACGCAGATACTAGCTTTCGTCAAGTCACGGCAGTGCCATGAACAGAGCCTGCTGCATTTTAACACTAGGTGGCGCTAAGAAGACTTATCATCAGAGATGTTTTCGACATAAGCTAAATCTGGTCCTCATAGGCAAAAGCATATTTAGAGTTTAGACGCTGCTGTCCCAACATGCAACTGTGTGAATACCTCAGAAAAAAGTTATTGTTATTAATCACAGAATTCATATTTATTTTATTTTTTGTGTGTCAAAGCGTAAAAAACACAAGTTTGCTATTTCTTCATGTGTATTCGGATTCCCACTAAAAATGAATAAAATAACTTTCGTATATTTTCCAAATAAATAATATTTTAAATTGATCTTTCATTGATTTAAAATTTTTTAGCACACATTCGAAACACTAGCTATGTTAGAAATTAATAATAATATTTTCGGATTTGAATGATTTACCATTTAAACTTTAAAACCACACAATAACAATGGTCAATACCTCTAATAGCAATAGCTTCCTCTAGCGAGGAATGTAAAAACTATGAGAGCATTTTTTAAAAAGCTATTATAGAATTCCAATGTATAAACGTAAATTACACAACACAACATGATGGATTTTTTAGGTGTTTTAAACCATATTAAAATTCTCCTGCCAGCGGCGCCGGTAAAACGCGTGTTAATTAAAACGATTTTTAGTTTTAATTTTCTGTTCTGTTCACATACCACGCTGAATTTTTCCTGTATATTAAAAGCGTTGTCAACACGTTCTGAACTAATTCACCAATTGTATCGATGCTATAAAAGCAATTTCCCTTTCAATGAAAACAAATGCTTATATTCAGCTATTTGTGTTAGTCAATGAGATTTGAATTGCTATACATTGGTATACGTCGTCTGCTGGAGGCACTGCGTTTTGCGTATGTAGTAATTCTAATTTGTGATGTGTAATAGTCGGATTTATAAACGTTTGAACAAGCTGTGTCTACACAATAGTAGTCCAATTTATGTTTTAGTATCAATGCTACAATTATTAATTTCCTGTAAAAGCTAAGAGATAAAAAATTTATTCGTGATTTTATAAAACGTATATACCAGCTTAAACATCCTGAACAAACCTAGCAGTACTTGTGGATGTCAGTAGCTAAATGCAGGGCTGAGAAAGTCCCAGGACGATAACACAAATGATGTATGTAGATACCTTCCCTTGAGGCAAAACAATATTAAAAAGCTGCTGGACAATTGCCAATCGCTTATACTAAAATTTTAAAATATTTTTTAATATTTTGTTAATTTGCAAGCCTTAGAAATTTAAAAACCTAAAACGTCCCTTTTCGGACCGGATTAAGATACCTGCTCAAGTTAACAACGGTTCAACAAGAACAAACTACTAGTCTTGACATCAGGCTGCGAGCCCTATGTCCCCACTGGTCGGGGGACATTACCTAAATCTCTACTGATTCTGCAGATCAGTGCCCGAGCTGAAAACGCAGCTTACCCGTCGAACCTCACTAGGACGGCCCTAGCCTGCATAAGCTTACCACTGCCACCACGAATCCTACGTCGTGACCAAAACGGGGCCTGCTACTCCCCCGCGGGGTCGGACTTAGTCTCCGTGGTACCAGTCAAAGTCACTGGTTAGACTTTTCAGAGCAACAACCTGCCGAAAGCAATGCTATCCCTACAAGTTTAGACTACTCGCAATTCTTAGTACTGGTTAACTACGCACCGTCCAGATTGGTCGGTAACCGGTCTCATATGACTGGTACGTTAACAGCGTCGAGTGTACATAAGCACGACTTTCTTGGGTCGACACTTTGATAGTGGACGTGAGCAGGCAAAGTGCATTTCACTGCTAGGGCCCAAGTCCCTAATGCTTACAGCCGCACGCCCGTTCCTCCCTGAAGCTCACCTTCACCTGTCTAAATTCGCCGGCCTCCAACCACCCAGTATATCGCCTAGGCAAATTTATAATTCCCAGCAGTCACATCGACGTAGTGACTGGGACGCTAACAAATTTATAGCCACAGCCAAGGAGCGGGGATCCCGTTACAGAGGACGCTCTGCCGCTAAAGTGTTAAGTACCCATACTAAGAGCTAGCAACACCTCCCCTCGTGAAATCACTCACCCAGTTCTTCACGGTCCTAATTAAGGTAAACTCTAAACCTCTCCAAAGAGAGGTGGACGTATCAAGTTGAAATCACACCGTTACAACGCCGACCCCGCAGTTCACGCCTCTCACCTGAGTGAAGGTCCTTGGCCGTCCCGCCACACGAACACACATACAGACACAGACACCACAGAGAAACCGAGTTTTTCGGTATTCTCAAACCCCTAAACGTGCATTTCCGTCAAAACCTCAACTTATGAAATTTTGAAAAGAACCAAACCTTCCGTGTATAGCGAGGAAGGTAAAAATTGTTAATAAGGCTACCGTACAGTGTTTTGTTTTTATTTTGTACTCATTATAAATATCGGTTCGGGTATATTGCGAAAACTATACAATACGGCCTTCTAAATATTAAATTCGGATCTTTTTCTCTTGTCTCAAGTTTTGTGTCCGCGCATGCAGTAACATGCCCTACATGTCTATATGGATTATTTATTATTATTCTGTATATTAAATCTGGATTACTTCCCCTTTTCTTAACTGTTAGCAATCGCGCACTCATTGCCATGCCTTACATTTTGACACAAGTTATTTATTATGTTTGCGGGTTCCGATACCTGCGAAATGTATTAATTGTATTAGTATAACTTTTTCAATAAATTTGCTACCACTTTTGCAAGAGAAAAGCGTGAAGCGTAGTCCACGAGTTAAACTAGTTTTTTTTAATTAGTTGCTTTAATTATTGTAATGTAAACGTCTACGTTTGGTGTTGTTTTCTCTTCGTCCGATTTTTTAACACTACAGAATGTTATTAAACCGAATTCTGTGTAAAGTTACTTCACTGCAAAAACCTACTCACACCTAAATCTATGCATTGTAAAGCATTTTGCCGAATATTTAATTTATCTCTATTGATTGATTTCAATTGAGTTGCGGTAGCTTAAAGGTTGGGCGCTTAGCATCTAACGCTAAAAGGTCTGGGGTTCGACTCCCCGCCGAAGCCATGCAGCAATAAAAATTTATGCAACAACCCGCCACTCACATTCCCCAATCCCGTGTAAGCAGCGGTGAAGTCTTAGTGCCTGAAACCTTCTCTGTTATAGTCGTTCAGATTCGACGTTAAACTATAGGTCCTCCGTACACCACCTTAACGCTAAGGAGAGTGCGTGGCAGAGAAGAGATTAAAAAATGGTCTTAGCATAAGTACTTCGTATAATATTATAAATGATATAATAATTAATTTATACTACGTAAAAAAAAGTTTTGTAGTAGAAATATTTAAATATCACTTCTCAGGGTTTACTTAAAGACTTCCCCAAATTCGTTCAAAAGAAAGCGGGGGTTAAACATCCTCCGGGAACGATAAGCTATGCATTTATCAACGCCGTTTGCATCTGACGTCCGCACGCACTCTCCCGTAATTACTATATCTCAGGACTTTAGGACTTCTTTCGTATTTAAATCTTCTGCATACTCTTTTAACTTTGAACTGAAAGTCATAATTCAGGGAACTCGTAAAAAACTTTGCCGTTTTTCGTGGGAAAAATTCGAGAAAGATGCTGGAATATTCTTTTGTAGAAATAAATTAATGGCAGCTGAGGTTAATTAGGACTGTAATACTTTTCAG
This sequence comes from Ctenicera cuprea, assembly GCA_958336395.1. NCBI lineage: Eukaryota > Metazoa > Arthropoda > Insecta > Coleoptera > Elateridae > Ctenicera > Ctenicera cuprea. The sequence goes on along the minus strand of OY284486.1, from coordinate 75,679,144 downwards.
ACGGTGTTTTTGCTGCAATTTAATTAATCGAAGTTAATAGAAGCCGGTTTCTATTTGAATATGGTTGCCGAGAATACTTTGTGGATTTGAGGTTGACGAAAAATGCTACGAAAGGGAGCGTTGCTTATAAAAGCGAATGCCTTGTTATGTTAGAAATAAATTGTAAGACAGATTGCAACTTCAACGCCCCGCAGAACTAGGCGATTTTTTCCCAATAATGTTGTCAGGTGGATACCTATCACGCAACAACTTGTCATAATATTCACGTCTCATAAATCCGCATTCCTCACGCTATTCGTCCAGACTTTCCCATCGAAATTGGGTTTACTAAAATTGTGAACACATTGCTCGGTCCCACAGATTGCTCTGCTTAGTCAGTAAACTTAACTATTGTTTACTTGATTAAATACTTGCACTGTACTTGTACTGTGTACGCTGTTTATTTTTAACGTCTTAGATGTTAGGAAGAGTAAACACAGCTTCTGGCACTAAATTAATGGAGTTTGTTCTGGTTTAATTTAGCTTTACTCTAGCATCTAAATGGTGTCCTGTTGTAAGTATGTATACTGGATGTGCTAAACTAATAGGAATTAATGCAGGTCCAAATCTCCTCATGTATGTCAGAAGAAAACAAAGCTAAATGTGTCTCACACTTTTTTACAGCCCTCCTTATCTAACTTTTAACTATGAATTATCACTATTATATTATATTTGTTCAATTGTCGCTTTATGTACAGGCAATGTTAATAACCCTTATACAAAGATGATGAAGTGGTCTCAGTCTATCCAATAAATTAGTAAACACATTAATTTACTGTAGACGCAATTACACAATTTCGCCAAACAAATAATTTCAACACTTCTAAGTATTGAACTAAATTATTATAATTTATTGTAAATATAACAATTCTTAACTTCAACAGGCTTTTTATTGTAGCCTTATACGTATTTCAACGTGCTTACACGTCATTATCAGAGGCAAGATTAAAAGTAAGCAGCTGGTGTTGCTATAGGAACAATAAATATTCATTACTTATTCTTGGTTTTCTATATCTACGTTCAGATGACTAGAATTTCTCATTCCAAAATATCTAATTATGGTGAATTTAAGAGATCGATTTGTTTATTCATTAAAGGTACGGATTTTAAGTGTCTGTGAATTTCAAAAGCTTCTAGTATATCTAATTTACGTTTATCATCACAAAAGTGTAAACATTTTATAGTGTTATTAGATGTCATTGAATGATTGTGATCTAATAAATGTTTAGCGTAATTGGATTTATAGGGGTGTTTATACTTGTAGCAACGTACGTGTTTCTTGTACCTAGTATCAAAATTTCTAATTGTTTGTCCTATATAAACCGAATTACACTGCGAGCAATTTAATTTGTGCATGCCTGATTTTAGTAAATTGTCTGCTTTTTCTTTGGCATTAAACAAAGTGTTTAAAATGCTTTTTGTTAAATAAATGTTTACATATTATATTAAATGTTACGTGTAAATACGTAATAGGAGCTTATACTTTAGTGTTCTGTTTTTTTTGTATGATTTAGATTGTTTGTGAGGAAGCCATGCGATAACTGTGTATATCTCAACCCTTCACAAACAAACCGTGTAGTGGTCTTGATTACAGTGCTCAGACTGTGTGTATTTTTCCGAGCCTATAGTGCTATTGTAGGTTAAATATTCTAACTAGCATAAACAGTAGCTGCTTACGTTGTATACAGGGTGGGCAACTAAGAATGGGCGCCGGCCATATCTCAGAAACCAATCATGGCACAAGTTTAGGCAAAAAAAATACCTTGAGTAAAGTGACCCTGAAAATTCGGTGGAAAATATTTTTGAGTTTCTAAAATGGCCGCTAGGGGGGCGTAACAGCCATGATCAAATAGAAAATTAGGTTTTTCTCCGTATTTTGCTGAATTAAGTGGTATTGAAAATATATGCATCGTAATCCAGGGACAATTTAGAATCTTATTAGTTTTACAATTTTTGTTCTATCTTTAAAAATAAAGTGGTGGGGGGATGCCAAAATGGTATGTTTATTTTTACACGGTAAAATAGAGAATTAAAAGCTTAAGATGTCGGTGGAAACCGCAACACGATAACTTTTTTCTAACAGTAGATATTAGCAAACAAAGTTGAAATTATGAATTATTGTCAGATCTTGGCAAAGGAATTTGCAAAGTAGCTGTTGAAAACAAGTAAGCTGTGAAAATGACACACTGCAGAAACAACATATGTTAATATATTACATAATATAAAAATTAGTAATTAATATCAACAACAACAAATCTAACGGTAATAACAATAAACAATGTAACAAATCAAACGTTCAAAAAAGTAAACGCAAAAAACACATTACAACACATTAAAAAATTTAGAATGTAATTAGTGGAGCCCTAGATGTTCAAAATGTCGTCCATCATTTTCGATGCAAGAATTCATTCTCCGACGAGTGGATTGAATGGAAGTCTCTACTTCTGCCATCGAAATACTTTGAATGGCATTTCTTATTCTTTCGATCATGTCGTCTTTTGTAGTGGGTCTGGTGGCAAAAACCAGATCTTTTATTCGCCCCCACAAATAAAAATCTGGGCAAGTCAGGTCTGGGGACCTGGCCGGCCAATGAAATAGACTTCCACGTCCTATCCACCTGTCAGGATATGTCTGGTCTAAAAAACCCCGAACGTTCAAAGAGAAATGCGCCGGGCACCCATCATGTTGGAAAAACATATCACGACGAAATGCTAGAAGAAGTGGCAATTCGTTTCTTAAAAAATTTAGATAACGTTCTCCATTAAGAGTTTCATTGAAAATAAAAGGCCCAATTATTTGTCCATCTAGAATTCCGCACCACACATAGACCAACGACCCTGATATTGAACCTCTCGCATCCAACGTGGATTCGTCTCAAACCAATAATGCATATTATGGCGATTTACAGTACCATCACTCTTAAATAAAGCCTCATCTGACCACAAAATACGTGAAAGTAATCCAGGATCTTCCTCTATCATTTGCAACAGCCAGTTACAATAATCCAGTTTTTGATCGAAATCGCGAGCATTTAAACTTTGATGGAGAACTATGTGATATGGATGCAACCTAAACAAATTATAAATCAAACAAATCTCTTATATTTTGTAAAAGTTCTTCTGAGTAGTAAAAAAAATTTGTGTTTTTACCTGTCATATTTTCTAACTTGCTCTAAATTGTTGACAATTTTTTTGCATAAACCCACTATGTTTCTAATTATAATGAACTAATTCGTTATAAATAAATACTTACTTATGTTCTTTCAGAATATTTCGAACGATGGTTCGATATATTCCCAAGTCCCTGGCTATTGCTCTAGTAAATGAGGATTAAATTGCACATATGCTAACATTTTCCTCGGTGCGACCTCTACGGTGTCTCCTATACAGAGGAAGTTGCACACTTCCTGTCGTACGTAAAAGATGTGCCAGTCGAATAAAAACTCTTTTACCGTGATGACGTCTTTCAGGGTACTGCACCCCATAGACTCTGGCAGCAACAGTTGCATTTCTCATGCATTCGAAGTAAATCGCGAACATGTCAAATGCTTCTTCATTTCTAAGAATCATTATAATTTTAAGAATTAATTCCAAAATGAAAACACAAACTCAATTATAAAAGTAAATACTACACAAAATAGCAACAATGACAAGTTGATATTTTTGGCACATTATGTTGTTTCTTCATTGTGTCATTTTCACAGCTTACTTGTTTTCAACAGCTACTTTGCAAATTCCGTCGCCAAGTTCTGAGAATAATTCATAATTTCAACTTTGTTTGCTAATATCTACCGTTAGACAAAAGTTATCTAGTTGCGGTTTTCACTGACATCTTAAGCTTTTAATTCTCTATTTTACCGTGTAAAAATAAACATACCATTCCATTTAAATTTCTTTAGAAAAAGCGCGATATTTGTTGACATGTCAGATAACGCCCTCTAGCGGCGACGGTAATAATCAAATGAAAACAGCGTAAAGCGCACTCGATAGACTAAGAAACGCCCTTTGTAACGAGACCAAGTTTGTTAAATTCCATTAAGGCTAATCGGAGTAAACGACATTTAAAAAAAATATATTTTGGAATCCCCCCCCCCCCCACTTTATTTTTAAAGATAGAACAAAAATTGTAAAACTATTAAGATTCTAAATTGTCCCTGGGTTACGATGCATATATTTTCAATACCACTTAATTGGGCAAAATACGGAGAAAAACCTAATTTCTTTGTCAATCTGTGCACTCGTAGATTAAATTTGTGTAAAGTGATAATGAAAAACTTAGCCGCAGCCGCCTATGAAAAAATAGCGGCATGTCGATAATTAGTTTGCAAATCGTAGAGCTATTAATAGAGCTGCGGGGCTTATTGTTTTAACGTAATTGTTCATACTAAAAATGTGTAAGCAATTAGCAAGTCAGCAATGTAAATAATCTTTAGTATTTATTATTTATGTTTTACTAACATGCATGATCAGTTGATCAACTTGACTTGGCATACTTCTGTTAAATATAAAAATGGTCTGTTCACGTTACGGAATATACTAAGTTTTTTTTCAGCTTTGTGCTAATTATTTGGTTTCAATATTATATCCGTTAATTTTAATTGAAATGCCATTCACAATTTGTACATAGTTAAAATAACGTTATTTTGTTTTAAGATGACTTTGTTGTGTAAAATTGTTATGACATTCTAATGCATACTGCTGATTTTAAGTATTCACGACTTGGCTCTACCGCGCAGCCAGATTGCGCCGTCTATGGGAAGCCAGTGCCGGCCGTCAGAATTACGTCGTATTCTGAAGTATTTTTTTTCTTGAGTTTATGTTTATGCAGACAACAAAGTCCCAGTTGCGACCCTGCCGTCTGCAATTGTTTAATTTAAGGCCAAAAATACGTCAAAACCCTATACAATTTCTTAAGTAAATGCTTTCAGTAACATAAATGTTTAAAATCGTGCGGTTAAAGATTAATGAAGGTAGTTTATGTACTCGCATGTAGATATAGTGTATAAAGGGTTTTACCGGGTCAGAAGGTAATTACGAATTATAGCTAAAGGCGATAGGGGCGATCTTGATTAAAAGGCCAACAATGTATTCCTATACAGCTCCATTCATTGTAATAGCGACGCGTTGACAGATGTCGTTAAATTGTACTTTTCAAATCTATCACTTTAGAATATTTTCTGTTTGGTATCTTTGCAACATCATCCACTCATTTTGTCTTTTTAACGAGTTCAGCTAAAACCTTGAGATGTTGCCTCTATGAAAAAAAAATCAGAAATAATAATTACAATAGGTTTCCGAAGGAAAAGTATTGCGTAATAAGCGTGAAGAGTACAATATAGAAAAATAAAGAAATTAGCTGTAATTTTTCGTAGGTTTCAGACACATTTTTTTCTCGTGTCACATAAATGTACTAATTTAACTGTGGGTTCTCTAGTTGCGGTATGTGTATACATTAATATGTACATACGGGCGTTTATTCGTGAGGGCAGACTAATGCAGATGGTGTTAGCCACAGTGTGTTAAGAGAGATATTCGATTAAGTGGAATAATAGCAGTGTGAATGTCTGGTGGAGATAGAGCAGACCACAGATGAGTAGCGAATGTTGCAATAAAAGCCTGTGTAAGCTGTAGCTGCATTTATCACCCTAGAATTTATCTTTTAGTGCCAGCGGTTTAGGAATGCAAATGTTGTGGGCAACCTTATCAACAAAGCTATTCTGGCCATTCTGATGAGATACCTGTGAGGTGCACTTTATTTGATTTAAATGTGTCAAACAAAATACTTGCAATAAACAATTCTTATAATGGGAAATAACCAGGCAAAGACAAATTCAGCAAAAATTATTACCTGTACAATTAAATTTTAATAAAACCAATATAAAATTGTAATAAGCTTTAGGTGGCAAGAGGGAAATCAGGTTTTGGTCTAAAATTTTACAGGATGGTAAAAAGAAAATGAAATTAAGCAGCTTACCTCAGAGTGCTGTAAATGCACAGCCTGAAATCTGTCGTCGCTGCTGTACGTTGTAAGACCAACTGTAAGTAGATGATAATCCTTTCGTCTTATCCACGATACCTGTAAAGAGGAGAAAGATTATCGTTGCTTAAATTTTATAGCTGCACTTTTGTTGTTTTTGTTCTGACATTACAATTTATAACAAATTTCCTACTATAATCCCTGCTGTAGATTGGTACTTCGTATTCGTTTAATTATGAAAATAAAACAACAGAAAATAATGAAATTAACCTTCGAAGCTTGTTAAGTTTCTATTAGCAAACTAATTTGATTTCAGGACTCGTTTTGTACAAAAAGGCGTCTCTTGCCTGTAAGAAGCTGAAATAATTTAAGGTGAACGGTTTGTCTTCTTAATCCGAGCAACAATTGAATTCAGATATATGTTCGACCATAATAAAGATACGTTTAAAACTGTTCCATATCTTGCGTAACCAAACGCAAAAAAGCAATCTAAAAAGAGGGTTGTGATGATGGTGGTCACCGCTTTATAATGCGTATACCGCGCGGTCCGCGTTCTTTATTTCCCAGGGGATGTGGTAACCGAGTTATGGAAAATATTCCAAGAGACAGGTGTACCATGCTCGATGTTACACAATGTGTTCTTTTTAAACGATTCGTCTCAGCAGCTAATAAATAATTCAGTATTCAAAGTAGGACACCATTATAGAAAATTGGTCGTGGCAACACATATTTTTCTATTCAATTCCATTTCCACCGCTTAAGTTTAAATGCACAAGCCAATTCTTTGGGTTAAGGTGGTTTTCATTGTTTATCCTAAAGAGTTGCGAAAAAATGTTGTTTATTCGATTTAGAAATAATTTATTATTTATATCACTTGTGTACGAAAATATACAGTGCGTTTTTAAAGTAAACATGCGCTTTTTAATAACTTAAAAAATTAATTTAAAAAGATTAAATCAAAACAAATAAATTACGTAAAAAAATTTTACATATTTTTTGAATAAAACAAATTTATCTGGATTATAGCGGCACTGTGACGCCCACCGACGCAAAAATTAGGCGGAGGAGGGTCGAGCGACTCCTAATTTTAAAGCTCTCGTTTTCAATTTATTTTTTACACTGTTTGAATTCTCCACGTTGTTAAACCTCTGACAAGTAGAAATTATTTACACGCATTTAACACATGCAATGCTAAACTGGGGTCTTATTAGCACAGGCAACGCGCTTATAAAATCAATTTATTGAACGTCAAAATAACATTGGATTTTTCTTGAACTAATTTGTTAGAATAATTATATGAGAATGCTATATTTTTAAAAGGTAATTTTTAAAATAGCTTATACTTTTGTTTTTGCTACTGTATACAACAATGAATTGCAGGAAGCAATTAGACAGTTTCATAAAAGTAAGGTGTGCTAATAGAGTTCCCGTGCTGTTGCTGAAGGGCTTATTCATATCTACGCTTAAGCTGTCCTGTGTGGTGCTTAAACTGGCACAAGACAGTGGGGACCTACCTATGAAAGTGCAGGCGCTTCACCACACCAAACGGAGCATGCAGATTTTTTAAAATTCAATGGTATTTCGCCCGGGAATCAAACCTTAGGCGACTGAGTAAAGCTTCGTTTACATTATAGCGAACATAAGCGAACGAACGAACGAACGAATGGATTCGTTCGTTTGGTAGGGTTCATCTTTTCTTGTTTACACTTAGCAGAGCATTCGCAGTTGTTGATGTTCCATACATTCGTAAGCATCATGTGGGATTCGTGTTGCACTTCTGCAAGGAACTGCCGAATGCTCGTCTACGTATTTAAACTGTTTACACAGAGCACGAATTTTCTTTGATGATTCGCTCATTTACCGACACCGGCCGAAACATGACCGATTGCGAACGAATTCGTTCGTTCGTGTACTATTCGCCGTTTACATCTAGCGAATTGCTACGAACGAGTTCGTTCGTTCGCTTATGTTCGCTATAATGTAAACGAAGCTTAACAGTCTAGCACTTAGACCGCTGCACCAATCGGCGGCTCTATTATTTCTAGCTAGCAAAACCCGTGGGCTATGCCTCCATATTTTTTCTATAATTGCATACAAGGCGCGCGCGGCTCGGGGGAAAAGTCTATGAAAGTTTTAAGAAAAAGCAGCCAGCAAAGCTTTAAAAAAACAATCCGCAGAAACAAATTCCATATAAGCTGCTAAAAAAAACTTTGTAAAACTAAAATCGAAACGTAAGAAATGTTAAAAACTGTGTATGGTCTTGCCACCTCATGATACACTATGAATGGTGTAAACGATTCAGCAGCGGACGTGGGGATGTTCAAACTGATTCAAGAAGCGGGGGCCCGTCAACCTTTATCGAAATACGGGCACAGTCACAAAAGTTGTTTTTGTTTCATATAAAATATGCTTACAGCTAAAATTAAATAAACTGTATAAAAAAACTCTAGCTTTTAATGACACTTCTTTTAGTAATTTAAAAACAAGCAGATTATCCCCTTTTTGCCTTTTAATAAATAATCAACAAGGTAAACAGTTATAAAATTGTACAGCATTTAATAACAACGCAACCTCAAATTCAGTTCAAGTACATTTTATATAGTTCGAGTGTAAATCAGTGCGGCCATGTAATATAATGAGATCAAAAATTCGTATTCAGTACTGAATTTACCCGCATAGCATGTAAAGCTGATAGATAATAAAATAGAGTACCTTTTAAATTAAATCGGCCGTATCAATTAAATGCCCCGTTCTGTAATACCGATAAAGCGTGAGCAGGAATTCCAATATCAAAATATTAAATTTTACGTTCATTTTGTTTTATGGTAGTCTGGCTTGTGTATCCAAAAATTAATACTTGCCGGTTTTAATTTGCAATTTTAATACTTCTGTTTTGTGAGAGGAAATTATACTTTTTCAATTGCAATTTTATCTCTGCTCTAACACAGCGGCTATGTTAACCATAAAGAGGTAAATTAGGCCAATATTAAGTGAATAATTTAAAACCACAAATTAGACTAAAGTTTTACTAATCTGTTGGTTGTTTCCAGAAACTTGAGAAGGTATTATTTAAAGTTTGTCTTTGAAAGTTTTGAATGTTTCAAGGTTGCTAATTATCGAGTTACAGACGGGAAATATCTATAATGATGCTTTGAAAAGATCCTATTTTGTGATGCACAAAAAATTTGTTTAAAACTTTAGTTTGAAATAAAATAAAAGAAAATAAGAAAAGTAATTTTGACATAATTAAATTGACCTACAAGAGCCAAAAAGCGTTTAATCGAAATCTGATTTATTCTGATATCTTCTCCGCAGGTAATTTTCCGCATAGATACGTTAAAAAAAATATTTAAAATCGGTTCGTTAACTGAAATATAGCGTATTTACCAACGCAGCTACAAGCATTGTTTGTATATTTAAGTACTGTGTATTATCAGCTTTCAAACAGACAGAGTATTAAGTATCGCAGAAGTCCAACAAACCGAACATCAAAGCTTTTCATGAAAGCATACACGACTTACAGTGAGATAGGTTTTCGTAGCCACGTCGAGAGTTTTTTTCTTTAAAAAAGCTTGTTTGTTGTGACAGCATAAAATTTCTTTTCTTTGTCTTTTTGAATTAAATTTTCATCTCAAGTCGCATATTTGCAGCGCCAAATGAAAAGGTAAAAACAGTGGTACTGGTGTATGTGCAATAAATGATTATTTAAGAATATTTCAATAATTTGTTTGAATTAGCAACTATTCCTTTTGCAGTTCAACTAAAATTAATTTAATACTTTGAACGTTCGTCGTTAATTTATCGAGACGAATCTTGAAATTAGTTTCAAATTTATTTAATTTGAGCTGCTTTGACTTTGAAATGGATTTCAAAGTAATTATTTACATTTCACAAAAGTGCCTGACTACGTTTGATCAAAGTTTCCAAATTATACCTTAATGAATGCATTTCTAATATTGCATGCACCACAAACGCAGCTTTCAATAATTATTGCTTGATTAAATCTTTGCCCTGATAAGTTAAGTAAAAATACGGCCTGCTTAAGTGTTGGCATTAAAAAACAATAAAACATATCACTCTAAAGGTTTTTACTGCATGATAATAAAAATGCAGTGAATTTAGTTTTAATGTTGGTTTAAAAATTGAATAACATACTACTTTATTTTGGTTTCTCAAAAAGATGAAAATGACCTTTCCTTCAAAATTGCTAGAAAAATTTATTAAAGTTTCTATAAGTGCATAATAAATTCTTACCATGCCATCGCCGATATTATTAACGACACATGGCACCAGAGCTGTGGAACCTGTCTGTGAAGTCACAACGGTGCTGTTTTCGGTAGCAAAGTGAACCGGAGGGATTTCCTCCAGTGGTGAAAACGAGACCCCTAACTCGTTCAAATCGTCTGCTAGGTCCCCATCGACATCTGGAATCAATAACCTAAGTTAGAATTACGTGAATATTTTACGCACGCACTTCTCAGTACCAGAAGTAAGTTTTTGATCATTGGTTTTGTGAGTTTAAGGAGTTTCTCGTAGATAAATGTTTTCCTTAGCACAACTTTTTTTAAGTCAAGATATCAGCAATGTCAAGTGACGTATAAGTTACTTTAGCTTATTTTCAAGAGCTTGAAATAGTCCTACTAAATTCACTAAATTAATAATTACCTAATCAGTTTGCACGAATGCGTTTTGTGCAAGTTTTCAAAATTTCACCTAAAAATAGCAAAGAACTATACATAGGCTTAATTTTCCTCGATTTTTCTTTTCATAGTCAATTACGAAAAATAAAGTTTTGAGCCGCCTTCATTAATTTTAGACCTCATATATTTAATTTTTTTTGGGCCAAACACTATTTCTTTGACGTCTGAAAAGTATCACATTGCGGATAAATTTATTTATCGATTAAATGCTATAATCAAATGTGTGACGTCAAAGAGCCATTTGTTTATGCCAAAAATATAACGTCTAAAATCATTTCTTCACTTCAGACAGACGTGCAAGCAAATCAAAATAAAATAATAAAAAAAGAAACACATTTTCGTAAACTATAACTGAATTATCTTCAGACATCAAAATATGAGCTTTTGACATAAGTAAATGGTTTTCTAAATGCCAATATATTTTTGAAGTCAATAAATAAATTTTTGACGTCAAAGAATGCTGACGCGTTACAGGAAAACAGAATGCTTATGGTGTGGTAATAGACTTGGCTACAACATGAATGCAAATAGTGACTGATATGGGAGCCTGCCAAAACAGGAAACACATACATACGCATATTAATATTAATGTGGCATATGCATTAACGTGAATGCGAGAATGCGTAAACCATGCAATCACAACATGAAATAGTCCTTGAGATGGGTGTAATGGATGTTTCCCGATTATCAATAAAAACTGGGATAAATTCCTTTTATTAAATGCTAAGTTGAGTTACGTTCACTCATTCTTGTAAGTAACTTAAATAAGTTCGCGCATTGGTGATTCAACTTCGAATAAACGCTGCCAACATCTGTGTTCGCAGGGAAAAGTCAATCGGCTTTAAACTGTTGCAGGTAACAGATTTGTATTGCTAGGGGGCCATAATAAAGCACTGTGTTTTAAATGTAAAGTGATTTTGCATAAGTGCAGCGTTGATAAATGCACCCTGGAAAATTCTACGAGTATATAATTATTTGATTACAGTCAAGACGAAAGCGCTGAATCAATTTAATGAATCACAAGTGCGTTGCATTTTCTACGTAAAACAATGACGAACCAGGGAAAATCCAGAACGAACAAAAAATCTGTTGGGTAATTGTGAAGCAAGCAAGACTGCCTCTCTCGTTCTCCTGACGGACTCATCCACATTTCCGGCGAAATTGTTACCTTTGGCAGCGAGTGGAAAACACCAGTTACTCCTACTTAATTTTCTAATCTTGCGTAAATCACGTGAAAACGTTCCCCCTGGAAAATCGTAGGCTCTCAAATAGAGAAAAATAAGAGTCGCTGAATCAATAAATCGGGTGAGTCGATAGTGTTGATATCAGGATTAGAAAAAAACACAATGCGTCATTAAACTGCGCTACGCTATAGTTTTTATCTTCCATGTATTAACTTGTGTTTGTGCATAATTATGGTTTTTATTTTACCTAGCTGTTCAAGAACCTAGGATTGCAGTTATACTATGCTCTTTCCTGTATTTTATGTGTTTTCATTATTCATTTTGTAACAACCTCACTCTAGCATTTCTTTGAAAGTATTAATATGTTAAAATTTAAGTATTTTTGCATTTGAAATTCATTGAATTTGTAACCGGATTGGCAGCCTATGGCACTATTTTAGAACCTGAATCGTCCTAAGCAGTCAGCCTTTTAAGTGTGTTCAAAAACTAATTGTGACGTGACAAAATTATTTTTTAACGTCAAAAAATCGGTTTTAATTATTAATAATGAAATAGCCTTTTCAAAATTTTACACTAAACTAATAATTTTCAGACGGCTACAAAACAATTTTTAACGTTACAAAATCAATTTTCGGTTTCAAGACTTTATGGTGTCAAAAAATTATTTATTAACATCAAAAATCACTTTTACTTATAGAAAGCGAAGTAGCTGTTTTTTTTATATTTACATTTTACAAATAATTTTCAGACGTTTTTTGTAACGCTACGGAATAAATTCTGACGTCAAAACATAAATTCTAGGCGTCAAAAAATATTTGAAACCAAAAATTAATTTTGCGTACAAATAACGAATAGTTGTTTAACATAAATAAAACATGTTTTGACGTCAAAAGTTAATTTCCTGGCTACAAAAAATATTTTAACTTTAATAATTGATTTTGTGAAAAAAGTCAAAAAGTGATTTTGCGTAATAATAATAATAATAAAGAAATAGCATTTATGTCGTCTTATTATTTAATACTAAATTGTGTGAGCGATTTTCAGACGTTAACCAATTATTTGCTAAAGTTAAAAAACTAACTTATGATTTCAATAAATAAGTTATTAACATCAAAAACCTCTTTAAATATTGAGAATCAAATTGTTGTTCTAATTTTACATTTTACAAATAATTTTCTAACGTTTACTGCAACGCCACAGAATCAATTTTTGGCTTCACGGCAGTAATCGTTAACGTCACAAAAAAAATTTTGAAGGTAAAAAAATAAATTTTAGACCTTAAAGATATTTAAAACCAATACTTTATTTTGCACACAAATAATTAATGGTTCTTTAATATAAAAAAAACATGTTTTGACGTCGTCAGAAATTAGTTTCCTAATTACAAAGAATATTTTTGATTTTACTAAATTATTACTGAGAAGAACTGATTTACAGAAAATTATCAATATATAGTTTAACTCGCCTTGAACTTGCATATAAATTTAAATTTCAACATAAACATGATTAAACAAATGGGTAAAGCCTGGAACTTATCTCCCTTAAAAAAATTTGGAATCATTCTATATTATATACATTCTGAATTCAACAGCAGCTCTAATGTAATAAAAGATAATAGAAAACTGACAATGCATCGCGCGCAACGCTAGAATAAGTAGGGAGTCATCATTCACATACCGCAAAGCCTCGGACACAGGGTTTAATTTAGAGCATTCAGTATTCAAAATTCGGTTAATGATGTGAATTTAGTATTTAGAAGAGTACCTCTCAATGAAATAATTTATGTTTTAGCTGAACGGTTTTGTTGCGAAACAGCATTTTAAAGTTTGCCCAAAAACGTTTCACACAAAATGTCGACTAGCAAATTAATTTTCAAGGCAAACAAGCTTCGTTGAATATCCATCAGTTTGAATTCGAGAAAATTCCTGGCACGATATTTGCTTGACTAAAGTAAACCAAACGAAGCCTGTAATTTTTTTTATCAAATCTAGGCGTTCATTACCGATCTTTCTCTGTCCCTTCTGATTAGTTTATTTTAAATTTACATACAAAGCTTTTGTCGTACAGTAATGATTGATAAGGTTAGCTTTGATTCATTCAAAGGGACGAGAGTTATTTCGGTTTTCCACTAATTTCTTCCAAAATCACCAATTATTGGGGTTTTCACAATTTGCTTTTATGAAATCAAATGCAAACCAGATTTAACATGCTGTAAAATGTAGGTACACTTTTTTTTCTTTTGCAGATTGAATTGCAAAGGATGATCTCGATAACAAAATGTATATAACCTGGTTGAGATGTTGACAAAACAGTCTACAGCGCTGGTGTATACAAACAAATCCAAACCAGGAGCTGAAAGGATATCCATTTTATCCATTTCACTGTGAGTTACACAGCAAGTTTGCATCGCCTACGTAGGCGGGGAGATGAAAGGACAAGGTTCAGAATTAATGAAAGCGCGGGAGAGGACGAGGATTAGGCATAAAGGAGTGAAACAACATAATAAATGATGATGTAGAGAAAGGCAAGTAATTTCACGTGTTTCCCTTAAGCACCCCTTACGTTTATAGTTCAGATTATCCGACATTTCGCTTTTCTGTAAGAATCCAAGGCGAACAGGCTAGGAATTATTTAAGCGTTGGGCTGAATTTTACAAAATGAAAGATTTCAAATACATATTGCTATCGTTTGGAAGAAAGAAAAAAGAGGAAAATTTTGTCAGGAGTTAATTTAATAATGTTTTATTTTTGCAAAAATTTTTTACCCCATTTAACTTGTACTAAAAAATTTTAATTTAATTAATGAGCCTGCAAAATCATCTTATAAAGTAACAAGAATAGACAAGAAAGTCGAAGCTAAATAGAAGTTGCATTTATAAACAGCAGCTCCTATTACCTTTCTCATCGTTACAAGAAGAGGAAGGTAATATTTGTTAATTATTAATTCTTTAACGTTTATTCGACCTGCTTGATTGTTGAATTTATAATTTAATTTTTAAATTGTTGTTGTAACTTGTACATATCTAAATTATTTATTACTTTTAGTATTGCTAAATAACGTGCGTGTTGTTTAGTAGACACTAAATCTGTAGTCAATGATTTCCGCTGACTGGCGTATTTAAAAGTTTTCAGAAATTATGTTGATGGTTTACACTGTTTAAAATAAAGTCAGATTGCAACTTCTTCGTTTTGGAACCAAACCGACGTCGAGTTGAGGTTACCAAATAATAAATCGCTAAAGTCTTGAATATTATTCGTTGATCTTAACCTGTCTGCTTGATATCATACCGCAAAAAATGCTTCATATTTCAAATAGGTGAAGTTATGGTAAAGTATCGCACCTGATTAAATACAGTTAAAAAATAATCATAATTTCATCACATTCTATATTTTTATGTTGATATAACCTGACACGTCACTTAATAATTGTTACAGAAGCAACTTAGCTGAGCAGTGTCGAAACCAGCATGGAAGAGTAAATCGATGTAAATAGAATAACGCATCGGCAGTTCTTATGTTCAGAAATTAAAGTGGACGGATACGACATTACCTAAATAAAATGTCTTTCGTGACGTGGTTATATGGTACTCGGCGCAGCGTTATAATACCTATACATAAGTTTGTAATGGCAGTCAATGAACCGAATATTAAGACGTTTGCAAATATATATTTAAAAGCCGAAACGTCGCTACGGAAGCTTTGTGGTATAGAAAAATTATTATTGCTGAACTATGCTCAGATAACGGACGTTATTCTTTTAAGAGATTATTCTTCGAAATTTAAAGCAACTTTTAACGCTAGTTTGCCACTTATTTCTAGAGATTATAGCTTGTCAATTTAAAACTTAGCGTTTTACAGTATACCCACTTGCATAATCGATTAGTGTTATTGAATTAATTTCACCTGATGTTGCTGCCAAATAGGCATAACGCTGTTAGGAAAGACGCTTATAGTGAGGGTTGGCGCTGTTTCCACTTTGGTTGCAACAAGAAGCTGTTTTCGGGTGCCATCACCCAGTGGTGCGTAACCGATTGTTCTAAATGAGTTGATTTGTAAAACGTATCATTCAGTGGTGTTTGTGTCCTTCAGATATTAGGCGTAACATTTAATGCTTTATTAGGAAGATAGGTGATTAAGATGAAGGTCGACGGTACTTTCACGTTGATTGCGACAAGATACTTTTTTCGGGCTCTATTATTTACATGATCTATCGGTGTTGAGTGGATTTCTTAGGCGTATCAGTACGTGGAACTATTGTACTTTAAGTTTTAGGCGTAACGTTACACGCGCTGTTGGAAATGAACCTAATCAGGCTAAGAGTATTATGCAGAAATCAGTGATACCACACAACTTTGCTGTCTAGAGCCAGCAACTTATAAGCGTTTACTATTCATTAGCTGTTGTAAAAACTAAAAGTATTAATAAACATAAAATTGGGATAAAAAAGCGGGTTGGTAGCTTTATTTGCTACAACTGACGTGTAAAATTCTAGATATAAGTTTCAAAGCACAAACATCGTCACAAAAAAATAAACAAATATTTAAAAAAAAGTTGATATAAACATCTTTTCCTTTTTATTCTTAATACAAACAAAGAAAATCAGATATTAACAATAAATAAGTAAGTACTACAACGTATTTTTATTAAATAAAGTCTCAAGTATAAGCGATTCAATAATAATAACTAATACTGCTAACAAAATTTATAAATAAATATATCGCCGATGGTGCACAATCTTAAACCTGTATAAAGCTGAAACAAAAAAGTTAAAAATTGCAAAATAATATTTAATACAAAAAGTAATTGCGGCAACGTTGATCACTGACAGAAGTATACACTTAAAAGTATTAGAAGACCGCAAGTATTTACAAATATTTAAACGCATCATTACACTTAACCAAAACCAACTGTTAGGTTTGTCTTGGCTTAGTTTTGTCACAGATCCAGCTGTGTGTTGTGAATTTGTTGACGTTCCGGAAATTACCTCGTTTAATACGTGTCTTGTTTTTTAAAGAACTACTATGCCCACTTCCTTAGATGTCTTTGATGTAATTATGTTCTAATCTTAAACATAAACAAAGCAGAGATAAATCATTTAAAAGCTTTAAAATTGTTTTTAATCCACAGAATTTAATAACAAAAATTACGGCGTTTTAAAGAGAACTTTTATTTGTATAAAGTAAAGGAAA
Source organism: Ctenicera cuprea (assembly GCA_958336395.1). NCBI lineage: Eukaryota > Metazoa > Arthropoda > Insecta > Coleoptera > Elateridae > Ctenicera > Ctenicera cuprea. The sequence goes on along the minus strand of OY284486.1, from coordinate 75,662,057 downwards.
TTTCTGATTGTTTGTCTTAGAATTGATATAACTGCTGTATATACTACACTAAAACACGACAGGTATTATACAGCAACCAGAAATTCAAAGGTTTTGTCGAAACTCCGTTCTTCAGGCAGTGATTAATGGTCCTTCTCGAATTAATTGCCATCATGTTACTTTATACTGTTGATTGAAACAGGATTAAATTAATTGAATGATTTAGTATAGAAATGTAAACCATAGATTTGAAATTAATGATGACATTAATTTCAAAATAAAATCTTTTATATAATTTGGTCGAAGATATTAATAATAATTTTTTAATATATGAAGTGCGTAAATCATAATTTTATATCAAACACAGCTAAATTAAATAATTGCTTGGTTGTGACAGTCATATTAACACTATAAAATTACAAAGCAATGAGATAAAAGGGGAAAAACAAATAAATTGTAATGCCCAGCAGGCACTTTACATCAAAACTGTTGTGTATGACAACAAAATTAATTAAAAAGTTTTCGTTATTAAAATTTACGGTCCTAATGCCAATTAAATTTAAATTTTAGGGAACTTTTTCTGTTTTGAAGTCCAAACTAGTATATAATCTTTTACTCGTAAAAACAAAACCAGGAAGATATATGCTTGATATTGAACATCTTCACCCGTTATTGTTCGACAGAATGACCCAATGATCTGCTAACTTTGTTTAAAATTATTTAATTGTTTCCAAAACGTCAAACCACCGTATGATCATAAAAATATAATCTAGACCTATCGAAAACGAGGTTCTGTAAGAACATTTTTAGCAATATGAATTAAACAAGCTACCTATTGTCAAATGTATAAAATAATAATGTAATCAGGGCCGCAAAATATTTGTTAAACACTAGGTATTGTGTGAGGAATTGAATGAAACAACACGTCTCCAGGGCTTTACACATAATGTACTAATTAGAATTTCTATATCATGTGCAACAATCAATTAAGAGTACCTAAAATTTCTTGTTAATTAAATTTTTGTTGAGGGCCGCTTTTAAATTAAATTTGTGGTTGATAACAGCGCACTAGCTTTTCGCTATTATTTCATCTAAACTTCACGTTCATATATCATAGGGTAATAAAGCATTCAAAGCGATATATTCCAACAGAACACAATTTAAAAGTAACAATAGGTTGCCTGCACTACCTTTGTAGTCGTTTCTCTTCATTCAAGGCTTGAAAAACGATGAAATGCCCAGAAAATAATTGTACCCTGCTCCTTCTGTTTTGAATACAATAAAATCTGGTTTGTAAATTAAAAGCAGTTGGCATGATAAATTATTAAAACCTTAACTGAATTTCAAAATTGATCTTTATTGTAACGTATTCATGTATTACACAAATGCTGTAAAAAGTTAAAACAACAGAATTGGTGTCTATTTTAACATCGAACTAAAATTTCCAAGTATCTGTTATTGTGTAAAATAATTAATTACCAGATGTTATGTAAAATAATGAACTGCATGAATATTAATAAAATGAAAACTCTCAATATCGAGAAATATGCAAACATTACCATCGACTCGGAGAAATAAAATTATACAAATTAATTGAATTTTCTACTCCCGTAATCATTAATAAATCTCTCTTCTTTACAGCAAAATATTTAATATTAAAACACATTTGTTTGAATTACTTGGAGAGTTGTTTACTTTCACAAGATGTAAAGGTTGTTCCTTGTGCCCGACTTCAGCAGCATACTTTTTGTTATTTTTAGTTGAAAATCCTCTATCAACATGTGTCCGGCTATCAGTTGGTTTGTAATAATTCCAGGCCACCTGTGTCCGTTAGTAATAATATACAGAAAATTTAGAAATTTAAAATTGAAAAAAGTTGAGCTTTCCAGTTTATCACTGCCCTTTAAAACAATGCTAAGAGCGATATTCTGATATACTTCCACCTCTGGCAGCTGAATACGTGCCAGAATCCCGCAAATATGTTACTATCATGTAGAAAGCGGTTTTATTTAATATTAAACATTCCCGAGTGACTTATTCCAAATTTAAAGTTTATTAAAAGCGTTTGTTAAATTAGATAAAAATCATTTACGTGTCTCGATTTACTAAATTTCTTTCCAGCCTAGTGATGATCAAAACAAATTAAATTTTAGTAAATCTACCTATATTGATTGTTTTATGATAATTAGACGTGAAATGGACTTTTCGAAGTGACGATCAGTTTGAATAAAACATCAATATTGTCTTTAAGGTAAACAACAAGCATTGCTGCATGTCTAGTGGAATAATCTCAAATTTAAATATAGTAAAAAGATTAGGATCAATTACTTGCACGCATCATAGCTGACAAGTCATTGCATCTGCTGAAAATTAGTTTAAATTCATTTGCAGTTATTTCGAATTTCTCGAATTTGTAATTTTGACAAATCGTTTAATGATTTGTCCAGTGATCTACCAACAAACAAATACACACGTGTGTTTTATGATTGTTTTTTATCGGGAAAGTACTTTACCAGGGTTGTTTTTTCCGGGGATATCTTCTACTGGAGTAGGTTTTTGCTAGAGCTTTCTTAGACGATTTTTCTCGGCGGTTGTTTTTCCCATCAATGTTTATCGCATTGAATTTTGTCATCGACGTTTTCTCTCTAAACCGAAATTGGCTCCCATAAGCGAAAACAACGTTAACCGCCGCTGATGAACTGCATTAAGCAGCCTCACATAACTTTTACTACCCAACATTTATCAGGTTATCAGACGTCGCGGCAATTACCAAATGTGCACTGTCATCATTATTTTGTGTTATGCCTCTGCATGAAAGTATTTGCTTCTTTGTGTTAAACGTATTAAACTACTAACGCTATAAATTATTCATATTACTCATTTCAGTAGAGTGGTACTTAAATATCAATTAGATAATATTATTGTTCTTAATATTTAAATATCAGTAGAAAAATGTAATAAATCCAGAACCCGTTAGTGCACCGCCGTGCCGGCTTGTTGTTTGCATCTACGAGGTATGAACTAAAAGCTTTCAATAAGCCGAACATCTAGAGCGGTTTAATGTACTAGCGAATTTACGCCTTACATAATGGACGCGTAAGTGAGTAGCTGCCAAGCGGGGGCTTCTTGCCACTAAATGTTGAGACAAATGTAAGATCTCCGGATTTAACATATAAATTAAAATACAATTTATGACGTGGCATTTTCTTTCATCTGGAAAACTTTTACATGCTTTTCGGTTGTTCTAAAAATATATATCTGGCAAATACTAACTGTTATTTTTTTACCTTTTACTTAAAAACAAAATTGTATTGCAAATAAGGCTTTTAAAAGACATTTAAAATTTAAATTGAGGGCTTGGTTCTTTAACCAAGGAACCCTCGAATAATAAAAATTCGACGAGTAAATTAAGCTAATAGAGTTGCGTGACTGTTACAAGATAGGATGTTCTATATTCCCGTCCAATAAGGGGCGCATATCATTCATTATGTAACAGTACGAACTAATTGCATTATGAAAGGCTTCTGCCAGCCGGTAGTCCAACTGGCTACTTCTACTTTAACTTGCACAAAGACCACCGGCATCCTGATGCTTCTTTGATTTCACATTATACCCTGATATCTTTGAAGTTCTGTTCAAGTTTATTTGACTTTAAAATTAACTTGAGTTTGTGGCCTAAAGTACGCTAGTGCATGTTTTAAATTCCCATGTAATATGGGCCGGATTTTAAAGAACAATTCTGATACAAATCTAATTTCAACTTTTGTAACTTTGTTTAGGTACATTATAAAATGTGCAATAATATATAAAATGCAAGTGAAAAATAAACAGTTCCGGTTTCGTTACAAAACTTGAATGGGAAGAAACCCAATAAGGCAGACTTGAGCGCAAATGTGCCATCCCGGCTGGTAATGCCTCGGTGCATTATCGAACCAGAAATGGTCGTTCAAGTGCACTTGTAAATATCACTTTACAATGTCAACCGCTTTCAAGAAAACGTCTATAAAACTAACGAAAAGGTATTGCTCTAGAATGTTAGATAATACTCGGGAAAATTCTAACATGAAACTTGAATTAAGTAATTTTACATTGTGCTTGATTTTTGGTTCCAGCAGATTAAGAATCGTATTGAAGTTAAACTTTTCTCCAAAGCTAATCCCAGATGATTCTTAATAGGTTCTTTAAATGAAGACTTTACAAAACAGCAATATTTTAAATACATTTAAAAAAGAAGGAGCGTTTTCCAACTGTATCATGAAAACGTAACTTTCATAAATTTCTTATGGTTTTAACTCCCAGACGTATTACTGCAAAATCCATTTCATATCTCATTTTTGAAGCTGGGCAACTCGAGTAGGACGCGTTTAGTGGAACCTGGAAATATCGCTATAATCTGCTATAAAATATTCAGAATAACTGGGGTTAAGACGTATTTAAAATGCTGTGCAGCTGCTGTTGAGCCTTTTAACGGAGCTCTTCCTGAATCCGCCTGTCTGCTGTTTCGCTACGAGATTAGGGTGTTTTGTATGACGATGAGTACCACGGCATTTATATTATCCTGCATTTTTGAAAGGATGCCTATGGTGTCGATAAAATTTCTATTCGCGTAATAACTTGCGATATGGTAAGCATGGTAATCCGTCCAGGTATTTTAGAAATATCGCCGCAATAGGAAGAAAAATACAGCTTTGAAAAATATAAGCTTCTTACTCACTGGCTGCGATATATCACGCTCGAAATGATACATTTTGAATTTCCTAAAGCCAGGATGGATTATACCAAGTAATTTCGCTATTCAAAGCGGAAAATATTATTCTAAAAATCAGAAGAATCAACCACTCTCTGTTTTTCGCAATTTTATTGTAAATGTTATCTTAATAATCTCATACTCCTCTTTATTGTTTTTAAATTCATAAAAGCGTTGACACTTTTCGAGAAAATGTTAAGGCGATTAGGATTGTCCCTGCTGTAGATTGTGATTTTGTGAAACGGTTCAATGAAAAGTCTTCATGCAACCGAATTTACTGCAATTATCTTCGAGAATAATTGGCCGACAAATTTTACAAATACTTTTTCTTTTCTTTTTATTGAGTATCATTGCTGTTGCTGTTATTTTATATAATTATTTTTGTTTATTCTATTTGTACTACTAAATTAGATAAAACTGGAGAAAACTAGTTTATTATAAGTATTAAAACAGAAGTTTGTAAAATATGGTGTCACTCGACCTACCCTGCCATTTTTATTTAACTCCAAGCAATCTTTTTCCGAAAAATCAATATTCGATTTTTTCTTTTAAAAACGTTGATAAATCCGGTTACTCATAGTACTCAGCTATGATGTCTTCCATACTAAATATACGAATACGACCATATATCTTCAAACTTACGGTTGAAAAGAGAATCTTTTCTCTTTTAAATGATGTGGCTGATCTACATAAACTTGCATCCCAAGTTTTTGGTAAACAATATTCTTATAAACATCTTAAAATAAAAATTATATTAAAAATTATGTATGCTATATCGGTAGTAACGTGTTTTAATTAACTTAGGTGAAGATCATGTATTAAAATTAGTTGATATTATGCTATGAATTAGTTTTCCATTTATTTGAACAAAATTACATAAAATCATCATGTCGGCATTTTGGTCATAGTCTCATTTCGGCGTTTCGACCACAGCCAGCAAAGTGTCTCTTACTAGCGTTTGGCATTTTGGTCATAGTCGGCCGGCGTTTTGGTCGGGCTGTTCTTTTAGAGTTTTGATCAGAGTCGGAAAACTGTTTTCTTACGAGCATTTGGCACTTTAGACATGGTCAACGTTTTGGTCTTAGTGTCATTTCGGTGTTTTGGTCAAGGTCAACAAAGTGTCCTTTACGAGCTTTCAGCGTTTTAGCCATAGTCGGCGTTTCGATCGAAGTCTATTTTTGGCGTTTCGGTCGAGGTCGGCAAAGTTTCCTTTGCAAAATAATCGGCACAATAGTTAGGCCGTTAAAATTCGGCTTCGACGCTTATTTATTGATCTCTGTAGCATCGTTTACCATTGGTCGGCGTTTTAGTCACGGTCGGAAAAATGTCCAATTTACGTTAGTCGGCGTTTTGGACGTAGTCGGCGATTTTGTCCTCGAATGGTAGCCAGTGAAAAATTGTTAGTAAAAAATAAAAGAAAAGCAAAGTCCAATGTTTGGTGGTATCACGCAATCTAGAAAAACTGCAAATGGCAACAGAGATGAATTTCCGTACACATTCAAAAAAAGACGGGCAAAACTATTACATCAAGCACATTTTCACCGCGCCAAGCCTCGAGAATCAGGCAAGCCTATATAGTTCGTCTAAGAAAAATAAGCCTGCACCGTATACAACTGATAAAGCACTACCTCTAATAGTAGACCTTCAACTGACAAAACATCAGTACACAACCTTGCGCAAAAAAGCAAAGGAGAAGAATGTGAAGAGATTTTATCCGTCAATGCCAAGTGTTTGGCGTAAGCTGAGGGGGCGTAGTGGTTAAATGCCCAAAGGGCCCTACTACCCTCCGGAACATAGCAATAAGCCAAACCTGCGAGAACGAGACCAAGCCATGGGCCTCATTGGCCCGCAGTGCTGATGTATATTATATTATCTGGTCCAATAATATTATCTATACGTACTCTACCTAAAAGAAAATATTACAGTTTAAGCAGCGATGCCTGGTCTCTTTTAAAAATTTGCAACAAAATAAATCAACAAACTGAAATATTTTTTCCGAACTTGACTTTATTGCTAATTCACACTCCGACAACGATTTTTGTTGATTAAAACATATGCGGTTTATTAAAATATTCTTAATATGTTGTTTTTTTTTGTTTTTGTTAATTATAAAATTTATAATTGTTGTTTTTTAATATAAATACACATAAATAAAAAACATTTTGCTGTTTTATTTACTTAAATTATTATTTCCACTTTTGCTTTATTTTCTCTCACTGTGCGGCGGGCGGCCGGGGGTGTGACGTCGGACGTCGGGTATAGGGATAGTCTAGACATCTGTAAAGTTTTGTACGCCTCGGGTAAACTTAAAAGATTAATCGTATTATCCATCGATACGAAACATTTTTACCTTTCCAACGGTACCAAATACTATCAATTAATTAATTTTTTTAAATAAAAATTTCTTAAATTTTCTACTAATATTGGAGATTTTCAAAAAGTAACCAGTCGAAGGTAATCAATCACATATGTAGGAAATTTAAAAGATCGAAAATTTTTATTAGATTTTTGTTGTCAAGAAACATGAATTGCTATTATGTAGTATCATTTGTAACGAAAAAATGTTCCTTATTGATTCCACCCGCTATAAATAATCTATTTGTAATTGAAGTAGTTTGTAAATAGTTAACTAGAGATAGTTTCTCTAGATGTGGCTCAGGTGACTGTTTCATTCGTCTCATTCGCCTAGTATCCAATTCTTTAAATTTATTTGCACTAAAAGCAGAAACCTATAAAACTTAATCTAAGTGAAGCACCAACTGTAGGAAGTCGCAGGAACTCTATAACTGTACCAACGTGTTGTTTTAATGCCTTAATCTTCTTTAATAAAAAAAAATAATTTCGTGCCAAACACGTCTGCCATATATTTTTTTGGGTTTTAGTTTTACGAGAAAATTGGTTTTTGGAGGATATTAGCCTTTGGGCTCTGTTTTAGTGTGTTTGCTACCCCAACTTTAATCCTTATAAATAGTGCAATTCACTGTCAAGAAGCAAGTTTCTAGCAACATTGTTTCATTCTAGCAATTAGTTCGTTTCCACGAACGGACAGTTAAAAATTACAGCAGTGTTTCAGCAGCAGGTGATTGAGTGATATTTAAATGAACCGTATCTGAACCTATATATTCGTGTCTCATTGAAGCAAATGTCTAGTAGTCGGCGATTGAATTTGTATTAAAATCATTAGTTCGGTCTAATACCCGTTAGTGCGTAAGAATTAGATTTTATACTTTCTTAAACTAAAACTTAATTATCTGCCCCTGAAAGCTCTCTAGCTCGTTATTCACGAAACTCTATAGAAAGGTAAAGGAAAGATGGTAAAAACGAAAATAACCTTAACAATATTTCCCTGTTGAATCATCGTTTTGTATAAAACAGGGACAATACGCTCACCATACAAAAACCCTTATAAAAACTATACCCATTCATGCAGTCTCAATTTGTCACACTTTTTCTAAGGCTGTCAGAACCGCGCTGTTATAAATTTTGCTAGAGAATACATGGATTGACCGCAACCTCACGCACAGAGAAACATCAAATTCCTTCTTCAGACGAGTGGTTATTTTCGTAGTTACTTTAGATAAGGGTACGTGATGTAGACTGACAAAAAGTATGTTATAACGTGACAGTTTTCACCCAGTTTTATAAGAAAATCGTTTTTGACGCGACAACCTCGCTGCAGAATCAAAACCCGGCGTAGGAGTCGCGTGGGATTATTACAGTCATCATTTTAATTAAATCAGATTCCGGTTACGCCATTTATTACTGTCAGATTAGCCAAACTCTAAAACTTCTTCAAATAAAAACATTCGGGTGCTTCTGCCGGTTGTAATACTGTTGTTTCAATTATAATTAAATTCCTTTTTGTATGCTCGTTGAAAGATTTGGGGCGAGCTCGTTACATGACGCATTTTATTGCGTTCTTTCACATACGCACATTTATGTGTGGCACAGCGACGTTCACATCTAGGTAAACATCTGTACGTAATAAAGTTTTATATGGGACACAATTGTTAGGTGATGTCATTACGTTTTAGGAAAAATTTACTTTACCGTAGCAAATATATACTAATTTTACACAATGTTAGAAATTATATATTTTGAACCAATTTTCAAATCTATAGTAAATCCGCAACTGTCTCACCATAACAAGGCGACTAAATACCACTTCTCGGAAAGATTCATTATTCATTAAAACACGCCGGCGGTTGTTTGCATGTTAGCTCAGTTTATTGATTGTTTTCGTTAAATGTTTATCTTCCAGTCAATAAATCTTGCTATAATTTGATTATTTATTTACCCTAATCCTGGCGGAACGCAAAAAATAAACACTTTTATCACTAAAAAGCTATCCGAGAACTGTCATAAGATTGATCTTTGCTCAGAATTTGTAACACAAACAAATTAATATGCTCCAAATTCAACACTTCGCTGATGCAAACGCACACATTTACGTTACGACAATTAAATCACTCGCAAATTAATTTTGAAAACGTGCCGAACCAGTGGACCACGCCCTACACTTTTCTCTTAAAAGTGGTCGCATATTTATTGAAGCTGATATAATGATGCAACTAACACATTCCGTAGGTATACATGTAAAACTCCCATGTTATAGTGTATCGGCTAAACATGTACATCGGCGCTTCATGAATACTTACATGTTTTTACTCACAAATCACAATACGTCGGCAAAATAAATTGCTGACATATTTAACTTAATGTAGAATAACCCACTTGAATACGTTTATGAAAATCCACTTTTGACTTAATGCTGTTCCCCGTGTTCCAAAAACTACCAAATTTTTTAGCAACATTTCTTTATTTACAGCTTAAAAAGCACCGAGAAGTCAAGAAATATACATGCTGACAGAAGTTTATCATCCAGATTGGTTATTATTTTATCGTAGACTGATAATAGTGCATCTCGAATTGGCCTACTTGACCGAAATCCAAATTGTCTACTAGTAATTAATTTGTTTTTTGATAAAAAAACGTGGTAATTTTACAAAAAAAGCTTTAAAATCTTTGAAATGGTCGATAGTAATGCTATTGGCCTATAATTTTTCTATTTTTAGGTGTACCTTTTTTATACACGGAAACGATTTGTGCTTGTTTTGGAAGAGCAGGAAAATATTCCTTTTTTAAACGATAAATTTCATCTTCTTCTTCTTCTTTCTGTAGGTTTCGTCTGTTTATCTTCGACATTAATCATTTCTTCTTCTCGGTGGTGTTTCTAGTGAGGTTGAGACCCAGCTTTCTGTCCATTGCTTTGGTGGTTTTCCAGGTTGACGCTTTCCATGTGGGATTTGCATCTTTGCTGTGTTCGGTAGTCGTTCGGGTTGCATTCTATCGACATGTGCGTTCCATTCCCTTCTTCTTTCTTCTAACAAAATTCGAGATCTCTTGTATGTTACATTTTCTCCTTATTTCGTGATTGGGTATTCTTTCTCTCAGACTGTGCCTAGTTATTGCTCTTAGAGCGGCCATTTCTAGTCTAGTTTTTTTAGTGTCAGCTCTAGTTTCGGTTGCATATGTAGCTACGGGCCTGACAAGGCGTTTGAAGATTTTAATTTTATTTTTGGTGGTCATGTATTTGTTCTACCAGTAAACGTCTCTTAGGTAGCCAGATATTTGTGCCATAGCGTATTTATTATTTTTTAGAAAAAATTTGCAAAACAACCGTGGGGCGTAGTCCACGGGTTCCGTTAGATTTAAACTCTTAAATTTCTACTTGAAAATGATCGACTTGTTTTTTTTTCATCTCAACGAACAATAGTTACAGAACCTATCAATAATTACAAAACCAATCAATAGTTAAAGATAAGCAAAGCTTTGTGAGGACCACAAAAGAATCTAATGAAAATGATATTCTGCGGTATTAGTTGCCAATTAAACTCAAAGCAAATTGACGTCCTGATGTAGGCAGAGTAATAATATTGCCTCTTGATTCTCTCATCTACCGAATATATAGCATATCGGTTACAGGACGTGTTTGAGAGAACTGTAATGGGTAATCAATATTTTATGTTGAATATTAATTTTATTTGCGGCTTCAAACAGCTAATATTATATTGTACAAGCTGCATGTATGAGTAACCGCTGTGCATACTGCATTATGCATACATAGCGGATTAGTATATACATATTACTTCTAAAATTAGCGAATGTTGTGTCTAATAACTGTTATTAAATCCTATTGAACTATCCGAATATATATGGGTATTATACCATATATTAATGCTATATCACATTATATGCATGTTCCATTGCAACGAATTTTTTTAAAACTTGACTAAAACAATATGATAGTTATAGGCAACGTGCAGTGCACTAGAAAATGAGAAAAAAACAAATTTATACCTTGCATTTAATGTGTTTGGTATTCGATGTCCAAAAAAAAGTAATTTGCGAACGTTAGGATTAACTATGATTACATTTAGCATAATTTCCTAAAAAAGTCGGTTATGTATTTTTGTCGGGAAAGTTTGCATAAATAGCTGCTAATGAAATTTAATTTTACAACTTCTTCTTCTTCTTAAGTGTCATACCCTATTCAGGGCGGTGGCGACCTTGCTCCTATTTAGTCTGTGTTTGGTGCGCGTAGAATGATACTTTGCACAGACAGACATGGGGAACCTACAGTTTAACGTAGGCTCCGAACCACAGGAAGTGCATGTACTTCTTCTTCAGAGAGGTTGTCTTGGGGAAAAGCCCACCTCGCTGGTTTCCCGTTGCCTTGCAGTGGAGAACGACCTTGCCGGTAGTCAAACCCGGATCCGCTGCTTTAGTATCCCCCGCGCTTACCACTGAGCTAGAACTACACTTCAAAAAATAATATAGTTTGCAATCACCGTATTCGTTTTGAATATTTTGAACGGTAAATTTCTGCTGGCGACGGGATACCAAACCTTCGGGTCGAAGCTAAGGTCTTGAATTCTATATCAGTATAGAATTAACAAGAAAGGCGTGTTTAAAAAGTGTTTATCTGCCATAAAAGTATTTACACAAACCAATCTTTTTGTAAATCCCTAACTGGGCCTTTTGCATGTCGTTGCAGTTTTTTGAGAGCTGTCACTTCTGTGGCTATAATTTGCTTATTCATTGGTTTACTATAATTCTAGCAAGTCATAAATGTGTATAATTTATCGCGCCAACAACAAACAAATGGGAACATACCAGACGAATTCTACAATTCATCGATGCAAATTGGGAGCTCGATTAAGTTCCGCTTATAATGAAGCTGTATGTAATGTATTAATTATGTCATCGTGAATTTACCAAGAAAAAGATTGGGAGGGGGGTGTAGTGATAGTAGTAAAATAATAAACATTTGCATGTGCGCTGACTGCGGATTTGAAAATACACAAAACTCATTTGGTAAATGTTTTTTATCGCGACGCTGCTTGATTGATTGATTGATTGATTTTAAGCAGGGTTGTAGTTAGGTTAATGAGCCCGATTTGCACTTTGACTCTGTGGTCTTTTGTGCCCCCCTGATTCTTTGTTTAAAGTAGTCCTGTGCCCTCAACGAGTTGTAGGATGTTTCTTACAAGGTGCTCGTGTGTGAAGGTTGGTTCATCCGGAGCTCCCCCGAAAAGCTGCTGTCTCTTGCGGTAGAGCGCTGGACAGTCAAAGATTATGTGTGAGGCTGTTTATTCCTTCTCTTCTTCACATAGTCTGCAGAGTGTGTCTCCTCTGTGTACACCTATTTTTTGGAGGTGTTTTTTTCAGGTGGCAGTGTCCTATAACAAGTCCCACCAACCTTCTGATCTGAGTTCGTCCTAAGTGGAGTACGTCAGTTGTTAGTCTGGAGGAAGGTGTCCTAATTATTGCCTTTCCCAGTGTTTGTCCCTGTGTATCCTCTCAGCGAGAAATGTGTTGTGTGACGGTCCACTTTTCTATTGCCGTTCGGATGCTTTTTTTGGGTATACCGAATACAGGCTCCGGTCCTATAAACGGGGTAGATGCACCAGTTTTCGCGAGGGCGTCCCCCTTTTCGTTTCTCTCTACACCTGTGTGCCCTGGCACCCAGATGAGTTGAACTGTGTTCCTCTCTGATAGAAGTGTCAGGTGGTTTAAATATTCCCTCGTTAGTTTGGAACTAGTACGAGGTGATTCAAGTGCTTTTAAGGCTGCTTGGCTATCTGACAGGATGCTTATGTGTTGTTTAGTGTACCCACGTTTTGCATTTTCCTGAACACATTGCATTATGGCAAAGATTTCAGCTTGGAATACAGTGGCTTTAGTACCTAGAGGTACACTGATGTTCTCTTTTGGTCTTACGCCATGTATTCCTGCCCCTGTGCCTTCTGATGTGTGGGATCCTTCTGTGTACCAGACTAGCCCTTTTGACAGGAAGGGTGGGGTTCCTTGGGCCCAGTCATTGCGAGAGTATCTCACGCTGAATGGTTTATCAAACGAATATTGGGGGAGGGTGTAGTCGGAGCCCATTTTTAGAATGGGTTGGCCTTTGACTGCCTCCTGTATTCGTTTGTGTCCACACCGTTCATGGTTGGTGTCCCAGTTACCGGTGGATTTCATTCTGTGTGCACCAATCCAGGCCTCCCCCTTTAGATATATATCTAGAGGGATTAGTTCTAGAAGAGCTTCCATAGATGCAGTTGGAGTGCTTTTCATGACTCCACATATGCACAAACAGGCCAGTCTCTGTATCCTGGTTAGTTTGGTGATGGCTGTTTTTTGTTCGACCTTTGGCCACCACAATAGGGTGCCATAAGCTATCATGGGTCTAACTACCGCGATGTAGTACCAATGAACCATATTTGGTTTTAGTCCCCATGTTTTTTCAAACATGCGTCTGCCCATCATCAGGTCCATTTTCGCTTTGTTTGTAATGTTTTCCAGGTGTACGTTCCAGTTTAGTTTAGCATCTAGGGTAATGCCCAGATATTTAATTCTTGACCGACCTGAATTCTTTCTCCAAAGATTGTGAGGTTTTGAAATGCCTCTACGTCTCTTTTCTTGGTGAAAGGTATTAGGCGCTGTTTTGCTCGGGTTTACCTTAAGGTTTTCCCTTTCACACCACCTTTGAGCGATATTTAGCGCCCTTTGCATGAGGGCTGCAATGATTGTAGGGTGTTTGCCCCTTATGAGGATAACGATGTCATCCGCATATCCTTGGGCGTAGAGTCCCTTATCATTGAGTGTCTTTAAAAGATCGTTCACTACCAGGTTCCACAGAAGAGGGGATAGAACGCCTCCTTGTGGACAACCTCTGGCAGCGAGTACCTTGAGAGTTTCACCTCCCAGGTCGGCTTGTATCTGTCTGCCCTCTAACATGGTTTTTATCCATCCATCAGTGGTGTCGTCAACCCCATGTTTGCGGGTAGCAGTTGTTATAGATTCAAAGGAGGTGTTATCAAAGGCCCCCTCTATGTCCAAGAAAACAGCCAGAGCTATTTCTTTGTTGCTTACTTATTACTACTTAAAAATATGTTACCAAATAAAACGTTAGGCGTAAATCACGGGTTCCGCTAGTACTTTAAGAAGGCATAAAAGGTGCATGATCAGTGAATTTTAATAAATTAAGAATATAATCAACATTATTCCGGAAATTGACCTTACATTTTGTAATAGCTAGTACATTTTCTATACACTGCCGTTAATATCCGTAGTTTTGTGATAACTGGAAACTGTTTGTTTTAGTTTAGTTACCTATGTTAATACTTATTTTGAATATTTACTTGTTACTTTCCTTGCTATACAAACACAAAGTATAGCTATAAGAAAGGTATTGTGTTCGTCATGTAGGATTTGGAGTAAATGCGTTCATTCAGCGAAGTTTTTTTCGCTTTGGGCTTACTGGCCGATATACGAGTAAGGCCTAATGCTTCAACAAAAAAGAACCTTAGATTCGTATTCTACGAAGGTCAACTAGCCAATCTGCATAAACGCGATTTCCCTATTACGGCACACTTTTCAAAAATGTACGATTTTGTCATTCAAATTGGTATAAAAATTATAGGTTATAGGAACAATTTTTTCATTGAGAAAACACTACTGAGAGGATTTCTTCTAGTAGTTTACCTAAACAGCTTAACTAACTAATCGCTAAAAACCACTAAATCAAGATATATGAAATCGATTTTGAGATTTTAATGGATTGACAACATTGGTTGCAACTACAAAACACAAAATATAATGAAACCACTCTACTTGATTTTTAATTTTTTAAAGTATCCCAAAAGGTTCTAAACTTTCAAACCCTTACACTTTAAAAAATTTTAAAATCTTTTTAAAATTTTTATAATAATCAAAATATTTTAAATTTTTTAAAATAAAAACAAATTAATATTGAATTTTTAAAAATTACTTTTCTTCCTTAAAAATTACTCAAAACTTTAATAATTTTGAAATTTTTAAAAATTTAAAATATCCATCAATCACCAAAATTTCAAATTACCTCAAAATTTCTTAAGGTTGTCAAAATTTCAAAAAAATAAGTTCTTTTTTTTAAGTTCAATAATTTAAAAAAAAATTAAAAATGTTTTTCGGAGATCTTCTAATTTTAAATCATAGAAATTTCCATAAAATTTCAGTTTTTTTTAATCGTTTAAATTTTGAAAATGTTTAAATTTTTAAAATTTTTCAATATAACCAAATGTTTAAAACAATTTTAATACTTACTTAACACAGACGTTTTTCGTACCTTCGGATGTATAGAAACATATTGAAAATAAAAAAAAATTTCAAATTTTTCAAAAACTCAAATCGTTGAAAAATTATTAAAATAAAAAAAAATTTTAACTTACAAAAAAATTTTATACCTAGTAATATTCCAAATGTTTTGGAAAAATCAAAACTGTTAAATTTTTAATAAACATCCGGTATAAAATATATTTGAAATTTTTTCAAATTTACATAAAATTGTCAAAATTTTCGAAATATATTTAAAATTGTCAGAAACTTCAATAAATGCGAGGGAGGTTCCGCGACCGTTGCCAGACAGTTTTTGTTTCTTTCGAGTGTTTTGCGGGCAGCGTTTAACGGAGATCTCAACGAGATTTTTTTTTCCTTTTTGACACATTCTTTTTAAAAACAAACTTTATTTTAATTGCTTTCTGTTTTTATAAAACGCTATTTTCTGTTATATAATTAACTTTAAACAATACATGAGTACTTAAAGCAGGGAAAGATTATTTGCGTGCTGAAATTTTTTGTTTGTTTTGTACTGCCTTTGAATATCCTTTTATCTATTCTTCTTGTTCTGGGTTTCGACTTTAAATACGGACTTTGAAGTTCTTTTTGTTGTTTTAGATATCTAGTTTTTCTGTACCATGTCGTTTATTTTTATAGCCAACTTCTCTTATCCTAAACTTCTAAAAAGGTTGGTTATTGTCTTGTCGTGAATATTTGAACTTTACCAATTTCGCTTTCTGACGGAATTTGTTAAAACTAAAGTAAAGCATTCGTTTTGTCGTTAGTATTACATAAAATGTATTTAAAGTTTTAAAACGTGGGTAATTTTCTGGAGGTACTGGAATATTCTTTTGTGTATAACTGCAACTGTCTGACATGTAAATTAGGCCATTAGACTCTGAAGAGTAGAACAGCACTCTGTTATGGTAAACAATAAAACACTGTAATGCTAATGTGACTGAGGTCATTACCAGGGCCTGAAAGCAAGAATTAATCAAAACCTCTGCCAGTGCGCACTGTACAAATTTATTTGGTGTCGGAATTCGACGATTTATTGTCTAACAGTGGAATTGGGTTGCATTAGCAACACAATGGTTCGACTGATTTTCAGCAATGCACACTAACGCAAGTTTCAGGAATGTATTGGAAAAGCATGCAACGTTGCTATCCTTTTCTGAATATAATATGGCTGTGAATTGCAAAACGAAAATATTTAATAACACGATTTTGTTCCCAGCTTTCATATATACATATTTTTCAGCTTTTATTTACATATTTTTATCATATGAAAGCTTTGCGGAATTTTCTTTTAAATGTTGGGAAAGCGCTTTCAACAACAGGCAGTTTTTGTCGTGTGGGATGATCGAATTCAATTACTCATCAGCCCAACCAATCATCGTTTTTCCTGTGTGCAAACTGTACAAAGACGAACGAGTTCAAGGACAAAAATCAATCAAGTTTACGGGTTAGGTTTTTATAGCGCCCCGGAGCTTTGAACAGACACGAAAAACATTCCTCAAATAAAATCTTAACAGCTTGGTACTTCTAATATACTTTATTTCTCACTTTATATCTGCTTATTTACGATCTCCACAAACGTGATCATCACAACTGCTTGCACGAGGATGAAGTGTTAGGGATGAGGTTTAAACAAGTTGAAGCTCTCCTAAATCCCTTAAATAGGTGAAATCTAGATTTATAATGTTTTCCTAATTGGGTAAATTGAGTTTTAGTGTAACACATATAATTTTACGAAGTCCCCGAGCCACTTACATTGTTTGATTGTTATTGTTATCTAATACCTTTGCACATCGGCCTACGTTTATTAACATGCCTGATTTAGGGCGGGTTCATTTTGCGTAATCTACTTACAAAATATAATTTCTCCCTAAATGTTCGAATAATTCAAAGGATTAAATTCAAATATGCTCACTTTTATTACTGCTAGGTACTAAAGTTAAGTGGGGATTTTAACTATTTTTCCCAGTTATTTTCAGATTTCCATGCCAAATAAACATTATTTCTGTAACGACTTGTTAGAAGCATAAAACGTACATAAACGTAAGGTCGGCAGATTTTATTACAGATATTGATTGGTAGTTGATCATTTTTATATCAGTCATATTTTCCGATTCCTCGTTTCAATGTAGTCGGCCAAACAAATGAAATGAATAAAGTCAATTGAAGAAAATGTTTCCAGTAAAAGCTGTTTTTTCGGGGTAACTTTTTACTTATAAATAATATTTTAACATAATGTTGAATGGTTTTCTTAAGAAGAGAAAAAATTCTCCGCAAAAGCTGTCAAAAATATTTATAATAAAAAGAACCGAAATATGAAGATTATACGTTTTTTTTAAAGTTCCAAAAGATTGTTATTAAATAAACAACATGTAAAAAATTGAAGTTTTTTCCCAAAACAACGACAGTTTTTCTACAGCTTCATATGTCACGGTATGTAAGCTTTTCTTCGCAGAACTTTTACTGTGGGGCAGCTTTTCACACTTTTTTCTTTACGTTTCAGGTGGTAATGAGCATAAATTCCACATTGCGTGAGTGGGATTCTTAAAACTCTTGTAGATTCAGTTTAGTACGAATAAAAAAAGCAATTACATTGGTTTGGGAAATATAATACAATTTTATGAAATGTTATACCAGCAGTTTTTCGCAGTAGAAAAACACAATTTCGGAACTATAAGGTTCATAAATTTACCTGATACAAAGCGATTGTGGTAACAAAATAAACCTTGTAAAATGTGCAAGATAATGGTTTTTACTTTCCTATTATGTCGGAGCGTATTAATATCATAAAAAAATTTCGTTTTCAAGAGTGTAAATTAAAAAAATATATACAATTATGCCATCGCATCGGTCTTTTTTTTTCACGGAAAAATTGTTTTTATATTTGTTCGGTAACTCTTGCATTTTTCATGAGTGATATCAGATACACAAATTTTGAATGTGAGTTTCCAAATTATACCCCATTCTCTCTGTTGTTTTAAATTTGACTACAGTAAAGTTGAATTTGGAATAAGGTCAGAATTTTGATTTAAAATATTACGTTTGTATTTCTGGATAACCCTGCTTTCCCATGCGTCGAGTTATCAGTTATTTTGAATTTTAAAGCTATTTTTTTAAATCTTTGGCTTGTATTGGGTGTCCGTTTTCAAAACTATGAGCTGTAACGCAAGATTTTTCTGAATTGTTAAATCTAAAATAAGTGTTGTTTAAAACGTTAGCTAATTACTTTCCCATACTTTTACTGAAGCAAGGAAAGTTATGATTTCAAAATATAAAGATCTCCGCAAACGCTTACTGCTATTTACCCTATCATAAAAATTATTGGAGAATAGGCCAACTCACCACATGTTTGCGAAAACTAAATTTAAATTACCTTACGTCCACTTTGACGTTTACAATATGGAATTTATTGCAAAACAACGTAGCTTGACGCAAACACTTGTTGTTATTTACTTTATCATAAAAGTTATTGCTGCTACATTTAGGCAAAAACCCTTAAAGAAATTTACAATTGGCATCATTTATGATACTGTCTTTTTTATGACAACGTCTCTTTGCATTCTCAGCAGATATTTAAACCGGTTTAATTTTAGTTTAATATAACTTGTTTTAACCATTCGACGTTGGGTTACAATTAACGGAGCTTGCGTTGATTACTAGCTGACCAAGACAAGTAACAAAGCCCCATACAACATAAACATACAAATAAACTCGCGTGAATGGCATTGAATGAATAAGCATGAAAAGTGGCATAAGCTTCAGGAGCGTAGTGGTTTAAAGACCAAAGCCCTACTACCTCCTATTACAAAAGCGAAGAGCCTACCCGAAGTGAAAGACCTCGACACCTTCGGGTATAAGAGGTGAAAATTATAATGATGATCTTTGTTTTTCTGGGTAATATTTTATTTCATTATTTTATTATACCTTAGTTTTCTGTATCACATCAAATATAAGTTTATCTACAACCTGTATTATTACTGTAGAAGTTGCCGTACAATTTTCATGTATCAAGCAGGGGGTCGAAAACTGCATTGGTGTAAATTACAGGTAGAATTAACGCAAATCACATTACTTAAATAACTATAAATGAACTTAACCGCCAGTTTAGAATCGAATAGAGGTGAAAGTACATTTTCAAGCGTACACGTAAAAAAAGTCACTAGAAAAAAGTCACACAAAACGAACTGGTATCATTCGTTTCAAAATCGGAACTTTAAATTATAAGCACGATTCGTAACCCGTAACGGAAGTTGGATATGTTTTTTGCTATAATTTTTTCATAATCGGAGATTTATTAATTTAAGAACAAGGTCTGATAGCGGGCGCTAAAACAAATTGAAAATTTTCTTCCGTATACACTAGCTCTAAAATAGCGCCCGCACTAATTTTTGAAAAGTATTGACATTACCCACTATTTATTTAAAAAGGAATTGTCAGATCGGCGTAAGCTATGGGTTTTGTACTAGTCTTAGAAGTATACTACATTACTTTCTACTAAAATTTTTAAAAACATAAATATTGTACAAAATTATAAAAATACACCAATAATATTTCCAAAAAAACCGGCAACACTTTTTTCTTAATTTCTAGGCTCTAAGAGCTGGGGTAGATCTACAGTTTGGTTGATGTTCCACTGCGCCAATTTCTCTGTGACGCCATATGCGAATGTTTGAATATTAGAAACTAATCTTCTTTTATTAGAAACGGCGTGAAATATTTTTCTTAAAATTAATTGCATAAAATCTCAACATTTTTGACAATAAAGAGGAATTACACTAGTAACGCCCTCTATGATGTGCGGCGAGGAAAAGTTGCAAAGCAACAAACCGGCAAAGTTGCGATCGGAACCTGCTAAGCAGGTATCTGCGATCGCACCGGCCTCTAAGCACAAATCACAGAAACGCCCGTGTGGCAAGAAATAAGAAAGAAGAGATTTGGTTTCAATTATGGGTAGAATAGACCACTACATGTTTCGTTCTTATTTGAACTCATCAGGTGGACATATTTCTAACCATAATTGAAACCAAAAGCAAACAAGCAGATATATGCCAGAAAGTATAACATTAAAGGGGAATTACACCAGTAACGCCCTCTATGATGTGCGGCGAGGAAAAGTTGCAAAGCAACAAACCGGCAAAGTTGCGATCGGAACCTGATAAGCAGGTATCTGCAATCGCACCGGCCTCTAAGCACAAAACACAGAAACGCCCGTGTGACAAGAAATAAGAAAGAAGAGATTTCGTTTTTGTTATACTTTCTGGCATATATCTGCTTGTTTGCCTTTGGTTTCAATTATGGTTAGAATTATGTCCACCTGATGAGTTCAAATAAGAACGAAACATGTAGTGGTCTATTCTAGCCATAATTGAAACCAAATCTCTTCTTTCTTATTTCAACATTTTTGACCTGCCAAACTTAAAATTCAGTGGCTACCAAAAAACTATAAAAATAACTTTTTTTTAGGATAAAACGCCAATAACATCATTAGCCAATTATAGCAAAGAAAAAAATAATTAACTAAAATTCTATAGACACTAAGCCAGCATCTTTATGCAGCGTAAGAACTCATTAAAAATTGCGCAGTTAACGTTTTTTGCTGTTTTCTATAAAACTAATTTCAAAGGTGAGAACGTGTTACTTTTCGAGGCTTCGCTTAAAAAATAGATGACAGGTAAAAAAACTATTACCTGCAGCATTGTTGACGGATGAAGTGAGCGTCGAATATGCGGTAATATTAGAATTAGCAAGTGAAATCGCGCATCCGAAATTGTACATATGTACTTCTGCAAATCTCCCAGAATGTGCCACGACCGACCTGCTAAATTTCATCAAATATGATATATCTAAAAAGTCAAGTATTATTACATCAAAATTTTATATCTGCAAGTGGCTACAGAGTTCAAATGCAGCTGAAATAGAGAGTTGGGCCTTATTACTTTCAACCAAAGGTTTCAAAAGCAAATAATGCGTAGAGTTCTTGATAAAAAACCGAACGGTACTAGATAACATACAACGGTCTAGAATTTAATAATGCTATGCACTACCGACGGTGTCATACAGTTTATAGAAACCATAAATTTAAGCATATCTGCTTAGTAGAAAAAGGAGAACTATAATTAATAGCAAGACAACGTTTTTCCAACGAAGAGAGACTTCTAAAACAGAACGTCTGACATTCAATTATCTATGTTAATAATAACTAGCGGAACCCATGGGCTATGCCCTATCCTTTTTAATTATTTTTTAAAATCAAAATAAACTACTTAATCCAGTAAAAAAAGGGCTGATCGAAGTCCTGGTTTTGTGAATTATTTAGCGTATTCCTTGGTTTGTTATTCTAAGGTAAGCTCTCCATATTTGGGTTAAGTTTGGTTTCAAGGACTCTTCCGACACACCGCTGCTGGCCGATACTCATCATATGAAATGATATGGTTGTACAGTGCGCGCACAATCGCTAAAATTGGTAATGTAATGATTCACTATCTGGTTGTCTAATGATTGCTTTTACTTGCACATATCTTCAGAAATATTTCAGTACTATTGTGTGACATTTTGTATAGATCCTCAAAGTCTACTCTCAAAAAATGTTAATAAAATATCTAGTACGCTTGTTATGTTCTTGTGTGGAATTTTGACTAAATCGTTGCAATAATTACTTACTTAGTAAAAGTACAGCAAGTGCCACCTAACCTTGCAAATTTTAGTGGGCTTTGATTCGGCTACTTACGCTTTGTTTCGTCGGTAGTCGTAACTTAAACTAGCTCTAATTGGCCGTTGGACAGTGTGGTACACTCTACTAAAAAGTGAAAGTCAATTTATTTATGGTTTACGAATAATTGTGGATTTTTTGACAAATTAAAAGGCCGTGCGCCATAAGGTTAGAAATAGAAACAGTTTGCTTTGAGAAGGGATTAACGATAATTTAGGTTACGTATAAAAAATACAGCAAAGAAACTAGAAATGTAATAAAAAACCTTGCTTTTGCTTGAGAGTGTAACGGCTTCTCGCCTTTTAAACTTATCGTCATTTTTTTTGCAAGGTTAAATGGCACTTGCTGTAATTGAAAAATAAATATCACGCAAGCTCAAATTATACTAAACATTCTTTCTCTGTAGCTTTTATTAACAAGATTTTTTAGGAATTTAAATAAAACATTTTTGTTTAATATTAGTCAGCAATGAGCTTTAGTACAGTGGGCTTCTGCATCACACCTGACGGATAACAATTAATTGTTCTAATTAAAACAAGATACAAATAGTGGTAGATCGTGAATATATGTATATTCTTTGCTGGCACCTTTATATGTAGTTATCCGAGCAAATGTTCTCTAGTCTAAATATTCATATCTCCGCTCCGCTTTGCATTCCTATCATCCATTGGTCTACGCTTTATGCAATTTTCTAATTTTTCACAAAAACTGTATTGGTCCGCTGCTTCCGGTGCATACGAATTTGCGCCTTATATAAATGGCGCGTGAAGATGCGGCCTGTAATAGCAAAAGCCGGGTGGCAGTAAATGATTTGACAGGTGGAAAGAATCCGGATTTTATATATACAGGGTGTCCAGGATAATGGCCCTATGCCTAAAAGTCTCGTAAATGGCAAGAGATAGAAAGTTTGATTAGTTTATGTTCCCAAATTATAAAGTGGGAAACTATTTTCTCGTTAGTAGTAGGCTGTTTTCTTAGGTCCACTTATAACTTTATTATTTGGTCTCAGCTAAAGTATCAGCAAACAACATGCACGCCTCTTGCACTTTTTGCTCTAGGTTTATACAAATAACTATAATTACAAACGATAAAAGACATCTACTCAATTTAAAAAAGACGGAATAGTAGTTTAATTAATTATTCATATATTCTCTTTCATTTTGTATATAAAACTTACATTTAATTCATAATGTACAAAACCGCTTTTTATAAAAATAAAGTAAGCTTTTCAAGCGGCAGCTTGTATTAAAAAAAAATACCTTTATTTTAATTAATCAAACATGAATTTAATTACAAATCAAGTGGTGTAAGCTCATGGAAATAACTGTATGCAAAACATAAAACATATTTCAACAAAACTCATCAATTAATAAGAATTTCTCTTTGAAAAGGCTTTTTTGCCATCTAGCTAACCCCGTTGTTAAAATTTAAAACATGCCGAACGTCCTGTGATTGCTAAAACGATGCTCGTTTTGTGAAACCCGGAAATTGTATTTATTTCAGTTACCAAATTTTTCACCGATACAAACATGTGTATCACATTTTCGTCGAACTTAGGGGATACCTGAAATTTGCAAATCCCTAAGGATAAAATGCTGATTTTGTGGATCTGTTTTCATGTATGATTTTTCCTTTTTGCAGAAGTCAACTTTACTGTAAATATAAAATATTTGATGATTTGTTAGTTTACCAATCCGAAAAATTGTTCATCTTGAAATTTCAGAATCGTTTCAGTATTTACATAATGTTGATAATCCTCAATGAAATTGGCACCAACATTTTCTATTCTGTTTTAAAAAAAAAATAAATTGTAAATTAAGCATTTGATACGGAATATACAAACAGAAAAAATAACTGCGTAAAAAATGTAATAAAAATTTTAATTAACGAATCTAAATCCTTTGCGGTGACCTCGGTCTACCCTTTCATTGTCTGGTTTTCTTAGCAAACAAGCCTTTCAATTTTGCGAAGACTTTGCAGGGTTTATTATATCAATTGACTGCACATTCCAAAGTCGTATTTAATTAAGTCAGTGTTTGGTCCCAACGTGGCGCTTTCCTTCTTTAAAGTTTGTGTTATACGCGTAAGTAAACAAAGCTCAGAGGAAAAGACTCTATTAAACGCTTTGCTCAAACAGCAATTATAAATGTAAATGCCTTTAAAGTGTTCAACTTTCGTGCCATGTAGTCCTGTACTTATGTACGGGCTGGTCTTTTCATAACGGTGGCGTACCTAGCATAACGCCAATGGCCGCAAAGCGATGGGTCTCCGTAGATTTAGGGGCCCCTAGGGGCTATCGGTAAAAGGAGATAAATACATCGGAATTTGAAACATCGGGTAGATTGTAGATTTCGTCTTCAACTCTATATAAAAGTTAGATATACAATGAATTCTAATGTAGGTGGAACATGGCAGGTTAACATGCAAAAAGTGAAATAGCTCTAATTTATGTTCCTAGAAAAAATTTTATCGCGCAATCGCCCTAAATGAACAGAAAGAAATCTCGAGTTTCTCAAAGTTTTTGGTTGAATTCGGTTGATTTTTTTATAGGAATCTAGTAGAAGTTGAAACACTGTTCTCTTCCTAACATCAGTGTCAAGCCATTAGTGCATTAATGTAACCGGCTCCAAAGTCGATTTTTGGATGTCTCCGTGGCGCGCAGGTAGAGGATATGCTTCGAAAAAGAGAGGTTATGAGTACGATCCTTGACGAAGACTTCTTTTTTCATTTTTATATTTACTGTATAAAGACTATCAGGTGTATATTATTATTTTAATTTATATTTACTATTTTTGAATGTAAACTTATATTATAAGTTTACTTTAAATTATTTAAAAAAATAGCAGCGCAATTTATGAGCTTTAGTTAATGTAAGTACTTATTTTCCGGCTGTAAAAAATTTATTGTCAACTTTTTATGTTTCATCTGATTATTTTTGGTACGTAGAATTCAAAAATAATAAAAATACATTTTAAATAAAGCAACATAAACCTGATTGACATTTCACAATAAATAAAAAAAAATAAAAAAGAGAGACGTCGCCAACTATGAACTCATAACTTCTCATTTACGGAGGAAATTCTTTACCTGTGCGCTACGGAGGCATCTAAAAATCATTTTTAAAACGACTGCAAGTAAAGAAATTCTTCTAAGAACATAAAATACTGAAATTTTATTTTTACATTTTAATCTGCCCTGTTCCACCTATTTTATTATAGGCTATATTGTTATTCCATGTAATTTAGTAGCAATCTTTCTGATTTCGGTCGTAAATTAATAGAGTCTGCATTCTAGTGTTTGTTTTTAAAAATTGTTTTAGTTTTTGTTTTAGAAATAAAATGTTTATGTTATGGTTTATCCTAACAGTGTTTTATTTTGAATTAAATAATCCAGTTAATACCTAAAGAAGCCCTAACTTATTTTGCGACTAGGCCAAAAAATCCTAGCTACGCCACTGCTTCGTAAACAGTTCAAATTAATATCTAGTTAGTAAATAAGCAAAAGTCGGTTTAATAAAGGTCTATCCTGAAATCCTAATTGGCATTGCAGTTTACTTCTACCAACTAAGCTCTAGCATGTACCTATTTCAGACTTGTGAAATATTTAACTTGGCAAAGATTAATGCGTCTAATGCAGCTGCTTGTGCAGCGCTATGTCTCATTACTGCTGCATTTGGCCAACTTCTTGAAAATTACGACCGTTCATGTTTGATCATTTGAGTTATAATGGTGCCAATTAAAATTACTTATATAGGGTGCGGCAATTAAAGTGTTACAAACTGAAATTTCTAAAACTATAAAACAATTTTTTTTAATAAGAAAAGAATTAATAAGTCCATATTTCTCTCAAGCTTTTTTATTTATTATAATATAGGAACCGGTTTCGAGTTTTTATAATAAACCCATCTTCAGCCTAAAAACTGACAATAAATCCATAAATTATATACACTTACAATTTATAATTTATGAATATTTTTTATCAGTATCACAATAGGTACAGCTTATTTTTTTAGATTTTGCAAACCTTTACTACCGCTAATAGGAAATGAAATTTTATAAAAGCGAAATGAGATTATTTTAATTTAGTTTAAACGTGCCTACTAAAAATAAGCAACTAAAATTTGATTAAGCAAAATTTAATAGGAGTGTAAATGTACGTTTAAAACCTCTAATAAATAGAAGAATACAATTCTGTATATATTAAAAAATGGATATTTTTTAAATTTACGATGTAAAGAATTTACGAAACTTTTGAGCTTCAATATTGTCAAAGTATCCTGAATTTTTAAAATTTAAAAAAAAATCAAAATTTTTTAAAATCCTCAATAAATTTCAAACATTTTCTAAATTTCCGAAATTATTAAAATTACTACAATTTTGAAAATCTGAAATATAACAGAATTTCCATAGTTTTCAAATTCAAAATTGTCCAAAATTTTCAAAACTTTAAGAATCTCTAACAATTTCACAATTGTAAACAGTTCGAAATATGCATAATTTCGAAAATTACATATTTCAGATTCAAAATTTTCGAAAATCATTCAAAAAATTTAAAATTTTACAAATTTTAAGTTTCCGAAGAACACAAAATTTGTACGGGCGTTTGTTCCGTACTTGTGCAAAGAGATTGATTTGACTGCTGCTATTCCTTTAGCCAATTTCTTTCATGTTCATCGGTTTTTGCTAAGCAGCTCTACCTTGCTGCATATAGAGCGTATTTCAGCTGTTACTTTTCAGCTTAGATTAGGTTTTTGGTATATTATTTGCCGTTGCATTTGGCTTCGACTATGGCTGGGATTGAGGCCACCTGCAGATTTTTACTGAGAACGAAACGCGTCTGGTATATCCTAGCTATAGTTGAAACCAAATCTCTTATTTTATCAACTTGGGGAACTGTTTATTAGATTGTAAATAAAATTGATTACGGTTTTTCAACTGGAATATGTCATTGAAAAGTTATAAAGGGTCTAATTAAATTTTAATGTAAATATCACGTCAACATCAAAACATCAACGCGTTTGGAAGCCTTCACTGTAAAAGGCTTTATAAATGTTTAAGATATGGGTAGCGTTGAATAAGTGGCATTATAAAACACCTGCGGCGTTAGATGTGACGGATCACCTGAAAATGTGTTGGCACTTATGTCATCTCTTTAATGTCAAAAGTTTAAGACCGCCTAAAATAATAACCATTTCAATGCGATCCCAGACTTTTGCTGGAAAAACAAGGTGTTAAAAAGGGCTGTACGAAAGCTTTTAGCGAAGACTAGGGCTTAAAGCTTGTTTTAAATTGCAAATTAACATAAAACCTCATATAAAAATACAACTCAGAAAGAAATTTTATGTATATCAGCTACTGCTGGATATACTTTTCTGTAAAATGAAAAGGTGCAGCTTTTTTACACAGCAATAATTATTAAAAGCGTCGTTAAAAATTTAGTTAAAATAACATGAAAAGGTGTTTGAGATAATACGTCTTAAGTATATTATTTAATATGTTCAAAATTAATTTTTAATATTTAAACATTGATTAAAAATCGAAAAAACGCAACCTCCAGACTCACACAGAAGATATTTTTGAAAACTAAAACACTTTAAAGTTATTCTATCTGTCTTTTTAAAAATAACTTAATTCGTAGGCGTTTTACTTTGCCATACTTTCACTATGGAAATGTATTGTATTGTAAAAAAATTTTATACTAAGTTTTTAACGGATATACAGATTTTGGACCCACAGTCACCCCAAAAACTGCGTGACTGCTGGGAAACTACCTACAGTATTACCCATGCAAGATTCCCTTGAGAGACCCTACCCATCATGCTACTCAGCACAACCAGTTTATTTTACATCTTGTAACGAACTTATTTTGGGCGTTAAAGTTATTTTAGTTCATTTCCGTGAACTTTAGATTTTAACGCGAATTAGTTCGTTGACTTCTTCACTATCTATTCTATGCTGCAATAGAGCGCGCGCCCCGAGATTTAGTTAGAGTAGGAGTAGTTCTCTCTCCAGGCCCTTTTTACATTAAAAATAACCCAAAACAGAAGATCTGGAAGTTGTGAGCTAAAGTCGCCGAATATCTTATATGTGTTAATACGGGTAAGTTGTTTTCTTCACATAACTTCAAAATAATTTTACCCCAAAAAGCTGTGTTAGAAAATCGTTTGACACAAGGAAAACGTAAAAACATGTTGTAGAACAAACATACTTTAAAAGTCGTTTCTAATAAAAAAAATTCTTGTTACAAAGTTTAGTTCGCAAAGAAATGGATGTTTTAAAGAAGTTTCAAAGCAATAAACTTTTCTCAAAATTATCTCCGCTATAAAAACTTAGAAAAATGCTTTCCCGAAGACCTGAAAACGCAGCTTTTAATTTTACTAATAGCACACAAATTAAACATGTTTTCAGTTAAAGCAAATAATACCTTCAATACCAACGCGTTAATGTTCTGTCATAAATAACGTTCATTATATTAAATTTTCAATATTCAGCGTCCCATTTTAAAGATTTAAAGGCCTCACAATTTATATTCTCGAGGTTCTTTATTTTTGCCTTTTTTTTTCATTTGTATATTTCAGCAGAAAGTGGTTTTGCAGGGAACCCTTTTCTAAATGCTTAATTCCTGAAATTTCTATTCAGAAATTTTCAATGAAAAACAACTTTTTTGGAAAGTTAAGCTTACTTTTTTTTTGCTTGGGTATTTTCTGCCATGCAAGAAATTTATTTATTTAAAATTAGTAAACATTTAACTTTGATATAGGTTTCCCGAGTCCCAAGAGTACGAAGGTGAACGTCAGTTCCTTTATTGATGATTCCGCAGGTGTAAGGGAATGAACTCGATCTAAATTTTTCGCCGATACGTTCTTGTTCAAGGAAATAGGCCGAAGGCGTCTATATTGTTGAAGATTGGGAAAGTTTAAGACAGTTTCGGGTTACAAACAAGTAGATCAAGATTGTAGATGCTCCGTTTTAACCCCCGCCTTTGCTCTTTGCGGCTAGTTTGCTGCCAGAGCGCACTGAAAGTCAATAGTTCTATGGTTATCGCTTTAAGGCAATCAGAAAACAGCTTTTGTGGTTTGCCGGAAAGAATATTTCCGTCATACTTTACGCCAAATAGAATTTGAAATATACAAATGAAATGCTGCTGAATCTAGGCCAACACGACAAAGCAATTATTAATATATATGCAAACTTCTCCGGCTTTCTAATCAAAATAGTTTCCCACCATTTAAGGAGGGTGGTGGGGAAGAACAGCGACAGGATAAATGGCACGTAATGAAAATATATCATTGGCAATATGTAGGAAAGATGCTTAGCTGGAATGGAACAGCAATTTAATAATTCATTCTAGGGAGTACTTTATATTTTAATTAAGTGAAGAGGGAAATACCTATGAGATTTTTTCAAATTATTTCTTCTAAGCTTCTTTCTTTGTTCAAGAAGATATAGCAACGGCAAAGAATTAGAGCAGACGTAATACGTATCGTTTAAATCCCTAAAAGAAATTTTTTATATTTTGTGAAAGACTGCAAAGAACTAGTAATGATTTTATCTCTTTAATTAACATGGTTTTTAAATTCTGACATTACTAAAATCTAAAAAACGTCGAAACAGCCCGTTTTAAATAAAAATGGAACAAAACAACCCTACATTTTACTCTAATTATAAATACCATAAATTTCCCAATAAATACAAGTTAATGCGGAGAATTATTTTGTCGTTTTTGTATGAAATTTGTTTCAATATAAATTTTAGATTGGCTTTTAAAATTTTCCATTCCGCCGCTTTCCAACAAAACCTGCTCAATAAATTATTAAACCGGTATATGTCAATGTGAATTGGGTATCATAAAAGTTTTATTGAATTTGTATATCCGGTCAAATCGAGCCGATATACTGGTTGTGACCGGGACGTTTGCGGTTCGCTTCGCGAATTCTGGTAAAATGAGCAAAACTTGGATTTAACAAAGTTTGGAACTATTGTCGTTCGCAACAATTTGACACAATTGCAGTAGAAATTAGAAGGTATTATGAGGAACAAACGTCCGTTTCCGAGTCCCTTTGCTTGTTTAAAAGGCCTTTAACAGAACATCTAAACTGAGGAAATCGTATTAGAAACGTCTGTAACTTTCACTAACTTACATAAATGTAGACGCTAAATTTACCAAATTTTTTTGAATTTAGTTTTAAAATACAAAACATTTCTTTGTAATAATTGTTTTATATTAAGGAACAACTAGTCTAATTAATTAAATTTTAATTATACATATACCAGTTTCAAATGTTTTGTTAAAATAAAAATTATATACAACAATTTTTTATATTACTCGTCGTAAAGGTGACGCTTTAAGATTTTTATTTAATTCTGCTGTAAAAATGCGTCAACACATTTCATACGTTTAGAAACATTAACATCACTAATGCTGCAAAATGCATGCTCTACAAGTTGATAAGACAACAGAACGAGAAACACTGCAAATGTTCTTTAAAGCTTTAGATTAAATTCAGCAAAACATAACGCTTGCATTTTCCCCATTTTAAAGTGTTGACAGTGCCATAACAGGGTGGTTATTTATTCTAACATCTTAATCTCGCAGGATGAGCGGTTTGTACTTAAAAAATTCATTTTCTAGCGTGAGTTTTGTAAACTTTGACGCAAACTATTTACTAGACGTTGTGCTTTTAAACAAAAACTTACTTGTAATGCTTTATGTCAGTAGTTCGTGATAGCTTCTCGTTAAAATGAAGCTAAAAGCTTCTATTTAGGTTACTTGCGTTAGGAAAAGTTATGTAAAGTAAGATTAAAATATCATTTTCTTGAAGTTTAGAATTTAGTTTAAGGTGTAATAAATGTTTTATGTAATAGTTCAGTAGAAAATTGCAATGATAAATATTAATCAATTTGTTTACAGAAATAAAAAAGTTAACTAGTGTAGGTTGCCTGTTTCAGTTTTAACTCTTAGTATAGGAAAGTATAAATTTCATGAAAATTTTCAAATTCGTCTGTCTGTGGTGGGATGTGTACGTGTGTGCGTTTGTGCGTCTCGTAATTCCTGAACGACTGCTCCGATTTCGACGCGCTTTGGAATTAAATTTAAAAAATTCGGAACCGGAAACACTATACGGAGTATAGCTACAGAGAGGTATTGTATTTGTCAAAATTCGGAAGTTAACAAATTGACGGAACTGCATGTTTTAGGGTTCTAGAATACCGAAAAGTCTAGAAAAACCACTTTGGGATGAAACCACAAAGTAGCGAGATTAGTCCGCCCAAAAAAAGTGGTTGGGAAAAGATGGCGGTGGGGCTGCTATTTTTCAATATAGACGCGCTCTAAAAACGAAGCTCAGATTTGTATTCTACGCATGCTGAATAACCGCTTTGCGCAACCGTTGTACCACACTCCGGTCACCGCCACCAGCCATTTTATATTTTTTCAAAGATTTGGGAACTTTGAATTTAAAATCAGTATGACCATGTTAAATGATAATAGAAACAACCCCCCATTGAGTACAAAATTATAGAGGGTTCCATGTGATCGTTTACGTTAAGAGTTCAATTTAGTAATTACCAAATAAATCATTTTTTTTTGGAAAATTTCTTACAGTTTTCAGCAAATCAATAAAGTTCGCAATTAAAACTTTTTAGATATAAAACTAGACTACTACCTCAAAAAATTAAGGAGGAGAGGACTCTTATTTTACCCAAGTTAATTAGCCCATCTGCGCAATCGCAATCGTTTTACCACTTCTCGGCCATCCCCCTGCAATTTTTGGTGTTATTTTAAAACAGGACATTTCCAAAATTTCTAAATTCCAAATTATCAAAATTTTCAATAATTTTCAGGTTTTCAAAGTCTAATATTTAAAAATTTTCAGTAATTTATAATAAAAAAAATTTTATTAATTTTTTTTAAATTTTCTTAATTTTATGAATATTTATTTCGGTAGCATTTATTTTAGAAATCAAATTTTTTAATCTAAAAGCTTTTAGAAAACCTTGAAAAAAATCGACTTTTTCAGAACTCCAGCTTCAAAATGGCTGCCGTTGCGTTTTTCTGTGGCAATAAGAAAAGTAAAAGTTTATGAAGAATAAAAAAGTTTAGGAAAAATGCTTCGCTCATTAATTACATACAATTACCCAGGAGGAGGGTATTGCATTTGTCAGAAATATCGTGATAAAGATTTAAAAAAAAGGAAGTTTTACGTCCTCAAAGTAAAAAATACTGTTTTTTCACTACTAGTAATATAGCGTAGCATTTTGACACATAATAGAATGCTGTGAAATTCAATTTCTCTACCTTTGCTCACTGACAGGTAACTAATTTTTCATTATTAACCACTGGTAAATAATGAACAAATTTATATTTTTTGATAATCCTGTGACAGTTTTAAAGAGAACGTTTCTATAGCACGATTTAATATAATGGAGAGATTCTATTTAATGGTATTTTATGCATAAAATAGTTGTTTAAATAAATTAATTTAATTTTAAAAACTTTGATGTATTTGAATATACATTTTTCGCGCCGTAATAAATGACAACTCTGTCAATATCAATTTCGCCTATAATACAACCACACAAAGTAAAAAAGAGAAAATTGTTAATAATTTCAGTATTTTAGATGAAACCAGATCTTAAAAACAATGTTTTTGAATACCAATGATGATTTAACAAGGTGAATAATACGTAGATTTAATCTTTCTATCAATACATAACTTTCTGTATTTTAGGTTAAGTGCTTACTATTATAAATATAGGGGTTAACTTCAAAACTGTCATTTGTTTTATAATTTGAAACAAACAGGGATTTAAGTTAAAATAGTCATTTTTCCACAATTGTAAGGGTTTATATCACTAGTAGTGAAAAAAAAAGTATATACACCTCGGTAGAAAAGTCTTATAACCCTCGGGCCTTACATCCCTTGGCGCTACGCGCCTCGGGATCTAACCTTAGCCCTCAGGCTATAATAGTAGACTTTTCTACCTTGGTGTATAATATACTATTTTTGACATCGTACCAGTATGCTTCTGTATGCCCAATACTTTGAATGTAGTTATACACTTTACAGCACAAGCTTTATTAAGGAATCCCAAGATAGTGAATCTGGAAAATTAAGGTTTATAAAAATTAACTTACCCGAAAATACAACTCAGATTCGTATCGTATAGTTTTGTTTTCTAACAATGGAGCAGCATTGTACGTTTAAAAATAAGACGATAAAATCAGTGACCGCCAAAAAGAAACGTTTTTTTAATTTATTTAGCAAAAATCTACGTACAACAATCGTTTGTGCGTGCTTATATAAAAACTAGAAATGCGACGGTCAAAAGTTGACACGTGACTTCCAGCATACGTCAAATATTACATTTTTCTAAAAAAATTGCCACAAATTGACTTTAAACTGGAAATTTAAAAAAATTAAATAGAAAAAAGGCGTTTGTAATAATTTTCTATGTTGATAAATGTTCCATTATAAAATTTAAAGAAAAAATATTTTCGCTTTTTGGGAAAAACAGGAACAATCTTTTATTGTCATTTCGCCTTCAGTGGAAGGAAAGTGCTTTAAATCGCACAAATATTAACCCCGAATGCCCCATAAGCATTCCCTTTGCATTACGAATTGGAAAATTATGAAATGAGTAAATTGTAAATCTTGGTGCAAAATTTATTTTAATCTCATTACAGACAACTCTTTAGTTTTTCACAATTTACAGTAAAAAGGCAATTTTTGGCATTTTTTTAGGTAAATGAATATTTGACATATACCGGAAATCACGTGTCAGATTTTGTTCGTCGTATTGCTAGTCTGCATACAAGCACAAACGATTGGCCTACTTAGATTTTTCCTGAAGAAATTAATAAAAAACTGTTTCCTATTTGATACAGATTTCTTGGCAGTAATGTTTCCATGAACCCCTCAGTTGTAGGTTTTTTGGATAACTGCTGAAATGCTCAAACAGCTTGTCTAAATTATAAATTTTAACCGACAAACACAGTATGATATTACAGAAAGTGATGGCCGGTAAGGGAGGTAATGTGGGCGACACTTTTTTAACAAACACGCAAAACAAACCATACTGCATACAACGCGATAAGTGATGTTTTTATAAGCAACTGTGACAAAAGTTCAAATATCTGCGTTTCGGGGGGCACCGTTGTTTTCGAAACGAAGCGAAAGTTAAGTAAACTAACAAAATAAAACCTACAAAACCTCCCAGAGAAGAGACTTAATGGTGTAGGTCAAAAGCAAAAGAGCCTATTAATGTTGCTTTTTGGCCTCACGTTGTTATCTCATTTCAAACCGCCAGCTCAACTTTAATAAACTAGCTAAAAGTAGGAATTATTTGTTTTTAATTTATCGTAATTAATGTTGACGAGCCGTTGCTCATTAAAGGAAACAAAACTTTGGTATTCGCAATTAATCCGAGGTTTAGATTAGTGAAGATCGCTTTTGTGCTGAAAAGTGAAGTTGTAATAAATTAAATCGAAAAACGTGAAAAGAGTTGATATTTTTAAACTTTGTAACTTACAATCGGCAGATGTATTCTATATTAATCCTACTCTCGGAGTTGTCTAAAACTGGTAAAAAGATGTAATTTGCACGTGATCGTTGTCAGCGCGTTGCCATTGGTGGTAGCTGAGAATTCACAAAACATCGGTACTACGTAGTGTCATAGATTTTCCAATTAAACTGCTTTTTTGTATTAAATACATGGTTAAAATTATGTTATTTTGTCATTATGTTTAATACATCTACGCGCAAACAAATAAATATTGCTGAAATAATTTATCAACACCTACTGCCCTGCGCTACGCTTAACATAAACTAGCTGCACTATTGCAAACGCATGTTGCAGATGGAGCCGTGCACGTGTTCTTGTTTTGCCGTCTTAGCAAATAACATAAATAGTAGCAAAACCCGTGACTTATGCTTCATACTTTTTTAAAATAGTAAATTAACTACTGAAGTTGCTTGTGTAGCGGACTGTGAATCGTAGTTCTAGTTTTATAAATTTTATAGAGATTCGTTTAATTTTATATGAAACGATTTAAAAGAATTTGTTTCCCACAATTACGGAAGATTAGGGAAAATTAACCCACCTTAATATTGCTGCAACTAAAATTTAAGTTATAAATCTTATTCTACTATTAATCATGGGCACTTTAGTCGTATCAGAAATGTTTAATCGCCCTCCGCTTACTAAAAGAAAAGGCATGAATTTACGTTTTGCAAAAATTCACAGTAGGCGTTACAGAGGAACCGCTAGCTCTATAAGCTTACAAAGTTTACGAAAATCGTGTGGCTAGTTTTTGGGCATTGTTCATACTTTGAAAATACTTTCACTTAACAGATTTTATTTAGAAAAACGAAATAGTATAATCAGTAGAGATATATCAAATAGTAATTTTAGCCACCATTGGCTAATTACCGCATATTCGGCCGGTTCCTCACAGCCTAATACCGAATATTCGGCTAACTATTCGGCGGTAAATTATTCGGTCAAGTAGTCGGCCAAGAAAACCAAATATTCGGTGAAATATTCCGCAGATTCCGAAATTAAACCAATCACTCGGCCTAATATTCGGCCAAGTACCAAAGATTACGTAATTCGAGCCAATTATTCGACCATGTATACACTTATACGCCAAATAATGCCAAAATGTGTGAATAAACTGCTTTACATAAGCAGATAGCGTTCACTTTGGCTACCAAGACTGTAATTTTGTTTTAATGTATTTTAATTTTAATTATGGCACGTATATTCTCAAAAAATTGCATTTTGGAATAGTTTTCGTTGGCAGACTCAAAAACCATTCAGCTTATTCGAATATTTAATAAGCTCCAAAAGGCCGAATATTCGGCCAACTATTCGGCTCACCAAATACTCGGTGCATCTGTAGTATAGTGTAACATTATTCCTCTGGAACTGTTCTAATACCAAAATTAATTTCGGTCTGTTAACTCGTTTTTAAGTAAATAAGCGTTAATGCGGATAATTTGCAAACACCATAGCCATTTTAATGCTAGAGTGCTCAGAAAAACGTTAGATTTGTCTTAACACCTTCTATTATATTCTGCTCTTACGATTATGAATTGCCGTTTGTGAAAAAAATGCAACCAAAAACATGCCTGATTTTTTTTATATATATAGGAAAGTACAGCCATTAGTTTTACGTAGGTATACCAAAATTCATTAAAATTGGTCCAATAATTCTTTAGATTTCGCGTTACATACATGTGCACAAACAGACAATTTTTAAAATCTGTTGTTTTGTGTTTCTGTAGGCCCGAAACATATATTTCCGTCAAAATGTCAAGTATGGAAAAGTACAGAAGCATACGGATTCGGCTAGTTCTTTTTAACTGAGAGCTAGTAATGTACACGCAGAGATTTTTTTAAGTGAACATAAATGAGTCCTCAATATGTTAGTCAATGGACTGTGGAATGCGTGGCGTATATTTGTTTATATTGTAAAATGTACTTGAGAAGACTGTTGTAGCGATTCCTTACAGCTTTTCAATAATAAAGATTGCAAAAAATAGCAGCCTTAGTAATAACATTTGTTTGTCTGTTATTAAAAAGAATTATATAAAATATGCTCTGTGAAATGCCACATTGGCGATATAATAAACATTTCCGACCCGCTAGAACCATAAATAACCAAATTATACCAACAGAGGTGACAGCAAACGTAAACTTTAACTGCAAACAATCTATAAACTGAGCCAACACACAAACAGCTGAATTTGTTTTAAAGTAGTAAATCCTTCCGAGATAAAAAATTTTGTCGTTCTGTTATGGTAAGACAGTTACGGATTTAATATAAACGCTATATAGTACTTCTCAAGAATATCGCATGCTTACCCTGTTTCAACATTACAGCATCTACTTTATTTTTTTAAATTACCTCGAAGTGTTTTAGCGTTTAATTAACTTCTAATATGTATACAACATTTCAGTACTATAATATTTATGATTTTCTGCGCATATATTACTTTTTAATTTACTTATTTTAATTTTATCTCGACCCCCTGTTCAAAGTTGACCGTGACCGTCAGGTAGTTAGTGTCGCAGCTACGGCTACCATAGCTTCTTAATGGAGTGAAGATTAAATAGCCGGAGTAAAGAGAAAACACTGCAATTCCACAGTCTAGACAGTATTCACAGCAAGATCCTTTCCTTAAGAGAACATAATCTACTTTGTTGTGTGGAGAAAATAGACGCTAATATGCCACTCAGAAACGGTGATGCTGGTGACACAATTCAAGAACTTAGTTTTTAGCACACATTCCTACGCTACCCAATTTACATTCACAACTAATCCTCTTAGGGTTTTCATATAACCTACTTTCTTGTTTATTACAAATAGGGCAATGTAATTTTTACGACATTTTTCAATAGAAAAAAGCGCCCCGCTGGAAAACTGTTTTAGATGGAAGTAAAAAATATTGTGTTCTGTAAAGTTTGCAAAGTCTGCAGCCCAAAATAATGATGATAGAACACACAGGATGCTTTATAGTTTCTACGCAAACTTTTTGTGAAACCCTATCTAAAAACATAAGGGTTTATAAGCTTAAGAAGTTGAAAAACAGCAACACTTTACCCAAGAATTTTTTCATAATCCCGCTAGTTTCACGATTCGTCAGTTTCTGAGCTAAGTTTGCATTAAATTTGAATATATTTCAAGGAGCGGCATTTATAAATTGTAGTAGGACTTAAATATTCAAACTCCGTGTTTCCTATTTAGAAACCCGTATACCAAGCCGACATAAAAGTTTAATTTATTTAAATGCATAAAGAAATACGATTGCATTAAAATTTTACAGAAAAAACTCATTTTTCTTAAAAGAAAATCAAACATTTCATAAAATTGTATAAGTTTCATTGCACGTTTTTTAAAAACTGAAAATAGGTCTATTCTATGCGTATACCTACTTTATTTTAGCTCCCATTTTGCTACATCTGTTTATTCGTTTATTAAATTAGAATATCCTATTAATTTGTATAACCTCAGAATAGGAACGGTTTTAGGAAGCAATCGCAATTTTTTTCTACAGTTTCAATAAAGAAAACTATTGATATAAAGAATATTTTTGATTTTGATATTTTGAAGGATATACATGATTTCGACCTCCAGGAACTCAATGAGTCTGTGGGTGTGTGGATGGGTGTGTGGATGGGTGTGTGGATGCACGTAATAGGTACCGAACTGATGGTGCGATTCCGATGAAGTTCAAAATGTAAAGGTATCTCAAAATTCATCGACAATAGAATCTAAAAAAATTATAAATGAGAAGCGGAAGTTAGACATATATTTTACTTGAACTTTTTCGAAAATTTAATTTTCTGAAGCTATAAGCAGCATCTGATGGACAATTTTAAAATAAATCCAATGCTTTTCTCTCAAACTTTCTGCTTCGAAAATGACGCCCACTATGAATTTTTAAAAAAATTTTCTACTCACTGCGTAGGAAATGACATTCTGCGCACTCTAGTGGCAAAGCGAAACGTCAATTTCCCGATCTACTTACCCAGGAAAAATAGCAAAAGCACTGTACCTCTCAGGCACTTTACAAAGTAATCGTCTTTTCTTCTCCGGTTTCTCCAGCGGCTACCGCTTCACCAATTTGGACCATTTCTTTTCAATGAAAGGTCTCTATCCTCAGATGGAACATGAAACATTTTTATATTTTTATTCTACGTCGAGGGGGTAAGGGGGTGGAATGGGAATTATGGGGTCGTGCTCACGCACGGCTTCATGATTCTTATTTAAAAAAAAAAAAAAGGGTTATGACATAACATAAATCTATTAACAAAGTTGATAAGAAAATAAATATCAATTACAACTTGAACATTAATAATAGACATTTATCGGACAATTTGTACAATTTGAAATTGAAATGCCTGGATCAGTTTGATTTGTAACATCGACAGAAGTTTCCGCTGTCTTCTTTTCAGCTGTCGAAGATGGTCCTGCCGCTGGATGCATTAATTTTTCTGCCAAACTTATTTTGCCTTGAAGAGAGTCCTCTACGTAACCTTCAGCTACAGCTGAAAACTTCCATCCCCCAAGCCTTTTGACTGACAATAAATCGCCACCATGGTTCGCAAGCAAAGTGGCTGAACTTCTTCGGAAGAAATGTCCTGTATATTCAGCAGGACTGTCTAACCTGAGATATTCAGCTGTTTTTGATGGAATTTTGCCGAATGTATTAAGACCAACTGGCGAATTAATACATTTACCACCACGGTAAGTTAAAAAAGAACGTTTATTTGTCACTGGTCTTAAATTTTTGTATTTTAGGAGTAAGGCAATCCAAGAAACATCAGTAACTGCAAATCGTCTGATAACGTTCGTTTTTGTGACAGGTATGGTCACAAATACTACGTCGGTTTTAAACTCGATGTCATCAATAGACATTTTACACAATTCCTCACGGCGGCATGCCCCAGAAATGCCTATTATTAATACAACCTAAGTTAAAATGTAATATTTATGTTAATGTGTGAATAAATAAATAAAACAAAATGTATACCTTCATTAACAGGAACGAAGAATCTGGTGTTTCATTAATAAATTTTCGTATCTGTTCATCATCTAATACTTTTGACTTTTTGGGGTTTTGATTTTCTGTTTGCCTCTTTAAAAATGCTGTAAGTTTCGCAAATTTCGAAATGTTTATATTGTTTTGGATTATTAAGCACGATTTTAACATTGAGTAGTGGACCATAATGACTTCTTACTTGGAAAGGCTTGAAAATAAGCTAGAAAACAATTTTCTGTATAATTTACAATATTTTTTGATTTGCACCACTGAACTAATTTGGAATGCACTAGTTCATAGCTGTGCTTTGATTTTACTGGCAATAAAATTTTGAATCGCCACATTTGCAGCTTCTCGAATTTCAGGAGGTGTACAAGAAAATTCATCGGCCATTCTTCAAAATTAAAAATATGAAATGACAGTCGACAACTGCATAAACAATTGCTATCAACCTACTTTGTTTTCTAGCTACTTCTGTTGGCTTGAAAATACAAGCATTCGCTTGAAATTCTAAATTACTAATTATTTTACTTAATTAATGTACTTCTGTTCGATACAAAAAATATTGTATAAACCTTATGCGAGAAAGCTTAATCCGCGCATTCGCGCATATGAAGGCATTCGCTCGCTAGCGCTCGCTCATGCTTCAACACAGCGCTCATGCGGGAACATTGCTTTCCCGCATTTGGTTTGTAAATAACTATTTAGTTTAATGTTTTATTACTCAAATCGAGTTGCTAGATGCCCTAAAGCAACAAACACAGTGTACAAAATAAGATAATTTTCAAAAAATGAACACCGTGAAGTAAAAAACTATGTTTCCATTTTGGAACGTTCTTGAACACATTGCTCAAAAACTAGTAGAGCATTTTTAGGTTTATAGATCTAGGGATAGGCTACAATTTGGTTTAGGTCGGAATCCGCTAAATAAACTGTGGGGCGTTCTATTTTTCAAAATTGAGGATTTATTACCATTTATGTAATAAACGCAATACTTTATTAACACAAAACTGCGTATATTAAACACAAATGTCAAATCAGTGTTGCTCTACGGCTGCAGAACCTAGAAAGTCACAAACGAGATAACGCGCCGTATACAAGTTTTTGTAAACAGATGTCTACGAAAAATACTACGCATCTACTGGCCTAATACAAACAGATCTGTGGGCAAGAACGGAAGAAGACAAATAAAGAGACGAAAATGAAACTGGATAGGTCACATTCTTGGCACACCTTTGAAAAGCATCCCGAGAAGAACTAAGCCCAGAGAAAGACCCAAATTGACCTGGAAAAGATCAATCCTGAAAGAGGCCCAGAACGCCGGAATGTTCTGGAGTGCAATAAAAGCTTTAGCCAGCAACATGACCAGATGGGAAAGATATCTAGAGGCCCTATGTTCCTCCATGGAATAAAAGAAGAAAACAAAAACATTCCGTTTAAGCTAAACAGTGAGTCATAGCAGAATAAGATTCACATCTTAATTTTTAGTTGCAGCAATACTTGGGGTGATTAAATTATCCTGTTTCACCGAATTTATTTTCGTGAATTTTCTCCATGTTTTCAGGTTTTCTCCAAAATCCCAAGGAATCATTTTTTCAAACATCAAAAAACTGATTTTTTTTTCTTAGGAAAGATTTGCGAAATCGTATAGCTGCATTACGGAATACAGCTCACCGAGCCCGCTACTGTGATGGTTGATACAAAATGCTTTTGAAAATATGATAAGCAATTTTTTCCTAACTACAGATTTAGGGCAAACTAAACAATTAATTTTAGCGTGTTTACGTTATGTATATATTTTTTAGTCTTAAATTTAATTTATTTATCAATTCCAGCTTTATAGTGATTAAGTATTTTATATACAGATACTCATTAAATTTAATTACAAATCCGAATAGTAATTACTCTCCTCTCTTATTTCTTTATTATATTTTCAGTTTAAACAGATTATAGGTGTATTGTTTTTCCCAGCGTTGACTTAGTTGATACCAAATGAAATAAATCACACCAACTGATATTTTTCGCGCAGCTCTTCAGTATTGAAATTCGAATTCAACTGATGGTAACTGATAACTCTACAGAGGTTGCAGTTACTTCAGTTGGGGTAGGTATCAAACACTATAGCCGGCTATTTTAGAAAACTGCCATTCAGCTGCCATACATTTAAAATTATGAGTAAAATAAATACCCATTTAACAATTTTAAGTTCCTTCTTACCAAAATACTAGTAAATTCATTGCAGGTCAAAAGAATTGAAACTTCTAACTCATCGTTCATTTTCCGGTAAAGTAGCACTAAATCCTGGAGCGACTTCTGAATCGTGATTGCTTGTGAAAAAATAAACGTTTTATATGTGCGTCGCAACAGGATAAGGTGCAATCGTCTAGAAAAAGGTCGTTTTAAGATAACTGTCCATTAAAGGAATGCAGCAAGTTTGCACACAAAATGTTTCTTGATGCTGTTTTTTCATTTAAAGATTTAGATTTCAAAAATGCGGACTATCTAACTAAGTAATTTAGTAATACGGAAAAAAGCGAATATTTCTGGGAAAATATACAAACAACCTAATTGGTACAGGAAAATATTAGAAATGTTTGTCTCATATAGCGGAAAAATTGAACAAAGCTGTTTTACTTCTTGTTTAGTAAAAGTCCTGAAGCATAATAATAATAATTAATAATAATTATCTTTATTTTCCACATTCGCAGAGACAAAAATTAACATACATAATTGAGAAAAAAACAAAAAATAATTAATTATAATAACTATAATAAAAAAAAAACATGCAAACGAATGAGAAAATCACAAGGTTGCAGTTCAACTGTAGCAGCTGCTACATTTGATCTTCCACTGCAACCTTGGATAAAACAAAAGGCGAAAAATAATAAATGCCTAAATTAAAACTAAACTA
Organism: Ctenicera cuprea; assembly: GCA_958336395.1. Lineage (NCBI taxonomy): Eukaryota > Metazoa > Arthropoda > Insecta > Coleoptera > Elateridae > Ctenicera > Ctenicera cuprea. The sequence goes on along the minus strand of OY284486.1, from coordinate 75,619,486 downwards.
AACTAAACTAAACAAAGAATAAAATAAAAAATAAATTATTCTGCAAAGGCAGGCCGAAGAGCAGTTGAACCAACACAGCGGGACTGTATAGTTACACACGTAAATAGTTCGGCTAATTTGTAATTTGTCGATGAAACAACATTTGACGGTACCGAAGCTTAAATAACAATTTGGGATAAGTTTTTATATTTTGAGGAATTTCGGTGTACACTTTATAAATATTAAAAGAAAAAGAACCTTCAAACAGACTAGTTCGATGAGAAGGTGGAGTAATGCCACCTTTAAACCTAAGATTTAAATTGTGTACATCGGTTCGAAACGAAATTTTGTTATATAAATACAGCGGACTTTTTTCTAAAATTATTCGATGATAGAGACAGGCAGCATGCAGCAGCCTTCTGTTTTGCATGTTAAGCCAAGATAATTCCGATAATTTATGAGATATATGATCATATTTCCTAATTCCAAATATTAATCGTAAACATGAATTTTGAACTCTTTGTATGCGTTGAGCAAAATAATTAGTAATACAAGGACCGTATATTTGCGAACAATACGAGAAATGACACAAAACAAGAGATTCGCACAGTAAAGCCTTTATTTTTTGAGAAAGGTAGTGCCTGTGGGGATAAATTAACTTTAAATTAGTATAGGCTTGTTTTATGTATTTTGTAACTTGTGTTTTGTATCTGAAACTGTTATCAATAACTAGTCCTAAGTTCCTAGCTTCGTCTTTAATAGGGATCGCCACATCATTGATGCTGAGATTCACCAGATTCTTTATGCCCAGAAGCTTTTGTGCGTTACCAAATAACTGTATACTTGACTTTGTGGGGTTGATTATCAATGAATGTTTAAATGAAATGTCATTTATAGAATTTAAATCTTCCTGAATATTTTTCAAAGCAAACTGTAAATTTTCGATTGGAAATGAGTAATACAATTGAGTATCGTCTGCATACATATGAATGGAGCACGTTTCAACACACTTATAAAAACGACTTGTATAAATTATAAATAATAAGGGCCCCAGGATTGATCCCTGTGGAACACCTCTAAACACAGGTCTTAGCTGAGATAAGCCATTGGGCAATCTCACACACTGTACACGTTCCGAGAGATAACTACGAAAAAGGGTAACTGCAGCAGGAGTGAGATTTATAGATTGCAAGATAGATAGTAAAATGTCATGATTTATAGTGTCAAAAGCCTTACTAAAATCCAGAAGCACTAATAGAGAAAGTTTATTCTGATCAGTCGCCAACATTAGATCATCTGTGACTTTTAATAATGCAGTTGTACAACTATAGCCCGGTCTGAATCCTGATTGCATTTCAGAGATTATTTTTGTTTCAGTTAGATAACGTCTTAATTGTGAATTCATAATTTTTTCTAATATTTTTGATAAAGTAGGAAGAATGCTAATAGGGCGTAAGTCGTTATAGCCAAATGGATTTGTATTTTTAGGAATGGGTACTACAACGGCTTTTTTCCATGCGGTCGGAAATGTATTAGAGCTCAAGCAGCAATTGATGATATGCGTTATATACGGCAGAAGTGTAGGACAGCAAAGTTTTATAATTTTAATATTTAAGCCATCCCACCCCGACGAGTTACTCTTAATTTCGTTAATATATTGCTGTACTGTAGTACAATCAACACTTGCAAATGTGAAAGGTTCAGAATCAATTTTATGTTCGTTTTTATAGTATGCAATTGTCTCAGATGGATCGTGATTTAAGTTAGGTATACTATCCAAAAAGAAGTTATTTATTTCATCCGCATGTTGAAGGTGAAGAGGTAAGTTATTCGTTTTACTTTTAAGTGACTTAATGTCTAAATTTTTTAATTCATTCCAAATTTCTTTGGACTTACCAGTACTAAATTTATACTCTAGGTAAGCTTTCTTCTCTCTCTTGATAGTATTAGTGGTGAGATTGCGTAATGATTTATAATAGACCCAGTGCGCAGGCTGTTTACTTTTCCTAAATTTAGATAACGCATTATCTCTTAGCTGCATAAGAAGTCTGGTGTTATCAGTCAACCATGGGGCTCTACGTTTATAATTTTTAAGGGTTTTAATGGGCGCATGTTTGTTTACTACTTCCAAAATATTTGTGCTTAAGTATGTAATTTTATCATCGATGTCTTCCATATGAAATATATTTTGCCATGCGATTAGATGAATATCGTTTAAAAATAAATCCACATGAAGATCATTATAGCAGCGCACAGTTCGAAATGAAGGAGTATTTTTAAAAATTTCTATTGCAAGCTGGCAGTAGATAGTTTCGTGATCTGCAAACTTTTGACCTCCGACACCTGATGCTAAGATCATATTGGTATCAGATGTTACAATAAGGTCGAGAAGGGACTCCTTATCTTCAATTCGCGTGGGTTCAGTTATAATTTGCGTTAAATCTAAAGATTCCAGTAAAGAGTTGAAGTAAATACAGTCGGGGTGATTAGATGCTAGGAGATTTATATTAATGTCACCAACACAGATAAGCTTGTCAGAGATACACGACAGCTGCGTGCATGCCTGCTCAAATTCATCGCAAAACAATTTATAATTTTGATTTGGCGGTTTATAAGCTACACCAAAAGCTAGTGTCAGTTTATTTATTTTTATAGTTAGCCAAATTTGTTCCGTATTTATATTATTGACATTAATACGAGAAAAATTGAAAGAATTTCTAATATAGATACAGACACCTCCGGCTCGTTCTGCACGATCATATCTTTGTAAATTATATCCACTAATACAGATCGCATCATTACTTATGTGATTTTTCAGCCAAGTTTCACTGACAGCCACTATGTCATACTGAGTTTCATCAACAAATTCTTTTAATAAATGGAGTTTTGAGATTAACGATCTGATGTTAATATGTACTATCCGCAGCTTATTCATTCGCACAGTATCACTCTACATAATTCAACTGCTCTTGACAATAAGAGACAGTAAAGAAAAAGAAACTAAACTAAAACTAAGTACTAAGACCCGTAAATGCGGTTCAAAGAACCAAAAATTAAATTAAAACTATCGCGGCATGATGTGAGCTACGGCCGATATTTGGCAAAAATAGGGCCCAAACGTAATTATTCGCGAATATCTCGAGAACGGTGGCATTTACATGAAAAATGTTCTGAATAAAGTTATAGGGCGCTAAATTTCCTATAAAATGTAATTAAATAATTTTCTTGCACAACTACATCTTTTAAACAGATGAAACGGTGGTTGTTCAAATTTTTAGTTTCTTTTAGCACCAATTAAAGCACGAAATCTTTTATTTCCAGCATCAGCAATAGTTAGTAGCACAGTTATCGCGTTTACCATCAAATTGAACAGTGGCGTGCCGGCAACAAAATTCCTCCTGCAATCTGGGGCTTGTAAACAAAAGCTAATAACTTGCCCATAGCATCAATTAAATTCTCTGTTCTAGATAGTATTTTACAGACAAATTTTTCAGCGTACCAAAAGATGTTAGGCATGCGGGTACTAAAGCATCGAATTAAGGTGCTTAAACGTTTGCTTTATGTGGAGTATTTGGTGAAAATTGCAGTCTTATAACTTAAAAGAATTATTTTTAAATATTAGAATTTTCAAACAATTTGATACTTTTCTAAATGTCCAATAATTAGAATTTTCAAAAATTCTTAAGATACTCAGTAACCTCAGCATTTTTAAAAATTTTGTTATTTTTAGAAATTTTAAATAATTTTAATAGTTTATTTATCAATTCCAGCTTTACTTTACAGATACTCATTAAATTTTAATAGTGTTCAAAAAAAATTTCCAAACATTTTTAAGCAACCATAATCGTTAAATTTTTGGAAACAGGCGGTGTAAAATATGTTTGATCTTTTTTAATATTTGAAAATTATTCTAAATTTCCATAAAAAAGTATAAATTTTCGAAACAGTTAAAAATTTAAAGAAAATTTAATAAATGCGAAGAAACTCCCGCGGCGGCTGCCCAACAGCTTTTCTTAAATTTATTTGAACCGTATAATGTATTTGTTAGTAGTTATTAAAAATAAATATATGTATAATAAATCCTTAATTGTCTCACCATAACAAGACGACATGCTTTTGCATCTCGACATGGTGTTTCGGTCGTGTTTTGGCAATAAATTGTGTTTACCGGCCGTGTTTTAGCAAAGGATTTTTTTAGGTATTTATTAGTTATAAAAACATTTTGAAAATCTCTTTTAAGGCACTCCCTTGAAAACGAGGAAAGTGTACAATTTAACTAACTTTTAGCTCGCTTTTCGTTTAAAGAATATTTTCTACGTGTATGATAGGATCTTTTTCTTGAAGATTTTACTAAGGGTTTTCTGCTCTGAAATTTTTTTGCGTGGTTTTTTCACAGAACGTTTTCGGTTTTCCCACGAAATGTTCTTTCCGGGACCGGCTTTCACTTCCGACACCGATTCAGCGCAAAAATCATTCTGAGTTATGGAAAATAAACGGGGCGCGTAGCTCACGGGCTTTGCTAGTTTATATTAAAGTTTTTTTAATAAAGAGATATTTGATTTTAAATATTACAAAAGGCGTGTTGAGCCTCATCCTACTTCAAACCGTTGACAAAATAAATCAAATAGAATGTAATTGGAAACTTTTTAAAAAGAAACTAATACGAAAATAAACAGCTGACACACTTTAACGCGGCCTCCATGTGCGTCGCAGTGGTATTCTAGATAGGGAGGACCTACAGTTCGAGGTAAATTATAAATCGCCATTAGCTTTGTTGTTGCAAGTACTATTTATATTTTTAGAAGAATAATAAACCATAAAGCATACCTCGCAAAACCTATACAGGATTAAGGGGTAAGCCAGGCACAATAACCTAACCTGACCTACGCTCAAAATCAAGCTAAGATCGTCTTGCTAAGAACAACGTATTTTAAAAACTAAGTTGCAGTCACAACAAGTTAGGAAGCGGGAAAAAGTAACGGAAAAAGTCCTCTAGAAAACAAGTTCTGCGCAAAAACGTTTACAATATGAAATACTACAAAATCGACTTCAGGCGTTGTTTTGGCAATACCAGGACGGTATAAGAAATATTCCTGATAGTTGATGGCCAACAAGCCACAATATTAGGCTTAGAATTGTTCTCGAATAAAACCGGGGGCTTTTTTTTGCGGAGACTTACTTCCTAGATTCAAGAGGTTACACAATTCAAGTACGCTTGAACTTATTTTCGTTTCTTTCCGTATATTTTATTTGTTTTTCCTCTAATTTTCAAAACGATTACTTTTAGAATATCACCTTCGCAAGCGCTTTAAACGCTTAAGTAAAGTAAAATCTTTTCTTTACACCAAACATTTTTTCTCCACCTCGTAGAAGTAGAAATTGAAAGAATACTGTATTAAAAAATAACGAGAATTATGATTACAAATTATTAAAGAATTGATTTGCCAATTTTTGTATATTATTACATGTATATCATAATGTCATTAAATCTTCTTAACGTAACAGAGGTTTAAATAAAGATACGGAAAATTTATTCGTAACTTTCTTTGTCGCACACTGATAGAAATGTTCTACGGCTTTAAATACAGTAATTTAAAGCTTTCAGTGCGGGCTTTCAAAACATCAGGGCATCGCTAACATCACTACTCTTAACATTTCCTGTAAATGACAGCTCCGGTGAGGGTGTCACTCTTCCCAATTTAGCTTATCGCCAGATAGACGTTTTTTATTTTTCTTCCTAAAAGTACTTGGTACATCGAGGGCTTCGTGTTTCATTTCGAAATACGCCTTATTCAACCGAAACAAGAAAGCGCTCATTGCCAAAACAGTAAAATGCCTTACCTTTTCATCGGAAATGCAAATTACTTCACGTTGCGAAGGTAACTTGACAACCCATTTCCAAACCGAAAACAAAAGCTCTTGTCTGAATAAATCTCCAGTTGAAATTATAAGTCATTTTATAACATCGAGCATTTATTTTCTGTAAAATATTTATATAAAATTACGTTGGTATAAAGGAAAAGAGATTAATATTGTTTAGAAATCTCAAATGACTTGTAACCAGCAAAACGAAACAATTTTGCTGTTATGTTTGTAATTAAGCACGTTATTGTTAGAGTCCATTAATTAGCGAGTATTTCCACAGAAAAAAAGTATATGAATTACAGATAGTAATATTGTATAAGTAGATTCAACCTGAGATTTTAATATCTTCACGAAACGAAGTTAAAACTATCACTGGTTACTTACTCTCTCGCTCTTTGCTTTGTAATGGATTCAAAAGTAAACAAAAATTTCAACTTAAATATGATAATTTCTTTCCTTTCTACTACTCGCGTCATTCTGCATAACAACAGAGGCAAAATGAAACAAAATTAATATCTGCTTGCGAAACCGCCTTGCCTTTCGCAACTAATTTAATAAATCTGCTGTGATATTCGCTTTGTTGTTTCTTTTCTGCGAACATTCTGTTTTTAGAGATAGATTTGGTGGGTAATCTCCGAGCTCTTGATAATATTTGAGATTTGCATGATTCGAAGCAATATTTATTGCTCTTTTTGAATAAGTCGCGTGATTTATTTCCTCCATTCTCCCTGCGGTTGGTATTATTTTCTCTTTTTGTATTCTTTTGATTGCGGGAAAATTTTATGCTTATGAAAGCGGCGCGCTTCAGTTATTTGCTTAGGTCTGCTTCCAACTTCTCCAATATAACGCTGAATCTATTCATTTAGCTCTGCTTGTTTTAAAACTTAGCAGTAGATGGTGGCTAGCAAGCAAACCGAAGTCTCAGATATGAGTCGGGATGTTGTCGGGATTTTGACATGCAAATTGGATGCGAGATTGTATGAAAGTAGCCGCTCTGGGATTCGAAGCCATGTTTACAATGGAGCATTATCTTTATAAGCAAACATCACCATTATACAGCCTTGGGATGTTCCAACACGTTTTGTTGCAACCACTTTTATTAGAGAATTTTCTGGGCTTTCTTTATACGAAAAAGCAGAATTTGCACAGTATTTACGTCTGCTCCTAAACTTCCAAGTTTACGTACTCTTTATGAGCAATGAGCTTTTCTTAAATCTTTTACGACATATAAAATCTTTTAAGAAACGCAGGTAATATAAAAGTTATAAGGTTGATTAAACTTTCAAGCATTTTATCCAGCGGCCTTCACAAAAAACCTCTACAATCAAAGTTTTACTTCCAGTGCTTGCCTTTTCCTTACGTTGACCTTAAGTTTTCAACTTTAAAGTTTTAATTCTCTTAGGTTTTTTTCTTAACAGGCAAACATTTACAATTACTTTTTAATTAAACTAACTTTAAAATATTTTCACTTCAAAATAGAATCGTTAAATTTTCTCACGGCTTTGATTACAAATCATTTAATAAATTATGTCTTTTAAATAAATTACCCAACAATAATCGTTACAGTGAGCGAGATCTAAGTTGGTCCAAGAAGAGGAACCACAAAACAACTCTGATTTATTCAGATGCATTTGGAACGCAGCCATAACGCTATTGATCCGTGCTTATAAATTCAACTTGAACTGTTCAATGTGTATCAATGTTCGAGGCAGTTGGGTATGTCTTTGGATTTTATAAAACTTTTAAGGGTTTCCAATTTTCCGCATACTACTGACCGAATTTCCATATACTTTTATTTATTTGTTTGGGTTAAAAACATAGTAGAAAAAACAAGTTCGTTGTTCAGTACAGTAGTATATTTCGATCTATTTGTTCATTTACGTTAGTATAAGTTATATAAGTATTATAATTACTTACTACGCCTTTATTTATTTATGGCAGCATCTCTATAATTACGTATGCGCGTTAAAATGTAAAGTTTTGATTTTTAGACTTGGATATCAAAACCAGCTAGTGTAGTTTCAATAAAACACACTTAAAATTCGGGATATGTTCAAAATTCATCGAAAAATTTTAAAGACAATCCGAAACTGGAAGCGAAAGTTATAGACGTAACGGAATATCGTAGAAAATGTTAAGACAAATCGAATACTTTTTTCGTAATCTCTCTGCCTCAAAACGATGGGCGCAGCCATATTTCAAAAATGTTTGCTAAAACGCCGGTATCTTTGAAAACGACGTAACAGATCGGCATAAAATTCAGTATCGTAATAAATCTGAGCGAATCACTTTGCCCGGACTTTTCTGTACTTTTGGACACGTTGCAGAACATTTTGTAGAAAAAAAATGTTTGTGTAAACATTTTGCTCTTCAACATTGACCATAATTCCTTTCTCGCCACAACCTGAGAGCATAGTGAGTGAGTAGTGGCCGATTTAAGGTATGAGACAACTGGATACCTCAGGCGGCCTGCATTTCGTGGTGTATTTAGAACCGATATTTTGAAAGAATAAAACTTGATGTTTTTATTTTCCGAAAAATAGATATTTATTATACAAGGGAAAAAAGTAATAGATTTTAGCTCGAGGTGTCTGTTTGTCTCCCGACGCGAAGCGGAGGGAGACACTCACACCAAGAGCTAAAATCTTACTTTTTTCCTGTGTATAATACACTATTTTTTCTGTGACGGGAAAAAATGTAATATATTGAAAAACATGTATAATAAAGTCGGAAAATTGGTCAACGTGGAATTTGAATTTTTAAACTAGTAAGCTGTTGTAGCGGGAAAAAGTAATTACTTTTTTCCCCGGGGAAAAAGTAATTACTTTTTTCCCCGGGTAAAAGGAAAAAAGTAATTTCATAAAAAGTGATACTTTAGTACCTGTCAAGAGAGACAAAATGTTAAACTTTTTTCCCGTCACAGAAAAAATATCTATTTTCTATGAATCGTGGAGATACAAAGAGATTTTTATTTGCTTACAATAATAGTACATAAGCAAAATGCTTGAAATCCGCGTTGTAGTCATCCATATATTTTAATGCCTACTATTATTAAAAGTTGGTTGCAGTGGTGGCTCTTAAGGGGGGCAACGTCGGCAAATTCCTTTCTAGCAAACGCGCAATGTAATAGTACATTATACACTAAGGGAGAGAAACGTCTTATTTTTCCTGAGGTGTAATTTCAAGCCCGAGGGCTACAAATACATCGAGGGAAAAATGGCGGTCTCTCCCGAGGTGTATATACTATTTTATCCTTACACATTATAGAAGTACTGGTACTGTACCTGTCAAGAGAGACAAAATGTTAAACTTTTTTCCCGTCAGAGAAAAAAAGATTTTTTTAATTAAAGAAAACAAATGATCAAAGACAGGGCAAAGAATAGATAGGCGGGAACAAAATCACGACTTCGTCCCTTGAGACGAAAATAGAATTTAGCTCCCGCTAGGCGGCAATTGTCAACTTTTGATCACAAAATGAGGGTTGAAAAGCCTGTTAAAAAAAGAAACTTTTTTTGCTTAGTATTTGTTTGTCAAAATACGCTTTTTTGGTGGCTGTTTCTTTTAACGTTGCCCATAGCACGTGAAAAAACGTAACTTTCTTAGCGTATTACGCTATAGTATATTAAGCTACGTGGTAAGTAAAGCTTACCAGGTCGAAAGTAACAAAATTGATGATGGTGATTTTTGGACGTACCTACGTCGATTTTACAAATTTCTTGTTAATTAACTCATCGATCTTGCAAAAAGCGCTGTAAGTTACGCGCGTGTTAAGTCTCGATCCTACCAATATTGCCTTCGACCTGATAACCTTCTCTTACCTCCTTTGTAGATTAATATAATATAGCGCACGTTGTCATGGGCAACGCCAACAATTGCATTTGCTTTCACAATTAAGTGAAAACGATTTTAGCTCAATTTTCGTTATTGGATTTTTTTGTATTAACTCCCAACGTATTTACAATCTGCCCATATGGACAATAAGTAAATGTTACAACAGTAATCAGAAAAACATAATTAACATGTAAGCAATCACCCTATGACTTATGCCTTTTATGCTACCGTGTTAATCTAGACTTATATTACTTACTGGGATTGTTCTATTCTAATTAGTTAATTAATTAAACCTAGTTGCTAAATCTATTGGCTTAAACCTTTTAAGTCTATGCGTGTCTGCTTGTTCTGTGAGTAATCTTTTAGCTAGTCTATTTGGATGCACTCTCAATCTATGACTATATTTTACACTATAATTTCTGGCTTCTTCTTACACAGTTGGGAATCGTAGATCTCTTCTAATGATTTTATTTGTCACGAACCACGGTGCTTCGACTATCATGCGTAACACTTTGAATTGAAATCTCTCCAAGATTTCAATGTTGGAGACGGACGCTGCGCCCCAAAGTTGGACTCCATATTACCACACAAAACAGCAATGAAACACCACATAAATAAAAACTACGAGCAAGAATACTTGCAAGCAACCACCATTACCGTGGAAGACTGGCTTGCACCAATCACAGTAGCAGCTATATACTGCCCACCAAAACACACAATAAAAGAACAACAATACACGCAGTTCTTTAAGACTCTTGGCTACAGATTTATTGCCGGCGGTGATTACAACGCCAAACATCCATGGTGGGACTCCAGATCTCGTACTCTCACCCCCAAAACGTCGACAGTTATACTTATCTATGCAAGAAAACAACCTTATACCGCTAGCAACAGCAGAACCAACCTATTGCCCTGCTGCTCGCAGGAAATAACCGGATGTAATAGACTTCTGCTTGGTGGAAGGAATAGCCGCTACTTACCTGAATATTGTATCATCTCTGGACTTGTCATCTGAACATTCCACTGTGATCGTTACTCTAGATACGCAAGTGGTATAAAAACAGAAGCCACCCTTACTACACAATAAAAAGACAAATTGGGATACGTTCAGAGAAACACTGTTAGAACAAACCAACTATAAGTTACCACCTAAAACAAGAGAACACTTAGAAACAGCAGCCGACGAACTGAATCACCTAATACAAGACGCGGCATGGAAGGCAAGACCCGATAATAAAGTAGGAGATAAACCAATGGACTGCTCAAGAAACGTCAAAATAAAAATTGCTGAAAAAAGAAAATTGAGAAACAGAGGCAGCATACACCTTCTCCACATGATAAAGCCAAATTAAACAAAGCGATAAAAGAACTAAAGAAACTGCTGGAAAAAGAAAAGAACGAAGCTATCTAAGGATACCTACAAGGGCTAAGAGCAACAGAAGCCACGAAATACTCGCTGTGAAAGGCAATGAGGAAGATCAAGCAGCCACAACAACATATCCCACCAATTAGGCTAGCAAATGGCAGTTGGGCCAGAACGAACAAAGAAAAGGCGGCAACTTTTGCAAATCATCTACAGGCAGTATTTCAACCATTCCCTAGAGAGATACCAGAAGAAGAAGAGCAGGAAATACATGAATACTTGGAATCATCGAACCAAATGAAACTACCGATCAAGAAGTTTACGATAAAAGAAGTACAAGACACTATAGACAACGATCGTAATGCTTAAATATCTCGAGGGCGGGATCTGATAACCGGTCGAGTGTTAAAGGAACTTCCAGCGAAGGTAATACGAATAGTAACCATGCGGTTCAACGCAGCCTTAAGACTGGAGTATTTTCCTGCGCAGTGGAAAGTAGCCCAAATAATTCTACTCCCAAAACCTGGATACAGAACAGGTGACACCATATCGACCAATAAGTTTATTGCCTATATTATCGAAGGTTCTCGAGAAACGCTTACTAAAGAGGATAAAGCCAATATTACAAGAACGACAACTAATCCCAGAACACCAATTCGGGTTTAGGGAGCGGCACGGGACGATTGAGCAGGCACACAGAGTTGTACGAAAAATCAACGAAGATACAGAGAATAAAAAATACTGCACGGCGGTATTCCTCGACGTTACTCAAGCGTTTGACAAGGTATGGCACCCAGGCTTGTTATATAAGATTAAACGAAATCTACCACATAACATCTTTCGCATTCTGAAATCCTATATGTACGAAATATAGTTCCTAGTTAAGCACCAAGACGAATATACGGATTTATAGACAATCCCCCAGGGAAGCGTATTGGGACCCATATTGTACATATTATTTACTTCAGATTTCCCATTGTCAAGAGACACAACGATTGCCACATTTTCAGACGACACAACATTGATGGCGTCTCACAGAGACCCAACGCTAGCGTCAAGAATTCTTCAAAATCACCTCAATAAAACATAGAACTGACTTAGGCGATTGCGAATAATATCAAATGAATTAAAATCCGTACAAGTAACATTTATAACGAAAAAAAAAACATGTCCACCAGTAACGCTCAACAACAGACCGATACCACAAAAGAACTCTGCTAAATACCTTGGAATACATCTCGACCGCAACACATATTTGGAAAAAGAGAAAACAACTTGCCTATAAACTTAGTAAACTATATTGGTAAATAAGAAGAAGATCACAGCTCACCCTGGTAAATAAAATCATGATATACAAAACAGTGTTGAAACCAGTATGGTTATTGGAATACAGTTGTAGAAAAAATATTGTGTGCAACTCTTGCGAGAAATGCCTTTAGCGCCTTCGATTGATTTTTTGACTCCACTAGCCCCTCGTCAAAAAAATTTCATTTTCGTCTGCTAAAGTATCATTTCACACAGTAGTTGTGCAATTAACTATGAATAAATTCACCTTGTTAACGACTATTCAATTTAGAAGTTTAATTGCAGTTACTTTTAACCCCAAAGATGTTTCCTGAAAAAGCATGTTTCTCTAAATGTAATTGTCGGTAACTAATGTTCTTATTTCTAGTTCTTGTAATATACCTTGAAGTGCTTCAATATTGAAGTACCTGTATTTATGAGTGTTCCGTCTAAGTAATTATCTTCTTTACTGAAGCAACATTCTCTATTATATTCAGTTTCTACTTGTATAACTTGCTTTGGCTTGCGATGCTATTCTTAGGTTTAGATAATTAAGACTCTTACCGTTAATTTGATGAATGAAACTCAAATTAGAGGTTTCAAAATTAACTTGATGTACTATTTGTATGCCTTTAATTACATTTTCGTCGTTCAATAACAACAAAATTTTAGTTAGACGTTATGTTTTGAGAATAATAATTGAAAGTGGAATGGAAATGGCCACAGGGAAACATTTGGCTATGTATAAAAGTATTTTTGATGAAAATACTCACTGTGAAATAAAAAAAATTTAATTTGGTTAATTTGTAAAAAAATATTCATAGAACTTGAAATTGGCTATAATTTGCTATACCAGTACCCTGTTTTTGGGGTGCAGCAATATTTAGAGATGTTAATTTTCTTTCTCTTGCTCAATATTTGGCTGACTATCTTTCTTCTTTGCTTTCTGGTTTTCTTTAATCCCAAAAAGAACAAGGGGACAAATGTCAATAATTTCCGACGAAATAAACTTTAAAAAATCCAAAACCAGAAACGGAAGTTGAACCCGTTGTGTGACAAAATATTTTTTTGAAAACAGACTAATTAAGCCTGAACCGCAATTTGATACAAGACCTTAGGTCAAAGCGAATGCTTTTTTTAAAACAATCTAGCTTCAATATGGCGGCTGCTATGATTGTTTGTCAATTCTGAATTTAACGCCTTATTATTCAAAAAAAGAAGCAAACTAGGATAACGTTTAGTATTACTGTAGTTCTAGGTATACACAATATTACTATGTGCAAGCACATTTAAGCGCATAAAAACTGTAAAATAAAAACTATTTCAAAATTCTGAAAATTTTCTATGAAAATATTACTCAAAACTGGCCACTTTTCTATATTGTGTAGACTCATAAGGCTAAAAACGAGCTACAATTTGGTTTATGTCCGATTCCGCTAATTTCTCTGCGACGCCTTTTACGAGTTTTTCAAATTTTGGATTTAACGCCAATTTACTCAAAATCGAGTTATAATATTAGGATGAAATTTGATACTGTAATTTTTGTCAGATACTACGAGCATTTTTGGAACTTCAAAGACCGTGAAATGCAAATAATATCAAAGTACATAAAAACATTGATCACAAACATGGTTTTTATAAATGCTGTAGAATCATACAGCTACTATTTAGTTAGTGTACCAGTCCGCGAATTTTCCTGTAAAGCCTTCTATGAATTTTGAACATCAAAAGCTTATATAATTACCTTTATTTAATACACTGAGGATGATACCACGTTTTGATTAAGCTCTCCCTCTAATTGTTTGAATAACGAATTAAAGGATTTTTTTATCTCACACAGTTTCTAGAATATCTGATTTTTGTTTACAGAAATTACTCATTAAGTGTTTACTGCAAATAACAGGTATATGTTGTGCTGCTTCTGTACTGCTCGCTTACTTCGTCTGATCACTTGCTTTAGCGGGTTCGAAACATATTATTATAGTTATCGTTGGCGCTAAATACGTTTATACAAAAGTACTTTTAAAATATGATGCGTAACAATACTAAAAGTAGAAGGAGCTCTACGCAAAATGCTAAGCTCATTTTTAGAAACAGAATTTTGTACCAAGATGGATTTGGGTTCAGTACTGATTTTGGGCATTTTCGCTAGTAAAACGTTGATATAAAAATAATTTTATAATATGATATACCGTCTGTCTATAAAGTACCCCCCCCTCCTAACTAAGTTTTGAACGTCTTTACCACAACATTTAGTGTGCTTTAATGGGAAATGAAATACTATTTTTAGCAAAAATTAAATTTGTATCATTCAAAATGGCGACTGTGCGCCAGTTTAATTTTTGTTTTAAATAGAAAGGGGAGTTGAGTGACACCTCATTTGAAAGGTCTCTTAATTCTGCGTCTGATCCTAGAGTTTCAAAGAAAAATATTCAGTCATAACAAAATGGCGGATTTTAAACAAATGGACTCACTCAATTCTAAATTGTTTTGATTTTTTTATCCAGGGTCGAGTGACACCTCATTTGAAAGTTCTTTTAGTTCTGCGTTTGGTCCTAGAGTTAAAAAAAAATATTCAGCCATAACAAAATGGCGGATTTTAAACAAATGGATTCACTCAATTCAAAATTGTTTTGATTTTTTTATCCAGTAGTCCACTTTTTCATTTTCGGGACAAAATTTTCTCAGAAATATATCAGGTGGCTGGAAATAATATTGAAAACGTCATGTTCCAACAAGACGGTGCGCCGTCTCATTATTATAGGCCTGTTTCTGACTTTCTAAACGCACATTTTCTTGGAAGATGGATTGGTAGGCGGGGGGGGGGCTGTAGAATAGCCCGCTCGCTCCCCAGAATTAATTTCTTTAGATTTTTTTTATCGGAATATCTGAAATCGAAAGTGTTACAGAACCCATTCTGAAACAATTGAAGAACTGGAGCAACGAATTACAGAAGTTTGCAGAAATATCACTCCGGAAACTTATGAAAATGTAAAGCAGGAATTTCATAACCGACCTTTTATGTGCCAAGAAGTGAATGGTAAGTATTTCGAACACTTAATTTAATTTCTTTTTGCTTTAATTCTTAGTTTTTTTCAAATAGATTTCTTTACCTTCAAACATTGCCATTTTGTTATGGCTGAATATTTTTCTTTGAAACTCTAGGATCAGACGCAGAACTATAAGACCTCTCCAATGAGGTCACTCGACCCCCCTTTCTATTTAAAACAAAAATTTAAACGGCGCCCAGTTGCTATTTTGGATCATAAAAAAATTTAATATAGGCTTAAAAATAGTATTTAATTTCCGCTTGCAGCACACCAAATTTTGTTTTAAAATATCAAGTCATTCTTAAGTTAGTTGGTGGGGGGCGGGTTACTTTATAGGCACAGTGTGTAAAAATTTCTTAAGTATAGGAACGCGCAGACGAAATGTTTAGCCGGCACAATCAAAATCATGCAGTTTATTCAACCATCCTGAAGACTTAAAACTGAAAGCAATTCAAGTAAACAATGCAGATTGAAATATTTTTAAACCGAATGCGGACGAGGGCCCTTCTTATCTCGAAATTACTTTGTCAAAAGTCCTTATTTAAACTCGTATTTGTACGTACAAATAATAAATTTATTTAAATACAACTTCCTTTGTTACAGAAGTTGGAATAAACATTTTTATTGTTATCATTATCATCATCATCGTTACTTTAAGATCCCCTTAAAACAATAAAATGCATCTAATGGAAAGCGAAGTCGTATTCTTCGTGGAAAATCGGCTATCCTAGCTTCTTAGTGGCGTTTTGAGAATGAAATAAACAGTGGTAAGGTATTTAGAAATTGCCGGCTTTAGCTTATGAGAATCTTTATTATTCGTAAAAGTAACGATCCAAGTTACGGTATTTTGGACTGAAATTGAGGGTTGTAAAGTGTACGGGGTAAATAAGTAAACAGGAGACGGTGTAGCCGCTCACATCTGTTGGTTTGAACACCGACCTGGGGACTGTTACCTAAAGACCCGACGACCTGCGGCTAGACCCGTCCCGACGCCAATTAACTGCTAGATGACTTCTCTGGACCGACTGTGTTTTATTGCTTAATGTTGGCAATTGGGTGTATTATCATTTGGAGACGGTTCACGGACTTTTGTCGTGTAGGTATATACCTGTATGGGGCAAATGCTTTATTTTGGGTGGTAACACAACAACAATATGAAAGCGTAATAAGCCATGACTCGTTTAGAGGATTTCGTCTCTGACATGTTGTATTTCATTGTGCTCAGGTAATTTAGCAAAATGATGATTTCCGAGGCGGCAGCCATTATGTTCTTGAACAACATGTATAGAAATGCGTACCTTACACTTTCGCTTATATTTCGGTATTATTAGAGGAATTTGCAATTTTACGGGTGCTAAACATATTTATATACTCCACAGAATGGTGTAATCTACTAATAGTATATTATAGACCAAGGTGGAGAAGACATTTTTCTCAGCCGAGCAGAATTAATTCCCGAGATGCGAAGCATCGAGGGAAATAAGTTGCGAGGCTGATAAGTCTTCTCTACCGTGGTTTATATATTATTTTTTCCACTACTAGCACCCTTATTCCTTTTCTAATGGACAAGTGCGCTTAAATGTCTTATGAAACGTGTATTTTATACTATTTTTTCTATTTTGATCCAAAAAAGTTAAAAATTACCTTATTTTATATTTTAATTTAAAAATATAATCGATTAGGAAAATTTTTTGTATTTTGTTTTGGTTTTGTGGCTGTTGGCGACATTCAAACTACTGTCAAATTAAAATTGAGACAAACTGTGTTTGAAAGTGATTTAATTTTTAAAATACATAAGATTTGAAGATAAGATGGAAGAAGAATTATCTTGCACCCCACCCGAGCTACGCAAAGTAGCGGAAAATACGCTAAATAATCTTAATTTTTAGAACTTACAATTTGAAGGTTGTGTTTATAACGCGTGAAGGTTTTGTTGTCACATAGTTGTCACCAACCTAGCAAAATAAAATTTCGAATTCTTTAAGGAGTTGCTTTATGAAACCCAAACGAGTTTCATAAAGTAGTCAGTAAAAAACTAAAAATAGAAAAAATTACTTTGTAAATACGGTAATATTAAAAGAGCGATTATTCCCCTTTCCCTCTTCCCCTTTGGTTGGCGAGTTTTGTTTTCTACTTTCTCATGTTCTTTAAACCAAAGAAAATTTTTCTGAAAAAAAACAGATTTTTGCATTTATTTCGTGCGTTTCTAAAGAACCGGCAAACAAAGGGAGACAGAATTATGGTGACGCACTCTGTAATAGAAATTCATACACCATAAAAACTACAAATTTCTACATGTATTTATCGGAAGTGGCACCACCCAAATCGTGGAACGGAGTTCCACCATCAACTATCCTATTTTACTCTGTTTATTTCTGTGAGTGGTAGTATTCGTGATTGAAAACTTATTTGTTCACAGCTATTTTTACTACCAATTGGAATGGGTATTAATAACAATACTCTAAAGGTGCATATTGCTTCAATGAGAATATAGCTAGCTATAATCGTTTATATTAAATCTGAATCCCTTAGACTTGTCTCAACGGTGCCTGGACACTTTGTCGAATGCCCACAACGTCGAATCGATTATTTAAGGTCCACAACGTCGAACGTGTCCACAACGCCGAATGTTATTCAATGCCTACTACGCCGAACGTGCCCACAACGCCGAAAGCTCGGGAGGGACACTTCGCCGAAAGTGTCCACAACGCCGAAAAATATTTGCCAATGTCACCAGTCCCGATGGTGCCCGAATAGCATGTTGTTTGTGTAAAACGTCTATAATGTAGAGCTCTGATTAACGCCTAATGAACACTTTGCGGAATGTGCCCACAACGTCGAATGCTTGCAAGGGACACTTTGCCGAATGTGCCCACAACGTCCAATGCTTGCAAGGGACACTTTTCCGAATGTGCCCACAACGTCGAATTCTCGTAAGGGACACTTTGCCGAACGTGCCCACAACGCCGAATGCTTGCAAGGGACACTTTGTCGAATGTGCCCACAACGTCGAATTCTCGTAAGGGACACTTTGCCGAACGTGCCCACAACGCCGAATGCTTGCAAGGGACACTTTGTCGAATGTGCCCACAACGTCGAATTCTCGCAAGGGACACTTTGTCGAACGTGCCCACAACGCCGAATGCTTGCAAGGGACACTTTGTCGAATGTGCCCACAACGTCGAATGCTCTTATTAGTCACCGAAAATGTCAACAACGCCGATGGCTGATGAGTAGCGATGGGTGGATGAAAATTCTTATAACAATTTGCGATTGTATAGTAATAAAATAATTATATACAGGGTGTTTGTTTTTTAAACGATCTACCCAAAATATCTAGTACCTCCTATAAACTGTTTAGTCTTTCTGATACTGTTTTTACAATGCAAATTTGTGTTTATACAAATTTGCAATTTCTATATACCTAATGTAAGTAGTGGGTACTATTTTATAGTCGTGAAGATAAAATTAGCCTGACTAAACACTTTCGTCTTATTATTTGTCGGTACTTATCATGCATCAATAAATCACTCGCTACATGATTTCTTTGTGCTTGATTTGTGCCTGACACGTGGGCTTTATAAATGTTTATGTTATAGGTTTATACGAAAAGAGTTCGAATGTAACTTAAGGAGTTTAGTTGAAGAACAAGGAGAATTAACTCATGAGTTTTTTAAGAATTGTTGTTGCTGCAATACTGATATTAAATTTAAAAAACTTAACCCTACACGATGGTCCTCTCGGACGTAAACCATAACAGCTGTTAAATTTCAATTTAAAAATATTATTGCTATTCTTAATAAAATTATATTAACTTCTGAAAAAAAAAAAAGATAAGCGTGTTGAAGCCAAAATAATACTGTCTAGCGTAGACAATTTTAATTTTGTGTTTATTTGTATTATTTTAGATTTAATTTTAGGAGAAATTGGCATAGCTTCAAAAGTGTTACAAAGTCAGAATATAGATTTATTCGAAGCTATAAATTGCATTAAGATACCATTAGAATCGTTAAAGGACCATAGAAATAGATATGAAGATATTCGGTTCGAAGCAATTCGTATGGCTGAACAATGGAATATAAAGCCAGATCTATCTTTGTTATTAATTGAACACCATGTCTAGCTGCACGTTAACGCGGAGCATTAAAATATTTTTAGATCCACGCGAAATGTCGCACGGTCGTGCACGGTCTGACTGTATGAAGTTTATATTACGTGTTTTAGAAACTGCCTGCAACTTCGTAGTGGCGCAGATCGCCATGCGGCTGTACAGCGTTTTACTACATTAATAGTTGATGGGTCGAATCTCGGTTGGGCCCAAACTTTTTTGTTTATTTTATTATACTGTTTTTTTTAAGCAATGTTGTTGGTCTTTACTGTATGCCCGAGGTTATGGTTATGAGCAGTTATATTTTTAAAGAAAAAATACGAAAACAAAGTTGCATTCACCCTCTGATAAATTAGTGCGCAGGATTGTGACGTCATCGCGTGGATCCAAAAATATTTTAATGTTCCACGTTAACGTGGAGCTAAACGCGGCGTTAATTAAATCAATCTTATTAGCCAACTCGAGACCAATAAAATAGATCTAGAAGACTTGATAAAACATTTTGCTAATACTAGATCTAGAAGAAGGGACTTTCTTTTTATAACCAATAGTGATGTAAAATGACGGTCGTTTACACATTGCGGCATCTGACCGTCATTTTATGTCATTTTCGATTTTTGCAACTTTTACGTAAATTCCAATGATGGCAGTGAATGCAGGGGTGAATGTTGAAACACTTAAAACCGTTTTATCCTTACTGTTTTGTTAAATGTTCCTTGTATATTTTTACTAAACCTGGACACATATCACATGTTTTACCATCTTTGTCGCATACTATGCTACTTATTACGGCAAAACTTGCGCTAATATATTGTTAGTTTTTTAACAATTTTGATTTGAACTGTGAATAAAATATCGAAATTAATGCTTTTCTTTCTTTTAATTTTGTTAATATTTTCTACATAATTTACAACTCATATTACATTAAAGTACATTTCTTTAAATACAAATATTGTTATTTTTCATAAATTAAGGCAATCGTTATTTAATTTTCAATATATAAACTATTTTGATTCTATTTACATTGATGTTTTATTAAGACTATTGGTAAGAAATATGCCTTATCTACTGCCGAACAGTAGATAAACTATTTTCAAATTATCTTCTTGCTTTGATAAAGACATTCCTGGCATATTTGAATTCTTAAGAACTGATTTTGGTCGTTTTACAGTTTCTCAACAATTTTTCAAGTAAGTTCGGTTCTTTCGGCCAATTTCTAAATAATTTATGAAAAAAAAAAGTATATTTCCGCGGCTATTTTATTCTAGATTAAACTGAAAACACTTCTTAGTTAGATCATTTGATGTGAATTGTTGTGATTAGATATAGAAAAGAAATTATTTTGTATAAGTATGGGAAAGTCCAGGCGAATTAAATAATGACGTGCTGTTTTCAACAGCCAATAGCGTGCCACTGCTTAACTGAACACGTAATTTGGAGTTTTTCAGACACTTTAAAGTACATTTGCAATTTTTCCTTTTAATTATCGTTTTAAACTATCTCTTGTTGTTGTAATGTATCATGGGTTTATTTTCAGTACTTGATCAAACACTTAAATTTGAGTTTGAATGTTTATTTTTTGATTATTTTCAGATTTTTCAAAATTTAATAACTCCAAAAATATAGGTCGAATCGCAAAATCTAAGAAACTTTTTGTTCAGTTTTTATGGTAGAATACCGTCCCACAGTCCGTGCCCGCGGATTTTGAAACACCCTGTATATACAATTAACCTAGTGAAAATATACACATTCTAAATTATCAGTATCGGATGTAAAAACTTTAAATTATAGTTGAAAACATGATATTCTATAAATAATACTATTTTCAGAATTCTTATTATTTAGTTTACGTGTCGTATTTTAAAATTGGAGATTACCGTAATGCTTGAACTTTAGGTGGTATTCTTGTTATTTTGATATCACGCTTTCTACATAATTGTTTCGATTTCAAGAAATAGGAATAAAATAAAAGACCATACTTTTAAAACGGCAAGCGAAAATTTGAGATGGGGGAGCGTAACGCCATTCAATAACAAAATATCAAAAAAATGGGACTTTTATCAAGAATACATTTTTTAGATTGGTGTGGTTAAGGAGATAATAAGTTGTAGAAACTAAAACATCAGAAATAATGAAATTTTGGAACGCCTCCAAACTTCGTAAACAGACTTTAAAAATAATTTTAGGATGATTAGAGCTAGGATAATTAGGCAAAAGCTGCCGATCCTTGCGTGTCTATCACGCCGATTATTTCGCAAAGGACACATTGCCGACCCTTACCAAAACGCCGAATAGAGACTATGACCAAAACGCCAACCATGTCCAAAATGCCGAACACTCGTAAGGGACACTTTGCCGACCCTGACCAGAACGCCGACAGAATGAGTCCACCCTCCGATTTATGAAAGATATTTTAGAATCACCCTGTAAGTTTACATCCGAATTTCGGATTTTTTATGTTAATCCGGGTTTTTTTCTATGCTGATGGTATAAATTTGATTTTTGTAATATTCGCATATCGGTTAAAGCTGTGACCTTTTACAATTTCAATTTTATTGTAATTTACAATAACATCTCTAAACAGTATTGAGAATCGACGACAGCTATAATGTGTTGATTTTATATAATAGGAATAATTCTTATAACTTTAGCCTCTCAAAAAGGACTACAGACATATTCAGTTGTGTCATTAGTGCATACTTTAATAGCTAAAATTCTTACTAATAAGATTTAATTAAACCAATCGTTATTACGTTGTACAATTTTATTATCATTTCAATTTAATTAAAGCAAAAAATTAATGTTAATGTTTAATGTTACCAACAAATAATAAAAGTAGTCCAAAGTATGTAACTTATTTTTGGAGCAGATATTCGGCCATTTGATATATTTATGTAGGGTAAGATGAAAGAAATGCAGGACGTCCATTTTATGGATTATATCATTTTTTATATTTTGAAGGCAACTTTGCATTTTAAAACCACGTCTACAAAGCGGCATTAGCAAGGCTTGAAACCACTGGTACCTGCTGGATGTTTATTGCTCCTTTAACCTTATTACAAAATCGGTATATTTACAACTAGGAACATCTGCTAATCTTACTGGGAAAATACATTTTTTCAAAAAGCTTTTACTTCTAATGTGCAGGCGGACGAAGGATTAGAGCGGTTATTGCTTAATTGCCATTTAAACCGCCGACACTAGGTTTGGGTGAACAAATTTTAAGATTAGCCAGAAGTAATAAAATAATAACTCTGCAAAATTTGCATTTCATTTATTGGTGCCGACAAAGCAGTGAACTGAAGGATTACCGTCGCCGGCCTGCAAAGCTATCGACAAGTCCGTTCCCACGTCCAGCCACTATCAAATAAACGAATTAAATAATATTATCTTCAATAAAACCAAATTTGTAGGCATGTATTGCAGCTACCTATGCTCACATGTACGAAATTTAAATATTGAATTTATCCGAATACTAGAGTGTTGTTTAAAATTTGAATAATACAAATGTGTATTACTAAAAATTTGATCTTAATCATTTATTTTACTGGAGTTCGCGTATACAATTCACCCTGCAATTTTCATCTGAATTAACTATAAGTACATATTCGAACGTCAAATTTTAATAGTTAAATACGCAGAATGATAGTTTTGGACGAATCTAGATATCGGATTTTTTAATAAATCCGGATAGATGATTTATAAGATATTGGTTTCGTATATTTTATCCGGATAGTAAAAGCTTAACGAATTATTCAGAAAACCGCTAATTTAAAATCGTATTTAGTAAAATAATAAACTAAAAAAAGGTAAAAATCTTAAAAAAATTTAATGCGCTTCATTGGTTGAGAAAAGTTACTCACAAGATTTTATTTCAATTTTCAACGATATGGACTCGTTATGTTATTAAATTGTTAAACAAAATTTTGTTTTAAAGGAAAATACCTCACCGAGTCAAGGAAAATGTAGAGTATATAGGTATCATAAGAATCGAAAAAAAATGCTCTTTTTATAAACACAACGAGCCGATATCGTTCTATTTGAAAAAATCGCTTTTAAAAAAATTTTAGATTAGTATATTACTCAGATTTTTTTCCTGGGATTTTTTCCTATGCTTTTTTCTCTTCGGCTTTATGTTATGTATGTTTTTTCCTTGGCTTTTTTTCCGCTGTCTTTTTCCCAGGACTTTTTTCCGTTTTTTTTCCTAGATTTGAAAATCCTATACTAAATTTTTGCCGGAGCTAGCTGATCAATCAAAATTCAGATATGAGCAGATTCCGGATTTTTGCAGCTTATATTTACTGTCGTTTGTCATCAGAATTGTCTATACTCAAATCCAAAACACATGGATTTAATTCAAATCATTAGACAGATGAAACACGTAAATACATATATATTTTCCTACAATTGTAAAGAAATTGAAAGTAAGATCCAGGGTGTTAATTAAGTACGTAGACAAACTTTACAGGGTGATTTCTTGATTAATTTTAAGACAAAAAATTCATATAAGCAAGGGACCTCACCGGCTTCGTTTTCAAAAAATATTTTTTTTTCAAAAATCTGGAAAACGCCTACAGGTATTCTATTTAAACGATGAAAATTAGAATTGGATAAAGTGGGATTTTTGGTCACCATAAATTTTATTTATTCCACCAGTAGCGTGCATCGGGTCACCTCAGCTACGTCATTGTAGAAAAAACTGGAACGCCACTGTGTTTTAGCCAATATGACAAGTTTTTTTAGCTCTGTCCATTGAAACGACACCCAAGTTGTTTCTTTTGCTTTTGTAGAATGAACCGTTTTCGGGCAAAAAGGAAAAATCTGTAACTCTGCAATTTTGATCGTTATAATAATAATTTCCATAAAGTGAGCAAAGTAAGCCTTGATTATTGTAAGTATTACTTATTTACAAAAGGAATGTTTGAAGAGCTACAAAACTGGAAAATAACGTAATCTAAAAATTATTTACATACACTACTGCTATAATAAATCAACTAAAGAGCATTATCTCACTGATTTTTCCGTTTTTTCGAAAGCGGTTCATTTTAACAAAAAAAGAAAAGAAACAACTTTCTGTGTCATTTTAATGGATAAAGCTAAAAAACTTGTGATATTTACTAAAAAACCTAGGCATATCAAATGTTTCTGAAATCATGTAACTGAGGTGGCCCTGATGCACGCCACTGATGGAAATAAATTAAATTTATTTTGACCAAAAAATGTCATTTTATGCAATACTAAACTACACCAAGTTTCAATAGAATACCTTTAGGCGTTTTCCAGATTAAAAAAAACATTATTTAAAAAAAAATTCAACATCGTGTATTTTGAAAACGAAGCCGCTTAGGTCTCATGCTTATATAGATTTTTTGTCTTAAAATTAACCAAGGAATCACGCTGCAAAATTTGTCTACGTACCTAATTAACACCCTGTATAGTAAAAGTAAGACATTACACAATATAAACGTCACAGCAACTGTCTTTGCACCCTAGATTAATGGAAACCCCCAAATCCATACATTGTTTAATATATTTACAATTCCCCAAAGGCGGGAGAAAAGGATACAAGTAAACAAGTAACTGCCACAAATTCTTTACTAAAGATTTCCATGGTTTTGAGATTTATACAGAAAAAGGGCTTACACGTACTTGCTTCAAGAATGAAGTCCTAAAAAGAAATGATCGAAAGCTATTAAATCGTCCTAAGAAATTGCTTTTAGTCAATTTTAGGCGCTAAAAAAGAAAATACTTTTTAATTTGGTACATTTTATATTAATCATACATATTTTAAACTCAAATAAAAAAAAGGAGCTAATCAAACCGAAATAAGAAAAAAAAACTGTTAAACTTTAAAGCACTACAGTTGTCTCCAAATTAAAAATACGTCACGAAAATTAAATAACAAGAATTCTGAAAATAGAATTTTTACGAAAAATAACAGGACAATCGTGGACTATTTTCATTAATTCTAAACCTCTAAAGTGGATTTTTGCACGATAATGGGCTTAAATATTAAAAAAACGTAAATCAAATTTAGATCACATAATAAAACTGAAAATTCCTATTAAAATTTACTTCAAAAGCCTTAAAAGTGAATAAATACGAATTTATTGATAATGCTTTTTTACGAATATCTATTAAATTTAATAAATAAATGCAACATTTATGTATTTTTGCATTGAAATATTTCAAATTAACTCAACTGTAAACGAAAAATACACAAAAAAAATAAATGTTAAATATGTTTAAAGAAAAATAAAAAAACTAAAACATTTAAATTTCCTCACCAAACTTCACATTTAGAATCTTAATGTAATTACAAACAACTTTTCCTTATGGCAATTTTCGACATTTTGATAAATAAGGGCATTTCAGGCTATTTTAAAATTTCAAATGCCATTTTGCCGGTGTCATAGTTGTGACATGACAAATATTTTTGGCAATTTTGTGGTTGTTAATCATGCTGAAACTAATGCTGAAATCCATTTAAAAAAAGACAAATGAATAAAAAAGTTTTCCATATGGTGCAGACTTTTTGGCGGTCACTGTATATAAGTTTATTCTTGGCTTTGCTTTTGTTAATTAAACTATCAAAAATGTTGGTTTTTGAAGGTCTTATATTAAAAACATTACAATAACATTAAAACTTTTACGTTTCGGTACTAATTTGCCCCATTATCAAGAAGAAATTATAAAACTTCAATACAAAATACAAACAGACATCTGACAGTAGTATGAAAATGACACAAGCTTATCTTGATTCGAATAGAAAATATTTGCATCAAAACTGTTAACCGTAATCTCATTAATTATCAAAAAAAAATATGTTATAGATGTTACTAAGATTTTCGATATCTCGTCTGTCGTTTACAGCCGTTTTTTCGCATTTTTTTATATGTATCATATCTAGAATTAACCGTTTTTTCTTTATCTAGTACTTTTACATTGTTAAAATTGAATTTGCGCCTTGTATCCTGGCAATGTTTTGCCAAAGCGGTGGTTTTTAATATAAGACTTTCAAAAACCAAGATTGTTGACACTATAATTATATTATCAATTTCGAAATGTTTCCAAATAACACTTCACTTCTACTAATTTTTCCAAATATTTCTCAATTCAACACAGTAAAAGCACTTGTTAAAGACAAAATCAACACAAGATGACTAAACATTTTTGTCACTTTTTAAACAAATTAACTGTAACAAACTGCTACACAGATCTCGTCAAAAGTATGGACACCGATTTTTGCCGTTAATATACATTTTAGAAAAAAATGTGGCAAATAAAAGTTGTGGGGAAAAAAGGGGATCATATTTCAAAATTATTTTCAAATATAAAGAATATTCTCTGTAAGAATGGTATTTACAACTTATGTTTTTTTTTAAATAGAACACCCTGTATATTTTTGCATATTCTTATTTTCCTTTTAATTGCCTTTATAAACCTGATTTGTTTTTTAAATTTCGTTAGGGCCTTCACAGTTATTACCTTTTTCGAAAAATTGGACACCTACAGTAAAATCCGCACAAGCCGAATTTCCTCATATTATACAAACTTTTCTGCTTCACATATTAGTCAAGGTAATATAGTATCCTCCAGATGTTTTGAAGTTGAATTTAATTATACAGGGTGTTTGTTGCACCGGTTTAAAAGTATCTAAAGACGGAAACATGAATTTTCGGTATTCAAAAATTCGTATTAGGCGTCACAAAGAAAATATTAGAATGGGACACGAAAAAATTGTAGCCCATCTATTTATAAGAGTAGAAAGTTTTAAAAACATTGTGTGGCCGGTTTTTGAATACATAATAGCGTTTTGACAATGCCCAAATAACCTAGAAAACGTTTCGTTTGGTTTATTTACAGGGTTGTCAAAAGTTGTGACTTTTTTAAAATAGTCAAAAAAGTCGTTTTTTTAAATTAATTTAGACTTTTATGAATTAATTCGCAAAATTTTAAAAACAGTATCAGAAAGACTAAACAGTTTATAGGAGGTACTAGATATTTTGGGTAGATCGTTTAAAAAACAATCACCCTGTATATAATTATTTTATTACTATACAATTGAAAATTGTTATAAGAATTTTCATCCACCAATCGCTACTCATCAGCCATCGGCGTTGTTGTCATTTTCGGCGTCTAATAAGAGCATTCGACGTTGTGGGCACATTCGGCAAAGTGTCCCTTGCGAGCATTCGACGTTGTGGACACATTCGACAAAGTGTCCCTTGCAAGCATTCGGCGTTGTGGGCACGTTCGGCAAAGTGTCCCTTACGAGAATTCGACGTTGTGGGCACATTCGACAAAGTGTCCCTTGCAAGCATTCGGCGTTGTGGACACGTTCGACAAAGTGTCCCTTACGAGCATTCGACGTTGTGGGCACATTCGGCAAAGTGTCCCTTGCATGCATTCGACGTTGTGGGCACATTCCGCAAAGTGTTCATCAGGCGTTAATCAGAGCTCTACATTATAGACGTTTTACACAAACAACATGCTATTCGGGCACCATCGGGACTTGTGAACACTACCAATTACTTTTCGGCGTTGTGGACACTTTCGGCGAAGTGTCCCTTGCGAGCATTCGACATTGTGGGCACATTCGACAAAGTGTCCCTTGCGAGCATTCGGCGTTGTGGCCACGTTCGACGATGTGGACCTTAAAAAATCGATTCGGCGTTGTGGGCATTCGGCAAAGTGTCCTAGACCCGTCTCAACTCAACAAGGAATACGGTTGCAGCAACCCAAGCGGCGCGTGATGGGTATTAGTTTTTTTTTTAATTTACCAAAACCTAAGCAAACTACTTCTCATGAAGTTTCCAATACTTTAGATGTTGTTACCTATCAGCTATCATATTTTCAAAAATATTTTATAATTAACGTATCACGTCACAACATTTACTGCAATAAGATCCCATTATTCTTACTACTGTACCGGAAGCATAACTGCATAATATTCGTATTTTGATAACGCACTACATGATACTAGAACTCGCATATAAATATAATAGCTTAAACTTTCTGAATATCTGACAAACTCATCTGTCAACAATTGGGTGGGAAGATACAATAAACCCTCTTAATTTTGTGACACCTAACAATTAACTTGTAAACCTTATGCTACTACTACTCATAAGCAATTTATCTTAAACAACGTTTTTACATCGTTTCTCGTCTGTTAAAAAAACTGCATGCATTTTCGATTTAAAAAAAATCTAAAAATGCAATATTCCTTTTTTAAATTTTCACGCCTCAATTTTTCATTTATAACACAATTCTGTTACATATAATAGTACCAAAATTGCATCTCTATCTGTTAACTCCTTTTTGAGTAATATGATAGCGGTATAGTCAAAATTTTCAAAAATTCATAGCGACTACCATATTAATGATAGTACGCTTCGAAAAAAACATTTACTTTGCCCTAAGGCTTGCTATCAGATTCCTCTATTCAATTTTAAAATTTCCGTTTTTGAAACAAAATGCTCTTAAAAAACGTATCTAACTTCCGCCACCCGTTTCGCTTTTTTAAAACTTATTTTGTCGGTAAATTTTTTAAATGTTTCCACAGTCCAAAGCTCATCGAAATCAAACTATTCATTTAGAAGTTATGGCGCGTCAGAAACAAACAAATACACACATACCCACGCACAGGTATTTTTAATAACAACTTTTTGAGTTCCTGGAAGAGTCCATAACTAGTACTTCCGTCAAAATCTCAAATTTTTTATTTAGCATAGTAATAAAAGTATAGGAAAGTAAAAACGCGTGGGACGTGGGGTTCAGCTAGTTCTGCGAGATGCTAAACGGAGCATCTTTAGTTTGTTATTGTTATCTTGTAAACCTAGGATGGTATTTATTGATGATCGCTTGTAATGTAAATTCACCATGCAGTTGCATTACCGCCGTAGTCACTTTCATTTCCCACCTCGAATAAACAAACGAAAATTGTTGAATTTAAACATGCTCAATTTTGTAAATTTCATCAGAACAAATTGACATATTACTGTTTATGTTTGCCGACGCTCCAGAATTACAGTGCCCCAGAAATCACAAATTATAGCAACAGTAGTGACGAAAATATAGACCATTGCTCTAAACATTATATATTTGGCGATATGCAAGAGACCGTTGTGTTGTTATGGTGAGACAGTTACGGATTTACTATAGATAAGATCTCTGATAAGTAGTAACTAATACATTATTGCTATAAATAATGTATCTGCCTTTTATGGTACAAGCTGTGTGAGCATAAACCACGACTTCACTTATTTTCCAATGAAAAAGTGGAAAATTAATAGTTGAAAATGCCTAAAAATACGTGTTCGCCTCCACCCTTCTATTTGAAAAAACTAAGTTATTTTGAAAAATATGTTTTGGCAAATTTTTAAAGGTAATATTTCAACGAGTAATGTTTCTAGGTTGTTGTCAAAGCACTCTTAATAGTAAAGAAAAATTAGAAAATTAATATTTTATTCGAATTTCGAATCTGCAAACATAAGCAGGGTGTTTCATTAAAAATGAGAAAATTGATGTTATTTCTGATAAAACCGGAAGCAAAAGTAGTTGAATTTGTAGCCTATATAGAGCCCACGATTTTGTCCATGCGATATTGCGACCATACTACATTATGGTAGCGATATTCTGTCCAGCTACATAGTCGCCGCTGCATTATGTTCTGCTAGCGCTTTAGTAACTTACTATTTACTTTTTTATTTCAACAAGAATCTAAGTTGAAACAAAAAGCTAGCAAAATTACTTCTACATGACTGTGAGGTACAAAGGTGTAAAAAAACTGGCAAACCAGAAAATACTACAAGCGCAAAAGAATTGCGCCACAGCACTTTCATGACGTTCGCTAAAAACATTGAATTCAAATGTATTGCAGCAATATACAAAATACTTTTTACTAGCAATGAAACCAAATACAACTATCAAAATATTATTTTAGTTTGTGAATAACAATAGTTAAAGCTCTGTATACAACACAAACATTGACAAGGAAATTGTGTGAGATTTGAACTTGAGGTCATTCCTTGACCTTCAAACAAACTTTATTAGTAAAAAATTTCACATTAGATAACTTGAAACAGGCTACAAAGATGGATAACCTCACAGGTGTTAAATTCTTTGAAGAAATTGATTGAACTCAACAACCTTCTGTCATGATGTATTTACGTAGCTGTAAAATATTGCGAGGAAAAGAAAATGGCACAGAAAAAAAAATGTTTAGTTCCACCGTACGGTTTTGGAATCCAATGTACAGGTGGCTTGTGAAAGAGATGACAAATGGGAAAGCGTTATTTATGAGTTATGGTTCTTTTCCTCAAATTAAAGTTTTTCACTTAAGTTAAAGCCCATTCATTGCGCGAATTTAAATATTTTTGAGACCTTTTTAAATTGGCAACGGGTTAAGCTTTAAAACAATTTTGAAACTTAGCGTAGACAAATAATTAATTCGAATTTTTAACAAGTGTTTAAAACCATCCCATGACATGGAATTACAGATCAAGCTAAATGTAGCAACAAAGCAAAGCCTACGCATTAATCTTTTTTCCGCCGAGGATTATAAAATCGTATGAAACATATTCGCAATACCAACGCAGCTTTCGGCAATTCATAAGAGTATTAGTTTGCTGTAGAAGTGCACGGATGGCGAGAGCGGATTCGCGATCTGTGACAACAGCTTGGCAATAAAATTATCGCTTCACTGCTGCTGTTTTAGGGGTACCGGCCCCAAGAGATTCGTGCGAGACCGCATAATTTTTTATATCATATTCCTTGGCGCCGTTTCATTCGTTATTTCCACATAAACTTTGAATAATAATTCATTTCGCTTTTGCCAATTAATTTTACAGGTCAAATATGTCGTTTTAAGGTTTTACGAGAAATTATCTATAATAGAGCTTAGATGAAAGTAGAATTAAATAATTTTCTAAATAATAACAACGGTCTTTTGTAAGATTTTTCGCTGCAACAATCATAGAGGTTCCAATGAGATCAATTTTGTGTAATTTGACTTTTAGTAAAATTAGTATTTGGGACGTAGAAGTAAGAGACTACTACTACGTCTGCCGCTTTGGTGTTAAACTCAAGACATCTTTAAAGTTAAATGAACGAAACTGAAGTACATGACAACAAATTAGCATTTTTGTAGTAAAGAAAATTAAAATCTATTTCCAGTTTCTTTGTAGCAACTGCAGAAAAGAGTACTAATAGTGTGCAATTATTTTAAATCTAAATTGAAGCATACTGCTTTCTATATTGTATGTGGGATTATCATCTCACCATCCCTGTCTTGCATTATTAAACTAAATTGAAGCTTTGTAGTGTTATAAGCTCGCCTTATGGTTATTTCTACACGAACGCATCTCTAGGTTACAGTTTCATAAATATGCCCTCATTCCACCCTCCTATATTGTTCATATCCTGTTATTATTGGAAGATTCGAGGACTTCTGCTCTTTCCAATTTTTACACAAACTTATAACGTGGGATCTGGAAGAACGTAGATTTGCAGTTAGTGATAATGTGTAACGTGATCTTGTGCTCTTACACTCAGCTTGAAGTTAAAATTATTTAATATAGAAATTATAACTCTGTTCCATCTGTTAAATAAACAACTGTGTATACAGGGTGTATATAAATTGGCGAAAGAACTACACGTGGCGATGTTGGTCATAAAATTCTGAATCGAAAATCTTAATACCAAAATGTTGGACAATGCTTCCTCTGTCCTCAGGAATAATTTTAAAGGAACGTACATTTGACAACATTGGATCCACACACCACAGATGTTTTGTTATAATGCACGGTAACTAAGGACCATTGAACGTAAAATCCACTGTTAGTGAACGAAACAAGAAAACGAAAATAATAATAATTAATACTAATAACTCCGGGAAAAGCAACGATGATTGAAAAAGCAAGCCCAGTTACAAATTTTGACACTTGTCAAACTTTGACGTTATCAAGACAGAAGTAATTTAGAGTCGCATTACTGTTGAATAATTATTGTTTTACAATGCTGCCATCTGTATTTCTTAGAAAAATAAGTTAACGAAGAAATGTTTAAAACACGCTTTTGGGGCTGAAAAACAACATCTATGAAAAAATATTTATTACAATTCTTATTTCTTCTAATTTGCATCTCTTTCTGTCAACAGATAATGAATTAAAACACTTATTAAAAGACTTTATTTTTATACTTTAAAGTTCCCGTGCATACCCAGGAAGCAGGGTACAATATTTTGGTATTAAGATTTTCGACTCAGAATTTTATGACCAACATCGCCACGTGTAGTTCTTTCGTCAATTTATACACACCCTGTATTTGTTCACAATGCAGGCATTACTAAGCAACGACAACTTGATAAATCGTATACAAATTAGCAATATTTTACTAGAAACATGGAAATGTAATGACTTAGATCAGGAAAGAAGAAAATGAGCCAACTAAACAAGGATTCACATATTCGTAGATTCATTTCAAATTAATTTAAGAAATTTAGATATTCATTTTAAATTTATCAATGGATACATGAGTTTTTACTTGGCGCATCAATTATCGACCGTCTTTGTCGTACTCCAGTCAAAAAATGACAATCTGTGTAAGCAGCGCATTTGCATAGGAAAGTCAGTTGATGTCGGATCGTGCAAGCTTAAAATTTACAGCTCTAAAAGCAACGTTTATAACCTATCTTCCAGATTGAACAACAAATAACGGTTCAGAACAAAAATCAACACAGCAAGCTCCTCCCATTAGTTCATTCAATAAAGGGTTTAAATAAGGAAATAAATGAAGAAAAGCTAGAGAAAAGTTTAGTCTTCTTTTTGGTGTGTGAAACAACATACTAATTTGCACCCCTATGCAAGCCTAGATTTGGTCGCCAACTTAGAATATAAGAAGGTGAAATCAGTTTTAAATCAGCTAATATTTCATTTCCAGTTTATTAAACAACAAAAAATTTTACTATGTAAAATGAACTAGACCAATTTTTTTAATAAAAAACAGTGCTGTGCCAGTTTTTCGTACAACGCATTTCGTACTTTCAGCGCTATAGCCAGGAGAGCGCGCTTACGTTTTCCACCGTTCAGCGCACTACGCTTTGTGCCGTCGAAAACTATCATGTACGTGTCATGTATATCAATTTACGTGTTTTCTGGAATACTGTGCTGGTTACAAATGTTGAAATTAATTTTGGGATATCACTTTGTTTTACCTTCCCTCCCTCCCCACATATTTTGTACACGTTTCTACACCACCACGAGGCTAATTTTTCTAGCACAATCTTCAAAAGAGTCATCGAGGCCGTCGCGTCTTTGTCGGTTTTATTTCTCTGTAGTGCTCACATCGATTTTGCTAAATACTGATTGATGTCTTAACCGATGAAAAGATTTTTCCTTGCATTTTATTCCGAAAAGTTGAAGAAGGAATGACTGTCCTGCTTTGGTTGCATTTTAATACACCTGCATTACTTAAAACCTACAAACAAATAAAATCAAATTTAAAGGTTCAAATATTGTTTCTGAAATTGGGGATCGGTAAGTGCCTATTAATTAGTTTAGATTAGGTTTATGTTCCTCTAGGTCTCTGATTTTCTTAAGCAGAAAGGATTAGGTAACACACTCTCGGTATCAATACAATAATGTTCGCGAGCTACATAATTTGTTGTTGATATAATGCTTGCATGATCACCAATCAGTATTAAGCTCACTCATGTATGAGTTTGCTTAAGACTATACAAAATCTATGTGCGCCCGACAGGGTGGGACAAAAGGTAGCAATAACCATTTCTCTTAGAATTTGAACTCAAAAATAAATGTGCAAGAACTACCTGCTGCCTATAAATCAAGCCGCAAAATGATGATCAATTTGGTTTTGTTTTGTGCAAATATCAAAATTATTTGACTTTCTTTTGCGATACATTCAGCAATAGTCTAATTTTCCGGAAACAACTGTAGAAGCTTTTCGCCATCCTGTAACTCAGACTAAAACCCCTGTGATTACTTTGTCTAAAAACTTTTTAAAAGCATTGTTTTTGCACAAAGACCACAATCTCGCAAAGCATTCAGAAGACAAATAGTGCAACAGTGCAACTATATTGATGACAATCTGTGTCCTTGGTTTATGTAATGAAATGTGCGCCCCTGGTTTAATTGGCAACTAAGCTGAATCTAATAACGACAGTGCATCTATAACGAGCTCGTAAAAGTTAAAGCCTCAACGTTATGCGTATATATAATTTAAAGTGCAAATCTGCAAATTCGAAAACGCTTCCGGAACATTATATCTACTAAGTACAACATTAGTGTCAAACTCAGTAGGCCATTTTCATACAAACCTCGTTCCATATTCACGCGGTCTTCGCCCGATATCGCAGTAGGCTCGAGCAGGCTGTTACCATCAGACCTGCTGCTTGCTTTTACATACATTACCAATTCCCAGTTTGGTGCTTGTTGCAAAACTTTCCCCGAATATCAAGAACGGTCACAGATTCCCCTTCACACATTACACAAGTCATCTGAGTTCATTTGATTACATTAAGGGAAATGTGGAGGCGAATGATCTACTTGGAAGTACTTGTGAAAGTTAACTTATGTTAAGGAGCTTTACACTATATTTAAGTTAATTATGCAAAATTTCCGGAAAAAAAATTTAAAAATTGAGTAATCCGGTTTAGAATTGAATATGATATTAAGGGGGTAGTAGTCCTGTATTAAATTTCTTTTTTAATTTTTAGTTGCTAATCTAAGCAACTCAAGCTACAACCCTCTATAGCAGTTTGTTACCAGCGCGTTTGTTATTGTCACTCTTGTTCTCAATATTTGGGTAAAGTTTAGTTTCTGTTTATTACTTCTTGGCCTATTAATTTTTAAACATGCACACACTAAGTGTTATACGAGTAATGATTTTTTATTTGTTATAGCGTTGTGAGAAGCTACATATTTCAAATAATGCATTTTGGTTATTGTTGGGGTTAGAATATAAAAAAACGTTTGACACTATTTTAAACAAGCGTCATATTTTTTAAATTGTCCAAATATTCACTGATTCTTCGATATTACTCAAAGAAATTGTCGAAATTTTGGAAATAATTCGCAGATGCATTTATTTGTGTAATTTTAGAAATTATTGTGGAATTCCTACAGACAGCAGATGTTGGATTCCCTAAAATATTTAAAAAACGTTAAGTTTTATGCCACCTAAAACGAGTCCTAAAACGGTTACGCTTTTCCAGTTTATTTTAAGTAACTTAATTTATTTCTAGTTTTTCCTAAAAGTTTTATGCCAAACTAAAAAAAATTTATCTCGAAAATCAGTCATTCCTGAATTAATCGGTCATTTTGCGTTTAGCCTATAAAATTTGCTTAATTGTTAGAGACAGTTGGAGCTTTGTGTTTGCCCTAGTCTAAACTGGAATATCCGGATTTTGTGTTTGTCCGGTAACAGTTATAACAAACTTGAATATAACAAAATTTTGACATAAAAGAATTAGTAACGTTTTTAACTCCTAAACCTGCAAAATTTACTGAAAAATTGCCGTTATTCGACAACACAAACAAATCCTAAAACGTTCAAAAGTACGGAATAATTTTTATAATTTTTTTGGAAACGAAAGCGAAAGAAAATTCTTGGTTCAATAAAATGTGTTTATTCAAAACTCATTATTTTAAAATCTTTAAAAACACATTATTAGCAAACATTATTACATTATCGATGAAATCATCAGAAAATATGTTTCAGTTACCTAGAGTGCTAACAACACCTTTCTAAATGTTCCAATTTCCTCTTTGATCCAATAAATACATTTTATTATTTGTTCCATTTCACTTATCATTGAATTAAAATAAAATTACGATAGCACATTCTTGCAGGCGTTCGCTTTGTAAATATTAGCTTCTTCAGGATGAACATAGGAACTGGGCAACTAGCGCCAACATTTTATTTTTAAACTACAATTTATTTGCCGGCAGAAGTAACCTCGCGAATGCAAAACGGAAGTGATTGCACGGAAGTATTAGAACGGAAGTAATAGAACGGAATGGGAGGTCACATAGATGCAGACTGAATCAGCCAATGTTCAGTTGTGCGACACAGCTCTAAACAAGTGTATTTTGTTGCTTTGCTTAAATACCCAGCCTGCGAACAGCACATCTAGTGAGTGATATGATAATATTTACAATACTCGATTAAAAATTTTCATGTAAATTCAGTAAACGGTAAAATTCACTTTTCCCAGAATTTTTTTTGTGTATAAAATTAGATCATACAAACATAGTCACGTTATTTGCTATACAAAATTGCTATTTACGAAGTTTTTCGCCTGTAACTGTTTAATTAACAAAGAAATGCCCAAATTGCCAATTTTAAAATTAAGCATTTTTTAACAAATATAACGTAATATCTCGAAAAGTACTTGGCATATCAACTTAATTTTTTTTGTTTAAAATCAGATGCATCAGCGTTGTTTACCCAAAGAATTTATGAATATGACATTTTGCTTTTGATGTAGTGAGCTGTTTTAAACATTTTATTTGTAGATTTTAACATATACATACATGCGGCCAACAAAATGAAGAAAAAACTTACATGTTTCGTCCTTACTTGAACTCGCCAGGTAGACATAATTCTAGCCATATTTGAAACCAAAATCAAACAAGCTGATATATGCCAAGAAATAAAACATTAAAGAAGGATTTCACAATAAACGCACCTATGTTGTGGGGAAAAGTTCCAAAACAAAAAAAGGGGCAAAGTTCCGATTACAACTTTGCTGGTTTGTTGTTTTGCAACTTTATCTCGCCGTAAAACATAGAGAGTGTTACTTGTGTAATCCCCCTTAAACAAAATGTATTCTTTAGTAATTTCCCAAATTTCACTCTGACGCTCTCTAAGAATTTTGGAATTTTGAAAGTAAAAATATACTGTATAGTAATTATAATAACTGTGGAAATTGTGCACCTAAATATAGTATAAAGTTAGACTAAGCGTTTTGTTTAATAAAAATTTTAAGGTATAACTTTATAACTTAAAAGCGCGACGAGAATTGTTTTCTTTGCGTTTGTATACAGAAAAAACAGTTAAAATTATTTGCTAATCTAACAGGCTTCTTATCTTTAAAAATTAAAATGTGGATAATAGTCTCCGGGTTGCAAAAATTATATATCCTGTGTAGAAGTACAGTTTCTGACCAGTATTCAATAGAAACTTTATAAAAAGTTTGACACAATAAAGTATCGATTTAAAATTTAAAAAATGTAAATAATGTTTAATCGACACACGAACAATATAAATCTGAAATTTTAGTGTAAGCCATAACGAAATCCAACAGGTTCAACATTTTTAATTAAAACTTTTTTATGCTTTTTTTTGTAACTTTGTTTTGTGTTATTCTAAAAGCTTTTCTGTAAAACTGCAATCACCGAACTAGTAAAAAAATGCGAACATTATGCTGCTGACATTATGATACTTTGTTTTATTAATGCATAATAGTATTTCAGTAACAAACCGCGCCGCTTGGTTATTGTTAATATTTTTGCAATGAACTACTTCGTCATTAAATTAACAAAAATAAATAAAAAAAGAAAATTCAACTATTCTTAAAAAATTAACTTAAAAACCGGTCATTGCCAATCATGCAAAGTAAGTTGTGTTAAATACAAGCCCAAACATCTAACAAGAGGACAATATTAGATTAAAGCCCAATTAGCCTATCCTTAAATGTAAATGTTAAGACATTTTATCGTCAACCTGTAATTGTGCAATTTAAAATGAAGGCGTCGACGGAATGAAAATTACATAACACGCACGTGCCGTCTAGAACTTCCTGACGTTTAATCCTTAGCTCACGTTTGGATCTTGTACTCATTATACGAACTCCAAAATACAATACCGTCCTTGTTTTACTAACCCCGGAGTTTTTTTTAAGTATAACGAGACCTCTAATTAGAAATAAAAATGTTTTGTGTATCTATGCTATATTTTGTAACTATAGTTACAAAACTAAAATTAGTAAGAACTCTTCCTGAATAATTAAAAAAACTCAGTTTGCGTTTCCAAGGGAGCATATCTAGTTGTTAGAGAAACAATTTTACAGCAGGATTTGTAGATAATGATGGGGCAGAATTCTGAAAAGCTAAACTTATGTGAAAACATTCTCAAATAAATAAGTATAAGAGACAGGTCAAAACGTCTCGCAGAAAATTCTTTTATAATAACATGTGAGTAAACGAAAGTGACATCGAGTTTGGCTTTGGAAATTGAAACGTATGTCTGTTAGAACTTCAACTTTGACACTTCTAGAAGTGATAATGCACATGACAATGTTTTCAAGCTTGATTTCGCTTTCGTTTGTTCACATTGAATTAA
Source organism: Ctenicera cuprea (assembly GCA_958336395.1). Classification (NCBI taxonomy): domain Eukaryota; kingdom Metazoa; phylum Arthropoda; class Insecta; order Coleoptera; family Elateridae; genus Ctenicera; species Ctenicera cuprea. The sequence continues at coordinate 75,580,638 of OY284486.1, read as the reverse complement.
TCACAGACATATGTTTCAATTTTCAAAGCCAAACTTGATCTCACTTTCGTTTGCTCACATGTTATAGAAGACTTTAGAAGACAACGCCTAGCAGCCAATCAACGTAACAAAAATAAAAATATCATTTTGAAAGTTATAAAATTTGCCTTTGGTGTAAAATCGCAAGTGAGGAAAAAGCGTCAATTGTGCGCATTTTTACGGTTTTGTGTATATATCTTATAAACAATCGATTGTATCTACTAAATGATCAGGACAAAAATGAAAGGCCATTAAATTTTCTACAAAAAAAGTAGAATTTATTTTTTCGGTTAGTTTGATGGTTTCTTAGTAAATGGACAGCGAATATTACCTAGTTTGGATGGCAGCTGAACACTGCTGAGGTGAAAACGCTAACGAATTGCGAAAAGAGAGAAAAAACAGAAAAGGCAGCACTGAGGCAGTTTGTTGAAAAAAGTGGAAGAAGGGGAAGGCTAGAATTCGTATCACGTGAAAGATAAGCATAGAGATTTGATAGCCAATCTAAAAACTCCAAATAATTAAAACTGTGTTTATATTCTATGTTTCAGCGTTCGCATTAAAGATTCATGGTAGAGCAGGCCACAATTTGGGTGAACAGCAATTAGCTGCATTGGTTGTGAAGTCTAGTCCCGCCGCTTAAATTATTTTTATATTTACGCTCCTTTTTCCTTAAAAATAGTGTTGTCTAGGCGGTTTACGCGAGGTTATTTTGAAAAAATTGCATTCCCTCACTAATAAATTATGTCTATTACATTGCGCATGCGCACAAATAATTTCTCACCACACACTGGGACCCAATTTAAACAGGAGTACCGCGGTGTTTGAAAACTGATACCAGCTCTATGAGAAAACCCAAATCAAGATCTTATGCATAGGATTCCTACACTCGAAGCACTAGCCCACGGCCTGCTTTAAATTATTCAAATGCATATAAATCCGGCCGTCAGTCACAACGCACAATTGCACTAACATATTGATATTTGCCAAAACGGAGCCGATAATCTTATGATTTTTTTAGACTATTTTCTTTAATGTAAATTAAACATAAACTATTAAACCAAGTTTTTTTATTCAGCAAGAATTCTTACTTATTTTTGTTTTGTAACCATAGTTCTTTAGAAGCTTTTAAGCTTGCACGGTAATAAATTTTGAATAGATACACAAAACAATTTTATTTGCAATTAGAAGTCTCGTTTTTTTGAGAACGGCCGTAGCTCACTGATAAGAGCGCGGGCTACCAATGCAGCAGATCCGGTTCGATCTCCGGCCTGGTCGTTCTCCCTCGCAAGGCAACGGGAAACCAGCGAGGTGGATATTTCCCCAGGTAAACCTCTCTGGAGAAGAAGTGCATGCACTTCCCGTGGTTCGGAGCCCACGTTAAACGGTAGGTCCCCTATATCTGACTGTGCAAAATATTTATCGCCACGCACCAAACACAGACATAGGAGAGAGGTAGCCAACGCCCCAAAAATAGGTATGGCACTATAAGAAGAAGAAATTAACTTTTGTTGATTTTGACTCATGGCTCAACAATATAAAGTAAATGCAGTTTTAAAGACTATGTCAACTGTACTCAAACACAGCTAAGTGTTTATTAAAAGTTAGATTCAGGAATCATTTAACCAACACCAACTATGACAGTCCAATTAACATAAGCTAAATAACTGTATTTATTAAAGCAAGTCACCACTTGCTAGAAAAAAGTACAATGTATAAATCTTCAGAAAAAAACAATCTTGAAGCACCACGCTGTTACTATGTTAATGTTAATTTAATTATTATTAAAATATACAGTTGCTATTCCAATTCAATGACGGTAACATTTGTTACGCAATGCTGAGTCATGACAGGTAACCATTCAGTCGTTTCTTTGGTTTTCCCTCAGTTGCCGTTACAGCACAATTAATCACAGCAAAAGCAACCCAAATGCAAATGTACTTGTAAACATTATTTTATTTCATCATTTTTAAAAGCTGCTGGAACTTCAAGATTTTTCGAATTGAAATTGCAAAGACCACTCCGCAATTAAAAATAAATTCCAATTAAAAATCCGCTACAAATACGTATTACAGAAAAGATTTTTTTTTCTTATTCGCATTAAAATTCAAGCAAATATTGAAGTGCGTGAGCGTGATGTGTGAAAATCGCTAGTGAAAGCGTTGAATAACGGCACGAGACCGTGTTTAGAATTTAAACAACAAAACAGTGTTGGTCGTGCATCCAGCCGGACGGAAGTTGGATTTGACGCCATTAAACGTGAAACGTAGTTATGTACAATACTTGGCGGTTGCTAGCCACTTCCTCAGAATTATACAACCCTTGTATTAAGTTATACGTCTCTCTAGACCAAAAGCTAAGGCTGCAGTAGATTCCGTTCAATAATACATTACACGACGGCAGGAAATTGTGCAAATTGCTCGCACACAGCCATAAAACTGTTTAGTACGCTTTACTAACAATTATTCCCCCATTCCCAGAGAAGCTGTTAAACGTTCATTGTGCTAAAGGAAAAATGTGGAATTAAATAAGAACCGAGGCGTTGTTTTCCTTTTACAACTTAAATTAAATTTCACTCGTATCCACAAAATAAATTGCTTGGTACTTAAGAGAATATATATTATTAAAAGCTCCCTACAAAGCTGTACTGTTTTTACAACAACAAGGAGACCTTGAATTTTTCAATAGGAACCAAGTAAATTTACGCAACATTTAATGTTATGTTAGATTTCCTAACATTAACCAAGGTAACTTGATCTGATGTTAGATACGTTTTTAACCACGAGCTTTGAAATTTGCAGATGTGTACTTAGTTCAACAGCAACTACGCGAAACTTTGAACAACTCAGTAAATCAGCTTCAAGCGGTTTATTGAACTGTTAAACAGGATGCAAGTTTCTACTACTAAAAGCTGTGTTTTATCACAAAAAAATGGAAATAAATATCATATCTAGTTTGCGCTGGAGGTGGAAAATACCTAATATTGATATTAAAATAACAGCTTGAAAATTACTAGTCTTTTTCCTCTTAATTTAGTTTTCCAGTGCAAATTTCTCTATGCGAAGAGTGTTATTCGAGAAAACTTTAATTCCAAGCTAAAGAGATAGTTAAAAAAATTTTATTTGCAGTATTGGAATCCATTATTTTGTGTGAGCATTTTGCTTCTTTTGAATAATCAACCCCATTTGCAGAAAGATTAATGCTTGTGAAACTGCGTATCTTTACAACTAAGTTAGAAGAACGAATCTGAAATGTATAAATTTAGCCATAGTCACAGCCGTATTGTCCACAAATATATTCATTCATTTCCCAGCTTTTGTATATTATGTATGTGCGACAAACATAAACAACAAGAATAAATCGCAGGCGCATCACTAAATCTGCAATTGTGGAACATAGTGCTTGTGCTTCGACTTTGAGAACGCTCGAGTACTCGCCAAAGTACCTCATTAGTCATTACTTCCTTCCGACTAAACGTGAAGGAATTGAAACTGGGAACTAACTTAACAGTAACAGAGTAAATCCAAAACGCTCATCGCCATGTCGCCAATTAGACAAAGCACAACAGCCTCTACCCGATCTTTTCCGATTCAGGCGCGAGCTAAAAGCTAGAAAACGAAGAAAAAACGACCAAAGACACCGCCGCCGCCCACACCACCCCACCTCTCAGATCCTTCATCCACACTGCAGAAAGATGAAGATTTCACTTTTACTTTCGCTTGCGTTGCGTAACGCCGTAGCGCTCCTTATTCCGACGCCCAGCATTGCCACCCCCAAATAGGTAACCGTTCATCACCAACGCTCCAAAACCAACTCCATCGCCTTAAACCACGCCGCCTTTTCCAACCGCTCTAGCAACACTTTTATTAAAACTCTGTACGATTAAAGTATCCCAAAGGACTACGCCACCGTCGAGGCCTTGAATTAGATCAACAAGGAAATCCTAGATGTATCTCATCCAACATTGCAGTTTTCCCTAACAGTAACGCCATTTTATCTGAGCCACATTTCAACCTTCACGAAAATCTCGCCGCCCACGGACACCCGATGGGACCCTACTGAAGATTTCCTCGACTCGAACCACACTTTGCTACGCCACCGACAAACAAGTCTTTCTCCTGTGCTATCCGGAGTGTTGAACTTGACAGCACAGCCTACTTTTATACAATCTGATCATATTCAACAACGGGTTGAAGAAGAGGCGTCTTCTGTAACAACCGTTGGTTTGTAATTTTTATAGATTAGACTGTAGTATGAAATGTACACACAAGGTTGGGCAAAAGTACGGAACAATGCAAATATCTTTAATACGACAACCACGATTTTGACAAAAGCTTCTACATGAAGGTTCCGATATACGGCGGGGCGGATACAATGAAAGTATCGGCAGTTTAAAAGAACTTCCGGTTTAACCGGAATTAATTCTTTTTTGCGAGTTCAGTGATATAAAGTTTTATGCTTTTATTTTCATTCTAGAGATATTGAACAACAATGTTTCGTGACTGTTATCTAGCAGCTCATGAAAACAAAAGAACGTGAGACGCATAAACAGTTTTGTAAAGTTGTCAAATATGCTTGTTCGTGTTGTGTTGTTTTGATGTTTAATGGATTGAGCAGTATTGTTGCAGTAATCAATTAATTAACCAAAATTAATTAAAACTGCTGAATTTAACATTAGAAATAGTTCAATTAACAGAAAGATTGCAAATTGTTCTACGACGCTCAGCAAAACCAACCATAATTAAAATTTGAAATCGTTCTCTTTCTGTTAATTGAACCATTTCTGATGTTAAATTCAGCGGTTTTAATTAATTTTTTTTAATTAATTGATTACTGCCACCACACTGCTCAATCTATGAAACCTCAACCCAACACAACACGAACCAAGCATATTTGACAACTTTACAAATCTGTTTAGGCGTCTCGCGTTCTTTTGTTTTCATGAGCTGCTAGATAACAGACACGAAACATTGTTGTTCAATATCTCTAGAATTATTGAAAATAAAGGCATGAAACTTTATATCACTGAACTCGCAAAAACAGAGTTCTATCGATATAACAAAAAATATACAGGGTGTTCCATTTAAAACAAAACTGTTGATATCATTTCTGGCTAAACCGGAAGTTTTTTTAAACCGACAATACGTTCATTGCATCCGCCGTATATCGGAACCTCCATGTAAAAAATTTGTCTAAATCGCGGCTGCCGTATTAAAGATGTTTGCATTGTTCCGTACTTTTGCCCAACCCTGTATAATGAATCAAGAAACACTTTAAAAATCGAAAAAAATTCGGATTTGAATTCAGTGCTTTGGTCACTCTGAAAATGCAAGCTGCAATGTCTTGCAAAACGATAGTTTGTATAGGTTCTCAAACAGGGTTAATCTGATTAAGTATTTTTAGCTTGAGAAACCATATATAGTGAAATCAAATACTTGTTCGCTCCAAGGTTCATACAATCTAAGCAGGTGTAAACCTAGCACTTGTCTTGTCAGGACACACAAAGTAAAAGCAGCTGCATACGAATCTGTTTAGGTAGTCAGGGCTCACGAACCACTTTGGCTCAAACATTTAGAGCAAATGATTGAGATAGACAAGCTAGAAGTCGGTCCCTATCTGATTATGCTAGGTGTAACCCTTAAGTGACAGAATAAGGACTTGGCACGACATAGTCAAAAGCACATTAATCATTGTAGTATTGTCTGAATTTTGTTTCCTTTTTACAGAAAACACCAACTGTCAGAATTATATGCCCCCATCTAACATCCAAAAACTCACGCAGGATCTAGTCGCTCCGGACTCGAACCAAAGCACGTTTGGTAGATCAGTCTAAAGACAGCACCCTTAAGTCATAACCTACGTAAATATTTGCTTTCAGCATACGGTTCTACACTTCACAATGGTTTATTACTCAAAGGATTATTGCATGCATGAAGTAATTAAATTGTCATATAACTATGCATACTGCCCTTGTTTTATGAGCTGTTATACGGGATTTGCATCGTGAAATTTACCTTTCATTATTGTTTCAACTTTAACTACACTATAAATACATAATTACATACAATTGTATACAAAATAGCTGTTATTGTTCGGAACACAAACACCCAACAGCAATTAGTAATTACATTTCTATTTGAGAAATAATTCAGATAGCTTGCATTAAATTATTTCAATATAAGAAGTTTATAGTGCTGAGAAATTAATATTTCGATTAAATGAAGAATTGATAGGGTATAGATAATAGATAATATTTATTGTCAGGTAAAAAACAAAGTGTTGATTAATGAACTAATAAAAATAAAAAATAATTTAATTAATAAATAGTTTTTACTGGAAAAATTCGTGTAGTTTGCAGCTGAGAACCAAAACAATGAGAATTTTATGCTATAATTCAGGCGTGAATCTACAAACTTCGTCCCATTAGCACTTTTCAAGCAGTGTTGTGTGGTTGTGTGTTGTTACTTGTTTGTCTATCTGTAGATGGGTGGGATGGCATGTGTACTGTGTGTGTGTATATGTATAGTTCTAATATCAAGGGCAGTTGACCCTATTTCAATGCGCTTTGAAATACGGGGGTTTATCAATAATAATTCATCCATAAAATAAGCTTTAAAAATCCGAAACCGGAAGCGTATGTTAAACATATTTTTTTTATAACAGTTTTCACACTGAAGTCTTAAGCGAGATCTTTACAAGCATAAGACCATAATGCAAATCCGTCGCTCTTTTTTCTAAACTTTCTTTTAAATTTAATTTTAACGCTTTGCCACTTAAAGAAAAGAGTTTACAAATACGGACCTCATTTCGTATTGCAGTAGCTGTAGGGGATACAATAGTACTATGTAAAAAAATTTTTGTACAAATGAAAACTGCGAAGTGAAAATTATATCCAAAATTATTGAAATTTTCAAAATATATGGCTTCACAATTGGTCACTTGATTTTTTTTTAATCTGTAAGCTCGGGCGGCTAAGAATAACCTACAATTTGATACGGGTCCCAACGTTGCCGTTGGTGTAAGCACAAATTTTTGATTTTCACAAATTCATAGAAAGTTGGGGGGGGGGGGGTTACTTTATAGACACAGTGTATATACTCAAATACGGAAAGTCGGCTACTCAACTAAACATACGACTTTCAGTGTTTCTAACGATTAAGCAATGTAATCGGTGCCATGAAGCTGCGATACCGGCGGAATGTATGAATTACATCAATATATCTTTTTTTTAAATTGCTAGAAATTATTTGTAAATAAAAACGTGTAGCCAGTGGGTTTTTCTATACTACTGGAAAATGTAAGTGGCACTTGACAAAGAAATATCATATGCGCCAAAAATTAGCAGCATTTAGCAAATGTTTGTAAATAAAAAGATGAGGCATAGTCCAATATTTATGCTATTTTATTGTAAAGTTAAAGACGCGCTTAACAAAAAAATATCATTTTAATAGTGAAATCAGTTGCAGTTAGCAATTGTTTCTAAAGAAAGCGTGTGGCGTAGTTTATGAGTTCTGCTATTCCACTATAAAAGTTAAGTTATATATCAAACAGATTGAAAAGTCAAATAAGTTTAGTAGTTCGTCGGTAACCTTCTATACTATATCGCAGTAACTATAAAATCGCAGTATCCCATCCACTCTAGCGGGAGAAGACAGATTTTTTGAATTTAATGAAAACCAGATAAATTAGGTAGTAGAGGAAATTAACCCTCCTAAATATTGATAATAATGAATGAAAATGAATAAAATAATTAAAGATGTCAATCTTACTCTATTTAACTAGAACAAAAATGTTTTATCGTCCCCCGTTTATTATTAAATCAAGTGCTATAGACATTTGATTCTCAAAATTTCATGGAAGGCGTCACAAATAGATTAACAGACAAATTGTAGCTCATCGCTAGCATCATCAAATTACAATATTAAAAAAACGTGTGACCAGTTTTTGTTCAACTATTTTTTCAAATTTTTATACCTTTGGTCTCTTTAAAATGCATTTACATGGTAACATTTTGTTCCCCCGAGGCTACTATAATTAAGTGACGCTCATGCCGATTTACGATCTTTTGTATGAACAGTAAAGCGTTAAAGATAAAATTTTTAATCGTAGCGACAGCCATAGCTGTAAAGTGGCTAAAAAATGTGCTACCAAAATAGTGTCTAACTTGTCCCCAAATTTTAAAACTTATTTTGTTGATCAATTTTTAATATACCCCAACATTCTCAAGCTTAACGAAATTGGCCTAACCGTTCGAGTGATATGACACGCACTTATCCACAAACAAACACTATCATGAAGGTCACATTTTTGGGCTCGTGGAGGCATGTTTTTCATGTTTCATTTAAATGTATTTTCGTCAAAAGTATATCCTTACATCCTTAGAGAATCATCAAATGTTGTTTACTCCTTCAGTTTTACCTTTTTTTTAAATTAAATTTAGTATACCGTTGAGTGCCCAAATTCTACCTTTTCATCTAGTTTAATGATAGAACATCACTTGCCGATTTAACAAAGCGGATAAATTGGTAGCACTACAAAAAATTCTGAAAATCGTAATAAAATTTGCAACAGCTTTATTAAGCACCCCTTAAATGTTCAGTTTAAAATTTCCCAAATTGCTTTAACAACTCAATTTAAGTTTTCTTCCTTAAAACATTTAAAGTTCATTACAACGTCCTTGTTCCTTAAGAACTGTTAACGCCCGCTCACTGGATCTTTGTTTTTTAATATAAGGCAACGAACTTTTCATAGATTGTATAATTTTTTTATCGAAAGCTAAATCATAATATCAACGATAATTAGTATAAATATAGCGTTCTAGAATTGAAATATTTTTAAGCTTTGCTGAAAATAAACTTTACGATACCTTAAGCTGCTCTAATTTGGTTGTTTGAAAGTTAAAACGTTTCTAAACTAAGGAACATTTTAAGCCTTTATGTCTTCCATAATTAATGTCCCAGCGTGAAAGCAGCAGGAAGTTAAAAGTTTAACCAGTTTTTGCAATTTAGTATATTTTATAAGCTAGAAACTTCTGCAAAACATTTACATTTTGCATGAAGCTTCGAATTTTCACTTTTAATTAACCACAGGAAAAGAAACCTTTTGCGGAATCTGCCAACAAGCGGGGAGTATTTTTCATTAGGCGAAGGCAATATTTGATATGGGTCTCTCTGCACAACTTCAAGGTAACTATAAGCTCGAGGTGGTTAGTTAGCAAATCCTCCCATTAACCATTCTGTCCTGACGTTTAATGCGGCACACTGCGCGAAGTTGTAATACCTGAAAACAAGGGTTCCGGAGCTTATACGGTCGGTGTTGCCAAATAACTTTGTTTAAAAGTCGTATAAGACCAATTAAGTAACTCGGATGCAAATCAGGAGAAAATTTATAAGCCAGTTATAATTATTGTAGGCTCAAGTCGCAACACTCAATTTCAAAGATCATAAATACTCGGTAAATGGAGTTAAATTTTAACCGTATTTAATATTAGGTTGAAAATTTCATTGAACCGAAATTTGTCTTTAAGCTTCACGTTTCAGTTAAATGTATAAATGTGATCTTATTCAAATCTAAGGCACGACAAGAGTTTTGAGGAGTAAGAACAATGGTTTCTACCTACATCACAATAGAATTTCTTGGATTCGTGATCTGTTGATGTAAATTCGCTGAACTAAAGCGTTCAAAAGTCCCTGGTTTTTGCTAGCAGTCATTCATAAATATTAATTTATTCCGCACATTTGGGGTTTAAAATACAGGGTACTAAAACATGACGAATAAAATCGTCTGTGACGCATTCTTGGTGAAAAAGAAAAATTAAACAAAAACTTTTTGTAGTCGATTTTCCAAGAAATTATGGTTTTAAAATAGTAAAACTGGCAACAATGTTTATTATAACAAAAATAATAACAAATGGTAAACAAAGAAAAATTATGTAATTTATGAACTTATGCTCTTGTGCGTTTAAGCAGACTTGAGCTCGTCTGATTTTAAATTATTTACATCATATTTTAATCAACTAGCGCGGTTTAGCGAAACCATTAATTAAATCTTGTTCATTATTCACCGGAGGTCTGTATATAAAATTCTTGAAATCGCCCTAAAAACGAAATCCATAGATCTGAAGTCCGGGGATCTTGCAGGCCTTTTGGATCAATCCACGTATCAGGAAAATCTGTATCCAGTCATACTCGTACAATATTTAATGAAGCCCTTTACGAAGCTGAAGCAGGAAGTGGGAAACTAATAAATAACATGCGGGATGCAGATAATACAGTTCTAATAAACGACAATGAGAATGACATGCAAACCCTGGTAAACAAGGTGGTAGAAGTAAGTGGTCAACATAATGAACATCGGGAAGACCACAATAATGACAGTTTGTAAAGAACAGCTACTACCGCCTAACATTAATATAGGCAACATACCGTTAGACACCGTAACTACACCCAGCATAATCAGATAAGAACCGACCTGTAGCTTGTCTGCCTTTACAAGCATTTTCTCTAAAAGTTTGAGCAATATTTGTTCGTAGGCCCTGCCTGCCTAAACAGGGCCGTGAGCTTAGATTATTTAAACCTTGGGGCGGACAAGGATTGGATCTTAATGTATTTTGTTTGCCAAGACAATAATACTTAATCGGCTGAACCCATACAAATTAACGTTTCGCAAGACATTGCAGCTTGCATCTTCAGAGTGAATAAATCACAGCTTTTTCGATTTGGCGAGTTCTTACGGTTGTTGGCCGTCTACATGTGAAACGCTGTTTTATATTTTATTAAACATTTATTGGCGTCAAAAAAATGTTTTGAACTCAAATAACAATTTATGTGTCATAGAATATTTATTGAAGTTATCTTATCTTTTCCACAACTCCAACGTTATTTTTTTGTCCGCCAAAGTTTGCTCTTGTGACACCAAAAATGAATTTAATGTTTAAAAATCACTTTTCATTGCACGAACGTAAAAAAACAAAACTGTTTCATTATTAATAAACACAAAATTTTTTTGACGCCAATAAATGTTTTACTGCCGTCTGAAAACGCTGCAATTTAACGGCGTAGCTAGCGTAGTAAAAAAGCGTTAGTCGATCGCCACACTTAACTGTATGCTCATATTTCATCTATTTATCACAAGATTGCACTTAATAGTGGGCTGATGCAAAGTTTAGTTCAAAGAATGCTTAAACGTCCCATCCCAAAATATAAATTATAAATCTTTTGCTATAATTTTTCATTTACTTATTATTTTATTTTTAATTTCCTAAACGTTTTTCAGGACACGAAGAAATGCTTTGTTTGACGTCATCAAAAGGATCTTTAACTTAACGGATAAATTTCTGATTTAAAAAATTCGATTACAGGATTTAATAGATACTTTAAAAAACATCCCAAAATAATAAAAAAAACCTTCAAACTCAAATTTTTCGTCGGTAGTCAAGTATTGTACTGAAAATAAAAATATATTAAATTACAAAAGCAACACATAATTAAAAAGAAATGTTACAAATGTAGGTCAAATTGTCTAAAAATTTTTAATTTACGTGTTCAATGAGGCAGTGGCATGCAATTGGCTGTTAAAATTAGCACGTCATTGTTTATTTGTTTCATAGTTCATCATTCGTTTGTATTTATCGACTAATTTAGTATCGCGCAATACCGTTTATTATATTGAAATCGGTCTAAGTGCGAAAGAATGGCAACAAATTATTATTTGCGAGAGTATTATGATATTTTGATGGCACTTGGGGCTTTTAATAATGAAGCAGGACGCGTGGAACGTTTATACGCTACTACTCTTTCGCACTTTGGATATCAAACAGAGAACGTATAGTACGAAAAATTGTACGAAAACTTTTTGCTCATCTTATAAAATACCGTACCACAGTTCGTGTTGAAGAGTTTAGGAACAGCCCATATTTACGCGTCCATTATATTGTGCGCGTATTTCAGAATCGATTGCTTTTACCAATATATGAAAAATGTTCTTAATCAATCTAGGTCTGGAAATACATTTCTTCGGATATAGAGGGTGTTAAATTTGTTTTTAAATAACTTTTCTGTTAAATACTTCAGGAACGGTTCGAAGTATTTCAATGCAATTTTGTTTTTCTGAATTGAAGCACGCGGCAAGAATCTTGTCTTAATCAAATCAATATTTAATAACCAGTCGCGTTCCTGTGCGATACCAAAACCCTTTTTGGTAAAAATAACTCCGACTTCACTGGTGTTAGAAAAATCTCTCTAATTGTTTAGAATTTGTAATAATTCTTAAACAAAAAATTAGACTTGCATTTCTCTCGTAAAGGCGTCTTTTTCTAGATATTCTAATTTGATGCAACTTGCAGATCGGATATTAGTTCTAGATTAATAAAATAGAACAAAAAATTCAGGGATTTGGTACCTCACTGCAACGCCACTGGTTGCTAAATATTAAACTGATTAAGACAATATTCTTGCCGCTTGTTTCCAAGCCATGTTGGTTTAGAACTTTCACCGTATTTTGGTGAAAGGAATCGATCCTAAAAATAGCGTCCACGAATTAACACCTTCTATATTATATCCGAATCCTTTCCCCCTGGCTCAACTTTCGGTGATGACGGGCTATGCTCTTGCATTTCAACAAATCTTATTTATACTTTGTTAGCAGTATGGGAACAAATGTTTATGTAACAGTCGCGTAGTGTGACGCAGCACTTGATTTCAAAAGCTCGCGTATTTAAAAAAAAATATTCTAAAAGCGTGGAACGTAGCTCACAGGTAGTGCTAGCATTATTTTAAATTTACACCGTTGCGTTGTACTGCTAATCGCATTAAAAGTTCAACGCCTTAATGCTTCACTTTTGAAGTAGAACGCAAATATGTTATGAGTTACTTTTCGATAAAAAAAACTATTCTATGCATCAGAAATTGCATAAGAAAAGTCAATGATTGTTGGATTTCTAAATATTACTAGTTTTTGATATGCATAATAAGTAGTTTCTAAAGCATACTAGAAAATAGGTTGCGTTTAGGTAAAAATCAATGTTTATTTGTTAAAAAAAAGTATAGCGCGAGATTCGATACAAAAGACATTCGTTTACTTTTTAAGGACAGTAAACGTAAACGAATTCTAGAAATGTCGACATTGTAACTAAACAGTTGGATGTGGTTAAGGCAGAAAAGAACACATTCTATTTGTCCAGGTTCCGAGATCAGACTGACTACTTTATTACGTTTCATTCAATTGCTTCCTTGTTTTCAGATTGAAACCAATACTACGCTATCCGTAACCATCAGGTACGATAAGAAAACTAAAACAAGCTTCGTATTTTTAAACGTCGAATGTATCTTTTTCTAAACCAAATAATAGATTTGTTATTTTAAGCTTGAAGGTTTTTGAAATTCAATACCGAAAAAATCTTATCTGTTCCCGTTCGCGAAAACGCTTGACGGGTCACACCAAGAAAAGCTCCTCTCGGAACGCCAATAAAAATAATAACTCATGTATTCGTTTCCGTTTCCACTTCGCTGCAAAAACTCGATCGAGTTTTACTCTTGATCAGCAGTATAGTACGTTACAAAAAATTAAATTATAAATAGGATTGAACGAAGCGATGCGAGATGAAAAAAAGAAAGAGAAAAATTAAATTTTCTAAATCCCCTGGGAACATGTAAGCACTGCGTGTGCCATTTGTGGCAGCGTCACGCACCAAATTACATTAAACACGACGATTTTTAGGACATTCGTGTTTTATTCTCATTCAGAACATTCTTATTCAGCATTTTCTAACAGAATGTGTCCTGTAGATATGAATGCTAAGAAAATGCTGCGCAAAAATGCAAAAGAGCTAATTGTACAGTGTGGTCCGTTTTTGATGCAATATATTATATTATTTGTTATATTAAAATTATAAAAAAACAAATTTTCATTTTATTCGGTTAATGTTTCATGATAAACGCAGTGAAAACAAGAATTGAACATCCTTTGTTTTTGAGCTACATTCGAAAAATCCAATTTTAACCGTTTCCGCTGGATTATTTTCACCAGATGTTACATACTAGATGAAATTTTCGTAATAACTTTAATACAAGCTAAAATAAGCAAAACAGCAAGGTTTCATGTTCTAAGGTTAATAATTTAATATAGCTCGTAAAATGATAATAGTAGAATAAGGCCCTTGCTATTAAATATAACAATAATACAACAGTAAGTATTGTAATAAACTTTAGGTAAATGCTGTAGGAAGTTGTGTTTCCATTGTCTACTGTTGTTTATGTGTTATATTTGAGGCAAACGCTTCATTGTTATGCTGTTTAAGTTAAATAATATAAATCTGATTTGCTACATGAGATAGAGTAGAAAATAGAGACAGAACAATGTAAATTGAGGTATTTTGGTTATTACAAACGTAAATGGGAAATGATTAACAAGATGATAATTTAAAACCGCATTGCCGTTATACCTCTCCGTCCACCAATGCCTAAATGACACTATTTAGGCTTATATTTTTTTATATTAACCGTTGAACATTAATTAAGAATTTGGCACATACGCAGCTTTTCCGGTCTTTCCATCTCTCACTAAGGTCCTTTTTAACTTTTATTTAGCAAATATGCGTCTTTCTATTTCCAAAAACAATTTGTCACATAACTCTCCCTATTTGGCAAATAACGTATTGGCTGGTTGAACCAACTGTTTTATCTGACCAATAAATAAGGCGGCGACAGACGAAAATAGCCCTTATTTGTTAAATAAATCTACCCAATAAAATTAGTTGTCTAATAGTTATTGGGTACTTAATTTGGAGGTGGAAAGAACGGGTCGTTGTCCAAAACTAACTATACAACTTTAAAAAAATCATTTCTTAAATCAGCACAAGTTTGTACTAAATCGTGGTTTGCTTTACCTTAAAATAATATTAATTGTTTTTTTGCTGATCTCAAATATGTGTATGACCTTTAAATTTCAAGTTTAGTTTGAAGATCATCTACACGACAAAACAGACTATTTTCTAATAATATTACCTTAGCTCATAGCGGTCTTTTACTAGTCTCAAATCAGTTGTATAAACTTAAATAAAATATAAATTTCAGGTTATCAGCGTTGTTTAGTAGCTAAGTATCTAAATGCAATATCTAAGTACTTTACATGTATCTACATACTTTTTAAAATGTTGTATCTGTATCTGGTCTAGACACTTCTTTTGGCAGTAAGATACATGTATCTAGACACTTTTTTGAGTGAAAAAATGTATTTTTTCATTACAATTGACATTGAAGTCAGCTGCTGACTTGCTGCTAGTGTTTTATGCTATCTAACTGCATGTATTTATATACAATATCTAGACATCGAAG
The DNA here is from genome assembly GCA_958336395.1 of Ctenicera cuprea. Taxonomy (NCBI): domain Eukaryota; kingdom Metazoa; phylum Arthropoda; class Insecta; order Coleoptera; family Elateridae; genus Ctenicera; species Ctenicera cuprea. The sequence goes on along the minus strand of OY284486.1, from coordinate 75,565,291 downwards.
TATTTTTAAAACAGTTCCTGTAACCAAATACATTTTTGTGGGCAATGTGTATCTAGATAATAAAAAAAATCTTATACAACACTACAGGTTACTCTCAATAATTATACTTTCCATAACTAGCAGATCTTCATTGGTTAGTTGGTACACATGCATTTTTTCTTTGTCTGAATATACATGTTACAAATATGAAGTTTTACAATAGCTTAGAATTGTTTATTTCAATAACAACCCAAGAAAAACGGTAAATTAGAATGGAATAAAAATATCCACTTTTTGTAGGTTGTATCTGTTGCTAAAATATGTTTTCAGTGCTAGCCCCTTATTTATCCCTCTTATTACCAATGATTATTTATTATAAATTTAGTAATGTTTACACCATCTAAATACATGCTACAAATTTGAATAAAAGTATTGTACGTTTAAACTAAGTTAACTAAAGCAAAATGGCGACCTGGAGGGTGATCTTTGAAATTTATCTGTGTTCACAGTTGAGAATTTGTAAAATAGCGTTTCTTCGCTCTTATCTGTATAATCTGGTATTTAGTGTAGGCATTACTGTATTTACTAGAATTCAACTCTCTCCCGCCGCCAAGCAGGCGGATGCCATATAAAGATGTTATTACAGCAATTGGATAGACTTACTGAAAGCACACGCTCTAGGGAGTCTTAAAAAACTGCTCGAATGCTAAAACAAAATAACAAAGAATAAAACGTTGTGATCCTATAGGTATAGAAAAATTGATAGAACATTATCAAAGTTTACTAACTGAAACAAGAATCGAGAACAAGCCAGTAACATAAAAAGTATTTGAAAAAAAAAACCTATTGTTGAGAAGTAACAGTGGTTGAAATACATCAGGCGTTAAGGAAAATGAAAAACCGAAGAGCTGCAGGTCCTGGAGGTATGCACATTAAGTTTTTGAAGAATGCCCCGGAAGTTCTTATAGAAAACAACACTCAGGTCCGGAGGAATGAAAACTAACATTTATCAATATAATTTACATAGAGAGGGAAGTAAAATAAAATGTAACCATTACAGAAGCATCGGCGTTACAGTCTCAATATGAAGACAGTACGAGCGAATAATACAACAGAAACTAGAAAAAAAATAAAAGAAACCGAAAAGCAAAACGGGTTTGGGTCCGGGAGATCTTATATAGACAATGTATTTTGTTTAAAACAACTGATCGCACAAAAGCTGGCACACGGTCGAAAAAGGCATATAATATTTGTAGATCTAAGGAAAGTGTACGATAGCGTGTCGGTTAACATACTGGGCGACGGGATGGCGAAAAACAATATCAGTAGCAGTATAAAAAAAAAACATAAAAAATGAGCGAAACACTTCGCCTGGACTTTCCTATACTTATAAATTAACATCGTTTTATATTTTCCAACACTTTCGATATACACCTGTCTAGACACGACTAGTTAAAGTAAATAGTTCTTATAAGTTGTAACATCTTGAAGCGGTTGAAGAAAGACCGACAGCTGCGCTGCAAGCATAAGGTTGGGTAAAATATTCGGACTGAATCAACGGAAGGGCGGAAATTGATATTTGAAAATATATTAATAACTCGAGAAATATTATTTTAAGCAAGAAATTACTCTTATTAATTTGTATTTAGAATTTCAAAACCTTTCTGATTTTAAAGCCAAAATGCCACGTTTCTATTTAAAAAAAAGTTATCTATTACATGGCCGCCATATTAAAATTGGAAACTCAAGTTTTTTTCTTAAAAACAATCGAGAAGAATTTGCCCTACAACTTTGTTCTTGGGTTTGCGAGTCTATCTATTAAAATAAAAAAGTTTGCCTACACTGAACATTAAACGACTAGTACAAGAATACAACTGCTGTAGAAAGTATGTGAAATTCTTCTAAGGACAAAAAGATTATTAAGGGGCAAAAAATTCGATTTTTTGATTTTTTGTAAAAAGATTCTCCTAGAGCAAACAAAACAAAAAACTAGATTTTTAATTTTTTACCGAAAAAATTTGGGGGGAGGGGAAACAGTAGCCCCCCTAAATATGAAATTATCGAAAAAATATTATTATATTCGGATTTTGCTATCAATGGTGAGCTATTTCACATTAACAGAAATATTTTATTGCCCCCCCGTTAAATAAATAAAAGGGTACCAATTTTCAATTTTCAAAAATTCATAGAGGGCGTCACAGTGAAATTATAACAATGAGCAAAAAACAAAATTGTAGCAGATGCCTATCTCTACCAGCTTAAAAAGTTTAAACAAAAACGTGTGGGCAGTTTTTGAGATTTTTTTTTTGAAGATTTCAAAAATTTTGGAGTGGTGCCATTGAAATCGTTTTTCGATTTTCAAAATTAATGATATTTCATGGTATAGTACCCTTAAGGGGCTACCAAACAAGATGTAGTTGATCCCAATCAAACAACTGGTTTTTGAGTAAATGGGCGTTAAAGTCGAAATCTTCAAAAATTCGTAGCGGCCGCCATGTTGCAGCTAAAGAGTTCGGTAAAAAAACGTTTGATTTGTTCTAAGGCCTTCTATAATTTCCACTATTCCAATTTCCAAAATTCTGTTTCTGAAAAAAATACCACCAAAAAACATGTCTAACTTCCGCTTCCGGTTTCGGATTCTTTTTAAAAGCTTATTTTGTCTATGAATTTTTAATATACCTCCTCATTCCAAAGCACATCGAAATCGGTCCAGCCGTTCCGGAGATATGAGCGTTACCCACACACCCACAGAGAGACATTTTTTAAAAACCACTTTTTTAGGATCTTGGAAGCCCAAAACATGTATATCCGTCAAAATCTCGATTTTGAAAATTTGCATGAAATCAATATGTATAAAAATAGAGTTGTATTCGAGTAGGATGAAAGATTTCGGAAGAATTTACAGTTAATAAATATCTCAGACAGACAAAGTTGTTGCATTTCACCATCGCTATTTTAAAATGTACATTAATACAGTGTTAAGAAACTGGAGAAGCAAATGCCACTCACTGGGTGCTTAAATACGAGATATTGGTCACGATCTCCAGCTGGAATCTGTTACGATAAAAGCGACGAACACATGTAATTATCTTAGAGTGACTCTAACCAGCAGGCGGTTTAGATGAAGAAGACATTCGTAATCAAACTAATAAAAGAAGAGCTATATCTAGAATGCTGTACCCACTACTATGGAACGATGATATCGAAAATGATACTAAGAGAAGAATATTCTCGAGTATATTTGAGAGTTGTGTGACATACGGCGCAGGAACATGGGTCGTAAGTGAACAATCATAAAAAAAATTAAAACCAATAGATATTAATTACTTTTTTTTAAGAATTATGAGGCCGTACGTGAGCACGACTCCATGATTCCCATCCCACTCCCTTACCCGGGCTCAGCGCACTTGAGCGCTATACCCCGGTCTAATATGCCCCACCCCGAAATGACATGCAACCCAACATACACACCACACACACCGTCCATGGACACGCCGGATTTAACTTATTCAGAAAAATTTCCGACGAGCAGAGAATTCGAACCTACTGCCGTTAGGAGTCTAGTTCTAGAGGTTGGGACTCTAACCACTAGACCACCCGCTGACCCCAGAAATGAATTACTGGAAACGCTGCCGAAAACTTACAATAATGGATCGTGTTAGAACTGGTGACATGTAATGAACTCAATGAAAGTACAACAAAAATTAACCGATACTGTAGAGAAAACATAGCTTCTATGGTATGGACACGTAAAACGAATAAATGATGTAAAATAGCCTAAAAAAATACTGCAATGGATACCAAGGGAGCGAAGACGAAAAGGTAGACCTAGGAAAACCTGGAATCAGAGTATAATAACAGCAATGAGAAGACGGGAGTTAAAAGAGGAAGACTGGATTGATAAAATTCAGTGGCGAAAGGGTTGCGAGAAGCGGCCTAAAGAGCTGTAATAACCTCGCTGATATAATAATAATAACTAAATCCTTTTTCAGGTTATAATATTTTTGACCCATGAACATCGGAATAGTAGGTTACTGACCTACTACTGTTAGTACTTGTCATTGCCCATTATTGAGAACAACCGACCAGTAGAGAGATCCCCGAGCCAATTAGAACAGGTCTTACTGCAGGTGAGAATTCAAAGCAAGTACAGAAGAATACTCTTTAAAGCAAAGGAAATCTAAGGGCTCCTACATTTCTGATATATAAATTCAGAAATAATCAACAATGACCAAAGTAATAAACAAATAGTAAATCACACCTAAAACACTGTCCACGGCAATCGCCAATCGTACAAATTGTTACGCTTGTGAAATTGCCGTTTAGTTCAAATTTGTCTGCGTCGTATACATCTTTAATATTACACAGCGTTTGAAAATGATTGTTTGCGTTATGTTACTTTATAGTTTAGCACGTGTTGTAAAATAGGTGAATTGTAAAGAATACACCCTGCGAAATCCTCGACGAATCTACGCCAAAGCAGTAAACTAGGGCCGCGCCTCTAATCCAAAAGCGTCGATACTGTTCACACAGTCAGCTGACATCCAAATATGTATTAACCATAACGTAACACTGTGTTTGTGCATATTACTTGTTAATTGTAATTTTTAGTGTTTTACTAGAACGAGTAGAACTTGTTTGGACAGTATTAGATTCTACGCAATACAATCTATCTTAATACATACAGTTATTTAAATATCTTTTAAGCTATACAAGAATCATCGATCCAGCCAGAGCAAGCAGAGAAATCACTTCCGTTGCGTAAATAGTCTTAAATAAAATGGATGTTTAAACTGAACTAACGGGGTGAGCAAGTAAACAAAGTAAATTAATTATCAAGTAGTACTGGAACTTGTTACATTTAATTGAATACAATGCAAAGCATTTGATACTGGGAAAACAACAATTTTTCTAAACCATTCTCCACATCGATCACCATCGGTTAAAGGAAGTTTTAATTTTGTTTTAAAGATTTTTTCTAGGCAACCCATAAATCAAAAAATTGTATACAAATGACTGTACAATGTGATCACACGTCACTAATTTTATGAGAGAAGACGCCAAATTTGTGCTGTCAATTGAGAAAGCAAGTGTGCCGTCAAAGCAAACAATTTGCAGAATTTCCGGAACGAGCTCTTGCTATCTTTCAGCTTTGATCACAATTTCCCAGGAATTCGGCTTAACATATTGACTTTTGTTTTTAATAAAAACAGGGTTCAGTTCCTTGTAATAAGTCACCAATTTTCAAGCATTAATAAGTATCAAAAGAATAAAAGTTGAAAACATTATAATATTGTATAATTATAGTGTAATAATAGTGAACTTTATTCTGAAATGTCCTGAATGTATGTTGACTATTATAGAATCTTTCCGTTAAAAAGCTTTAAGTTAAAAAGGAGGAAGCGCTTGGCAGGGTGCGTCGTTCATCGAGTAGGAATTATAGCTACAAGCTGCATTGCGGCTCTCAGTAGCGTTCAAACAAAAATAAAATATTTTGGCTTAGAAATGTAGCGCATAAAGACATTTGCTCGTCGACGATTATGTTGCGTTGTGTTTTCTTAACTGGGTCGAAAATAAATATAAATTAAAATTACATAAACGATTACGACTTGCAACTTTCGAGACCCTCCAAGCGCGATAAATTTTAAATTATGACAGCTTTAAACCTTGGCAAGAAAATCTTGGAAAAAACTTATATTTAGCACGAAGATACTGAAACGCTGGACATATGTAGCCGGACTGGGGAGAAACAAAACCAGAATTTATAACTGGCGGAACTCTGCGGCATACAAGAAATAAATTTTGTAAGAAATCCCCAGGTTCCTACGAAGCATATGAAGAAAGAAGGCAATAGCCATGAGTTTGCTTTAATTAGCGGTGTAGGATATTTTGCTGTATACGGCGTCACCTAATTAAGCTGTGGTTCTGACGTATTAAGCTTGGTGCATGCGATCCTCCTAATGATTTTAATTTCCTTAATTATTTATGCAGCTAACAAGTTTGCTGAAGTTTTAGATTGCTACTAAAATTTAGAGTTGTAAATTATGTATGTTGTCTAGACTAGACAACAAGCTTTAATTAGAATGGAAAGCTAATTAGCTGCTATCTCAACTAAGTAACTTTACGACTTATGCAGATTTTAGAATAACAAAGTATTCTTAATGTAGATTAAAGTTCTTAGACCTTCCACAAGTTTGAGCTCTTAAACTTTGTGAAACATTTGTTACAAAAAAGTATAACAAGAGCTAATGAAAGTATCTATACTAAAAATGAGCGAAGCAGTTCGCCTGGACGTTCCTATACTTTAGATATTGTAACTTATCATATATTCAAAACTATCTTATTTTTAATGTGTTGCGCTTCAACACTGAGTACAATAACATCTCTCTACTGTTACCACTGTACCGAAAGCATAGCTGCATAATAGTAATAGTATAAGAACTGTACTACATGAAACTAAATTTTTCATACAAAAATAATAGTATAAAATTAGAGTAACAGAAGTTTCTCGAAATTGAAAAAAACCATAAACGGAAGAACAAATTCCTCCACCAAAAATTAAGTTATAGGAATAAAATTAACCCCTTAAATATTGCCGTATGTAAAAATTAAGTTGAGAACTTTATTCTACTGTCACTCATGAATTATTTCACCAGAACATAAATTTTTTATCGACCCCCGTTTATTAAACAGACCAGTAGGAATTTACGATTTTCAAAAATTCATAGAAGGCGTCACAAAGAAGTTAGCGGACTGCGACACGAACCAAATTGTAGCTGATCTATAACTTCATAAGACTAAATGACAACGCTCAACCCCCACGGCCGCCTTAGAGGTGATCTTATGCCTTCCTCCCCTTGATCTCTTTGTGGAGGAAGTAGCTGTGAGAACTGCTTTAAGGCTGCGCCACAAGGGGCTGTGGCAAACAGCAGGCAAGGGAGGCAGACACACCCGCATCCTGGATGAGGCAATCGTCAAGATTCCTCTTCTGGATGCTATGGTGGACTACCTTCCTTTACAATATGCCTTTAATAGACACTTTAGTGTCTACGCGAATGCTGGACCAACCCAGCATATGGACATATCCATCTTCACCGATGGATCTAAAACAAAGCATGGAACGGGTGCCGGAATTTTCTCCGATGATCTAAACCTGCGCCAGAGTATACCATTAGGCAAAATTGCCACTGTCTTCCAAGCGGAGGTAGTGGGAATAATGCATGGTGCAAATGCAATTCTTGAACGACAAATCAAGAACCAACGTATTGGTATCTACAGCGATAGCAGAGCCGCTTTACTAGCCCTAGGCAGTTGCAAAATCACCTCAGGAGTGGTACTGCGGTGTCGTGAAGCTCTCGACGATATCTCAAAAGATAATGCCGTTTCCCTTGTATGGGTGAAAGGACATGACGGAACCTACGGCAACGAAAAGGCTGATGAGATTGCGAGACTGGCCTCCGGACAACCTCTCTGGGGGCCAGAACCCGTAATTCCCATATCCCTGAAGACATTAAGCTTTATGCTATACCAAGAAATCTTAAAAAGCTTTACTCAAAGCTGTCGTCAAGCAAGGGCTGCTATTACGGCACCCTCGCCAAAAACAGCCAAATACTGTGTGCAACTGTCCCGAAAGAACTTACGACTAGTTGTGGGTATCTTATCTGGACACTGCACCCTAAAGCAACACATGCACAGGATGGGACTGGCGGACAGCCCAAACTGTCGTGCATGCAACGAGGACGACGAGTCGGCAGAACATGTCCTATGTCATTGCCCAGCTCTCGCAACAACCAGAGGATCCATGCTGGGGGACTTCTGGCCTAACATGGCCGAAATCAGCAACACTCCAATTGCGGATGTCCTCAAGTACATCCAAAAGGTTGGATGGCTTGGGTGACGTCCAATGTGGAGAGCTGCTGGGGAGGTAGTACAATGGGCCCACCTATTGTGGCCTAAGTGCGCGTGAGGTAACTCACACTCCCAAATTCTAAATCCAGAATCCAGAAGACTAAATGACAAAAAAAATCGTGTAGCCAGTATTTGAGCAGGTATGTTTTTAAAAAGTCAAAGTTTTGATAGTTTTCTCATTTCAAAAATTTAGTAGTTCACAAAGTTGTGTACCTTTAGGGTCAAATCTCATCTTGATCTAATAACTTGCTTTGGAATAAATAGGCGTTAAAGCTCGAATTTTCAAAAATGCATAGAAGGCGCCAGAAGAAATTTACGTGCTGAGACACAAACCAAATTGTAACATAGTTTTAATTCTATAAACTCACAAGTTTTAAAAAATTTGTGTAGCCAGTTTTTGGGTAATATTTTTTTTTATTTTCTAAATTTCGGTAATTTTTTCGCCTAAACTCTTCTATCACATTCCATCTTAAAATTTATAAAATTTGGTTTCGCGAAAAATGCTACCAAAAACATGTCTTACTTCCGTTTCCGGTTTCGCATTCTTTTTATAAGCTTATTTTGTTGGTGAATTTTTGATATACTCTCAGATTCCGAAGCTCATCGAAATCCGACCATCCGTTCGATACTTATGATGCACCACACACCCACATATACGTCTTTGATTGACCAACTCAATTGTGTTGATGCAAGGCAAGATCACTTCCGTCGGAGTCGTAATATTGCCTAGCAACAACACATTTTGGTTGATCAATAAAACGACAGAATTATCGATAATTTTTAATTCACTTGTGGTATTGCTGCTGATAATATTAACTACTCAGGTACATTATAATTTAGGTTATTTTTTGTTAGTAAATTGATTTTTTACTGTTTGTTCTCATTTGTAAAAAGCTCAGATTTCCTACTCTTTCAAAAAGTGGTTTAAAATTGTCCCAATTGATGGCCATGAAGCTCTGGTTAGTAAATGTCCTGAAATTAAAGCCAGTGTACTTGTTCCCGAAGAATCTTTAAGCACCTACCAGCAAGACGTAATGTGCTTGAAAGACATGTTACGTTATAAAAGTACTTTGGCGCATCTTTACGGTGAGAGGCCAAGGAACTTCAGGTTTAGGGCCAAGCCCAGGCATACCTTCAAGTGTTGATGCATGGGTTTCTCACCAGGTCTTTCTTATAATTAGAGAGTTTACCGACTGATTTGGGTTGCACTTTAGGCGCATTGTCATACTTTACTACGGCACAAAGCACCCGTGCTCTGTAAGGTGGTACGGAACGTTTTTACCAGTTTGCTGCGCCGCCGTATTCGCATTGTTTCTTACGCCCCAGAGCACATGTGCTCTGTGATGCAGCAAAATATGTTACTGCAAAAATGTAAGCGTTGCATATTAACATTTCTTACCACGATTAAAAGCAACTATGACTTGTAACGTGGTAAAATATATATTTCGAAATTGGATATTATTGGCCGTATTAGAGAGTGACAAATTTCACTAAAATTTTGTGATTTTTAAAGGTACGGTTGTATATCGTCAACGATGAGGAGCTGGGTTTCGGAATAACACAGTACAAGTATGTGGAATTGTTGTTTATTACATTCGCTACACAAATAAGCATACAGCAACCAAAATAATATATAACATAAGACCGTCTGCTTTTAGAGTCTCAACAACGAATGCCCGCAGGTACACACACATTCACTTTCCTCGGCTAAGCTCGGACGAGGGAGATAATGTTCATTGTTGGCACGTAGTTCCCAACAGTACATTTATACAAAATAAAAAACGAATTCACAAATTTACAGATATTGCACACGCAGACAAAGAGACAACCTAATGGTGTATTGAAGAAAAGGTTAAATTGTATGTGCTGCAATGAAATTTTTCAGTGGGTTGATTATTTGAAAGATTTAAATCAAAATTTCGTTTTGGTCTGACGTTTCTTAATCTTGTGATATACTTTTGGCTAGAGCAGCTTTCATAAACATTAGAAGTTTGTAATAGCATACGATGTGGCATATTATTATAGTAAGTAATGGCCTACAAATAAGCCAAATAATGTACAGCCGTTGTCTACCAGATATGATATACCGGGCGACTAGGTTCCAGACATTTTTATTAGTATTTTTATTTTCCCACCATAGATAATGTGTTTCCCAGAGCCGTTTAACGCCGACTTTTAGGTGCTGACTTGTATTACGGGCCAAGTAGCAGAGAAGCAAACCGTTTAAGTGATAGGAGTTCACATGCCGGTTTAGATAGCCAATTTTTGGTAATACATACCAGAACGAGGCATGTAAAACATATAATAACCTGTTTTAGGTGCAGAAGGGTCTAGTAAATTAAAAGTGAGGTGTTTGCCCCGCATAAAAGAGCTACATAGACTAGATTTGCCCTTCCCCCAACTACAGTTAGAACAAAACACTTGCTAGATTATAGTAATCTGCAAAACCGATTCTAACCTCAGTGGAAGCTCTGCTACGACTAGAAACTAAGCTTCTGTGCTTCGAATTAAATTATTCAATGATTGTCGGCATGCTCGTTCAAATGAATGCAATTCTTTAATATATTGTGATCTCAAGGCAATATTGGCTCCTAACCAGTGGTAGCCGCATTAGAAACGATAAATGCGAGGAAAGTCCCGACAGTACTTGTAGGTTGCACGGCGAGTTTTAAACTATAAAACATTAAAAAGTGCCTCTAAAAAAGTAATTACATCAGTTTAATTAAAATTATCTTAAATTGACATTTTACCAAGATAATGTAACTATCTACCATGAATTATGATGTTAAGCAACTTTAAAATGACCTTGCAGTATCATAGCCGTAGGAACACATTTTCACCAACAGAAGATCGGTATGTGTCGATAGGAAGTTATTGGTCGTGCAGCCAGATTATAACCATTTTTGACAAGCAAGATTGTATAATGAGAACCGTTTTTACACAGGGCTTAAGAATTGCTTTGCATGTAGGTTTGCAGCACTTAATGCAATTCAACAACGCAACGTGAAAAAGTATGCGTACGTACTATTAATTAAAAGAAAAACATGAGAATCTGGTAGGTAGGTACATACGATACCAAACTTTCTACAAAAGCGTCTTATAATACCTAAAATTAGCTGAGGCTCGTCTCGTCTTCCCTCTTATTATTTCTTTGAAATTTTTTTCGATCAGTTGCTCATAAATTACCTTCATTTTACTTCCTTTTAGTTTTGCGCGGCTTATTAAAAGACCTCGTTAAACTTAATTAATCTCCAAGGAGTAGAAAAACTAAATTAAGCTGATTCGGCTATAAAAATAGTTAAAGCTCCCAAGATAGTCCTTTAAAGAGAACTAAACCGCTACTATCGAATTATGGTTGCTTGATTTAAAGTTTTATGTAAACAGGAAACAATGTAATGCAGTTCGCTTACATGCCGGGGTAATAAAGCCCGTTCGTTATTCAGTTGTACTGTTTGGCTTTGATTCATTCTTCAATATTCTCATTTTGGATGCCGTTCATCCTTTGACCGCATTTTCGATTAAACGCTCAATGTATTGCGGGATTTTTCGTGTAATACCTACCGTTTTCCAATAAAACTTATTGGGTGTAGTTGTCTGCATGTAAACGTACCTGCAACAAGAAATTTAATTACAAACATTTTACTTGATTTACTAATAAGTATAAGTAACAACAGAAAAATGTTTCTGTTTGTAGTTATGAATTAAGAACTTTTTGCTAGCAACAGCACGAAAGCTAAGTGAAGACTTGGCAAAGTTATAAAGAAAACTGTCAATATTTGTACAAGTATACCCAGAAATGCAATAAAAGCGTAAAAACAATTTTAACGTGTTTTTACTAAAAAGCTGAAAATGAACACTTTTATTTAGAAAATGCTTGCAAATAGAGCTGCTATGTTGTATTGTATTTGCCTATTTTACGTGTTTTTGTTTTTGATCTGCCATCACAAATTATATTCGAAGTCAAAAGAATTTCAATACCGCCACGCTATTTCCATTTCAAACAAAAATAGTGGTTTAAATAATGTCAAAATAATGTCTCGATGAAAACAAAACGTTATTTTTTTATGTCGAATCTGTAAAAGGTTCAAAGGCACACAAAAGCTATTAGAACCCATTTTCAAACATATTTATATTTAAACCTGCAACGTCAAAAATGTATAAAGTCAATCGATCCAACTCAATGTATTTATCAACAATCTCGAGTATCGAAACCCGCTACTACACACGCTCTAGACAGTTTTGCAACAGCAAAAAACTTACATATTTGTTCTGAGCAATTACACGTACTTCCATATAACTTTATACATTTCTACGTATTTATAGATATCTGTGTCTTTTTCTTATATACAAATATTTTCCTATTTACAACTTTACTTTTTCCTTCAAAATCTCTGACGTTTTTCGTAAAATCATTAACGAATTCTTATGTCCCAGACCAGCCGTACGTTCTTACTCTACGTTGTCTAAATAAAACTAAACTCCCAGCCAATCAGCATCGATGGAGGCGTGGTTTTTTACAGCAGGAAATTCGGCTTCGCTGTCTCGCGAAATAATGCAAAGTTCCATTAAGAGCTGCCCGTACGGAACAAACCAGCAGATCGAGCTCCGCCAAGAGCTCTGCAGCAGCTTGATTGAATCAGCAGACAAAGAATTAACAGGATATAGCAGCCCCCGGTCCGATCTTAGGTATCCGTTACCTCTCAGCGTATTACGGACAGTTCCCATGATTATATCATAGAAAAGGGTGCGTTTTGTGATATTTCATTAGCTTTCTGGGTTCAAATTAATTACCTGTTTCTTTTTATTCCTAGTTCTTGAATGAACCTGTTTATTGAATGTTGTTGTTTGATGTAATGCAATAAAATTGTGTCTGTTATAAATAAATATGTCAAGGCAGTTTAGGTGTTAACGTAATTTCAAATACGAAACAGGGAGTAATAAAGGTTTCTGGTTTTGAACCAGAACAGAGTACATAAGCAACTTGCAATAACAGATTTTTTCCAATATATATGTCACATATCACAAAAGATACTGTCAAAGTTCTTTTCTTCATCTTGAGCTCTGTTTAATATCTTGTGAAAGCCCACATATACTTGTTGAGTGTATTCGAGCGCATTTTTATTTAATATTTACAAGACACTTTCTCCGAACTACAGATGTTTACATACATGAACCAGCTATATTATTAAGGTGTCCAGGCAGATTTTTTGTTGGCAAAAACCCATCTAAGATTTATATTTATTGGGTGAAACATAGCAGAATATTGTATAAGACTAAAAAGCAGCATATTTTTAAGTAGTTCAGAAGCAGCCTAGTTTTAATGTTACGCAATTTTTGCAAGCCATTGGAAAGTTGACGGTAAAGTTACAAAATTTTACAATTATACCATAAACTAACACAGTTCGCAAGCAAAATAATTTACATTATACAGCAAACATGAGTTTCGAAATAGCTTGAAAGTAGTTTTCATCACCTTCCTTATCCTTATCTTTTAAAATTTTCAAAAAATAATGATTTAATAGTAGATTACCTACTAAAAATAATTATTGCTTCATTTTCTTGATAATAAGTATATGATCTTTTAATAACGGCCATATTAACTAATCTTATCCGGCTTAATAACCTTTATTCTGCGCAACAAAGCATTAAAGGCAACGAACCTGAAATAGATCAGAGTAACTAATCGAGTGAATGCAATTGTCCTACGAACCTTCTATTGTAACATTGATGTAACTAAAGGCGAAGGTATTCAGATGTACGAAAACAAAATTAATTCAAGCACAATGCTCATAAATCTTAAGTTTATTCTAGCTACGCATTGTACTGAGCAGTTTTGACAAGAATGGAGAAGAATGATAATGCTAAAAGAAACGACGTATTTGTAAGCTGTACATTTAATTTTAAATGCGCCCGTATAATTATAGATTTTGCATATAGGTAATGTTCACGAAGTTTTTTAGAATTTCATTTTAGATTTATAGAAATAAGTAATGCATTAAGGTTGTGCTAGATACGGGAAACGGAGAAGTTTTATTTCTTGTCAAATTTCGAGTCATAAATGTAAACTCAGGTAAAAATAGAAATCGTTTTATAACAAAATATTTGATTTACATAAAGCAACTTCATGTTTCCGCTTTCTTTTCAAAAGATCGCGATTGTCAATCAATGACGACCTAAAACAGTTGTAAAGACTTGTATTGTTTGATCTTGCTTTAGTGATATGTTTATGGTGTTTATTCAGTACGTTGTTTTCAACTCTACAAGATGTTTTGTTTTAGTGTGCAGGATACTTATACATTTTTTTAAGTAAATTACCGTATATTTTTACATATTATTATCGTTCTCCCATTCGCCTATGCAATTATTGTTAATAGTTTATCCCTCCTGAATCAGGGTTTAATTTTTTTTCGTTTAGCATCGTACATCGTTGATATTTGTAATAATAACTTTTATTTTTTATCTGTATGTATTAGAATAGAGCATGTTGTAATTTATTGTAAAATGTATTAGACAACCTGTTTAGTAGCCTATTATATTCAATAAGTTGTTTTATATTAGTTAAACAAGTCAGCTATTTATTTTGCCACCTGTACTGTGATGTTCGCGTTCGTGTTTATATGACAGCATCCTAACCAAGCCAAATATCAATAAACAAATTCGCCCGCAGGAATAACAAAAGTAAGCGCATTCATAATTGTGAAGCGGCGATGTTTGCTTTCGATAATTCTACAACTAATGGTACCTTTTTTTTTTTATAAAATATTAGCATTTTATGCAGTACAACTTAATAGAAGTCAACCTAAATTCGTAATGCAGTTGCATTAGAGGCGCAAGAGTTAAAAGAGCTTAAGTTCAAAATACTGTTTTATAATAATAAAAACGAATGTGTTGGAAATAGGCCTAAGTCATTAATATAAGAAAAATATGTAAAACAGTAAAGACCTGCCGCTTTGCGGGTTTGATGTGTTCTCCTCGCAGTTTGTGTTAGTAATGATAGCTTTAAGTAAGTTATGTTCCAATGGTAAAAACAAACAGTATAAGCTCCATTTTCTTATTTGCGTCAAAAAGCGAACTGGTGCGCTGTACGGAAGTACTGTAGCAGCCTTGGTCAATTGTATTGTAACTTAGCGACTTGGTTGCTATTTATATAATAAAAAACATTCATCAAAACAAATTCATCCAAATTATTTGTAAAGTGAAAACTCGCATTAAAACTTTCTCCTCCAAATAGTGTTTTATTATACCAACGAACCAAACTTTACATTATTGGTGACCCCTCCGACAAGATTTGAACACGTACCCCTCCCGACGTGATTTTTTAGCAGAATTCAGAATTTCAAAACCTTCACAAACCGCAACATTCAGCTGCTACATCGCCACAGACCTGCGGATCTTCAAAACTCCAATTTACAAGATAAGTAACGTTTATTAACTATGGCTTTTAATTGTTTGTATTGACTTTCCCGAATTTAATACTAATGACGTCGATTCAAACTACAGCTTTCTTTCACAACCGCACAACATGCATAATTTAATGACAGACTATGCTGTGACAAGAGTGGTTGACCGAGTTTATGATAATCGATCTATAATGTTCGACTCAGACATTCGTAAATCATCCATTCTTCCACAGACTGGTGGTAATTCACCTGTTCAACAAACAAATCACAACTATCACCCATCCCACTTCATCACAATCAAACATCCAACCAATCTCTCAATCATATCTCTCTAACAACTCACAACTAATCATACATCCTAATCAACTTTCCAATCTTCTTTCTTCTGAACTTAACAACTACCAATCGCCTTCTACGGTAGAAGTATATGTTAATGCTCAAGAATTTCTTCTAACTCACTCCCCTTACAATCTTTATCACCTAACATTAGATTATTCTACATTAACACCCTTATTAAACATAATATAGTGCATCGAATAAAAACTAACGGTCCGCCAATTAGTGCAAAGTGTCGAAGACTTAACCCAACACAATTACTGTTTTTAGAAAAGAATCTGCATGAACTGTTACGTGCTGGAATCATCGAGCAGGCAGACAGTCCTTGGGATATAACCTGATGGCAGCTATCGTGTCTGTGGCGATTACAGGCAGCTGAATGCGACGACAGTTCCGGATACCTATCCAATTCCCTTCAGAAAGCATACTTCCAAATTCCTTTGCATACAGATGATATGGACAAGACTTAATTTTGGCTTAAGAAACGCCCCTTCTTCCTGGTCCAGATTCGTCCAGAAGATTCTTACAGGGATGTATTACATTTATTTTTACCTCGACGATATATTAATTTTTAACAGCGTCAGAACATTTGCGTCATGTAAAAATGGTTCTTGAACGTTTGAATAGATACAGACTTTTGTTGAACGTTGATAAATGTTTTTTGGGGTTAGTCAATTAGATTATTTGGGGCACAAGGTTTCATCTAAAGGCATTCTGCCACAAGACTCAACTTTTTGTTTATGCACATTTTTTTTCCCTTTTTGTTCTGTTTTTTTTTAGTGAACTGAACTTTTTCGACTCTGCTCTTAGAACCTCAAGAATTGGAAACGCACCTGAAAAAACTAGAAGCAACTTCAAGCTAATTTAATTTTCTATAATGTTCAATTAGTTACGTTACTTGTATTGTTTTTAAAAAAGATCAGAAGTTTTTGTAGCTAAGATAGCATGCGCTTCACGTTTGGTGCGTAGCTTTTTTTCTTCTGCAAAGGGGTGGGGTGGGGGGGGGTACTAATGTAGCAGCCTTGGTCAATTGTATTGTAACTTAGCGACTTGGTTGCTATTTATATAATAAAAAACATTCATCAAAACAAATTCATCCAAATTATTTGTAAAGTGAAAACTCGCATTAAAACTTTCTCCTCCAAATAGTGTTTTATTATCACGTCGGGGTCACCAATAATGTAAAGTTTGGTTCGTTGGTATAATAAAACACTATTTGGAGGAGAAAGTTTTAATGCGAGTTTTCACTTTACAAATAATTTGGATGAATTTGTTTTAATGAATGTAAATAGCAACCAAGTCGCTAAGTTACTAAAATACGATTGTTGCTACAGTACGAATATGCACCCTATATAATTGACGCGGCTTCTAGTTGCGGGGCCGAGTAGCATTAAAAGGTGAGACCGGCTAAAGGGATTAGGCAGCCTGACCCTGTATCGCTTGTGCCACCGTGACTGATTTCATCAATTTGTTCAAAAAATAAGGATGTTGTGGGTTTATTTCCAATAAAACATTTAAACCCAGAGCTTCTAAAAGATGTAGTATTGCTGGTAATAAAAATCCTTACTGAAATAGGCTTCAATATAATATCTATCATTTCTGATAATAACCGCGTGAACAGACGGTTTACTCGGTATTCCAAACTTTAATATGTGAAAAATATGAACAAGCTTTTTTAACAGAAATTTCTCAAAAAAACTCACGGTGGCATTGTCTATGAAAGAAATAAAGAATGATAATATTGACAATGAGCAATTTTACGAAAAATGTTGTAAATGTAGTCGTTCAATATGTGAATTATAAAATAGGTGTGTCTACAATGGCAAATATTATGTTAAATAATTATACCAAAGTAGAAAGTGATATTAGTTACACGGAAAATAAAAAACGGAAAATAAAGAAACTTAATAATTGATGTAAGTATCAAGGACCTGTACATTTAAATGTATTTTCTTTATAGACGAATTTAATTTGGATCTGTAGTTCATAACGTGTTTAACTGTTTAATCGAAGCGTTATATATTTATTTGATGTTTAATGTATTTTTAAGAACTATTGTTCAATAAAAGTTTATTTGTATCATATTAGTAAGATTTATTTTAATTTTTATGGCCCACTTATTAGGTACATCCACCTTAATTTTTGCAACCAAAACTTGAAAATTTTTAAGCGGTTAATATCCCTTGATGCATTGTCGTGCCTATATCGTATTGAATATGAAACGTTGCATGGTGTTATTATTATTGTTATTTACTACAATACGCTTAGTGAAGACTATAATGCTCCCAAAAAAATATTGTATCGAAAATGTGCCGAGAATAACTTAAAATTGTACAAAATGTCACTTATACATTGTTCTGCTTCATTTAACGCTGTATGAGGCGATCGGCCACTTCCGTGACGTCACCAATCCTAGGGTCAGGCTCGTAAGATAGAGTAGGCTCTGGATTAGGGTACAATACAGAGATTCATAACGTCACTTGTGTTTACTCTATTTTTCAATTTGATGGCTTTCTACAATCTTTTTATTTTTCAAAATTCAGTACAACAAAACTCTTTACTGTTTAGAGATTTCGGAGTTTTATGGTTCATCTTTACCAACACGTGCGTTGTTGTTTTGGCTGGAGGATCATTTAATTTCTGGTCGCAACAGATGTTATAACATCCACAACAAGTAGTTCATGACCGCCCAATATCAGTTTAAAACTGGCTGGCAGTTACTGTACTGACGTCTTACGTAATAACAATTCAGAGTGCTTTGACGCAAACGCTTTGTTTGTATTATTGGAATATAAACTTCTGCAGTCATTTCGAATACAAACTACGAAGATGAAGCATGCAAGCACAGCTCTCGGCTGTTTTTGTGAAACACCGACGCAGCTTTTGGTTTAAACAGCATGCAAAGAGTTATTGTTATAGATATTTTTTTAAGTTGTTCTTTCTGGCCTGTTTTCAGTTTTATTCAGAGCTCTGTTTTCGGCCTTTTTTCGTTTTTTGACGAGAGTTTCTTTTCAGGAAGACTAAAATTAATAAAAAGAAGCGAGAGGCGTAAACCACGGGTGTTAGTAGTATATTTAAACTTACAAAGTGAACCTGGTTAGAAGTTTCATAAGTATTGGCCATCGTTTTACGGTTAATTCACTTGTCTCAACTTTTAGACTTAACTCTTTTTACAGTAATTTATTTAAATGCCTATGGTAGCTTAGAGGGTGGGCGCTTAGCCCCTAACGCTAAAGATCTAGAGTTCGATTCCCCGTTACAGCCATGCAGCAATAAAAACCTACGGCGCAACCCGTCCCTTGCATTTTCCAATCCGGTATAGGCAGCCGTGGGCTCTTAATGCCTGAATGCTTCTGTGGTATTTAGTCGTTCGGGTTCGACGTTACGCTGTAAGTTCTACGTACACTACCACAGCGCTACTCAGCGGAGGAAACATTCCGAGCGGTGAGAGCTGGGTATATAAAAAAAAATAGAGCGTAACCCACAGGTTCTGCTATCTATTTTCTATCCGTTTTCTATCTAATTTTATTTTGTATATTAAATCCCGTCTCAGAGTTTAGTAGCAGGAGGCCCTCCCTTAATATTGCTCTCCGGTTTACGCGCGACACTGAGATGGAAAGAATTAATTACACTTTATTTATCGAAATAAAACTAGACCCAAATAATGCGAGCTCTAGTAACAATAACCAATAAAAATGTGCTGCGTCTACAGTGCATCAGTACTTCTTCGCATTTCAGTGAATCCGTACGTTTTTTTACTTTCTCATACTTCCAAAATGAGAATCTACTGTGATTGGGAAAATTTTCAATTTTTAAATTTCGACAGAAAGGAATAAATGATCCGGAACCCTCAAAATCGAATAACTATAGCACATTATTTAATAAACGGGGAACAATGAAAAATTTATGTTTAAACTTTAGTGCTTATGAGTAATGGTAAAATAAGATTCAGAACTCAGTTGTTAGTTGCATCAATAATTTAGGGGATTGTTTCTCTCCGCCCTCCTTTAGTTTTTGTTTTTTATTAAATTCTGGCAAATCTTTATCAAAAACAAACTCGTCTTATATAGCATTAAAGCAATCTATATAATACAAAAGACTAAAACATAGATCCACCGCCCGCTACACTACCAACTTGAGCTATAGCTTATTTATTATTTAATCAAAGCGTGGGTCGTAGCTCACGGGTTTTGCTAGTGTTTTTAAATTTTCAAGAAACTGAGACGTCTTTCTACATGATTCTCACAAGTGTAGTTCTAAAATATACAAAATAATTTACTTTATTGCTAGAAGTGTGAGACTACGGACACAAGACATACAAACATGCACGCAGATACAGATACTACCTTAATGTTTAGAGAGAATCGTAATTTCTACATATAATATTGACGGATAATACTAACCTATAAAAGCCACTAGCTGTATCAACAAAAATTAAGGAAATTTTACAGTAATGGTAGAAACGAAGATCAGAAGTGTGAAAACAGAACTATTAAAAAAGCGCAGCACTTATAGAAATCGGCGTAGCTAGTAGACTGCACTGCAGAACACGTTGCACACAAAACAAGCAAAAGAATCCTAACTTAAATTGGAACTTGCGAAGACCAAGTTGAACGCCGAGCAAATACCACTCAGATTGAAAATCACAAGGCGGTTTGAGAGTTGAAAGTTCCAGCTAACGAACCATCAACGTTTGACGTATCGTACACTTAAACTTATGAAAAATTCACGGTCCACCTAAAACTTTTCTAATATGTAAATTGCTCCACAAACAAAGCAGCTTTTAAAAGGAAATCTCGAAAGAGTTCTCGTTCCGCAAATCGAAACCAAACGATGATGCGAATTCAGTAGAGAGGAAATTAAAATTTAATTTCATCTACTTCCGCGTATTAAGGCAATAACGTTACAATAATTACCCAGTCAAACTGTAAATATCGATTTTTGTAAATAATTAATAACTTAGCAAGTGCTTAAACAATACAGTGTGTTATGACTATGATGAGGCATAATATTTAAAATTGTGTAATTGCATTAACGTGTCAGTTATTAACAGAAAACACTAAATTTAAAATGGCTGTTAAAATTTAATTTGTAGCAATTAAAAACGCGACTGATAGCACGCTTTCACATTATGTGATTAAAATTTAATTTCACACCTCTTGTAGAGAACCTGACAACAATGAACATTTTACAATCAACGTCAGCTGAACGATTTGAAACAGATTTGGACGTTGTAAATTATAGATTGTTAAAAAAAAATAATGTGAGTCATACTCAACATTTTCTAGCTGTAATAGCCGCACAATCCTATAGCACGTAACAATCATTATACACCAGTAAAAAGTGTACGCGCGTTCTTTACTTCGCAAAGGACAACTAAACACGTCTTAAAAATATATCCGATATGTTTACTCTACACAAGAAAGAAATTTACGGCAGAAGGCCAAAATAAATAAATAAATGTAAATAAAGGTATAACATATAAAATCATTAATCACTGATTTATTTGCAATTTGATGCGCTGGTGGCGCTACAAGTACAAATCGCAAAATCATATGACGCGCAGTTTTTTCCACCCAAAAGTTACGACTGATCCAGTCACTCACTCCACCTGATCTAAATAATTAGTGTTTAAAAACAGCAACCCAAGACATTTTTTTTAATTGCAAGCCGACTACATTCCCAACCAATGTAGTCCAGAGGGACTTCAAAGACCACTGGGAAAACCAGTCAGTCCAGTCCGGGGAATTAGGAAACCACATTAACGAGCCCAACTGGAAAAAGTCCACAATTAAAGCGACTAGTCTAGCTTCAACTAGCTGCAAACAGATAAAATAAAATTCAAATAAATAAATACATAAGTTGACCTGTTGCAAAGAAAACCTTGGCTCTGGACTATAACAAGGTTTTCAAAATGTTATAGTACCAGTCGTAGAACAACGAGCTAAAACACAATCGCCGCTTCCGCAGATGTCATTGGGCCTGGTTTGTATAAGTGTTTTTTTAATTTTAATAATTGAATTAAAATTAAATTAAATTAAAATTAAATGAAATTAAATTTAAAATTATTTTAAAAAAATGTTTATTTTTGGGAAAAAATAAACCAAAATCAAAACCAACATCCGTCAGCTGCAATTGGGGGGAAGAAGAAGAGTTGACCTTCTGAATATGTTTTCATCTAAAAATTCAGGAGTAAATCTTATTCTACCATCACTCATTGAGCATTTTAGCCTGGAAAGAAATGTTTCATCGTCTCCGTTTATTTAACAAAAAAGCATAAATTTTCTATATTTAAAAACTCATAGTTAGCGCAGAGAAATTAGCAAAGGCAGCTTTAAATAAATATTAGCTCATTCCAAGCTCTATAGGATTACAACGTCTGTAAAAGTTCAAAAAGCATTTTTTTAGAAATTTTTTTTAACAATATTACTCGCGTCACAATTTTCTTCATTCGTTCAAAAATTCCCACAAATAGTATAAGTATTCTCCTAGCGCTGTTATTATTTATCAAATGTATGCAGATCTGCCAATTTACTTTTCAGTAAACGTGTCAAAATCAAAATTTTCAAAAAATTGCAAAAATAGCTAATTTTGAGTGACAAAGTTCAGGAAAAATGCGTTGGATTTACCCATCAGGTTCCGTTTATAATTATATTTAGAAAGTTAGGTTTCTGAAAGAATACTACCAAAACACATGTCTAACTTTCAATTTCGGTTTCGGATTTTTTTTAAGTTGAATTTGTGATAATCCCTAAAGTACAAAACGCATCCAAATCGGTCTATTCTTGCGGGAGAGATGGTGTGCGCATACTCCTAGACAGTGATTTGCGGAAAATCAATTTTTTGAGTTCCTGAATATCCAAAACATCAAAATATCCAAATCTTAACTTTTCAGGAAAGCAATAATATAAATTATAGAATAATTCAGTAAAAGACTCTTTACAACACGTTTCTTGAAAAACGGCTAAGAACGTAAAATCTGCAAAAAGGTTTTCTTCCAAAATATTTATTTTTAGCATAAGGTTTACTCTACCAAAATATGTAAATATCGCAGGGTAAAAAAGAGACAGGAATGCCATCCCTTTCAAAGATCTTTCAGCGCATCTTTGTTCTACTTCTTATTGTTATCAACGCAACCTAAAATGCAAGCCTCCCGAATATCAAAATTCATCGTTTGCTATTGTTTTACGAGCATTGACAAAAACATTATCTGACCCAAATTAATGTT
The DNA here is from genome assembly GCA_958336395.1 of Ctenicera cuprea. Lineage (NCBI taxonomy): Eukaryota > Metazoa > Arthropoda > Insecta > Coleoptera > Elateridae > Ctenicera > Ctenicera cuprea. The sequence goes on along the minus strand of OY284486.1, from coordinate 75,542,440 downwards.
TTGCCCCGTTATAAATCAATTATAACTTTTGAAGTAATTCCATTAGATATGCTGTCATAAAACCAACCCAAACGCTTGTGGAGGGTGGCATTACAAGCAAAGCACAGGCAAGTTCGAGAGCTCTGTACGTTTTTGTGATAGAATCCAATTCCATCCAAGTATTATACACATATAGCACTGTAAAAGCCAAAGCTACCAGACTAGCAAAAAATTATTAGACGCAAGCTCATGCTCGAAAGTTTTTGTTATTGCATTATAGACTTGCCCTTTGTGCCCTTTGAAATATTAACGAGCGGAACGAGAAATTAACACCAAAGGGTGCCTTTGATACTTTTAACTAATTAGTGTTAAGAGTCGGTGCCACGTTCAACTGGAGGTAATTTAAAACACTTTCACTCCCTACGTTAACAATTGTATTTTTAATTATGAAGTGCTCCAACTTTTGGAGGAAAATTGACAAAGAAATATTAATCCCCAGAAAAATTTAAAAGAAATATCAAAAAAATAGTTTCCCCCCATGTCTAGTAACACACTTTAATTAAAATATTAAGAAATTTGCAAGCAGAGTTTTCATTCGAGTGTGTATTCGAACAATTCGATTCGAATTAGTGGATTCTAGTTTGAATAATTCGATATTTGTTTAAATAATTTGATTCTAATAGCTCTCTTCTTATTCGAATAATTAAATATGTAATTTAACAGTTTGATTCGAATAACTTGTTTCAAATTGCAATAACTCGATATTTATTCGAAAAATTCAATTAAAACTACTGGCTTCTTATTTAAATATAAATAAATAAATACTGTGATATTTAATACAATAATTCCCCCCTAGTAACTCGTTTTTTATTCGAATAATTAAATATGTATTTGAACAATTCGATTTGAATAACTCGCTTCTATTCGAATAATTGAATATGATGCGAACAATTTAATTGCAATAATTCACTTCATATTGGAATAATTCAATATTTATTCAAGCAATTCGATTTTAATTACAGACTTCTTATTTGCCATATTTAATTCAATTTGAGTGACTCGCTTCTTCTTCTAATTATTCGATGTTTTTCTGACAACTTGCTTCTTATTAGAACATTTCAATTCGAATAACTGGCTTCTTATTAAAATAATTTGACATTTATTCTAATAATTCAATATTTTTTCGATTAGTTTGATGATTGTTAGAATATTTTGAACAACTCGCTAATTATTCGAATCATTGAATATTTAAGCAAATAACAACTGGATTTTTATTCAACACTTGGATATTTCTCCGAATAGTTTGATACTTATTTAAATTATTCTATTCGAATGACTCGCCTCTTAATCGATACTAGTAACTCGTTTTTTAGTAGAATGATTTGGTATTTATTCGAATAGTTTGATTCAAATTGCTGACTTCCAATTTACATAATTGGATAATTATTCGAACAACTCGCTTCTTATTCAAATAACCAAAAATGTATTCGAACAATTCAAATGGAATTACTGGCTCCTTATTCGAATTACTCGATATTTAATTTGCCACTTTTATTTACTCGCATTTTATTGAAATAGTACGATATTTAATAGAACAATTCTATTCAAATAACTTCTAATAATTCAACGTTTCTTCGAATTGCTCGTTTCTTATTCGGATAATTCGACTCAAGTAACTCGGTTCTTGTTCGAGTTAGTCGATAGTTACTCATATAATTTTGATAGTTATTTAAATTTAGATGTATCTAATAATTTGATTTAAATAACTTCGCTCTTATTCAAATAATTCGATAGTTATTCATATAGTTTTGACAGTTATTTCTATAATTCGAATTGTTGGATATTCATCTAAACATTTTGCGTCGAATAACTAACTTCTCATTCTAATAATTTGATAGCTGTTTGAATTTAGATATATTTAATAATTCGACGTAAACAACTTAGTTTTTATTCGAATAATTCAGTACTTACTTAAATAACTGTATAGTTATTCTAATAATTTGATAGCTATTTAAGTTTGGATATATTGGCTGTGTAGTCTTTACTTTTTTCCGTAATTTGCTTAACAGCAGTTTTTTTTTCTGCTTGTGTTCACGGCCTCTGGATTTGAGAGTATTCAAAAGGAAACATCAATACACTGAAAATAAATTTTTGTAGTAATTATTTGAGACTGATACTAATCACAATTATGTTACTATTCGAATACTAAGCACAATGGCTATGGCTTAGTAAAATGATAGACAAATTTGTATTTATAAATACCGTACAATTGTTCTTATTCTCATACCACGAAATATTTTCCATTTTAGCCTAAGAAAAAAATACCCTGACATATTTGTATTTAACTACAACCTTTTTTTTTATCGAATTTCATTTTTCCTGAGAACTCGTTAAATTTTCTTTGCTCCCTAGAGATTTTTTGTAATTCCATTGAACCCGAAACTTTACAAACTTTATTCATACTTTCCTAAAAAAACTTTAAACTTCTGTGCTTCTCATGAACTCCTTCGTGCTGTTACAAGTTTCTCTTGTACAACAATTTTTTTATAGGGTACAATATGTTGCAATACAACTTTCTTGTGTAAATTTAATACCTAGGCTGATATGACTTTCAAATATAAAGATTATAACATAGTTCCCCATTTTTATTGAGAACGCTAATATAGAGCAGAGAAACGTACAGAAAATTATTAAAGCCATAACTATAATACATTATCTGCCTCTAGCTACACTCCTTATTGCGAAGAAGGTAAAAAAACACGTAATGAAACCTTCAAACTTATAGTTTAAACATAGAAATTGGAATGTTCCATTTTTGAAACAAAATTCTACATAAGTACATTTTTACTGCTTCCATTTAAGGTGAGATGTATTTAAATTAATTAAAACCAGCTAAATAGCTGCCAAACTAGATGGTGTACGCGTTATTTAATTTTTTTTTAGTTTTTAGCCTTTATAAAACATTTCCTATATTAATTTAAAAATTTATATATGTTTAAAACAATGCAAGGTCTTTATTTTTTTTTTTAATTTCAAAAGTGCAGCTACCTAATATATAATCATGCTCTTAATATCCATATATATAATATAACGTTAAAGCTTCCTGTTCTCTGCAAAAACTTCAAAAGCGTCAGGTTTATTAACCCTCGGTTCGTAGCTGTGGGTGGCTTATTTTAACACTATTTCCTTTATTTTTCCCAACATATCTACCTCCCCGACTAATTAACGAGGATAACTTAAAAGTGCAGGCAAAAGCTTTTAAAATAAAAATTATTTAAAATGTTTTTTTTTGCCTTTTTATAATTCAGAGCTTATCTGATGGCCTCATTAAGCTTTGAATATTCTGATTCCTTTACATATTTTATTTAGTTAATATTTTATTAGTGTAATTATTTCAACAAAGACAAACTGCCATATCCTTTTTAATTATTACGCAAACCATCACGAATCAGAAAGGAATGATGATCAAAATCGATAAACTAATTGCCCAACGGGGACTTACTGCATAATTCAACAGCTGCATTTTAATTGAGTTACGCAAAATGTGAATTATCAAAGTAAAATGTTAATGCAAATACTGGGGTTTAATATGTTTCATTCCAAAGGAAAACTCCATGGCAAATTTTGGAATCTGTGTCAACCTCGACCTGTCAACCAAACTTCTTGTTTTAAGTTTAGATGTGCATATAACCCACATCACATTTGAGCAAGTTGTGGGAAAAACATTACTTGTGATTTTAAAATGTTCAAACAATACTGCGTTTATTAAGGATTTAAAATAAAGTAACAATGAACATAAAAATTGTGTGAATAATTTGTTTATTCATGGTTCACAATATAACATTCATCACTTTACAGAGTGACCTGTATCGACGTGATTATATTTATTTTCTTTTGATTTTAAGTGAAACGCGTTTTATATTATTGCATTTTTAAATTTCTTATTTAACTACTTTGTTTAAAAATCATTAAAAGGGAATTACAGAAGTAAAGCCTTCCTGATGTGCGGCGAGGAAAAGTTGTAAAAAAAAAGGAAACGAAACAGCACGTATTAGCGATTATACCGGCCTCTGTGCACAGCACAGAAAGAAGAAAATCATTAAAGAGCAGAACAGAAGTAACGCCCGATGACACCAGATGAGTTCAAAGAAGAACGAAATATGTAGTGATCTGTTTTAACCATAGTTCAAACAAACCTTTTCTTTCTTTCAGCCTGTATTTATCTACTCCTCCTGTATCTACTCCTTTCTCGTTTTTTTCATTGAGAGGAGTTTGGATCTAGTTCCTTCCTGCGGTTTTTTGAATGTCGACCGGCCATCTTCTTTTAGGTCTTCCAACGCTCCTTTTTATCTCTCTTATCGTCTACCTGGTTGGGTTTTGTCTTGCTATGTGGCTAGCCCATAGCCACTTAAGTTGTGTTGCTTTTCTAAGTAAATCCGTTACTTGAGTTTTTCTCCGGATTTACTTATTTTGAACTTTTAAACTAATTCCTAGCATAGCCCTTTCCATTTTCCGCTGTGTAGTTTGAAGATTTACGTTCTAGTGGCATTGTATTCCGTGTTTTTGCCTCCTTTTTTTGTCTAGGATAATAATAAGTTCGGCATTTTGTTACTTGCTTAAAATTTTCCTTTCTGTCAAAGACTTATTTAGTAAAACTCACGCACTTTCTTAAAGATCTGCTTTTTTCATTTTTAGCATTTCGCTGGTTATTCGAAGATTATCTCGATTTTTCCTTTTTTTTTATTTAGTTAAATGTTGTCTTTAGTTTACCGGGAGCTATTTCAGAGATCTGATCTTAGATGTTGACGGTTTTGATCCGTGGAACTGTAAAAAAGTTTATAGAAGTCTTGGACAACGGTTATGATTTCTTCTCGGCTACTAACCATAATGCCTTGTTCATTATTATTCTAGTTACTTTTGTTTTTTTCTGAAATATTTTAGATCTTAGAAGTTTAATATTTTTGTTATCTCTAATGGTATTTCTTATGAGTTCTGTCTTTCCGGATGTTCTTGGTAATTTTCTTATTTAATTCGTGTTTATAGCCTTTCAATTTTCGGTCCATTTGCCTTTTCTGTTTCATCAAATCTTCAGTGTCTAAGCTCAATTTACTATTATTATTGTTTTTTTATTTTGCACTTGTATACTGCTCGTTATATTTTCTAAAAGTTCGTCTATTTCCATTTGTGCAAATCGTTTTGTATCTTCTAGTTGTGTGCTAAGCCTGCGTTTAAACTTATCTTTATACTTGCTTAGCACTTTAATTGTCGGGTAGTTTTGTTTTTTCTTTATTTTATTTCTCTTGAGTCTTGTATTTATTCCTATGCTTGCTCGGACTATTCGATGATTGCTATTTGTGTCAAATCTGTTCAAAATGGTGAAATCTTGACAGATATTCCTTTATTGTAAATAAAACAATTCTTAACTTTAACAGGTTTTTTATGTTAGCTTTATACGTATTTCGATGTGTTTACATTTATGAACTTCAACGAAGTAAAGCTTAAACTTATAAATAAAAATGTCTTTCCTGCTAGTCATAATGTAATTTCTTTTATTTTTTTTACAGAACCATTAAGACTTTTTCAGGTCTATCTCTTCTGTGGAGGTTTTTGATAGATGGTATTCATTAAAACAGATTTTCATTTTTACAGTAGTCGATTAGCATTTCCCCTCTAGTGTTCTTGTTACCTAGTCTGAATTTACCTATATTTGAAATATCTTCTGTGTTTTTGCCTATTTTTGCATCAAAATCTCTTATAACTATCACAAATTTGTCATTATTGTCTCTTTTGGTTGTCGTCATGTCTTCGTACAGCTGTACTACTTCTTTATCGTCAGCTGCACTGGTTGCGGCGTATGCTTGGATGACCTGCAAGCTGTTTTTTTTTGCTAATTTATATTTTCATATAATTGACTCAGGCCAATATGGTCTGCAATTTCCTTATTCAAAATTTTAGACGTTTGCTTACCAGAAATACAACTCCCCCAACGTGGTCATTTGTTTTTGTGTTGTTCCGGTATAATAATGTCCCAATTTCAAAGCCGTTTCTTCTCTAAATTTAGTCTCACTTAGACCTATGGCCCACGTTATATGGTGTAGTTCCTCTTCGAGTCTCTTCTTATGTTCCTGAAGTCTTAACTTTCGGATATTATAAGTAGCAATCCAAAGTGTTTTCTTCCTTCGGCACCTTGTTTTTTTTTCTGTTTTTCATCTAGTGTTGTAGTCCAAAAGTGTTGTTTTTGTTGTTTTTGTCTGTCTATCTTCGTTAAGCTTTTGCCTTCTTCAAAATCCGCGAAGCTGACTATTAACTCAGTGCAAGATTCTGAGCTGGTTGCCCTACTTTCCTGACGTATTTGTATTGTAGAATTCGACATATCCAATATCTGAACCGTTTTGGGATCTTTTGCATAATAATAGTTAATTAGACAATACGTGGCTGAAAAATTAACACTAACTTTATAATAAATACATATGTCCGTCCATGAAAGGTTATATTAATGAGACATTCGTAATATTTCTTCGTATTTCAGCGCTCCAGAAAAAACAATAAAATTTGATGTAAAATTTGTTGTTTGTTAATAAATGAGCTCTATTTTTCTCTCTCTTGCCCATTACATTCCATATTTTGTCCTCTACTACGAGCTATCACCCTCACCACTGTATTGATGCTCTAAGGGCGCGAGAACAGACGAAAAACCGCTCCCGTTAGCACGATCTTTCGGCACGTTAACACTGAACTTCGGTCTGTTATTTTACCTACTTGTGGTGAATTTAAAAAACATATAAAAAAACTAGCTTTGACATTATACTATTAATGGGGTACTCACCTCCGCAAGTTCACATAAGTCTTGCATAGCCTTATCAGGCACGTAATAGTCTGGCTAACATAACTACAATATTAATAATACTAGTAAGCATCAAAGGAAAAAAAATATTATTGGATATACAAGTATGCGAATTTTTCATATTAACTTTTTTTTATTACAGCAGAATTGAAACATGCTTTAAAAAAGTTTCTTTGCATTTTTGATCATTTAGCAGATCTACAAACAAAACTAATTTATCACATTTCATAGTATTCGTGACAAC